>CM066738.1:71714727-73118477 GCA_033961575.1 Aselliscus stoliczkanus | reverse complement strand
TCATTAAAGCTACTGTTTGTAACATTGAGCATTTGGTTTCAAACTGGAGCACAATTGTTTTCTTCATGATCACTTACACAGGAAGGAAAAATTGGTTCAGACCAGCTAAAGGATGGCCCCAGCAATAGAGTTCCTCTTGGGAAAACATGGTTCATGGAGATTGCACTTTACTTACATTTACACTCCTGAACCCCCATTCCCCCCAGGACTGAGAAGTTTGGAAACCCCACAGAAGGCAGCTCCCATGTGTCCAGGAGCTACTGCTTGTCAAGTTGTAACCCACCACCCTAGTTAACAAAGTGGTTGGGGAATTTTAGAAATCAACCTGCTTGTCTGTCTTCTAGGGCTAGAAATCAGAATATTAGTAGCAAAAGGGTTGTAGTGCTCCATTAGTCTGAAAATATCGAACAAATCAGATTCTTTTAGTGCTTCACCTACTCTCTGTATATTATACAGTCCTTTCCTGCATTAGCTCAGGTTTCCAGCATGGATTTTCAAAGTTATTGCTTCAGTGTGCAAAATGTACATGCAATCGTCCATTCATTCAGGAGATTCCATGATTTTGTAAGTTCCAAATCAGCTCACTCTCTTCAAAAGGATTTTAAGTAAAATGAAATCAGGTAGTTTACATCTGTCTTCTCCAAAGTGTCATTTTTACATTGTGAGCTGTGGGAAGAATTGAAGAAACACACCATTTTATTTATAATCAGTCTTTATCTGCAGTATTAGCCATTTCACCACACACCATGAACCTTGAAACTAGCTGCCAAAAACCATTCCTCTCCATTGTGTCCATAAACAGTGACAGTTCCTTTTTCTAGACCCCCACACCAGCTGTCACACTCGATTTCCATGATATTTTTCTATACTTTCTTCCCCAATAACTTCAATTGCCTGAGAATGATTTAAAATCTTCTGCATTGAAGGGAAAATGTCCCAGATGAAACTCCCCCCAAACACTGTGTGTGTGTGTGTGTGTGTGTGTGTGTGTGTGTGTGTGTGTGTTTGAAGAAAATTATTAGCCTGCCTTCCATCAGGTGAACTGAAGAAGAAAGAGACAAAGGGAGTGTGACGCACTGTGACACCTCTAGTGTGAGGTGCTCCCGTCACAAGCTTTCATAATGAGTATATTGCATGTGACCATGAGTTATCATGACTGTGACCTGCCTCAGGAGGTCCCATGCCACATCTGTATTAACAACTGCATCTGCTTCAGGGTAACCTTATTAGCTTGCCACAGCTGAGCCAGGGGCCTCAGGAGGTATTTGACCAAGTCCCCAGAGAGGCCTGCTACTTCTGCTCTCCCTAAATTCAGCGTGGTGCCCAAAATTTAACGTCAGGACCTGCTGAATTTTATTTTGAATTATCTACTATAGTAACTCTAGCAGAAAATAACAAAGACACACACACGCACACTCCCCTAAAAATTGGCAACCTCCCCAAATGCCATCTCTAATTCCCAATATGGCATACGGCTTGCTTGTTTCATATAAAAAGCAATGGAAATATCAGAAGAATTCTCACCTTGGTTTCTGTTTTTCTTCTCACTATGGGAATATACAAAGTGCTATAAAAAAATACAAAACCAAAGGAATACATATGTGTGAACTTATCTATGGAAATTATACTTCCAAACCCGACAATGAGAGTAGTAAATAAAATCTATCTGATTGGAATGATGTGATAAGGAAACATGGTGAGTGGGTGTGTGTAGTGTGATATGCGCATATATGTGCAAGGATGCCTGTGTATAAAATAACTATAGGTGGGCTTTTGTTCTTACAACTGAATTCTTAAACAGCTCTTCCTCACTTGTTTCAGATCAATCAGGCAGTGTGAAACGCAGCAAAATGCATGGCATTCATTCATTCATTCACCCTCTGGATAGTGAAAGTGACAGAAGCATTAATTCACTTGGGAATAGATCTAGGCCAGCACCCTAATGGCAAAATTCCCATAATGCACTGGTGACTGCTCATGAAAGGTACTTTGCCCCTTCTTCTCTGATGCGCAAAAGCTTACTCAGTAGCTCTCGCAATTTCGTTTTTGTGAGTTCTGCATTAAATGTTCTACCGGCCAAGATGGTGGAACATACTGCTAAAATAACCCTTTGATGGTTCATTCCAGTTATGTCTAACAGAATTCCACCTTGAAATGTAAGAGTGTTCCCGAGGGTGGGTTGGCTGGTGTCCTCTGTACCCGCTCATCTCCCCATCTCTAATCCTCCCAGGATTTCCTTAAGCATTTTCTGATACAGTTACAAACTAACGACCTTCATTTTCTTTTACTAATTTTTGTACTATTTTTCAGCTCTCATTTGTAGAATACCTTGCATTGAGCTGACCATTTTAGTTGTCTCATTTAGTCCTCCAGTAAAACCCAGTTATATATTACCCTGGTTTTGCAGTGAGAAGGCTGAGTAACTTGTCCAAAGCCACATAGCTAATCCTGAGCCTTTCTTAGAGAGTGTAACTTAGTTGACTTTAGTATGAAATGTCTCCATTGCTTGCACTGAAGTAGCCCTATTTTAAGACCTTTTATTCTTTCCATTCCCTGCCAAGCTTCATAGCTTCTTCTCTCTCCCAAGGATTTCTGACATTCTTACACTGGACCAAACTACTCTGACTTTTTTACACTGACATGCTGAATTAGTGAGCACCTAACCTGCATACATCCCCTAGTTATCCACAGATGGGATAGTTATTTAGTCACCCATTTTACAGCACTACAAATTCTATTTTAATTCCACATGTTGTTGTTGTTGTTGTTATTCAGTGTCAGTCATGTTGCTTCTGTAGAAAGCAAGGGTCCTGCTTTACACATTTCCTCGTTTAGATTCTTTCCTCAGTCAGCAGGAGGAGGAAACACGGCACAGCTATGATTAGATCATGTTCTCCCCTGTCCCCAGAATATGCCTGGATTCTGGTTATCCCAAATTTGGGCAAAATGGCAAATAAATGTACTGTGAAGCAAAAGAAAATTGTCACAGAAGAAACTGTTTGGCTCACTTTGTAGACTGTACCCTGCCATGCCAAGTGAGCACAGCTTAATTGATAATGATCAGCTTCTCGGTTACCTTTAACCATTTTCTTGTAACCGTATCCTAAAGCAGCAGCATCACTTTACATTTCAGTGTAAAGAAGGCTCTGGTGAACAGGGGTGACCTGGCAAACCACTTTTGACAGGCAGATTTGTGGAATACAAAGTTAGTCTTCTGCCATATTTTATGTTCTTATTTGTATCCTAGGTCTTTACATAGTTGCTTGCTATTTCCTTCTTTCATTTTTCTGTTTGGCATTTTCTTCTTCTTATCTTATTTCCTTTCCTTTCCCTTTTTCTTCCCTATGTTTTTCAATCTCTTACACTGTTTTATACAGCTCCCATTTTTTCATGTCATAGTGGTTTCATACATAATGGTATTTCCTTTTCTTCTAAAGATTCCTTCCCTAATAATCAGAGAATAAAGATATAAGAAAAGTATTCTTATTTTTTCTTTGAATAATCTATATTTTTTCTGATTATGGCCAATTTGGAAAATATACTAAAGTATAAAGAAAAATGAATTACTTACAGCCCCAGCTTAAGAGTCAAATGATAATATTTTGGTATATATTCTTCAAGTTTTTCTTCTTCAGCCTTTTACTTATACAAATATATACACACATGCATATATACTTTATGTATATAATCTTACTATATAATATAATATAAATGTTTTCTGCTTTTCTTAATACTATATAATGCACATATTTTATGTTATTAAATGGTCATCAAATACATAATTAACATTTATTGAGTGTTTATTATTTGTCAGTAGTATTGTAAATAAATATATTAATTTGTTTAACTAAACTGCAACTATTCTATGAACTAGGTACTACTATATTCCCATTATATTTGAGGAAACTAAGAAACTGAAAAATGAAGTAACTTACCCAAGGTCACAAAGCTAATAGTTGGCAGGATTTGAACTAAGCAGTTCGAGGTCCAGAGATTGTTTTGGAGATACAATCTCCAAAGTGGTTTGGATACAATCTCCAAAGATATGACTCTTTCTGTGCCTTATATACTGACTCTTTCTGTGCAAAATAGCCCTTCCTATACTCACGCTCATCTTTATTTAAGCTATGCACTCAGACATTCTGCAAAGTCTGAATTGGACATACTAAATAGTTTGCAATATCTTGCTCTTTTGAACAACACTACTGAATATTGTCCTCCAAAAACTGTATTATTATCTGATTATCTCCTTGGGATAAATGCTTATGAGTAACGAAGTATGAGCACAGTCTCAATGCTCTTCAAACAATTTTCAAATTTCTTGTCAGAAAAGATGTACTGATATACACACCTTCTCACTCAGTGTACAAGAACACCATTTCCTCATTCCCTTGACCACACAAAATGATAAACTTTTTTAATTTTGAGATTTTTAATTTTATTTTTGTTGTTGTTGTTGTTGTTTTTGAGGGCAGTGTCACTGACCCTCGTATGTGGGACCCGAACCGGGGCCGCCAGCTTCCAAGCCAGCGCTTAACCACCGCGCCACTTGGCCAGCCCGAGATTTTTAATTTTAAAAGTTTCCCATCTGATATGTACCAACAATAACTCATTTTAATTTTCAATTTTTTATTACTAATGCGATTGATTTTTTTCATCAGTTTGATATTTTAGAGCTTATTCAATATAGAGCTTATATCCATTAAAAATTAGTATTTGTCATTTTATTGACTTAAACAAACTTCACATTTAAGGCGATGAGATATTTGACTTTAAATATATTATTTTTCCACTTTTTGTGCTATTCATCTTTTTAATGATACCTAATATACATATATTTTTACTTCTCAACTTTTTTAAAATGTAGCATGTACATTTGAAATTGTGATATATGTATTAAAAGGATACTAGCCTTTGCAAATTACAACAATCAACAGATGAATAAAATACTCTCACTTGAAGTGAGGATGTAGACATCACACAAAATTTAAGTCAAGACCTGAATGGATTAAGCCAGGTCCAGTCTTTTTACTTAGCTCCTTAGGCTTTTCAGTACTCCCTGTATATGTACGTATGGACATGTATGAATTTTGCATCCCTGCTTTGAAGAGGTGAAGGAGGTTGAGGAAATATTTCTTCTTAAATAGAGAACATTGACATGTTGATTTTTATACAGTGAAATCCCCACAACAGAGTGCACATACATGATGGAAAGATCATAGGACTGACTGGCTGTTGATGGGAACTGGAGCCTCAGTCTCTGCCATTCTAACCAATAGACTAAGCAAATCCATTCTATCCTATTTTTAAAGAGAATTTTTCTACTAAACAACCTCTAAAGACTTTTTCAGCTTCATCTTCTCTGAGTTTATCCAAAAGTACATTCCACCATACCTCTTAAATAGATGTCTTTTTAAAAGACAGAGTTTGTCTCACCTTTCTTACACCTGGCAGTCCTAACCCATCTATGATCTGATTTGGGTTATTTACAAGTGGTTTCATATAAATAAATATTAGTATTATCTCCACTCTCCCAGTAAATTTCAGAGTATTACAAGACAGATAGAATTTCTTCTTCCACTATTTAGGATGGCATTGATATCCTAGCTTATAATAATTTTTTGATTGATTGATTGATTGATTGATTGATTGATTAAAACTCCTGAAGCTCACTTTTACCTATTCTACCCTACCTCATGGTTCTTCAGAACCCTGACACTTTTCTTGGGATCAAGTCCCATCAGGGTTAGATGCATAACTCATATACACCTGTCTCTGGATGTCTCTTGGAAAAATCCTTTGTCCACCTTCCATGTCAATTGACCAACTTGTGTAAACTCCAGTAGTTAATGAATGGAGAAATAGCAGTAGCAATTTTTGAGCTTGTGTGGAGATGAAGAGCTTCAGTGCACAGCATGTTTCTAATTTAATAAATTGTTTTAATAGTTTTAGAAATACAGTTTTTTAAGGAAAAGGTCATTTTGACTTTAGTACTTCTTTCTAAATGGCACAAACCAGAGTGAAATCAACAATTGTTGCAATCCAAGATACCTTCATTTTGCTAATGGGAATTGACTGTTCAGGCCTGCTCACTATGTTGCGGGGACGACAAAACACAGAGCTAGGCATTTTCTCTTTGCTTCTTTCATTTTGTCCCTGTTTCTATGACTCCTCCTCCCTTTGCCCATCCCTGATTTCTTGGAATCACTGTATTAGAACTGGGAAAGCCCAGAATTATATAGTGAAGTATCTGTGCTTGTTCTGTTGTGTTCTGCTATGATTGGTGAGACTTTGTCACTCCCTTTAGAACTGCGCAAAGGCGTATTGGGAAGGAGAAGGAGGAGAAGTGGAGTGGGTTACGGGACAAAGGGAAAAAAAATGCAACCCTGCTAAAGCCTTTGAAGTGTTAGACGGATCCATCTGCCTGTTTGAGTCTGAGGCTGAATCCCTTTTTAAAATGCATCAAATGTTTGAGTGTGAAGTTCGGTCCTGACAGCATCTGTGATTCTCTGTGGAGACATCCGCACCGCAGTTTCCCAGACGCTGTCTGTATTCACATGAGAAGGGTTTGATCCAAAGGCCTAGCCGGAGTGGGACCATGTGGAGTTGAAGTAGACAGGTCGTTTCAGCACCGTCCTGTGAAGTCTCAGCAGCCAGGCCCCATAAAATCAGAGTAGGAAGAGCTTTAGGCTTTTAATTCCAAACTGAAGCCATGTTGTCAAGCTTCTCATTATCCCGGGTGCCGGAAGATAACAGGAAAGGGGGCAGGACCGAGCAGCCTTCCCCAGGCTTTATAAATCCAGGTTGTGGGAATTTTTATGGACAGTAAAGGAAGTAAATTTTTTAATTTAAAAGCACAGATTTTTATTAGAGAATTTTGGCAATGTGATTTCCATTTACACGACCAAGTGAATTACTTAAAATATTAGTGTAGATTAATTACAACTTGAAATTTTAGGCAGCCAGCATTCTCCATATTGACAGCATTAAGATGTACTTAGTAATATCACTACACGGACCACAATGTGTTTATTATTAAACACAGTCATCAATCAGCACCATTTAAAAAATTCACATTAAAACTGTAAGCACTTCTGGTCTTATCTGACTGCTTTACCATTTGTAGGTAATTATTTTAAAAACATGTCATAGTTTTGTTATAAGATAGATACCTACACATTTTTCAGTGTTTGGAGGTATTTTGGTCTGATTTCAGCAAGAGTACCTTCCAACCTGGTTGTCTCTGTGACTCTAATAGAAAAATTGTAACCTGTAACATTTCAGTTTTAACCTTATCTCTGGTAATTATACTGTTTTCACTAATGCCAACAAAGTATTAAAAATAGCCAAGGGCTACATTTAAGAGTAGAGAAAAGAGTTTGAATTCACTCCTCATTAAATTAAATCTGTAGCAGATCTCACACCTATGTGCAAAACTTGAAGATGAATTTAGGCAGAGCGAGCAGTTTTCTGTTAAAGGACATTCTTTCACTTATCATAACACAAGATGACAATTTCCCAGGCTCTCTTTAGTACCCGATTTAAAACTTTTTTTTTTTTTTAAGTTAAATTCTCTCGAGCGGTGAAAACCTCCCCTTGGTAATTGGTTAGGCACTTAGGGAAGGGCATTAAGTTTTGGGGATCATTCGAGTATAGTTTTCTAAATAGCCTTCAAAGTACATTAAATAAATGCCTAAACATAGGACCGTATGATCATCCACATGGCTAGTGCCTAAAAAACATGTAGAAAGACTTCACAGTATGGATTCATAAAAACAGTACTTTTGAAACATCACTCTTTAATACTCTGGGAGATCTCTGTAGGTAGTGGAAAGGTTGTTAGGTTGTTAGTGTTTACGCTCTCCCATGTAAGACATAACCATTAGGAGCCAACATCAAGAGCGTAAGGTCTGCTGACCCTTATCCCATAAGAAAGGACTTTGCTTAAATCTTCCTGCCTTGTCTCTCTCCTACCCCATGGCTCCCCAAACCCCAAGAAGGTGAAGCTGGAGGGAAAGAGTTGGAAGAACCTATAAAAGTTTAGTCCAGCCTGCTAGCTGAATACCTAAATACTTAGTACTTCCCAAAAGTGCCTGGTCCAATGTTTGGAGCTCTACTTAGAGTGAATCACTTAGTCATTCATTTATTTACTCAACAAAGTAAATTAAATATTGAGTAAATGGGATATGAAGGTAAAATCGAATGTTACCTTTCCTCAAGGTAATAATAACAGTTATACATATAAATAATTGAAATCACAAAGTATTATGAGAAGACAGAGGAGTGACTGCATGGACGTGCCTGAGAGGGTCAAGGAAGGCTTTATAAAAGAGGTGACTTCTAAGCAGAATCTTGAATGATGAGTACAAGTCCCACCAGGAACGCCAGGGAAGAATGGTATTCAGTCAGAGAGAGTGTGTCTAAAGCATGGGGTTAAAAGATTAAGAGAGATACTAGATCATCAAAGACCCTGTTCCAAGGCAAGGAAGTTGTTTTATTTGAGTACAGTGGAGAGATTTCCAAGAGATTTTAACCAGAGGACAACATAATAAGACCTGGAGCAGGCTGGAGAGTGGGATTAAAGGGGTGAGACACCACATGCAGGGAAGTATAAATAGCCCAAGAGATTTAGATGAGGGCCACAGCCTGGAAATAGAAAAGCAATGGAACTCAGAAATATTTAAGAGTTATGACTCAGGAGGTGTGGGGGATGAAAGAGAGCTGGGAGTCTCAGGATGCTCTAAGCCTGTCTCTGAAATTTCCATCCACTAGTCCACATGGATAAAAACAAATTCTTCTTCTTCCACAAAGTCCTCATATATTTTATTGCAGCTGACATGCTTCTTTTCTTGATTCTCCTCCAAGATCAACATCCACTAGTTCCTTCGAACTCTATTCATATATCATGGTTTCAAAACCATCATCACCTCTCCTCTGAGTTTGTTTTCTAGACTGTGCTCATTCATTCATCAGTGGGTCTGTGCCAGGGAGTCTGTCACTGATGGGGATGCAAAGATATGCTGAGTATATCTCAGATTGCTCACGGTCACTAGGTAAAAGGCAAAAAAATCAATAATCATATGCTCACTGTTGTAAAGGTTTTAATGGAAGTATCTGCAGAAGAGTGGGTCTCAGCATTTTCTCTGCCCAGAGCATAGCTGATATCTGTGACTGACTTACCATCAGTTACCATGGCTCACTCAGGTGACACAGAGGCTCATGGGTACCATTGACTCATTCCTCATCATAGACTGTCACTATAGATGTGAGCGCCCAGACTGGGACATATCTTCCCTTCACCTGCCTGCCCCCAACTCCTTGAGAATCAGCCAGGTAAAGGATGCAATTGAATTGATATGCAAAAGCTATAAAGTTCTCAGTGGAATGATGTTTTATGGGAATTCAGTTAGTAATGGGTAGATAGAGTATTAGGGTGGGAAGTTGGCACGCTAAGAGGGCACCAGAAGAGAAGACTAGATCTTCCACCTACCCCAGCCCTTGGTCTGGTTTAAACATCAGCTAATATAGATGCCTGTATTAGCCATAAAAGGTGGGCTTCCTTTAATAAAATTATTGCCTCCATAGATATTTTATAATAGTAATTATGAGTTAGGAAAGAGTATGAACCTTATATTGGCTTGATATCTGGTTATTAAAGATTTGCATGTGTTTCACCATTTGATCCTCTCAGTAATTCTGTGAGGAAAAAAATCATGCTCTGCCCACCCCACAACACACACGATTCAAAGAAGACTGGCGTCTGGTTGGTCCAACCTTTGCATCACGGGGGTTACATGGCAGTACCAATTTTTGCCTTCCAGCTACCTGGAGGGTCTGCCTCCTCTCTTTTAGGGTCAGCAGCAATGGGGACAAACACCTGTGCATTATATAGTTCACCCTGCTCCCTGGGGGTAAGAGAGTAGACCACATTTGGACACGTGGACACTTCTCACCCATCTCTAGACTATAAATCATTTCAATGGTGAAGAAAGAAGGAGAGTTCTTTCAAATTAGGAAGGTGTAATAGATGTGGTTCCTGTTCTGTATATCTGTTTAATGCTCCAAATTCATTTATGTCAGCACACAGGAAAGTGGCAGAGCAGAAGCTGGTAGTTATATAAATAATAGATTTGTTTTATTTATAGCATCAAGCTATTAGATTTACTGAGGATTAGTAGTCTTAAATAATTGTATCTTATGCATCTCTGAAGTTAAACGTTAAAATACCGTGTGCTGTCAGTCTCTCCTTGAGCCCTAATTTATGACAAAGCAAAAAGATTGTTTTTGGGGGCCGGCCGAGTGGCTCAGTTGGTTAAGAGCTCGCTCAAGAGCACAAGCTGAGCTCTGAGCAACAGCAGTTCGAGGCCAGCCCGAGCTGAGTTGCCGTTGAGCTGCCAACAGGTGGCAGGATGGCTCAGCTAAAAAAAAAAAAAAAAATTGTTTTTTAATTCACATATTCTTAAAAACAAACCTTCACTGACCAAACCTTGTAACTCACAGAAAACAATGAATTTACAGGCTCAGAGCAGATACAGCTTTTTTTGATACTGACAGTTAAAGGTGTCTGGGAAAAAACCTCACTTTTTTCTGAAGGGATTTCTAATTTCTCATAAAGACTTTTCCATTGACCTACTCTGTTTCCAGAATATTTGTTTTAATTAAAATTTATTGGGGTGACAATGGTTGGTAAAATTACGTAGATTTCAAGTGTACAATTCTGTAATAAATACATCAGATTGTGTGCTCACCACCCAGAGTCAGTTCTCCTTCCATCAACCATATATTTAACCCCCTTTACCCTCTTCTATCCCACCTCCCCCCTTACACTCTGGTAACTACTAAACTATTGTCTATGTCTATGAGTTTTTGTTTATTTGTCTTGTTCCTTTGTTACTTTCAGTTTTATATCCCACATACCAGTGAAATCATATGGTTCTCAACTTTTTGTCTGACTTTTTTTCTTAGCATAATAATCTCAAGATCTTTCCATGTCACAAATGGCACTATTTCATCTTTTCTTATGGCAGAGTAGTATTCCATTGTGTATATGGAAGGTGCCAAAATATGAATACACATTTTAGGAAAGGAAAAAACTGTATTAAAATTGTAATGCTATATACTGATGACAAAAAAATGAATACAAGTCACATTTGACTTCTGCAATTACAAGAGGTACTCAAAGTGTCCAGACACTTCTGATTACGGTAAACTGCTGCATGAGCAACATTGACTAAAGCGTCCACTTGTATCTCTGCGCATGCCATTTCAATTCTTCCTGAAGTGCCGTCAGTGTAGCCGATTTTCTATGGTACACCACATCCTTTAAGGTCCCCCATAGGTAGAAGTCAAGGGGTATTAAGTCAGGAGAACATTCTCTAATTTCAAATACCACTTCAGAATAGTCGTGAGCTCCTCAAACGACAACTGCTTCCGCCATTTTCTTTGTCCTGCCTGTCGCATTGTGACACTTGCATTCCTTTGAATAATGCCATCTTTTGAGTGAACGTCATATGTCATACTACACATTGCTACCGTAATTCAATTCAACTTCAAAAGGTAATATATAGATAACATCTCTTAAAATGTGTATATATTTTTTGGCAACCCCCGCTATATGCCACATCTTCTTTATCCAATTATCTATTGAAGGACTCTTTGGTTGTTTCCATGTTTGACCACTGTAAATAAAGCTGCAATGAACATTAGAGCACAAAATATTTTTTAGTTAAAAGAAAAGTAGGAAGGAAGGGATGGAGAGGAAGAAGATGGAAGGAGGGAAAAGAGAAGAAACTTCATTTCTTTGAAAGATCTGTAGATCTCAATGAACATTAAACAGATGGCAGACATGAATGAATTGTGACTAAAACTTTGAACTTTCTCCCTGTTCCAGACCATAGGAATGTCCATCCTCTGGTGAACCTCATATCTGTACTCAATCAGCATAACTAAGAAGGACATAAATAAGTCCTGTACATATAATTATGTTGGCCTATTTATGCCTCACATTCATATATGCCCACCTAATTGAATCGAGTGTTTAATCCCAGGATTCATTACCTATTTATTTCCCTATCTAAGTCCTTTTTCCCATTTATATTTAGCACCCAGCTGTCCCCTTCTACAAATGGTCAACTGTAGCCCCGTAAAAATCTTGAGATTGGCCTCCTGAACCCCTAGCTTTGTGCAGCAATTTTCTCAGTAGGGGTCATCTGGTTCTTGGTGTGTCCCTGACACTGGCTTAGAATTGTTAAAGAGAGCAAGCTGTGTGGAGATGGGGAAAGGGAACTCAATCCTTCATAGCAGATATTCCAGGTAGAGCCGGGTTTGCTGCTCAAGTCAAGACAGGGCACCACTGCTTTTTGTAGTAGTCAGAATAAAGCAATGAAAAGATCAGTTAAAACACTTGCTGGAAGTTATTGATAGAAAAATTCTTTCTGCACGAAAGATTATAAACAGAGTGTTATCTGAAGATGGATTTGTTTTAATTTGGCATTGATGTATTTGATACCTGGTAGGATCAAAGAAAACAGAATCAAAGGCAGAAATACAAGCAGCCCTGCTTCTCTGAATATAGGCCTCTTTTATAGATGTAAAATCTTGGGACTGGAGTGCTCAAATTTATTTGTACTGATGTTTGTTTAAAGATCAATATTAAATAAATTGGTCTGGAAGCTATAGTCATAAAGCAGCTGTCGAACTAATGTAATCCCACAATGCCATTTTGTCTACTGCATGAAACCTGGTTAACTGTGTACTTCTAATAACATGTGGAAATCTGCTGAAAAAGAAAATAGCTGAACTGGATTTTTGGAACTTGGACTAAATTGCAATTGAATGTGAGGAAAATGTCTTATATATATTTGATCAAATATATATAAATCAAATATATATATTTCATCCCTCTCAGAGTGATAATGGTTTGATTTTTACGTCCAAGTATCAAGGATTCATATAACCAACAACTTTCTTACACAATACATTAAAATGTCTCTTTTCACTATATTATTACACCTTAATATAAAGATAAATCTCAAGACCCTTATTTTTACTTGTTTTGTTAATTGTTGACATTATTGCTATGTTTGCTCTTGTTGTTGGTATTTGTTGATCATTTTATATCGTTCTCTTTGCAGTTGTTTAGTTAACTGTGTACTGGTACTTATTAGTACCTTTAAAAATCTCAAAATTTAGAATATTTGCCTTGCTCTGTATTCTGTAAAGATTAAGAAAGAAGAAGACCAGATGAGAAAGAATTACGGTTATGTATCCTATCTATATGATGTGTATGTGACCTTATCCCACTGCCTTTGTCACACATGTTTTTGAGCATCCAGTTTTATTTTGCTTTTTAGTTGCAAACACATAAGATAATGTCTCTGCCTTCAGGAGTATAGAATCAGGTTGCAAGTGGGGGACAAGACAAACATATAAAGAGATGATCCCAATGTAATGTAGCATGGATAAAAAGTCATATGAGAAGGGTAAATTCTAGAGACACTAAAGAGCACTCCTGTATCATACCACTGAGTCAGAAAAGAGGAAAGAAGACTTGCCTTGGGCCTTGATCTACCCAACTGGTTTTGGTTAGGAAAGGGAGAACTGAAGAATGACATGGTGTGACGTTCATGAGACCTTAAGCTGGCCAAGTAGCAAGGGTTATAAAACTCAAAGTTAGTTGTTTCATACAGGTGTTTTTTTATAAAACCGGATAATAGAGTGATTAATTGTCGTTTTTCAAACAAAACAAAATCAGAGGCTGCTATGTGCCCATATTTTATATATTTCTCTTTCTATATCCTTTCCAGTTTCTACATCGCTCCCTGACTGTTTTCTTTATATCTAAATGATTTCTATGCCTCCTTGTCCCACAGGGCACCTAAAAGGGCATTTTCATAAATGACTCATGTGACAGTGGTGAGAATTAAGCAACTTTTTTGATTTTCTGGTATTGCTTATTGCTCATCACTTGCTTAGAGGGTTGGAGAATGTGGTGATTGGGAAATGGGCTCTCGAGTCAAGTAATGAGTATAAATCCACACTTGCTAGCTGTGTGACCTGTCTCAGTCACCGATCCATAAAATGGGAATAATCACAGTAGCTAACTGCTAGGATTATTTTAAGGAGGGTTATTTAAAAAAAAAAAAATTACCACCATGACTGGTACATAGTTTAGACTTTATAAATAAGAACTATTGTGAGGGTCGGCCAAGTGGCGCGGTGGTTAAGTGCTGGCTTGTGAAGCCAGCGGCCCCGGTTTGGTCCCACATATGAGGGCCAGTGGCATTGCCCCCAACAACAACAACAAAAAAAAGAACTATGGTAATTATTTCCCTTTCTAAAGGTTTCCCATGTTATCATGTCTTAAAATGTCTGAAACAGTTTCATTTCCACTTTCTACTTCTACCCATGGTAGTAAATGGTATGGAAACTTTACAGTTTTCAGAAGAACTATAAAGTTTTCAGAAGAAGATTAAACCTTAGAATGGAATAAAGCAGACCATGTTATTAATTTGTAAAAGTTAACTCAAACCTATGGGAAAGCTAGAATTCACAGTACTCTTTGTGTTTCTCAGTACTCGGAGAGTGCATTGTAAATATTTGTAAATGTAGGAAAGCATTTACTCTTTTTAACTCTTAAGTCAGGAACTTCTTAAACTTTTGTCCTTTCTCAAAAAGAGGTTGTTGAGCATTACAGTACTGGAAGTCAGGATTTGTCATTTGGGCCATTTATGCTCCATGGCTGATTCAAGCTTAAGTCAAGGGGCATTTGAGCCCCTTGAGCACTCTTGCCATTCACATATGGGTAAAGTGACATCTAATACCAGGTGGATGAGATTTGTTTGTTTTTTGCTTTTTGTTGTTGTTTTGCCATCAGCTTTGCCAACTATCCAGGGTTAAAAAAATGTAGATTGATAATATCAAAGAGGCCTAGGAAATTAAGTTATCTTTTTTGTTTTCAAAAGCCTTAACCATGAGCCAGCCAAGTGGCGCATTGGTTAAGAGTTGGCTTGGGACACCAGCTCTGAGCAGCAGGACCCCTGGTTCGGATCCCACATGAGGGCCAGTGATGCTGTGCCCTCTACAGCTAAAATGGTGAACAACAGCTTGACCTGGAGCTGGGCCACCATGAGTTGCTGGCGTGACAGCGTAGGCTGCAGTGGGGCAGCTGTGGGTTGCTGTAAGCTACCGTGAGTGGCTGGCAGCCAGTGTGAGCCACCATGAGCAGCTGTCCAATGGCTGGTGAGTGACTGCCTCATCCAGGAAGAGATCAATGACAATACCAACATGGGCCAGTGAAGGGACATCCTCCACAATTAGACTTGAGGAACAAAAGGACAGCATCTTGTCTGTTCCCCTTCCCCGATTCCCCAACACTGTTCCCCTCTCCCAATTCCCCAGTAAAATCTCTAAAAAAAAAAAAAAAAGTCTTAACCCTCAGGAATTCAGGTCTCTAATTCTTTGGATAATATTGATGTAAGTATTTGGGGAAATTCCTAGATGCCAATAAAGACATGGCAAAATGAGACTGATATTTCTCCTACAGGAGAGCTGGTTTTGTATGGTAAGAGAAAAACATAATGGACAAATAGCCAAAGAAGCCCTGTATGATATTGAAGCTTCAGTCTGGTTATAAAAGTCAAGGTTATCTTCAAGCACAGTGTGGAAAACGATGTCCACAAGCAGGGATACAGAGATATGTTTTTTCAGCACGAAAGGGTGCAATCTTGGAGGAGTTCCACAGACAATTGTCTGCAGCCAGCAGAGCTCTTGCATGCTGGTGTACTCAGTTACATATGTGGGTCACACAAAGGGGAGAATGGAGCTCTTTGTTCCATGTCTGTGGGATAACTGAGTTTTGTATGATATAAACGGGGACTCAGCACTGCAGTGGATATTTTCTTGGACAGTGTGTAGGGACAATAGATCTTTACCCTTTATCTTAAGAAGAATTCTAAAATACTCTTTTCCCCTGTGTTTTCTTGTTAATCAAAGACTAACTTTAAAAATTGAAGATGTTTGCATTTGAATAGTTTCAATTAATATGTGCTTTCCTCAACTTCGAGTGTCTCAGGTTTGCCTTCTTTGATTTTTTTTCCTCGAAAGCCTTAATCATGAGTAGCTAGGTAGCAAAGAGTTGCATTTCTTACCTAGGTTTCTTCTATCACTCCAGAATGTTTTAAAAATCCCAAAGCATCTTGATTTAACATCTTTAAAGATCCTTCTATGTGCATCCAGTTTATATATTTCTACTTTTCTTGATAAAGATGTAAAACTTAAAATTGTGGCTGATTGTACTGAATTATTACTCTAAATCTAAGATAGATTCCTCAAATCTCCCAGCTGTATAAGACAGGGCTTACTAATGAAGTTCCCTATCAAAAAGAAAAGGCTAATTTTGATTTGGCTTAGGTAATGAACTTCTTTTTCCTGGTGTGATTATCTGCATGGGGTGGCTAAAAGAGTAGCAAGAGAGAGTGCGCTCACAGAAGCATTATGCAAAATGTCTTTTGTCTCTTTTTGCTGGGATATATTAAATTTTCAATGTAGTCTATGTAATATAAAATTATGATAATGACTTTTGGCCCACTGTGAAGGCAGCTTGCTGGTCCTGAGCATGTGTGTCTGGCTTGAGCACTAGGATACACTGTGGGAGTTGCCTTTTCTATTAACAAACCTCTAGATACCTAATGATGAATTTTCTTTCACCAAATGTTCTCCTTTTGTCTAAAATACAAGCATTTTCGAAATTGCTTTTGAGAAAAACAAGAGAGGCAGAGAGGTCTATGGTAGTAACAAGGGATATTGAAACAAAGCAAGGGGTTCAGTTAGCGTCCGTCTTGTAATTATAAGCCAACCAAAAGGTTGTTTCATGTATTAGCGAAAATATTTACCACCTCTTATTGGCATAACTGATCGCATCACTTAGTAAAAGGACAAATTGAACAATTGCTTCATAAAATATTTCTGTTCTTTCCAGTCACATGAAATTGGTGGTTGCATTTATTATGGTAGTTGTAGCAACTTTCAATATCTATTGGTCCTTCCCACTAAGGGCAAAAAATGTTGCTTTTCCTTTTCCTTTTTCTTTTTCTTTTTGTTTTTAAATAATAGAAACATAAAAAAATGATCAAATTTTCAGTTTTTTGTTCTTTAGCATATTTGACACAAGATATCTTAAAACTTTTAAAAGATATTTTCAAATACCATCTTATTTCATGTTACTCTGAATTTTAAAATGAAGGTACTTATACATAATGATGAAGGTTTCTCTTCACATAGTCACCACTGAGGGCTCTCAGCTTATTCTAAACAACACTAGCCTTGCTCAGGACACCTTCAGAGCTGATTTTAATTCTTCTCAGAGCCACTTTACAAGATACACAAGAAAATCCAGCTCATCACCTTATACTCACATTGTATCTTTTCTTGATTCTCCATCTCTTTATGCCTGAAAGCAAAAATATCTTCCTAAAAAACAGGACTCTTGTTTCTTAGTATTTATGACCAACCTCATCTTCTATTATCAATTTGACAGGATAATAAATTTCTATTTCGCATTTCACTGTTTTTAGGGAAATTTCTGTAATGTCACAAAACATGGATATGATATTTACTAGAAAACTAGCTTTGGGGAAAATCCACTCTTTAATGCTGTGTTGGAAATGCTGAAGAAGAGGACCCAAAGTGGAGAAAATATATTTTAGAGTACATAGTGACACTGAATGCGTCATTTTCAAGTTTTGTGAGACATCAGTGGTTATTAAGCTCTCTAGTTATATTAGAGTAAGGAGAAGGTCAATACTAAGTATATTTGCGTATCTATTGATAACAATGTGCACATCTCTAACAGGTGTGATTTTGTTTGTAGGTAGATTAATAACTCTGGAACTGAATTACCATAACCAATTAGAATGGTTAATTAGAATTGCTTTTAAAAACCAAGCTAAAGCACACATGTGAAATAGGAATCCCTTAAATAACTGACTCCTGAATTTTATTTCTGGAACTAATAGAAACTATTGCAAAATAGTGCTAATGAATGCTTCTGCTACCTTTCTTAGATGCTAAAGAATATATATAATTTGTAAAAGAAAAGTTACTGTAAAGTAGCTATAGAAATCTAGAAAACAATCCCAAGTATCCATGCATTAGTTAAAATAGATGGCAGTTTTGTGATCAATTAATTGCCTCTACTTTTTTCTCCCTTCTGAGGCTTGCTATCTCAAGGTTCCAATCGAAAACTTGGAAGCCACATCTGTTTCATGAAAGCATTGTGCTCCTTGTCTGCAAAAAAGTCCCAGGAACTCGAGGTAGGCACTGAGGAAAGAAAGGTTAAGAATTAGTCATGTGTTAGTCAGCTTTATTCCATCGAAGGCTGCCAATAATGAGGCTAGTTCCAGTGACCTTATTTCAATCAGTTTTACTTGGGGATGAGAAGTATTTTCTGAGTTTGGACACCGCTATGGTAACTGATCCTTTTTTTAAAAAAAATTAATTTAAAAAATTGGTAGTGATGTGTCTGAATAGCCCAGGTGAGTTGCCTGTGCTTGGTAATAGCCAGAGATGGATGAGAGGACTTGTAAAATCTGGGAAATTAGGTTGGTAAAGTCTGAACGGTGTTAGTCTGGTTTATTTGATGAGGTGCTGTGCCTGTGTGACTGTTTTGCTCCTGTAGCCAAAAAAAAAAAAAAAAAAAAAAAAAGGATCCTTTTGGTCCAAGCTCATTCTTCCATATGTTCTCTTTTTGGTGTGACGGGGGGAGGATGATGGAAGCAGCCCTTTAGGAAAAACGTTTAGTGTTTTAAGCAACACAAGATGATGTTTGCCTAGTAGAAAGACAGTTCTTGGCAGCACACTTCTATGTTTTTGCCCTTAATTCTATGTCTGTGTTATATCAGCTAAACCAGACAGGCACAAATAAGCAAAAACTTCCTAGCACATGGAATGTTGGAAAGTTACACTGGTCACCTACAGTCAGTGGTGATGTTGTTTCAGAGAGAGTAATGACACCATAATTGGAAAACTGGGGCTTATTTTACTTATATTCATTAGAGTCTATTGCTGAAAAATCTGAGCATGGAGTAATCATTTGCAGATAACCAGAGAGGCAAGAAAAGCTTTAAATTAAACGCACCCTAACCTATGGACAATAAACACTTTCCTGGAAGCTGACCAGAAAATCCCAAGTCAGATGACCAGCAAACTCTGAGCCTCTGCAGACTATAAAGAGTGTAAATCCCGAAGTAGAGGTACACTCAGGGCTCGATCTTTGCCAAAGGGCAGTAAGTCACTTGCTTCATAGAGTATTGCCAAATTGAAGGCTTTTCTTTAGTCATGGAGTCAATAAGGGGACCCTAGACAGAATTTCAGTTTTCTGTGCCCTAAGGAAAAATGGCCCCCAGGAGACTTCCTAACTTTGAAGGAATATTTCATTTCCTAAGGTCTTGGAAAGCACATGGATGGTGTTCTATTAAAAGAGATTGCATTTTCTAGCACAGTTTGGCAAGCACCACAATGTCTTTTGTGTTCTTCAAACATAAACACCAAACTTTTTCCTTAAACTTTTCTGTGACGCAAATATGCAATTTTTCATTTACTAATCAGAGGGTGCTGAGAACGAAAAGTTTGAATCCCCATCAAAACATTTGTCCAAAGTAGCTTAGGCTGCCATTTCGGTATAACGTTATTGTGGTCACCAAGAGCTTGTACCCATTTAATTGCTGGAAGCACATGTCATTGTCAGGTTTTCAATTTTATTTTCTTTTGATCTGCTTCTTGAGAGGGATTGGGTCAAGGCAAGGTTCAGCTTATTGGGTTCCTTTGAAGATTTTGTGGAGAAGCAAGAGTGCCTTTGCATTTGATTCAATTCATCTCACTAGGTAAACATCTCAGTTTCTACTTTTTCTCACTTAGCCTAACTCCGAAGTAATAAATGAGTCTACTTTAAAGCAACATGTTTGAAACAGGTCTTCAGTTTTACTTCTGTGCGTGTACATCTATATGTGAATCAAAGGTTATTTTTTTCTATGAATCTTAGCATCACACAGTAGTATATGAACTTTGTTTCCTATACTAAAATGTCTTTAGGAATAGAAATGTTGGTAAAAATGTCCTCCCTGCCCTCGTTTCTTTCTGTTGGGAGCTATATCTTAAAGGAATCATTTGTCATTCTTATCAAAGTGGCACTGGCCTTCTCCCGTCTACCTCCCCATGTGTTGAAAAATGTAGCCTTTATTATCTCCCCAGTTTTATGCATCTTCCAGATGATTTAACTGAACTGATGCTATGGAGGATATGCTGACTGGCACTTTTCCCATGCTTAATGTGTTAACAAAAGCCAATGGTGTCAGTTTTAACAGTTTTAGCTAAATTCCCACGACACTCTTAACAAACGCTGAAACCTCTGCCACATCTTACCCTGACAGATTCCCTGCCGTCATTGCACACTTAAAATAAATGTCATCCCCAATCAAAAAGTTCACATTTTCTCTGACAATATAATTTGTTACTTTGTTCCTGCTTTATCTCTTTCTTTGGCACAGCTGTCTTAGCTGAGAGATGTTGCTTTCCTTCATGTTGGCTGCTGTCCTTTTTGTTCTTCCAAGTATCAGGGTGGGATCTGAAAGGGAAGCTAAGAAGAGACTGGCTTTTCATTTCATTCAGGAACAGATAGAAATTTAGAATTTATGATTTGATGAAGCAAAAAAGATGTGAATTATGAGCTGATACCATAGTCTCATTTCACCCCAAGACGTAGTTTTCTTTACCTAAAGAAAGCCCTTGTATGTGGAAGGAAAAGAAACATGGTCACAAAGAAAAAACTTGGACTCGGAAGTGAACCTGGCTAGAGTATTGGCTTTCTGTGTAATAGGCAGGTCACTTAACATTTATGGCCTCAGTTGTCTCATCTGAGAAAGGGGTGTGTGGAGACCAAATGGAGTAACACCTGTAATGAAGGTATTCAAAAGGTGGCAGTTCCTCTGCCATGTTTGTCATGCCTTCCCCAAAGGTTCTGGACTGTAAGACACAGTGTAGTCACGTGACAGCTTCTCTGCATTGACTTTTTGTGCTTAGTCTTTGCTAGATTCCTTTGCTCTTAAGGACTTCTGGTCTTTTTGTAAATATTTCTGGCTTGGTGGAGGCACTTGCAATGCCTACTTAAGAACAGTCACATAGATTCCTCCGGCAAGAGAAAAGGAGGTGGCCTTCTGAGTTCAGAAAAGTATCAACGCCAAAACCCAACCATCTTGTACATTGCACATCTTGCTTCACTCAGAGGGCTCTCCAGGGCCTTTGGCCTGTGGGAAGGCCAGGCCAGGCAGTGTGGGTTAGTGACTAGTGTGCAAGACTAGGAGCCAGCAGGTCAACCTCTCACCACCCACTTGCTGTAGAGAGATATGAGATCAAGTCAGCTCTTTTTCTCCACCTCAGTTTCTTATTATGTTAAATCCAGGCATTAAATAAAATGATCTTTAAGATCCTTCTAGGACAGAAGTATTATAATTTCAAAAGTATGAAAGCTCTTTCACACGCAACTCTTATTTTTTGGTCAAACATTTTCTGTTCATTAGCTTTAAGACAGTCCCCAGACTTCTCATCTAATGCCTTACCTGTACAATCGGCTCCTTGATTCCTGCTTTCCCGGTGCTCTCTCCTCCCCACCCCCATTCTCTACTCTTTCTCAGAGAATCAGAGAGGTGGCTTTCACAGCAGCGGGTTAATTTCCCTGGTTTCACACTACGGTTTAATGATCCGTTTCTCGTGTGCCACCTCTCTCATTTACTGAAAGATAGGAACAAATTGTACCTATAAAAATTAGAATATGACTCAGGGTTATCTTTTTTCCCCAGATTTTGAACCTCTAAATAACTTTCTAATGTTTATTTTCCTTCACAAATTCTTTGGAATGTGCTGAGGTCTCTGACACTCGATGTTTGTAGGTTCAGGGAGAGTAGATGCCTTTAATGCTCTTAAGTTGTTTTCAGAGTGGAGATGAATCGGAGAGGTTTCAAACCCGCAGCTGGACCATCATGTGAACCACGTGAGAAAGGCTGGGACACTGGTAGCTCAGCTTCCCAGAAAGTCCTTGACACTGTTTGGTGCTGCTACCAGTGCATGAGGGTGTGAGTGGGGAAGTCCTCTAAGAAGAAAGGCCTGAGAAATTGGTTGCTTGTAAAATGGAATCACTAAACAAGGGCTCATGGGAAGGAAAATCCTGAACACCCTCATTAATGGAGCACTTTCTTATGCTATTACTGAACCAGTGCTGTGTAAAGAATAGTGGGCTTGGGGTCAGATGTCCTCAGGATCTGACCTCTGACTTTGCCATTTGTAACAAATGTGGGCAAGTCTCATGCTCTCTGTGACTCAGTTCCTCATCTGTTTCATGACGGGTTGGGCTGGATGTTTGTCCCAGTTCTTCCCCAATGAGCTTGAGGCTGACTGCTGGGGTTTATGGAGTGTATGTGCTCTCGTGCTCATGCACACTGTCAGTCCGTCTGCCTGGCTGTAAGCGGGTCGGAAACAGGACCGGAAGAATGAGGAAGATGGACTTGATTTCTTGCTGGTATTTTCCTCTGAGCCAGTTAGAACAATCAGTTCCAATGACATTTGTAGGACCACTCTTCACCTGTGATTGTCTGCTTAGTGTAAGGTCTAAATGTGGTAATACAAATGAATTGGCCATTAGGAGCGAGACAAATCCTGATAATGCAGTTAGGAACTGTCAGAGGAATCCTCCAAAGAAACAAGAACAAAGCTTGCAGGAGCAGGCTGATTCCAAATGTTCCAATTCTAACAGCAGAGGAAACCTTTGCCCGAGGTAATACTGTGGGGCAGGGTTTGAAGAAGGCTTCTCTGTGGCTTAGAGTTGCTAAACTGGTGCGTGTGTGTGTTTTAAAAGGAAAGCTGTTTTCACTCATGCCGCACACCATCGTGGTTCTTTAGCATTGCTTTGGCAAGCAGAGGAGTTTCCTGTGAGGATGTTTTCAAGAACAGTTATAGGTTTTGGTTATTTTAGGAAGACACAGTCTTTCAGTTACATTGAAAAAGCACCAGAAATGAAACATTTGTTTTTATGAATAATTAGGTTTGGACTGGACTGTGATGGGGGGAGAGTTGACCTGGGAGACAGAGAGAGACGATGAAGGTCCTTCTGGGAGGTCAGAGGTCACAGTAGTAGGAGCCAGGCCCCCCTGCCTAATTTTCCCCAAGGTCATTCGCATCCCTCCCTGTTCAGCAAGCTCATTCCGAGACCTCCCTGAGTGGCACATGTGCTGTCCTGTTTGGTTTCACAGTTAGAATTGGTATTGGGACTTTCTACTTGAAATTTAACATTGTGGGGTGATCTACTGGTGCAGAGAGCATTTCAACATAGCCTAATAGATATCAAATAGTTTTCTTTTTTATGGTTAGGCCTGAAATCAAGGGATCTGGGGTCTAGTGCCCTTGCCTCTGAGGTCAGTGTGTGACAGGAGAGACAGCATACTAGTGGTTAAGGATGCAGGGACGAGAGTCCAAACTGCCTGGACCCACATCCTCCCTCTGCCCTTCTCAGGTTGTGGCCTGAGCATCTCGTTAGATAAAAATAATAATAGTGATAATTGATAATAATAATAATACCTCAGAGAGCTTTTACGAAAAGAAAATAACGTATGCAAAGAGCTCAGAGCAGTGCCTAACAGTAATTACTCAACCAAGTTTAGATTTATTGTAACTACAATAAATATGTTGTTAATACTTAGCCACTCTGACTCTTTGTTTTCTTACCTGAAAAATGAAAGGGTTGAACTAGGTGATCTGAAGATTCCTCCGTCTCCAAAGTTTATTAAATTATTGATGTAAAATATTGACTGTATGGAAGTATTTTAAACAAGCTGATGTAAACATAATTTTAACAAATCACTCTGTCCTTTCTACATTTACTTCACAGAAATGAGAATTTTCTTTCTAGGGAATCTGTGTATATCCAGAAAAAGAAAATACTGGGAACTCTACAACTTTCTTTTTATATCATTAGTAAATTCATTGTCCATTTCTTTAAAAAAAAACACATTTTGTTGATTTACATGAAAGGAAACAAAAAAGGAAAATTTTTGTCTGTCTACTTTAATTTTCTCTCATTTTTGGTTGAGTAGCAATAATATATTTTGTATTATCTTTCAAAACCCTTCACATTTTGAACAAGATCCTACAGCTGTTTTTATGTTATACTGAAATATGATATTGACTAAGCTGACATATATATTAAAAAGCAACCAAGGAATAAAGGGTATTGTTTT
The DNA here is from genome assembly GCA_033961575.1 of Aselliscus stoliczkanus. Lineage (NCBI taxonomy): Eukaryota > Metazoa > Chordata > Mammalia > Chiroptera > Hipposideridae > Aselliscus > Aselliscus stoliczkanus. Next base: position 73,094,196 of record CM066738.1, on the reverse strand, counting down.
GGTATATAAATCAAAAATAATACAGCAACTGGTCTTTCAGTGATTAAAGCTGCCTTTCCCTTTAATAACTCTCCTAAGAAACAGGAAATGTAATTTCCCTACACCTTTCCTGGGGCTCTCCAATCAGCTAGTTCCTCTGGGGGTTCCCTACTGTATATTCCTTCATCAACATGGAGTCCCCCAAGGGGCCCTCACATACTCTGTTAAAATTAGCTGTGTTCCACATTAGTGACAGGAGCTGAGTATTCCTCAGAGGGGTACACAGTTGTGTGGTACTGCTTCCTGTTTGAGCAAAATCATATCTTTAATTGCAGAGAATTTTTTTCATTACCTGTTAATTGATAAATCATGCTTGCTCCTGCTGCTGTAGCTTGTGTAGCAGACCTGATCGTGAGACAGTCTCTGGCCCAACCCTCATTGTCCTTGCATCTCACACAAAAAGTATAAGAAGCATCATGGCCAGAAAAAGAAAACAAGCAGATTGGACCTCTGGGCAGTTGCCTCAAGAAGTTGTTGCATCAAGACAAAAAACAAAGCCATGGGAAAAATAAAAAATAAAAATAAAAGTAAATTTTAAAAAATCATATATATATATATATATATATATATATATATATATATATATATATATATCAAAATAAATAAGCCATTAAAAATGTTTCCCTCTCCTTTCCCCCTCCTTTTGTCATCCTTGTCCTTCTATTCATGTTTCTAATCTGAGTAGCAAGTGGCCAATGTCTTGGGAAGAACAGTAAAAATCCTGAGTATAGTGAAATAATTTGGCTGATAATTCCCCATTGTATAATTTTCTACGCTTCCTGCTAGCTGACCTTGTGGGCTCCTGTCAGGTTGCTAAGGGAAATCCAGCAGGACTCCAGCTCTGTTCCTTTACTTTTAAGAAGTATTACAGGATAGAGGGGTGTGTTTGTTTGTGATGGAGCTGTGAATTCAGTGTTTCAAGTAGCACCAAGCATTCCTCCCTACCACTTGCATGGGTCACCCGCGGACCTCTCTTGCACTGAGAGCCCTAAGATGGAGAAATTGCTGAAAATTGTAGAGCTGGAATTGTGAGCTTGATGGATGTCATCAAAATGTGGCTTGATCCTTTGGGGCGTGGCTGAGGAAGGAGGCTGGCCAAGCTGATGACATCTACTGGAATGTGGAGCCTTTTATCTCAGAGATGTCAATCTTAGAGCAAATCGGGTTGAGTGAAAACCTGCAACCACTGCACTGAAGGCTGTTTTCAGAGTTAAAATGCACACAGCCCCACTCTTTCTCTGTCTTAAGTCCTTATCCTATATCCCAAGCCTTTCTGGGCTGAATCAGTTTCAGTTTGGACAGGCAGAGGAAGGCAGAGTAAGCACATGGGGATAGTGTCTTTATCATGATGTTCACAGACCAGGCGAAAGTTACCCTGCTCATTATGAATGGGACATAATACACCATTGATTTGTGTCCAAGTAATTCCCAGGTAATTATAGGCCATCGATCTAACTAAGCAGGAGCTGTGGTAGTTGTATTCTGCCTCACACCTGGCAACTGCAGCACCATTACATTAAAAGATCTAGAACAGTTTCTTCCTTAAGCTTCCTTTGGCCACAGGGATAGGTGGAGACTAGGATGGTTCCAGAAGTCTTTGAGAAACATGATGGATGCCATTTGCAGTTTCTCTGTGAGTCTTGTCTGTAAAATTCCTCTGATGATATACATAGGTAAGGCAGCTTCCTGTTTGTGGCTGCTGCTTCCAGGCCGTCAACAGTAAGACAGGAATTGCATCAGCTGGATGGTTTTGTGTCTCAGCTGTCACCCAAAGAGTGTAGTAATATTCATGATTAAATGTCATTACTCTGTGGCACAAAACTGGGAACACTGACATGATTTTGGATCTGTTCCTGTTAAAATTTAGCAGTAGGAGCAAATTATGCCTGCTATGGATTAAACACAGCTATTTTTGAGCTGTATTCTATTGGAGGCTCAAAATTTTTATCAATAAGTCTACATTTTGTACCCATTGATTCTCTCTGATCTTTAACTGAAGTATAAAAAAAGACTCTAAGTGATAGAGCGTAGAAAACTATCGTTCAATCAGCAACTGCTATCTACTCAAAATAATATGGTTAATGTCCCAGATTCAAATAAATTGATAATAAAAGTTGGTTAGGTAACAGTAGGTAAAACTGTAGTGTGAGAAAATAAAAGTTTATTTTTAGATGCATTTGTCGCCTATGCCTTTACCTGATTATTGGATATTCAGAGTATAGCAATATAGATATGTTTAGACACACAATAGTCTCCATTACCTATGAAAAATGTATTACCTGCGTCATAGTATCTTTTGGTGGTGTATATGTCTATAATAGGCTGCAAATGTGTATGTGGGTGAAACAGGTAAAAAAAGTGTGGACTAAAAGAATTTTAGAAGTCATTTCTAAGGAATTAGTCACAGACTGTTATTACCTCTTTGCCAGAATTAGAATTACGTTATTGCTAAATCTTAGCCTCAAGAAAGTAAACTATAAAGCCTGATCATTTGTCTACTTCCAGTTCCTTTAGCTGATTGCAAACTTGTAGCTGGATTGGAGCAAACAGAAGTGGTGAAGAGAGACATTTGACTCCTAACCACAAATGCACATAGAATCTATATTATGGTTGTGTGAATACACTTATCTAGATTAGTATAATAAATTAGACTGTATTTTACATCATTGGTAGATGGCATTATTTATTAAACTCTGCCAAGAGACCTTAAAATGGAATATATGAAGCTGCTTCTTCAGTTACAGATGCTGTGTCCACTTACCTGGCATTTAGTAGATGTTGTGATATCACTTACTATGCATGATGAGGAAACCACCTAAAAATACTACCTATCCAAAATTACCAACACACCACTTGCTTTGGGAACTCAGTTGATGCTATGTGCGTGCCTCGCTGTTGAGTAGGCGACTCCCTCGTGTTGGGGCAGAGTAGAATTAATGCTCCCATTTTGGCATCTGTGTGTTTCCAGATCAGGGCTTTGTCTCCTCCTCTTGCTAGATAAGTTGAAACATTGACAGGCAGCGTGTTCCTTTTTTTCCCTTTTATTACAGTAATTTATAAGATATTTTAGCTAACAGGAGAACGGCCCAAGGGGGCATTCTCATGTTAATTACCAAATGTGGGCTTGTCAAAATCAAATAGCTCCAGGAATAATGCAAGTAACTCTGCATCATTATATTGTTTGGCCCTAAACCCAATATTAGCTACTTTTGAAAATCTGGGTTTATTAGGCTTTTAAATTTAAAAGAAGAATCACAACTGGGGGCCTTCGGAAGAATCTAAGGCACAGTCAGTAGCACAAGAGTCTAATGTAAATGGCATGAAAAAATAGTTTCATGGAATATTCTCGGGGAAGCATAAAACAAAACAAAGCAAAAATCTGTGCCTCAGATTAAAAGTCTGTATTTTTTATCTTTACTAGCACTCTGAAATTGAAAATAGTTTTTATTATATGATTATTTTAGGAGTGTGCAGCTGTTCTTGCTCTATTCCTAAACATCCTGCCATGTAGTGCGACCATCAAGTTGGCGAATGCAAAGCATTGAAAAGGTTGGGAGTTATAAAAGTATAATAGACACAAGAATACTTATTATATATAGTATTATTTGTTGGGTAACATATTCCCAAAGCTATTCAGAGATTTGTAGTTTGGGATAAAGAGTTATCAGGCTTCTCTCGCTAGCCTCTTTTTTCTGTCTGTGGAATCTCTTGCATTTTTAAGCCCAGAATCTTAGGTAAGGGGGTGCAAATCAGTGTTTGTTTCTTTAAAAATACCTTTCTTTCTGACTTCTGCCATGCTCTTACCTACACACAGGAGTAAGAGTAAATGGAATTAGTGACAATGTCAATGAAGGACATAAGTAAACAGCTGGTGATGTCAACAAGAAGTTAAAAGTAAGATTTGCAACACGAAACCACAGTATGCATAATCCTCTTGTGGATAATCAAGAGTTCACTATATATACAAGTGAGAATTAATTAGAGAAGTGTGAACTGTTAAAATACTAGCTAGAGGATATTACCACGGATGCTGTGGTGATTCAGCTTGAATATTCAGTGCCTGATGTTTATTCAACAAGTATTTATTCAACACCTACTATATACCAGGCTCTGTGCCAGACACTTGGTATATAAAGACAAATACAGCATAGTGGTCCCCTAAAGGAACTTGGGTTAACTGAGGACCCGGATGTGCAAATGAATGGTTGTGTCTGAGTGTGATATTTGTCTTACTGGATCTATTCCAGGATCATCTGGAGCCCAGGAAACAGTATCTTAAAGCTGCCTGCAAAGCGTAGCTCAGGGAAGACTTGATCAGGAAGAGAATTCCCTAACTGATATTTGAAGAATGAGCAGGAGTTTGCAAGTCTAGAGTAGGATTTTCCTGTTCTTGTAGAACCTCTTGGGGAGCTGCAAATGTGGTGGGTGGGATGAAAAGCTTCAGGGTGGGCAGAGGAGTGGAGCCTACCAGACTCTTACGGGCTTTGTGGGCCATGCCTAGGAGTTGATGTTCCATCTTGCAGCCAGCCCATGGGTTTTCTCAAGAAAGTTTAAGCAAGAGAGTAACATATTCAGATTTTCTTGTAACCGGGTCATTCTGGCATCAGCGTGGATTGAAGGGGCAATATTGGAAGCAGAGAAGCAATGAGGAAGAATATCTTTCTGTCTACTGGATGTGTGCTTCCCACTTCCCTCTGGTTCTCTCTGGCTGCTGCCAGACTTTTCTGATGACACTATTCATTTTCCCACGTAGGTATGCCACAGACATCCCCCACACCCCCCATAAAAACCCTGTTTTGGATCAAGTTGATTTTTAATCTTTTTAACTAATAGACTATTTCTTAGAGCAGTTTTAGGTTTATATAAAAATTGAACAGAAAGTACAGAGTTCTCTTTCCTCTCTCTGCCCTACCTCACATCCAGTTTTCCCTATTATTAACATCTTACATTGGTGTGGTACATTTGTTACAACTGATGAACAAGTATTTAAACATTATTGTTACTTAGATAATTTCACTGCCCTAAAAATCCCTTGCTCCACCTATTGACACCATCCCCATCTCTTGGAAGCCCTTGCAGCACTGATCTTTTACTATCTCCATACTTTTCCCTTTTCCAGAATGTCATATAGTTGGAATCATATAGTATGTAACTGTTTAGATTATCTTCTTTCACTTATTAATACACATTTAAGGCTTTTTCATGTCTTTTGATGGTTTGATAGCTCATTTCTTTTTTTTTTTTTTTGCATAATATTCCATTGTATGAATGTACCAGGTTTTAAATTTTTTTAAATTTTTTATTATTAGTTTTAGGTGTACAAAACAATGCACTAGTTATACTTCTCACCCCTCACAAAGTGACCACCCCCTCCCCCAAACAACTGTCCCCTCTCCCGATATCATACATATCTATCTATCACAATTCCATCGACTCCACTCTCCACACTGTACTCCATTCCCCATAACCACATATATATCAAATCTTACTTGACATACAATATTTTTCAAAGGCAGCTTCAGATGTACAGTGCAGTGGTCAAGCCTCTACACCGTCCATGAAGTGGTCTCCCTAATAAGACATGAGTCCATCTGACTCCCTAAAAAATATTTACAATGTTACTGATTATACTCCCCAAACTGTCTTTCACATCCCTGTGGCAATATATTGTAGTTCCCAATTTATATTGTCTTGTCCCTTCAAGCCCTTCTCTCTCATCCCACCCAGTTCCCATCTAGCAACCATCAGTTTTTCCTCCGTGTCTCTGAGACTATTTCTGTTTACAATGCTCATTTATTCAGTTCTTTAGATTCCACATATAAGTGAGATCATATGATATTTGTTGTTCTCTGACTGACTTATTTCGCTTAACATAATGTTTTGTAGGTCCATCCATGTCACTGCAAATGATACAATTTCATTCCTCTTTATAGCTGAGTAATATACTCCATTGTATAAATGAACCAGTTTCTTGACCCAGACGTCTATCGATGGGCATTTCAGTTGTTTCCAGTCTTGTAAATAGAGCTGCAATGAAGATAGGAGTGCATATATTTTTTTGAATTTGTGTCTTGGGCTTCTCTGGATAAATACCTAAGAATGGAATTGCTGGGTCATACGGTAGCTCCATTTCCAGTTTTTTGACACCTCCATACTGATTTCCATAATGGCTGCACCAATCTGCAGTCCCACCAACAGTGCGCCAAGGCTCCCTTTTCTCCGCAACCTCGCCAGCACTTGTTGATATATTGATGATAGCCAAACTGACCGGTGTGAGGTGGTATCTCATTGTGGTTTTTATTTGCATTTCTCTAAAGACTAGTGAGGTTGAACATTTTTTCATATGCCTGTTGGCCATCTGTGTATCCTCTTTAGAGAAATATCTCTTCATATCCTCTGCCCATTTTTTAATTGGGTTGTTTGTTTTTTTGGTGTTGAGTTGCATGAGTGTTTTATAAATTTTGGATATTAACCTCTTATCAGATATATCATTGACAAATATCTTCTCCCATTCAGTAGTCTGCCATTTTGTTTTATTGATGATTTCCTTTGCTGTGAAAATACTTTTTAGTTTGATATAATCCCATATGTTCATTTTTTCTTTTACTTCCCTTGCCTGCAGGGATATATCAGTAAAAATATTGCTTATAGTAATGTTTGCAAATTTACACCCTGTATTTTCTTCTAGGAGTTTTATGGTTTCAGGTCTTACATTTAAGTCTTTAATCTATTTAGAGTTTGTTCTCGTATATGGTATAAGTAGGTGGTCCATTTTCATTTTCTTGCACATGTCAGTCCAATTTTCCCAGCACCATTTATTAAAGAGGCTATCTTTACCCCAATGTAAATTCTTGCTTCCGTTGTCATAGATCAACTCTCCGTATATGAATGGATTTATTTCTGGTCCCTCTATTCTGTTCCATTGATCTATATGCCTGTTTTTATGCCAGTACCATACTGTTTTGATTACTGCAGGCTTGTGGTATGATTTGATGTCTGGTAGCATCATACCCCCAACTTCGTTCTTATTCCTCAAGATTGCTGTGGTTATTTGGGGTCTTTTATGGGAATGTACCACATTTTGTTTATCCATTATTCTACTGAAGGGCATGTTTGTTGCTTCTGAGTTTTGGCAGTTATGAATAAAGCTGCTATAAATGTCCATGTGCATATTTTTGTGTGGAGATAATTTCAACTCATTTAGGTAAATATGTAGAAGAGCAATGGTTGAATCATATGTTAGTACAATACTATGTTTAGCTTTCTGAAAAACTGTCAAACTGTTTTGTAAAGTAACTGTACCATTCTGCATTCCTACCAGCAATGAATGAGAGTTCCTGTTGCTCCACATCCTTGTCAGCTTTTGGTGTTGTCAGTACTTTATAATTTAGCCACTCTAATAGGTGTATAATGGAATTGCATTGTTGTTTTAGTTTTCAGTTCACTAATGACAAATGATGCTAAGCATGTTTTCATATGCTTATTTGTTATCTGTATATCTCTTTTGGTGAAGTGTCTGTTCAGATCATATTCCCACTTTTTAAATGAGCTGTTTGTTTTCTTATTGTTAAATTTAAATTTTTCTTCGCATGTTTTGGATACAGGTCCTTTTATCAAGCATGCATTTGCAAATACTTTCTCGTAGTCCATGACTTGTCTTTTCATCCTCTTAATATTGTCTTTATCAGAGCAGAAGTTTTTTATTTAAATGAAGTCCAACTTACCAGTTTTTTCTTTCATGATTTTCCTTTTGATGTTGTATATAAAAATACATCGCCAAATGCCAAGTACCTATATCTTCTCTTATGTTACCTTCTAGAAATTTTACTTTTGCATTTTACATTTAGTCTATGATCCATTTTGAGTTAATTTTTATAAAAGGTATAAGGTCTGTGTCTAGATTATTTTCTTTTCTTTTTCTTTTGTTCTAGCACCATTGGTTAAAGATTATCCTTTCTGCATTGGATTGCCTTCATTCATTTGACATAGACCAGTTAACTGTATTTGTGTGGGTCTATTTCTGGGCTCTATTTTGCACCATTGGTCTATTTATTTGTTCCTTCACAAGTACAACACTGTCTTGATTACTATAGCTTTATAGTAAATCTTGAAGTTGGATAACATCATTTCCCTGACTTTGTTCTACTTCACTAATTTGTTGGCACTTCTAAGTCTGCCTTTTTATATAGACTTTAGATTCATTTTGTTGACATCCACAAAGTAACATGCTGGAATTTTGATTGGTATTGCATTGAATCTGTAGATCAAGTTGGGAAGAACTGTCATCTTAACAATATTGAGTCTTCCTATCCATGAACATGAACATGGAATATCTTTCCATTTTTTTAGATATTTTTAGATTTTCTTTTATCAGAATGTTGTAGGTTTCCTCATGTACATGTGATGTATATATATATATATATATATATATATATATATATATATATGGAGAGAGAGAGAGACATAGAGAGAGACAGAGACAGAGAGAGACAGAGAGAGAGACAGAGAGAGAGAGAGAGAGACAGAGAGAGAGAGAGAGAGAGAGAGAGAGAGAGAAAGAGAAAGATTTATACCTAAGAATTTCTCTTTTTTGGTGCTAATATAGTGTTGTGCTTTTAATTGCAAATTCCAATTGCTCATTGCTTGTATATAGGAAAGCAACTAACTGACTTGTTTATTTACAAATTTAACCTTGTAGCCTATAAACTTGCTATAATCATCAGTTAGTACCAGGAGGGTTTTTGTTGTTGTTGATTTTGAGGGATTTTCTATGTAGACAGTGATGTTAACTGTATGCAAAACAGTTTTATTTCTTCCTTTCCAATCTGTATCTTTTTATTTGTTTTTCTTGTCTTATCATATTAGGACTTTTAGTATGATGTTGAATAGGAATGTTGAGGAGGGACATTCTTGCCTTGCTCTTGATTTTAGGGGAAAACCTTCTAGTTTCTTACCATTAGTATGATGTTAACTGTAGAGTTTTTTGTAGATGTTATTCATGAAGTTGGGGAAATTCCCCTCTATTCCAGTTTGGTGAGAATTTTTACATTGTTGGATAAAATTTGTTATATCTTTTGAAGACTTTTGCCCCTACGTTCATGATACATATGGGCCTGTAGTTTTAATGTCTTTGTCTGGTTTTGGTATTAGGGTAATGCTGGCCTCATAGAATGAGTTGGGAAATGTTCCCCCTGCTTCTATTTTCTGAAACAGATTACAGGGAGTTGGTATCATTTGTTCCTTCAATGTTTGGAAGAATTCACTATTCATTGTTTCACATAGATAAGTCAGAGATAAATACCAGATCTGTTTTAAGTTGAGTGAAATTGATTTTGTTATTTTATATATGCATTCATAAACTCACAAACATGACTGTGCCACTGTGCATGTATTTTCCTCTTCCAAGAACAAAACTTCATTGTAATAAATGATCACCAAATTTAAAATGTACATAATTTCTTAATTCAATAAGGATTGTTTCAAAAATCAAATTTATGAAAATAAATTTGTATTTGTTGACTCCTCTCTAAATCATTTTGGATTTTTAATACCCCTTTTTTTCTAAAATATTTTTGTGTTTGTGGTAGACACATTTCTTAAATTTTCCCCTTTTCTCGGTTTCCTGTTTTACAAAAGGAATAATAATAGTACCTGCCTCATGAAGTTATTGTTTTCATTACTTTAATGAGTTAATTATGTAATGGGTGTAGAACAAGGCTTGCCGTACAGTAAATGCTTAATAAAGTTTAGCCATTGTTATAATTAATGCTATTACCCTGCTGGAGAGTCTCTAGTTCTCCTTATTCTACTCTGTATTTTATCCCACCTCTGTTGTCTACAGACCATATCTAAACTCCCTATTTCAGTATTTAGGGCCTTCAACAACCAACTGTTACTGCTATTGTAAGGTTGCTGTAGCTACCCACACAAAAATCTCCCTTTCATTTCAAACTGATTACTCACATCTCCCCAGCATCGCTTCCACTTTGTTCTTGATCCTAAAATTGCCCACCCAGCCCCTTCTCCCACTGAAGGTATATGTCATGTCTTTGAATTTAAGGTATGGGTAGCTTTTCAACGTTTGTCAAACTGAGCTTTATTATTCCCTACTAATAACACAGACCCACAGTGTTTTAAGATCTGGAATAAATCTTATGAGTCATTTGGCCCAAATGAATTAAATAAGTCCTAGAGAGATCACATGGTTTATCCAAGTTTAAGCTTCTGGAGGCTATCTGAGTAATAGCCTTTCCTACAATGCCAGAAAATACAAGTGCAACAATTATAATAATTTAATTCTTTGGCTTGTTTTTATTTTTAATTTTATGTTACATTCCAAATACACAATAATCACTGTAGGTATTAGAACTAAAATTTTCTCCTCAATTCTAAGATTTATTTTATTGTACTTGTTTTCCATGTAGGAAAATTTCAAAGTATAAAAAGACTTCTATCCATTTAAATAGATGTTTCTAGAGTGTTTGTATGTAGCTCCTTTAGCCCTTTCACAGTTCCCAGGAGGTAAATGTTACTCATGAGTCACTTTCCTTACTCCAGGAAACAGCCTCTTCTTCGGGTCAATCAAAATTTTTAAATAGTGCACAGGTAAAGAGAAGGAAGTAAATATCTGTATAACTAATTGAAACTGTAGAAGGTGTAGAAAAATAGAACATAGTTATTAATAATCTCTTGATGTAAATGGAATGAACTATTCATTTGAGTAGGTAGAACACACAGTTGATATTGCTTCATTTAAATTTATAACATTACTATGTAGAACGTAAGCATTATCAACAGCCCGACTTCATTTATGAATTTGCAACCTAAGAGCTAGGGGAGGAGAGGGATGTTTCCTGGGTCAATTTAATTGTCGGGTGTGGGGGGTGCGGGGGGGCGGGGGGAGTACTAAGAAACCAAGGATTGCTTGTGAGACCTGGAAATGGGTGCAGGGGTTCAACAAAATTGCTGGGGTACCACCATGTGTTCTGTATTATTGGTAGTCAAATCCATTTTCAAGTTTTCAAGGTTATTAATCCTATGAGATGGTCCTGCCGGGGGGAGGTGTGGAGATTAGCACAAAAACTGTACTAATGTCAAAAAGCTTGCTACAACTAGAAATAAAATGATGTAAGATAAAATACACCATTTCCTAATTTTGCCACAAGTAATGGTCAAACACTTGCAAAATATGGGCAGATGTCCATATTAACACTTAAAAGTGCCAGCTACTACTGAATAACGGCAAGGTTATTCCTTAGAAACAAAAGCAACATTACAGCCAATTTATTCCTTTCTGCTTTTAATATTAAAAAGGCAGTTTTGAAAACTAAATCTATCCTGGAGTATTTCCCTAGAGAAAATTTATGACACTATTAAATACACACATACCAAATTGGTTTTGCCCAAATCCACTTTGGGGTTCAGTTTTATCCAAGATTGCTTGAAACAGCATCTACTAATTTGGATGCCACATAGCCAAAGAGATAATTGATGCAATCTTATTAACCTGTAATCAAACTCGTTTTATACACACAGACACACACACACACACACACACAGCCTGTGTTTTAAAAAATTCACTGGCTATTGTTTCATTTTAGAAAGAGAAGTTGAGCCACAAATTGAATTTAAGGTATATATTGATATATCTCTTTTAGTATTACATCAAATTTTCTCAACACCAATAAACGTTTTGAATTTTGTTGTCAATCAAACAGTTCTACAACCTGAAAAATGTAAAATGCCAAACTCTTGAGTTGAATCAGAGACTTCATTTTGTTCAATCAGTAAATTAGATAAATACTAAGACTAATGTTCAACAATGGATTATTGTCTACCATATTCCCCTTGGCTAGTTAAGATTCAGTTTTCATTATAAATAAAAACAGCTGAAAATCCACCCCTCCCCTTGATGTATAAACTATTGATTTTATGAGATCAAATATTGTATTGAAGGTGAATTCATCTATAAGGCAGATACCATCTGATGCATGCATAGTCTTTGAGTTACCAGTAGTAGGCATATAATCTCAACTAATTGAAGTCATTTATATATATATATATATATATATATATATATATATATATATATATAAATGACTTCAAATATATATATATATATATATATATATATATATATTGCTTATTTTTTTGAGGGCAGTGTTACTGGCCCTCACATGTGGGACCCGAACCGGGCCGCTGGCCTCTCAGGCCAGCTCTTAACCACTGCACCACTCGGCCAGCCCTAGCTGAATGTTTTAATATATTGCCATAATAGAATATTTGGTAAGCAGTATAAAACTACCTGAAGTAACCCTACCTGTAATAATGATTCTAGCTTGGATTTATGTAACTCAAAGCATTTCCACATGTATCTTTTGACCACTTATGGTTTTAAAATAGGAGCTTTGGCAGCTGTGTTAACACTGTGGAGGAGTATTTTTGACAGGGATAGTTAATTTGTTTGAGAAAAATATTTCTGCTTATCTGATATAACTTAGATGGATAGAATTTTACTGGTTAAGAGTACTGTCAGAATAGTTAAGTCATGTATTGGTTCCTCTAAGTGAAAATAAGATCAAAGTAGCTGAGCAAATAAGGATCATCTGTACATCAAAAGCAATGAAGGAAATGTGAGTAAGAGTTAAGAAACAGAAAAATGGAAAAAGTTCAGTACCAACAAAAAAAGCAAGAACCAAAGGATTGCTCTGAAATTAGCTTATATTTAAACCATACATTTATGAAGGCAGTCCCAGTTCTTCAACTTTTGTCATGTCACCATGCTGGTCATCAAAAGCAGCCTGATTACCAATGTTTTTACTAACCTAGTATTACCTAGTTTCTGAAGCAAGGCCCAAGCGGCCAGTAAGCTGAGGAAACAAAAAGAAGCAGTCCTCAAGGTGATTATAAAAAATTAGACATAAAAAATTATTATAAGAGTTACTTTTTAGCTCATCCCCACCCTATGCCATTTCACAGTTCCTTCCACTTGTTGATGGGTATAGAAAGGGAAAGGGAAGGGTAGAAAAGCAAAAGATAGATACAGATGAAAGAAGATTCTAGATATCGTTACTGTCCAAACCCTTACAATTAAAAATAAGAGAGATTTAGAGAAACGGAGAGCATTTTGTCCTCATGTTTTCATGAGCGAGCTGAGATCCATCAAGGTTCTATGACTTACCCAAGCCCCAAGAAGATACACATTTGTTGGCTCCCAGCCCCTCCAGTGTTCCTCCAAAACACACTGGAGTGATGATTTATGAAAATAACAATTAATGGAGTGGATTTAAATTGTTTAAAAGGCATAAAGGGGATCATTTATCAAAAGGTTAAAGAAGAGATCATTTCTTTTTATTTATTTATTTATTTATTTATTTATTTATTTATTTATATTAGTTTTAGGTGTACAACACAATGCACTAGTTATACTCTTTACCCCCCAAAATGAAAAGCCCCCTCCCCCAGTTCGCCACCCCACTCCCCCCCCATATCATACATATCCATCACAACTCCCCTGACACCCCTCCACAGTATACTCCACATCCTGTGACCATCCACATATTCAGTTGCAGTTGGCATACAATACTATACATCAGCTTCAGGTGTACAGTGCAGTGATCAAGCCTCTACTCCATCCATGAAGTGGTCTCCCTAACAAGACATGTGACTATCTGACACGCCACAAAATTTTTACAACATTATTATATTCCGCGAACTGTGTTTCATATCCCTGTGCCAATATTGTAGTTGTCTATTTATGCTGTCTAATCCCTTTCCCTTCCCCCATCCCCATCCCCCTCCCAACTAGCAACCCTCAGTTTTTCCTCTACATCTAGGAGTCTGTTTACTTTGATCGTTCACTCAGCTCTTCAGACTCCACACACAAGTGAGATCACATGGTACCTGTCCTTCTCCGACTGACTTATTTCTCGCAACATAATAGTCTCTTCACAACATTACCAATTACATTCCCAGAACTGCCCCCATATTCCTGCGGCAACATTGTAGTCCCACAAACACTGTCCAAAACCTTCCCCCTCTCCCTCTTCCCCACTCCCTCCCAGCCAGCAACCATCAGTTTTTCCTTTATATCTGCTTGATGTGACTTCAGTCTTCTTAAATTGTCTCTCTGGGTTAGCTTGTTTATCCCTGTCTTTTGTTTAAAATAGCCCTTTTAACATTTCTTGCAATGCTGGCTTGGTGGTAATGAATTCCTTAAGCTTATTCTTTTCTGAGCTCTTTATTTCTCCTTCAATTTTAAGTGATAGCCGTGCTGGGTAGAGCAATCTTGGTTGTAGGCCTTTATTTTGTGTCACTTTGAATATCTCCTGCCATTACCTTCTGACCTGCAGAGTTTCTGTAGACAAGTCAGCTGTTAGTCTAACAGGAGTTCCTTTGTATGTAACCTGCTGTCTTTCTCTTGCAGCCTCTAGGATTCTGTCTCTGTCTTTAAGCTTTGCCATTTTAACTATGATGTGTCTTGGTGTGGACCTGTTTGGGTTCAGCTTGTTTGGAACCCTCTGCACTTCCTGGGCATATGTGTTGATTCCCTTCACCAGGGTAGGGAAGTTTTCAGTCATTATTTTTTCAAATACATTTTCGACCCCTTGCTTCTTCTCTTCTCCTTCTGGTATCCCTATGATTTGAAGGTGGTTGTGCTTCACCTTGTCCCATAGGGCTCTTAAACTATTTTCATTGTTTTTTATTCTTTGGTCTTTTTGCTGTGCCAACTGGGTGAGTTCTGCTATTTTATCTTCCAAATCGCTGATCCGCTCCTCTGCTTCATCTACTCTACTAGTGATTCCTTCGAGTGTGTTCTTCAATTCAGTTATTGTATTCTTTAGTTCTAACAGGTTGGTTTTTATGGTTTCCCTATCCTTCTTTATGTCCTCGCTAAGTTCCTTAAACATTCTTATCATCAGTGTTCTAAACTCTGTCTCTGAAAGGTTGGATCCCTCTGTTTCATTTGGTTCCATTTCTGGAGGTTTCTTCTGATCTTTTACTTGTGACATGTTTCTTTGTTTCCCCATTCTGGCTGTCGCTCTGGGATTGCTTTGATGTATTAGATAGATCACCAGGAGAGCCCTGGCTGGATCACGCATTCACACAGCTCACGGCCCAACACTCCCAGGAAAACTCCCAGTCTCAGCCTGTCCCAATGAGCCGCTCGCCGAGGAGCCCGACAACCAATCACCAGCCTGGCAACTCTGCAAGCGGAGTGCGGAGAGCGGGGACCCAAGGCGGCTTGCGCACTCCCGCTTCTCAGTGAGCAGCCTGTTGGTGCCGGGTCACTCCCACTAGGCGTTTCCCTGGCAACGCAGCACAAGCAGAGCGGAGGGTGGGGATCCGAGGTGGCTCGCGCACTCCCGGGTCTCAGCAGCCTGTTGGAGCCAGAGGGTGGGGATCCAAAGTCGCAGGCGCGCGCATGTACGCATACACACGCACTTCTGTGCCAATTCCACCAGACCAATTAGGTCTCGGACCTGGTCCTCCGTGGGAGGGCTCAAGCCCGACAAAATGGCGTCCTCCCTACACCACTCGCAAGCAGGCACCGCACCACGGGAACAACAGTTCAAAAACCTCTAGCCTTTGCACCAAAGGTGCTCAGTTCAGTCCGTCCCCACAGGCTCCCGGCTCACACAGCCACTCCCTCCACCAGGAACCAGGTAAGTGCTCACCAGCGAGCAAGCCCGGGCGCCGGCCCCACTGATTCTCCAGCCGCTCTTAGCCTCACCGAACTGAGGAAAGAGAGTCCTCACTAAACTGAGCAAAGAGAGTCCTCACTAATTTACCGCCGGCTATCTTAGAACTTCTCTTCCTGCCAAAGGAGCTCTGGGCTGCTGAGCTTGGTGTGCGGCCGGAGGGTCTCTCCCCCAACCGGAGAAGCCTCTCCACAGCTGGGACCTCCCTCACGGGGTTCGCCCTCTCTCGTCTCCGCCCGTCCTACCAGACCCGATGCGGCTCCCTCTTTAAGTTCTTCATTTAGTGGTTCTGTTCCTCCAGTGTTCCGGGGACCTCCAGGGTTGAATGCTGTATAATCTGCTTGTAATTTTGATGTGGTCCTGGGAGGCAGTTAGCACAGCGTCTGTCTATTGCGCCATTTTACCGGAAGTCCTGAGATCATTTCTTTCATGGACGGGCCTTTTAAGGGAGCTGTGGTCATCCAAACGAACGCACCCAAAAGTACTTCTATTGTACATTCTGAGAACCCCAAATTGTT
The DNA here is from genome assembly GCA_033961575.1 of Aselliscus stoliczkanus. Lineage (NCBI taxonomy): Eukaryota > Metazoa > Chordata > Mammalia > Chiroptera > Hipposideridae > Aselliscus > Aselliscus stoliczkanus. The sequence continues at coordinate 73,077,938 of CM066738.1, read as the reverse complement.
TAGTAATTAAATATGGAATTAATGCTTCCTACAGAAAGTGTATTAGGTCAAGGGAGGTCAAGGTTATATTAGAAAGAGTATTTTTATGACTATGAATATACACGTTAGGGTGTATTAGAGTCCCTTGTAAAATCAGTGTGTGCAGTCAGCTCATACTCCCTGCTGTCTTAAGCAAATTGGTGGGTTCATTGGCTTGCACCTCAATATCAGTTCCTTCCCTTCAACTAAGTCACTACACAACACAGGTTAATCTCTTTACCTCTATGAATGAGGAAGATTGCATGAAGGTACCTTAGCTCCAAAGTTTCTTGGTTTAGAGAATATTGATCTCAGTATTTAAACTGAGTGCGATTTTGTTATTATTGTAGCTTTTACCTTTGTCCTTACATTTTTCTCTTTATCATTTCAGTGTCATATTCAGAATCACCCTGGCTTAACATTTCAGCCTCTAATAACAAATACCATTGTGTGTATGGGAAAGAAATATAGTGTGCTTTATAACAATGTGGTCTACACACAAATTTTTGAGGCAAAAAGCAGTGTTTGCTTCTTTTGCCTCTTTTTCTTAAGTAGACCACAGCGCAGATAATTCTTGTTCCTCTCTATTATCATACTAATTCCAAATCGAAGAATGTCTGATTCATATTTTTAATGGTCAGTAGAACTAGATTAAGAAGCTGATAAGATTCTCATCCTAAATGAATTGCTTTATATTTGATCAAACCAAAACATCTATGAATGTGTGAGTGTATATGATTTTCATCTTCCTGGCTGGACCAGGTTTCATGTCCCATTCTTTAAGCTTGCTCCTGATTCCCTCCTCCCCCACTTTTATTGAGAAGTAATTCACATATAACATTCTATAACTTTGTGTACAACATGATTTGATGTAGTTTTCCTGATTTTTCTTCCTGTTTTTCACTGTGATCTAAAATTTATCAATTTCTGTTCTCTTTGATTATATCCCTCATACCACAGTTTGCTGATTTTTCTCTGCAAGCCATGACCGAATTTCTTTCTTCACTTTCACAAGCTGCTTTCATTTCTCTATGTGAGAAATATTTTAACTTCTTTATCAGTAATGCATCAACATTTTTTTCCATAAGAATTAGAAGATAAATTTATATTAGAACATAATTTTACCTCTTGAGTGTATTCTAAAATCACTTATCTATTTTGTAGAATATACATGATTCCAGGTTTGAAATGTGGGTTTGTTCTTAAATATTAGATATGTCCAGTATAATATATTTTTAGTAACCATATTTAGAAAATAGTACATACTTAAAGCCAGGAAAGTATAGAGAACTATAATACATTCAAATAACCTGAGTGGCCATGACAGCCTGTCCTTCAAAAATTACTCATTTTTCAGGTGGGCCAAGTGGCACATTGGTAAGAGCTGACTTGGGACGCCAGCGGCCCAGGTTCAGATCCCACATATGAGGGCCAATGTCACTGCCCTCTACAGCTAAGATGGTGAACAACAGCTCCACCTGGAGCTGGGCTGCTGTGAGTCCCGGGGTACAGCATAGCTGCAGCCCCTGCTGCAGTGGGCTGCCATAGGCTACAGTGAGTGGCCGGCAGCCAGTGTGAGCTGCCAGTAGCCGCGGTGAGCAACCATCCAGAGGCCAGCGACCGATCAGCCTCATCCGGGAAGAGCACAATGACAATACCAACATGGGCCAGTGAAACAACGTCCTCTGCAACTAGACTGAAGAACAAAAGGACAGAAACTTGTCTGTTCCCCTTTCCCGATTCCCCAACACTGTTCCTCTCCTCCAGTTCCCCAATAAAAAATAAACGCTTTAAAAAAAAATTACCCATTTTTCAAATATTTTCTGTATCCCTCACTTTCAGGGATTATACATATATTAGACTGCTTGAAGCTGTGTCACAGCTCACTGATGCTATGTTCATTTTTTTTCCAGTCTTTTTTCTCTCCGTGTTTCATTTTTGATAGTTTTTATTCCTGTGACTTTAAATTCACTAATCTTTTCTTCTGTAATATCCAATCCTATGTTACATTCACCCAGTGTATTTTTTCTCACATACAATTTAATACGAGTTTGGGTTTTTTTAAAGATTTTATTGGGGAATTGGAGGAAGGGAACACCATTGTGGAACTAGGGAAGGGGAACAGACAAGTTGCTGTCCTTTTGTTCTTCAGTCTAGTTGTGGAGGACATTGCTTCACTGACCCATGTTGGTATCATCACTGCACTCTTCCTGAGTGAGGCAGATCGGTTACTGACCTCTGGACGGCCACTCACTGCAGCTCTTGGCAGCTCACACTGGCTGCCGGCCGCTCACACTGGCTGCCGGCCACTCACTGTAGCCTATGGCAGCCCACTGCAGCAGGGGCTGCAGCTATGCTGTCCCCGGGGACTCACAGCAGCCCAGCTCCAGGTGGAGCTGTTGTTCACCATCTTAGCTGTAGAGGGCAGTGTCACTGGCCCTCATATGTGGGATCTGAAGCGGGGCCGCTGGGGTCCCAAGCCAGCTTCTTAACCAACGCGCCACTCGGCCGGCCCATATGAGTTTTTTTTTAATCTCTTTCATGTCAGTATTAAGTATGTTTCTGCCGCCTCTTGAATACATGGAATATAGTTATAATAACACTTTTAATGTCCTTGTCTGTTCATTTTATCACCCACGGCATTTCTGTGTCTGTTTTATTAATTGGCTTTTGCCCTTGCCTTATACATTGCATTTTCCTGTATGCCTAGTAATTTTTTATTGAATGTCAGGTATTGAGAATTTTACCTTGTTAGGGTGCTAGATAGTTTTGTATTTATATGTATATTCTTGAGCTTTGTTCTGGGAAGCATTTAAGTTACTTGGTAATAATTTGATTCTTTCAAGGCTTGCTTTTATGTGTTATATTTTTTGTGTGTATGGGACCAGAGCAACCTTTGCTTTAGGTCTAATTTTTCCTCACTATTGAGGCAGTACCCTTCTCCATACTCTGCTCAGTGCAATAAGGATATTGAAGTAAGAGGTTTTGTGCTCTGACTTGTGGGAATGCAGCCTTGGATGAATGATGGGGAAAATCCCCTCTGCTCCTCTCAGAAGGGGTTTTCCCTGGCCTCAGATAGCTTCTTCATATGCATACACTGATCCAGGTTTCTTATCACCTCCCTGAACAACAGTGGGTCTGTGCCACATGGCTCCCCTCCCCACTCCACCCCTGTATCTTACTGCAGACAAGAGGTAAAAAGGCTGCCTGAATAAGGAGACTGCTCCAAAAGTGAGAAGAGAGCCCAGGGCGTTTGTGCACAGATCAGTTTTCAATTCTAAGAGGTCAATCTATTTATTATTAAATAGATACAGGGATAAGAATAAAAAAGGGGGAAAATAGTCTACTTAGTTACATTCCCCTTTTTTAATCCATCAGTGTCACTTTTAGTATATTAATATGATTGAACAAATCAATTCTGGATGTAGGCCACTCCTATAAGTTTTGTAATATCTTTTTCAGGTTTTGATATTAGAGTTATACTAACCTTGTAAAAGATGTTCTGAAAGAGTTTGAGATTTTTTTTCCTTTTCTGTAAATGCTTGTTACAATTTACTAGTGAAACCATCTGAGCCTGGAGTTTCTTTCCTTCCTTTCCTACCTCCTGCTTCCTACTGTCTTTCCTTCCTTTCTTTCATAATAAATTAAATTTTCGTAATAGATGAAAGGTGATTCATATTTCCTGTTAAATAGTGTGTCAAATTTGTTGGCATAGATTGTTTATAGTATTCCCTTATTGTCTTTTAAACATCTATGAGATCAACATGATAATCTTTGATTCCTTATATTGGTCATTTGGATTCTCTTTTTCTCATTAGTCTAGATAAATTTATCAATTCTACTGGTCTTTTCAAATAATTGACTTACGATTTTATTAATTTTCTATGATTTGTTTTCTATTTCATTGATTTCTAATCTTATCTTTATTTCCTTCATAATACTGATTTTAGGTTTAATTTGCTCTTTTTCTGGTTTAAGATAAAATTTAAGTCAGTACTTAGACTTCTTTTCCTTTTTTAACATAAGCATTTATAAATTTCCTTCTAAGAAATGCTGTAACTGCATCCTACAGCTTTTTAAATATTGAATTTTCAGTAACTTCAGTTCAAAATATATTCTGATTTCTTTTGTGATTCTTTGATCCATGATTATTTAGAAAATTGCTTTTAATTTCCAAATATTTGGGGTTTTCCTAGATAGCAGTTGTTCTTAATTTCTATTTAATTCCATTGTGATTAGGTAGTATACCCTGTATTATTTCAGTTCTATTAAATTTATTGACACTTGTTCTGTTGGTGAACATATGGTCAGTGTTGGTGAATGTATCATGTGCACTTGAAAACAATGTGTACTTTGCAGATGTTGAGTATATATAATGTTCTATGGCTATCAGTTAGGTCAGGGTGGTTGATAGTGTTGTTTAGCTGGTTTATGTCTCTAGTGATAGGTGGTATAGCTAGCTAGTCTATCAGTTGCTAAGGGAGGTGTTTAAATATCCATCTATGATTATAATATTGTCTGTTCTTAAATTCTGTCAATTTTTGCTTTATATACTCTAAGCTCTTTTTAAGTACACGCACATTTATGACTGTTATATCTTCCTGATCCCATTTTTCATGATGGTTGTATCCATCTTTATCTGTGGTAATATTGTCTTGAAGACCTTATTAGTATAGCTATCTTATGTTCTTGTGCTTGTTCTATGGATAGTACCTATTCTTTCCATCCACTTACTTTCAACTTCTGAGTCTTCATATTTGAAATACATCTTTTGTAGACAGCATCTAGTTGGAGCTTCCTTTTTATTCATTCTAACAATCTCTGCTTTAGTGTTCAGTCCATTATAAGTTAATGTAATTATAAGTATGGTTGAATTTAGACCTGCCATTTCTTATTTGTTTGCTGTTTGCCCTCTCTGTTCTTTTAATGATCTTTTCTTCCTTTCCTATTTTCTTTTGGATTATTGAAATATTTTTTTAGAATTCCATCATAATTAATCTGTAGACTTTTTAGTTATGCCTCTGTGCTTTATTATTTTAGTTGTTCTAGGGATTACAATATGCACTCTTAACTTTTTAGTTTATCTAGAGTCAGTATATTACCACTTTTTATAAAATATAGAAATTTTGTAATTGTATAGATACATCCTTTATATAGATAGCATACATATTATATCTATATATATAATAAACCCACAAGACAGTGTTGTTGTTGTTGTTGTTGTTTGCTTTAATCAGATATATGTTGAAGGAATGAAAAGGAAAATTTTTTTGTGTTTACCAGATATTCACTGTTTCTGATGCTCTTCATTCTTCCTGAAGGTCCAGGTTTTCATCTGGTATAATTGCCCTTCAGCCTGAAGAAGTGCTTCTTTTAGTTCAGTTCAGCTAGCAGCAAATTCTGCATTGTTTACATAGAGATATTTTTATTTCACCATCCTTCTTGAAGGATATGTTTCAGATACAGAATTATAGGTTGATTGCTTATTTTTTCTTTTGGTCCCTGGTAGGTGTTAGTCGACCCTCTTCTGGGCTCCATCGTTTCTACTGAGACGTTAGAAGTCATTCATGTCATTCTTTTACCCATATAGTATGTTTTTGTGGAATTTTATTGTTGATGTTGTTTAGTTTTGTGCTTTTAAGATTTTCCCTTTATTTTGGTTCTTAAGGATATGCTTATGTGGTTTTCTTATACTTCTGCTTGGAGTTTGATAAGCTGCTTGAATCTGTAAAATTGTGTCTTTCACTACATTTGGGTAATATTCACCCATTATTTCTTAAACTATTATATCTTATCATTCTCTTTCTTCTCTCTTTGGTACCACCATTACCCCATGTGCTGATACTGTCCTATAGGTTCTTGAAGCTCTGTTCATTTCTTTTATTAATATTTTATTCTTTGTTCTTCACAATGAATTATTTCTATTGATCTCTTTACACATTCATTGACTTTTTCATTATATCCATTATGTTTTAAAACCCATACATTGGTTGTTTTATTTAATAAATTATAATTTTCAGTTTTATGATTTCCATGTGGTATCTTTTAATAGATTATTTTCTCTGCTGTGATTTCCTGTGTTCATGAGTGTATATATATATATATATATATATATATATATATATATTTTATATATCATTGAGCATAATTATGATGGCTGCTTTAAAATTCTTGGATGCTAATTCTAACATCTGAGTTGATTTTCTTGAAAATGGATCACATTTTCCGTTTTCTTTGTATGCCCAGTTATTTTGATTTGTATCTTGGCTATAGTTCTTATTATGTTTTAGATACTATGGATTCTGCTGTATTCCTTCAAAGAGTACTGACATTTTTGTTTTAGGAGGCAAGCAACTTCATTGGACTCAAACTGCAAACTCTGTCTCTTGGACTGCAGCTTACGTGTCAGTTCAGGGTTTTTGTTTGTGTGTTTGTTGTTTTTGTTTATTTGCTTATTTTTAATATTTAATTGGGCTGCTTGCAGTCAGTGCTGCACTTGTGTGGTTAGAAGTCATTCAGAGATTTGGGCAAAGTTTTACACAGGATTGTGCTTTCTCACCCCCTCCAGGCTCTTTCCTTTCCAAGGTTTCCTCCTTACTTTCTGTTAGCTATGCTTACTTAAAATTCTCCAGAAAAACTGTAGTTTTCTATTAGACTATTAGCATCCATGCGCTAAAATCTATAAAAAACAGGAAATTCATCTTGTGTTATTCCCTTCTTCTAAATGTTGACTCTCTCCAGACTCTGCTTTTATTCACATGCCAATGCCTTCAGGTTAATTGGTGGGTTTTGTTTGTTTTTTTTGCTTTTTGGGTATTTTTTGGGGAGGGAAGAGGGGTTGTCCAGAATTTATAGTTGTCATCTCCAGGAAGTTTGATATAGTTGGAACTTATTATGTCAACCTAAAATGGAACCCCCATTCCACCAGTATTAGAAAATTTGTGTGTAAGGTGGTTCCTGAGAATGCAGGTATTAATGTGCTTTAAATATTCTAAATCGAGCTTCAAGGATTGCCTTTTTTAGTTTTTTGTTTGTTTTTGTTTTTTAAATAAAGCATTTCCCAGAAGTTCCCTCAACTAGAATCTCTTAAAACCTCCATGAAATCCATTTTGTCATTCTAATTGTCGCCCTCCAAGAAACCCATTTTCTTTTTCTTTTTCTTTTTTTTTTTTTTTTCCTTTTTAGAGGGCAGTGTCACTGGCCCTCATATGTGGGATCCGAACTAGGGCCACTGGCGTCCCAAGCCAGCTCTTAACCACCTCGCCACTCTGCGGCCCCAAGAAACCCATTTTCTAATCCTAGCTCCCACCTCCCCCTGTCTCATTCTCACTCTGGATTCCATTCCAACAGCAGTTGAGAGGGCTCCAGTATCATGCAGGATGGCTTCTGAGTGATCCCGTTGCTACAGCATTCTCTTCCCCATCAGGTTCCTCAAAGTCTTAGCAGCTGAATCTGCAGTGCTTTGGTGCCTCTGGAGAAGGCAACATTGTCACATCTCCCCAGTGACCCCTTACCCTTGGGTCACTCTGGTCAGTGAAAGTACCAGAATGAAAATCGGGTTGTATTCAAGTTGTTGGTCTTTTACTACCTAACTCCTAAGTGCTTATCTCTGAAAATATACAACATTGATTGTTTGAGTGTCTAGGCCAGGATAGGTAGAGCATTACTGAGGTTACTGTGGCAAAGAAAGTGAGGTGAAGCTCTTTCAAACCTCATGGAGTCAGGCTCCCCCTCAAGGAAGCTGTGGCTACCCAGGCACCAGGTTCTTGGGCAGCCTGAACTGCCCCAAACTCCACTTCCTTGGGGAAGGCAGGCAATCTGGAATTAAACATTCATCTTTGAGGGACATTTTTCAGTGTTTTTTTACTTCCGTTTTCTTAGGTGTATAATGAAGAGTATAATACACAGGACACAGCTATCTCATAGAAATATAATGTGAATTAGTGGTATGAAAATGGAATGTACAATAATTCACTGAGAGGGCAGATCCACACATGTATATTTTGCTTTTATTTGTTATTTGGAGCGCTTTTGTTATACTTTATGAACAGTAAAGCCCCATGATTCACGGTCTGCCATAGATATAAGAGCCAACTAATGAAATGTGCCATTGATTTCCTTTTTCTGTCTTTTTGACCCTATGTTAAATTTAAAGGGGAAAAGAGATATATTAAATTCCAATTCTAATAATAGCCCCCAATGGGGATGAAGTGCTAAAACAATGGGAAGAGAGACCGCTCAGCAGTAGGATTTGCTTTCAGCCTAAATGAAGTCTGTCATGATCATGTTATTTAGTGAAATTAAATCATGGAAAGAAGTTGATTCCGTCTGGTCAGACCCCAAAGAACAAGTGTCACATCCCCAAGTCATGCCCACTGGTAGTAATTAAGCTTCACTCTCTGCAGAGAGTCCTAGGCGACTTAAGAGGTAGTACTTTTGAGAATCCAGTTATTTACATAGCAAATGGATGCCTTCACTGTCTGTTCTACTCTCTTTCATTGGCCTATAAAGGGCTTTGAGTTCAGCCTTTCTGTGTTAATAGGACACCACTAGAAAGCAGCAAATTTATTAAGGAAAATAATGTTCAGAGGAAAAATAAAACAAGCATTAAAAGTGTTTTCAGCAAAGAAAACAGTTAGGTAAAATCTTGTATGTACATTTACTGAAGCAGTAGCTACCACTTTTAATGGAAAGCTGTGACATCACTGAGGTATTAAAAAAGAAAAATCATAGTACTTGTAATTAATTGTATTAATCAGGAAGACTAAATTTATCCCTCAGCCTCCATAGTGTGTTAAGGATGGAGATGTTTACCTAAGAAGAAAACTAACATGGCATTCTTCTGTGCAGATGTAATTTTCACTTGACAGAGTGTGTATTTGTATGGTATGTGTTTGCTTTTCATTTATCCACTTAGAGTTTTTTATCCTTTTGGAAATTCATTGATTTAGTTTGTGAAATACAGACAGGAGAGAAAGGAAAAGGCTATGATTTGTGACAAGTATACTTCCTGAGCAAAATACTTATCCTACTCACCATTCTGTTCTCTCCATCACGTCTCCTTATTTTTTTTTTGAGATGTAATTGACATAAAACATTATATTCATTTCACATGTACAACATAATGATTTGATATCTGTATAATATTGCAAGATCATTATCTCTTATCAGTCTTTGTGTAATATAAAACACAAATCTAAGTCTTCATTAACCTCACAATTTGTCAACAAATTATAGTTGTTATTATAAAACATGTAGCTCTCTCAATTTTACATTTAGAGAATTGCATTTTGACCCCTCATGTGTCAAAAATGCGAATAGGGTGGAATTGGGTGGTCTTTCAGTATCAGAATGACATCCTCTTTCCTAACAGGATTGCAGGCATCGGAAAGCAGTCAGGAACGGTTTGCACTGTGGCTATCCATATCCCATCTTGCCAAAGGATAAATAAAGGGCATTCATTCATCAGCTTTCAAGCTGCCACCCCCTTTTCTTTTCCGCCATCCCCCACCTCTCCCTGAAATTGAGAGGGGGGGAGGTTCTGATTATTTTTGCCTATTTCGAGCAGAGCTAGGCATGAACAATTAAATTTAGGGCTTCCCTGTGGTCTGTGAATAACAGTGCACAGTGCTAACCATCAGGGCACAAAGGCAGATAACAAAAAAAGGCTTTTTTTTTATTTTCTGTTTACCCTTCAGGACACTGTTTACTTTATCACTAAAGGGGAAGTTATCATCTCATCCCTTTTGGAAATTGTACTGGGTTTATTCTCTAGCTTCCAGTCTCATACTGTCCAGTGATAGAGTGGGCATGTCAGCCTGTGGCTAGGGGATTGATATAAGGCCCTGCTCTCTCCCCCTACCTCCTTGATCCCCTGCGTCTGTGTACATGTGTATGTCGGTCCCTCCGTCTGCCTGTCTGTCTGAGCTTTGCTCTGTCTCTCGAGGGCACTTCCACTTCTTCATTCTCCCCACACTATCTCATTCTCTTTTCCTTGATTTTTCTGTCAAACCTTTTTCTTTTTCTGTCTTTCAGCCAGAATGATTTTTCACCTTTTCTCCCTTTCTCTAAATTTACTTCACAGCAGATTGTCTTGTAGTAAATCACCAAAAACCCAAATAGCACTAAAGCATTCTGATACAACATTAGCATTTGCTTAACAAGCACAAGATAAACATTAAACAAAGAACTGCATTTCTTTATTAGAGGCTGCAAGATACATAATCCATGAGCACAAGAAACATGGGACCCAGTGGATATGCAGATGTGCGTTATTTCATTGGCGCTGGGCGGCCTTGTTAGAAAAGGTTTTCATCTGAAGGCTTGGGGGTGGATGGTTGACTGTCCCTGGTGGGGCTGTAACTAGATACAGAGACTGTTGCAAGCTAGGCTGGGCTCCCTGGTGGACGTGCTGATTGGACAGCCTGAGGAAAACTTGGGAAGCATCGGGAAGTGAACTCAATCACCTTGGGGATGATAGGGTAGAACCAGATGAAGGCATTTGACTTCTTTTGTAACTCCCACTAAGGACAGATTGCCAGTACGATCCAGCCTCCATAACTGCAAATCAGGCCCTTTCCCCTATGCCGATTTCATTAGAATGGCCAGCATGGTGCAAAGAGGGGAAAAAAAAAAAGGTTAGACACAGTAATTTTACAGGCAGGCGGGTACAAAAAAAATCTGCATAATTAAGCAGTCAAGGCTGCTAATAGGGGAGTTTATATGCTCTGGGACCAGGCAAGGGCAGCACATATGGATATAGCACTGGATATTAAATCTACGGCATGCAGACTTACTTCAGGGCCCTCAGAGAAAAGGCTAATTATAGAGAGAGGAATTGTGTTTACTGGTCTGTCTTGGGCAAAGATGGTGAAAGAAGTGCAACCAAGTTTTGCAGTTAGACATGAACAGGCTGTTAATAGAGATATCAAAATATGTGCTTGTGGTTGTTTCCTACTTAATCAACACAAAATTATAGATTCTATGGACACTTCCCCCACCCCACATTACCTGCTGTAGACAAAACACTTGAACTTAAGTTTCATACATCAAGTCATAATGTCAAGATGCATGGGATAGAAGTGTGTGTGTTATTAAATTGCCACAATTGAATCTCAGCTGTGCCCTTTATCATCAATAAATTTTATTTACCAGTTCAGCTAGCCCTTTTTAAAACTGTCAGTGCTTCTGGGCATGAGCTCAACGTCAGCACTTAAATATACATGGGGAATCTGAGTGGAAGTGGCAGTGGGCAGGGGTAAGCCTTCCGAAAAAGGGTGTGTTTCTGGAAGGGGCGCTGATGGGGTGGACATTAACATTTCATAATGCAGATCAAAGGGAAAGCGAAAACCCAAAGGCCCCTTTGTCACGGGCCCCTAATGACTGCCTCATCCATGAGCTGAGATGATTTCTCCAGATTATTAAAGAGATTCGTTTCATATTTGTATGTATGTATGCATGTATGTATGCATGCACTTATTTATTTAATTCCATAAAAGAGCGTTTTCCAAAGAAGACAAGAGAGCAGGCCATTTGCCCCGGGCTGGATGTGCCAAGGCATGCCTGGTGGTTTCAGGGGACTGGCGCCTCGTGCAGATTTCGTTTCCAGAGAAACAGTCTGGCCCCTTTGTCCTTTAGGGGAACTTCACGTGGAAAACAGCCACACTCGCCTAACACAGATGTGTGGCTATGGGCTCTGGCCATTTGCAGGCCTGTTGTGCATTCCGTTACTTCCCCCCAACAAGAAGGGCCGCAGAAGAATCCCATGGCCTCTGCTCAACATGCACTGAAACCTGGGGCTTAGGAAAGTAAACAGCATCTGATCAGCCAGATATTGGGTCAGGCTCGTCTGACATCTGTGCTCTTCTTAGATGCAGGAAATTCAGTGCCGATGAGAAGACCCAAGGCCTGTGCCTCGGAAAGAAAGAAAGTGGCAGAAGCTAAGGAACGGGCAGTTTGGGCCCTTAGAAGGCGGGAAAGCATCACACTGATCCACAGGGTGCTGTGTCCCTTATCTGCTCATTGTTCGCCACCCGGCCAGGAAGTCCCTTTTACTGAGAACAGCTGGCCAAGGACGGGGTATAGCAGTGAAGGTCAAGAGGGTAAAGGTCTTGAGAGACTCGTATAATGCAAATGCCCAATGCAGGTATATCATACTGGATTTTTGAAATGTATTTTTTCCCCTATCAACTATTATAAGTTAATTGGGTTTTTTAAATCAAACAGTGCTCAGAAATTTCTCAAACTCAGAGTCTTCTGATTTCTAGAGGTTCCAATGAGGTTTCATTCTAAAGAAACAAAATTGGGCTTGCCCATGGATTAGTCAGGACGGTGTGGCCCAAGTGTAATGCAGTAGCATTAAAAGACCTTCTTAAGACCATTCTTTTTATCCCATTCTTTCTACTTGAGACTTAGCAATGTAAAATAAAGAAGTATTTGTAAGGAGGATTCAGACCTGGAAAATGGTAGCCACTAAATGTAGAATGCATGGGACAGGGCCTGAGCATCATTTTTTTACTTGTCAAGAGAAAATGAAATTGACCGGAACACTAGCAGGCAGCAAGTAGGCCCTGCCAGAAAATAGGAAAATATTATTTTTTAGATAGAAATAAATATAGAGAACAGGGCTAAACACGCAATTGTTTTTATTTCTTAACTTGTGGGCGGATCAGAAGTAAGAACGCTAGGCAAGAGGCATGTCGCTGGTAGAGAAATGGTATGAATTCGAAAAGCTCTCTCTGACTATGTGTTGAATTGTTTGGGATACAAAGAAGAGCCAACCATATAGTCCTACACAGTCCATGGGTGGACTCAAAATCCCTTATAGTACAGTGGCTTCCCAAGTCCATCTTCTCCCTCCCCTCCTCCCTTTCTCATTCTCTCCCTTCTTTCCTTGTCTCCTGCTTTCTGTTCATTCACTCAACAACAAAGAAAAAACATAATTGCCTAGAGAACAGACCTAGTAAGTGATAAGGAGGATAATCAAGAAGGAATGTATCTTGTAAGGGAAATAAGATATGTATTTATGCTAGGAGGGAGCATGTGACAAATGCCCTAAGAGTCCTATACAGTGTGGTAGGAATTCAGAGGAAAAATTAATTCTGAGTGTGGGAAAGAGACTTGGCTGAGGACTCGACCCAGAGGAACAGCAAATGGTGTGACAGTCTTTTCCATTCAAGCTGTATGCTTTGTCATTTCTGAACGAGTTTTCTGTGTCATCCCAACAAATACACAGATAGCTTATCTAAACATTAGTATCCCTCCCCCTTACACACACACACACACACACACACACACACACACACACACACACACACACAGAGAGAGAGTTGGGATGAGGAGGATGAAGGGAAAAAATGACCAGTATTGTTATGGCAATATTTTGAGAGGAAGAGGTTTTCAAAAGTGGATAATTTAACAGCATTAACATCTTCTGAGCATTGTTTTAAAGTTTATCATAATCATATGCTGAGATTTCTTCATAAATGTCTGGGTTAAGTTAAAAAGGTTTCTGCTGGATCTGCCCAAAGAATCCACAAGTCCAGGAGCCTGACCACTGCTGCTTTTGACAGCTCAGCCCATGTCTGGGAGGATCAGGCCCGCCTTTCCTGAAGGCTGAGCTGACCTTCCCAGTCTCACTGCATCCCGCTGAGCAGTCTCAGGGTTTCTGTCCTTGGAGCCACTGTCTCAGTTCTACCTCTCAAGTCCTGCAAGACCCCAAACTGTTTTGGGGCAACTAACAACTCACCATCCAGGAGAAAGCAACTTTTATGGAACTCTGACCTCCCCTCTCTCTCCTGCATCTAAATATACTGAGTCCGGTGATGCTTCCTGCCCCACAGCCTCGTGCTTCTGGGGCAGAGAGAAATATAGGGGAACAAAATCAATTCATGAACTCTAAAGAATAAAAATATTTGATATAAAATATTTCAACAAATGAAGCAGTTGCTTCACCCTTAATAACAAAAAAACTGATCTTCAGAGTACTTGCTACAGGCCAGGCACTGTGCTGGACACTTGGCATGGGTTACCTCAGTTGAGTCTCACTTCTCAGCCCTGTGATGTAGGCACGTGGTAGCTCCACTGGGTAGATGGTTCCGCTAAGGCAAAGTTAAATAACGTCGGTGAGATTACATGGTTTGTTAGTGACAGGGCTGGGCAGCGCACCCACTGCTAAGTGATTCCAAAGCCTGAGTTTTTAAAATCACTCCACCATGGTGCATGGGAAGAGAAGCTTTGCAGATAATGTCTATGATGACTTTTATAAATCCTATCTCTTCTGTCCACTACAGTGTAAGTCAATTTAAGCTGCTGGTAGAAGTTCATGTTTGCTAATATGCTAGGCTTATCAAGTGCATGCCACACATATTAGGAATTCTCCTCCTACCGTGGAAGCAACTTTCACAGCAGTGGAAAAATGACAGACTACAAAACTGGACTCAGTATTGGCCTGCTGGCTATCAGAACTTACTTCACAATAAGATTTTGGTTTTTATAAATTAAAAAGGATTTAGTGTCTGGCCATTCAATTTCTGAATATTTATCGGAAATTTATATTTAATCCATGTGCAAGAAGGCTTAATTGCATTTGTGACCTGCTTTCTTACATATTTGGGAGGATAGAGATGAAAATGGAGAACACACAGTAGATGCATTTTACTGCCAGAGTGGAACTTTACAGTCGTACCAAGGGACCTTTTGGTAATGTTTGTAATGCGCTGCTATTGTGATTTAGGAAAGAAAAATGCTACTGCTGGGCTTTATTTTCAACAGAATTTTTTAAAACATCAATTAATGCAATCAAATGTAGTACAGGGAAATCTAACTTTTTATTTACATTTCTGGGGGCCAGAGAGAGTTTGTTTGCTTTTGTTAACTCCAATCCTTTGAGCTGTACAGTATATGGTTTTCTTAGTATTTTCCAAATCAACTCAGTAACTTGTATTTAACAGTCTACGTGAAACTCTCCACACGAGGAGGAGAAAACAGCCTTGTAACTGGTTCCACTTGTTGGGAAACAAATGCTTCTGCCTTGCTACACAGTTTTGAAAATAATGACCTTTTTCGTTTTTAAAAACAGATTTAGTTAATAAAATGAATCATATCAGTTTTCTTACCCATGTGAGCAAAATTGAAATAATACTATTTCTTCTCAAATTATCCAGATGTTTGAATGCCAAGTTTTGAACTCAGTCTTGATGAATTCAAAAATAATAACCTATAAAAAAAGATGATTATATGTTTGGCCTTAAACCTTAAAAGGGTACTAAAATAAACCATTAAGAGAATCAGAAAGGTCCAAGCTGAAAGTACATTTTTCTAATTTTTCTTCCTAGTGTGATTCACTGCCTTAACTAAACAGACATTATAAGCCCAAGCTCCTGGGCGATCTCTTATCCTCCCGAGCATACAGATGTGGTAAATTAAATATTATAGATGATTTAACTAAAAACTTGGTTCCACATTAAAATTGAATTTTTTTTCTTCCCCATAATGTGGCCTAGACTTAGATTTGAGCCCAGCTCTCTCAGTAACTGCTCACGTGATTTTGAGCAAATTAGTCATGTTCTTCCTAGATTTGCGCTGTCTGGACCAGTCCATGTTATTGAGCAGATAAACTGAAAATTCATGCATATAAACCTGCACCACACGTTTTGAAAATTATAAAATGCTACATATATATATAAGGAATTGTCGTATTTCTAACCATTGTCAGATAGAGATAATGGAAGGAAAATGCACCATCTTAATAGTCTTAGCAGTGATAAGAGCCTCCTTCTTTGGGGGCTTTCAAATAAAGAGGGGGGCCCGAGTTTGAATTCTGTAGGCACTTCATTCAACTTCTTGTTCTTAAAAGTCATGTTGGCCTGAACACAAAGAATGATCTTCTGCAGCAGATGAGGTAATGTGTAGACCTAATCGGGTGAGTTAAGGCCACGGTGACTATTCTGATTTGGAATTTCTCTGCTATCCCTTTAATACAGAATTTCTAATATTCATCTCAAAAGAGAGATGCCTGGATTCTAGGTCCTCTGTGTGTCATTTGATTGCATTTTTCTTCTTTTTCATGCTCTTGCCTTTTGAGGGTATGTCCACCTGTCTTGTGGGTGTCATTAGAAAGGTCAGAAGGGACGAGTTGGACCAAGATGACAATCTAGCTCTTCCTCATCAATCCTGTGCTTCCCATAAGCGTATTGTGGTGGATAGTCTCAGTATGTGTACTTCTCTGATATTTTATTTTATTTTTAATTATTTGAAGTAGCTGAGCCAATATTTAATTAAGGAAGCTTCTTTTCCGATTCTAGGAAAGAAAATACATTTTGTTACTGAGTATTTTCCTCTAAATATAAGTATCTATGCATGATCAGTTATTGTGATTGGTTGAAAATATGCTAACCATATGTACTGCACTCTGTTCCTTTCTGCACATTCATACAATGCTAATCTGTATTTACCCACTCTCATTTTAAATTCTAAACTGTCTTTCGTCCAATAGTCAGAAAAAGGAGAACATTTATTTCTGGCTGCTATCAGACTATTCACCTCCTAGCTTACCACAGTTACTATCCTACAAAATTATACAAAGTATTTACTTTTCTCCAGACTGTCAAATATAAAAACTATCATGCCAATCAATCTGTGTTTTGAAGAAACCAAACATTGCTAGTACTTTTCAGAAGCAAAGGAAGAATAAGAGGTCAAGACATCAACATAGGTCACCTTTTACCCCCAACTTTTGTTTTTGTTTACCAAGAATGAAACTGATAAGTGAGCTTAAATGATTTGCTTTCAGAAAAGATATAAACTTGATAGTTGCAAGCATCAGATTTCTACTTAGATTTTTTAAGACAGCATTGGAATTCTGTGCTGATTGTATCACATAGCACACAGGTGAAAAGCAGAGCATTTCAATATATAAAATGTTTAAAGCCATTGATAGACATTTTAGTGACATTTTTTTCAATAGATTTCCTTTTGTGTTGGGAAATTACAAGCCTCTTTTATATTGACACAGTATACAATATTTAAATTTTTAAAATGGATCTTGAATGAGCTAGTTTGCATTTTAGAAAAATTGTCATAAAGATAGGGGATTAAAAATTTATTGTGCCCAAAGCATCTTTATAATTTGGCATTATAGTCTTAGAAATATTTAATAGCTTTGCAGAGGTAATATGAGGAATTGCTGTCTGAGAAAGAGCTATCCTTAATTATTGTGTCTCGTTCTTCATTTAACAGATACACTTATTAACTAATCCATGGTTTTTGTTAGGCCCATTTCATAGTCTTTTAGCTTTGGTTTTTGACCTCACAAAACATCTAGGAATATCTACTTCTTTGCTCTACTTCCAAGCTAAGTAGAAATAAGGAAGAAATCTTTGTTATAATATATATCTTGTGACCATCCTTCCTTCCTCTTTCCCTCCCTCCTTCCTGCCCTCCATCCCACCCCCTTCCTGTCCCCCTTCTTCTCTCCCTTTTCCCCATCTCAATAGATAATAACTCTCTCACTTATGTTGCTCTTGACTGACAGGAAGCAGACAGAAGGAAATAGAAGTGAGTATGATTCATTGGTATGCCAGTAACATCTTGGCTTCAGAATAGAGTCTATATGTGCCGGTGTATCCAGAATGATGCCCAAGAGAGAAAAGTAGGTTAAGAACATATTGAGCTAACCTATTTTCCATTCCTAAGTATGGATTTACCTTTTCAGTAAGCCACACACTTAGGAATATGCATGCAGTCCCAGTTTCTTCTCAACCACTCAATTTACTACCATATCAGGGAATGATTTGGGCACTTGAAGAAGTAGAATTAGCTATAGGCAGAATAGAATTAAGGAATCAGACTTTGCTTCTGAATAATTATAATTCCGTAAAGGAGAGCTCAAGCCCAATCTCAACAGGGTTTCAGGTGACAGTTTAACCAAATCACTGGGTTATTGCCAGTGAGAGAAACATCAGCATTCAGCCATGGGTGCCTTCTCTGTCAGAAGTTGTATAATCATGAATGTGTCTTTCAGTTTGACAGCTCAGACCAAAGTGCTTTACTGAGAATCATGTTCCTAGCTCCTCTGCAGAATCTGGAGATATGGGGAATTTCTCTTTCCATTACCAACAAGTACTGCTCAGGCTCCATATTCCTGAAGGGAGAGGAGTGCTTTCACAAGGACAAGACAGACTTTAATAGTCATTGTTTAGGAAATAGGGGATCGAGTGGATTGAAATGAATTCAAGCTTTGTCTTATCAGGGAGCAAAGGAGTGACCAGGTGGCATAGAAATATAGGTTAACTCCTTGCACATTAATAAGAGATCTAGAAGGACAGTAACTTTTGCTTTGCTTAGTTGACAACCGAAACTGTTGTACTTAAGAGGGAGGAAACTTTCATTTTCTGTTTGGTGAAACAGTGTAGTATTGGATTCAGGAATCCTGAGTTCTGGTATTGGCCATGACCAAAACGCTTTGCCATCATGGGCATGTCAGTTAATATCTCTAGTCTTGCATTTCTTCACCTTTAAAAAAACCCCAGAGTTAATTAGATTGTCTCCAATGCCCCTTCTAACCTTTGTCTGTTATCCCAAATACATAACATTTACTTTTTTTCCCCCCTGCACATTCCTAATTTATTGCTTCTCCTCCATTTTACATGAAAAAGTACAATGTTCTGGGGTCTTCAGAAATACTTGCACCAACACATGCAGTTTGGTGAGGTATTTACTAGAATATTTCTTAGTAACAGGATAATGCCAAATCGTGGTCAGCCAACTCTCCTGTGCCTTCGCAATCATGTTTCCCATATCACTTTTCAGATTTCTCTCAGCACTGGGAGAGTTATTTGTTTTTGGAGGGATGTTAATCACCTTAGAGTAGTTTTATGTCATCCTCTATTTTTCTTTAAGCATAAAAGCTTTATCCAAACTGCAGTCTGGAAGAAGAAACTCTATATACATTTATTTTTCTTTTATATGCGGTGTTGCAGGTTTTCTCCTTTGCTAATATACCTTGACACCTTATAGTTGTAACCTGCTGTTCTCTGTAATTGCTTATTGTTATTAATTATATAGTGGTAACATAGTTGGCTGCTTGAGCCACTTGGCTGTAAAGAAATTCATTTATCATTATTGCCATTGGAGCTACAGAAAATTGCCAGCATTCTATCTAGAGATGAATGCTTCTGAGCACACATCCAGCAAAATTTTGAACATGGGTCAAATCCTTAAGTATTTCCTTTCTGCTCCGACCCTTTGCATCTTCTAGTCTATGCATTGAGTACCTCATTTTCTCTTATCTGTTGTGTTCAGTCCTTGATTTGCTGCCCTTTCGATGAAGTTCATGTATTATTCTCAGCACCCCATTTAGGTGCCTGTCCAAATAGTACCCTTTACTTTCTCATCATATTGCTAACTCTAAATTTTCCTTATTAGAGGAATTTCTTTTATAATGTGAATGAGGTTCCTGCCTTTACAACTTTGTTAGGTGCACATTTCATTTTAAAACATTATGCTGAGCAGATATAGCTTTAAGCCCTGCCTTTCAATGAAAGTGATCATTATGATCTTCAGAGTAACTATAAACCCCTTCTACCCACACTATAAATAATTAGATGTATTTAGGTTCCCAAATTAGGAAACTGACAGTATATGAATGAATGAATGAATGAATGAATGAATAAATGAATGAAGCATATATGCAAACATGGGTATGTGTACTTGCACATACCCAGCTACTTCCTGATATCTGTAGTTTCTTTAAATCTGGGCTTAATTTACTATTCATGACCCCACAGCTGCATATGCCACAGAGCAGCCAGGCCAGAGCACTCCTCTGCCTTCTGGCAGCATGACATTAAATTCACACTAGTTAAGCCAACTTAAATTGAGCCTCCTTGAACCTTCCTAAATAAAACTAGTGGCCTTAATTACAATCAGGCAATTTAAAGGTTATGGAGCTCTAACTAGTACTGCAGTATATCACTTTAATAATGCACAAGAAAATTTCTCTAAGGGGTGGCATCGTTTGATTAGAAGAATTCAAGTTTCACAGCACATTCCCAGTAAACTGTTTTTAGAAATCTTACTGCATTTATTGCGCCATTACCTTTTTTTTATTCTTCAAGGCCAAGTTTCTAAGGTCACACCAACAGAACAATAAAATGTGAGTCATTTGCAAATAAGGTGCAGTATTGAGATTTTTGCATTGCTGCTAGTGATTTTCATAGTATTGCCACAAAGTGAAAAGAGCAGGGTAAAGTCCCTTAGAAATCTGAAAGATTTGGACCCCTTTTTACCCTCATGCCCCATTGCAGATATGACTTGTGCTTCATGGTGAGCTCTGATTCTAATACCACAGTTTAGGAGAGAATATGTCATCTTTGCGGTAGTAATCAGTGTTGTAAGTTTCTTAGAAAGATGATGAGCTTTGGAAATGCCCAACTAGTTTCTTGTCTTAAACCCAGGCACATAAAACCCATGGTTCTTGAGATCCATACCATATACAGAAGCTGCTGAACCTCATTCCATTTCTTTTGTTTGATTTGGATTTTTTTTTTTTGAGGTGGGGGGGCGTGGGCATCATTTTATTTTAAAATCTCAGCAATAGCAAGCTATGCTTTCTAGCAAGGATAAACGCTTTTCAGTGTTTGGAGACTTTCTCCTTCAAGATAACTAGGGGCTTTATGCCAAGAAGAAGGTTTTTTAAAAAGAAAGAAAAAGCCCTGACCCTTGCTATAAACTCAGCACAGTAATATGAAAACATGCCTGATGAGAGCCGTGTCCTGTGCCGGCTGGCATGGCCAGCCACTGCTGTGTGGAATTCATATTGACTATCGCAACATCTCAATTCTCAAAGATTTTCCCTGATAGATTTAACTTTAAAGCAGATTACATTTAGTTTATGCTGTATGAACTATCTATCCTCTTTCAATTTTACCAATTTGTGTTTTTTTTTTGTACAGTACTCGAAGGTAAATATACCTGTACTTCCACCAGTGCCAGAAGTCCCAGATGTGAGGGCATTAATAGTAGGTATTTAATATCAAACAAGGGAAATTTTAAACAAAGAATGAAATAATTGCATACATCTGGTTTAACCAATTAGTTAAAAGGATGGGGCTTTGTAATATAAGAATACATAACTATTAATACAAATTGTTTAAAACACGAACTATGTGTCATGAATGTATGGTGTAGATACTTCCCTATGACTTGGGACAAGTAAAAGGCAGCTATCCCTTTTATGCGGTTCTTTTTTGTATTTCAGGTATAAAATACATAATAACATTTTTCTTCTTGAAATAAGGGATAAGTTTTGACTCATAAGTTTCTTGCCAGAGAAAAGCTGGCAAATAAGACTGCTACTTTGTTGTTAATGCTTTCTTTTCCAGTACATTTTAATCTCATTTCAGGAAACAATGAAGGCAAGCAGTTCAAGGTAAATTTTGCTAGTCCAAATTTGTCGTACACATAGGGTTTAATGCACAAAAGAATGGAGCTAACTTTTGAAACTCAATTAATAAATAATAAATATTGGTTTGGTATTAGTCTCAGCATTTTATTCTGATGAAGTTAAACATAGGACTAGCTAAATATATATTTCCCATAAATTCAATAAATATTCATTGAGTCGCAGTGATGAGCCACATACCGTTCTGGGTACTTGGCATACATCAATGCACGAAACAAATGCCCTTGCCCTCCCGAAACCTGCCTTTTTGCACAAATTGATGAGTAACTCAAACTGAGTGCTTGGCACTTTCTTGGTATTAAGATGTCTGGGCAGCCACCCTCTACTCTCTAATAGACAAGGCAAGGGCTGAAGTGCATTACTGAATTGGAAACCTGCTTTGTCCAATCATACTGTATGTCTGATTATTATGGGAAGCTGAAGGGGATTTTTTTTTAATACTGTCTTTGTGTGCTCACAAGCTTTCTGTCAAGGCAGGGAACAGAGCAGCACCAAAGATTCGGTGGTGAAAAACTTCGTAAAAGAGAAAGGATTAGTTTCATGTATTTAAATGAGCATAAATAAAGGAGAAAATTGTTCAAGTAAACCAGGTCCCTTTCACTGGAGGACAGTGACATAGACGGAAATCAAATCTGTATACAATAGGCTATTTTTTTAAAAACAATCCTAATTTCAAAACAGACCTAGAGAATGGATTTCAGACTCAGTTGGTCTCAGTTCTTACTCCCACACTTATACTCACCCTTGCCTTTTCTGGACTAACAATATTTTTACTAAGAAACATGGGTATTTCTTTTTTCTTTAGTTAAGAATGGTTTTTATCTCGGGGAGTAGGGTAAGGGGAGCTCAAAAAGTGATTTTATTAGTGCCTGACCAAAAACTGATATTTGATTTTTTTTAAAAGTAAAAACATTTAGAAGCCCAAATTTTTACCTTTAAAGCTATTTGCTGGCACTGTATGTTTTCCTGAGACTTCAACTATGGAGCCCGTTTTAGATTAGGAAAGTAGAAAAGAAAAAGATGAAGGCCTGGAGGCGTGGCCATAATGGCCGGGTTTGGGAGGTACCTTTATTCTACATGCTTATCCCTCATTGCAAACCTGTGCCAAAATATCACTTGTGAGTCCCCACAGGTGGAAGGAAGCACCTTTTTAGTGGGTTGTGTTAGTGTTTATTGTTTCAACAGCATTGCAGTGTTTTCTCGTACATGAGAATATTTTAATAACTACTACTCACAACCAATAGTAATAGCCAAGGAATTGGATGATCGTGCATCTCAGAGCATCTGAAATCCCACTGCCTGACTCTCCCATTCCGACCCACCTGGACCTCCTGCTAGTTTCCAAGCTGCTGATGTTTATGGGGCTCTAGGCAGCCCCTGGGCTCTTTAAAATCTGCTGGGTACAATGCAGCCTACCCCAGTTGAATCATTTCCTGCGCCAGCCTTGCTGATAATGAGAAGTTCAAGACAGGAAATAACTGTGTCAATATCAGTGGCTTTGCTTATAAAGTCCAAGAGCATTGTAGCCTTTAGAGCATTGGCCCAAAAGAGGTAGTTAAATGCAGACTTGCACCTTATAGATCTCCTTGAATAAGAATCCGGCCGAGACGCACAGAATGTATATCATTTTGCTTTTCTTGAGCTACCTAAGGGTAAGCCACTTGGTGTATGAATAGTCAAAGTCAAGGTACCCGGTGTTGATTTACTCTTAATATTCCCAGTGCCCTTTCTTTCTTATTGTGAGTCTTAATGCATCTATCTCGTATCCCTCTCTTGTGTGGCATAGAAATACTGATAGTGACAGACATTCTCATGTTGTCAGTGAGAAAAATCCAAAAAGGTGCTAGTATCAGTCCTCAAGCAACATTCGTTTTCATGTTGAAGTGTTCAAAAGAATAGGGCAGAACTTTTTAACTAGTATAAGGAAAAGGCTCACACAATATTCAGTACTCTCAAATTCTGCCTTACTTTAGGGGCTTAATGACTAATCTACTGGCAGACTTTGAGCCCTAAGTAATAGTCTCTATTGCCAAATTAGCACCTCAGTGAGTTTATGTTACAGTTGTGAAATATGTGCGGTATATAATACAACAAATTACAGTGGCCTGAGCTCTATGGACCTAGAAAGATGTGATGGCTGTGTACATGGCAAATTGCAGTACAGTCTGCCTATTTTTCTACTTCTGGTTTCTAGGGTGAGCCAATGTAGCCAAGGGGTGAGTTTTGTCATGTATGGCTTTTCTTTGTTACTCCTCAGACCCCAAGCTTATAAATGTGTGTTTGGAAATTAACTCAGGGAAGAGGAGAAGCAAAGGAAAGGGTTGGGGGTTGGGAATTGGTTTAGGGCATAGTTTTCTTGGATTTAAAAAATATATATAAGTATGTAGTGGTACACACATTCAAACTGAAAAAAATTACATCTGCAGGGCATTTGATGCCTCTGTTCGAATTCTGAGGGCAGAGTTTACTCCCACTCAGATCAGAGCGTTTAAGCATGGCCCCTGCCACATGATAATGCACCAGGAGGGGTTTATATCCTTGGATTTTAGCCTATAGATTTATGCAGTGGAAGATGCTGGAGGACCCTTTGGCCAGTCTCCAGGGTAAATGGAAGAAGGAGTTCGACTTATAAACTGTTACAAATCGTCCTCAGTAATGCCTCCAGTGTTGATTAGAGGATTTAAGGGGGTCCCCAGTGATACCTGGGATAACAGCGACATGTAAGTCAACCACTCACTGAACATGTGCTTGTAGCTGCTCTAGATTTTTGTTTTTATTGAAGGAAAAGGAGTATAAACATGGGACACACAGTCTGAAGGCTACTTAAAGGGTTTCTCTTGTTTAAAGCTTATATTGAAATGTCAGTGTCTTATGATAGGGTAACAACTGCCATGTTGGAGCTTAAAACTTGAGTTGTGCTTGAGTATCCAAATGGTAACTCTTATTTTTCCATTGCAGATTGGCTGATTAATACTTGCATTGGTCCAGGTTTTATAAATTGGAGAGATTAAAATTATCATTTCCTTTTGAACTGGCCTTAGACAGATTTTGTTCTTATGGAACAATTTTGTAAGTGGTTATCATGTTCCCTGCTAAGTCAGTGAGGTTTATTGTAATTATGAAAGATTATTTCATTTGAAACTTTTTAACATTGGAGTAAATATTTCCATTAGCATCAGTCTCTTCTATGTAGACTGGATTCCTGTTTACATTTATGTTCACACTTACATGAAGATTAACAAATGGGAATAATTATTTTAGCTGAAATTTCTGTACATGTGAAAATATTTCTCAGTTGTATCCAAACCATCTTTGGCCATGCTTTAAAGTGGTTGACCAGTACCAAAACTTGCTGGCCCACAGCATGTTCTCAGTGGTGAGAGCTTCTCTCTTGCATTTCCTGACATTGGACCCAAGTGTTGGCCACCTGCATGCTACCCCCGCCCCCCACACACACACACCAGTATACAGCAGAGAGGGGTTTTCTGTTTGTTATGGAAAGATATGGATTTATACTGAAAGCTCCATATTCTCATTAAGTTGACTGTTTTGCACTCTGATGTGTCTCCCTTTCCTTGTGCTAATTTCTGCTTCCTCTTGTATTTGGTTAGAATACTTTTCAGTCTGAAGTTCATTTCTGGAGTTTTTCTGTACTCCATAATACTACTCATTTCCTGTCTAGCTTTTTGGCTACCAGAATTTCAGTGTTGTAATCAGTCTTTATTAATAAGGTATAGAAAGGATAACATTTTTTATTCTTTACTTTCCAGTTACCTACAAAGGCAAATCATGCTCATTGTAGAAAATCTGGAGAATATAGATGAGCAAAAAGAGGAAGAAAAATCTAGAAGTTTCATCCATAGACTCCATCTACAACTCTTAGTGAAAAATAGGGCTGGACTAGCCTATTATATCCTTAATGGAATACTGTAATGGTTATTAAATCAATTGACTCAGAATCTCTTTTTAATAAATGAGTCAGGCTGTATTATCCAATTACTGTCAGCTGCTACCTTTCCGGAGAGCAGAAATGGTTCCTTTGATTGAATTTTGAAAGCTATTGGCACCTTTAGGAAGAAAGAAGAAAAAAAGGCAAAATGCAAGTTGTGGCTTCGTGGGCAAAATCCTGACTCTAAGGCTCAAGTTTGCCTGAAGTTGGAGGTGTTGATAGCACCACCTCATGAGCATCAACTTTAAATTAAAACCGCAGTTATTCTTTACTGTTCTTTACTACCTCATACCAGATAGACAGAAAAAAGCAAGAGAAGCTCAATTTTGAAAGGAAAAAACAAGGCTTAACTCAGCCAGATCCTAGGATGTTAGGAATTCTTTGAAAACTAAGACACTGCCCTTAGCCACATGATGTAAATACTAGAATGTGTTAAGAGTTGAATTAAACAGAGACCCTGAATAAAGATAAACTTTTGAAATTCTTAGTATAAATAAGTTTGATTAGTTTGCCATTACTGTCTATCTCCACATCTTCAATTTTAAAAACGACACATGAAGTGTGTCGACCAGTTATAAAAATGTTTTGCGTCCCCCATCTCTCTCATTCATTATCCATTTGACCCTGTGATAATAGGCAAGGGTGAGCATGAGTACAGAAGCTAAAAAAGGTGAGAGAAGTGTGTGGCTTTTGCTTATCTATCATTTGCTGTATAGCAATTCACATATTTTCTTCTATCCTACTCTAGTAACTACCAAGTTATTTGTTGGAAAAGACCTCACTATGTTACTTAGACATAAAAGGCAGGTAGAATTTCCAATATGTTTTGAATATTTCTAACTATGATGAGTTCTGTAAAGCCTGGATGTGATAGTTATCCTTAGTGCTGTCATATGGTGCCTTCAAAGATAAAGTGTGGAATTCATGAAAACCAAGTCTGCACTAATAATACACAAATACTTTATGATTTTGTGTCACCTTTTTATGAACTCACTTGACTAAATTTTGATTATTTCACATTTTGTGCTGGAACATCTCTGTTCGTTGCATAGGAAATAAATAAAATTTGATGAGGACATTTTCATTGTACTTATACATATATCTTTCTTTTTTTAATTTTCCCTTCCATTATTTTTTCCAAACAAAACACTCATAATCAAGACAGATAACATCACATTAAAGATCATCCTGACTTACATAATTCACTTTATGTGTGTGGAACAGTCAATCATTATCTCCAAGAAAACCCACCAGGGTTACATGTGTTACTTCACAAACATTGCAAGTTTAAGAATTCTGGAGCAAATGTGTATGCCTGCTCACACCCATAGGTCACATCTTCGTTCTTGTGCAAAACACATCATTTAAAGATGAAACTGGAGCTCTTACTTACTTTCTTACTATCAAAATGAAGGTATACAACATTGAGGAAATAGAAAACCTTTACATTTGGCAAGTCTTTCTGGTGGTTGACTTACTGACTCAATTCTTTACAATAAATAGTGTTTCTCAGGTTTCTTAATATCTAAATTTGGAAAAAATTTTGGTAACTTTAAGATTAAAAAAAGAAGAACAGATCAAAAACCCTTGATCTTATATAATCCCTAAAGCTTTTTGTATAACCCCTTGTCATGTCAGTATGCACAATTAAACTCCTTACATAATTATAATCAAGGAATTTACTGTGCCACCCAAATACAGAGTAGGTTTTTATCTCTTGTGAAATGTAGACAGTACTGGGTGGCTTAATTAGTGCTTTGCTTCTCTTTTTACAAATTCCAATCCTTTACTTCTAAAGACTCATACTTGTGTGAGAAGAAAGATTAGGAATACAAATAGAGTGATTTTACTCCTGGTTAGCTAATAATAATTCACTTTGTAATTGGGCTTTAGTGTTGCCAGTTATATCAACTGGTGAAGGACTTAACGCATGCATGTTTTCTTGAATGAGAGGAAATAACTTTGAAGTGTAGACTTGTTACCCCCACAGTGTGAATTTGTCTTTCATTCCCTGGATCTGGAATATCCAACACAGCTGTTCTTTAGTAGCATTTTTAATCATTGCAAATAAGAGAAGTTAAAAGTATAATTTGATAACAAGCCAGGTTAAATTTCAGCCTCTTACCCTTAACTCTTACTAATAAGTGGTCTTGGGAGTAGCTCATGTATGTTTTAGCATATCTGCTAAGGTCGCGGACCCTGAGCCAGTCTGCCTAGATTTGAATCCAAACTGCCTGGGCTTAAGTTCTGCCTCCACCCATTATTGCCCCGTTATCTACCCATTAAGTGACTCAGAGCAAAGTCACTTAAACTTTCTGGGTCTCATTGTTCCCATCTGTAAAATGGGAATAGAAATAGTATTCCTCATAGGGTTGTTGTTGAATTAAATGAATTCATACCTGTAAGCACTTAGAACAACAGTATTTGAAACATAGTAAGCACTAAAGAGGTGTTATGTTGTTTGTTCCAGTGCTACTGGTTTTCACTTCTTATGATTGAAAATTGAAATGAATTAGGATAATCCCTAAGTTATAAATTTCGTAAACATTTTTAATGAATAGAAAATCAACATAAAAATAATTGTTTCTGTGTATATAACACAAACACTTCACTTTATAGCAGTTGTTACTACATCAAAATATTTTTCTACCATTTTGCATTTTGTTCCTAAGACATCAAAGAATAATCCAGGACAAGTCAAAAGTGAGCCTGGAGCTTGTAAAACTGCCTTTGGAGAAAGACAGGCAGAATCTAGATCAGGGGTAAAACTGAAACTGTCTAACGAAGTGAAGGGAGCAATGAACTGAGAAGATACGGGGGACTGGCAGTACCAAGAAGAGTAAAGAGCATTTATAAGATACTGTAAGCATTAATAATATTTAAAAATCACCAGAAAAATCTTGGAAGTAGAAAAAGAAATTCTTATCAATGGGAATACCCCTAAGAACTTTATGGTTAGAAGTAGAAACTTCTGGAACCTTCTAGATAAACCAGAGGAGAGACCTGAGGAAGAAGCTGCCCATTTTTCTATGGGTCCTAAATTTAGGACTTTGGAAATACATGGCTCATAAAATTATGATAACTAGAGAAAAGGGGATGCCTCATTATTGATATACCATTTATACTTTAAATGCTTAATGGAATGCATTACCCTAATATAAAAACCTGCCTTCTGTTGATCTTTGGATTTTAAATTCCAGAAATGTTTTTACTTGATAGAATTCACAAATAATGTGAAATAACCAGACACCATATATACTTTTTCGTGTACATTTGGAGATGCAAATGATTTATGGTTTATGTATGCAATTATAGTTAATTCACTAGTCCATGAAAGATATGATGGGTGTCAACTTTTCTGTTCATGTATTTTCCTTAACAGATGAAGGACTGAACCATGAATGCAAGCTCTGCAGCCAGACCTTTGACTCCCCTGCTAAACTCCAGTGCCACCTGATAGAGCACAGCTTCGAAGGGATGGGAGGCACCTTCAAGTGTCCTGTCTGCTTTACAGGTAAGAAGATTACTTCAGGAAAACTCTTGAGAGTTCCATGGCCACAACCATCACGTCTTTACTACCAGAGCATACTTCCCACTGCTATGGCCTTTTACAAATATGACTTCAATTCAATTTGGGGAGAAGATGTTTGATTTCTGCTTATTAGCATTATTGATTGCAGCTTACTTAAAGATGCAAATGGGCAGGAATGTTCACCATCAGGATGAACAAATGGCATTTCAAGTTCTCTCAGAAGTTTGCACTTTTCCATTTGGAAAGTGACATCCATGTTTTGTTCACTTTTCTCCTCTTGACGTTAAGTTTACCAAGGCAAAGAGACCGGCTGCACAAAGCTGCTTTTTTAATCACAAGGTGTTTGACTAAAAGTGCAGCCATGTTGTCAGCACATGTCTGTTATTTAAATATGAAGAATTTCATAACATTTACCATAAGAAATAAAAAGATATTATTAAAATCCTCCCAAAATTCTTAGATGAGGCACTTATTTCCTACATAGTTGGAATTTTTAAAGTAGAAGTTGATAGAAGTTTGCACATTTAGGAAGAAACTTTTATTAGATGTTATAGCAGTACAGTTTTCAGCGACAACAACAAAAAAGTAAATCAGAAATTATAATTCAAGCCCATAGGAGTTAAAATATGATCACGCACATTTCTGGTACTTCCCCAGCAATGACAAAGTTATTTTGGAAAATCCTTTGTGATCATTTTGCATGTATCTTGGACTCATTGGTTACATCCCTCAAGGCTATGTGTTTCCTTCTTATTTGTTGGAAAAGTCAAAACAAAACAAAAATGTAGTCCCTCAAAATTGACTTCTTTGTTTCCAGTGCAAAACTCCAAGCACTGATTATTAACCTTCACCGCATTCAGCCTATAGATTTCTGACCTGTAATAAAATTTAAAAAGAGATGTTCATTGTGCAGTTAGCATAAGTAGTAAATTAGAGTACTCATGGCCCTGCCTTCAGCGTATGCCTGCAAAGCTGCTTCAGTCAGTAATTCCATGAGCCACTCCTTTTGGAACCACTTTTTTATTCTTCCTAATTTGTATTTAAAAATCTAGAGTGTCCTGTTTTTCCTGTAAGGTGGTATTTATCCTAAGATACAAATCAAGTGTCTGGATTCTTTGTAAAAGCTCCTAACAAGTCTTCATAAGGAGGACTGGGTCATAGATCTCCTCACGATTAAGACCCCTAATAAAATAGTTCTTTCATGTTGTGGCCAGAAGCCTCATAAAATGTGTTAAATGTATATGGACATTAGTTGCAAATCCATATAAAGACCTCATTTCTTTTTGTTGATGTAGGTAAGAGACAAAAATGCATTAATCATGAACAGTCTGCATTTTCTGTGCTCACAGACCTGAATTGTTTTAGAGTATCTAGAAGTAATTTAAAAAATAACAACTGAAAAAACAAACAAACAAACCCTTCCAATATAAAGCATGTTAGGTAGGAGAGGAAATCTGAGCAGTTTTTTAAGGTAATGAGAAATGTGATTAAAATGTATGACTCATATGAACAGTATTCTAATATTTTAGGTTGGCTGGCAATTAGAATAATTTTAATGATTAGAGTAGAGTCAAAGTCAAATGCCAACATCTTTAATAAATCCTCTCCCTGCCTATACAGATTAATATTGTAGATGCAAACTTTTTTAGGTCACAGTGCACCAGGCATCCATCAGAAGTCAGTTCTGCCAACCCAAACACTGCCTCTGGCATATACAATTTAATTATTAATAGTATGTCTCCTAGGTAAACTGTTACACAGTCTTAGGGCCTTGTTTTGTAGTCATTAAAATTGAACATGTTTATATTATTGAAACCCTTGCATTCAGTGTGTAGGCTGAGTTGATCTTAAAGTATCCAAAGAGAATTTACCTGGGGTTCTGTTTCACATTTATAGACAATGCCCTAGAGTAGCTGTGGGATATAATTTTTAGCATTAACACATTTAAATAGAGAACTGTTTGCTAGCTATAACTTTAGGCAAATACAATAAACAGGGTTTTGGCATCTATGATTTCTTAACCTGTGGGTTGCTGAGAAATAAGAGTCATTTCTGTTCAGACAGTGTTGTGCATTTGACAATTTTGTGGTTTATTTTTAAAAAGATTTATTGGGAGCTGGCCTCCATAAACCTTTACTTTGGAGCTGTTAGGTGTTGGGTAGAGGGCATCTTAACGAAAGCCAGAGACCCAACCATGAGCAAAGGTTGGGTCTCAGCTCTCTCCAGGTCCCTGGCAGTGGTCACACCCAGAAGGCATGCCATTCAATCTGCTAAGTCTGGATCTGTTCATGGGGAGTCCTCAGCTGAGGGCATTTCGGAAAGAAAATAACCCAAAGCTCACCATTCTTTCATCATTTCAGTGTTTGTTCAAGCAAACAAGTTGCAGCAGCATATTTTCTCTGCCCATGGACAAGAAGACAAGATCTATGACTGCACACAATGTCCACAGAAGTTTTTCTTCCAAACAGAGCTTCAGGTAATGTCCCCATGAGGAGGACTGGGATTGAACTCAGTTGCTCTTATAGGAAACAAGGGCATTTTAAATCTGGATTCATAGTATCACTCACCCTGGGCCACCATGATGCTTTGTGTGTACTGGGGCAAAGGGAAAATTAGAGGCTGGACTAACAGACACCAAAGTAATTTTGCCTCTAGCCGCTGTCAATCATAAAAAGAACTAGAACAGACCTATAATTGGACCTTCTGACCCAGTGTGATAGACTTAGGGGTCAGGTTTATTGGACTGTGGGATCATTCACCTCGCTTGTCACAGCTTATTCTCCCAAGCCCTGTTTTATTCATGTTCTATTCCCACTGGGCTCCAGGTTGGATGGATGTCCAGGTTATTGTTGTCCTAAGGGGCTTAGAATTGGAAGGGAGGAGGGAAGAGAAAAAAGAAGCTGGAGTCTTGTCCAGTGTAAGCTCCTTTCATTTAATCAAATAGAATAATTATTACTTAGTAAGAGCCTTATAGTTAAAATGTTAACAGATAATTAGGTTTAGTTTTGAGTGTCTCAATTGCTAGATACATGACCTGGCACAAGTGCATAATGTTTCTGAACCTCAGATATGAAGAAATGATAGACAAATGTAATATGGATTTGTTGTTAGGTAAACATGAAACAATAGGTCTGGTTATAAGGTATAAACTGTAAAACATGGTATAAATGTTTGGTTGGTTTTATTATTCTTAGCAATAGATAGTTTAAAATATTCTATCCCAGAAATGTCACTTATCGTAAAGGGAAAGTAACTCTTGTTTTTTTTTGTTTTTGTTTTTCCTGCTACTTCATCTGAAAAATGAGCATAATACTTAATCTCATTTTTCTGATGAAATTATGTAAGAGTAACATGTTTTTATAAAACCTTGTTGGTGCCCTTGGAAGAGAGTGGATTTGAACTCAAAATTATTTAATTATGAGTGATATTATTAAAAATAAATATATTTAAGCGAAAATGGGGTGAGGGTGTAATTGTTTTTTTGCATTGACTCCTTCAAACAGCCTGAAGAGGAGCTGACCTGGTTGAGTCAGGCATTCAGAGACCCATCTATTCCTTGTCCCATGTCCCATGCTGTGGACCCTAGGGCAGCATTGTGCCTCCTTGGGCTCTGGAGAAGATAGGTTTATGTTAATTATGTGTCAGAATAAGGAATTTAGAGTTTATCTTCTCAGTTATCATCTGTAAGTGAACAACCAATAAATCAAGGAGGTAAAATTAAATAAAAGCATATGAAAGATGGGTGAGCCCATTTAATTGATATAATGTGTCAGTGGACCAAAACTAAAATTACTATCTTATTTTTTTATCACATCTCAATAGAATTCTACTCTGTCTCATCTGTTTGTGAATTGACTATAGAAGATAACCCAAGTTAGACTATTGTTTAAATTATGTTTTATTAAAATAACCTAAATTTCTGTTTGAAAATATATACTTATGACTCTGTAGAGGATATGGACAATACACCTATTAGTACTGCTAATTAGTATATAAACTATGCAGCCAAATTAGTAATAGCTTACAATCAAAGTTGTGGAGATTCCGTAGAGACTGACTTCTATCTAATGTTCTTGAAAAAAGTTTGCAATAAAATTCCATTTTTATTTTATTTTTTTATAGCTGAGCCATCCTGCCACCTGTTGGCACCTCAGCGGCAGCTCAGCTCGGGCTGGGCACCGAACTGCTGTTGCTCAGAGCTCAGCTCGCACTCTTGAGCGAGCTCTTAACCAACTGAGCCACTCGGCTGGCCCTAAAATTCCACTTTTATACTGTACAGTAATCCTCCCTCACCCAAGGGGGATGTGTTCCAAAACCCAGTGGATGCCTGAAACTGTTAGATAGCACTGAACTCGATATACTCTATGTGTTTTCTTATATACGAGGTATGATCAAAAAATACAGTGAACATTGAAATAAAAATATTTATTACAGTAAAAGACATATTACCATTAATCCCCCTCAAAATATTCATCCTTGCTTTGAACACATTAGCTCATTGTTCTTGCCACTTTCTGAGGCAGTTCTGGAAGTCCTCTTTTGTGAGTGTCTTTAGTTGCGCTGTCGTGGTTGCCTCAATGTCCTGAATCATTTTGACTTTTGGGAAGAGCCAGAAGTTGCACGGTGCTAGAGCCGGTGAATAAGGTGGATGAGAACACACCATAATGTTTTTATTGGACAGAAATTGCTGTGTACCAGAAGCAATGTGTGACCCAGAGCATTGTCATGATGGAGGATGATTTACAGCACACTTTAAAACACTTTCTCTCAACCATAGCTCACACCCAACTGACTGCACCGAACAAGTTGAAACTTGTCACACACTGTTACTAAGGTTCCACGCGCCACTTCCTGTATTGAAGATCCCTGCCTTTCCATTGGATGGCACTCGGCAGCAGTATTCACTGTATTTTGTGATCATAGCTGGGAAGGCTCTGTGTCACACATAGATTCTGGCACAGCAATTTCTGTCAAATAAAAACATTACAGTGTGTTTCATCCACCTTATTCACTGGATCTGACATCTGCAACTTCTGGCTCTTCCCCCAAAGTCAAAATGACCATGAAAGGTAAACATTTTGAATAGACTCAGGACATCAACGCAGCCACAACAGCACAACTAACGACACTCACCAAAGAGGACTTCCAGAACTGCTTCAGAAAGTGGCACGAACGATGAGATAAGTGTGTTCAAAGTGAGGGGGAGTATTTTGAGGGGGAATAATGGCAATGTGTATTTTACTGTTACAAATATTTTTATCTAAACATTCATTATATTGTTTGACACACACCTCATATACATACTTATAACAAAGTTTGATTTATAAATTAGGCTTAGTAAGAGATTAACAACAATAATGATAAAATAAGACAGTTATAACAATATGCTGTAATAACAGTTATGTAATGTGGTTTCTCTCTCTGTCTCTCTGTCTCTCTGTCTCTCTCTCTCTCTGTCTCTCCCTCTCTCTCTCTCTCTCTCTCTCTCTCTCTCTCTCTCTCTCTCTCTCTCTCTCTCTCTCTCTCTCTCTCTCTCTCTCTCTCTCATAACCAAGAAGGTTGAGTGACTAAAGGGCAGAGAGCATCACAGCGTGGAAACCCTGGGCAAAGGGATGTTTCATGTCCTGGGCAGGGCAAAGTGGGATGGCTAGATATTTGATCATGCTACTCACAATGGCACAAAGTTTAAAACATGAATTGTATATTTCTGGAATTTTTCATTTAATATTTTCAAACCGCAGTTGACCGTGGGTAACTGAAACCGTGGAAAGCAAAACCATGGGTAAGGGGGGACTACTGTATTAGCAGATTCTAATGCAACTAACCTGATGGTAAAACTGCAATGTCTTTCATTAAAGAACCCAACACCATGCCAGCCTGTGGCCTGTTGTAGTGCCACAAAACGAAACAATTAAATACATCCTTCAAGACTCCAGGTTTCTTTTGTGGTGTATTTTAGGGTTTCATGGTACATAAAGTGTTCACTCTTTCTACAATTAGTATAGACCAGTGGTTCTCAAACTCTTTGATCTCAGGATGCATTTACACTTAAAAATGATTAAGGAGCAAAGGGCTTTAAGTTATGTGGGTTATTATCTATTGATATTTTCTATATTAGAAATCAAAATTGAGAAATGTTTTAAACACAAGAATACACAAGCACGCAATTCTACTAGATGTCAGAGAGATGATAATATCACGTGCCAAGCAACATCCAGCAAACGCTGCTGTACACTAATAAAATAATGAGAGTATAAAAGGCAAATAACATCTTAATATCATTATGAAAATAGTTTTGACCTAATGGATCCCTGAAAGGACCTAGGAGACCCCCAGAATTCCCCTGAGTCACACTTTCAGAACCCTTGGTCTAGAAGATAGGGTACAAAACACAGGACTCTAAGTCTTAAGAGGTCAAACATCTCTCAAAACATTTCTGACTTAGTAATTCAAATTGTGACCTGGGCCAAAATAAGCTTTATTTCATACTATAAAGCTGTGAGCATTATTTTTCCAATCTCTCAACTCTAAATCATACATATTTGGCTTTAATATGAATACTTAGGCTTAATCTGTGCCTCTTTTCTTACGTAAGAGCAGGATTTATAGTTAGTATGCGATAATTATTGTAAAGCTAATATCCACAGTCATTGGGATATCTGTGTATGTCTGTTTTCTAAAATCCCCAGTAATAGCAGTGGATTGTAATTTCAATGCATTAAGAAAAATGAATTAAAATTAACTTGGCTTTTTCTAGTTTTGAATGTGTTTGGGTTTTTATGCTTTAACCTTAGGGGCTCACAGTCCTGTGCGTTTGCTTTCATTACCCAAATTATTTTTTACACCTGTGTTTTTTCATAAAAGGTCGTAAAACTAGATGCCCAATTACTGAAATCCTATTGGAAATTTGAAAGCATATAGTGTGTTTGGTTCTTATATCAGAGTGAGACTAATAGAGTAAGTTTAGGATGAGCATTCCAAAATTGCCCAGTAACATAACTATGTTGTATCTTTTAACACATTGTATGCGAGCATTTGAGCGATATGACAAGTTTACTCGTTTCCCACAAACAATGTGTTAATGATGCATGAATTATTTCATGACCATAATAAGTAATTTACATTTCTTTCACTATTTATACCCAGTTGAAAACACAAAAGCATCTTCTTGTGGATAAAAATGCTTTGTTTGTTAGTAATAAAGTTATATACCCAACACATACGTGCACACACACACACACACACACACACACACACACATTATTTTCATTAACGTTGCCTACAAGGCCATTCAGAATTCAGATAATTCTTTATTATACATTGTCTATTTTCAGAAAAATCAAGGACTCAGACATAATCCTTTGGACATCACAGACTACAACTCCTTTTAGAATTATGCACAGTGAAACCTCTATTTCTTTGGAACACTCAATCTAGGACACTAACCTTTTGCCAGTGTGGAATCTGTGTTCTTCACATGACCCCTAAACCTTTCTGACCTAAAGTCCTAAATGCCAGTCCAGAGATAAATGGTCTATAATTTTTGGCAGGACATAATTTTTTCCTTTTAGTAGAGTTTTCTCCCATTTTTGCTTCAAAGGCCACCTACATGCTGGTAAGGAAGATGTGCTTTGGAATAAGAGTACATTATTTGAACTAAATGAACATTTTGTTATTTTAAAAGGGAATGAATATGTTGAATGTTTCACATGTTTTCCTAATAGACCTCATAACTTTTCCTGCAGAACTTAAGGAAGCTGCTTTGAGAGAGGGATGGTGTGGTCCAAGAATAATATCCTACAATGCATATTTGTATCCAAAGTGGTTTATACAGGTGTGAGCAAGTGGTGTGTTTGTAAAAATTCTGTTGAATAGGCCACTTTCTTCCAATACAGTAATTACTGTTTAATTGATGCCTCTAGAAAAGCTACAATTCAATGGCAGTGATCAAATCAACCTCTTCCAACATGTCCCCATGGAAAGTTCCATCAGGCATCATGTTATGAATTTAATGGATATAGAAGGAATTCCAGCAGTTGGAAGAGAAGGAATTGGCCTAGATGAAGTTTAGGCTCTGATTCTGGTATTTCAACTCCTTTTATATATCAAAAATTATTTTGATACTCATCCCTTTTCTTTATTAACTCATAAATATAGTGTTTCCCATATTCAAAATAGAGTAGTGATTTAACATTCTGAGGGATATCCCAAGACAGTCAGACATCACTGAAGTTTAAATATGTAATTGTCTCAACAGCTGTTTGATTTTCTTCTAAAATCACTTTTCCACCAAATCACCTGATTTTGATGCATATTTTTCACATGACAGCTTAACTGATGCTCAGGTTTTACAGTCATAGTTCTGAAAGAAAATTGAATCACTGCATATGGGGTGGGAAGTATAAAACAACAATACAGCATTGAAATGTGCCTGCTGAGTGACTCACTGGGTCACTCACTAACTTAATATATGATGAGCCATTTAAGAATCCTTGTTAATAGTCAAATCACAAGTGCTGTCTATACTGTTGGGTTGTCCGAAAACTCATGATGCATTTTTGCAACGAAAAACATAGAAAAAAGTACATCATGACTTCTTGAACAACCTAATATATATTACTGTCATCCCAGTGCTATTATTAGATAAGAAAATATATTTATTAATTAAAAATATAAAAATAGAATTTCATCATTTTAAATTCACCATGATCCCGAGCACTCTATGACATATCAAAAATAATTATAAATATATCATATTTATAGTCTAATAGAAAAGATAAATACATATATAATTAATTATTTTATGAGATAATAAGCAAATATTGTTATAAGTATTCTGAGAGAAGATGTTTATTCTCCAGCTAGGAAAGCCATCATCTGATAAGCATTCGAGCTTATTTTGAAGGATGGATATGATTCCGATATGAGAGTTAGCTACTCATAAAATCTCAAATGGCTAATGGTTTTAAAATAATACAGGTGATCTTTGAACAATGGGTAAGGGCTCTGACCCCTGCGCAGTTGAAAATCTGAGTCTAACTTTTAACTCCCCCTAAACTTAACAAAGAGCCTGCTGTTCACTGGAAGCCTTACCGATAACATAAGCAGTTGAACACCTATTTTGTGTTACACGTATTATATATTCTTACAACCAAGTAAGAAAATGTTATTAAGAAAATCATAAGGAAGAGAAAATACTTACACAGTGTTGATTGAAAAAAAAATTACATGTATTTGGACCCATGCAGTTCAAACCTGTATCATTCAAGAGTCAACTGTAGTTTTGTGTGTGTGTTTTTTAATTTGTTTTCTTCTGCTTTGATTTCTCTGTAGACAACTTAATACAAGGGAAAGACCCTGAGTTGTGGAAAAGAATCACCAGAGTTTAATTTTGGTCACTGCCACTTATAAACTGTTGACGGTGAGGTTCAGTTTTATCATCTGTAAAACAGGCATATGGGGGCCAACAGCATCACGCCCGACTCCTGGTGACAGTGCCGTGGGGTAGCCGAGACTCAGCACTCAGCAGAGTGTGGAACAGAATGGCACTAGGTGAACACTGGTTCCCTGGCCCTCCCTCTGCTCCCTAAAGCTGACCCAAGTAAACAAAATCAAGATTCATCATTACTTGGGAATAAAACCTCTAACTCACACATGTCAGAATATTCCTTAGTTCTCTGTTCTAGTTCACTGGAATAACTTTCCAGTTAATCATACCTTGACATAGTTTCGTGTTGATTGATTTCCAGATAAAAATTCTTATTTTTAAACATTTATCTTTTTCAAGTGATTAAAGAGTCTTCAGTTTCTTTTTTCTTTTTCTTTTTTTAGCATATAACTATAAAACTAAACATCTATATTTGCTTTCACAATGCGTTTCAAAACAACCTGACCCTCCCTGCTACCATCCAAAATTAAGGACCTGTGGCCAAAAGAAAAAGTTTTACCTTGCCCCTCTATAAAAAAACAAGCTAGGATCTGGGTGTGGTGTGGGAAAAGGTTTGCTTTAGTTTGTTTTATTTTCATATTTTTCTCCTAGTTAGGCTGAAATCTTGTGCAACTAAGAAGAATGGAAACGTGTGTTACTACTCGTAGCACTTCTAAAAGAAGGGCTGCACTTCTAAAAGAAGTGCCTTTAAAGCAACTTGCTCCTCATATTCAACTTCTCACATTTTTTTTGTTTTTGTTTTTCAATAGTTTTGTTTTTATTTCTAACAGACCTTGAAATTTCTTTCATTATCTTTACTCCAATTCTAAGACCCAGAATCCTGTTCTGCCTTGCCTCTTGTCATGTGTCTGCCTCTGGGGCCCCCCAGAATGGAAAGATGTGCCCATTTCTCTGTCTGGCCTTGGTAGAGCCAGGCTCCAAACTGGTCATTTGGGAAGGCAGTGTGGGTGTGTATTTCCTGCTTCTTTCCGGGTGGTCTGTGTCTCATACCTTAGGTCTCCATTTCATGAGCTCCATTGGACCTCTCTGTATCTCTTGGGGCTGCAGTCACAGACTCAGAGCAGGAACATAAATTCTGTCCAGTGAGCATGTGGTTCTGGAACTGGTCCATTTCTACACTGCCTCACTTCTCGGCTTTGTGTGCCTGAGGGGCTGTTGAAGTAAATTGGTGCTACAGCAACTTCCACTTAATTTGCTCAGTGGTTAAATTGATCTATCTCTTTTATTTGATCGGATCTCCAGGAACCGAATCATTTGCATTGATTTATTGATTGGTGCTATGTTTTCACCATTAGTTTTGATCACTTTCCACTGTTAATATTGGATAATTCAATCAGAATTGATTGGCCTTACCATTGAAGGCGGAAAGTTAATCAGATAGGACAAAGAAATAGCACAAGGCTAACCTCAGTTTGATATTCTCATTCTCTCCCTCTCCTCTTCTCTTCTCTTCTTTCTCTCTCTCTCTCTCTCTCTCTCTCTCTCTCTCTCTCTCTCTCTCTGTCTCTCTCTCTCTCTCCCGTCCCCCTTTCCCTCTCCTTATCATCTATGCAGTAGCATAGAACTTGGACTTTCCGGAGCAAAGAAGAGAATTTAAAATTTGATATTCATATTGCAGCTAAAAGTGAGGTAGCTTTATTTTACTTTTTAATAAAACTACATCTAAAACTAAGCAAGCATACAGAAAGATAGATAAGCCTGATTGTCACAATGAACTCATTTGGACTAAATGAGTAAATGCATTTTCAATTACCCGTTTTGTACCAATAAATGTCTAATCTGTGTGTACATGCTTGGAGACACAACCTGGGCTCACCTTTCCCTAAATTTGGCCCTCACTGCTTCACCATGTGTCCTGGTAGTCAAATTTTCAAGAATAAAGTGGTTAATATGATTGAAGTAGGGGCAACAGAGGTAATTGCAATAAGCTGAAACCACTTTATTTACATTTGAATTGTTTCTACAGCACCCCAGCTCAGTTTTTAAAAATTCTCCATCCATTAATTTCTTGATGTTCATATCGATGGCTGGCTTTGCTATTAAAAGAGGGAGAACCACCTCCTCATTCTAGGACTCATTCTCTCTTCCAACTGCCCTGTTGTTAGCGATCTGCCATTACATTATTTTTTTGTCTGGCCCAGAGTTGACGACAGATGGCCATCTCTGAACTGCCATCAGTGCGACTTTATGGAGCATCCAGCTAGGGTGTACTGAAGAGCACTGTGGCCAGTTCTGCAGCCCCCTCCCTCCCAGCCCCCTGGAAATGCTCATCACCTCTGCCACACTCTGCTTTGGCTGGGCTGTGCTGGCCCTGCCATCTTCTGTGTCGCCAAGACAGCCTGCTGCCACACAGCACCAGACCTGCCACCATTAGGAAAGAGAAACTCCGGGCATGATTGCCCTGTAAAGACAGAGCTCAGTCTCAGCGCCATTGCAGTCAGATCCTTTGGAGAGATCTGGATATCCAAATTTCTAGAACATTCTGCAGTCCGGAGAGACATCCTGAATTTCCACATGTGCTCCTAGTTTAGATGTTTGCTCCACACGTGGATCAGTTTCCTCACATGAGCAGAGGAAAAAAATGCCAAGAATAGACCTTTGTGTTTATAAACTTTATCCGACTGTTGGAAAACACCACTTCCATATCCAACTGTTGTGACAATTAGAGTAAGAGAGATAGTAATCATGGACTTCAACTATAAATCCTCTGAAATGAGCAAGGAATTCATCCCAGCATCTTTAGTCCATGGATGTAGCAATCCTTTGGACAGCCACGTGAAATGAGCTGTTGCTGTGCATTTGGAGAAAGATTGATAGGCTGCTCTTGATTGAGTTTGCTAAGGCAAGGCAGCCTCAGAGCCAAGCGTGTGTTTTAAGAGAAATTCACATTTGTATCCTTTATTGTTATATTTGCAGTGCATCTACAGCTCCTAACAGGCTCTGCCCTGCAGCTATGGAGGAGTCAGTTCCCCGTGTTGGAGAGAGAGTGCTATTCTGTAAAAGCTGGAGCTGTGGCAGGCGAGATGAAACGTGCTTAAAAGCAGGGCTTGCGGTGCTGTCATTTAGAACAGCAACTCGGAGGCTTAAACGGGAGTGAAAGGCAGGGTAAACGAGTCCTTTAAACGTGGTGAAATTTTAAACTGCCTAAAATAACAGGCCTCCTTCATTGATAACTTCATTGAATGAGTGAGTAGGGGAACAAACTGGGCAGGAACTGCTTTCCCTTAAGAGGAGAAAGTTTGCAAAAGGGAGGCTTTTTCCGTGTACCCAGTGTGTCTGGGAGGCGGGCGTCTTTCTTTCAAGGGGGCTTCCCTCCTGCTTTGGTGCAGCTCCTCTGCTGGCAGAAAACCATCTTTCACTGGAAACCCAAATCGCCTGTCAAAGGTTTCCTTTTTTACATTGCCAAAACTTAATTTTATAATTATCTGACTTACACCACTGGGCACATCTGCTAAGTTTGTGTGCCTTCTAGACACATAAAAGGCTACTATGATACCATTAAACATCAGCAGTGTGCTTTGCTGTGCTTTGAGTTCATAAGGGTGAAAGGTGATTGTGCAGAAAAATAGAGCATTCTATTTGCTGTGAGCCAGGCACTCAGACCTCACTCCCATACTCAGTTATAATTCATGACAGTACCTGGTGGGGTGCCTTCATCCCTCTGTGGAGTTAATGCGTCTCCACTGAAGCCTGCTGAGAGCACCCTGCGTCCCCGCCCACCATCTGTGCCTTCACTTACAAGCTTTCTCTGTCTCTCGCTCATTCTTTCCTGGGATCTCTTGGTGTTAATATTGTTGGGCTACTACTGCTTTGTAAAGGTGGCTCTCCAAAATGGGATTGTCATTTAACTAGGGGAAGAGCTGGAAGGAACACATTACAGTGTTGTTTAATGTCTCATTTAGAAAATGTCGATTAGAAAATGGACAGGGAAGCAGCAATTGCCTTAAACCAACAGGCGACTCGAGGAGCTGAGGATGCACTGCCAATCACCAATTAGTAAGAGGCACCCATGGCCTAAACATGGTGGGAGGCCAGGGATGCCACACAAGGTGTGCATGACCATCCCAGTTAATCCTGTTCTGAACCTGAGTTCAGAGTCTGGAGTCGAATCTGAGAAATGTTTGCCCACTCTCTGCAGTGGCTTAGACAGGCCAGTGGTATGAGAGCCAGCCCAGTGCCCACATGCTGCCCCCATCTGTGATGTGATGTCGCCCACTCTGAGAACCAGAGCTAATTACCTTGGGGCTACCCAAGCCTCAGCTCAAAATGATCAAACCCTAGGCTTTACAGAACCCCACGTAAAATAGCTGGAGTAATATGTGTGGTGCATGCCACCTCCTGAAGTTGAATGAGCAGAGATGGCCCAACCCTCTGCAGCTCAGAGCTGGCAGACGTTTATCCCCACCCTGCCAACTCCCATTGCCACTCCCACACTCCACTGGGAGCCCAGAGGGTGCTGGGACATGAGGGTGGTGTGTGTTACAAAAAAAGTGGAACCACCTTGTTGCTCAGGCTGACTCACGATTAAT
The DNA here is from genome assembly GCA_033961575.1 of Aselliscus stoliczkanus. Lineage (NCBI taxonomy): Eukaryota > Metazoa > Chordata > Mammalia > Chiroptera > Hipposideridae > Aselliscus > Aselliscus stoliczkanus. The sequence goes on along the minus strand of CM066738.1, from coordinate 73,034,999 downwards.
CTGTGATGTTTCACAGTATGTGCTCTTAACATAGTTTGTTGTTAGTATTTCTTTTTAAAAGATAAATCAAATCCAGGCCTGAAATACCAGTATATGAATTTAGCAGATGGTATGCTATAGTGGGGACCTACTGTGTTATGAACTGCAGAAATGGACCTTTTATGCTTCAGACTCAGACTTATTCCGAAGAGGCTTTCCAACTAAAGCAGCGAGGGAAGCGGTCACACATTAAGACAGTAGCACCCACACGTAATTCAGCCTTGTGTGTAATTGGTTCAGAATCTCATCCTGTTGTCTGGGTGGCATTAGTCACATCGTCTCGCTTACCCTCAAAGAAAAAGTAGGGCAAGAATGGCTGTGCTCACTGTCCAGGTTTTGTTGGGTGAAAGATCACTTTGAGATGACACAGCTGAGTAGTCAGCCTGAAATCCTGGTTGGTATTTTATTAATTTTGCACCAAGATAAATCCTGAAATTCTGACAAACTCCATGACAGGTGAAATTCCTTCTTGCAGAATCTGCTCAGCAAGAGGCTGCTCATTTCGTTCTGTTCCGAGGCAGGCAACAGGAGGGCAGCTTTATAATCAGCCCTCAAAGGACCCCCAGCCGCCCCAGAGTCTCGGGCTGATTGAATAACTCCTGGGCCTCTTCCCCTAGGCCTCCATCAGCGGGGGTCCTGTGGAAAGCAATCTCCCGCAGACTGGCACTGAAGTGAGCTTTAAACCACCATTTTCTGCTCTCCAGAGGAGCCTGGAGTACTAAAAGATAGATGGACTGCAGATATTTTATGAGAAACTGTCAGAAGAAGAGCCGAGTAAATGTTTTTTTTCTTCTTCTTTGAGTCACACACTACATCACTGTTGAATTTCTCCCAGCATCTTTTACATTTAAAGTAAGAAATTAATTGGTTGCTAACCTTTAATTCCCCCCTCCTTCTTCTCCGTTGTCTTCCTCCTTCTTTTTTTTCTTAAATATTCACACAGAGGCCCTTTACTTAACCACAGTTGCAGAAAATCAGTACCATTTGCAATGAAATATTTATAATGACAGAATGAAAAATTGGATTCATTTTCTGGACTGTAGCCGAACAGTCTGCAACTTTGTGCAGCATTGTTGAGCATGTCTCATTCCTTCCTTTCGTTGGAGTCTTTTTCGAAAACATGCCACATGTCCACTTACCTATGCTTTGGAGGGGTGCCTACCCAAACACAGACCCCATTTCTACTCTTTAAAGAACGAGGAGAAATGTTTGTGCTGCCATGTGGGGGCACAGCCTGCACAAAGATAGAGAAGCATAAATTGGGTTAAAGGGAAGAGTGCTGTCTGCCTCTGTAGGGAAGAGCTGAGAAAAGTTTATAAGGAATACAGGAGACACCCCACCCCACCCCACCCCACCCCCGGTCTGCACTTTGTAGCAGAGGACAAATAGCAGTCCGCATGCCTTAGGATCCTCAGGCAGATTTGTAAGGGGAAATGGGAGGGTGGAACTAAGGTGTGTGAATAAAGATACACTGACTGCCTTTCTTCCCTGTAGTGTTAGCTGCATAGGCTTTCCTTGTCATGTCACCCTCATATTCCGAGATGCTTTCTTTCTAACCAGGGTTGATTATTGAATTTTTTTTTAAGAGAGGAAAGACAAAAAGGTTTTGCTGGGACACTCCAATGTTGTATTTCAAGCAAGTCCACCTCCAAGTGCAGCCACAATACATTCATTCTTATTACAGGAAGAGATTGAATCCAGTTGAATCTGTAGCAAGGTGCCTATGAAGTAAATTTAAGCCTACCAAATAAGTTTTCACTTACCATTCCACAGACAGGCCAAAAGAGCCTGCCCACTTCTCCTCCATCCATTGTGGGAATGTAACAAGGGATAAAGGGGGCCTTCTCATGCTCCCTTTCCAGCCCTCTGGGTTAACCTTTCATTTGTCCCCTTTTGAAGCACTGGCTTTAATTAGTGCATGTTGTTTTCTTTGGGTGGCTTTTCAAAAGTGAAAACAGTTCTACCAGATTTAAGCATGACTAAAAATAATCATGCTTAAGCTCAGATCTTCAGGTTTCATTCATTGAATTTGCATCCTGCCCTGCCAACTCCACAAGATCAATAATCCATATTTTATTGTATAATAAAGGCTGCCTGTAATTGAATTAGCTCATTCATTCCATCTGATTAGTCTTATTTTATTCACGGAGAAGAAAAATAATACAACTTAGTTTCACCGATACATTGCATTATGTGAATGTAAAAGAGCTTTCAGCACTATAAAACACATTTATAAGGATGATAGAGAAGTAATTTCAATATTTGTTCCTAGAAATAATATGAATCACATCACACTGCATTTTTTGGCGATAACTTTAATGTTCACATCTACTGTATCGACCTGTCCTCTAGTTATCCCGGTGTGAATGCTATCATAGGTCTGTCTTCTGACCAACAGCAAGAAACAATGGGGATACCCAGTCTTGTTATTGCCCTTGGAGATTCACCTTATGGGATTTCACCCTAAGGTTGCTTCCTTTTATTCATCCGAGGAGTACCATTTTCAATATTTTTGAATGCTGACCATTCTCTTTGAAGCAGAATCTTAGCACTAATTTGGACTGGGGTGATGAGAAACACTGAACAGGAAAGGAGTCATTCATTATTGGGGTCTTGATCCCAGTGCGCGGTACAACTTGTGTGTGACACATACTTTCTGAGAGGTTTGGCGTTTTTCTACAATTTGTCTTTTCATTGCATTTGAAAAAAATGATTTTGAAAAATATGCTGACAGTTCAGCATGAAATGATGTGTGTTCTGACACAAACTGCACTGTAGCTTAGGAATCTAGCCTGAAGTTATTTTACTGTAGCTTTTCTTTGATTCTTTGATTCAGGAGAGAAGAATTATTTTCCTTAAAAATGTGTGTTTTAGGATGTGACAATAACTTTTCTCCAGTGCTATGCATGGTTTCAGCAGATTGTTTCCACTTAACCCTTATCATTGCTTGCTTTCTTGAGGACCGAGGTTAAGGGGAAAATTTATTTTTTACATTAGTTTTTCAACAACTTATGTGAGTCTGAAATATATACCCAAGTAAATGAGAACTGTAATGGTGGTGTGTTCAGAGTCAGTCTCCTCTGCAGACCGGGAAAGGAACATTGAATAGCATTCACTTATGTACTGCTAGATGTATTTCTGCATGTGACATGGCTTGCCGAACCACTTTGAGTGATTTTCAGCGTTATTAAGCAGACTCACAGGAGCAACAGGCCTCCTGACAGAAGTAAAGGGCCCTGGGGCAGCAGTCCTTGGTGAAGGAAAGTTGTGTGGCATACCTCATCCTCAGAGAGAGAAGCACCCAAATGCAGACTTTGTTTTAATCTCGGAGATATCAACTCCCTGGGAATATGTCTCTTCTTGTCCAGCTCCTTCTGTGTTGTGGCTGGTTTGCATTTGTGTTTGAAGTGCCAGGCGGTTTAATGAAGTTATTCTTTTATAAATTTTGCAACACTGAAGCAAGCATGAGGGCTTTAAATTAGAATAAGTGCCACTTCTGGCTGGCAGGTTCCTTTGAGGGCTGATTAGAATGAGGCCTCCTGTTGCCGACCCTTTATGCTCGGCAGTGTTGCTGTGTGTACTTGTTTACAGCTCACCTTTGAATTTGCATGAGTATGCACCATGCCTGCTGCCTGGCCCTCTCTTAGTCAAAGCTGTCTTTCTTCTAGGATCATGTTAAATACTTCACTTTAAAGAGTTATTTTTTAAATTATATTGCTTTATGCTAATGAATTAAAATTAATTTGGAGTAGCAAATTATATAAGGATGTAAGGGTTATAGATTACCCTCACCATAGCTACAGCACATCTTTGTGTGGGAGAATTAAAGGGCTATCTTTCTAGTAGCTCTGTGCACCACGAGGGGTGAGGACACTGTCCCCCAGAGACCTACAAGCATTGCCAGGAAAGGTGCCTGGGAAGTGGGAGAAAGGTGGGAGTTTCAAGTGTGGGCTTCTGAAGCACACAGAGGCTCTGCTTGGCTGGGAGGAGAGTGGGGGCAGCTCTGCCGTTTTCAGACCTGAAAGATTCTGAGACAAGAAGCGATGATGGACAAGAGAGAATACAAATATATTGGGATTGTTGGAAAAGTCATGACGTAGTTTTTCTGTTTTTTGTTACAAAAAAGCGTTATGACTTTTCTGACAAACCAATATGTTAAGACCTTGCAAGTTTCCATACGGATAAGAGATGTACTTAAGCATTCCTGATTTCTTCTGTTTGCTTGTGTGAACTGGCTAATAAACAGGGCTGATTTCAGGGGACAGGGAGGCAGGAGATTGTTAAAGAAAGAGGACTTGAAACTTTCTCCAGTCCACACAAACATGCAGGGGAAAGGGAAAGGAAAGAGAGCAAGCAAGGAAAAAGAGCACCGAAGTTGAGTGTGAAATTTTTCTCCTCACAGAAACCAGGATTTTTTTAAATTTAAAGTGAGAGACACCCAAATAGAATTGGATTTGTGAAATATTTGCATTTTAAAAGGAATTTCTTAGAACTCAAAACAGGGCTGCTTGGAGCTCCTTCTAATTGCATTCTGCACACCGGATTGTGAGCCCGAAGGGACAGAGGATCAAAGGCGAACACCCCAGCTTTTACCTGTAGAAGCCATGCCCATACATAGCCTTGCCCCATCTCCACAGCACATACACCAACACCCAGCTCAGGCCTGGGTGCACACAGGTGCACACATGCCCACACGCGCTCATACTTACACGGTTTAATTATGTAAATTATGTAACTCAATACATCGCCCTTCCACAGCCTTGTTCTTTTTATGTGTATTTCCTAAAGCAAATTCCCTAGTAGACAAGCATTTCGTTGCTTGTGATGGAGAGATTTTTCTGTTCTTGATGATTTATTACATGTTTGACTGACTGTTAATGTGAGTTTAACCTCCTAAAGAGTGTGGCAGTGTTTTTAATAAAAGAAATAATGCATGACAAGGAAGTGGCATTTCTTTTGCTTTTTGCCCAAGTTCAATAAACTGTTTTTCATAATTATTGGGATTGGGTTGAAGAGAATCCTTGTCCGTATCAAAAGGAAAAGCAGAAAGAGCCCTTTCTCCCTCCTTCCTACAAAGGTTACCCTTTGAATATAAATTACAATGCCTTGTGCTTCTCCCATTCTAATCAGATGACCTTTTGAATCTAGTGGACCAGAGTTTAAATCCTAAGCCTGCCAGTCAGTTTTTAAATCAATGCCCTGCACCAACAGCGGTCAGGTACATAACTTTAAATTTCAATGGATTTCAAAAATAGAAGTGAAATAAGTAAGGCCAGTGGAATCTTGCAGCGGATGATAGAACAACCCAACTTGACTACAAGGTCTTGGGCCAAGTAATACGACTATGGGTAATTTCACTAACTAAATATTTTACTAAAAACAAAAAAATAAACAGAAAAAAACCCTCCTGGAATTCAAAATCTAACAAAAAAAGGAGGCGCAGGAAACTTGTAATGTTTGCAAGAGGACATTTCTAAGCAATTATCAATTTAAGCTCCCATTATTTGCCACTAATTACTACACAAGTCTGTTAAATATTTAGCAGAAGTTTGTTTAATTGCATTTGACTGGGAAGGGGATGTCTAAATATGGCATGAGCATCAGGAAGGAGTCAGTTGTATGCACCAAGAGCCAGGCAGAAAGGAAATTTGTATGCGCCCAAGATGAACACATTACAGTATCAAATAAGCCTTCTTTTTCCTCCTCCCACAGATTTATTTATCTTTAAGGAATCTAAAATTAGAACACGAAGAAGGGGCACTGTTCACGGATGTAAAATTGGAAGGAGGTCATTCTTAACCTTGTTTACAGATGTTCTAGTTTAGAAAGCGCCAGTGTGATAAATTAAACATTACAGGGGGGAAAAATTAAAGCTTAGCAACAACTGGCACATGGACACATCTGTCTGTGAAGCACCGCCTTAATCCCTGAATATCTTACTAGATGGTATTGCCTATCAAAGCCTTCTGTCGCACAATATGCTGGAATCCTGCAATTCCAGAATCTTGAAGCTCCAGCCTGGCTCTCACTATTGCTGGCTTTGTATAGTTTAATTTAAATTTTCTGTTGTCTCCCTCAATTTATAGTTTTCTATTAAAAATAAACATTATATTTTAATATATTTCCCAGGTGCCATTTTGCTCTTTTCAGCCTATTCTTCCATATTGGCACTTTTTTTTTTCCTCAGTGTAGTAAAGAATGAAGGCCAATACCGGTTCCAAAGAAGGGAACCTTTAAGCCTGTCAGCTATGCAAAACAAATGGGGGTCAGCTAGTGACTGAAATTTTACTATCTTTTTTTAAGTTCTTAATAAAAAATGAAGTTGTTACGATGTTAACATTTCCCATTTATGACCCATCAGCACAGTATTTGTACTTTCGAAGCTAGTGGACCAGAGTGCCTTGTTTTAGTTCTCTGTAGTGTTTAACTGTGAAAATACTAGAAATTGATCTAAATTAGCAATTTGGACATGGCATTATTTTAAAATTTAGTCTTTGTAGGCTTCGGAAGCCACACATTAGACTAAGCTAGGCTAATAACGTAGGCATACTTGTGACATTTTAACCACTATAGGCTTTTCCAGCTTGGATTGATGTTAAAAAAGATCACCTGTAATGAAAACAGGCCCTTTTGAATTGTCTCCCCACCTCCCTGCCCGCCCCAGGGATCTTCAGCCCCAGAGATGACTTTGAGTCCTAAACAGTGTCTGCTTTCTGTGGCTCTCAGCCTGACTCATGCTTGCTCCGCCCCTCTGGAGCCCTTCTCACCTCCTCCTCCTCATCACTCCAGCACCAGGTAAGTGTGACTCTCTGGGAACTAAGCCCACAGCCTGGCACAGGAGGTGAGGGGCCCTTTCTCTGTGGCCCATAGCTCCCTGCCCTCCCTGAGCTGCTGAGTGCCATGACAGAGAGCATATATCATGTCTGTAGCAGCCCCAACCCAGTGCCACTCAATAGGTACTGAAGCCACCTCAGCCACTGGAGTAGCTATAAGACCTTGAATATTGGCTTAAACTCTCTGGGACTTAATTTCTTCATCTATAAAATGAGATATTGGACCAGATGCTACCAAGATCCTCCCAGCTCTGAAACCACCTCTTTGGTTCCCTGATGCATTACTTACAGTAATATAAGTTGACTCTTGCTATTGAATCTAGACCAGCAAGTTGAGGATAGTGACTCTGCAATTCTTTCAAAGTAGATAGTTGTTTCCATACCCTAAATATTAATTTCCAGAGTTTAATATTTGAGTCCCTTTTTACTTCATTAGACTGCTGATATTCCTAAAGCACCCTTAATTGTCAATAAAATGTACCACCTTTGTTCATTGATAGTACATCCAAGGTCTTAGTAAATTGCTAAATGAGTGTATGTTTTTAGAGAGACTCAATTCTTCACACCAGCAATGCCATTTATTATATATCTCAAAAAAATCCTTTCCACAGTTTATGACCTGCCCACTCTCACCCACTGATTGTATTTTAAAATGCCATGCAATATAGTTCTATGTGGTATATATGCTTCCCTTTTGCTATTCTTTTTTCTTTCTTTTTTTAAAATTTGATGGGGGAGATATCTCTTAGAGTAAAAACTAAGTAGCCCACATAAGCATTACTTTTCAAAACACTGTAAAGCAATGGTCCTCAATTGGGGTGATTTCTTTTTCCTATCAGGGGATTCGTGGCAATGTCTGGAGACATTTCTGGTTGTCACAACTGGGAAGGTGCCACTGGCATGTTGTCGATAGAGGCCAGGGACACTGCTAAACCACCTACAGTGTACAGGACAGCCTCCCTCTCCCCCCAAAAGAATTTCCCAGCCCAACGTGTCAGTAGTGCTGAAGCTGTGAAATCTACTCATAAGACAAACCCATTGGTCTAGAATCTATCATGAAGCAATTGAATGACATGTATTTTGTAAAATGACTAAGACATAGCTTACTGGACTGTCTTTGGGGTGTCTTTGGAGATCTCGCTCTCTTTCACTCTCTTTGTGTGTGTGTGTGTGTGTGTGTGAGTGGGGGGAGGCTTCTGAGCATAAACTCATGAACATGCTACTGCCCACATGTTTCAGGGTTATCTCAGACCACCCTTTTCTAGGCTTATTTAGCATGAACGCCCAGAGAGCAACAATAAAAATGTCTGTCAGTGAGGTTTATTAGAATGTGAAATCATTTCCTATGGGAGGTGGAAAGGAAACTTCATTGCCAGAACCATTTAAAACTGGCCTGAAGTATTAACTATAGAACAATTCTGTTCCAACACAGGGACAAACCAAATAAACTATAGTCCAATTTTGCCTTTAATATCTTGAATTTTTCTGATCACTTATGATGCCATATCACCTTTTGCTTTAGTATAGTTTAGTGTCATCCAGAAAATGCTTTGAGATGTCAGGCCAAGCCCATGCGAACTGTTAAATGTCAAAAGAAAATGTGTCAGTGTCTCTAAGTTCATGGTGATGACATTACATGTGAAAAAATAAAAAGAAATTCTGTCAGTGCAAACATGATCATAAATGCAACATTCATGACATTAAAGAGAGCAGCAAAAGCATATCATGACAGAGTTTCATAAATGCCATTGCTTTGTCAAAATAAAGGAGTAGAACCTCATTTTAGTCAATTCAACCAAAGTAAAAATTATGACTCAACTTCCCTGGATATAAAAATCCATTATATGAATATGTTTCTTAGATTCTCATAACACTTTGGGAAATCTTACCTATTTGTCTTTTAAAGAATATTCAATAAAATACAACAACTCACATATATGTTCCTGATGTTTACCAGCTAAGGGCCACGAAAACACAATTACCAGGAAGTGTATAGTTTGTGGATAATAGAAGCTTTTCAGTGTGGTAAAGTGGGATCTAGTTGGTACTTTTAGATGATTTGGGTCTTCAGTATAATTTTTAGAACATTCCTAATGGTGCTTCCAGAACTTCAACTATTCACTTTTAATTAATTTAAACCTATGAGTACTTTTGTAATTGTGCAGACTTTGAAAATGTTAATTTATTACATTCACATCCCATTAACCTTATTAAGACGTTTAAAGGCTGCCCTTTGCGTTGTGACAATTTTTTCTCTAACCTATGGGGGGAAATAACCCATATCCTGTCATCATTATCTGTATACACTTTTAAAACTATTTTACTAGCAAAAGAAGTTGGAAATGAAAAAGAGAGAGGGTGGAAATGTAAAAATCTTGATTAGAAAGTATAATTTAATAGAACACGTATTGAACCAAATGTATTGATTAATGTAGAAGATATAGTACTTATATTGATTCAAACCGGAGATTTAGTACTAAAAGCTCTAAGCCAAAATGCTGTTGGAGATTGCTACAAAAGTCAGTTTAATGCTGTCCTTGAGAATGCCTTCACAAAGAAATTCTTCTAATGTTTGAGGACTAGGTAGAATGTGGTATATGTCAGTTTGATCCCGGAGGGTTTTATTTTGTACTCTAATAGCTGTTACGAGCCTACATTATATCCAAGGAGTAATTTTCCTTAGGGGTGCCCGGCTCGCTTTGTGTCAATATTCTAGCATTTTAAGTCACGTACAGTATATGCTTCTGGGAACAGGGAAGGAGCCAGCCAGACTCATAATGGTCTGCATTCATTAATAAAGGCAGAAGCTTCTGTCCCTCCATTGCCCACTACAGGGATGTCTCTTTGGCCTTCAGGGACCCGTACAGACACATTTAAAGAAAGCTTTATTTTGAGTGGGCAGGAGATGAAATGTAGGGCTAGCAGGCATTTCCTAAGTCAGCTATATGCCCGAGCGCGGGGATGACCTTAATGGGTCAAAGAAGAATGCAGGTCAAAAGACTTATTATCCAGCCTGTTGGAAACCAATTGCTTTTGTTTAAAAAAATAAAAATAAAAAAGCAGTAGTGGTTAAAGGTGGACGGTAATGTAGAATTCTGTTTGCAGCCTGTAACTGCACGACTGTATGTGTGCTGGAATATGCTTCCAGAAAAATAAGAGCATACAGATTATCCATAGTGTTTCCAGGTAAAGGTCCAACCCTAGTGGTAGAAGGAAGGGTAATATAATTAGTTAATCAGTGATGATTGATTACAAATGTTTGCAATCTTCAACTAAAGGAAAAAACAACATGCTGCAGTGGTGCTGTCACCATCTGTTGAAAGCAACAGCCACATTTAATCTTTATCTTTCTTTATTTCTTCCCGCCTTGCATTGTTGCAAGGCCACAATTGCCTACTATTTCATCTGGTTGGAAAATATCTCATTTAAACTGAATGTAACTGCCATTTAAATTTGAGATTCTAATGACGTGGTGAATTAGTGGAAAGCTTGTTTTTTGTGTGTGTTTTTTTTCTTTTCATTCCTTTTTAAAATTGCCTGCTGGCTCTTTTTCTTAGTTTTAAAAGCTTGTCAGAATTTGTTTGAGACAAAGGGCTATAAATAGGCAAGCCTTGGTAAAAATGATTAACATCTTTGAGTCAACAGATCTCACAAAACTTCCATTCATAGACAGTTTTTATTTTTATTACCATTGCTACTTAACATTTTGCCAATGCCAACAAAGGGTTACAAAGCACAGATGAGACATGGCCCGTGCCAAAAGATAGGACAGTCTGCAGCACAACTTTTGGAGATGGGGACTTAATTTTTCCACCCTGGGAAGGTAGATTCTCCCAGGCTTTCCTCCAAAGCTTAACTTCATCATTGTTATGGGGCAAATATTCAAATTCACATCAAGATCACAGAAAAATGGGGTAACTTGGCCAAGGTGAACAGTTTCAGGAGGATCATGGGTTTTTATTTTTATTTAAAAATATTTTGCTTGGATTGCATTTTAAATAGGATTAAACCATTTGACCAGTAAATGTGGTCAGCTCTCAGAAAGGAGGCTGAATTAATCATTTGTTAGAGTGCCAAGCCCAAAATGAGAATTCCAGTCTTGTAAAATGAAAGGCATCTCGTATTTTAAAAGAAATACATAGTGCTAGAAGGGAATTTGTAAAGTCCTCATCTGTTTTTTAGCTTTCTAAGTTTAATTTCACATTTAAAAGAGAAAAAAAAGATAGAACACACTTCTTCCAAATGGGGCCCTTTACAGTAAAGAGAGTGTTTTGGGTTTTTTTTTTTTTTTTTTTTTTTGAAACCTAGTTATTAAGGTATCGTACCTAGATAGATCTTTTAAGCTTTAAGGTGTGTTGTGGATTTGATTTTTTTTTAAACACAAACCCCCCTCGTGTAAAACAACTGTTCATAACTGGGATTAATGGTTTGCAATTTTCAGTTATTTAGACATGGGGTCTCCAAGAGATGGCTTTTTGCAGAGTAGAATATGGCTCTCAGTGGGATTACAGAAGTTTTCTTCTCTCCCTACTTCCTTTTCTGTCATCACCCCCCCCGCACACACACACACCCCCATCGATGTTGCTCTGATGTTCTCCTCGATTATGTAAAACACTTTCCCTTCATTGGAACAGATATTTTTTCTCATAACCTGTCATTGCATTAAAGTACTTTGGGGACTGTGAATTGCTGTGTAAAATTGGTGAGATTACCCACTGCTTTGTTCTAAGGGGAGTGGTTTCTCTGGACCTAAGAGCAGAAACGTACACTGGGAAGGCTGCTTGCCCAGGGCCTGGCAGCATTTTCTTCCTGCGCGTCCACGTTTGTGCTGCAGTGACGGGACCGGCTCTGTGGCATGGCCAGAAGCCAGGGCTGGAGCGAACCGTGCGCAGAGCCTACGTCTCTCGGCACTGAGTGCTTCTCTGGTCTACTGTTCATCTTTCCCTCTTGCTGCTTGTCTCCTGTTCTAAAGAAACGGTGTCTGTGATTTTTAAAATACTCAGAATACAGAGAGGGCTCCTATTAAGCGACTTCTTGTTTCCCTTCTCTGGATCTTCATTGAAGTGTAGAGACAGACACCCGGCATCTGTCCTCTCCAACCCAGAAAAGCGAACCCAATAACCTATACAGCTCAGACATCTCAACCTCCCTCCTTTCCTCCCTTCCTCCTTCCCTCCCTTCCTTCCTTCCTTCCTTCCTTCCTTCCTTCCTTCCTTCCTCCCAATAATGAAATTAGGCGGTTTGTATTTTCAGTGACTCAGAGTACAGCATGGGGAAGGGTAAGAGACACACCCCAGGGATCCTCCAAGGGGGTGAGGTCAAGCTCTGGAGGACAAGGTTTCTTTTTTTTTTTTTTTTTTTTTTCAATGAAAATATGCCGGTTTGGTTTCCATGACTCTGGAGGAATACGCCCACCTTGAGAGTCCCTGCCAGTGGCAGACACCAAGAATGGAGGCCTTGACCTAGCTCTGAGTTGAGCTGGGACAAAAAAAAAAAAAAAAAAAAAATGACTATTCGTAAGTGATCTCAAGGGTATGCAGACATCTCCACACCAAGGAAACTTTCTGCCTTTACCATTTTTCATGCCCGATTTCTATTTAGACGTTATTTATATTGAAGCTCTTTCTATATAAGCTTGAATTTCACAAGCCATGCTCTTGTCCTTCTCTCAAATGATTTATATTCTTCTCTCTTAATATGCAGAACATAACTCCTTTAGTGTAGCAACTTCAATCTGTTGCAATAAGTGATTCCTATGTATTTGTTCATTTCTTTGCAGCTCTGAAGAGACTTATATGGCTTTGGTTTAGGATGAAAGCATCCAAGACACAACTATTGGCAACTATTATGGCCAATTTGTGTTAAATTCTTGTTTTGCAGTATCTTGATATTGGCACGTACAAAAACACTGGAGATTTTGCAATATATCATCCTTTATTAACCTCTAGAATCCTATTGAACGTGGAATGTCTATTGTAAGCACTGTAAACATTTAAACTTAATGTTATTAAATGAATTTTTTGTTTGTTTGTTTTTACTTTGTGGTGTAAAAGAAAAAATTTCTATCTGCTGTCAGTGTCCTGTCATTTAGGTAACTATTATCATAACTTGTATTTATTTTTAAATTCTTTTTTAAAATAAAAAACCTTTCTATAAGACCAGACTTGACTCTTTAAGATGGCAAAATGTATAAGAAAGCTTACACAGTATATTTTAAGTAGTTGAACTTTTGCATTGCTTATAACCTCTCAGATCATAATTATGTTGATTTTTAAGAAAATGGGAAGTTTTTTTAGTCCCATCAGTATTCTGATTACTTTTTTTGTCTACCTGTTAGTGAAAAAAAAAATTTTTTCAGAAGCATTTAAAATCAATACAAAGAAAAAGAGACATAAAAATAGTCTACTCCTGTATGCACTTTGTGGCTAAGACTACTAAGAAGAAAAAAAATATTTCTTTCACTAAATTAATTAAAATAGCTATGTTTTACATAAGAGACAGTGAAATCATTATTATTCGTTGCCACTTCAAAATGATCTGAGATTGAAATAAGGAACAGAAAACCCAGTTCTCTTCACAAGCCTCCCACCCTCCTCACTGGTGCCCTCAGCCTGTTAGACTAACGTCAGCAGCCAAACCGCTGGTCATCAACAAACAGTCACCCTGCAGGCATTTCGCTAGTTGGTCTGAGGGATGAAAAGATAACAAAGTTCACTAAGACAAAGCCCTCTGCTTAAAATACGTCCGTAGCTCCTGTAAGACAAAGCCTGAACTCCTTAGCCAGGTACATATGTCTCTTCATAACCTGGCCCCACACTATGCTCCATTTTCCTTTCTCATCATTCAAGACAGTCTAGAAGACTCCAGTCAATTTGCACGAGTTCCAGGTCCACAAAAACACCTTGCATTTTCTTGCTTCGTTGCCTTTACCCATGTGGATCTTGACCTTTAGTGCCTTCCCTGCATCTCAAATTCCTTCTCATGTTGCCAGCCTCCGCTGAACCAACGTGTGTTACCTCACTGCAAAGCCTTCCACAAAGGGCAGGCAGGACTACGGGTAGCCATATCATTTCTCTACTCATTTCTAATATAATTCTGCCATATTACTTTACCATTACATACCCATAGGACTTCATTCTTTAGACTTGGAAGGCATGAAGACAGGGACCGTCCTTTCCCCTTCAGTTGGCCGGGTCCTCCTTCCTGAGTACTGAGATGCTGTGTCCTATGCCAGGGGCGAGACAAGTGTTCAACAGATGCTTGTGAAGGAATGAACAAGAGAGTGAACAGCAGAATTACTGACATAGGGAGAGCGCCAGGCCTGCAAATGGCCAGAAGACACGACTAAGAATGTACTCTCTGAGTGGTATAAAGTGCGGCAGGAAATCAGAGAAGGCAGAAATCCGTTTTAGAATCCATTTTAGATGCGATGAACATAAAAGTGGTGGTAGTATTTTGACCTAAGCCTCGGGTTCTGATCAGAGGGTAGAGGATGGCGTACAAGGTGAGAGATGAGAGAACATGGCTTAGGGGAAGTGCAGAAGAGGGAAGGTGGAAATCAGGCCATCCCTTGACTTACGCTCCAGATGAATGCACGGGAACATCCCCTGTGCAGGCCGCAGGCCCAGGTATTCCAGTTGGCCTCTCACAATTTGGAAAGCAGTTGTTCGCTCAGAAAGGGTACGTGCTGTGTGATGGTGAGGAACCTACCAAAATACCACAAAGGCTGTGTCAGCTGGGCATGGGGGCGGGGTTGCCCCATAGTGTGACCTGCTCCTGAGCCCTGCCCTGACACAGCCCAAGCTCACCCCCAGGAGGGGAACTGGAGAAGCTTCCTGCGTTTCCATCAGTCATTGGCCAGGCAGCTCTTGCCTTTAAAGTCCGTATTCAGGGAAAGATAGAGCCTCTGCTGTCAAGATGTTCACCATCTAAAAGTGATTTAAAAGCATTTGTAATTAATGGAAATAATACAGAGATAAAGAAAACTGTTAAAATAGTACTACCCTGGTCTTTGAAAATGGGTCATATTTTGATAAGAAGAGATGTGGGAGGTAGAAGGGTATCCTGGGAAGGCATGGCCGACTCAAAGGAAAGGAAAGGTATGGGCCAGTCACCTCACCTCACTGGGGCCTTGGCCCTGCCTCCGTCCTGATGCTTCTAGGGGCAGTGAGGAGTCAGGGCCCCCATGAGCTCCTAGTCATCAGGGTGCAGAAACACATCGTTCACAGCCATACAAATCAATCAGCATTATAGATCCTTGGTCTGATGAAAATAGAATCGCTTACGTTTTTTTCCCCCCTTTCTTTTTTGTTGCAGAATCATACCATGACCCAACACAGCAGTTAGTGCAAGTACAGTCTCTCAAGGAGAATGACTTTTGTGGCACAAAAAGGGAACATGTTTTACTCTTTGCACGGAAAATTTCATTGTTAATGTATATTATTCAGAAACATTGTATTGTACCATAAAACTTGTATTATCAAAACTGTTGGATGTTCATGTGTTTGAGCTTTTGAGCACCGGATAGACTCTTTGTATATAAAGTGTTGCACATGTATTATGTCGTCTGATACTAAAATGGTCTTATAAAGACAAGTGGACTTGGGCCCTATTCAGGCAAGTTAAAAAAAAAAAAAGTGAACAAAATGGCTTAAGAGAAATTATTTTAAGGAAGACAGATTAAAACAACTGTTACACATGAGACTATTTTTGACTTCCTTTGATTTGCACTTAAGCCTAGAATTTCTCTTTCGGTATATCAACGGTTAAATCCAAAACTATTTTTTATTGCTGAAGATTCTTGCAAACCGTGAAGAGATGTTCTCACAGCACAGAACCCCACAGCTGGATAAGGCCCGTATATATATTTGTAAGCCTTGCAATGTGACAGGTAGCATCACTATATATGCAATAGTTGTTATGTAGACTGTCAAAGATTTTTTTTTTTCTGGATACATTTGAAGCTTTGAGTGTTCAAGGTTTTCCTTAATGATTTCACACAGCCAAATTCTTGAATCAGTTGAACTAACCTGTATGTTACTGTTATTAATGTTTACTCTGCGGTCTGAACCTGGAGATTACTGGAATTGTTTTCCAAGAGGAAATAAATTCAGTTTACCATTAGGTATGAGTGTATTTGTGTGTTTTCTTTTTCTAGTAACTATACCATTAAAAAAGAAAAACAAAAACAACTAATTGCCTGCACCCTTAGAAATGAAATCTGCTCTTGAGCATATCACAAGCATAAAGTAACCTCCATCATTTTTAACCTTTTCACACTGGGCCAAATGCAGCCAGGAGGAGATTCATCACCCGGCATAGGGAAGGAAACAGACCCAATGTTCTCCTCCCTCAGATACCACCAGGTCACATTGTACTGGAGGATTCTGACATCACAGATGGATGTGATAGCTGTTTTCTGCATAATTTGCAGCCCAATTCGTGTCATGCTGTGCAAATCTGAACTCAAAGTAGATGGCTGCAATTTGAGAGGCAGTTTGGCTTATGTGTACTTAAGAAGCAGCTTTGTTCATTCAGAAGACAAAGCACAGAGCAGGGAGCCAAGTGGCTGTTAGTTCTAACCCTGGGGTGACTCCCAATGTGGTCTTCTCCAGATCACTCCACCTTCCAGCCTTGGTTCCCCAGCCGTGGGGGTTAATGCAGCTTGATCATCGGCCTTCATGCAGGTGTGGGTGTCCCTGGAAGATTGCTGGCACCAGTGGCTGTCACAAAATGGTGAATGAGTAGGACCTTTAATTTCAAAGAGGTTTTTGTTTCTTAAGAAAAGAATAGCAATGTGTAAATTGAGCCGTGATATACATGTTTAGTCAAAATTGGTAAGTATACACCTCATATTAATGGACAGCTATCAAGCACATCATGCTTAAAATATGTTATGCACTCTGTTTCGACCTCTTTGAAATTCGGAGGGCCGGACCCCAAGCAGATCTTTAAACCATAAACAAGGGAGAATCCTCACAGCCCTTTTTTGATGGGGAACTCAAGTGTGGACCAATTCATTTCATTGTGCTGCCTGTCACCAGAGGACCCATGAATGACACCCAGACTACCAGCATCACAGGGCATAATCCTCATGAAGCCTCAGCCTGCATGAGCATTGCTTGGCAAGCTTGTTCCATCCCAAGATGCTGGACCGGACACCCAGAATCTTGATTCTGCCCACCTGGGGTGGGGCTCAAATTTTTACAATTCTAAGAAGTACCCATGATGCTCATGCTCCTTATGTGGGAACCACACTGAGAACCCACTGCTCATACCATTTCCAAGTTCTTTGGGGGCATTAAATGTGAATAGCCATGCAAAGTAGCAAATTATACTACTTTTGTTACCAATTTAAAAAAGTTATATTTTAAAATTATTCAGAAACAAGTTCCTCATAGTGATTAAAGTGCATGTGTTCTCTGGAACGTTGCACGTATGTGCGTGCGTGTGTGTATGTGGATGTGTGTATTTTTTAATGCTAGGAAACCTACATCTATACATTTCACAATGGATTGCCAGCATGCTATTTAATTAAAAAGCTTTTTCACCGCCTACATAAATAATGAAGTATGCTGAGAATATGCAAGTACATTCATAATTAAAATACTCAGCAATATATTTAAAAAATTAAGATCTCTAGTCTATTCATGGATTTTGCATTTAAAATGAAATAACCATACTGAATGACTTTTGTAAAAGCTTTAAAACTTCTGATTATTAATGAGCAGGCTATATTTCACTAAAAGTAAGCTGCTCTTCATTTCACAGAAAGCAGGTGATGGTGTTATCCAGGGATGGTCCCAAGTTGCCTAGAACAGCATTGCCTCTCTGAGACATCCCCAGACTCCTAGTCGACCCCAGGAGTTGGAATTCTCAGGAAGTGACAGAGGCTTGTGCTTAGCATTCTCTTGGAGGCTGCAATAAGGCTGGCCATTGGGCTCTGTCAACACACACACAGTTCAGCCTCATCCGAGACAAAGCTGGAGACCAAAGGGGTTGACCCTTATTGACTCCATATGCATGGCTGATTGGTCCTTCCTTATAAACAAACGTTCTTTGGGTCATAAATACTGAACAGTGTGTGGAACACTCATTCCCTCCTTTTGCTTGTTGCGTTGTTTTTATTCATTTCTTACTTCATTCCCTAAGAATATAAGGCAACTTAAAGATTAACAAAATGCTAATAGGAAAATCAGCATTATACAGAAGGGAGAAAATATACTAAAGTATTTGTGCTTTAATTTTTGGTTTGAATGTATTTTTAGCATCTACTCTGAGCTTCCTGATAGTAAAGTTTAGAAAAAAGGGGCGGGGGGATCGGAAAGCATATACCACTTTCTTAAGAGATAATATTTTTTCCTAGGACTAATTCCAAAAAAAAATTCTCAAAGGCCTTTTGTATAGGCAGGTGGCCAGTACAATGGCCACTATTCCTGGCCATAATTTTATGATCTAATGTAGTGGTTATTATATCATGCTTTCTGTGGGTAGAGACCAGAGATCTGCCACCCATCCTAAAATACATGGGACTGGTCCCCAGAACAAAGAATTATCAGGCCCCAAATGTCAATAGTTCTGAAGTTGAGAAACTGCGCTAATGTGAAGTTTTGTATGACTTTTCAGGGACCTTTTTACATTGGAATCACCTGGGGAACTTTAAAAAGTCTTGTTGCCTGAATCCCACCCAAGAGGTTCTGACTTAATAAGTCTAGAGTGCAAACTGGGCATCATAAGTGCCCCAGGTGAGTGTGGCTTCTCTTGAGAACCACTGGACCAGTAACATTCACAGGCGACTGGACTAGATTCAAAACCAGAAATCTGAAAACCACATCCAGAATTAGGTAAGTGGGAGGGGATCAGACACTCTTCCCTTGACATTACTTTTTACAACTGGGCATTTAATGATTATTTTAACTCTAACATAAGAACCAATAGCAAGTTTGGACAGAAGCGGGAAAAGGGGAACATGACCCAGAACCCCACCACCCTGACACCTGGTCCAGGCTTACAAACTCAATGAGTGAGAAATCTGGCCCAGTGGGGACTCTGGCAAGCCAGAGAGCAAAGGCCCCATCACCTGCCTCAACTGTTGCCTGGAGGGAAAGCAGCCAGCCGAGGCAGATTGCTCAGTGTCTCAGGGGAAGCCAGCAGTCCGGGAGGGTGTGCGCCATGTGCCAATCTTTCAGTGTTGGCAATCTACTCCATTTTTTGTTCAAACCCTGCTGCTCCCCCACTGTGTGAGCCATATGAGATAGGCTTTCAAGCCAGGTCCGACCTACATTGCTGGTTTTGACCTCTGCCACCAACTATTACTTTTTTCTAATTCTCATTCCAGGCTATTTTAAATGTTTGTTTTAAAATAATTACATAATTTTTATATATAAAAGTTTGAGTTGTGCTTTGTTTTAAATTAGCCTCATAGGCAGCTTTGAAGGTGCTCTGTAGACTTCATATTTCTGCATCAGGTTGAGCAGTGGTCCACCAAATGGCTAGGTTCTCTATAAGCCACCCCTGTTCCAAGACATTTGGATTTCAGATGGATTTTTTTAATGATGAAGGATAACAAATAGTATAGAAAGTCAATATTCTCTGTTGCAAGCTGCATATGCTAGGTCTATGTAGCTAATGGAGGCCAGGTTAATATGCTTTGGAGATCATGCAAATGGTGATAGGGTTGACATTCTCCTTTAAAAGCTGGTAAGCATAGCCAGTGTCCCTGCCCAAATGGGAGGTCCAGGCACCAGAGACAGCCTCTAGGCATCCCCCACAGGTGGGGAACGCTCCTTGGAGCTAGATCTTTTCTGGGTCTTTTCCAGAACTTGCTTCACAAGGACTCTGATGAACCTTCAAGTTCCACTCTATAGAGCATGGCACCCTGCTTTGGTGTCTGGTGGGGTGAAACAGTGCAGAACCCTTGAGAAAGGAAGTTTGCAAATCCAGATCCCATTAGAGAACACCTGCAAATGCTTCTCCACTCAGCTTGCACAGGCCAGAGTTTCTTGCCATCTCCCTAGTGTGGAGGGAGCTCTACCAAAGGTACAGAAAACTCCTAGAGTTCAAGGAGGAATGATTTTGGGTAAAAAGCCCAGCATGGGTTTCTGGCAGAATCCCAAAGCTCAGGTCTGGTTGGCACTGCACTCCTGGGTGAGTGCCTCCAGAGACTGAGGAGTAGCCATGACCATCTCCACCAGATTCCTCTGTAATGAAGTCAGCTGTCAACTCCTTGGGGGCAAAATCACAGAGCCCCTTTATTTCCAAGCAGGTGTTGCAGCATATTAAAGGTTGAATTCCATCTTGTGCTCACATCCTGAATGAGCCAGTTTGCAGGCAAGCTCAGTTCTTTCTGCAAAAAGGGAAACTTGGCAATGGTGAAGGCTGAGTACTTAAATGGCAATCAACTTCTGGCTCATATCAATTAATTCCTTCATGGACTTCTGCCTAAGTATAGCATCTTGAATTCCCAGCTGCGGAGGTTATGAAAAACAGTCCAAACAACACATGCCACAATCTAGCAGAGGGCACACAGGTGAAATGATGATGGTGACGCCATCTCAGGGCAACAATGGGTACCTATTTGAGGCGCTCTCTGTTTACCTGCAGAATACAGAGCAAGACATACACCCCTTTCTCTGGATGGCAAATTCTTCAAAGAAAGCTTCTATGTCTAAGTGAAATCATTCTGGGGGGAATCACCTCCTTTCAGCTTTAAAATATCCAGATCCAAAGTGATCTCGAGACATGGAAGCAGAATGGGGACTAGGAAATCAGAGAAGGGCTTTGTTGTCATTCAGCCACCAGGAAAAGCTTTTCAAAAAATGGTCCTCACCCCAACGAATCTAGCAGAATCCTTTCCATCTCCCTGTCACATGAAGAAGGAGCATCTTGATCAAGAGCTATAGACAGAGTGAGAGTGAGTATTGGTAGCTCCATATGAGATTTGGCAATTCTTTCATTCAAATGGTCAGTGCAGACTACAACTCAGACCATGACATCTACATGGAGATGGGCTCTCAGGTGGGCTGTCCTAATCTAAGGATCTAATAATGTGGCTATCACTAAGGTATAACCAATGAAAATTAAGGTCACCCGGCAGGGGCAAAGTCATTTTTCCTCCCATGTATATGAAGCACCCCTGGTTTGTCTCCCTCTCTGCTCTCCTTTCCTGAGTCAGAGGAAGACTTTAATTCCCTTCTTCAGGAGACAAAACCTTTGGTTCTCTAAGGGTCATGCACTGTCCAACATGGTAGCCATTAGCTGTTTAAATACATGGCTATTTAGATTTTAATCAATTTCAATGAAGCGAAATAAAAAATATAGTTCCTCAGTCTTACTAGGAACATTTCAAGTGTTTAGTTGCCACATGGGGCTAGTGGCTGTCATGTGGAACAGCGTATATATGGAACTTGCTCATCATGGAAAGTTCCATCGGACAGTCCAAAAATTCTAACCCACCCTCCTACCTCCTTTGATCCTTTCTATGTACAGAGGCCCATCTTTAGCTCCTTTAATATCTTCCTCCTATCCACATACTGTTCCCTGTCTTTAAATATATGCACAGATTTCCCACCTTTAAAAAAATTTTTTTCTTGACCCTGAAACCTCCTCACAAGACTGTTTTATTTACTTCCTTCATTTTCCTCCAAATTTCTCAAATCTGTGGTCTAACCCCACATCCTCCATTTCCTTACCACTGACTCACTCCTTCCTCACCTGCAGTCTGTCTTCCATCAATATCCTTTTACTAAAAATGTCTTCCCAAGGTCACCAGTGGCCTTCTCACCACCTAATCTTTCTGTTTGTTTTTTTTCCCCGTAGTCTTCATTATCTTCTGTCTTTCAATAATTTAGACCACCAGTTACCAGATCCCATGTTCTTGCTTGGCAATATTTCTTATGTTTATTCTTTCCTTTCCATTTCCAATGACAGGATTCTAGGGAGACCTTTTCGTCTACTTACCTCTGGTCTCTCCTCTCTCTAATCTTCTTGTATATGGCCACCATGTTAATCTTTATAAAACACTTATTTCACATCATTTCCTCATTCAATAAATACCAACGACTCCCAGAGTAATGTAGTGAAAAAGGGCACAATTTAAATGGAGTTTGAATCTTTTTTCTGCCACTTACTAGCTATGTAGCCTAGACTAATTTATTTTGTTTTTCTGAAGTTTCACTTTCCTTCATTTGAGAGTCAGTATACTTACAAATTATTGTAGGATGTTTGCTGATATTGCTATCAATGGTTAAAAATACCTGAAACATATTAGATGCCCTATATAGGAAATTTGTTGCTTTAGGTATTACCCTTATTTAATCCAGATTCTTTTTATGTTGATTCTAGAATCACTGTTTTTTTCCATTGTACCTCTTATCCCTTTGATTCCCTCATATCATTCCTTTATAGTCTTCCTTAAAAAAACACCACATTTACCATGTCTTCTGTTTATGAGAACCTAGATAAGTCTATTATCTTCAACAATGACTTATTGCTTTGACTTTCAAGTGTTTTCATTGTGCCCAACTACTGACCAGTCTTATACTTCATCTAGCTTCAATCTATTTCAGTGAAGCTAAATCACTCTCCTTTGCACATCATTCATTTCTTTTGTTGTTGTTCACTTCTACCTATTCCCACTCTTTGCACACTCTGCCTTCTTTCTCTCCACTTATCTCAGTCCTGCTCAGTCTTCTAGTCACAGACCAGGACCTTCTTCCTCCATAAATCTGCTCTAATCTGCACCATCATCTCCTTTCTCTAAATTCCTATTGCACTAACAACCCAGCTTAGCAGTTAAAGGCTTCCTTGAAAACTAGTTTTGGTGGTCCTAGCTGGATTGTAAATCCAGCTGGATTGTAAATCTTTCAAGGATGGTGAATCTCTTCTCTGTATGTTTTGTTCACCACCCTCAGTGATAGCACCTCAGAGAAGTTCAATTAAGTTCCATTGATGAATCACTAGCTTGACTATAGTCCTCAGTCCATCTTAGTTCAACACACACATGCTGTTTTTCTACTCTGTGCCAGGTATAAAGTAGGAAAGGGTAAGACAAGATCCCTGCTCCCTAGACAACCCCAATTATAATTACCCAGAGACTCAGCCTTTTTTCTTCATCCAACAGTTGCCACCATCCTCATTAACCAGATGAGGAAAGGCCTCAGGGACCTAGGTCAAATAGCCTACATTCATAGCCACAGAACATTGGAGTTGGATGCCCAGAATGCCTCCCTCTTTGATCTCTGCTACAATAATGATTTCAGTGAGTGTGTTCAGCTCCCAAATCCTGCAATCAGCTGCTCCCAAACAATCGGCAGCACGCTGTGGTCCACACCAAACTGACCAAAATCATTTTTCTGTCATGAATGGAGCCTTACCCTAGAAATAGCAAAGGTTGTGCATGTTCAAAATGAAAGTTAAAACAGCATTCAAAACAGAATCTGAAAAGGTACCAGATCCATATGTAAATCTAAGTTGTAGTCCATTCCTTTCTTAAAGCAACAAAGATGTTGGCTGTGATTACAGACAATAAGAGCTTTCCTTCAGATGAAACGGGCATATACTGAACTAAGAATACACTATATTCCCTTGACAAATATATTTATACTCAGTTCAAAACATGGAGAGAAAAGAAAATGTCAATAGTTGACAGCTTCTTGGCCTATGGAGTGTAATCCAGGAGCATAATAAATTCATTTAAGCTTGGTGTTGAATAAATGCATTTAGGCCTGTGCGTTTTTTTTGTGGGTTTTTTTTTTCTTGCCTTTCCTCCAACACATTGTTTGAACACAAAGTCATATTTTGCTGTGTTGCACAGTCCTAGTATTGTCAGCAGAGGCATGAACCAAGATAATACTTTGGGTCAAACCTGGGGTAATTTTCCCTAACGATTAAAAATAGGAATGAGAAAAAGACACCATGTAGGAAAATGACTTATTGCCAAATAATGGTGGATAACTATTTCATACTGAAAAATATGCCTCAAGAATGTCGGCCACTGGGAGGTTACAAAGTCCAAAATAAGATGTATTTCCACAGAAGATCTTAATCATGCTGAGAAAGGGATGAATAAGCATAGTAGAGAGGATATAAACCACATCAAAAGCCACCTTTGTTTAGAAGCTAGATACTACTCCCTACTCCTCATTAATATATTTCTCATCTCAGCCAAATTTTATGTGAAGATATGTTCCTTATCTCTATTAGATCTCAGGAGATATCAAACATTTCAGACTTTGCGTGTGAAAGCATGACATATTGGTTAAGACTGAAAATAGCATGTTTCTGGTAGAGTTCAAGTATATAAGAAATACTACACCCCACTGTTTTTGTAAATGCCAGAGTTCCATTGAGTCGAGACAGATGGTAGCAGGCAAAGATGCAATCTTACAATCAAAAGCTAAAATATGTCAAAAATATGTTAGCAAGCAAAATGTAGCAGATTACTAGCTTCTCATGTCATGACAGCTTGCAAAACATGTTAGGATGTTGAATCTCTAGTTATGTAAATAAAGGAAGTATAAACAGAGCAGCAGCAAATGGTGTGAGAGCTCATGTACTGACTGTCCTTTCACAGCATTTCAGGGAAAGAGCGAGTCAAGCATCCATGAGAAGCCCCAGATGGACATTAAGAGGTCCCTGTATCAAGTGTGGGGGTTCATTTTCCTTCCATGAATAACAACTTTCTTTGTGACACCCAAAAGCTGTTTAACTAAATTACAGGAGGCATTCATACTTCCCAGAGAGCATTGTAAGATTCCATTGAGAATTACGATGCTATTGAGCTCTAAGAAACAAGAGGGTGAGCATTATTTTGTGAAAACAAAATGTACCCAAGGCTTTCTGTATATGTCAATCTCATTCCAAGTAGGTTCCTTTGATCGCAGGATGGCAAAAGGCTTGGATGCCCCTGGAGAATGAGCTTGACCACCGGTTGGCCCTGGGTTTCTTATTATCTTGGCTAAGTTTTGATCAGGGTTGTGGAGAGTGAAGGCAATGATAATCATGATTGGGAGAAAATAGAGATATTTTTATTGAGCCCCTACTGTGGACCAGGTGCTATACAGCTGTCATGTCAAATCAGACCTCTTAGCCTCTTGAAATGGAGAGATCACTTTGACTAGTCTTTGTCTAATGGAAGTTCAAATCTGATCTCCTCCCAACTCCTTCCCTCCCTCCTTCTGCAGTTAGAGAATCCAGAGATGGGAAGAAGGTTGTAGGAAGTGGGTCTTATGTTCTCCTACCAGCATTTCCACCTCTGGCTCTGTGGTCCCACTTTAACACAGGCTGTTTCCCTGATCCACACAATACCAAAGACACAAAAGTCAGTCCTATTTTTCACTCACCAGCTGGGGAAATCTCAATGTACCAGAGAATGCTGCATTTTAGAAGTAAGGAATCTTTTGATAAGTTGCTAGGGTTGGAGGATGAGGGTTCCAGAGTCTGTGCATATAATAAAAGATGATAATTAAACGTCTGGATATAAGACAAGAAAAGGAACTTGTGTTGTTTTTGAGGAAGAGCTAGCAATACTAGGCTCTGCATTGGAGACGAAAAGACCAGAATGGGCAACAACCCCAGTGTGAGGCCGCCAATAAGGACTATAGAGATCAGAAGTGTCGGATGCATATTTTTAAGTTTGGTTTTGTTGGTTTGGTTCTTGTTGAGGACTGGACAAGCCAAGCTCCTTTGCTATCTTCTCCACAAAACCCTCAGGAAGGCTCACTAATACATCTGATGAGTGGATTCTTCAGCTAGAGCTCAAACAGGTGCAAGTGTTTCTGCCTGATGCAAGGTGAACACACACACATAGGCAGGAGCAGGAGAACAAGTGAATGGCTGGCATCTACATTAAATTACCCACACCAAGTAGCACTCTTGTGAAAGCACACCCGAGAAGAATAGGTTTACTGGGAGTGTGAGTTGTGTGGCAGAGGAGCGGTTGGTATTGCAGCAGCTCAGTTTCCAATGGTCATTAACACCCAGCCCCTGACGTGTCCTCAGCCAGCTGCCTGGGAAACTGAGGGCTGCTTTCCGCCTGAGTAATCACCGCACACCACCTCTCACCTTCTCTCTTCTCCTCTTTCCAACCTTCTTTCTCTTCCTCTCACGTGAGCAAAAGCTAGTTCTTCCAGTTGGCTTGTGGATGCTCATTTTTGTTGTTTTGCCTTTTGCAGATGTATTTACCCTCAGAGTGTTTACCCTAAGAGGCTTAACTAAGCATTTTTATATAAAGGTCTGTCCGTATGAGAAGTTCTGATGCTAGATGTTAAAATAACAAATTTTGCACCTGAACTACATAAGTATCTCCTCAAATCCACACAACAACCATGGAAAACATGATATCTCCATGTTACAAATGAAGAAAGTGGGGCTTAGAAAGATAAGGCAATTTGCCCAAGGTCTCATAGCTAAGTGAAGGCATGATTCAAAATCAAGAAATGTATGTGAAAAAGGAAGAGAAGTGTGTATTATGTGATACATATTTATGCATTAGCGAAAGCCAAACTTAGAATTATATCCCTAAATACAGAATAACTATAAACATTAATTAGCATCCTATTTGGCATTCCACTGAGGAAAATAATCATTTATAAGATCAAATAAGACCTCTTGACTGCCCTACAACTATCATTCTATGGGGGGATAAAAAGAAAAAGAAAACTCAGGGTGGGCTCCTGCTAATATATGAAATATGCAATTCACACATTCTGGTAAAATTGAAGCAGGCGAACTCTAACTGACAGGAAGTAATGAATGTAATAAGCCGAAGGGAATACCTCAGTTTACGCAACCATATGCTTTAGTTATCGATAGGCGTGTAGAGTTAATGGCCCCATTTTATAACTCACTTGGTCGTTCTTTTCCTAATGTACCTAAGTGGATTTCCCCCCATGGTTGTTGCCAAGGTAGGAAATCTTGGGAGGGCTCTTCTCATATGAGAAGAGAGGTTCAGGGCCATGAGAGCTCTGAGAGAAGCTAAGTGGGTAGTTAGTTCATGAGGTCATTATGACTGGAAGGTAGTGTGGTGCGGTCTTAGGTGTCAGTCCTGATGTGTGATTTTTGACATGGAACAAACTCTCTGGGCTTGAGTTGCTTTATTTCTAAAATGGAGGAAATGGTCCTTATCATGTAAGCCTGTTATGAAGATTAAATGGAACAGCAGATTTAAAACATCCAAAACAATGTCTGCCACCTAGGTGGTCTTCAAAAAAATGTAGTTCCTATATATTCGCTGAATATTCTTTTAGCCTAGGAGTAACCAAGACTTTAAGTAACAATTGTTCATTTCATTTACCATCAATTTTTCTAGCAGGTGCTATACAGGTAACTAGCATTGCAGAATTGAATCAGATAGCATCTTTCATCAAATGAGCTCACTGAATGTTGAGAAGACAGGGAACCCACACACAGTGGCAATCCCAATGAGAAGTGCTCCTTTGGGGTATTGAAAAGGTGATGTGAGAGTCCAAGGGGTGAAGTGTCTACCTGTACATATGAGTTCAGTGATGGCTTCACAGGGGAAGTGGCAGTGAAAAAATTAATAGGAGTTTGCTGGTCAGCAAGCCCAGACCGAAGAAACAGCCTGTGTACTAATAAAGATAAATTGCTCTTTTTTCTTGAAATTATCAAAATAAATATTTCTGTTCACAGAACACAGTTCATGTCACATTTTCAGAGCCATCAAAGCAGTGTGTGGCTAAACAGTGAATGGGGGAGAGTAGCTAGGTCCTGTCCCTTGATCTGTGAGCTGGACCAAAGCCCTGCAGAGAACAGGTGATGTGGCTGTCTTGTCCCTACATTATTGTCAGCACTTGGCACAGTGCTAGTACATACTGGGTGCTGAGCAGACTTTGTTAAAGAACAAATGTGCCACCACCTTCTGGTCAGGGTAGACCCAGCTGACAGCTAAGAAACAGTTGATCTGCCTGGGTCACATGTCCAAAGATCTGGCAATTTCTTGTCTCGATTCAGGCCAGTGGCATAAACTGGTCCTTGGGAAGGCCACAGGGGCTTCCCACAGGAGGACACAGACTGGCCACATGGGATGCAGACAAGTAAACCAGCAAGCCAGCAGCTCTGGGGAGTTCTCAGAGAACAAACTCCAGGAGATCAAAGTCCTAGACATCACATGCATGACAGAGTGGGGGCAAACAGGATATAAAGGACTGGATTCTGGGAGAAAGAGGAAGCAGTCAAGTTCTATCAATGGAGACTCATGGCTTCAGTGAGCAAAACTGGGACCACTGTCCCAGGTGAACATGTTACAGGAAAAATGATTAAATACTAAGCCCTACCCAAGCTCAGGCTGACCTGTCCTCACTTGTGACCAGTCCGGGTCCTGGAAAAGGTGTCTGCTTTCCTCAAGGAATGGTTACCAGGGGAGAGGCAGGAAAAGTAAAGAAGGACTCAGTAGTTCCAAAAGGGTGACAATGTTTTCATTGATTGATTTTGGAACATGAAACTGCACATTCGCCACACAAATCCCTGGACCTTAATTTAGCTGTCCTTCTTCTATTGTCTACCTGCTCTGCCCCTGGGAACCCTGGAGCATTACCAAATATTATACTTATTAATGGAGTTAGTAAAACATCACCCCATGGCTAATGTTAAATAGCTAAAGTGTGACTGGTGTAGCAATATTCATATTACTGTTAGGTGTGCAGGGAACATGTAGCATCATCATTTTCCTATTAATTGATTTGATCATTTTCATAGGCACCCATCTTCCAGGTAGAGATGGGAAAATTACAATTAGATTTAGTGTAATTAGATCTAGCAAAGTTACTCCAATGCAGCCAGGTAAGGGTTCCATTAGGTAAACACTCGACGTCTCAAGATAAAATTCTCTGCCTTCCAGATTCCATTTTTATCTCCCTTCTTCTTGTAAAGATGGCATCTGCATACTGAAATGGCACATAGGTGTAGGAAAAGGTATGGATGTGAACATAGGTCTAATGCAATGGGGCTATAGGCAGGGTATGTTGTCAGAAAGAAGCCTTCGACAACATAAGGATGCAATGAAGAAATCAGGGATATCTTGTGGATGGCAAGATATATTCCTGTCAATGCAGCCCTTTCTCTTTTTCTAAACCATCTGAGAAACCTAACCCTCTGCTCTGCAGGGTGATAAGCAATATAGAGCCATCTGATATAAAATACTATACTGATGATGATAATCACTATGACAATTACTAATAATAATAGCACCTAACACTGACTGCTTGCCAGGCATTTTTCTAAGTCCTTTACATGTATAAATCATTTAATCTTCATAACAACTCTATCATGTAGGTTCTAATGATTATTCCCATGAATATCAGCTAATCATTAGATGTGACAGTGGCACAACAGATTTTACTGTGTGTAACAGTACAAATGGGATAGAAGTGTGATAGGATGTGTTCTAGAAATTTTACACTTAAAATAAATGAAACATATTGATCATTTATTAATATACACTGGGTGCCAGCATTGCATGAGGCATTGCTACATGTGACAAAATCCTGACAGCATACCAGGGAAGGAGAAGAAAGATTGATGATGCTAACCTGATAGAAACTGTCACCATCTGCCTTGGAAAGTTTGTCTCCTCCTTATCCCCAACCTCAGGGCATAAATTTCAGAACAATATTTTCTGTCTTTTTTTTGTTTCTTTTTTTTTTTTTTTTTTAGGACAGTGTCACTGGCCCTCATATGTGGGACCGAACCAGGACTGCTGGATTCCCAAGCTAGCGCTTAACCATCGCGCCATTCGGCCAGCCCAATATTTTCTGTCTTTAAGGTACTTTTACTTTAAGAAAAAATTAGGCTAGAATAAGTCAGGCTTAGTTTCTGGCTATGGAGATGATGGCCAAAAAGATGTCAGTAAGAGTCAGAAAGAGGTTTCTTGATGGATTTTATGAAGATACAGAATATAATAGAGGCTAAAAGTTGGCTTCTTAAGGAAGAAAGTGACATGGGCTTAGGTGGAATATCCAAAGCTTCCGATTTTGTAAAGTGGTAAATGGAGGATTATCCTCTTCGATGGACAAAGTATTATATGGGTCCACCCAGATTTGACCACCCCTTTATGGTCAATTAAGAGTAAAGAGTCCAGGGCCAGCCGAGTGGCGCGTTGATTAGGAGCTGTCTTGGGACGCCAATGGGCCCGGTTCGGATCCCACATATGAGGGCCAGTGACACTGCCCTCTACAGCTAACAACAGCTCCACCTGGAGCTGGGCTGCATGAGCCCTGGCGACAGTGTAGGCTGCAGCCCCTGCTGCAGTGGGCTGCCATAGGCTACAGTGAGTGACCGGCAGCCAGTGTGAGTGGCTGAAAGCCAGCTGAGCTGCCAATAGCTGCGTTGAGCGGCCATCCAGAGGCCGGAGACTGATCTGCCTCATCCGGGAAGATTGCAATGATGATACCAACATGGGCCAGTGAAGCAACGTCCTCCACAACTAGACTGAAGAACAAAAGGACAGCAACTTGTCTGTTCCCCTTCCCCGATTCCCCAATGCTGTTCCCCTCCCCCAATTCCCCAATAAAATCTTAAAAAAAAAAAAAAGAGTCCATCATTCAAAATAGGTTTTGAATAGAAAGACTTCACTTGGTACTCCAGTTACTTTAATCTTTGAAATCAGGTCATAATAAAAGCTAACATTATTGAGCCCTTCCAGGGTGCTAGGCACTGTGCTAATCACATGTCAGGAGCTTTAATTCAGTAGTATTTGTAGTCAGTGGAGGTTCAGTCTTGCTGCAAGCCCTCAGGCCTCACCCCCGGGTTCTGAGAGCTGGTTTTTCTAGTTAGGTTCCCACCTCATACTCCAGGATTTTTATAGGGTCTTCTCTTGCCCCATTCTTTCAGTGCTTGACCTTGAGTATCTGTAGGGGGCTTCAGTTTCCCCACACTTGTGTTTCAGCCTCCCTCTTGCCCGGCCTGGCCCAAGCACCACCCTGGGACTTGGTGTCAGACTTCCCTCGTGCTCACCATCTTTCTGGCCTCTTGGTTTACTTGGTTCTCTGAATACTGCCTGCCTGCCCATAGTGTGTCCCTTTGATGGGTCCGGCTGCCTGGACAGGACCTGTTACTCAGGTTGAACTGCCTTGATGGGGCCTGCTTGTATGAACTCCCATGAACCTCTGCGGGCACCGTGCATCCCCACCTGACCATGCTTTCACCCAGAGCTGCATCTAATTCTGGACTGCCAGAGTGTGCCTCACCCAAGGAGTATGTTCAGGTTCCAGGTCTTGATACTTCCAAGTCTGGTCTGTCTTGCTGCCTTCTGATCTCTAATTTAATTCTGAAATTAAATTACAATGAGAGGGCAAATACTTATTCTGGTTTTCCATTTCCATAGCAAGGAAACTTTACACCCCAGGAAGGAACAATATTGACATGATAATAGTGGACCCTTCTCTTCATCTTGTTTTTTATTCTTCTCTGCCAAAAAAAAAGGTGATATTCTTGCTGGGATGCAGAGAAGCTGGCAACCATTGGGCCACATTAACCCAGGAGGGAGCTGGGGTCTGGGGTTTGGATCTGGCTTTTCGTTGGTGCTCCCTGGTCTGTCTGTCCCTGAGCCCCAAGTAGGCTCCCTGCTCCCTACAGCATGTTGGTTACATGTCTGGTGTGCAGACATAGTTCCTTAGTCACCATTTCAGCTCTCCTTGAAGGAAGCTAGATGGAAGCCATGCTTTGGTTTTAGGCTAACCGGAAGTTCTGCTTTAAAGGGTTATTGGGTTCTGCCCAGCTAGAAGAAAAGCTAATGCTGTTTTACTCTTTATCACTTCCCTGGGATGCTCTGAGTTTTCCAAGAACGTAAAGGAGCAGGATGCGATTTGACTGGCATTTGCAAACCACCCACAAATGCACTCACTAGGCATACCCCATCTTATAGCCTCTAGTTTTTCATGAGTATAATATGACTGCCCTCTTCACCTAGAACATAAATTCTGAAAGGAAAGACTATGTATTCTACTTCTGTGTATAGCAGAACCGACTGGATAAACCATGGATATGAACCTTTGTGATCATTCCTAGCGTGTTCCGTAAGTAGATTCCATAGGCTGTGATTTTAAACAATCTCAGTCACCCGATATTAGTAAAATGAGAGAAAGTGACTTTTCAATAAATGGATAGCCACAGTTTAGTAAGCTACTGCCTAAATAGGTCACCAAAAATAAACCGTCCAAAGGAAGAGCTGCTAAAGGATAAACGATGTCAACCTTTCTCCTTGGCGATGCTGGCTTTCTTCCAGTCAGGCCCAAGTGACCTCAATTACTGACCACAAGTCACTGGAGTTAAATCAAATCCGTCTGCAGTTTGGGTGGCTGGAGCTCTATCCAGGAAAGCTGCCTACACTGAAAAGAGACGGACACAAAGCCTGCTGAAATCTATCCAGATAATATCTGAGCTCCCGGCAACAAGGAAATACCACCACCATCTGCCTCTGTTTGTGATGACCTGGGAATAAATAAAAATTAACCTTGGTCTTTGAATGAATCATGGAGCTTATCAACACTTCCTTTGTGTCTCTAATGACTATTGTGAAACAAGTTGACAATGAATTTTAGAGATACAGGGCAGGAGGGTCATTGTTCTGAAGGGCTCTTTACCAGGCATGGTGTGTCCCACCTACTTTTCTCATATTATGTGTCACCACCAATGCCCTTTGTTCCCTGTGTTGGGAAGAGTGAAAAATAAGGAAAGAAAGTGTTTTGAACCCAGCAAGAGCTCGATAAATCATTGGGGAAGAAAAGAGAAAAGAAAGGAAGGAAAGAAGGAAAGCAGAGAGAGGTGAGTAGAGGGAGAAATGAAAATCATGGTGTCTAGATCATCAACGGTGACCAGTGACTGAAGTGAGCCAGGGGGCTGCATCTGGCCCCTCTGCCCAATTATCAATCAATAGGCCAGTTCCTGAACACACGTGTTTTATTCTTTAATCCCTATAGCAAACTCATGATGTATGAATCACTATTTTACAAGCGTGGCCATCTCAAAAAACTTAACTTTCTCAGGACACTCAGTAAATGAATAGAGGAGTCAGGACTTGCACTCAAAAGTGGCTGATGCCAAAATCCAAGCTCTTTCCACTCTTCAGCATTGATTCTAGCAGCAATGCCATTGGGCACTTGGGGAGAACTATTACGAGCCACTAACTTGATTTTGAACTAACAAGCTAGTCACTTAGTGAGGCCCTGAAGAAAAGGAACAAGACAGAGCACATTTTATTGGCTCAGGGGTTGGGGGAGGGGATGTAGTGGGGAGATGGTGATGGGGAGGGCTCTGGAAAAGTGAGGGAACTAGCTCTAGATTATGGGATGCTAATTTAACCTTTATTGGTTCCAGGGTTTGCTGGACCTATGAGCTCTCCTCAAAAAACATACTGCCTCGGGTGCCTTAGCGTCACATTTAGATGCATTATTAAGGATAGAATGGGCCAGATCCCTTGCTGCTCAGAGAGTGTGCATGTAGCAAAAGATTCAGGGTATATTTTTCATGAACTGGCTTGGGTTGGAGCTCAACAAGTTGAGCCATATTTTTAAGAAATCTGCATGCCATGTAGACACTGCAAAGAAGAAGGAAACAGTGTGTTGATGAAAAGGCTCATAAAATGTGCCTCTTGAGGACGTAGAGTTGTAAGGCTATCTCCACCGTCAAAATCAGGAGGGATGGGTATACCTGGGGTTCTGATGTCCAAATTTTTTTTTTTGAGGGCAGTGTCACTGGCCCTCATATATGGGATCCAAACCTGGGCCGCTGGCGTCCCAAACCAGCGCTTAACCACTGCGCCACTCAGCCGGCCCTGATGTCCAAATTTGACATTGATTTTTTCTTTCAAATGATGATGCTAAATAAATATGTGTGAATAGCAGTCTCAGAATATGATTCAGCTGCAGAGAATTGTTGGCTGTAATGTAATTGGAAGCTTGGTGAGGCTGAACCAGCTCTTTCTGAAACTTCTTTTGTTTTGTTTCATTAACATTGTTTTCAACAAAGAGGAAGCCACCCCTTGCATACTGACATATGGTACCTTCTATTTATAACAAGATTAACAATTCATTCACACCTTGATTGAATCTGCTTTATTGAGATGTCACAACAGATTCTCACTGCCTGCAAAGGGAAAAGACTTACAAATGATAATATTTTGACAGGCAAGACACCTAAAAAGTAAATGAATCATAACTGATGACAATTAGAAAGAGTTCAGTACAAACATAGAATCAAAGCAGTGATGGCAAACGGATTCATCTTTGGCAAGGTGTGGATTGCCATGGAGAAATTCTGCTTAATTTTTGTTGGGAACTTGAAATCCACTCAAACCTGTTCATTTATAGCTTATTTTCTTATTAATGTATGAAGGGCCTTCATGGTTTTAGAGCTTTAGCATATGTTTATTTTCTGGTCCACAGCTTTATGTAAATCTCTTATGTTAGGATAGAACTGATGGGCCTCCCAGATGATCTGGCCAGAAGCACAGGCACTATCTTTGAAACCTCCTTTCTACCCCACATCAATCACCCAGACTTATCAATTTTATCTCCTCAATATTTACTGAATCTCTCTCTTTCTTATCACCTGTAATACTATTGGCACTTCAGACTGAGCCAATATTGTTTTACCTGAGAGCTATTGCCTCCTCTCTGGCCTGATGCCTGCAATAAATTAATTACCCAGAGTAATCTTTCTAAAGTGCTTAAAATTGCTCCATGGCTGCCAATTGCTCTTAGCACAAGGGTTAAATATTGAAGTCTGACAATGCTGCCTGAGATGCTAAGTTACATAGTGATGTGTGCAGATTCCCTTGAAAGTCCTGCCGCTACCAGAGGGCTGACCTTGGGAAGGTCATGTAGCTTCTCTGACCCTCAGTTCCACCATCTACAGAATGAAGATCATAATAGTACCTATCTTATGAAAATTAGTTACATACAAACCACTTGGAGTGCCCGATCACTTGCTAAGTGTTAGCTTATCCCATTTCCTCTCTTAGCACATCACAAACCACTCCCTTTGTAGTGCTCTTAGCCACAAGGATTTCTCAGCTCTCCCAACTTGCTGCATTCTTCTACCTCACATTCCAGAGCATAATCATGAGCTGCCTGGAATGCCTCATCAGTCCCCTCCACCAGTCCCACTGTTGCACATGCTATTATTGTAAGTAAGTTGTTTTGATTCTGCTTCACTGTCACCTCCTCAGGGAAGCCTTCTTTGACTGCCCCTGTCCCCTTATCCACAGCTGGACCAGATGGCTATGTAAAACACTCCTTATACTTAATGCTTCCTTTTGTAGTCCTCACACAGCTAAAATAGTGTGTTTACATTTTCTGGTTAATGCTTATCTCTCCCTCAATACTGAAAGCTCTGTCCAGGACTGGGATTGAGCCTAACTTGTTTACCATTGTGTCACCTGGGCCTTCATTTGTTGAACAAATCTAGCTCATGCTGGCCCCACTCATTAACAGATAATGTTAGTTGACTTTCTGTGATGGGCAGAAAAATGGCCACCAAAGATATCTACGTCTGAGTTCCTGGAACCTGTTAATTTACATGGAAACAGACCCTTGCATATGTGATTAAGTTAAAGGTCTTGAGATGAGGAGATTACCCTGGCTCATTGGATGTGTCCAATGTAATCAAAGGATGCTTATAAAAGGACAGAGAGAGTCAGTGTCAGTGTTAGGCAGCACGAGAAAGATTCCACCAGCTATTGCTGGCTTTGTAGATGGATAAGGGGGATGTGGGTGGCTTCTAGTAAATGGAAAGAGTAAGGAAACGGATTCTCCCCTAGAGCCTCTCAAAGGAACCAGCCCTGCTGACACCTTGGTTTTAGCCCTGTGAGACCCACTTCTGACTTCTGATCACCAGAACAACTGCAAAATGATTAGTTTGTGGTGTTGTAAACCACCAAGTTGGTAATGTGTTACAACAACCATAGTAAACTAATACACTTACCCAAGGTCAAATAGCTGTGGCAGAGCCAAGGCCAGAATCTAAGAATCTACACCTCTGGACCCCCTGTTCTTTCCACCACACTCCCCTGCCTCTGCCTCTTAAGGCTTGTTGGTTTTCTGATTTGCTTTCATCTTCTTTTCCAGAGGAAGAAATCATTAGAAACGCAGCTGCTTACATGCATGTGCATGAGGCATGGCTACACAGATGTGATTGTTCAAGAGAAGGTGTGTGGGATTGGAGAGCTCTGAATGGCCTCCTAAGAGAACCCCAGGGGAGGGCCGAGGTCCCAGGCCAGCCACATTCGCACGCCCGTCTCCTCCTGTCTGTGCCGCACAAAGCCTGACGAGGTCTTGCTCATGTTTCAAAGCGCTCCCTCTTTTCAGAGCTGTTTGTTATTGTCTCTGCCATCACAAGTTTAAAAAAGGAAAGTTAATTAAATATGGAACAAGACTGAGCAACATCTTTTAAACCATCATGTCATTAGAACCGGAATCCTTAGAGAGCTGCTTAAAAGGGGTTTGAGAACAATGACTGTTCAATCAGATATTTATGGGCATAGTTATGTAAACACACTCTTTATTGTCTATGTATATTTAATATAATTATCAGTTTTGTAGTTGGACTCTCCAGAGACCCAACAAATCACAGTGTTGCTTTGAAAATGTCAGCAGAAAAGACAATTATGTTGCTAGCAAATATTCATAAATTATATTAAAAAGTCCTATGGAAATGTCCCTTATGTTGCCAAATCCTTCACAGTAACTGAATAATCTTTTTCTTTCTTTGATTTAAGGGTGGCTTTAGAAGCAAGAAGCTTCTTTGGGAAACTTTAAAAGCAGGAGTCTGGCAAAGGAACAGGTCGGCCTTGGAAAATAAGAGTGTTGCAGAAAATGAAGACAGTTCACTCATTGTTTTCCTTTTGCTTTTCCATAATTGGTTCATGTATGCACACATCCTTACAGATACATGTAGACACCTGCTTGCATAACCATTGTGAAAATTTTATTTCTTAAAATACGCCATTAGAAAGAGAAAATAAATTCAACCCGTTCGCTCTTTTAGTACCGATGTAGAGCCATAACTCTTTCCTATGGCATTTTTCTTTAGAAACTATTTATAGTATTTCCCATTTTTCCTCCTTTATCATTTTTTTCTCATTATGCACATGCAGAAATAAGTGGAGAATTGGGAAAGTGCTCAGTAAATTAAAATGCACAGGGCTCTTGCTAAACCAATATGAGCGGTGTAGGTTGATAAACACCTAGTAAGCATTCACAAATCACTTCTATTGCAAGATATACAATCTGCGAATCAACATCTTAATTAGCAGCTAATGACATTTTGAAGGAAAGGTTAATGTTAAGCGCACAAAAGCAGTGAGGTTAAAAAACATTAGATTTTTCCTGCCTTCTTCTTATAAAAAATAAAATAAAAAGGAAAGAAAAGATATCCAGTGATTATAATAGGTGTTATAAATATACATGTATCGGCAATTTGAAGCATCTTAATTATATGAGGCCTCAATTGATATGCTACCTTTCATCGAAGGAGTTCAAAGCACTTTGCCTGTATCCCATTTATCCTCCAAATACACCTCTGAGGGTAAGTTTCTACAGGCAAAATGAAGTAGAGAGTTGAGGCAGTTATCTACATAATTCAAACCCAAACCCCTGTTAATGAGGAACAAGTGGAGTTTGTGAGAGGTTGAATTTTCCTGATTGGCTTTCTATGTAGATCAGATTCCCTGGGAACTGGGTCCTGTTTGCATTGCAGTATCCCTGGCAGACAGCCTCAGAGAGCCAGGGTTGGAGATCAGTCACCTCTATTTAAAAAGCTGACCTGTGTTCCATAGTCAACCCCATCTCTCCCAGCTCATGCAGCTTGGCCTCCCACCGCCTCCCCTTTCCACCACCCATGGCACAGCTTCCAGATTCGCCCCAGCCATCTGCCCTTATTCCTCTGCTGTACCCATCTCAAGTCTTTCCTGCTCGCCCTTTACACCTGTCCACTCCTTCCCTTCCCTTTCAGTTTCTCTTAGATCCAGCTCATCCTTGAATCTTCCTTAGACAAGGACCACAAGAACATCTTGTTTGTTTGTTTTTTGTACATTAGGCTGATTTGCTGATCATTTTTACCACCATCTGTTAAACAGATAGTATCTGTATAACTTCAGTTACAGTGGTGTGAGCTTCAACTCACTTTCCCCTAGTCAGAGTGTCACCATCTACTTCCGGTTGCAGCTCAGGCATGCACTGATGGGCTCTTCATGTCTTTCCTCCCCTTCTCGGGCATGTCATCATCGGGTCTTGAGGAACTGACACTCAGCAGGTCACTGTATCCTCCACAGGTGACCACTGTCCTCCCCTTGGCTGAGCTATCTCCAGTGGAGGACACACCCTTTCCTTGATTTCCCTCAGTAGTCCTGTCCCATCATTTCCCACAGGCTTTTAACAGATAGTGAGATTTCCTATAGGTTTAAAGGCAAGGAGTGCATTGCAAACAGTGACTTGGAGCCATTGGATAGGCCTTGAGCCATCTTCCATGTCTATTAATGGCCTCTCTGCTTTGCAACCGTAGGCCCACACTGGCCAGGAACGTGCCTTGGGTCTGCAGGCCTCTGCCTCACTTGACCCTCAGACTGCAGAACAAGGAGGATGTTTTTCTCCTTATCCCACTTGGAACCCCACCTCCTGTAACTTCATTTCCTGTTCCAGGGTACATTTATTCCCAGAATAATTCTCAGTGGATTGCCCATTTCTTGCAGGGGGAATTCCACTGAAACCTACAGGGGTGCCATTGGCCCAGTGCCCTGCCCAGAAAGATAAGACACAGCCTTCAGCCATGAATACACTTCCCAAGTCCTCAGCTTGGCTCAATTCCCTTTCAGTTTCTTACCCAGAGGAAGGCAAAACCAAAGCCTGCATGTCCTTCATGCTCCCCTTCCTCTGCATTGCAGCCCCAAACATGCTTTTTTGAGGAAAAACACAAACCCCCAAAGAAAACACAATATGTACAAATGGCACAGTCTATGCTCACAGTTGGGAAAGAGACATGTCTTGTATAAACACTGTATGGGTCTCATTCCCTACTCTATTCCAGGGCCTGGCAGAGCCTGGGGCACACAGAAGTCTCACTTTACACATATTAATGGATGGCTCTCTTAGTTGGCATGAAGGGCAGCAGATACAGGTAGGCAGAAATCAGAGGAGAGAACTTGTATGCTAAAGATAGGTGAAGTGTATATCCCAATTTTATGGATAAATTAGTTTTTGCAAATTGACAGAGGATAGCAGCAATAATATCTTGGATTTGTATATCATTATTCTCCTAACAATTTATTTTCATATTCATTATCATGGCAATTCCCATAACCCAACTATGGCTTGTTATTATTGTCCACATTTTATAGGACCACATTTTAAGTGACTTATCCAAGGCCATATTAAAAGTCAGTGAGAGTGACTTTGAAGCAAAGATCCAGATTATCACCCTATCCATTTCCCTTGTTCCTGCATGGGTTTAGACAGATAATTGTATTTAAAGTATTTATTTTTATGTTTCTCTCCCCACCAGATTGGGGGCTATGTTTAATTTATCCACATCCCAAGGGTCCAGGAAAGATTTTCCAAACAAATGCTCAATGAGATATTTGTTGAATGAATGTTCAATGTTAATGTGCTTGCTCTTTAGGTCAATGGGACCAGGTCTCAGGCCATGTGCATTTTCTTTTCATTAAAGGAATACTCCCAGGTTTGCGCTGTGCTCATTGCTGTATTCACCGGCATCCCACCAACATTTTCTTGGTGTCACCTTTACTGAAAAAGGCTGTGATAATATTTTATGATAGAAGTCAACAACCTATTTAGATGTGAGAGCTAACAATATGGTTTGTACCTCTTGGTACCAGTTGGAGGCTCTTGGGATAGATAAGGGGAAGAGGAAAAGGGAAAAAAGGCAGGGAAGTAAAGGAGCCAGAAAGACAAAGAGGTTGAGAAAAGAGAGGGCAGCTGTAGCTGGTCGGGAGAGATGGCGTGCCACCATAATCACCTCTGGTACCTCATGGTCACGCCCATAACATAAGTGCTTATCCCTGTCTTACAAGATGAGTCTCCCAGCTGGCTCCCCTTAAGTTAATGACTCTCACAGGTGAATAATGGTTGTGTTTAATTAGGAGTTGGATCTTTTTAGAGCTTCTTGGGAGGTTCATCAAGTGAGAAGATAGATCGGTTACTAGGATTGGTCATCTGGTTGTTTTCTCCTCAAGCCATTTTTTAGCTAAAATCTGAACTCCTGCTGTGCTCTTTTAGATCCTCTGCCTTTTATAAAGAATAATTTTTAAAATCTGGATATGTAAAGAAACTGCTTTGGGTGCAGATTTAAAGGTATGAAAAGAGAGTCAAGGCTAAGTTAGACTTCCTCTTCCCAAAAGCCTGAGTGGGTTAGGTATCCCCTACATGTGCGCCATGGCACCAGGCTTCACTCATGATCTGTCTCTTGCCCCCTTCCTCTTTAGCCTGAAACTCTTGCCACAAGGATTCTTTCCCATCTGGGTATCCCTGGTGCCCGGTATGACGTCTGACACTGAATAGCAGACACCAGGAGTGGTGGAGAAAGTGAATGTATGGATAATTAAATGCAATAGCACAAGTTCAATAGCAAGTTTAGAACATCTCAAAGAGACAATTAGTGCAAAGTGCTTACCATCTTGCAGCTTCTCCGTTAGCACAAAGCTTCTCAGTTTTCAGAAGTTGCAGGAAATAGTGCCTACTCTGCACCAGCCACTTCTGAATTATGATTTAATCTTCACAACGACTATATGAAGTGTGTATCCTTATCTTCATTTACCAAGGAGGAAACTGAAGCTTAGTATAGCCTGATCTAAGTTTCACGAAGGCAGGATTTGAAACCAGATCTGTCCCCAGCTTGTGCTTTTCCTCCTCTGTGATTCTATTTTCTTGAGATCACTAGCTACTGACTCCTTCTACTTTTTCTCTTCTCCTTCTTTTTAATTTTTGAGTTACTGGTCATGCTGCCATTTACAGAGGAAACGTATGTCTCTTAGGGATATCTTTACATTGCAAACAAACAAATATAGAATAGTCACACTTTTCAGAGTGAAGGGCTGATAGCCTAGCCATATAGATATTTTAGTCTTATGCTCAAAAAAAAAAAATTAAGTACTGATGGGAATAAAACAAGGAAAAAAGAAAATTCACTGCTCCAGGAAATATGTAATCCCCAGGCAAAAAGCAACAATTCAGGGGGAAGGTCTGGGGGTCAATCATTCTGAGAATCAGTGCATTTCTCAGAGTTTGTGGAGAAGAGAAAGAAAACGTGTTATATTACCTAATTCCTTTCTGCAGTTTTGACTGGACAGATTTCCTTACTTCCTGCCTGAAATGTTTATGAGGTGTTGCCATGAAGAATGGGAGATGCGTGATGTCTTCCATGCAAGGGCAGGGCCACTGGAGGGAGAAGCGAGGTGTTTTGCTCTGTGCTCTCATAGCATATGTCAATGTTAGAGCACAAATGGATAAAAGGCTACTGTGTGTATAAATTATCATTATTGCAGTAACAGAGAGTATATCATTACATCTGCAGGATACCTGAAAGCCCTGAGAAACTGGAATTTGTGGTAAAAAGTGACTTGCCCAAGCTTTGAAAGACGGTGAGGGACCTGGGGATAGTCTAAGGGAGAGACCAGAAGACCCTGGGGATCCGTGGCAGATGCAGAAGTGTGTGAGTGTGCACGTGTGCATGCACATGTGTGTATGTGCACATAAATGTCGTGTGCGTGTGTAGGTGCATGCACATGCGTACATGTGTGTCTGTCTCTGTGTGTGTGTGTGTGTGTGTGTGTGTATGTGTTCCTAAGACTAAATGCTATAACTCATGAAAACAAAATTGTGGAGAGGAGAATTAAAGTGGAGGGGCACCATAACTACTTTTGGAAATTCTGGTGCCCCCAGGGCATTAAAGAAAGCTGTGGTCCAGGGAAGGGATTGTTAGATGGGCCTTTGGCACTTAAATCTTCATTAGAAAAGTCAGTAAATTGTCTGACTCATTCAAGAGGAACAAAATAAACACTTCTCCATGAATTCCCCACACAAAGCTAAAAATAGGGCTACTTTTGACCTGAATTTACCCAGGTAATTTGTTCAAGTTCTCCCTTCGATCCCAAAAAAGGGAAGAAACAGCAAGAAACCCTGAAACTGTGTATTTGTGTTGTGGTGTCAACAAAGAAATGAGATTACTGGTGAGAAAAAGTTTTATTTAAATATAAACAATGTTGATAAACTTTGGTTATAGTATAGCCAGTGTCCCACTTCAAATATCTCCCCAAAGCATCAAGCCGAAAGCTCCTCTGAAGCAGATGGAGAAAGAGAACTAGGGTTGGTTTGGGATTTCTGTATCATCCTCTGCTTGTGTGTTACCACGTGGAGTGCCCAGTCTTCCCTCAAGGGTCCCACATATTGATGAGAGAAGCGTATTCTCTTGATCTCTTTCTGTTAGCAGATAATGTACAAATTGGTGGTCTTCATGAATCTAATCATTCTTGTACCTTACCCTTGTGTCAGTTTTTTTTGTTTTGTTTTGTTTTGTTTTGTTTTGTTTTAATCTGAAAAGGTTACAGTCTGGAGTTTTATTTCCTTTTCCATCCAAGAAAAATAAATTCAATCTCATTTTTATTTTTCAATTTTCAGGACCATTCATCAACAAAAATGTACAAAGGATGTGTTTTTCTTTGTCGCTGCCGACCCTCTTTCATATAGATGTGCCCTTTATTGAAGAATGTCTGACACTAGAAATCAGGAGGGGAAGATAAGACAGAGGCCTTTCAGGGGTCCGTGGAGGAAGACAGCTGAGCCCAGTGGGATCCACCTGGCTACTCAGGCCCTGCGCTGCTCCTACTTGGTTTTAGAAATCCACAACAGGTCACCTCTCTGGGCTTCACGTTCTTTTAAAGTTGCACTCAATACCTTTAAGGCTCTCTTGCTCCATAATTCTCTAAATCACATAATTCTCTAAATCACATGATTTTGTAGGCATCTCCATGATGTGCAAAGCCAGGCCTATCGTTGCCCTAATATGATTGGTTGAGAAATTTCATCTGGGTAATAAAAAAAAAAAAGGGCCAGGCAGAATTAATGTGAACAAACTTTTCAAGTGTTTCTGGCTTTCTTAGCAGTGTGTCTTCCTGAGGAAAGGGCTTCGTTGATCAGCTATACTTCCCTCTCCCCAAATGGGCTCATCATTAAGCATCTCAATCCTATAGATCTACTGGCTATTCATACAACTAATATTGTTATTCCCCAGATTGTTTTTAATATCTCTTGCAAATAACCAAAGAGATAATAAAGCTTCTTTTTGCTCAAGGGTTGGACCCTAAGCTGCAAATCCATCTTAGGAACACTGAGCTATGGAGCCCCGACGAAAAGAATACAAAGAAGTTCCATGTGGTGCCTAGCAGGAATGGTCTGGCTGAGTACAGAAGAAGGATGCATTCAGAAATTGAAAGCAATGTCTGCCATGACCAGAGGAAGGAGAGGAAATAGTACACGTGCCAGCGATATGTCAGTTCTTCCCCTGAGACAAATAATGAAGAAGAATTTATTTCTGACTAAATATCAGGTCCTTCAGATTATGAAAAGAGAAAAAATGTGGAGGGAAGACGGGTGCTTAGAAAAGAGTACCCTGACGCAGAGAGAAATCAAAGAACATGTATGATGCTTGGCAACAGAGAGTGAAGGTCTGGGAAACAGGCTGCTAATACAATGGAGAGCAAGATTCCCCATGAAGTGATGACTCAACATCTGAAATTAGTCCCTCAACAAAGGACAATAGAAACCTGAAAACAAAGATTCACATTAGGAAGCTAAAACAGCTGTGTTCACCTAGGGACCAGAGAACTTAGGATACTTTGAAAGGATGGTCAATCTTGGAGAAAAATGTCCTTCCACTAGAGGCAGCAAGGGCAGGGGCTCCAGTGTAATTATAGGAGCTTAACAGATGTGCGATTCATAGCAGTGGAGCTGCCACTGACGGAAGTGGAGTCTATGGTGGTTAGCAGCCATGTCAGAGCAATGGCTCTGAGGGATCTCAGCCTAACGAGCACATTCACACTCAAGGGGAGAGTTGAAGAAGCCATTAAAAGAGGCCTTGTGAAGTTGGAAGGTAGAACAGAGGAGAGATCTGGAGTTGTTACCTCTTGAATGTTCCTTGAGTTCTTAATTGTCCCTAAGGCCACCATGGAGGCTGAGGAAGCCAGCACTTCAGAGCTGGCCCATGTGTCTCGTATTGACAATTCCACTCCTCCATTTGTTCAAGCCTCTGTGTGCATGCAGCGTATTGGAAAAAAATCTGTTTCACACCAGAAGCCATTTTGGCACCTCATACTCTTCTTTTACAAAGATTTATATGGGGCAGGTCACCTCTTTCATGTTCTTTTCTTGTTCTGAAAACATGCCACTAGTTTTTCTTTCCTATTCTTCTAATGGATCTCTAGTCTTTGGAGTTGGCTATAGTGAAGAACTCTAATTCTCTTTTTGTGGCTGGAGAAATGTGAAATCAAGGACAGCTCGTGCTGTTATGACATGTTGCAACCCACCCTTTCTTGAGGTCTGTCCCTAGTGGTGGCTGCTTCCAGACGGCCTCAGAAGATGTCTTATGTTTATCTATCAGGGATCGTGTTGGGTCACGCGCAGGCCCTTGTGAGCTTGCTGCAGGATAATGGCAACTCCA
Organism: Aselliscus stoliczkanus; assembly: GCA_033961575.1. Lineage (NCBI taxonomy): Eukaryota > Metazoa > Chordata > Mammalia > Chiroptera > Hipposideridae > Aselliscus > Aselliscus stoliczkanus. The sequence goes on along the minus strand of CM066738.1, from coordinate 72,990,447 downwards.
AGTCAGACCTAATCCAGCTGCCTTTTTCTGAAAAGATATTCCAGTGTGCTAAAATCCTGACAGATGACGCTGCCCAAGAAACAGCGTGCAGCAGGATTTTTCATTTTGATGCTGGCCCATTTTGGAAAATCAAGACAGTGTCATTTGCTGTGTTTAAAGGTAACCTCAGCATGATTCAAAGCTTGATTTCATTTAGAAGGTGTGTTGAATGATTGCTGTGTGTCAGGAATCTCACTAAGCTCTAGAGAACAAGAGATAAAAAGATGTATTGCTCAGGAAGTTTCAGTTAATATCTGTGTATGTATCCGTTCATTTAGCTGGGCTCTGCACTAGGTACTGATAGAAGGCGGTGAATGTGACATAGTCTTTTCCCTAAAATTGTTACGGATAAACAATTCACTGAAACAAACTGCTCTGATCTGGGGGCGAGACCAGGAATAACAACTTTAATTCCAGCACCATGTCCATGAAGGAGAACATTCAAGGTTACCAGGTGAGGCTACCCTGAGGCTGTGTACTTGCACGATATTGAGGATGCTGGTGCTTAAGAGCCCCTCATTGAGACGAGGACCCTGGTGCATGGCTGACCAAGTACGTTGGTTTCCAGAAGAGTCACTTCTCTCTCATTTCAGTTGGTCCTTTTCATCCAATTAGCCTTTCCTTCTATTTCCTGTCTGTTTTCTGCTTGTATACAAAGTGTCACCAAGAGGTTATTTGTGCCCAACCAGCCCACTTCTCTCAGGTGTCTGGAAGATTGAGTTTTGCAAAGGGTTGTTCGGTGATTATGTGATTCTCTCTTACTCTTCTCTCTTTTGTTTTCCCCAAGTGTATCTCTACTCTGTTAGAGTGAAGGCACAGGGTTTGGAACTATGCTATCTAATTTTCAAGGAAAAACCTTATGGAGGATTGCTCCTCACAGCAGCTAATGAGTATTTGTCTGTGGCACTGCTTCAGAAAGCCCTGTATCTCTGAGTTTATATAGGAAATTTCAATCTAGGCTTTATTCTGTTTTTGGCTCCATGACAGTGATCCCATTGGTCTGTTGTATCTAATGACCAGTTTTATTTGTGTTGTTACTGCTTTTGGACATTTCTTGGATGTTTGATACTGTTATCTGAGCATTTTATTGTAGCTGACAAACACTTGTATTGGTCTATCTGGAAAAGTACTTCCCTGTTTGAACCTTATTTTTCTCAGTGTACATAGTTTATTGTTTTCAAACCTCATGTTTCTACTGTGACCTAAATTGTTTCTTGAAACACAAGGAATTGGGACAGGAACTTATCTAACTAAGTATTTAGGTACATTTTTTGGACAGCATTGTTTTCTAGGGCAGTTTCGATCTATATTGAAAATATTTGGATGATAGCCCAAAAGTCCTTGTAGGAGTGAATTGAAAAAGTGGTTATGCCAGCGTCTTACAAAAGAACACCTGGGTCAGACCCCTGCATCATAAATACAACACATGTGAATGTGGGACCAAGGGTTGATGTGGGGAGCCATGGCATGGGGAGCCATGGCATGGGGAGCCATGGCATTAAACTCTGACTCACTGCTTTTATGACGGGGGCAGCCTCCTTCCAGTTTTTGGTAGCTGACTAAATTTTATTTTGTTTCAATAAATCAAACAGCAGATTGTAACTAGAGGATGTTTCAACATGAATAAGGTAGAAATGTGACCATTATTATACAGACAAATGCTACTGTATGAATAATATGTTAAGAAAAAGTCTAAAACTCTACTTATAGAAAAAAAAGAAGGTTGAAAGGAAACAATTCTAAATATTGACAGTAAAGGACTATACATGTTACATTCTCTACATTTTTTTTCATTTTCAAAACTTAATTTCAGGCATGTATGTTATGTTTCTAGGATAGTATATGCATAGATGTTTATTAATTCTTTTGGATTGGTACTGATGTTGGACTGTGTTAGGCACTGATGATAGATAATAACGAGACACTATCTTTATCCCAGAATTATTACCAATAAACAATTCACTATAACAAAATACTACAATTAATGTGTGAAAATGCTTACAGAAGCTCAAGAAATAAAAAGAAGAGCTCCTGGTATATATTTTGTTATGTTTATTCCTAAGTATTTCATGTTTTGGACGCTATGATAAAATGAGATTGTAATTTTTATTTCATTTTTTCATTTATTCATTGCTAGCTTATGTGGATGCAATAGGTTTTGTATATTGACCTAGAATCCTTTGACCTTGATAAATTTATTTATTAGATCTAGCAACATATTTTTGGTAAAGTCTTTAGGATTTTCTATGTGCACGATCACAGAATCATCAAATGAAGACATATTTCCTTCTTTCATGTACAGAGGGTGGCAAAAAATATACATACACATTTTAAGAAAGAAAAAAACTATTAAAATTATAATACTCAATATATACCTATAACAAAAGATGAATACAAGTCACATTTGACTTCTGCAATTACAGGAGGTGTTCAAAGTGGTTACCATCAGCGTCCAGACACTTCTGATTACGGCGAACTACTGCTTGAGCAATGTTGACCAAAGTGTCCACTTGTATACATTTTTTGACAACCCCAGTATATGTATGTGAATGTCTAACAAGCACATGAAAAGATACTCAAAATCACTAGTTTTCACAATAAGATATCACTACAAAACTTTTAGGATGGCTAAAGTAATTAAAGGTTGAATAGCAAGTTTTAGTGAGAATGTAAAACAATTGAAATTCTCATGTGCTGTTAGATGGGAATAGAAACTATTACAATCACTTTTTTATCTTTTCATTTCCTATTACAATGTCCAAGAGCTAAACTGAAGTGGTGAGAACAGACATCCCTGCTTGTTCTTGATCGTAGTGGAAAGCAGTCAGCTATTTGTCATTTATGATGATATTATCTGTGGGTTTTTTATAGATTTTTTAAAATCAATGTGAAGACGTTTCACCCTCTTACTAAATTTTCTGCTACAGTTTTCATTATGAATAGATATTGAAATTTGTCAAGTGCTTTCTGTGCATCTATTGAGATGATCATATTTTTTTTCCTTTGTTTTTTTAATATGTGAATTACATTGATTGATTATTGAATGTTAAACCAGTCTTCAAACCCCGTTTGCTCAAGAGATATTCTCTTTTCATATTTTGTTGTATTTGACTTTGTATATTTCACTAAAATTTTTTTTCTGTTTTTTTTTTTTTATTAGCGATAAAATTGAAGTCTTAAATGTAGAGAGTAGTGATGTTGTATAAACATTTTCCAAGGCCTCAGCACTATCTACGTGGGCCTTTTCTTCTTTTTCAGCCATACAACATAGAAGCTTTCTTACTGGCTGGCTGGTACACCTATAGTCACCAATACACCCCCATCAGCCTTCTTATTACAACCAATGGAATCTTTTAAGAAGACTTTGTCTGCTTATATTTCTTCTCACTGAGGCCTGTGTGACTTGGTCCCAGCCAGACTTCCTCAGCCTCATGCTACTCTCCCCTTAACTCTGTGTTCCAACCCCAATACTCAACAAAACACCTCTCCATGTTCCAGGCACTATTTTAACAATCCTATTGTATAGAAACTATTGTTCCTATTTTAAATAGGAAGCACAGAAAGGTTAAATAACTTACTCAGGGTCACACAGCTAGTAAATGTCAGACAGAGCTGGGATTCAAACCAAGTCCACTGCTCTAGAGTCCACGCTTTCACCCACAGCACTGTGCTGTCCCTCCTTCCTGGACTTCTCTAAGTATCCTTAATACACCTTCCTCCTCTTCTCAGGGATTCTGCACTTGGTGTTCCTTTTGTCTGGGATGCTCTTTCCTCACTCTTCCTCATCTAATTACATCTTTTCCCCTTCAGAGTCCAGCTTCAATGTACTGGCTTTAGCTGCCTACAGATTAAGGTAGATACGTCTATTATCTGTTTTTTTTTTTTTTAATACTCAGTGCTATTACTATTACTTGTGGCCTGTTTTGCTTCTGTATTCTTTAGGGATATTGATTGATAGTTTATTTTTATGGTAAAGTGGTACAGCCTTGTTTTAGTACCAGAGTAATATTGGCCATAAAAATGAGCTGGAGAGTATGTTTTGAAAGAGTTTATGTACATATATTTGTATCAGTTCTTCCTCAACTATTCGTTAGATGTCACCCGTGTAGTCATCTGGACCTGGAACTTTCATTGTAGGAAGGTTTTTATAATTAATTAAAAAATTTTTTTAGACATAGGGGTATTCAGATTTTCTACTTGTCTCCTTTTTTGTGTGTGTCCTTCAAGGAATTTGTTCATTTCATCTATATTGTTTAAATTATTGGCATCATTGTTCATGATATTTTTTATTATCATTTTAATGTTTATGAGGCCTGTAGTGATATCTCCTCTTTTGCTATTGATATTGGTAATTTATGTCCTCTCATTTTTTTCTTGACCAGACTATCAAAACTGATTAATTTTATTGATTTTATTTTTTTTTAAGAAATAACTTTTCATTTTGTTGTTTTTCTCTGTTGCTTATTTCTATTTCTTTGATTTTTTCACTCTAATCTTTATTATTTCTTTCTTCTATTTACTTTGCATATAATTTTTCTCTTCATTTTTTAGCTTCTTAAAATGGAACCTTCAGTTGTTGATTTTATACTTTTCTTCCATAAGCATTTAAAGCTATAAACTGTCCTCTAAGCAGCACTTTGGTTGCTCTTTGCAAATTTTGATACATTGAGCTTCATTATAATTTAGTTTGAAATATTTTAAAATTTTCCTCATGATTCCAACTTTGCCCCATGAATGATTTAATTTGCTAAGTGAATTATTTAATTGCAAATTTTTGTAGTTTTCTTTAAAATGTATTGTTGAGGTATAATTAAATTTCATTGTAGTCAAAAACAGCACTCTGTATGATTGCAATCTTTTGAAATGTATTAAGACTTGTTTTAATCAGCATATTCTCTACCTCTTTGAACCTGCTAAATGAATTTAAAAGGACATATATTCTGCATTTGTTGGGTATACTCTTGTATAAATCACAATTAGGTAAAAAAGGTTGGTAATTTCATTTAGCTTTTCTAGATCCTTAATGATTCCTTTCTTCCTTCCTTTTTTCTTCCCTTCCTTCCTTCCATCCTTCCTTCCTTTTTTGTCCAGCTAGTCTATCAATCACTCAGAGTTGCGTTAAAGTCGCTAACTGTGAGTGTAGATTTGTCTACTTCTCTGTCAATTATTACTTGAATATATTGAAGCTATATTATTACTTGCATAAATATCCATAATTGTCATATGTTTTGATATTTTATCATTATGAAGTTTATCTCTAGTAATGTACTTTATCTTGAAATCTATTTTGTCTCCTATAATACAGCCTCTCCCATTTTCTTGTGCTTACTGTTAGCATGGTGTATCTTTTTTAATCAATTTATTGTTAACCTGTTTGTTCATATGTATTTAAAGAGGGTCTCTTATAGGCAGCATATAATTGTTTCTTGTATTTTTATTCAATATAATTATCATGCCTTTTGGTTGAAATGTTTAACCAATTTAAGTTTGGTGCATTTATTGAAATAGATGACTTTAGGTCTACCATTCTTGCTATTTCTTTTCTTTGTCTTATCTGTTTGTTTGTTTGTTCCTCTTCTACCTTTATTTGTGATAATCAAATATTTTTTAATATTTTGTTTTAATTCCTCTGTTGACTTTCTAGCTATCAAGCTAATTTTTGCATATTTATATGGTTCATCCTGAGGTTGCAGCATACATATTTAATTTATCTCAATTATTTACTTTTTTTTTTTTTTGAGGGCAGTTTCACTGACCCTCATATGTGGGACCCAAACCAGGGCTGCTGGCTTCCCAAGCCAGCACTTAACCACCGTGCCACTAGGTGGGTCCTAATTTATCCCAATTTATTGAGAGTTCATATTAAATTACTTCAAGTAAAGCAGAGTAACCTTGCAACAGTATGTTTTCATTTCTATGAGCCTCCCACCATTCCTAGTATTATTGTGGTCAAATGAATATGACATCAATATATGTTATCAACTTAACAATATAGTTTTATCAATTTTGCTTAAACTGCCATGTGCAGAAGAAAAGAAAAAAATGTATGTGTATATGTGTGTGTATGTATGTAGTTTTTTGTTTGTCTGTTTATTCACATGTTTACATTTCTGGTGCTTATCATTTCTTCCTTTAAATCTGAGTAGACATCTGGTATCATTTCCCTTCAGCCTCAAAAACTTCTTTTAGTATTTCTAAAAGTACAGTTCTGCTGACAATGAAATATCTTTTGTTTTTCTGACAGTGCTTTGATTTTTTTTTTTTCCTTTTTGAAGGATAAATTCTTTGGATATATAATTCTTGGTTGGCAGTATTTTTTCTCTAACAGTTGAAATATGCCATTCTTATAACTTATGGTCTCCATTATCTTGATGTGAAGTCAGCAATTAATCACATAATTATTCTCCTAAATAGTATAACATGTCATCTTTCTCTGGCTTCTTAAAAGATTGTCTCTTTATCTTTGACTTTCAGCACTTTGACTATAATGGTTTATTTTTCCCAGGGTTTGATGAATTTCCCAGAGCTGTAAGTTAATGTTTTTCACAAAATTTGGGAGGTTTTTGGCCATTATTTCTCTAAAAACTTTTCCTACTAATTTTTCTTCTCTACTTTTCTATCATTCCAGTTTAACATCATTCCAATTTCTGTTTTGTATCTCTTGATAGTGTTTCACACATCTCTGATTCTCTGTTCATTATTGTTCAATCCTATATCTTTTTGTTCTTCAAATTGGATAATTTTTATTAATCCCTTTTTAAATTCATTGATTCTTTCTCCTGACATTGTAACCTGCTTTTAAACCCATCTAGTGGAATTTTTATTTCAGTTATTGTGCTTTTCAGCTCTAGAATTTTCATTTTTTATAGTTGTCATTTCTCTGTTGAGATTTCCTAACTGCTCATTAAGGCCATTTTCCTTGAATACTTTGAACATTTTATATTAGCTGGTTTGAAGTCTAATTGGGTCAACATATGGGCCCAATTAAATTTAGTTTTTATTGACATTTTTTTGCTTTTCGTGTGCATGAGTCACATTTTTTTTTCATGTTTAGTAATTTTTGTTTGAAAAGTGGACAATGTAGACAATACAATGTAGTGATTCTGAAGTCTGTCATATTCTGAGTATTTTTGTTACTTTGTTTGTTTGTTTGTTTTGTTTTGCTAAGCAGTAATTTGCTTGGAGTCAAACTGAAAACTTTGTCTCCCCTATGGTGTGTAGGTGTTGATATCTCCATCTGGTTCTTTTGAGTTCCAGCTGCTAAATATTTAGATTCACTGTTGGTAAATTCAGAGAACTCACCTGATGCAGCTCAGTCTTTAACGGCTAGATTCCTTTCTGGCTATTGCCTACCTTTTTTTTTTTTTTTTTTTTAATTTACTTATTTATTTTTTTAATTAGTTTCAGGTGTACAACACAGTGCAATAGTTATACATTTTACCCCTCAAAGTGACAACCCCCCACCCACAATACACCACCCCACTCTCCCTCATATCATATATATCTATTACTCTTCCTCTGACTCTCTTCCACAGTATAATCCACATCCCGTGACTATCTATATGTATTCAATTACAGTAGGTATACCCCCTCTGCTTTAGTAATACAGTGCAGTGATCAAACCTCTACTCCATCCATGAAATGGTCTCCCTAACAAGACCTATGATCATCTGACATTCCTCAGAATATTTACAACATTATTAATTATATTCCCCAAACTGTTTTTCCTATCCCAGTAGCAATACTGTAGTTGCCTATTTTTGCTGTCTAATCCCTTCCCCTTCTCCCTCATCCCCATTCCTCTCCCAATTAGCAACCCTGATTTTTCCTCTATATCTATGAGACAGTTTCTGTTTACTTTGCTCATTCATACAGTTTTTCAGATTCCACAAATGAGTGAGATCATATGGTATTTGTCCTTCTCTGACTGACTTATTTCACTCAACATTATAGTCTCTAGGTCCATCCATATCATTGCAAATGGCACGATTTCATTCTTCTTTATAGCGGAGTAATACTCCATTGTATAAATATACCACAGTTTCTTAATCCAGTCATCTACTGATGGGCATTTTGGTTGTTTCCAAGTCTTAGCTATTGTAAATTGTGCTGCTATGAACATAGAGGTGCATAACTTTTTTTGAATAAGTGTCTTGGTTTTTTTAGGATAAATACCTAGGAGTGGAATTGCTGGGTCAAACGGTAGCTCTATTTCCAGTTCTTTGAGATACCTCCATACTGACTTCCATAGTGGCTGCACCAATCTGCAGTTGGATGCCTCTGTCAGATTCTTCCCCACAGATGCATATTTTTGTGGTCATCCAATGCTTTGGGCGAAATTTATACTCAGGCTTTAGGGCTTCAATCCTTTTGTGGTTCTCTTGCTTACAGATTTCACCCTTAAATTTTCCCTTGTACTCTGTTATCTGGTACCTTGAGCCTGTAAGACTAATGTCTTCCTTTGCTCTAACCAGGAGAGTTGGGGAACATTTCAGGTAGATAACTAACTGCAAACTCCCAATTCTTACCTCTTCCAGTTTCAGTTTTCTAAAGTAAACTCTCTTCTGGATTCTGTCTGCTTTTGAATGTTTTCCAATTCTTCTAAATAATATTTTTAGAAAATATTTTGTACAGATTTTATAATTATCATCTGTAGGAGGGTTCATGGTAGCCATTCTCCACCATCATTACTAGAAGTGCTTGTGTTTATATCTTTAGTCTTTATCTTTTTTTATGGTACTGTAAACTCCATAAGGTCAGGTAAATCTTCTGGCTATTGCTATCTATCCAGGGTTTAACACAGAATAAATATTTTCTATATGATTAAATAGTAAATTACTGCTACTGCAATCATACAATTAATTGGTCAGTTGTGCTTCACAAGTATTTACTGCTTTTAACATATCATCCCAATCACAGGGTAGGTCCTTTGAGGAGCTAGACCTTTATTTTTTTTACAGGCTTCTTAGTCACTTTTTGGAAAAAGTGAAGGAATTATGTTTATTAAGTGAAGTTTTCTTGTATGACCAATAAGAGAATAAACTTCAAGCAAATGATGTTTTTAAACTTCTAGAAAAAAGAATACGCCTCTTGCGAGTATTGTGAGTATTTTTCGTGGCCTTGGAAATTCTCAGGAAGGAGCTCTGAAATACAAGTAGATCTGGCTTAATAACCACAAGGCATTTTGCTCTTCTTTTGTTCACTTCCGTAAGTGAGGAGTAAGCCTCCCCTCTAACTTGTGTTTTCAACAAGGAGCTCAGTCTATAACCAATACCACAACATCCAGGCACAAACAATTTAAGTATCAGATGAATTTTACTTAGGTCAGGTGCCCATTAAACAAACAAAACAAAAAACAAGAGCCTCTGTCTATACAGGATAATTGGTATCTTTTAGATGGCAGCTGTTTGTTTATTTGTTTGTTTGTTGCTCCTCACTGATGGCTGTATTCCTATTTTCAACATGAGATGATTATCAAGTGTGTAATACCATTAGGAGGTCTGGAATCAGAAGTAGTGTGTCTACATTAAAAATAAGTATTATTACAGTTTTGTACTTTTGGATGTGATCGCTATTTCAGTTTTTACTTTAAGGTACTCACATGAATGCAACGAAAAACAGAAAAAATACGTCATGATGTTTCCGACAACCCAATATATAGGTGTTACTGGCTGCATGTTGGGAATGTTATATTTTTAAACAGTTTGCCGTTAATTAAGAGTATTGACTTGGAACTAAATCAGTGGCCTCACACAACATCTGTGCTCTTCTATCTGTCTGTGTATTTAGATGGTGTCTATCTCCGTGGTATCTAAGCGCTCAGAAAACCTAATTAGGCTAATTTCAATTTCCTCTGTGAGGGAGAAGGATCTACTCTTTATCACCCTCTCTGCTAGAGCCTTCTTGAGGGGAGTCATTATTATTCCTCGAAGAAAAAGGCAGTTGAAAGAGCCGCTAGGTAGAAACAGCATTCCATACTTTACTTGAATGTTGGGGTTTTGGCTTCTAGAAGTATTTTCAGCTTTTAAACATGCCAGAAAGGCAAAAGGGTGGTCAGTGCTAAAGAGTCTGTGAACATGGTAAACATTGGAAATTTCCCTGCAAGCTCTGTGTTAAGGAATTTGCTAGTGGATTCTGCTTTATTGTGGAATACTCACAGTGTCCCAGGCCATCACCACCTGACAGACGCACAGTTTTAAAGACAGCATTGTCTTTAAGACAATGAACAGGTGCTGTTGTTCTTCTGTCTGCGTGTCTTTGTAAACGTTCAGGCATCTTAATTTCTGTATTGTGGAAGGCTGCCTGATTTCATTGGTTTTCAATGCCATGCCTGCAGCTAGAGGTATGGATAAGACAGCCGCAAAATCATTCTGAGCTCTGTTTTGTGGTTTTAACACACACGGGCTACTTTTCAGGAGTGAGTCCAAAGGAATAAATTTGTGCATAGACAGAGAATTGTAATCACAAAGCAGAGCTTGTCAGGTGGAAATGAGAAAAGATCAGAGATGACCAAATATATTTGCCTAAGCTGGATCAGCAGCTCTTGTGATGGAGTCTGGAGGAAAAAAGAGGGAAGTAAAAAACAAATCTCCACTTCACCTCACCTCAATCACAGATCAAACTTAGCATGACTAGTTGTTTCTATGCTTTTCATATCAAAGTTGTTTTTTCACTCTTTGCTTAGAATTTGTGTTATTTAGAGTACCTGAAAAAGTGGTGGGGATGTTTGGCTGGGAATGCTAAGATCAAGCTCATTGGGAAAGAGGGAATTTTAAAATGTACTCCTGGAGAATTTGATATAGAAAGATTAACACCAGGATTGATAGGAAGACAGCATTTGGGGCTGTGACTCCCCTTCAATCTTGCCTTGGCATTTGGAGAGGCAATGTGGAGGCTCCCAGAACGTCCATCCAGGATCACATTAAAGCTATTAGTGGATATCCAGAATTAGAGATATTTTTCAACCAAAAGATGTGCCAGACTGTGACAAGAAAATGACTGCTAACTAAAGCCAATCCTTTACCCTAACAATTTCAAAGACCTGGCCTTGGAGCAAAGGCGTCTTTTCAGAAGTAACATTCTGGAGAGAGTGCCAAATGTGGCAGTGCCACAGATATGAGAATATGAAATTACCATATGTCAATGACCACACAGAAAGAAAGCACAGTCCTTCCTCTATGCCTTTTGTGAGCATCACTTAGCAACATCATAATTGGCTGTAAATATTCTATGAAGATCCCCTAATTAGATGAGCCACTTCACTGTCTTGCTCTTTAAATGACCACAAACATGATTTGTAAGCTTAGACCTTGTTTGAACTCAGCTGACCTTCTAAATTTGGAAATCTCAGGCTAATTTCAGGCCTTCTGGGGAAAGGTGTGAATTCCCCTTGTGGTTGCTTCTTACCAAAAGTCCCCTAAATACATTTGTAGGGATGCAGGCATCAGCATGAGCTGTAAAACGTAGGATAGTCCAACTCACCTCTGCCAGAAACTCACTGAATAATCTTCTCTGTGTCTTTGACTTTTTAATCTGTAAAACAGATTACACTTGGGTCCTCTGTCCTATACATGGGATGACAATAGGGGTAATATTTAATCTGGGCCATAGATCTTTGAGAACATTTCATTTTAATTTTTAACTTTTCTACTACACAGTGCAACTACTACTTTGTATATTTAAGCTACATAATGCTATTGGAGTAATTCAATATGAGTCCTTTAAGAAAATGTATCAGATATGTTTCTAAGGCCATACAAGGAGGGGGCAAGAAATGGGCTCAAGATTCAATGGGGTATGAAGAGGCCTAACAAACAACACCCTGTATCCCACCTGAGTTGTAAACAACGTGAGAAATCAGATAGAAGGCATGACAGTCAAGAAACCAAAATATCACCTTTCTATCCTAATATTAGAAATATCAGGATATTTTCCTGCTATGCAGCAGGAAAGTTAAGTCAACTCTGTGTGTACTAAGGGTGCTAAGTAAAGGATATAGCTATCCTGGAAGAGCTGGGACATTACTCTGGCTAACATCCCACCGCATATTCATGTATCTATCTATCTCCTTTAGATCCTGGTATTTATGGGTGTTTAAGGTTAGAAAACATAAATATCCTGATCTGATTTCTCCATATAAAGTAATAATCCAGGAATAAAAAGGAACAATCAACTAATACATATAACACAGATGAAACTCACATCATAATAACGTTACACTGAGCAAAAGAAGCCAGATTAAAAGAACACATGCTACCTGCTCCCATTTATGTGAAGTTATGGAATATAAAAAAGTAAGTTCTAGTGATAGAAATCAGAACAGTTATTACATCTAGAGCTCAGGGGATGGGGAGATTAACTACAAAGGGGCATGGGGAAGCTTAGTGGGGTGATGGAAATGTGCTGTATTTTAATTGACGTGTTTGTTACACAGCTGTATGCATTCATCAAAACTAGCAAAATTGTACACTTGCTGTATGTACATTTTATTATGTATAAATTATACCTTAAAATTTTAAAGAAAAATATATAAAAGGTACAAATTTATCAGAGAATAAAAGCACAATCAAACATATTTTTAAAAATGAAATCTATCAAAAACATTTCAAATGTTTCCTGTTATTTGAACTGCACTAATTTTTCACAACTTACATAAGCCATGATTTGGAATCCTAAAGTACAGAATGTTTTTCTTCCTATTACCAAACTTGTGGGAGGAAAAGTTTTATTATGGAAATGGAGTACAATAGAAAAAATACAATAAAAAGTAGAATAAATACAATAAAATAGAAAAAATTTTAAAATGCAACAGAAAAAAATGTGCTTCTTCTGGAATATTTTCCCTAATAGAGAAAGAAAGCTAGGAGACTGTCAATTACAGAGAATACATATGAGTCTTTATGTTTCTACATCTATAGCTGACTTTGCTTTCATATAAATTTAAACGATGGTAATTGCCTTTGAGTGCAAGTTTGTAAATGTGTGTGCATGAGTACCAAGCAACACAATAAATAAAAGAAGCAGGAGGGGAGAACTAAGAAGAACTGGATAAAATTTTTTCAAGAATGTCAAATAATAATCTTTTATGAAAAGAAAATATATTACTGGTTATTTTCATGTGTATTAATTGGCATTCAAGTCCTCTGTACCATTTACTCATATGTATTTAATGGCCATCATAAATATCCCTCTGCCAGCTAGGGATATATCAGGAGAGATGACAATCTTGGGGCTATCATTCAATGATTTAGTATTAAAGGCTGAGCATTTTCTTGAGGTTAGTAGAGTTTTAGTTTAAACTTTTATAGTAATGTACAGTAGCATGTAAAACACATTGTTTTAATGGATCTTTAAAGCCCCCTACAAAAAAACCCACTGTTAAATATAGTGAATGCCAATCTATGGTGAAGTGTATTCTGTAAGCTATAGTTAGCTTCTGAGCTTTTAATAATATACTTTGTTCTAGAACACTGGTCAAACTTCAGTAGACCTGAAAATAAAAATGGGAATTGTTATGAGCCTATTCAGCTCCCATGGCACAACTGTTTTCTCCAATAGTTGTGCACACATTTCTTGGAATTCATAGAAGAGTTTCAGTTCCGATATTAATGAAAGCCAGCCAACTTTCATTCCGATAGTTGTGTCAATATGTCACAGCTATCAACACTGCCTGAACAGAACTACCAAAAGGAGCTTTGAAATGAAATTGCATGTTAAAAGAAAAGCAGGGTGCGACTTGATTTGTTTCAGCTCAGCTTGGGAGTTACCGGAAAGGGAGAACTCTCCGCTAGGCCCAGGACACTTTCCTGTGTGCCCTGGGCCAACTTACCATGGCTTCTGGGGCTTCCCAGTGCCCCATATACATAGCCCAGATCACTGGGCTCAAAGAAGACCACCGTAGTTTAGCTTATGTCATGGCAGACAGGGTTAACCATTGTCACACTCAGAAACAGAAATAAATAGAATAAAAGTATAGATTTAATATCATTCTGGAATAATTTGTTCAAGTGTATGCTTATAGTTCAAAGCAGACTTACGGTTAACAGACACCATTTTAAACCACTGGCAGAAACAGGAGCCATTATTCCTTTTCCTTGATTACAGAACATCCACTTGTCCTGTTTGTACAGTTTCTAACGTTTACCTTTGTCTCAAAGAGAGTTAGAATATGTGTCTTTAAGAACCAGGACTGTTTCAGATTTAGTGAGATGAATAGATAAATGACCTCTCATTTCTGATGTTGAACTCTGAGTTCAGTTAGTGGTTCGATGTGACTGGCTGAGCATCAGATTGCTTCTCAACCCTGCCTGTATGTTGGAATCACCTGGGGAGCTTTTAAAAAATTACTGATGTCCAGGCCCCACCCCTAGAGAATTCATTTAATTGGTCCAGGGTGGAGCTTGAGCACTAGTAATTTTTAAAAAGCTCCCCAGGTGATCCTAATGTGTACCAGGGTTGAAAACTACTGGTTTACAGCAAAATAGTTTCAGTTATATAGCAGTAGCAAAAAGGGAGGCTGGGACTGAGTGAGCAGGAAGGTTTGTGTGCTTCTATAGCTCTAGGAAAACACCCATAGTGAAGTTTTGGGGGTGCAGGCAAGAATCAGACAGGGCTCTGCCCCAAGGGCTCATGGACCATGAGGGAGGAAAACTTACAAACTCATAATTATTGTATAAGGTGGTAAATGCCATCCAAGCAGAGGTGGGAAGAGATGAAAGTCTTTGTCCAAAACTGGAGGAAAATGAGCATCCCTGGAATTATCCAAGCAAAAGCTAAAAGAATCACTTTTCCAAAGAAGACATACAGATGACCAACTGACATATGAAAAGATGCTCAACAACCACTAATCATTAGGGAAATGCAAATCAAAACCACAATAAGATACCACCTCACACCTGTCAGGCTATTTATTATCAAAAAGTCAACAACTATCATGTGTTGGTGAGGATGTGGAGAAAATGGAACCGTTGTACACTATTGGTGGGACTGTAAAAACGGTACAGCCACTATGGAAAACAAAAACTGAATGTAAGTACACTATATGACCTAGCAATTCTATTTGGGGTAGTTATACAAAGAAAAAGAAAGCACTAATTTGAAAAGATAAATGCACCCCTATGTTCACTGCAGCATTATTTACAACAGCTAAAATATGGAAGCAACCTAGGTGCCCATTAATAGATAAATCTTCCCATTTTCAACATGTATAAATCTAGAGGGTATCATGCTATATGAAATAAGTCAGGCAGATAAAGACAAATACCATATGGCTTCACTTATATGTGGAATCTTAAAACAAAACAAAAACAGACTCAGAAATAGAAACTAAAGGGATGGTTACTGGAAAGGAGAGGGTAGGGTTATGGGTGAAAAAAGGAAAAGGAGTATAGTCAATAATATTGTGATAAGTTTACATAGTGACAGATGATTACTAGACTTATTGTGGTAATCACATTGTAAGGTATAAAAATGTCAAATCACTATATTGTACATCTAGAACTAATATAACCAATAAAGGAGTATATACTGGGCTGGCCAAGTGGCACTTTGGTTAAGAGCTGCCTTGGGATGCCAGCGGCCCCAGTTCAAATCCCACATATGAGGGCCAGTGACATTGCCCTCTACAGCTAAGATGGTGAAAAACAGCTCCACCTAGAGCTGGGCTGCATGAGTCCCAGCGACGGTGTAGGCTGCTGCAGTGGGCTGCCATAAGCTATAGTGAGTGGCCGGCAGCTGGAGTGAGCTGCCAATAGCTGCGGTGAGTGGCTGTCCAGAGGCCAGCAACCAATCTGCCTCTCCCGGGAAGAGCGCAATGATAATACCAACATTGGCTTCATTGGCCAGTGAAGCAACATTCTCCACAACTAGACTGAAGAACAAAAAGACAGCAACTTGTCTGTTCCCCTTCCCCAGTTCCCCAAACGCTGTTCCCCTCCCCAAATTCCCCAATAAAAATCTTTAAAAAAAAAAAAGAGTGTATACCAATTATACTTAAATAAAAAAAATAAAGAATCGCTCTTACTTAACTGAATCCCAACTTAAATATTCTGGTTTACCTTATTCATTCATTTGATCCTCTCTCAATCACCTTGAGATTAAGATACGGCCTTGTTGTGGACTGCATGTTTTGTGTGCCCCCAAAATTCATATGTTGAAACTCTAATCTCCAATGGGATGATATTAGGAAGTCATGAGAACAGAGACCCTATGATTGGATTAGTGTCCTTGTAAGAAGAGACTAGACAGAGCTCTCTCTCTCTCTCTCTCTCTCTCTCTCTCTCTCTCTCTCTCTCTCTCTCTCTCTGTTATATGATGACACAATCATCTGTAAGTCAGGAAGAGATTTCTCACCAGAACCTGGCCATGTTGGCATCTTCGTCTCAGACTTCCCAGCCTCCGGAACTGTGAGAAATAACTCTCTGTTGTTTAAGCCACCCAGTCTGTGGTATGTTGTTATAGTAGCCAAGACTGACTCAGACAGGTCTAAAGTCCTATTTGACAGATGAGAATGTGAAAGTACAGGGATGTTGAGTACGTGGTCGACAATCACAGCATCACAGGCAGAGATGGTAATGATTGCCACAGGCACTGGTGAGATGCTTCATCTGCATGGCCTCATCTGGTCTGCCCTGTGCAACCCTGTAAAATAAGTAGTAATATAATTGCCTTTTATAGATGCACAAACTGAGGCTCAGTCTCATTAAGTAACTTATCCAAGTTACTGCTTACTGAGTGCTAAGGCAGAATGTATTTGTCTCCTATTGCTGCTATAACAATTTAACACAAATGAATTGTTTTACAGTCCAGGAAGGTCAGAAATCTAAAATGGGTTGTGAGAGTGGGTTCCTTCTGGAAGCTGTAGTGGAGAATTTATTTCCTTGTCTTTTCCAGCTTCTGGAGGCTGCCTGCATTCCTTGTCTGATGGCTCCTTCCTCCATCATCAAAGCAAGCAGCCTAACATCTTCAAATCTCTCCTCTTTTTCTCTTATCTCTGCTTCCATCATCATATCTCTTTCTCAATCTCTGACTTCCTTTCTCCCTCTTTCTGTGATAAGGACCCTTGTAATTAGATAGTGCCCACCCAGATAATCTAAAATTATCTCTCCTTCTCAAGATTTTTCACATAATAACATCTGCAAAGTTTTTTTTTCCCCATATAGGGTAATATATTCACAGGTTCTAGAGATTACGATGTATTCACCTTTGTGGTGAGGGGGGGAGTGGAGAAAGCATTATTCTCCCTACCACATAGCAGCAAACCCAAATGCAAGTCTGACTCCAACGTGCTGACATCCAACATGGATGATATTCCTTACCCCCTTTTCAACACACACACACACACACACACACACACACACACACACACACACACACACCTAGAAATGAGATCTCTTGACTTCCCCAAAATGGAATCTTTTCCCTTTTCAATACTGTTTGATTGTTTCAGGCAAAACTTTCATGGCCCGAGTTATTGGAATAATTGTCCTAGTGCCCCTTTTCATCAATAGAGTAGATGTATAAATATTATGATGACTAAAAGTGCTTGGGAGTAAGCTGGATCTAACACAGGAAGTTTTGCAACCAAGATTTAAAAAAACAAAGAACAAAAATAGTTTTGAGGTCCTTAAAAGGGTTTGGCTTGGTCTTTGGCCTTCATTATAGCAAACACATATACATTCCTACCAGTATTTACCTAGTGCTGCTTGTACTCAGTTTTTCCTGTAATGACCCAGAATGTCCTGTCTTATTGCATCTCACCAAAGTTCAAAAATAGCATCTGCCACACCTGTGTTGTTTTTATGACTGTGGCTGTATGACATCTGTGATCTTCCTTCTGAAGGTGAGGATTTAAAACAAGAGGAGAGACCAGAGATGAAACCTGCCTTCTGACTCTGTTGAACCATCTCAACCCAACTCCCTGAGCTTTGCTGAGAAGAAGCCAGACCTCAATGAATAAATGCAGAAGGAGCAATTTTGCCCTCTGCCAAAAAGGGAGTTATAATATTTATAAGGATGTTAAATACATTTTCCATGACTGTCAGTAATACGTTCTTGGACTTTCATAATGCAGACCTTGAAGGAATAGATTTAGTTGAGAATACTTTGCATAATATTAAAAGTAACTTGAGTTTAATTTAGTGCATGGGTGGGCAATATACAGCCATTGTACCCAACCAAAGCAGCCATTGTACCCAGGATGATTAGAAACAGTGAGTGAGTCAACTGAGGTGGTATCACTGAGACTGTATTATTGTCTATTAAGCTTCTGCTTTTCATACTTAGTTTGTTTCTTTTGAGATGCCTAACATGGGGTAGATGATTTTTTTTGCCTGGCCCACAATTGGCCCTCAGCCATTGTTAAATGGTAATAATGCACTGGCAAGCAAGGGGCTAACAAGCACTTTCATTTTTATGTAGGTTTACCTAAGTCATGAGTACAGTTGACTGTGGAAAGGAACTGCTGTGGAGGCACCCTGGCCATAGGATTGGAGGAAACATCTCAGTGCATGATGTTCAGGCCCTGCTGAGGACTCGGTATAGGACCTTGAGCAGGTCTGTGTAAGCAAGGTGGGCTCCTTACACTGTCTTTCAGCCTTGCCATTAGTGCAGGAGCAGATTCTACCCGTGTTCAAGTCATAGTTAATATTCTCCCTCTTCCAGATGATGTGTTTTGATTGTCACAAACTGAAGTCTTGTTTTCCACCCCTGGATTCTCATAGCACTTTATCTGTTGACTTTGCATTTGTATGTTTAGGCTGCCATAACAAAGTATCATATGCTGGGTGGCTCAAACAATAGAAATTTATTTTCTTACACTTCTGGAGGCTAGATGTCCAAGATCAAGATGTCAGTAGGATTGGTTTATTCCAAGGCCTTTTCCTGTGGTTTGTAGATGGTTGTCTTCTCCCTGATGTTTCCACCTGGTCTTCCCTCTCCAGATACAGCCATATTCTGAGGTACTAGTGGTTATGACTTCAACATATGAATTGGGGGGACATAGTTAAGCCCATAGCAATCCCATAGCACTTCTCTCTTTCAGCTTTGTATTATTGTTGCTTATTTGCCTGTTGTTTCTCCTCTATTAGATGGCAAGCAAAGAAAGGAAGAGAGAGGGAGGGAAAGAGGGAGGAAGACAGAGGTTAGATTAAATAGACATGACACACACTATTCAAAGGTTAAATGATCATGCAACTGAACAATATTAAAGAACAATAAACTACATTTTTTAAAAAGAAGGATATTGTGGAAATGTAAACAACTGAGGAAAAGTCTTCAAACTCATCAGAGCTATCCAACTGGAAAAAGAAAAAAAAAGTCTGCCAGAGTACGTGGACACCTTCTTAGAGCATGTTATTAACAGAAGGGAGTAGCTTTGTCTGGTTCTGGGTGGTATTTGTGTCAGAATAGATGTGGTCTTTTTTCCTTTTTTTTGCCTGAAACAGTCACCCAAAGAAGGCATTCTGTGAAAAGAAGGCTGTTAGCATGTCGCAGAGCTCCCCAACACCTCTCGTGCTTCCTGCCTTTGTTCTGTTCTCTCGAGCCCTTGTGCAAAGCACGACATTTTGTTGTTTCATTCAACTGTGCAGTCCTGTGATGTGGGCCTCTCCGAGTCACCCTGCTCAGCTGGGCAGTGTTTCAAGGGATCAGGAAACCGTTTTCCATCCCAGGAGCCAGCCTCAAAGTTAGAAAGTTCTGTGGTTTGGTTTGGATTTCTCTCATCCCTACAGAGAACTTGGTCTGCCAATCTCTACATACATGTCAGCATAAATAGCAACAGATGTACCTTCAACATGTAAAAACTCTATAAAATTTAACAAACACTGTTTTTCCATTTGGGATGAGTCATTAACCATATGTTTGTGATACTCTTTCATTTGCAAATCTGAGGCACACATTTTACCTTGCAGGAGACTAAGAGCTATTTCTTTTTAGGAGGTTCCTTCCTGTCTCCAGAATTGATTCAGCAACGCCTTGGTCTATTTCTGTGGGTATCTTGAATCAGCCTGTGGAAAATGTATGGACTTTTCTTTATGTGAGCTCCATGGCGTGCCTGGGCTCTGCCCTTGGAACTGTTCTTGGCCAGAACATTTGAAAAGCCGCTCTGGTGCTCAGAGAACTTACTGCTCATGCGAGTGCTCAGTGGCTGGCCTCTTGCAATGGAATACACTGATTTCAGGAGTGTTTGTTTGGTTTCTGATACTTCAGAGAGAGAAATGTAGCGTTTGGCAAGGCCACAGACAACAATACAGAAGTTGAGTAATTAGCGAATGTCATTTTGCAGAGAGAGTAGGAGGATCTTTTGTTGTTGTTTTTTTTGTCGTATGTGAAAGAGTTGTATGAAAGTCTTCTGTACTCAGGTCTCTGAAAGGAAGCTGTCCTTCAGGAATTTTACCTCCTATCAGAGTTAGTATTTTCTGGAAATAAAATTTTCCTTTTCTAAAAGGAGGACTAAACTTTTTATTGTGAAAGATTTTGAAAACACATAAAATAAGGAATATAGTATAGTACTATAATAAAACTTCATATACTTACCACCGAAATTCAATAATTATTAACATCACACTTGCCTTAGTTATCTTTCTTTTTTTCTTTCTTTTTTTGTTTTTTATAGTACTTTTTAAAAACTCTGACATGATGTCATTTCATCCTTACACATCTCCAAAAAAAAAGACATTTTCTTACAAACATAAAACTATTATTACAACTAACAAATTTAACTATAATTCCTTAATATCATGTAATGCCGAGTCTGTATTCAAATTTCCTGAATTATCGCAAATTCATTGTTTTACAATCAGGTTATTCAAACCCACAACTAATCAATGTCCACATAATGTATTTGGGTGTTTTGTCTCCTAGTCTCTTTTATTTTCAAATAGTCCCCTTGTCTTTGTTTGGGTTCCCCCAAAACAGACTTTTAAGGACTTGAGGCAGATATTTTATTTGAGAAGTAGTGCTAGGATGCAAAGATGAAAGAACAAGAAAAGTGAGGCAGGAAAGGCCACAAAAACGATGCATTGATGAGCAGGCTATCACTGTGGGCATCTGGGGTTTCATTCTGCAGGGAATACTCTGAGAAACTGTGTGGCATGCTTCTCAGAGTTGTCCCACCAAAGGTTGGGGAATGCGGGGTCTTCATCCCCTCATTGGTTACTTTTGGACTGCCCTTCTTATGGGCTCAGTGAGTTCCTGTGATGCTAGAGGGCCTGAGACAGAGAAGCAGAGGGTTTCAAGTGACAGGAGTCTACTGTGGCTGTTGGGAACTCAATTGAGGCATTTAAGAGTCAGTTATACCTCTTCTATTCTTTATTTTCTTCTTCTTCTTCTTCTTCTTCTTCTTCTTCTTCTTCTTCTTCTTCTTCTTCTTCTTCTTCTTCTTCTTCTTCTTCTTCTTTCTTTTTCTTCCCCTCCCCCTCCACCCCCTCCTCCTCACTCTTGCTTTGTCATTGATTTGTCCTGTAAAATGTCCCAGACTCTGGGCTAGATTTATTATTTCCTTGTTGGGATCTTAAACTTTTCCGTCTCTACTTCATATTTCATGCTCACTGAAAGTTAGATCTAAAGGCTTGATGAGAACCTGTTTCAATTTATTTCATCGTTATTACTTCATAGTTGGTGTTCTTTCTACAGATTTGATGGAGAAGTGCCTAGTTTGCATCAAGGAGAGTGAACTCTTACTTCAACTTGGCAGCCCCTTACAGCTGAAGGGATCCTGGAGATTTCTAGTCCAGCTTCTTATTTTATGGGAAAAAGAAATGATGACCAGAAAGATCACTGACCATCTCTCCTGCTACATACTCTTCTCACATTTATTTCACATTTTCATGTATTTAATAACCTCCTGCAATCCCTTTCCTGCCCCAGACATTCCACTAAAACTTCCCCCTTTATTCCACCTACATCAGTTTCTCCCTGTTGTGTAAATCCTATGGACTCCTCTCAATTCTCAGTCTATATGTTATCTCTGTAGCATTTAATATTAATAACCACACTACCCCTCTTAAAATACTCGCTTTGCTTGTTTTCTCTGAACTCACTCTCTAATCTGTCTGATTAATTCCTCTTAATCACATCCGTTTGCCTCTAAAATATAAGTATTTGCTAAGATTTGAGAGATACACTGCCAGATATAACACAATTTAAAAGAAACGCCCATACCAAATTAAAAAAGAATTTCAGGGGTCAATATATAATTCCTATACTTGTGAGAATGGCAGAAAATTAAGGGAAGTGGGTAGAGACAATTCTGTCAGTACCTGATAATATTTCCCAACTTGGAAATATGGGAACAGAGATATAAGTGGGCACAGAAAAGATGGAACCCCATTACCGAGAGTCTCTTACCTCCCTGGGGATCAGCAGCGGACACCAAGCTGGCGGAATGTCTCAGTGCTCAGAGGTTCCACGTTGTTTTCTCAAGCAGGACCGAATAATGTAGAGGCAAGGTTAATACAGATGAAAAGTTTGAGACAATCTCCTTGAAAGAACATTGCAGCTCTAGATTGGCAGCAACAAATAATAGTTACTGAGTTGAGAAAATATATGACTCATCAAAGGACATGCCTAAGTGCTAGGTGTCAGAATAGCTAAAGTTCTTACTCACACTGCAGTAGTATGTGAATAAACAGAAACCTGAGGGCTCCACTTCCTTACTTCTCCCTCCAAGTGAAGGGTTTTCTATTTGTGTGTATCAAAATTTAACTGACAAATTTGTCCATGATTTTAGCTCTTTCTCTAACTTCTATGGAAAAAAAAAAAATGAAACGATGCTATAATCTGTAACACCAAGCCTCCCTCCCCCATATTAAATCCCATGGAATGAGAATTTAGGAGATTTGGCTTTTTTCATGCTGATGATAAATTCAAAACTACAAGGTACTATCTCCACTCAAAGGTGAGAATGCAAAATAAAAACAGAAACTTGAGACCTAGAAAAATCATGCAGTGAAAAGGGAATAAATAAGCCTAATGTGCAAAACAGAGATTAGAGAGATAAAAAACATACCTTGAAGAAAATTTTACACCAGAAGATATAATGAAAAATATACCACTCTATCACACTCTTAAGAAAAGGAAAGGATGAATCAACCTATTAAATAAGAAATGGGAGATGATAATGAAATGAAAAAGGAACGACCACAGGTAAGTAAAAAAATAATGAGATAAAATAATATTATTATACAACTAAAACTATAGGAGAAGAATCAAAGCACAAAATTGATCCTAAAAAATAAAAAATTGAATCAGTAGAGAGCTATTGAGAAAATCACTCAGAATGAAGAGAGAATGACAAAGAAATGATCAGAGCAAAGATGATAGCTAGGGAAATCAAGCAATGAGGGGTCAGCATACACCAAAGTTTGTGTGCCTGAAAAAGTCAGAAGTGATAAGCAAAAATACAAGATGAGGAATACGCAGTTTTCAAAGGCTCACTATAACCAGAAAAATGAATAAAAATTTGTCAAACCCCAAGTTCTCTTCAAGCAAAGGTATAGAACTTTAAGAACAAAAAGAAAATCAAACCTTCAAATCAGTATAGCACTGCTTAAAACTAAAGTCACACTACTACTTGGGTTCAAATTGCATTGTTCTGACTTTAGACAGCTAGTATATAAATTACAAGAGTATCACTGGATAAAATGTGAAAATTCTTGCAAAAGTACTTAGCCTGTTGCCTGGCATATAATAAGTACTTGGTAAATGCCATCTATTATTATAAACATTCAGCCAGAGGAAATATGTAACCAACAACAGAAATCATCAAGCTAGCCCAGAATTCACATTCATAGTATTAGATAATTTTAAGGAGGAAATCTTTGGCTAAGTATTCCATAAACAGTCAAGTTGTTATCCTTGTAAAGGCAAAAGAAAGCATACTCAAAAAAGCAAGAATTTGGGAAGAATATCACCAATGAACAATTCATGAAAAAGGTCATTTGCAGAAGTATGTCAGTGGAAAAGATGAATCAAAAAGAATAAGAGGGGGGCCAGCCGAGTGGCTCAGTTGGTTAAGAGCTCGCTCAAGAGTGCAAGCTGAGCTCTTAGTAACAGCAGTTTGATGCCCAGTCTGAGCTGAGCTGCCGCTGAGTTGCCAATAGGTGGCAGGATGGCTCAGCTAAAAGAAAGAAGAAGAAGAAGAAGAAGAAGAAGAAGAAGAAGAAGAAGAAGAAGAAGAAGAAGAAGAAGAAGAAGAAGAGGCGGAGTCGGAGGAGGAGGAGGAGGAGGAGGAGGAGGAGGAGGAGGAGGAGGAGGAGGAGGAGGAGGAGCTGGCCAAGTGGCTTAGTTGGTTGAGAGTTGGCTTGGAGAGCGAGCTCTGAGCAGCAGGGCCGCCGGTTCGGTTCCCACATGAGCCAGTGAATGCTGAGCCCGAGCTGAGCTGTTGCTGAGCTGCCAACAGATGGCAGGATGGCTCAGCTGGTGTAACAACAAGACAGCCTGTTCAATGGTGGGCTATGCCCACCCACAACTAAGATTGAACTCTGCTCTTTGAGCTGAGCTGCAATCCGGATGGCTCAGTGGATAGGGTGTGCACTCTTAATAACAAGGCTGCTGGGTTCATCTCCTGCACGGGATGGTGGCTGTGCCCACCTGCAACTAAGACTGAACTCAGCACTTTGAACTGAGCTGCCACCTGGATGGTTCAGTGGATGGAGCAGTGCGCTCTTAACAACAAGACTGCTGGTTTGACTCCCACATGGGATGGTGGCTACGCCCACCCACAACTAAGTTGAACACAGCACCTTGAGCTTAGAGGCCATGAGCTGCCATCGGGAAGCCAGATGGTGACTGGCGCCCTCCACAACGAAGGTAGAATAACACCCTGGTTGGTCCCCTTTCCTGATTCCCCAACACTGTTCCCCTCCCCCAATTCTCCAATAAAATCTTAAAAAAAAAAAAAAAGAATAAGAAAGTTATGGTATTAAAGGACTGTTAGTAAATATGGATCCATCAGTTCATTTGTTCTTAACCCCCAGGACCTTCTCAGAAAAAATGTACATACCACACATACATTAAAAAGTACACAATATTTTAGGTTATTCAGAAATCTGTGGAAATTAATCCATGGCCTCCTTTCGAACCTATAGATCACAGACTGTATTTTAAACAACAATCTTAGTTTAAATAACTGTGATTACAAAACAAAAATTAAATATCAAATTTGTGATGAAATATCTTACCTATGGGTATAGATATCGATACATATCTATAGATATATATGGTATAAAAGTAATAATTTTAACACAGTGGATATGGACAAAAACCTCACACCAGGCAACATACACACACATACACGTGTGTGCGCACACATACACACACACATACATGGCAGTGAAAAGTGCGAGTGGCATGAAGAAAACTGTTTAAGTGTGTAAATGCATACATTTTCTAATTTTTTTCAAGGAATAGATGAAAAGATATGTCAACTTTTCATAGGTTTGAGCAAGTATATAAAGACATAAAAGTAACACTTAGAAAAATTGAAGACAAAGTATACACATTCTAAATAGTGAGAATAAATTAAATAAATACAGAATATTATAATGGACTAATCAAACTTGGCAAAATTTTAATAATTAGTATATCTATGTTGAGTATATGGTTGCTTGTTGTACTGTTCTCTCTAGTCTTTTATATATTTAAATTTTTTCACAGTAAAACTATGAATGAAGAGAAAAATGAACAAAATACATAGTAAAAGCTAAAGAAGAAAAAAACATAAAACAAATCATAAAAGCTACTGTAGACTTGCTGTCATAAAAGTTAAAAACAAATCTCAAAAGGATCAAACCAGATAATGTACCTATCAGCCCTACAAAATTTAAATACTCTCTAAAATAAAACAAAAAACCTCAAATACTCACATAATATACATTGTGTCATCCAATCAAAAACTAAAAGATATGAGGTGAAGCAGCAAATTGAGACCCAAAATGAAGATAAAAATAATCATAGAAACAGATATAGAAATGACAGAGAGAGAAAAAAAAAATAGAAATGACAGAGTTTATGGAATTATCAGGAAAGGATTTTAAAACCACAATTATAAATATGTCAAAGAGTTAAAAAGAAGTATTGCATAAAGGAGAAAAAACTAAACATAAGAAAGAACAAACAAAAATTCTAGAGATTAAAAATACAACATGTGAAAGGAAAATTTCACTGTATAGAATTTATAGACACTACATAACAATGTATCAGTGAACTTGACAACAGCAATGGAAATATGCAAAATAAAATAAAGAGGTAAAAGGGCCGGCCGAGTGGCTCAGTTGGTAAAGAGCTGGCTCAAGAGTGAGAGCTTGAGCTCTGAGCAACAGCAGTTCGATGCCCAGCCCGAGCTGAGTTGCTGTTGAGCTGCCAACAGGTAGCAGGATGGCTCAGCTAAAAAATAAAAATAAAAAATAAAAAATAAATTAAAAAAATAATAATAAATTAAAAAATAAAGAGGAAAAAGACTAAAAAACTCAAATAAAGCCGCAGCAACCTATGAGACAGTATAAAGTGGCATAAAGAAAAGGAGTGAGAAAAAAGATATAGTTGAAGAAATAATGGCTAAAAAATTTTCCAAATTTAATAAAAACTATAAATTCAAACAACCAAGAAACTCAAGGATCCCTAAGCATGATAAATATTGTTTTGAAAAACTATAAAGATATATCAAAAACAAATTTCTGAAAACCTAGTGATATAAAGAAAAGTTTCAAAATATTCAGTTTTTGAAAAATCACATACATAGATAGGGACACACACAAGAAATACTACAGACCTTTGGTCAAAAACAATGCAAGTAGAAGATAGTGAAATGACATTTAAAGAACTAAGGAAAAATTTCATCAACCTAGAAATCTTTATCCAGCGAAACTATTCTTTGAAAATGAAGGTGATGTAAAGATATTTCTAGATAAACTGAGAGAATATTTAACGGGAGATATGAACTACAAGAAATGTTAAAGGAAGTTCTTTAGGCTGAAATAAAAGGCACGAGATAGAAACTTAGGTCTACATAAGGGAATAAAGAACTCAATGGATAGCACATAAGTGGGAAATATATAATACTCCTCTCTTGTTTTTTGCTTTCTTCAAAAGATAAATGACTTCTCAGATAAAAATTATACCAATGAGATGTAGGATTCATAACATATAGAGAAGTAAATTGCATGAAAACAATAGCACAAAGAACAGGAAGAGGAAAATGAAAGTATACCTGAAGTATATAATTTAAAGATAGAGTATAATAAGTTACAGATGAATATTATAAAGCCTAGAACAAACACTAAAAAAATAAAACAAAAATATAGCTAACGAATCAATGGTGGACACAAAATGAATCCTAAAAATAATCAATTAATCCAGAGAAAGCAGGAAAAGTAGGAAAGAAAGGGAATAATAAATAGATTGGCCAGACAGAAAGCAAATAGCATACTGATGATTCCATTAGATGTAAAATAGTGTAAATGCTCCAATTAAAAGGCAGTAATTGTCATTTAAATAAAAAAGGAAGTCCAAACTATATCTTGCCTAAGAAACAAATTTTAAATACAGAGGCAGGAATAACATGTAAGTAAAGGGATGGAAGATGATATACAAGGAACTACTAATCGGGAAAAAGCTGGAGTGGCTATATTAATATCAGACAAAATAAATTTCATAAAAAAGAATGTTATCAAAAGTAAAGAGGGATATTTCATAATGATAAAACAGTCAACTCAACAAGAAGACATAGTCTTAAACGTGTGTGTACCAAATAGCCAAGCCTCAAAATACACAAAGTTAAAAAAAACTTATAAAAATGAAAGGCAAAATAAACAAATTTAAAGTTATGTCTGGAGACTTTAATATTGTGTTACTATGGCTGACCAGACAAGTTCTCTCACTTTCCTGTTTTGTTTTTTTTTAATTTTGTGCTTTATTATTCTATATGTTTTTTAGAATACTGTTATTGAATCGCTAAGCAAATCCAAATGGGATTTACTTGGGATTGCACTGAATTTATATAATAATTATATATGTTTTATATGTACATGTATACATACATATGTATTCTATTTTCAATACACTTGGGGAAGAATTGACATCTCTATAATAATACATCATTCCATGAAAGAGCATGCACTATTTATTTAGATCTTTTTTATGTTCTTCTTTGAATTTTGAATTTTTCTCCATAGATGTGTTATGTATTTGCTGTTGTTCTTATGTTCATTATGGATTTGTGGGGTCTTTGTTTTAATATTATTTTGGTTTTTTTCTATTATGAAAGATATTTTTTGTTATATTTTCTATTTGGTTATTACTGGTGTAAAAAATGTTACTGATTCTTATAAATTGATCTCCAATCAGGCACATATAGTTGTAAAGTCTATGAATTCTTTAAAAAAAAAAAAGTTTTCTCTATAGAAGACTCATTATGTATAAATAATGTCTACTTTGTCTTTTCCTTTCCAGTTCTTAGTTTTCTGAATTTTTCCCCTTTAATTTCTTTAGAACATTGGTAAGGCTCTAAGGTGGAAAATATGTGTCTATTTGGGGCCAAACTGGTTAAGCAACAGGTATACCCTCTCCACCAATTTTCCCCAGTCTGCTCACAAAGCATTCTGGCATGGGAGGGTAGCAGCAGCATAAAACTTGGATGAAGCTTTGACCCTGAATTACCAAGTAGAAATCAGCTCCAGGAACCCCTAATTGAACTGTGTTCAGCTGTTGCATTTAGAAGTCATCTGTTTCAACAGCTAATGTTATCATAACTAATACAAAGAAGCTTGAAAAATGGAGATTCATGTCTTGTCTTAGGCAAGGGATCTTGACACTGTAGAGGTACAAATTTCCCCTACATCAATGTATAATTTAAACACTATCCTGATCCCAATCCCCAAGTAGGGATTTATGGGAACATGACAAATGATTCTAAGTTTTATCTTTAAGAGTAAATATTTGAGAACAAAGATAAGGAAAACTATAGAATGAAGAATGTTATTAAAGAATGTGTTCCACAAGACATTGTGAAATAGATTAATGCCATATATATATATATATATATATATATATATATATATATATATATATATATATATATAAATGTGATTCTGGTGAAGGAATAGAGAGAATGGTTAACAGAACAGAATATATAGTAATGAAATATGGAGTCAGTATATGCTAAAGTGGATTGTAATTCAATAAGGGAAAAGATGGATTAAAATAAGCTGAATGTTTTACATCTTATAAAAAATAAATTTCAGGTGGGTTGACGATTTAATTTCTTTCATTCAACAAGTGTCTGTTGAACACTCACTAGATGCCAACCCCTGTTCTATCTCCTAGAGATAAAACAGTTAACACGACAAAAATTCCCATCCTCATGAAGCTTACATTCTAATGGAGAAAGGGATATAATAAGACAATTAAATATATGAAATATGTAGTAGATTACATGGTGACAAGTGCTATGAGGAAAAGAAAGCAAAGAATACAGTTACTGTTTCCCCAATAGGTGGGTGTGAGACATAACTTAAGTGGAAAAAAATGACATTTGAGTGAAGACCTGAAGAAGGTGAGGTAGGAACACTGTACTGCCATGTAAATAATGAAATTATAAAACTACTGTAAGAAAACTTAGGTGGCTCTTGCTGTAATTTTACAATGGTAAATGTTTTCAAAGCATGATAGTGAAGCTGGGAATCATAAAGGAAAAAAAATGGGCAAAACTTATAACACAAAATTTAATCAAACTTAAAAGATAAGTGACAATCTGGGGAAAAATAGCAACATATTGTCACATTAAGGGTTGTTATCACTAAGGCGACCATACAATTTACTGTCCAAACCAAGGTACTTTGGGAATGAAAAGGGGTGCTATTTTTACTGATGCCAGGACAAAGTAGAGCTGTGCTAGACAAATTAAACTGAGTCATTAGAAATAAAACAGAAATCTCAAGAGAGAAGTGCACATAAATGACTAAATGCAAGTGGCAATAAACATTTGAAATTATGTTAGACCTCACTAATAACGAAAGGAAAACAAACTAAAACAACAGGACATCATATTTTTTGCTCATCTATTTTAAAGATAAAAATATTGATAATGACTCTGATGAGGCTTATGCTAGAGGAATTTTAAAATGATGTAAATTTAGTTACAGGCACTTTGGCAAAATACATCAAATTTAAAATGTTTATGTTTTTAACCCTATACTTCCAGTTACAAGAATCAATTCTAAAAAAATAATGGGCTAAGTGGACAAAGTATCAGGTTGTTCAAAATAGGGCTTTTTACAGTGATAAAACAACGGAAAACATTCCAACTGTTCAATAGGGGTTTGTTTAAGCAAATTGTGATATAGTTATACAATAAAATACTATGCAGCCATATTAAAGTAATGATAGCTGTTGTAAAAAAAACAAAGCCAAAAATGTCCATATGATGAAGTTAAATTCTCTCTCTCATTAAGTCCAAAATAAACCCTCTCTTTTCTCTTCTATATCTGCTTGAAAACTAACCAGTTCTTGCCTCAGCATATTTTTTTCTTGTAAAATCTTATTAAAATCAGACAATGGTAGCCATCAAATACTCATACTAACTCTTGCCAACAATTTCCCTGAGTTAGTGGTCTTGGTATGGACATGGTCAGCCTTGAAGTTATTGTTGTCAAGAATTTTACCAAATGTTTGGCCAGCGAGAGCTGGATACTCAGCCTTCTGCGCTGCTAGTTTTCTTGCCATCTACCATCCCACCACTAAACCAGATGACATATAGTTTAGGTTTAGGTTTGGTTCTTCAAAACACTAATTTTTTTAAAAGTTAAGGTAATGCTAGCTAGCTGCTGTTGTCTACACCAAAAATGTAGACTAGCTCAAAGATGATAGAAATACATTCTCACTCACATACAGTCTAACACCTGTGTTTCTGAATGACGGGCAGTGCTCTCCCAAGCAGTATTTCAAGTATCCATAGTTCTTTTAAACTGCAGGTTCTTTCATCTCCTAGGCTTCATGTTTATCATTAGAAAGAGAAAAAGAGGAGAGATGGTAGACCTACTTCTTACTCATGTCAATGCAAAGGTAGCACACACAGCTTCTGCTCATCGTGTAAATTTCTGTCCATTGGCTAAAAAATCAGTTTCAAAGTTGAGGGAGGCTGAGAAAGTTACTCTGGCTGAGGACCCAGCAAAAGGAGAAAATGGATTTGGTGACTAACATATTAGTCAGGGTAGGCTTACTAATGCTTCAGTAACAACTCCCAACATCTCAGTGGCTTAACCACCAACAACGTATTTGTTGCCCACACCCAGTTGCCTCCAGAATGGAAACTCTGATTTCTTAAGATAATCAATCTTAAATTATGAAGATAATATTAAATATAGAAAGATAGTTATGCTTGAATACATATGTATTCAATATGCACATTTATCTCTATAGTTACAGTGAAAAATCATTTTTCTTTCTTTTTGATGTTCTATGTTTAGGAAAATATAAAAATAATAAAATGCATTTAGAAAATACATTTTTCACTTGTCCCTTTTAAATGCCAGAATTTAGCAAACTCCATGTTCCCTTTTCAGTTCAGAACCAGTCTGGCCAAGGACAGAATCACACAAACTTGCAGGTATTACTGAGATCATTGAGCCTTGCTCACTGTAAGACCATGGGATTCAATGGAGAAGTTTGCATGTGGAGAAAGCACTGTTAGCATCCGCCTTTGTTTCGCTCCGTCATACTAGCCTTTAGGCCAGATCACATGGCACAAGAATCTATATTCCCCAGGGAAACCATCTCCTGAATTTCAAGTCAGAGCAGAGAAGAGGGCAAAGGTGAAAAGAAGCAGAGCTGAAATTTTTAATAGGAAATGCCTCATGGTGCGTACAGGCAGGAAGAGAAGAGAGAAAGGACTGTGTATTTTAAGGTTGTTTGCAAATCAGACTCATTTTTTCTTCTAGGTCTAGGTAATAATTACTTATTTCTGAGAAAAATGAATCCTGGAATATTCCTGATGGACTGGATATAGACAGCCAGGTAGTTGTTTACTTAAGAAGGTAATTGCTCTCTCTAGTTCAGGCTAGTGAATTATATGTTTGTAAAATCTAAGGTGGTGTAAGGGAAGAGTGTAATGAATTTGTTCATTAAAACTGTATTGAACATTTGCTCTGTTTGGAAGGATGGCATTTGAGTCTACAAACAGAGCTCCACGTGTGCTGACCAATATCCATATGAGATTGCCAAGAAAACACATCTGCACCAAATAAGAATTTGTAATTATTAGGCATTTAATAAGTATTAAGTAATGAATACATGTAAGAGGTCAAATAATGGTGTCAAATCCAGAAACCTTTTAAAGGCCTGTGATAAGACATCCAAAATATCTGATCTCCCTACCCCAACCCTTCAACATTTCTGACCCTGGCATCTGATGACTGATTTGTGAGGCCATAATTCAAGAATTTGTGTAAGGAAGGTGCACACATGTTTATAGCCTATATATCAGTGCATTGCTCCTGAATTTTTCACAACATACTCACTAAATTCATCCAGAGCCTATTAGCCTGCCAGGTTCCATGGATTTTCAAGGAGAGCTATATACTAATCAACATAAAGGAGAAGAGATAGCTATCTGGAGGGCATCAAAATCATTTCAGTGCTTCTGGCACTGAGGAGTACTACTTCATAAGCATGCAAGAAAGTGTTTTAGAACTTGCCTGCTCTACTCAGGATAAGCCATTAGCTACCCCTAAGCTCAGTGGCTCATGACAACCAACATTTATATTTCACTCATGGAAACTTCGCTGTGGGTTTGGGCAAGTCTCCAAGGCAGCTATTCTCCATGCAGTGACTCAGCAATCCAGGCTGCTTTGATCCTCTTGCTCTGCTATCTCAATATGAGTCCCCCATAATCATCACATCAGGGAAGTGAGTGTTTGGAGAATTCATGCCTACTCTTCTATGCTTTGTTCCAGAAGTGATGCTTCCAACTGACCAGAACAAATCATAGGCCTCAGTCTAACTAATGAGGGCATAAGATATATAGGTACATGGCATACTTCAAAGCATTATTATCTCTAATCCCTTTTGACTTTCTTTTTTTTTCCTAAAAAGAGATTTGATTGGGTTGGCATAGGTGCATTCAGTATGGAGTATTGTAGTGGGCAGAATTCCTATTGGCATCTCTAAGGTGGCCAAGATTTCTTTGCTTGGAACATATGTGGTTATCTTGCTGCTAATCCTGCATCCTGGCTTCACCTCTACAAAAAAATACACCATAGCAACTAAAATTTTTAAAAAGAAGAACTTGGGGCCATTTTTCTTAAAAAAAACAAAAACAAATGCTGTGCATGAAGCCCTGAGGCTTCATCCATGTTCCTTCTAGTACGGCCATCACACACACTCTGGCACCATGCGCAAAGCTCGATGGCCCAGGTCTGAACTACAAATGAGTGTCTAATATAAGAATGCCATCTTCTAACCAAACACTGATCCAGTCACTACCATGTGCTAGGCTGGGGATATAATGATGAAATTCCACCTTCAAACACTTTTTTGTCTAGTTGAAAATATAGATTAATTATTCTAGCACTGCATGTAAAAATCAATATGGGGAATGCTAAGGGAGACCTGGAAAGGGCAAACTAATTCAGATTAAGAAATTAAGAAAAGAATGCAAGAGACAGTGACATTTGAACTAAATAAGAAAAATGGGAAGAGTGAAGAACAGTGAAGAGAAATTGAAAGTAAATCCTCTAACTTCCTGGAATTAAAAGTGTGTGGAGGGTGGGGGAGACGGGCAGGTTGGAGGGAGTGGAGTGGAAATGAGGCTGGAGAAGTAGACGGAGCTCTACCATGAAAGTCATTCTGGCATTTCCCAAAACAAAATCTCCGTCTACCTGGCCTATTTTCAATTTGACCCTGGAATGTGGAAATGAACATCCAACCAGGATCTCACTGGCTGACTTCCTGCCTAATGTCAGGATCTCCTTAATGGAGGCTTGAGATCAGAACCCCAAACAACAGCTAAAGCCTCATGTGCTTCCTCTGGTCTGGGGCCAGCTGGCAAAGTTACGAGCAAATAAAATCAATACAATACAACTGGTGGCTGGTCACCCAGACACTCTCACAGCCCCTGTGTTTGTGTGGAAGACTCTCCTCATGGCTCACAGCGTCCCCTCCCCCACCACCCATGTGAGCCTGGCTCCTTCCCAGAGAGTGGACCACATAAGTGGCAATCCGCCAGGCTTCTCACCTCTATGCTCTCCTAGACTTCATAACCCCACACTGCTCCCAAGTCTCCCCAGCCTGGGTTTTCAGGGCTTGGCAAGAACATGGAATTAAATACGTGGCAGATGTGCTCCGGGTCAAGAGGCTTTCATTCTTTTGCTGATTTGCAGTTTCTCTGACAGTCTTACTCTGTCCAGGTCCTCTGATGATTTCCCATCCCATCACAATATGAGGTCTGGAGGTCTGTGAATTTAGCTTTGAGCATATGACCAAACTCAGGAAGCCGGACAGTGTCAGGGACCAAGAGCTCGTCTACAAAAGAGATTGAACAGTGGCATCAGTGGCTGGTGACAGGAGAAACCAGTCACAAGAGAGATTATCTTGGGAGGTGACAGACAATGATAGGTGTTGCAAAGTCTTAATGTCAGCTAGTATTTTGATGGTTGAAGTTCAGCTTGCCTAGGGTATGAGGACATTATCAACTTTGCTTATGCTCTGAAGAATAGATATCTGTTAGCAAACCAAGGAGCCCAGAACACTATCATAATAAATGTTATGCCACCTAGCAACAATGGCTATGACCTTGAGATGAATTGTTTGGGAACAGGTCATATCAGAGTGACTTTTAAATAGCTGTCCCCTTTCAACCTCCTGTTTTTCAACTGGGCAACCATTCCTGGCTTAAATGCAACTCTCTGTCCCTTAAGAGAGTATATATTAAGGTTTCTATGTCTCTGGAAAAGCATATGCTTTCTTGCCAGATCTGGGGCACATCATCAATTTTGATAGGATGGAAAATAACTGAGATGTTTGTATATGGTAATTCTGCATAGAGCAAAGTCTTAGATTGTTAATATCTTCAGAAGCCACTTCTCGGCTCCCTTCCTGAATATCAAAGACAATGGCAGTTTAGGGAAATGATGCTCTTGTCATATACGGTTTGTAGCTATATTATTGATTAAAAATGAGAAACAAATTAGGATGCCAAAGAGTTGTTTTTCTATTCAGTTGGGCAAAGAACACATTTTAACAAGGCAACTGCTGGCAGTTGTTCATGAAAGGGGATGGAGATTCCCATTTGTGGTAGGCTGAACAATGGCCCCCAAAGATATCCACATTTGAACCCATGGAACATATGAATGCTGTCATCTCGTGGCAAAAGGGACTTGGCAGATGTGGTTAAATTAAGACTCCTGAGATGAGGGGATTATCCTGGATTATGTGGGTGAGCCCCAAATGTTATCACAAGTGTACTTATGAAAAGGAAATGAAGGGAGACTTGACTACAGAAGAGAAGACAATGTGATCACAGATGCAGAGACTGGAGTGATGTGGCCACAGCCAAGGAACATCTAGAGTTGTAAGAAGCTGGAAGAGGCAAGGAACAGATTCTCCCCCAGGAAGGAGCCTCTGGAAGGAACCAGCTCTGGTGTTAAGGTGTCAAACTTGACTTTAGCCTAGTGAAACTGATTTTGGACTTCTGGCCTCCAGAGCTGGAAGAAAATATGTTGTTTTAAGCCACCACGGTTGTGGCAATTTGTTAAGGCAGCCAGAGGAACAGCACCATTTTATACCAATGTCTTACTTTCAAGATGTAGCCCCAGTTTATAATAGTTACATCTATATGGTTTTTCTTATGGATTACATATTTTTTAATTGAAGTGGATATGTGAGTACCTATCTGTCAGACATAATCATAAATCTACTTGGCTCGTTTATAACCAAATTTTTTAAAGAAACTTTGGCAAATAAACGTCCTGAAGTTCAGGAACTCTCATTAGAGCAAGAGAGAAGTGTTTCTTTCTGTCACTTCAGGAGGTTTTAGCCAATCAAGGTGGCCATACTGGGGTAGGGAGCTCTTGTGTAGGGCTGCGATGATCAAGTTCTGAGCCTAATGCAGGAGCCACTTGAGGATCGGTGCTGTGAGGGTGGGGAGACCGATGATGGAAAGTCCACGGCATGATGGCTCCCCACACTGCCATCCTGAGGCTGAACAGGATGGTCCCCTTTCTGGCTTCCATACTTATTCCTTAGATATTTCCTTTGGTGATACATTCATCTTCCATTCAAAACTGCCCTTGAAATTCACATTAATCTGATTGTGTCTTTGTAAACATGCTGGGAGTGGGG
This sequence comes from Aselliscus stoliczkanus, assembly GCA_033961575.1. Taxonomy (NCBI): domain Eukaryota; kingdom Metazoa; phylum Chordata; class Mammalia; order Chiroptera; family Hipposideridae; genus Aselliscus; species Aselliscus stoliczkanus. The sequence goes on along the minus strand of CM066738.1, from coordinate 72,954,078 downwards.
ACGCATAGTGTAATTTGCCTCCGGCCCTACATTCCCTAGGGAGATTCTTGGATCCTCCATTCTTGGACTGGACACAATTGTTTTAGTTACGTAGGACCAGGAGAATTTGCAAAGTTATCAACAAGAGCATAGGGTCAGAGAGAAAGAATGAAGCCAAGACAGGGAACTTTAGAATTGTAATCTCATTTAAACTTCACAATTACCCATAAATTGAGGATAATACCTCAAATTCACAGATAAGCTGAGGACCAGGAAGACTTAAGTTACTTGCTCGAAGTTACCCACTTAAGTGGCAGAGCTGGCTCTGAATCCAGGCTGAATGGATTCCAAGACTCTTGGTTTTCACTACACAAGCCTGAAGGCAGCACAGGTTTCTGAACAAAATGTACTGGGCATCCTAGCCTCTCAACTCTCACCAAAGAGCCCGACAAAGAGGAGGGGAAATCCATTCAGAACACTATTCTCAAGTGACCAGAAGAAAGAGTCCTGTTTTGAAGGCAAAGCCTTTTCTTTAAAACTAAACTCTACCCAGCTCATTCCTGAAGAATGGCTTTGGCACATGGCACTTGGAGACTATAGATTCTTGCTTGGGCCCTGGATGGAATCCATGTGGCATTGTTCCAGTAGAAACTCTGTCATGAGATATGTGATCTCCAGCAGTTGTCCAAAAGCATCACTCCCATTCCATTTCGCCTCCCTGCATTCGGTTGTCCTCCATCTCTACCTCACCTCCACCTGCTCCAGAGGAGAATAGCAGCCCTCAGAGCGCCAGAGATAGGGGCACAATGAATTTAGTCTCTCTTAAAGAGAAATTGGTTTTGTGTCAAATTGATGACATGAACAATGCAAGATGAATATCCAAGTACAAATCAGAAATTGGTCAACAGTGGTGGGGGAAGGAAGAAAGCCTGAGTTGAGTTTATGAAAGTTTTCCACTAAAGTCAGCAACAGCTTAAATTCAAACCAGGCACAAGATGCTTGAATCTCCATATGAGTTGTTCATCAAAGGGCTACAAGAAAAGAAATCTGAGCTGGAGCAGGGTCTGGCCCAAAAGCTTTCAAGTGATTCCTTTCCGTAAGGAAACTATTTCCTTTGTCTGTACATGTTCAGGAAAACTGCCTTTTTGGAACCTGGTTCCCTCTCCATTCAGGTCATAGTTCTTTTGACCAGTTTTAAAAAGTCATATATATGAAAACATCTACTGTTTCTGACACACACATACATACACACACACTCAATTATAAATATATGGCTCTTGTTTATTCATGCTGGAATGCTATATGACTTAAATACTTAATCTGGCTGATTTAAATTAAGTTTAATAAGGAAGGGGAGTGAAGTAGCTAGCACCGTGGATATTCAGATTATCTGTGACTATGCCGCTAACAATCAGAGAAATCATGTGACATTGCAATATCGCTGACAATCCTTAAAAAAAAAAATGAGCCCAAAGCTTCAGTCCAGACTTATCTGTTAAAGAAAGTAGACTGTTTAGACAGGATTGCATTGATTAAAAACAAAAAGGAATAGTCAAACTTCACCAGGAAAAGGCTCTTAGGTGCTGCCTCGTACAGTCTTCCTTTCTTTCAGCAGTTTGTTTTGACAGAGGGCTCTCAAGTTCTCAATGTTACTCCAAGTAAGTTCAGACAAGTCTCCTCTCAGCCCCTGTGGTATTCAGCTCCCTGCCTATGTTCCTTTAAGACACTCACTCTTCAGTGGCAGTCAGAATGGGACAGAGGCTGGGCAACCATTAGGGATTTACCAGTGTGTTTTCTAACTATATGCCTTAATATTATTACAGTATTCTCTCTTTTGATTTTTGTTCTTTTTTTTTTCTTCCTTTTCTGTTTCAAATTTCTTTTTTTTCTGTAGGCTAATCAGATTCTTAGAAATTAGAGTTGAAAAGACCTCTGAAACTTGTCTCCTCCATTCCTGCCAGGGCACAGTTGCTCTATTAATTTTCCAGAGCTCCAGCCAGGCCCTCTTCTAAATGTCTCTGATGATTGGGTTCCCACCATTTCCCTTGGGAGACACCTCCCTCGCCTTATAGACTTGATTGTAAAGAATACTTTCCAAATACCCAGCAGTCAAATTCCCTTTCCTTAGATTAATTCTACTCCTCAAGGCCTGCTGTCCTGGAGGTGAATTGGGGTTCTTGCACCCAATGCACCCGCTGCAGGAGACATTTATTTGATACCCTTCAAGAGCAATGGGGATTTTGAGTGGCTTCTCTCTTAGGGAAACGTGAATCTGGTTCTGGATAGTCCACCGGGGGACCAAAATGATAAGGCCGTCAATTCAGGAGCTTCACGTTTACATTTGAGGTGGGGAAACTAATAAATGAAATAAATGTGCAAATTTGCCTGTTAGCTGTCCTTATTTGCATTAACTAGTTAGTGGAAATAAGTGTATTGATCCCTTTTCTATTTATTGATGAGGTGGTTTGATTGGCTTTATCAGCAGGGTGACTAGGTGCTTCTGTCCATTTTTCTAGAAACTAGTTCTTATAGTGTTGTGGGGAGGGGATGTTCATAGAGCTTCACTGCAGAAAGGACTCCAAAAATTGCCCATTGGAGACACAGTAGAATCTTCTGGCTAATGGCCTCTGCTCAGGCACCACCAAACCACTGGTGGAATTTGGTTCCCTGTCAGCCTTTTTCCATGAAACTCTAGATTCAGGAAACTTTCAAACAGATCCTGGAGTTTTAGAATAAAGAACATTTCTCAAAATGAATTAATAATAAGTATAAAAAGAGATTTATGACTATTTCTGAAAACTTACTTGAGTAATGAAGGAATCAAGTCAGGACTTGTACAGGATTGCAACAGATTGTCCTTTTTACCCTAGCTGGAGGTGAGGGTGGGGGGAAACAACCATTCTTGGAAACTTAGAGACCTGACTGATTACAAATTTACAATTTCCTTCCTTATTGGGTGGAGGAAAAAATATGTTAATTAACAAAAAGTTATGGGCAGCTTCCTTTATTTCTGTCACGCTATGTGTCAGTTGTATAATTATAATCTGCCTTTCTTTGCATCTCCTTGAGGTAATTATCAAACACCTAATAAAGTTTGGGGAGCCCAGAAAATTGCCCAGCTGAATGGAAATGTCCCCTTCAGGGGGAAGAGCTTAACACAATACACTCTCTTCTCTTATAAGCTTATACTCTTCCCTTTTTTGCCTCATGTCTCAGTTTTACACATTTTGTTTCAGCAGTTACTCTCGTTTTTAAAACATTCCTTTCTTGGTTGCTTAGCCCTGACTAACCCAGGTGGGAAAAAATTTCGCTTTTAAATATCTTGTTACACCAACAGCTCTTTCCCCCTTAGCAATAATTTTCATCTTCAAATTCATTTTGGGCACAGGAGTGATTCCCAGTAAGGGATCCCCAAACACCTAGAGGTCCTAAAGTTAGTAATGGGAGTTTCTATATTTTACATATTTCAAAAAGCCTAATGGAAGTCATATATTTACACAGAATAAGGCTGCAAAAAGTAAAATTTCTTTGATTTGGCTAGAAATAGACTAGAAATATAGCAACTCCGTGTGTTAAGGATGGATAATTTGTGTGGATGGGAAAATTGTCATTGTCATCACAGGGGTTTGTGGGTGTGACCAGTGGATCTCAGGCTGTTACCACAGCCCTATTACTTTGGTAGATTAAAAATCTTGGAACAAAGAGTCTGAGGTGGGAGGTGACAGGTGAGGAGAAGAGCAATTTCTAAAAGGGAGTCTGAGGAGAAGAAAGTCAAGGGGAGTAGCTCTGTAGTGTTCCTTGGGTGACCCTTCCATCCTCTAGGGCCAATGCCTTTGTTTTTAACGCCTTTCCAGAAGGAAGAGAGGTTTTAGGAGAAATCCAGTGACCCTGGGGATTTAAGGTGTCTTGTTTAACTTATTCCTTGCATTCCACCTTCTGATAGAGCAGGGATATGATGCAGATTCCAGGGGACTGCTGGCTCTAATTCTTACTCATTGCTGCCTCCATCAGTTTCTTAGTTTTCCTCTCTAGGAAATTGATGTCATAGCGCCATCCATTTCTTCATTTATTGTAGAAGAGGCAGATTAAACCAGATATTTTCCATGTTTGAATTCCGTGGAGCATGGTGTTTTGTAAATACAAGTTATTATTATCATAATAATGAAAAAGCAAAGACTACAAAGACAGATATATATAAGGAGATAGTGTCCAAATGGAGCCTTACATATTTATTCACATAAATAGATGTATGTATGTGTATGTATATGTACATATATATACATATGCATATCTTACACATAGGTATACGTATATATCTTATATGTATTTGTGTAGACACAAATATACATACACTTTCCCCTCCTTTTTGTCTGATTTAAAATAATTAGCGTTCCATTAGAAAATGAGTTTTACTTGAATCATACATTCCTGAAATCATTTCAGTGGCAGATCAGGTTTTACCATTGGGGTTTCAGAAGTGGCTGCAGAGCACAATGCCATCTCCATATTCATATTTCAGATCTGTCAAGACACCCGGATAGTTCATCTGATCACATGGATTTCCATTCCAGGCCTTGGGAGACAAGAAATCCGGCCATCACAGAGAGCTGGGGCAATTAAACTGAATCAGCGCTCCGAGTCTCAGCGGATGTCTTCTGGGTTACCATGGGGGACATGGGTTGGTATGAGGTTTAATCAGGCACTAACAGCACCTTGCTGGGAACTTCATGGTTGATAAAGGCAGCAGCATCAGACCAAGTCGCTCCTACTTTTTAAAGAGAAAGCAGCCTCTTTTGAAATGTAAAGAAGGCAGGCTTTGTTGCACCATGCAGTTCTAGGGAGAATCTGAGAGGAGTTACAATTGTTTTCTTTCATATAGTTTCCAGCATTCTTCCTGGGTTTTGATAATAAAGTGAAAGATGCCCATAAGGCTAAATTTTTAAAGGACCCTCTTCCACACACAGCCTGCACTCCCTTGTGGGTCCTATTGCTGTGCTCACTACTATATGGGTCTCACTATTACGCTTGTCATTGTTACACTGCTTTGTGAACCACATTGGCCACAACCAGGTTCTTGTGCCATTGAATAGCTGGATCCATGTGCCAAAAAAAAAAAAAAAAAAAAAAGGAAAATAAAAGAAGAAAGAAAAGGGAAAGAAAGAAATACTGTCCAAATGGGGCCCAAGTATGCACGAACGGGGGGCCTCTTCTAGGGTCTAATTGCTCTTGTCTCTGAGAAAAACAAATGATCTTGAAGGAGTTATTCTTTGCCTGGAAGTTTCATTTTGCTCTGAACTCTTTTCAGGCAGTTTTGATTCTCAACAGAGAAGGGTAGTGATAGCCCTATTAAAAGAAGCCCTAAATGTGTCTATTTGTAGGCTGTGTGTATAATTTATCATTAAAAATCAGGACACTTTAAAGAGTAAAAGGAGGTGTTATTAAAAATCATTCAAGGACAAGAGGCATAACCTAGGATTATCTCAGGCAAGCTAGGACATAGGGCCACTCAATCCATTGGCTGGTATTGTAGTCCTAACAGCAAAATGCACACCTCCTCACAAGATGGCCTCCGTCCTAGCTTCAGAGGTATGTCTTAGAGAATCACAAGTTAAGAGAGTCCACTTAGCAAAATGATACAGGAATCTCAGCTGGGGAGGTTAGGGATTCGTAATTTTAAAAATAAAGAGACACCATGGCACTTCTTTCACAAGTGGATTGCTATTTTTTTCTTCCAGAATTGCTTAATGCTAGTGGCACCTTCTTTACTGTTATTTCCTTCTTGTTCCTCCTCTTCATTATCATCCTTATCTTCTCTGTTTTCTAATTCTGAGATGCATAGCAGTGCCCATGTCTCTTGGTGATCATGGTAGTAGGGGTTCCCGAGAGCACCCTCTCACCCATCCCTAATGTCTCTCTCCTCTTTAGTTATCAGGGACCTTCACAAGTACCTCATTTAATGTCTTCCAGCTGCCAGTTGGGGTCCTCAGCGCCTGCTTTCTCATCAGACTTCTAGAGTTGTTGACCCTCAGTGACACTGCTGGGACCCATGATGATAATAGTAACTGTTCACCTGCCAGCTGTCTTGAAGTCCAGAGGTCCCTCTTGGGGCTGGTGGGGCAGGGAGTCAAATTACCAACAGCACTCCCCTTGGCCACTGGCCACCACTCATGTTACCTTATCCTTCTGTCTTTGCCTCTAGCCCTGTCTCAGAGAAAAGAAAGGTTCCCAAAATCCCTTCTCAAAAGCTCTTAGGTTGTTGTTGTTTTTGGTTTTTTCCACATTTTAATTTCACTTAGTTATCATGTTCCATTTGAAACAGGATTATGAGGAAGAAGAAGGGGGAAATGGGAATGCTGAGGCACTTCTAGGGAATATTCTTGGGGTAAAATAACACAGGGTGACAGTTATTTTGAGGCAAAGAGGAAAACGAGCAGGAAACTAGAGATATGATCGGGATAATGAAATGTTGGTGACAAAAAGGTCCAGGAATGAAGTCAAGTGTCAGAGGGCCCTTGAAGGAAAGAATTCCCTTTTTACTCCTCACAAGTCTTTTTTAAAGCCAATTCTTACAAACTGAAACAAAACTTTGAGTCTATTGTCACAGTTTCTCTCCAGCGTGAAACATGACAGTATTTAAGCCTTCATTGACACATTGGTAATTCCCCAAAGAGAAATGGGTTAATTGAAAAAGTTGGAAACTTTCCAGTATATGGGGCTTGAAATAGGCAAACTTGCATGTTCCTGTGTGTGTGTGTGTTTGTGTGTGTGTGTGTTCATTCCTGGGCTTTTCTTTCCAGAAGATGTTGACGGTGGCTGCACTGTATCTTAACTGTCAAGCTATTTTTTCCTTGCTAGCTTTCATTTGTGTTTTTCTTCACCTTTTGGAGACCCCTTACCTCTCCTCTCTTAAATCTACACTCACCACAGAGCAGACATAATCCCAGATTTTCAGTAAATCAACACTATTTGCTCCCCACTGACTGAGAGAATTTGATACTGACAGACTGTTATACCTAAAAGAAAAATACTGCCATGGTTCCTCTCATATTCTTTGCCTGGAAAGGAATGCAGGGAGGAGTGTGTGTGGTATCCATTATAAATTAGGTAACATGGGCCCCATTATTCTTAACGTGGATTTCATGAAAGTGGGTACATATGTTACCCTATCCTTGCTCACATCTTTGACCAAACAAACCCTAGTACCTGGAGTATTTCCAAATGCAATTAATTCCCTTCAGTAAGGGCACTGGTGATTTATTTGGTCTGCAGCAAACATAGTCTTCTGCCTGATAGAATGCATGGCCCTCCATGTGTGAGACGGAGGCTGGGATGTAGGGACTCTGAATGTCACATGTTGACAATTCTGGGTTCTACCTTATTAAGGCACATCCTGGCTGTGGGGCCGAAAGAACGGTGTTATTTGTTATTCATCTCTGTGTTTATGATGAACATGGTGATGGAACTTAGACTTAGTGTTACTGAGTCAGAATTACTGAGAATGAAACTGGCTTCATGGTTTCTGACTCTATCTCAACTTTAGATATCAAGCTGGAGCTGATGCTTAGCTTTAGAACTGACTCCCTTTGGGGAGATCAGGATTTCTACCAATCTGTCCCAGGCTGCCCAGTGGAGGGAATGCAATGGCTGCACACTGGAGACCAATGGATCACCTAGTAAGCATTACCCGGGGTCAGAGCAGGTAAAAAAGACTTGGAGTGCAATAACTGGCAGCCATAGTTTGACAGTGATTCTCAATCTTCTCCAAGACCAATGAACATAGAATATTGAGCTATTGCTTGGCAAATCTTGTATGGAAGTGACCACCGAAAGATTATGAGCTACTCGAGGGCAGGAACAATGCTTTTTTCAAGGGACAAACACCAATAGCAATACACAGTCTAAAGGTGTGTGTAGGGAGGGGAGGAGGTTTGCACCATCAGTTTTACTCAGGAAATGATGCAAACCTATCCTCCTCTGCGAACTCACAAACCATATTCACTTATTAAAGGTTATGAAAAAGCTACACTTAGAATTTCCCATATTTATTTAAAAGAACTTCCTCCTCCCCACCCCTTCAGAACTCTTAGTAAGACTTCACAGGACTACCTTGGGAACAGTTGATTTAGTCGTCTCTCCATTCCTGGTTCCTGTCATTGCCCAGCACCAAGAAAGCAGCCAGTATAATCCCAAAAATGATTGAGTCCCAGGCATTGGTCTCGGTCCTGGAGATATAGAAGTGAACTAAATAGACAATTCCTGTCCAAATATATCTGATATTATAGCCTGCTCTCTATAGCCTCAATTTGATCAATGAGATTCAATATTAACCCAATCCTTTAGGGTCACCATAAGTGAACTAGAGCCAGCCTGGGACAAGCATGTGAACTGTCTGTGGATACAACCCAGGATGAAAGTCCCTAGACACACCCACAGGGATCGTCAGGTAGAAGATGACCAGCCTCTGTCCTGTGGCACATCAGGTTCCCAGGCATTGTTTCATTCAGCAGCATGAGCCCCACCCATCTGCTTTTCGGTGCATCAAGCTCTTGTCTGTCAATCCCAGCTCTGTGGCTGCCACACAGTATGTGAGTCAGGAGGTAAAATCACTCATTTTCACTTTACCTCGGTTTCCTAACATGTAGCAAATAAGGATGATTAATAATATTCATCTCCCATTTCATATCCCCTTTGGGAGATACCAACCTCTCTGTAACACATAATATAGTGCCTAGGCCCTCTGGGCATTCAAGACTATTTAAATTATTTCATAAAAGCAGAATTCCATCCCTCCTATTTCATCCTTTTCAGGCTCTGTATGTATTTTTTTTTCCATAGGCAATGTTTCTCTTCTGGTTTCTGTTTTGTTTTCTGAGGGCAACGATTGATGAAAGAAAACAATCACCCCCCCCCCCCCCCATCCTCTGTGAAGTTGAAAATCCCCAACTTCTCCTTTGGTGCCCAGCGATACCACTGAGTGTCAGCATGCATCTGTCTCCTTCACTCATTTTCCTTGGACCCTCTCTGTGTTTTTAGTAATTGATTAGGGGCCCTGCAGAGGTCTCCTTCACCCCCTGTAGTCTGTTTCATTTGTGATGACCACACCTCCCTCACAGCCCACTGAGATGTCAAAAGCTGCTATTCAGAGGCTGGCTGATCAATTGAAGTAGGTTTTGGCTAGAAAGACACCCCCAACCCCCACTGCCCCTTCCTTTCCTCCTCAGTGCTAGGATCTTCCTAAGATCTTCCCGATCCTGGGAGCTTGGCAAGCAGGGAGCTCAAACTCAAAGTACCAGAACAGTGAGGTAGGGTTTGCCTTTCTGTGAAGGAGGCAGCTCTTTGTCCAGGCTCCCTACTGCATGACCCAGCATACCTAACTTTGCTGTGAAATACTGAGTATGTGCTGGTTACAGATTAACACCCATCTCCCTCAAGCCCCTTTCTTGCTATCCTGTTTAGATACCTAGGTTCTCCTTAGCCTCCTGGTTGAAGCCTGTTTGCTTTGCATAACCCCACCTCCATCCCCACCCCTTACACTGGATCCAATCCTAGGTATTAATCATTAGTAACAAGTTCTGGAATCTCTTATCTCCTGTCATTACTGTCACACATCAGTCAGTGCTTTCCTTGCCAATGTTTTTGGGAGGAGAGCCCAAGACACAGGTAAGAGAGAGAGAGAGAGAGTGACAGAGAGAAAGAGAGAGAAATAAGAGGGAGAAGGAGAGGGAGAGGGAGAGAGAAAGGGGGAGAGAGAGAGAGAGAGAGAGAGAGAGAGAGAAAACAAATAGGGTGGTTGGTACATTTGATCATAAAAGAGACCTTTTAACAATAAACCAATAGTGATTATAATGACAATGACAATGTCTCCCAGTGCTGAAGCCTTAAGTTGTATTTTTTTCATTTCTACATACTGTAAAGGACAAATGAGATGTCTGATAATGAAGGAAGGGAGGCCACCAGATCTTCTGCACACAAGCTTCTTTATAGTGTGTGGATGTCCCTAAGAACTGAAGCAGCCTGTGAGGCCAGATCTTTAGCACCTAAAATGGAATGTTTCTACTGGAGTAGAATAAGATCATTTTGGGGAAAACCAAGCAACAAGATGACCCATCCACTTGTACTCTTTCAGGAACATGAGAAACATACTTTCTACCTCTGCTTCTTCATTCTCCCTCCAGATGGTGGACAGCCCTGCCAGCCCCAACCAGGCTCACCTGCTTAATCTCATCCAGGTTGGTCAGACCTCTGTGCGTCCATGATAAAAATGGGAAGGATAAGGTATGGTGGGCAGAAAGTCACTGTGTCCTCTGTGCTCAGGAATAAAATATCACCCTGCACATCAAAAAATTCAGGAGGTCTGTCACATCAAAGAGTAGATAAGCTCCCTCTGTGTGGCTCCAGAAAACAGACAGAACAGAGTGTTGGAAGTTACAAAGCCTCTGGACAGAGCTTTGGTACAATTAAGGACTTTCTAACTACCAGATCTCTCACAAAATAAAAGGAGCTACTAATTCAGGAGGGGGTGTGTTTGTCATCCCTGGGGATATTCCTACAGAAGCCTGGTCATTTAAGTGACATGGAGTAAAAGAGATTGCTGCACAGGACAGAGACTTGAGTTACACAGTCTGTCCCAACCTTCCCAAAATTCAAGTTCACATGCTTCTCCCAAATTCATCAGGGACTCCAAAAAAATATGTGAGGCTTAAGCAGAGACCAGCAGCATGTGAAACAAGCAACAAATGTTCCCCTATCATCTCCATCCCTGTCTCCCCATGGGGGATCTGGACAACAGCCTGCTTCTGCATTTTGGCCTGGCTTCTGTGTAGTGCACCCTGTTTTTGAATGGAGGTGTGAGGGAGGGAAAGGAAAAAGTCAGTTTCTCTGAGTGCTCCCCAGGGGTTGAAATTCTCTCCCAGTGGACAGGTGGGTGGGAAATCACATACAAATCAGTATTTGGTCGAAGGGTCCAACCAAATCCCATGACACAGCAAAAGATTTCAAATTATCTCTGGAAAAGAATTCAACCTCCCCTCCAAATTTTAACTCATATCTTGAAAGCTCACTTTGGAAACCATGTCAGATTCTAAATTTGAAGGACTCTCATAATCTCTGAGCACCTACTACATGTCTGGTGTGGGGTTGGTGATTTTGTATCCTTGGTACAGAGATATGCATAAGGGCCTTATTGTGTAACCATAATGATTTTTGGGGAGAGCGGGGGGACAGACTTTGATTTTAATATAATAGTGCCAGTATCATACAACAACTCCTGTGGAATCAATATTCCTGGATCTATGACTGTTCCTTTAACGAGTAGATAAAGATTTAAGAGGGAAATAACTGGGAAACTTGTGTATGGGTTAATGTAAATAAGACACAAGGTTTTCATGCCCTTCTGCTTTCACTGGGGACTCATTTCCCTAATACAGTCTCGTTGTAAAACAATCCACTCCCGAGGAGGTCAACAGTGAAAAGTTTGTCTTCTGAAATTAGTAATCAAAGAGTGAAAATAATTAATAGAGAAAACAGCACAGTTCCACATTGCGTTCCCATGTAGATGTCTATAGAACAATAAATCAGTAGGGGAAAGGAACAATATAGGCATTTACAATTAGTCTTCATGCATAATGCCCTGGAAGGAGAATTTGTGTTAAAAAAGATAACATCTGCTGCAACTTGGTTTATAAATAATACAGCTAGATATTCAGGTAATGACATGACAGACGGTCTCTTGTGTCCTTGTCCTTTTGTGTCCAGTGCTGAATGTGTTTATATCCCACAGCTTATGGCATACATGCCTGGCCTGTTTGTGCTGGGGCCAGGAGTTTCTCTCTCCTTCAGTTAAATGCTTCTTTGCTCAAACCATAGCATTCCACATCGACGACCCAGATATCCAGAGAAATCTGCTCCATTTGGTTTTAATTGATCCCTTACTGTGAGAAGGTAAGCGCCTGAAAGAAGTGTGATCAGATGCACATTCAGTACTCTCATCCATGAACCAATTTCTTTTGTGTTGACACCCAGGCTTGACAAAAAGAGTGATGGTTAAGGTCAAGTGCATGAAAGCTAATTCTAAACAATGATGGATTAGCCAAGGCTTGGACTCTATCTTATCTAGGATGTTCTGCTAAAAGGTTGGGTATTTTTCTCCCATTTTTAGAAGTCTCCTAATTCTCAAATTAATGAAGTTATCACAGACCAGTATTTGTGGGGGTTCTTTTCTTTCATTATTCAGCTCTTCACCACTCTGCTGACAGCAGCGTGAATGATGGCCTTCAAGCAGATGATTCTTCTTTGCCATGAAGAAACTGATAAATACTGCCTGTCTCTGCAATAAATTGTGCATGAAATAGTCCACTCTGGTAATCTATAGAGTTATGGTAAGGAAAATGGCATTGTGAGAAAATTCAGCAAAACTGCAATTAACTGAAACCCAACTGAACAAAATCCTCAAATAGTCTGAAACATTTTTTATCTATTATTGTTTGTTTCTATTTATATTCCACTTAGGGGAAAGGAGTCATAGCAAAATAAGGTGCTGTTGGGGGCTTAATCAAATAACTTATTTTCAGGGTATTTAATATAATTAGTAGACATTTATTTCAACCTCTGCTACCCGCTACGGCCTCAGTCCTGTGCTATGAGATTTCTCATTTATAATGATGATCCAGAGACCAAGTAACACCAAGAACTTTCAAATAATAGGCCCGTTAATTCACATTTTATGCAATAAGAAAGCAAATTTATATGTTATAAACAAATTTTTTAACAGTAAAGGTGGAATTAAAAGATTGGAAAATAAGAAATTTTAACTTACATGTCTCAAGCTCTGGTTGTGGTTTGTAAAGATTTTTAGTACTTGGAAATACACAATGGCACAATGCATTTCAAAATAAATGTAAGTAAGTTGCTGGGTCATTTTTTTTTTTTTTGATGGATGCTTTAGGCTGCACAATTTTCTTGAAAGTAGTTATGGTGCTTTCTCTGTAATATATACAAACTCTTTGAGTGTCTTTCTCTAGACTACTGCCAATATGCAAATGTGTTTGGTTTGTGAACTAACTAGATATGTTCTCTGTCGCTTCCACACACATTGACCTTATATGTACTAGGAATCCAATCATAACCCCAAATACAACTGACACTTAAACAACACAGGCTTGAACTGCATCAGTCACCTGATACGTGAAATCTTTTCAATAAATAAAGTAAGTGTACCTTCTGTTCCTTATGATTTTCTTTTTTTTATAAATTTTTTTCGAAAGATTGAATTGCGTACTTTTATTTCATTTTATATATTTTTTAAAGATTTTATTGGGGAATTGGGGGAGGGGACCAGCCAAGTTGTTCTTCAGTCTTCATTGTGGTGGGCACCAGTTACCATCTGGCTTCCTGTCAGCAGCTCATGACCTCTAAGCTCAAGGTGCTGTGTTACAGTCTTAGTTGCAGGTGGGCGTAGCCACCTTCCCATGTGGGAGTCGAACCAGCAGCCTTGTTGTTAAGAGCGCACACCTTATCCACTGAGCCATCCAGGCGGCAGCTCAGCTCAAGGTGCCAAGTTCAGTCTTAGTTGCAGGTGGGCATAGCCCACCATTGAACAGGTAATCTTGTTGTTACACCAGCTGAGCCATCCTGCCACCGGCTGGCAGCTCAGCTCGAGTGCAGCGTTCACTGGCTCATGTGGGAATTGAACTGGCAGCCCTGTTGCTCAGAGCACGTGCTCTAAGCCAACTCTTAATCAACTGAGCCACTCGGCTGGCCCCTGATTTTCTTAATAACATTTTATTTTCTCTAGCTTTCTTTATTATAAGAATACAGTACGTAACACATATAACATACGAAATATGTATTAATTGACTGTCTCTGTTATCAGTAAGACTTCCAGCCAATAGTAGGTTATTAGTATATTTGGCTCTCTGCATTTGGGGATTCCCAAACGTGGATCAAAAGTTCTGTTTTTGACCCACAGTTGGTTGAATTCTTGGATGTAAAATCTATGAATATGAAGGGGTGACTGTAAAGTTTTTGGGAGTCAAAACTTATAAGTGGATTTTCGACTGCACAGGGGTTGGTGCCCCTAACTTCTACATTTTTCAAGGTCAACTGTACTTTGTATCTTTCCTAAGGATCTCTATTGAAATGTACTCTGATGTTAGGCATTGACAACAGAGTATAAATTTAAGTCAATGTGTTAACTCTTCCAAGGATGTTCCCACTGTACAGATTGTCTCAAATAGTCAAATAAATTGTCATCATGAAACAAGCATAAGTAAGTAGGTATTGTGTTATAGACCAAGAGTTTCTCAGCACCACGCTCTTGTTGGCTTCGAAGGAACCTTGGAAATCATCCAGTAGCCCATGCCAATTATTTAAGCTCAATTCATATGGAGACCCTGCTTTATGTCAGGCAGCACACTGTTTCCTCAAATCTGCTATCTCATTTTATCCTTACAAAACCCCATGAAGTTAGGATGATTATCATTATTTTGTAGATGAGGTAATTGAAACTCAGAGAGTATTAATAAAATGGGCTCAAGGTTATATAACCAGTATATATGAGAAGTGGTGTTGAAAACAAGGTTTTTGGGCTCCCAAAGTAGAGGTCTGTCTGCTACATGACTAATTAGTAAGCATATTAAAAAGAACAGGAAACATAGGACTTGCCATTGGTTTGCACAGCAATGAAATTCTTGGGAGAAGGGGTTGGGAGAAAAGTATCCCTGTATCATTAACTCTTTCTATAGTGATGTTATAACAAATATCCCCAAACCCAGTGGATTAAAACAACCTTTGTGTATCTGTGGATCAGCTGGAAGTTGGCTGATCCAGGCTGGTGTCAGCTGGACTTAACTTCAAGCTTCAGTTTGGGTTTAAGTCTGCTTTATATGTTTTCCATTTTCCTCAGACCATATGGGCATTCTCTTATCATGGTAATGGCAGAAGCACACAGCATTAAGATTAACTGCATAAGGACATTTCACATCTCTATTTGTATCACTTCTGATAACATTCTATTGATGAATGAAAATTGCAAGGTCAATTCCAAAGTTAGGGTAGCTGTTAATGCAAGGAACCCCATCCCAAGACCTTCAAAGTGTCATCCAATCATGGCATTAGGCCCAAAGCCCAGGATCTCATGGACTATAGAAGTCTGGGTTTAGCTAACCTTAATTTGAAGACCAAAGAACTAAAACAAACAAACAAAAAACAAGTCATATCTTCCTTCCATACCTAACACGCAATGATGGAACAGGAAAAGGACCACTCTTCTTTGAAAAAGAAAGAATGGGAGTCACAAAGCTGCCACTGATCAAGTATGTCTGAAATTCTACTGGGAAAATTGTGTTAAGAAATGTTCCTTGATCTGGCCCCAATTATGCTTGATTCCACTCTCTAGAAGGTCTCCCCCTTTTCCAACAACCTCTTTGGCCATTTTTTATAAAGCCAATGGAGAATACATACTTCTCAAAGGCTGAGCAGACTTCTCAGATGCTTCCTGTCTCTAGAAACTGGGGGCCCAGAGAGCTATTTACAGCTTGAAAAATCTAAGTTTTTTTCACATGTCTGGAAGTGTTTTTTACAATATAGGTTTCTTAAAAGCTGTGTGGGTTTTCTATGTATTTGATGTTAGTCAACTCTATGTGCCAAAAACACTCACAATTGTTTCCAACACATGCCTCTCTGTACATATAGACTCAATTATGAGTATTTCAGCTTCATCAGACTTCAGTTGGGAATATGCCCTAATTTCTCTAAAAGACTTTCTGTTCAGTTGAGATAATATACTACATACCATATTATTTCTTTCATTGGTTAAACAAAGGGAGTTATGGTGATCCATCAGATTTGGTCATTATATTAAGGATATATCTTTCTGTCAGCACATGGAATTGACTTTTTTTCACAAAGTCTCTATCATACTGGCCACACCTTTGATTTAGTAAGATTTCGGTTTTATTTCCAATATTAAGACTTCTTGACTTTCTATATTCCCTCAAAGTGTGGCTTATAAAAATAGCCAGTTCCCATTCTGAGTTCTTCTCTTTCTCATAGTTTATGAAATGCAGGTAGCAGCAACAGCTTTCAAAATTTTTCTATAGATCTCCTTCCTTATATCTACAAATTTATTAGGTACACCATCTACCTTCCAGATTATTGTAGGGAACAATTTACCAATGTTTGCCACTACATAATGTGGGTCCTCAGCTTTTCAGCCTCCTCTGTCAGGTTGGGGTTTGTTTGTTGGTTGATTTGCCATTTTATTCTACCTGCCTATAGTCATTTGTATATGAATCATTGTCTGATTCCCAAACCACTGCCACATATTTTAGATTTTATTATGAGAGTAACCCATTTCCAGTACCAATTCCTATATTCATAATTTATCTACCATGATGTTCCCTAACAAACCATCTCAAAATTCAGTGGCTTTTAAAAACAATAATATGGTAATGTTTTATGCATCTGTGGGTTGCCTGGGATTGGCTGATCCAGGCTGGGCTCAGTTGGGTTCAGCTCCAAGCTACAGACAGGTCCTGGTCTCTTTCATATGCCTCTTATCTGCTTCAGATCAGCAGGTTAGCCAGATCATGTACTTCTTATGGTGACTAAAAGACCACAAACACATTTCTTATGGTGATGGTAGAAACCCAGGCACATTTTCAGCCTCTATCCGAATCCTATCTCTAAACATCACTTTGGCCAAAGCAAGTCAGATGTTAGACCCTCTATTACTTTACTTTTTTTGTTGCCATAACAAATTACCACAGACTCAGTGGCTTAAAGCATTAAAAATTTATCTCACAGTCTATAGGTCAGAAGTTTGACATAGTCTCGTAGGGCTAAAATCAAGGAGTCTGCAGAATTGTGCTCCTTACTAGAGGCTCTGGATAAGAATCTGCTTCCAAGTTCATTCAGGATGTTGGCCAAATTCAGTTTCCTGTGGTTGCAGGGCTGAGGTCCCTGTTTCCCTTCTGGCTGTCAGCCAGGACCTATCTTTGCTCCTACAGGCTGCCTACTTTCCTTCTTATACTTGCTTCCTCATTTCAAAGCCAGCAAGGGCATATCCAGCCCTTCCCATATTTTGAGCCTCTCCAACTTGTCCGTGGTCCGCATCTCTTTTACCACACTTCTCTGATAGACTCTAGTCAGGCACATTTCTTCATTTTTAAGGGTTCTTGTGATCAAATTGGGTTTACCTGGATAATCTAGGATACTCTCCTTAATTCAAGATCTGTAACCTTAATTCCATCTGTAAAGGCCCTTCATAGTTGTACCTGGATTAGTGTTTAAGTGAATAACCAGTGGACAGAAATCTTGAGTTTTTTTCTACCACAGACCTCAAATCAAGGGGCATGGATGTGCACTCTGCTCACCATGATATGGCAAACCAGCATCAGTAGCGTGGTGGAATGTATAGTCTTACGAGGAGAAGACAGGAAGAGTGAATATATTTGAAAAATCAAACCAGAGTTTAGCTAAACATTTCTGCTACAGGCCAGACAGTAAATGTTTCAGGCTTTGTGAAATATATGGTCTCTGTCATAACTATTTAACTCTACCATTGCAACTCAGACAGGAGCCATAGACAGTACATAAACAAATGGATATGATTGTGTTACAATAAAACTTTATTTATAAAAACAGGAAGCAGATTGGATTTAGCCTACAGGTGTAGTTTGGTGATCCCTGATATAAACTGTCACAGTTCCCCACTAGACTCCTATCCCTAAAATAAGAGGCTTTGGTGATAAATTCTATATTATAATATCAAGTGGGCCCCAAAGATAACAAAACAAAAGAAACATTAGTTCCTTATCACAGAAACTGATTTTACCCTAGACATCTGTTTGTTCAAAAACTTCTTTCAAATTGGTATAGTCTACCATTTAAAGTTACATTTGCAAACTGAAATATTGCACCTGGTTGTCTGTCAATAGGCCACATGGCATAAGACTGCACCAGACATTTGTGAGCAAATCACACACTGATTGTCCAGGAAATTCTGTGCGTATATGTTATGCACCATACCCACCTTGGTGGCTGAGGATGCTAAGTCACTTGTAACATGTGGTGGTTGTTTGCCTACATAAGGATTGTTCCCATTCTCCATAGATATTGGTGTAGTGGAGGCATATTTCTCCTACTGAGAATTTCTACCACATCCCCTTGGGAATGGGAAGGGCATTCTGAAATCTGGAAATGTTTGTCTTGTGGAGAGACACTTATCAGGAACCTTAAGAGTCTTCCAGAATTCAGTTCAGTCAGCATGATAAACATTGAATATGTACTGTGTAACCAACATGGGACTACAAAATAAAATGACCAACTGGGTCCTTCATGTGACATGTTGATTGTCATGGTGGCCACAGTGGTTCTGTTGGATGTGCTCAGGCAGGCTGAATCGTGCTTCCTACTTTCATCTTCCTAATCATTTGACTTTCTTGAGCATTTGCTTATGGAATATGAAGCATTTTCTTTGTAACAGCTGATTAAAAGTTTGCTAGAACTGAAGAAAACATAGATTTAGAAATAAAAGCAGTTAGTAGCTTTTATCCATCACCAAGGAATTAACCAATTGGCAACAAGTGGGACAGCTCAATTTCTTTAGATATCTGAGGCCTAAATAACTTAATTGGGGAAGCATGTTAAAAGGGATGGAATGACATTCATTATGGATTAAGTTAATACATTTCAGACCCATCACATGGCTTAATTTAACAAATTCCACATCTTACTGTTTGGCAGGAAATGGCGTCTCATGAACATCATTACCAGTCAGTCTGACTCGAGTTAGTTGAAAGGACTGACTCCATCTGAAAACTGTTAATCTTAATAATACTGTGCTTTGCCTTGGCAAAATCCTTTGTATGCTTGAGATGCTTAGGACTCTCCTGCCAGCCTCCCTGCGGCCCTCCCCTCCCACCATGCTACTCAAATTGAGAAGGGAAGGACTATCACACACTTTCCAGTTAAACCCATCTGAAATGGAGCAGGGTTAGTCCACCGTTGGGAAACTGGAGGTATCCTACCATGATTACCTCTACATTTTACATAGAAATCATTGAATTATGTACGTATTTCTATGTCATTAGATCAATTATACTCTTTTGATGTAGGAAAGGGAAAATGAGAAATTTGAGGAAAAATAATATAAACCACTACTTTTTAATTGGCCATCTACTATGAATTAGGGAATCTAACTGCATTAACTCATTTACTTCTCAAAATAACTGTGCAAGGTCACTATCATTACTCCTAATTTGCTGGTGAAGAAATCGAGTGTCTATAAAGTTAAGTGATTTGGCTGTGGTCATGTCTGGTACAGGCAGGGTTCCAATCAAATCGTATTGATTCCAGCCTTTCAGATTTATACCTTCCACTTCACTACGTTGCTACTAGAGAAGAATTGGGACTTTATTAACAATGCTTAAAGCACTTAATCCCCCTTTAGAACTCGAACCAAAAGGTGTCACTTCCAACTTTCATGGACTGTACTTGGTTGAGATATTTCAAATGCCCCTTACCATTGAGAAAGGATTCTCCCAACTTATTTCCTCTCTTCTGGGGGAAAATCTACATAAAGAATTCCACAAGTTCTCTCTAAATCTCTTATGTGTCACAAATGGAAATAGAGGCAGGCTGCAGCTTCCCTTGTCCTATAAACCATGGGCCACAGGACTTTCTGGCCTAGTGTGAGGCAGCCCTGACAAAAGTATAAAGAAGGTAAAATTAGCCTATGTATCAGCCTCTCCTACTTTTTCTTAATTACTCATGTATCAGTCTATCAGTGCTACATAAAATCAACTACAAAAATCGCAGCTGCAACAATAAGCATTTATTTCTTGCTCACCTATCTGTAGTCATTTGAGGTGGCTTTAATTAAGGCAGTGTGTCTAGGTTTTGCCTGCTACTCAGCTGAGCTAGGCTGCTCTCCAGCCCTGGGCCCTAGTGTGAATCAGGGGTCTGACTGGATTGTGCTATCTGAGCTTACCTTAGGTAGGTTTCCAGTCTGCTCTATGTGCTCTCATTTTCTTGGGGCCAGTAGGGTATTTCTTCTTATGGAAATCGGCTAAGTACAAGAGAGGTGATGCTATCAAGGGTCAGAACAGACACAGAGTCACTTCTTCCCAAATATATTGAGCCAATCCAAAGTATTGGGCTAAACATATCACTGACCTGAAGAGGACATTACAATTCTATTGGCAACGATGAAGGGAAGAATGAAGATCTTCCAGAGGGAAGATGGGGGTAGCCTAGGAAATAGTTTATGAGCAGTCAACTCTCTACCTACTTAGAAGACTAGCACTAGTATAGGCAGAGGTGAACCCTGACCCCAACCCCTCTGAAAACCAGCCAGCGTCGTGTGCACATATTAACTGCCTTTGTAAGTGTAATGAGCACCATAGTCAAACCCCAGTGGGCCACATGATAAAGTCGTTCCTCTTGTTACCTTGGAGTGGCTTGGAGTTTAACATTAACCATGAGTGATGATGGGAGTATGGGTGAGCTCACAAGCATGGTCCCTGGATGTGACCCTAGTTCAGTTTCAGAACTCTAAGCCTTTTCCAGAGGGACTGGCCTGGAGCAGCTCATTTTACAATGGCTACCAATGCAGTTATAGAATATAGACTTTATAGGAGTTTCCAAGATCCACCTCACTTTCAGACGATGCCCACATGTCACTTTTATCACCCTAGTTAATGGCTATCTTTAATTCATTGATTCAGAATTTATAGAATTTCAACTATGTTCCAGATGCTGCTCTAGGACTTGGAAGTAAAAAGATGTCAAATTCTTAGATCAAACCCTGTGCGAGATGTCTATTTTGTTGGTGAGGTAAACATGTAAAAGAACAATAATAATTTTTCAAAGAACTAATAATTGCTGGTCTTTGATTACATGCTGGATGTTATTCTAATTTCTTTTCATGTATGTGTTAACTTATTGAATATTGACAATTCTATGAGGTAGGTGCTACTAGTAGCCATTGTCTTTGTTCTTTTTAACAGATAAGAAACTGAAGCAGAGAGAGATAAACTAATTTGCCCAGGTCACACATCCATTAAATAGTAAAGTCAGGATTTGAACCCAGGGAACCTGGATCAGAGTTTGTGTGCTCAAATGCTATGATGAACTTCCATCAAAATGTAATGAGAGCTAAGAGACATTCAAATTTGGTGCCTTTGGGAGCAGAGAGAGGGGAGAGCACCTAACTCTGCTAATGGAAAGTTTTCACAAAGAAAACAGCCCTTGGACTGGGGTCAGGAAGAACAGGGTTTGCATATGCAGATAAGAGAGAAGACAGTGATTCAGTCAGAGAACAGCACAGAACAAGCATGGAAACAGGAGGAAGGGGAATTCAGAGTTCAATGTGGCAGGAGCTAAAGATAATAGAGCTACTTCTACTTGGCAAAAAGAAATGGTTTGCAATGTATCTTCTTTCTTTCACTTTACAACCATTTATTAGTAGAAAGGCACAAATGCTGGAAAGCTGGAGAAAAATAGGAAATTAAAGCATATAGATAATATTCAAGTAGAACAGTCTACTCATAAATGAATAATTGAATGTAGGTGGGAAATAGTTTCACATCTGTGGAAACATGCCCAAATTCAGCCTGTCTTGTTATGGTTACATGGATCTTAGCCAAGGATGGGTCTTTGCCAACCATTTAAGTTGAATCGAATGCAAATTTATCTGTGATTGAGCAAAACAGAATAAACAAAATAACCAAACCCATTAGAAGGTACTTTCAAGAGATTGAATCGTTAAAGAACAGTGCTGAGTTGACTGAAAAGTAGAGAAAAATCATCCAAAATTAGTTTCCACTTAGATAGAGACTGGCTAAGTAATTTAGCTTACTTTGAGGTGACTTCATTCATTCATTCATTCATTCATTTAATAAATATAAAAAACACTATTGAGGACTTACTTTGATTCAGGCTCCATTCCAGCCTCTGGACACACAATAGCAAATATGGTAGTAGACTAAGGCCTGTCTTTGTGGAACTTACATCTAGTGGAGGGGTCAGAATTGAATAAGGAGGTGTGTGGTCACTCACCCATCAGTAAGTGGACTGGATTCCATATACAGTAAGTCCCCGACTTATGAATGAATTCTTTTCCGGGAGAACATTCGTAAGTCTGATTCATTTGTAAGTCTGACAAAGTGAGTCTTATACATCTTTGACACAAATACAGCATACGATGTAAAGCCAATGGTTGAATGATTCATGTTATAAGAATGAGCGACGTCTACCATCTTTTCACCTTAGTCCAACCTCTCAATTATTTTCACTTTTGTTTCCATGGTTATTGCTTTGCGCTTCCTAGCAGTCCCCTCCACATCACCACTGCTTTTCCTCTTGCTTCCAGACATCCTGGGCTCTGATTGAGCAATGTACACTATCACACTGTACAGTAACAGTTCACATCTACAAATGTTCGTAATGTGAGGTCTGTTCGTATTTGTGAAAGTTTGCATCTCGAATGTTCAAAAGTTGGGGACTTACTGCACAGACTTGTAAAATATACATCTTTCAGGGAGACAAATCTCTTGAGCTGTTGGATGGGAAAATATTTGTGTGAACATTCTGTGTGTTTTGAGCACTTGTGTATATGGTGTGGGTTAGGAGGTCCCCACACCAAGAAGCCTCATATTCATTCTCTGTTCCTCTCTCAGTGGCTACATGGGATCTGGACTCCTGAGAAACAGCCTCACAAAACTGTTTAGTCAGGTTTGGCAGTCAGATGAGCAGTCCTGGAGTATGAGTGAATCAAAGCAACTTTTAAGGGGATTCTTCTTCAAATTCTTAATTGATTGAGAGATGGACACAGAAGTTAGGCAGATGGCAACAACATAACAGCTTTGTCTCTGGAAAGGCTACTTTGGAGATAACAGAGTGCTTAGATGTGTGGCAATAATTGGGCTTCCTTACAATTCCTCTCTGAACTGAACTTACTTAAGCTGCAGGCTACATTTCCTTACCACCAACATGAGCAGGCCCTGCATATTTAGCAGAATATAAAGAGAAACAAAGAATGTGTGTATCATGAGGACAGTCTACTTCAAAAGAGAGAATAACCCAGAAAGAACTGAGACAGAAATACCTAGTTGCTTCTCTTATCCTTAGCTCCTGGCAGTTAGGATTACATATGTAACGGTAAATACAGAAGAATCATTTGACCGAATAGGTATTCTCATTCTCACGTGACCAATTGTCCAGAGGTAGACAATCCAGAGTTAGAGCTGTTGCACCATGAGATCTTAAGGGATCCATTTTACTCCATCCTACTTAGTTTGTGTTCCTGTCTTCATGGACACAAGATGAAGTCATCACTTCTTTGTTCCAGCAAGGAAAAGGCAAAAGGCAAAAGCCAAAAAGATTCTTATCAATTGAGTTTGTCCCCCTAATTTAGAAGCTTTACATGAAGTCCCATCCAGTGACTGCTACTTACATCTCAATAGTCAGAACCAAATCACATGGCTACTTACCTACAAGAAAGTCTAGGGAGGTGAAAAGATTTTAGTGGGCCTATTGACACAGACAACAAAATCAGGGTTCTCCTACTAATGAGGAAGATGAGAATATCTATTGTGTAGGCAACTAACTGAATCTGGAGGCCTAGGAGAGAATTCCTGAAGAAATGTGGGGAAGGCTGGAGTTGTTTTGTCAGATTTCTGTCTGTGAAGATTGTACATTCTGTCCAATTAATGAAAGGGTCATAAATGTGGGTTAAGCTTTGTCCCCAACAGACTGGCCAGAAAGTATTTGGATAAGTGTTGTGCCTCTCCGGTACTCTGTCATCTCATGCTCCACTTCCTCCCTCCCCAAATCCTTCCCCTTCCACATCCCCTATCTCTTGTTCCCATTCAGTGCCCACATCTTGCCTCCCTCTTCTATGGCTGCCGTCCAGACAGCACTCCCAATCTGGGAACTTTCCTGACCCTCACTTCCCCCACTCTATTTTCACAGTATCGTGTCTGACCATGTCAAGGCTTATTCTGTGTAAAGGGGACTGGCTAGTGAATCTGATCAATTATACCTCATGACAGGGGTAATGGCTGCCATTAAGGTAGTGGATTGCCCCTTCCAGACAAAATATTTTAATAGGAGATGCCCTAGGCCAAAGAAATATCTAACAGTGCAATTTCAGGCAATGGGTTAGGCAAAGAATAGGGGAGAATTTGAGCAGGGGCCCCTTCAACACATTTCACTTAAATGACTCCTATTGGGCACCTGAAAGCATTTATATAGCTGTGGGAAATAAGACCATAGACTCAGACTTTTGGAAAGGCTGTTCTTGTTATTTTCTCAGAGCTGTGTTGTAGGACTATAGGAGAGGCAGACTCACCCACCAGAAGCAGGATGCCATGAGTAAGGTAGGTGCTCCAAACAGATCCCTTGGATCTCATTCTGTGTTTCTCATATGCATGCACCCTATCTACTCATGCAGCACAACTATGGTTCTTCTCTGGGGGACCACACAGGCTACTGGGGTCTGCTCTGCCCATGTTCACAAGGGATTGACATCCTCCCTGGCGTTTCCCTTAATCAATGACTTACGGGGCCAGAAGTATGAAAGTTTCTTGTGTTAGAGCAGGACAATTCTGAGGCACAACTTAGGCTCTGGAATTCCCCAAAATGATCAGGATGAAGTCCTCCTCTGTGGAAATTTTTAGCTGAGATCACACATTGCTTGTTACCTCACCCTCCCTAATCTTTTCCCCCATTTCCTTACCAAGTTCTCTAGGAGCATTTCCTTTATATTAATTTAACACAATATTCATCTCAGGGTGTACTTCTGGGGAACCCAATCCAAGACAGTCAGTCTTAACACTGTCTTTCACTCACCAACTTCAGACTTTCTTTAATACATGACTATAATGCAAGACTCCTTCCAAGAATTGCCTTCTTGTCAACCAAAAAAGGGACTTCTCTCTTTCTCAAGTAAAGGAAGAGGGTCTTGTGATACTCAGGGAGGTTTTTTTGTGATAACTGGAAAAAAATAGACAAGACCCACTAGACATAAGGTAACTAACTTCCAAAGGTGGTTTTAAGGGGTGCTAATAACAAACATTTGAAAATAGCATAGCATTTCTTCAGTAAAATATTAAGTATTCTGACACCAATTCCAGTATATGCTTGTGTGTTTTTCCCCACACCATTAAGCAATTCTCTGACACCAGCTGGGTGTCTTACAATTCAACTCAATTCTGACACTATCTACCTGGTGATAACATCAGATCCCACAGTATAAATGTTAAATCCCACAAAACTGTTCCCTCACCCCAACCCCCAATTCAGGGACCAGTGACAAGTCCAGGTTGTCACCTGGGCTTTTAAACAGCTGGCTATAGATCTGAGGTTCCCAGAACCCCCTCCTTGGGTTCAAGTAATTTACTAGAATAGCTCTCATAACTGAGAGAAACATACTAGATTACCAGTTTATTATAAAAGGTATCCAGATGGAAGAGATACATATGGCAAGGTATGTGGTAAAGGGTGTGAAGCTTCCATGCCCTCTCTAGGCATACCACTAACCTCTAGTCTCCACTCCTTCACCAACCCGGACACTCTGAACCCTATCTTTTAGGTTTTCAATGGAGGCTTCATTATATAGGCATGAATGATTAAATTATTGGCGATTGGTGATTGAACTCAATGTCCAGAACCAATCTCCTCCCTGGAGGTCAAGGTTGAACAACTTCAACCCTATAATCAAATTGATGCTTCCTCTAGTGATCATTCCCCATGCTTAGGTTACCTAGGGGCCCAAAAGTTACCTAATTAACATAATGAAAGACATCTTTATGCTCTCATCACTTAGGAAAATCCAAGGGCTCTAAGAGCACTGTACCAGGAAAGTAGACAAAGACCAAATTTATATTTCTTAGTATAAATCACAATATAATTTTGCTGCAATGTTAACTGTCTTTAATTAAACTAAAATGAAACTTAACTGTCACAGAAGGTAATCCATATCTGTAAACAAGGCATTGGTCTATAATAGGAGGGGGATGTGGTCCTAGTAACTTTGGGTAGCTCATACATTCAGATAGTGAGTCTCCAGAGTCCCTAGTTTAGAATAAATTTGCTTTCTGCTCCTCTTGTGACTACATTGCTGTCCTAGGCTTTGGATACAGTGATGAACAAGTTAGACCACAATCCTGCTCTCTTACAGTTTTTTTTTTTTAATTTTAATTTTTAGTTATTTTTTTATTATTAGTTTCAGGTGTACAAAACAATGAAATAGTTATCCTTTTCACCCCTCACAAAGTGACACCTCCCCTCCTCCATCCACTGCCCACCCACGCCCGATATCATACGTATCTATTACAATTCCATTGACTCCACTTCCCACACTGTACTCCACATCCTGTGAATGTGTGTGTATATATATATATATATATATAAAATTATAGTTGACATATAATATTATGCAATAGCAGCTTCAGCTGTACAGTGCAGTGGTCAGGCTGCTACACCGTCCATGAAGTGGTCTCCCCAACAAGACGTAAGTCCATCTGGCCACCTAAAAAATATTTATTTACATTATTGATTATATTCCCCAAACTGTCTTTCCTATCCATGTGGCAATATTAAAGTTACCAATTAATGTTGTCTCATCTCTTCCCCTTCTCCCTCATGTCCACCCCCCTCCCAACTTCAATCCTATAATCAGTTTTTCTTCTGTGTCTCTAAGACTATTTCTGTTTACAGTGTTCGTTTATTCGTTTCTTTAGATTCCACATATAAGTGAGATCATATGGTATTTGTCTTTCTCTGACTGACTTATTTCACTTAGCATAATGTTCTCTAGGTCCATCCATATCGTTGCAAATGGTTCAATTTCATTCTGCTTCATAGCTGGGTAATACTCCATTGTGTAAATGTACCACAGTTTCTTAATCCAGTAGTCTACTGATCAGCATTTTGATTGTTTCCAAGTCTTGGCTATTGTAAATAGAGCTGCAATGAACACAGGGATGCATATATTTTTTCAAATTAGTGTCTTGGGTTTCTCTGGATAAAGACCTAAGAGTGGAATTGCTGGGTGATAAAGTAGTTCCATTTCCAGCTTTTTGAGATACCTCCACACTGATTTCCATAGTGACAGCACCAATCTGCAGTGCAACAGGGTTCCCTTTTCTCCACAACCTTGCCAGCACTTGTTGTTTGTTGATTTATTAATGATAGCCATTCTGACCAGAGTGAGGTGATATCTCATTGTGGTTTTTATTTGCATTTTTCTAATGATTACTGAGGTTGAACATTTTTTCATATGCCTGTTGGCCATCTGTATGTCCTCTTTAGAGAAATGTCTCTTCATATCCTCTACCCATTTTTTAATTGGGTTGTTTGTTTTTTTTTGGTGTTGAGTTGAATGAGTGTTTTATAAATTTTGGATATTAACCGCTTATCAGATATATCATTGACAAATATCTTCTGCCAGTCAGTAGGCTTTTGTTTTATTGATCATTTCCTTTGCTGTGAAAAAAACTTTTAAGTTTGATGTAATCCCATATATTCATTTTTTCTTTTACTTCCCTTGCCTGCAGGGATGTATCAGCAAAAATATTGCTCAGGGTTATGTCTGCAAATTTACTCCCTATATTTTCTTCTAGGAGTTTTATGGTTTCAGGTCTTATATTTAAATCTTTATTCCATTTTGAATTTGTTCTTGTATATCATGTAAGGAGGTGGTCTAATCTCATTTTTTTTGCATGTGTCAGTCTAATTTTCCCAGCACCATTTACTGAGTAGACAATCTGTACCCCAGTGTAAATTCTTGCTTCCATTGTCATAATTAATTGACCGTATATGAATGGATTTATTTCTGGGCTCTCTATTCTGTTCCATTGCTCTATGTACCTGTTTTTATGCCAGTACCATGCTGTTTTGACTACTGTAGCTTTGTAATATGATTTGATGTTGGGTAGCATGATACCCCCTACTTTGTTCTTATTTCTCAGGATTGCCATGGCTATTCGGGCTCTTTTATGGTTCCATATAAATTTTAGGATTATATTTTCTATTTCTGTGAAAAATGCCCTTGATAGTTTGATAGGAATTGCATTGAACCTATATATTGCTTTAGGCAGTATGGACATTTTAACCATATTAATTCTCCTTATCCATGAGCATGGTAGATGTTTCCATTTATTTGTGTCTTCTTTAATTTCTCTCTTCAGTGTCTTATAATTTTCTGAGTACAGGTCTTTTACTTCTTTGGTTAAAATTATTCCTAAGTATTTTATAGTTCTTGAAGCAACTATAAATGGGACTGTTTTATTAATTTCTCCTTCTGATAGTTTGTTATGGGTGTATATAAATGCAACTGATTTCTGGATATTGATTTTGTATCCTGCTACCTTACTGAATTCATTTATCAGTTCCAATAGTTATTTTATGAACTCCATGGGGTTCTCTATGTATAGTGTCATGTCATCTGCTTATAATGACAATTTTACTTCCTGCTTTCCGATTTGGATGCCTTTTATTTCTTTTTCATTTCTGATTGCTGTGGCTAGAACTTCCAGAACTATGTTGAATAAAAGTGGAGAAAGTGGACAGACGTGTCTTGTTCCTGATCTTAAGGGGAATGGTTTTAGCTTTTCCCCATTGAGTATGATATTAGCTATGTGTTTTTCATATATGACCTTTATTATGTTGAGATATGATCCCTGTATTCCTACTTTGCTAAGAGTTTTTATCATAAATCGCTGCTGGATTTTGTCAAATGCTTTTTCTGCATCTATTGATATGACCATATGATTTTTATTTGCCATTTTGTTGATGTGGTGTATCACATTAAATGATTTCGGGCATTGAACCAACCTTGTACACTGAGGATGAATCCCACTTGATCATGGTGTGTAATCTTCTTAATATATTGCTGAATTCTTTTTGCTAATATTTTGTTGAGATTTTTGCATCTATGTTTATCAGGGATATGAGCCTGTAGTTTTCCTTCTTTGTGCTGTCTTTGTCTGGTTTTGGAATCAGGGTGATAGTGGCCTCATAGAAAGAGTTTGGGAGACTTCCCTCCTTCTGGATTTTTTGAAATAGTTTGAGAAAAATAGGTGATGATTCTTTTTTGAATGTTTGGTAAAATTCACTTGTGAAGCCATCTGGTCCAGGGCTTTTGTTTGTTGGGAGCTTGTTGATTACTGATTCAATTTCCTTGGTAGTAATCAGTCTATTCAGATTTTTCGTTTCTTTTTGCATTAGCTTTGGAAGGTGGTATGCTTCTAGAAAATTGTCCATTTCTTCCAGATTGTCAATTTGTTGGCATATAGTTGCTCATAGTAGTTTCTCAAAATTTTTTGTATTTCAGTGATGTCTGTTGTCACTTCACCTCTTTCATTCCTGATCTTACTAATTTGTGTCCTTTGTCTTTTTTCTTTTTTTCTTTTTGATGAGCCTGGCTAGAGGTTTGTTAATTTTGTTTATCTTCTCAAAAAACCAGCTTTTGGTTTCATTAATCTTTTGTATTGTTTTTCTGGTCTCTATTTCATTTATTTTCACTCTGGTCTTTACTATCTCCTTCCTTGTACTCCCTTTGGGCTATTTTGCTGGTCTTTTTACAGTTCCCTGAGGTGTAAGGATAATTTGTTGATTTGAGATTTTTCTGGCTTCTTTAGGTAGGCCTGCACTGCCATGAACTTCCCTCTCAGGACTGCTTTTGCTGCATCCCAGAGATTTTGGGTCATTGTGTTTTCATTTTCATTTGTCTTGATGTATCTTTTGTTTTCTTCTTGATCTTATTTTTGACCCATTTGATTTTTAGTAAGATGTTATTCAGCCTCCATGTATTTCTGTGTTTTCCAGTTTTTTTTCTTGTAGTTGATTTCTAATTTCATAGCGCTGTGGTGAGAGAAGATACATGATATGATTTTGATTTTCTTAAATTTATTGAGACTTGTTTTGTGGTCGATATTGGAAAATGTTCCATGTACACTTGAGAAGAATGTATATTCTGTAGCTTTGGGATGAAATGCTCTGAAAATATCAGTTAAATCTAGCTGGTCTAATGTGTCATTTAAGGCTGCTGTTTCCACATTGATTTTCTGTCTGAAGGATCTGTCCATTGGTGACAGTAGGGTGTTGAAGTCCCCTACTATGATAGTGTTACTGTTGATCTCCATCTTTATGTCTGTCAATATCTGTTTTATATATTTAGGAGCTCTTTGTTAGGTGCATAGATGTTTACTAGGGTTATGTCCTCTTGTTGGATCGATCCCTTTATCATTATGAAGTGCCCTTCTTTGTCCTTTATTATGTTCTTCAATTTAAAGTCTATTTTATCTGATATAAGTATTTTTACTCCAGCTTTTTTCTCAATTCCATTTGCATGAAATATTTTACCCCATCCCTTTACTTTCACCCTGTATGTGTCTTTTGATCTAAGATGAGTCTCTTGTATACAGCATATGCAAGGGTCTTGCTTTCATATTCATTCAGCCACCCTATGTCTTTTGATTGGAGCATTTAATCCATTTACATTTAGTGTGATTATTGGTAGGGGTGTAGTTATTGCTTTAGTTATTTGTGTTTATGGTCTTCATTTGTTAGGTTGTTTCTTTCATTCTTCTGCTTAAAGAAGCGCTTTTAACATTTTCTGCAATGCTGGCTTGGTGGTAATGAATTCCTTTTGCTTATTCTTTTCTGGGAAGCTCTTTATCTCTCCTTCTATTTTAAATGATAGCCTTGCTGGATAAAGCAATCTAGGTTGTAGGCCTTTGTTTTTCATCACTTTGTAAACCTTCTGCACTCCCTTCTAGCCCGCAGAGTTGCTGTAGAAAAGTCAGCTGATATTCTTATGGGGGTGCCCCTGTACATAGCTTGCTGCCTGTCCCTTGATGCTTTTAGGATTCTGTCTTTGTCTTTAAGCCTTGCCATTTTCACTATAATGTGTCTTGGTGTGGGCCTGTTTGGGTTCATCTTGGTTGGAACTCTCTGCACTTCCTGGGCTTGTATGTTGATTTCCTTTGCCAAGTTAGGGAAGTTTTCAGTCATTATTACTTCAAATATGCTCTCAATCTCTTGCTCCCTCTCTTCTCCTTCTGGGTTTCCTATGATGTGCTGGTTGTTGTGTTTCATGTTATCTCCCAGTTCTCTTAAACTATTTTCAATGTTTTTTATTCTTTTTTCTTTTTGTTAGTCTGCTTGGATGATCTCTGCTATCTTGTGTTCTAAGTCGCTGATTTGATCCTCTGCTTCATCCAATCTGCTGGTAATTCCTTTGAGTTTGTTATTTATTTCATTAATTGCATTCTTTAGTTCTAGCTGGTTGTTTTTCATGATTTCTCTATCCTTCTTTATATTCTCACTAGTTTCCTTGAACATTCTAATCATCAAAGTGTTCTGAACTCTGTCTCCGATAGATTGGTTCCCTCTATTTCCTTTAGTTACACTGATTCAGGAGGTTTCTTCTGTTCTTTTATTTGAGATGTGTTTCTTTGTTTCCCCATTCTGGCTTACTCTTTGTGCTTGCTTCAATGTATTAGGTAGATACTCTAGGCCTCTCAGTCTTTTCTGGGTGGACATGAGTGGTGTGTGTCCTTTATATTTGAATTGCTTAGTCTCCCTATTCTCCTGTGCATGAGTACTAGAGGTGTTCCTTATGTTGTGTGTCTTCTCCTGTTGAAGTTGAGTTTCGATTGCTTTTGGCATGTCAATAGGTGGGATTGACTCCCAGGCTAACTAGCTGTGAGGATTAGCTGTGTCCACAGTTTATGAGCTGTGTGTATGGGTTGACACACACCCCCCCAATGAAGCTTGGCCCCTATGGGCTCTTGTGCCTGTAGCGATTTCCCTTTGGGTGTGACTTTTGTAGGTCAAACTCTGTAATGCTCTAGTTTGGTCTAAAATTGGTCTCTAGGTGAGATGGTTCTTAAGCTTCTGTGGCTGGGCCCTACTGCAGAGCAATTTTAGAGCAAAACAGATCAACAAGCATGACCACAACAGCGACCAAAAGAAACCAGATACTCTCACATGTAAAAAACAACGAACAACCAACATTAAACATACACAGAAATATCAAGCATACAAAAAAAAACTGCATAAAAATGGAAAGAAGGAGGAAAAGTAGAGCCTTGAAAAGAAAGAAGAAGGGCGAAAGAGGGGGAGACAACAAAGAAGAAAGAAAAGAAAGAATGAAAGAAAGAGGAAAAAATATATATATGTACGTCTACACACCCATACATATGCACATATATACACATATATATACATATATAAAAAACTAAAAATGATAATAATGAAATACAAAAAAAAACAACACCCAAAACAAGCAAACAAACCCCCTAAAACACCTGAAAAAGCCGAACAAACAAAAAGAAAAAGAAAAAAACAGAACCAGTCTTGGCTAAAATCCACCAAGCGATCTCCAGGTTGTCCTCTGCTGTACAGAAGCTCCTCTGCATTTTGTTTTGTGGGGGCAGAGCCGGCCACCTGGCGCTGAGAGTGACCCTGGCGATGCAGGTCTAGATGAATGGGGTTATGAGTTGTGACTAGTAGTTTTTACAAAGTCAATGCCATTTCTGTTCTCACCTGCTCTCACCAGGCTCGATGTGTCTTCAGGCACTTTTTCTGCTTGAGGCTGTGGGGGTGTGTGAGATTTCTGAGCTGCTACAAGCCACCTGGCGGGGGGGGGGGGGGGGTGGAGGTCCGGTGAGTGACTCAGCCACTGAAGTTGCCCTGCCTCCCAAGCAGCACAGGAGAGGTGGGGGCAGGGAAGGTAGGCCCACACTCTGCAGCCTCTTCCCGGCCAAGTTCCTCAACCCCCTGCGAGTAGGAGCTCCTCGGTTGTCTGACGCTACTCTTCCATTCAGAGATCAGCTTACGACTCCGGGATGGCGGGGGCCAGGGTTTCCGAGGGAGGGTGGGGGTGGGTTTTTATCTGTGCAGTTGTCTTGTGCTTTCTGTCCGAGAAAAAGAAAAAAAGAAAGAGAAAAACAAAACAAAAGCAAAAGCAAAACTGTCCCGCCGCCGGTTTGAGCTGAGGCTTCTGCCTCAGACACTCCAGCCATGCTCCTGGCACCGGACTGCAGGGGGCAGGCTCTGAGCCCGCCCTGGCACTGCAACGCTCTCTGACCTACCTTCTGAGGTCCCTCTGCTCCACAGCCGCGCTGCGCACCGCTCCTGAGTTCGCACGTCTCCCCTCTCTCTTCTCCCACTCTCCCAGCCCAAGGCTTCTCTGCCTTAGACTCTGTAAACCATCGTGCTCCCACTGCACGCTCCGCAGGACCAGGAGGCGCAGGGAGCGAGCCGCGAGAACACTCTCCAATCTGTCTCTTGGGGCCCTGCGTCTCTGCAGCCGTGAGTGCGGGCTGCCCTTCCACGCATCTCGCCTCCCTCTTCTCCCACTCGCCTGGTCTACCCACCTTCTAGTAATCATCATGTCAGTCTCTTAGCTGTTCTGTGTGATGAGTAGAGGTTCCTTTGATGAGTTACAGCTGTTCAAATTGCAGCGCTTTCCAAGGGAGAACTCAGGGAGCTCTCTTCACAGCTGCCATTCCCCCTCACCCCTTGCCCTCCTAAAGTGTTAAATTGGACCTATACGGTTCTTTCTTCCATGCCTCCACTTTCCTATCAGTAGGGTTTGTAGGAAGTAGTGCTGGCTAAAGCAGCACATGGTTTGGGGGAAAGAATATGTAGATAGTACATTAGCAATAGGAGGAACAGTGGAGGCAAAGAAGAAGAAAGAACTAACACCTCAAGTCTTCTATTGCTTCTCCATCCGACACACACTGTTAACTCCCTGTGTTAACTACAAAGCAGCTTGGAGATGAACAACACATGCAACAGGTCAGCCAGGGAGAGCCACTGAAGTTAAATGACAACTCTCTAGGCTCAAAGACATAGCAATAAAGCTGGTCACGTGCTGCTCCCATCTATGGAGGATGGGATTCTGTTTCTTGGTTTTATGAGAAAAAACTGCCTGTGATTCCAGGCTCCACGGCTTTTAAGTACTACTCCTTCAAAGCAATTTCTTCATCTAAAAGATTCTACATAGCTCTCTGGCACTGTGCTCTCCAAACAAGAGCTATGTGTGACTGAAAGCAGACAGCTACCTGGTTTCCATCACCACAGCTAAGAGAGCTAATGGGCTCAGGCACGGGATTACACATCATCCCTAGCATTCTGGGTAATTTGTATGGGAGACACCACTTGACTTTCAGCCTGCTTGAGATGTGTCACAGGAAGGCTTCAACCTGCAGAAACTGAGATTGGTGAAAAGATCATCTTGAGGTTGAACAACTTTTGCAGAAATGGTGTTATTGGAGCTGAAAAATCTCTGAGTTGTGACACATCCTCTTAAGCATCTGATTGTTTTCTCAGGACTCAGGGACAAGGCAAGAACGAACTACACTGACAGGTAGCTGACTTGCCTAAGCAAACAGATCTGGGGCTGGCCCTGGACTAGCAGGTGAGGCCTGACTATGGACACTCAGGATCTTGCCAGAGTCTTTCTGGCATCCAAATGGGGTGGCAATACTTACACACCAGATAGGAGCAGAAGGGACTGAATTTACAGGGGAAATGATAAAGTCTTTTATATGGACTCACAGCTGCTCTTAGAAGTACCTCTGAAACCCCATGGTTCACAGAGCGCCATGGCTAATGGAATCCACACCCTGTCCTCTCCCAACCACTTATTCCTCCCGCAGTCTTAATTCATAGGACATGTATCATATTTCCAAATCCATGACAATGAACTTCCCTTCCTACTCACTCTGAATTAGGGAAAACTGAGAATTTAGGGAAACTGAATGATATTAACTAACATTATTATTAATGACACTTATGAAGCACAAAGTATTTGCCAGCCATTGTACTAAATGTTTTATGTGCATTTTTATAATTTAATCCACACATCAAGGAGAAAGAGTGTACCTCTACCATCACTGAAGTTGCTACCTAAATCAAATCCCCCAAGACATACCCCTGGTCCTACTATAGATTGGCTGGTTGAAACTGGGAGGTACGGATGAGTATTTGCCCCAAACTAGCCCAGGGTTTCTAATTCTGTATTGAATCAAGGGATAGAAATACTCTCAGACTGTAGTCACTTCACCATTATGGGGCTTGTTTTACGGATGCAGATTGAAAAGCAGGTGAATTCAGAACCCCAAATTCTGAATGGGCCAAAGTGGTTACTATCTCACTTATGATAGCCCTTTATCTCCAGAGTCATTCTGTGGCTGTGGAAACATTCCACATTCCCAAATAATCCTGCCTGAAAACTTATTTCTCACAGAAGTAGTAAGATATAGTGGTTTAAAGCACACCCTTTGTAGTTCAAAATAAATTGGAATCCCAGCTTTGCATAGGAGCTCTCCTTAAGCAGGCCACTGTCCTCTTCAAGCCTCAATTTCCTGTCCCATAGGAAGACCAAATGGGACAAATACAAGTAAAAGTGGGCAGATTTTAAGTGCCCAGTGAACATTTGCTATTATTTATACGATTATTGTTAGGCAAAACACTTACTACAATAGCACAGAACAAGTATTCAAAATAATAACTCATTTAAGTTATAATTATTATATAAAGTTCATAACAAGTATCTAACTCATTTTAAGCTATGCAAAATGTTTTTATTAGTGTTTTTATTAGTGTTGTTGTTATTGTTTTCTAGAGAATTCCAAAATCATGATGACAATGGGTTTTGTAGATCTGCCATGCTTAGCTTGAGAGTCTGAGGGCTCACAAACTTCTTAATACCAGAAAAAGACATGGGATCAAGCATCATAGTCTAGGTGGCCTCTGTAAGATATTCTCCTGGGCCTAGCTACTGTGGGGAGAAATGTGGAATGCAGAGGCCGCATCTGAGTAGTTCTTCTTTGGAACAAGAACATAAAGGAAACTCATATTTATTAAGTGTTCACCATGTGCTTTCACCAGGGGCTTTCACATAGGCTTGTGCATTCAATCCTCCCAGTGACCCTTGAGAGAGGTAACCCAATCTCCATTCTTACAAAAGATTGAGCAGAGTCATGGAGAAGGTAACAAATTGGTCCAAAATGAAGCAGGTAGTGAACTACAAAGCCAGGATTAGATCCGAGGACTGTGTGACTCCTTTCCGTTATCCAGTGATGCAGGTGGTGTGGTCATAAGTCAAAATACAGTTCATGGAAAAAGAAAATTCATTCGTAAAAAATTTCTCTTGAGATTATCTGAGGATGGTTTCAGCCTGTGTATTGGGTGAGGCAGCATTAGGTTTTCACTTTCATGGCCTTCTCCCAGTTGGTATAAGAATGAGATAACTTAGAAAATCTTTATTTCTTCTTCCCCTTGATATTCCCACCCACTCCCAGGACAAAGGACTGGCATTTGGCCAAAAGGAAGGGTGGAGGATTTATGTGATCCTTAGCTGTTAAATCCCAAGGCAGTGAGACAAACAATGTCTCTAGTGTATCTTGATTTTCCTTCTTGTAGAAAAGGTGTCTATCTGCACCCAAGTCTCCTTTGAACTAAAAATGAGTGGCAGAGCAGTTAGGAGGAAATCAGCGCAAATGCAATAATTTATCTGATGATGCATACTTACTTATTGTCTGAGCCCTTCTTCATTTAAAAAATCTAAAAAGAAAGGCAACAAAGGAAGATTTTTTTATGCAAGACTGGAAGAATAAGGAGTCTGGACTTCCTCCTTTTTCTCTTCTTCACAACTCTATGCAATGCAGTTGTAAAGCCAGTCAAAAATTAACTTCTTCCATTCTTTCTGTGCTATTTGTTCTTGTTTTAGTTTTGGTTTCTTCTCTCCTGCCATTTTTGAGAATATTTTCTTTGTAAAGGCCCAGTTCTCTGGCGCAGACTCAACTCTCAGAATCAACATATCCTTGGCTTCACAGAAAACCTACTCCTACTTCTCAAGGCCCAAATGAAAGATTTTCAGATCCCTTCGATGAGATGATAGATGATAGATAGATAGATGAGAGAGAGAGAGAGAGAGAGAGAGAGAGAGAGAGAGAGAGAGAGAGAGAGAGAGAGAGAATTATTCCTCCACATCTGTAGGGAGGTTGGTGATATCTGTTAGTGAGGGAGGTGAGGGAGGGAGGACTTCTATTATAATCTGCAGTCATTAGATTTAGAGCATCACTATTTGCCTTTCTTCATTTTAGAGTTCATTCATCAATTTCCAAATAGGTAGATGGTGTTTACTAGTGAACTTTAGCTTTCCTTGGGTCACTAGCACAACAAAACAATTGCCTGGAATTGAGAAGGTAAAAACCAACTCCTCCCAGATGAATTCCAATGTATAAGGCAAGTCTTATTTCTATAACCTATCCTCTGTTAAACCTCTTCTTCCCCAGTCCTAATGGATAGTCCATCGATGTTCTTACTGCTTGTATATAACATTCTCATGAGACACAGTCCCTAGTGAACATTCATTCATTCATTGAAATATATATATATATATATCACAGAGACTGGCACTTGATATATATATATATTAAGTGCCAGTCTCTGTGATAGGACCTGATCATCTAAAGAGGAGCAAGAGACAACCTCGATTCTCAAGACACTACCAGACTAGCAGAAGAGAAAGACACATAGAGCAATTACTTATAAATGCTATAATAAAGTAATATAAAAGGCTCAGCAGTGTTGGGTTTTGTTTAGGTTAATAAATAAGAAAGGCCTAATGAACAAGTTCTCTCTAAGGCATTAAGTGATGGTCACTTAAGGATTACCCTTTCAAAGGTTAGGGACATAATTCATGCTCTTTCTCTTGAATGAACAAAGGTGTTTCATTTCATGGCTATCTAGCATTTCTGGGGATAATTACAATATAGAAATGTTCTTGTTAGAAATTTGATATCAAGAATATTAATTAACAAAACACTCTGTTATTGGTATACCAAGAAACTAGTAAGTAGACTGTATGTCTACTGAGAATTTCTGTGCAACTTCAATTTACAGAACCCTCACTACCTTGAAAACGTTGACCACTGACTCTTTTTCCTGAATGCAGATTCAGTGCCAGTTGTTTCTATGTTCAATGCTTGAGCATGTTTCTGGGACTCTATAAAATTGTTTTATATCTTCCACAGCGACGTGATTTTTCCCCCCAGAAAAACACAACATTATCTTGTGGGTGAGGGTGTTCACTTCATAGATGCTGTTTATATCAGATTCTATTCTTCTAACATGATAATTAATGCCTGATTCTTAGCCAAGATAATTTTTCTCTTCTATCTGATTTATTCTACATAACTAATGTATTGAAGCCATACTATATGCAAGGCATTTTATTAGGTGCCTTTCCATAGAATAGTTCATGCACTACTCCCCTTATTTCTATGAAGCAGGTTTTAGTGTCCTCATTTTTCAGCTGGGAAAATGGAGATAGACAAGAATGAAGTCTCTTGCCTGAGTTCCACAGGTCAAAAGTGGCAGAGTTGGAACTGGAACCCACGTCTGCCAGCTTCTGGCCCAGCATACTTTCAACAGCACTATGGCACCCCTTATACTTTGTGCTAACATTTGAGTTTCCCCAGAAACATTATGGTTGGAGCTGTAGCTTCATACCTTGTATAATAGACTATTTCCAGCATTGGGTTATGGTTCCTTCAACTCCTATTAAGTCATCAGTTAGGACAGTACATGTAGGAAGAGGTTTCTTGAAAGAATTCAAGGCTTCCTCACTGTCTTGCTTTATTTGAAAATGACTTTTCTCTAGTAGTTGGCTTTCAAGTAGCACACTGGACTTATAACTTCTTGAGCTCAGAGACGCTCTCCTGAGGACATGTTCTATTTTTTAATTGAAGTCTTCATCACTGGCTGGCTTCCAAGTGGTCTACCAGATGTCTGTTTCTTTGCTATAGCTGAAGCAGATTATGATGTTCCAGTTCATTTTTACAATTTGCTGTACTTTGCTGGCAGTCTGATTTCTTTAGCAAACTGCACTTGGGAGGCCAAACTCATGGAACAGACAGCAACATGGAAGCCTTCAGAATCTGTTTTCTTAGATACTGTCAGGCAAATTACACACACACACACACACACACACACACACACAAATTATCCCATCTTTTATTTTAGTGGTTAAGCCTAGATTATCCCAAATTTTCACATACATGTTACTTTCTCAGGATGTGCAGCCCCAAAATTAATCCTCAAGGGACTAACTAATCCCCCAACTGGGACCTTAAGAAATCTCCTTTCTCAGAAATCTTTCATTTTCTTCTTGGAAGCTTAAAGGAAAAATACCCACTGCCTTTCCCTATCCTTTTGCTAAATCCTATCCTTTATGTCCTGAGATATTTCATACTTTGAAATGAATTGTGTATAGTATGTGTGTGTAGGAACTGGGGAATTCTACTTTTTGAAACAAAAGCACAGTTAATTCTTACTCATGACTGTATTTATAGCATCTAGAACAGTTTCTGGTACTTAGTTGTGGCTGAAAAAATATTTATTGAATCAGCTAACTCTTAGTCAAGTTGGCTAAGGCAATTTGGGAAATTTAGTCATTTCTTATTTTTTCACACTGACTTTTAGAGTCTACATGACCTTTACCCCTAACTTAAGTGGCACATGATGAGGGGTTTTATTTTACTTTCCGGTTGCATGGAGGAGCAAACCAATTAAACATATAATAAAACAAATGGGAATTTGGGCTTTATAGGAACCTGGGAGGGTCCAAGGACCTCCTGGGACCTGTCACTTGAGTGAGGACTGGAAATCTCCATCTCCTAGCAGAGTTTTGTTAGCCTCAGGTGATGGTGTTAACACAGTGTTAGGCTGCCTTTTCAACAAAATACAAACAAAACCAACAGAAGAAAAACAATCAAACCAACCCCCCACTGCCCACTGGCTGACTGAAGCAACAGGATAGTTGCATTGAGGAAGGGGCCAGAACAGGAGGAGGTGGCAGTTTCCTAAGAAACTGTATTGTTAGAATAATTTTATTTAGTGTGGAAAAAAAGTCCCTCATACTGAAGATTTATTTGGAAGTCCTGGAGAGATCAACTTTTGGTAAGAGTCGGAACTAAAAACTTTATTGGGAATGCTCTGAACACTCAAAAGACCAACAAGAGAATTTAAGTTAGATGTGATTAGTATGAAGGAAGTTACATTTATTATACTCTTATGTATAATTGATCACATGAAAGGCCTTTTGTAACTATAAAAGAGACAGCCCATTAAATTGTTTTACCCTGAGGATTATACAAATTTGCAGATATCAGATTGGATCACCAGTCTACTGGTTTCATAGCAATGGTAAATCATTAAGATGCTTATTTTTATTCATATATCTTTCTTGCTGTTTATTAGTAACCAAATAGCTCCTCCCAGTTTTAGCTTTATTTTCAAACATCTGAACCAATCATTCTGCCTCTCTACCATGAAACTGGTTTCTAGTAGCTCTATAGGTCACCTTTGGGGTTATCTTAAAACAAACAAAAATATTTGGCAAGAACATAACTGTGTTATTTAGTCATGGACAGAGAGTCTATAGAAGAAGTCAGAGGCCACCTTATCTCACAATTTGAGTAGAGTGGCTATGACATCCTTGGCATCATTTTGTGCATATTAGTTGAGCTCATTTCCAACCCTTCCATTATCCAGATAAGAATGTGCTCAGAGACTTAAAGGTTAAGTTATGAATATTACGTGGCACACATGGGACAAGCAAATTGGCTTGTATGCTTATGCTAGAAAAGTTAGTTGAGGTTGGTTGCCATTCTTTATTTATTTCAGATGGCCTACAGAAAAACATAAGCCTGATCTCCTCCCATAGATGTTTCAGGAGGGTACAGCTGCAAATCATAGCCTGTATCACAGAATGAGGCTAAATCCAATTTGTCACTGTCTATTCACTTGATTTAGAGTTTTCATTTGAAAAAATACACCTGGCAGATCTCAATTACTAAAAATGAGAGTAGTTGATGTCAGATGGTTGTGTTGACATGTAGAACTCCAGTTAAGCATCTCACATTTCTTCCAGGCTTCATATTGAGTATCCAGCCCAGTGCTTTTCTGATACTATAGAAACTTTGGGATGTTCTTGCTGCCAAGGGCATCTCCAATATCTAATGTTCCCTTTGTCCCCAAAGTAATCCATGTGCAATGCTGATTTTTGCATTGTATGAGATCAATTTCACTTAGAATTTTAACTGGAGAGGTCAAAAGGTGTGTGTGTATCTATAAATCTAGGGTTCTGACAGCCTAGTGCAATTTTGGGGAGAGAGAGAGAGAGAGAGAGAGAGAGAGAGAGAGAGAGAGAGAGAGAGAAATTGTGCTAAGTAAATAAATAAATGGTATTCAGTTTTAAATGAAGTATCTCAATTAGCATTGAACAATTTTTTAAACAATCAAGATATTAAAGCTAGAAAGAAGTTAATGAGCCTATGGAGAAAGTAACTTCTAAATATCATTTTGTGCTTGGGATGGTAATTGCTTTATGACATTTTGATGTCATTAC
Source organism: Aselliscus stoliczkanus (assembly GCA_033961575.1). Taxonomy (NCBI): domain Eukaryota; kingdom Metazoa; phylum Chordata; class Mammalia; order Chiroptera; family Hipposideridae; genus Aselliscus; species Aselliscus stoliczkanus. The sequence goes on along the minus strand of CM066738.1, from coordinate 72,912,662 downwards.
AACATGAAATTAGGAGGGCAAAATGTTTCCAGAGTGTTTCGTTGGATACCCTGTTAGGAAGCTATTAAATGGCAAGATTATGCTAGTAAAATGATTTCAGTGTGTGCCTTTGGATACCTGCTTTACAAAATGTCATGAACTGAGGCTACGATACAAAATTATTCCAGTGTGTGTCCCTGAGAAGGCACCCACTCCAATGCTGTTATGTTCAAATCATAGTGGAAGATTAAACTTGGAAGCAGGATCTAGAGGTGGGGGGCAGATGGGGAATTGGTGGAGATTAGTCTCAATTATGATGTCAAAATGAAATGAGACTATCATAAGCAGTAGGACTGAACTTTAACCACCACCACCCATCCCCCACCCATCAAGCACTGTCTGAACAATAATGTTCATGAGACTTTCTTCTTCAAACCATAATAACAATGAGGTCCTTTATTGAAGGACCAAAGTAGTTTTATAAAAATAATAAGTTGCAAAACAATATGGTTTATGGTAAAGAGGAAGGTCGATTTATAACTGGAATTTCTTGCGAAAATGCAAGAAAGAACTCTTTTCTTTAGAAAATTGAAAATTCCAAAATTCAAACCTCAAGAGAGAATATTGACATGCTCCTCTGCTGTTGTACCCAGAAATTATAAATGATAATCTATAAAAGAGGCTGCCTTAAAAAAAACAAAACTCTGGGCCGGCCGAGTGGCGCGGTGGTTAAGCGCTGGCTTTGGAAGCCAGCGGCCCCAATTTGGGTCCCACATATGAGGGCCAGTGACACTGCCCTCAAAAAAACAAAACAAAACAAAAACTCAAACTCTGAAACATACATAAGAATCACAACCAGACACACGACAATATTCTAAGTCTCTCCCACAATCTCTTCTTTTCCCCCACAGATGTTGTCTCCTGCTGTGCAATCTTCATATCCAAAGAGGCACTAAGAAGCAAAACATCTGGGGCACTCCATTATCTGAGTTAGTGCTCAGAAGAAAAGAGGGTTAAAATAACTAATGTTCCTCTCTGTCAGTCCATAAAACCGTGCTTCGTTTCACATGTTTGCCAATAGGTCAGTGTTTAGTAAAATTTAACATATTTAAAACTCCCTTGGCCCATATCGCTTATGCTCATCAGTGGGTAAATTTGAACTGAAGTTTGTGTTTTGTTCTTTGTATGTGCAGATATGTTTGTGTCTGCTTCTGTGTATGTATGTGACACTGGCTTCCAAACTATGGTGGCTATAAATAGAGTTGTTATGGTAAGAAAATGTGTTACTCTATTAGCCTGTATTCAGAAATAAAGAAATAAGAAATTGGTTGAGATTAATATCTCCCATCACAAACACAGTGGGAAAGTTGGTTCTCATAGGGCCCTGACAGCAGAATGCCAATGAAACCATTAGGCACCATGCCCACCTTCTCCTCCTCTCATGGTACCACACACATTTTCCCTAGACCTTCTCTGCTTGTCTATGTGAAGAAGTGTGGAATCTGCACTATCAAACAAAAGAGAGATGACTTAGAGACAGGTTTCCTTGACAATGGGCCTGTAGTCTTTCTACATCAAAGACATTGGGACAGGGAAGTCCAAACATATTTTTTCTCTTTCTCTCCAACATCCTGCTTTTACCCAATTCTGTTCTGTTTTAAAACCAAATTATTATGGTTTTCGATTAGCTGCACATTAGTCAGAATAAAAAAATAGAAGGAGCCTTGTTCAGTTTCAATTTGATTATATAATTTGGGATATCTCTTTGTTTTAGGCCTATTGGGCGCAGCTTGGAAATCGGGCTCTATTTGGGGAAAAATGTCCTGTTAAAATATATTTATGGAGTTTCTTCTGATGGTATAAATGTTTGCCTTCAACCTTGCTCAATGATGCTATCAAAGTTCTCAATGAAGTATGAATTTCAGTTATTTGCTGTTTATGGATTTTATAAGCTCCTCAGAGAAAGCATATAACTAACTGCTCAGTATTATTATTAAGGTTATTATATGCATATGCACTGCCACTTATTTTTGAAGAGTAAATATTTGTGCTAATTATATCAGTGTCATCCACTGTGCTAATTATATCAATATCAACATGTTGATATTGATATAATTAATTAGCACAAAGATTTACTCTTCAAAAATACATGGCAGTGCCTCTGATTCATTTGCTGTGAGGGGAGCATGAGTGAAGTACTATTCTATAACACTGTATTTAGGCTCTGATATGCAATCAGCTTTAATAATTACCTAATACTGTAGGTGGCCTCAGACAAGTAAAATGTTTTGTTGTTTTTTTTTTTCCCCAGGGTTTCCTGGGAATTGGATGCTAAGATGAAAAGCATCTGAGTAGCTTTCTTCCAACATCCTACTTGGTGATTAACCAACTATCCAAGTACAAAGCTGCTCCTAATTAACCCTGAAGACCCCAACAGAAAGGTAGGTGGAGTGAATTAAAGTGTTAAAAAAAATAGAGACAAAATAATTCTCCTGAATTAACTCTAATTATTTAACAATATTAGGCTTGTTACATTTTAAATGGAAAAACTACCCAACAATAAATATCAGAAAGTGGAGGGGAAAAGCCTGAGTCATAAGGCACCAGAGCAGTGAGCAGAATTTAATTTGAGGCTACTCATTATGTAAAAAGTTCCTGGTAATTATATTAATGATAATAAGAGCTTACATTTATTGTTTTTACGTCAGACATGCTAAGTGTTTGTTTTATGTATTATTGCATTTAGTGCATACAACTCTGTGAAGCACAATTGTCATCCTTTTTTCGTATATGAGGAAACTGAGGCTTAAGAAAGATAAATAATTCACTCAACTCACACAACTGGCTAGTGATGGCAGGGTGGGATCCACACTGGCACCGAGGTTTTTAACCCCACCAATCTCTGCTGTCTTCCTAATGGACATGCACCAAGAAAGAGGTAACCCAGGGACATTTGAGAGGACAGGAAATGGAGAGTGTCTTGGAATATACTTCTCTCCAAGAAGATTCTAGTGGGGCTGCATAGAAAGAAGCAGAAATCTCATTCACATCCTGACCAGGAAATTAGCAAAGGTAAGGCTTAAGTACAACCAATTCTATTTCGCCTGGATTCATAGGCCAATAAATGGAAAGTAGTTTTATGAAACAGGTATCAGGAGATAATTAAAATATCAAACCTCCAAATTTTTATAAGTAGGTCTTTGTGATAGGCCACTTTGGAAAAATAGATTTTTAGAATGAGATCTTTGTGATGCCCTCGTCCTGATACAAATGGGAAGAATTGAAACCAAGAATCTGGTGACAGGCTGAATATTCTAGAAGAGCGAAGAAAAGGAGCCAGAACTTTGAACCCCACTTCTGTGTTCTTTCTACTATGCCATATGGCCTCTGCTTATACTTCTCTGCAGGGTTGGCCCAATGGTGTGAAAGCCTCCCCCAAATTTATAAGAAAATCTCAGGAATGCTCTTATGTTCTTAAATCAAATAATGAGAAAAAAACACAGATATTAAGAATTGTATTTAAAGACAAGAATCACTACTCATGCCATTTATTCATCTATACTCCCATCATTTTCTAAATCTTTGAATAATCCATCCATTAATTTAGAAATCTCCCTAAATGACAAAAAAAGAAGAAATAAATGTGGTTCTTCTATGTACTCAAGTTTCCATCTTTGTTCAAGACGTTACTTTTTGGTTTTTAAAATTTTTGAGTACTGTCTATTGCCACTTCAGCTAACTTTGATAAGTGTCAGGGAGACAGCCCCAGAGACTGAAGCAATACAAAGGCAGAAGAGAGAAAGAAACAGAAAGAATGCCAATCCAAGGATAATATTCTACTTTCACATTATTGCTCATTCACATTCTCTTTCATGGTTTTCCCAGGCCAGTGGTTAAGACTTGGTGCTTGTTGCCTTTACATGTGGGTAATGTCCCTTCTCTAGAAATTTAATGATTTCTACTTCAGTGTGACACAACTTCTTTCTTGTCATGTGGCCTTAATATTATGGTGGCTTTAGTTTTCTCAAAACCTCACACTTGGCAGTTCAAGTCTTATGTGTCCTTGCTCCCACCATTCTCACCTTCTCCCTAAAGCCTACGTTTCCTGCCCTCTCTAGTGTCTGATATTGAAGAGCAATCCTGTGGGTCTTGCCAGTGTCTCTCCACCTCTAACATTCCTTGCTTACTCTTTATTTCACTCCGATGTCCATCTATATTTGGAGGGTACTGCCTTCAATAAGGTACTCATAGGTATTGTAACACATGGAATATGTGTTTTTGTTTTTTTCCCCATAAAGTTAATGGTACTCAGGGTCGTCATCAGAGTCAGCACTTAAAAGTGCTTTTCATCTTCCAAGAACCCCGGAGTTAGATGAGGCCCCTAAGGAGGGCTTCAATATGAGGCTGTTCTGGTCAAGTAGCTAAATACATTAATTAAGGTCCATGTGCTTTATTTCAGGAGAGGGTCACAGACAGATTTATCACTTCTTTCATGCACTTCCATCATTTTATTTCCTTCTACTTTCTTCAAACACTGTGGTCCATGACATACTTTTTTGGGGGGAAACTTCAAAGAAGTACATGCCTCTGGTGAAAACTGCTCTGCTTCACACCTTTGACTCCTCCCATGTCTTTAATTCAGTCCTATAGAGCAGCCCTTCAGAGCCTTCACTGACCCAACAATTCCACAGCTCTCCTGTCACTGAGTTTCTCTGTAGCAAATTTAGCTCTTTCTCTGCCCTGTTTCTGTCTAAATCCTCACTTACACCCTGCCTCCATTTTTTTCTCCCTATTTCAAGCCCTCTCCTCATTCTGGCAATGAGTCCTGGTCTCCTGCTTAGGATCTTAAATTTAAAAAAGGAAAAAAATGCCCCTTAGAAAGCAGCTCCAAAATGTCCTATGACCTCCAGTGATAGCACAACTAGGCCTTTCTTATCATCTGTCTCCTCTGTCTCACTGTTGTGCTTTGAATACTTTTCCCTCTCTTCTATTTCTTCTTTTTCTTTATTTTCCTTCTCCCTCACATTTCTCCTTCTTCTCTGTTTCCCTTCCCTTCTATAGCTCTTTCTTCTTTCCTTCTGAAAGTGAGGCTCTCGCAGGTTAAGTAACTTTCCTATAACCAGAAAATGGCCAGACTGGTATTCTAGCATCAAACTGAGAAACTCAAAGGCCTTTCTTTTCCCAGTCTTTAAAGAACCTGATGTGCTAATTTTTACAAGGCATGAATCTTTGATAAACAATTTAATATTTTATATATTCCCAGAGAAAATCATGCCACCTCCTTTGGCCCAATTTCCCTCATATGGAAAGCAGAGGGGTCAATCTAAGCTCAGAGGATTTTCCAGTTCAATTGAAACCTGTAGGCATCAGAATTAGAATGTAAGTCTCAGAATGTGTATCCTTAATACAGGGATAATAATGACTACCTTTTAAGCTTGGGGTGATAATTCAATTAGATAATGTACATAAGGTCCAGCATGGTTTTCTTACATGAAATAAGAATATAATCAGGGCTGGCCAAGTGGCTCGTTGGTTGAGAGTTGGCTTGGGAGCACGAAGTCTGAGCAGCAGGGCCACCAGTTCAGATCCCACCAGGGCCAATGACGCTGTGCCCACTACAGCTGGGATGGTGAACAATGGCTTGACCTGGAACTGGGCTGCAGTGAGGCTGTAGTGGGCTGCCGTGGGTGGCTGGCAGCCAGTATGAGTGGCCAGCAGCAGTGAGAGCTGCCTTGGGCCACCATGAGTGGCTGTCCAATGGCTGGCGACCGATCTGCCTCAGCCGGTAAGAACGCAATGATCACAATACGAACATGGGCCAGTGAAGCGACGTCCTCCACAACTAGACTGAAGACAAAGGGACAGCAACTTGTCTATCCCCCTTCCCCAATTCCCCAACATGGTTCGCTCTCCCAATTCCCCAAGAAAATCTTTAAAAAAAAAAAAAGAATATATCAGAAGTAGTTACCATATACATATTGTACAACTGGTAAGACCAAGTACTGCATAACGTACTCAAACCTCCAATTTTCCATTTAGACCAGCAGGGGCAGAGGAAGACAAGAGGTTGCCCACAGTCTCATTTATATTATAATAAATAATATATCTTCAACCCCAAAAATATTCCTAAGAGATGCCTTTCAGCATAAGTATGTGAAGGCAAAAGGATATTTTGGGGCTAAAGTCTTCCCATGCCTTACAAATAATACTTATATACAGTTACCAAAGGGACCCTGCTCATAATATCTTTTCCTGGAAAAACATCCAAGGTTGGACCACTTCCACAAATAGGACCAGGAAAATTCCCATGGTGCTGAAGCACTTGTTTCCAGAGGGTTAGTGGGTCAATTACTGGTCCCTTTTCCCAGTGGAGAAATGCAAGCTATCCCACGGGCCATAGGGCTAAAGGAAGATTGATGTGGTGTGTGGGAAAGAGCACAGGGTTGGATGGGGAGACCTGGGTCCTCCTCCCATCTCTGCCACCTGCCTGGCCTGGTGAGATCCCGGGAAAACTACTTCACAGCCCTGGTTAGATGAGTCATTCATAGGCTTGTGCCCCCAGAATCACCTGGAGAATTTAGAAAAAGAGTACCTATTCCTGGGTTTCTCCCAAGAGTTTCTAATTCAGTTACTGTGGAATGAAGCCCAGGCATCACTGTTTTTAGAAAGCTTGCCAAGTAATTTTAATATGTAGCCAGAGTTGAAACCATTTGGTTAGACTATATTCCATAATCTAGATTAATCTAAATCTGTTATTCTCTAAATATCTACAGGATTGAAAACTAAACCTGAGCCAAGATATTGGGTTGTAATGGGTTTTTTTGTTTGTTTGTTTTTTCATAAACTCCTTGCTCACTTTCCCTCTTTGGTGGGAAATTAGTATTGATTCATATGTCTGATAAATCATTCTTGTGTGCCTACTATGCACAAGGTGCTTGGAAATGCCACCAAACAGCTTGATTCACACGGGCTCAATTGTTACAAGAGCAAAAGGTCCCCCCTATCCAACTCACTTCATCCTCTGGGAGATGGCTAGAAGCTCAGAGTACTTTTCCATCTGGAAAAGTCACTGGGGAGAAGGTCTTTGTTGCTATAGCAGACAAGGAATTTGGCTGACCTCTCTCTCTTTGCTGATAACTGTCCAGGGACTGAGTGAGAATCATCCCCAACTGCACCCCCAGCTTTATCCTTTCTGCTCCTGGTCACCCTCACAAATCCAGAAGATGATTGGAGCCATAATCAGGTTGCTGAGTGAAATAAAGCAAAGCTAGAAATGGGCCCTCAGCTTTGGTGTTGACTTAAAGAGCAAGACACTCTGAGGTATTCAAAAGATTTGCATCTGAATAAGAAGTAATGTTGCATTTTTCAAAGATGTTTAATCTAGTTGTCCCTAAATCCCAATATTTATTCATAGCCCACCACTTTCCAGAAAAGATATGAGGTGAAGGATCAAAATATGGTTAAACATCAAAGCAGTTCTCCTTCAGATAGAGATCAGGTTGATGGGCCACTCCTACTAATTTTTCTAGAAGAACAGCCCTCCTGTTACTATCTGTTAAATATCTGTGCCCCTTTCTATACTCTCTGCTTATGTTGTTAATGTTCCCTTCAGGAGTTCTCTCAAGCAATCAGGTATTGCTGAGAGCCATTGAATATTGTGGTGAGATAGCTTCTCATAATCTTGGAACCAGGAATAGGAGTGCTGGGTGAAATCAGAAACACAGACACAGAACATGGAATCCATGAGGAGGGAGGTAGCCTCAGAAAACCACAGACTCTTTGTGCCCTGGATAAATAAGCCCTTCTTGGCAAATCAACTTTGATTATAAGAAATCTCAAATATTATTTTCACATTAAAACAATCACAGATACATTAGTACGTAAAATGCAGAAGTCATATAAATTATTAAAACAGACAAATTCCAATACTTCAAGCACACTTCTTGCTTGCAGGAGGTCACTTATTGCCACACCTCCAAACTCCTACTGCAAATTATCATCCACTCTGCTCTGGTGTGAGGGGTACTTTGATGGAGAAGTGTGGAGAGCACTGGAAAAGTCTAATTATCTCACTTTACAGATGAGGAATATGAAATCTAGTTCTATGAGTTTCTCAGATACACATGGCTACTTATTGGCAAAGCTGATACCAGAACACATGTCCTCCATCACATACATCCCAGTGTTCTTATAGCATATAAGGGAATATCATCAGGGAACCTGCAGGGAAAAAAATACTTTTTTTTTTTTTTTGAGGGCAGTGTCACTGGCCCTCATATGTGGGACCGAACCGGGGCTGCTGGCTTCCCAAGCCAGCGCTTAACCACCGCGCCACTCGGCTGGCCCAAAAAATACTTTTTAATTACTAACTTGAATAAGAACTTTGGAATTGGAATCAGAACATGTATGTTGAGCTCAGCTCTGTTACCTAGAAGCTCTGTGGCTTTGAGCATGTCAGTTACCCCACAGACCTCAGTTCTGGGGTCAACACCACTAGGTAATGGTGTAGATGATTTCTTAGGCCCCTTCCTGGATCATCATTTTGTTGCTTGGCACTTTTCTGTGTTTGACTGCCCTCCATGATATCAGACTTCTAAAAGTGATCATTTTGGTGCTGATTTGAACAATGAAATCAAGACTGACTTGATTTGCCTGTGATTGGCAATGTGTGGGAACTTCTAGTATTATCATCCTTTTTGTGTAAGTGTGTCAGTCTTAGTTTACTAACTAGATTAATCTCTCTCTGAAAACAAAATCCATGGCTTTTACTCTTTGTATCCCTAAGAGTAGTCATGAATATTTGTTTCATGAGTGAATTCTTGGCCTTGTTGACCCTCTAGGAGGAATACAAAGAGGGCCCCACAAGGGGTACCACTTTACCAAATAAATCAGTAACAGAATTATTTCAACTCTGGTACACCTAAATCATTTTTGCTTCAGAATGATAACTAAAAGTTATCTGAGCACTCATCTGAATAATGGATGGAAGAGATGAAAAAAACTTAAGACATTTTAGGAAAAGAATACTTTCTGAGGGCCCACTGAGTGGCTTAGTTGGTTAAGAGTGCAAGCTCTGAGCAACAGGCCCACCGGTTCGATTCCCACATGGGCCAGGAAGCTGAGCCCCAGCTAGATGCCGCTGAGCTGCCAACAGGCTGCAGGATGGCTCAGCTGGCGAGAGCACATGCTCCTAACAACAAGGTTACCGGTTCAACTTCTGCATGGGATGGGGAGCTGCGACCCTCCCTCCCCCTCCTCTCTGCAACTAAGATTGAGTATGACACCTTTAGTTGAGCTGCCACAAGCTGCCAACAGGTGGCCGGATGGCAACTGGAGTTGGAGCTGAGCTAGCTGCACCCTCCACAACTAAGATTGAAGGACAACAACTTGGCTGTTCCCCTTCCCCAATTCCCTAACATTGTTCCCCTCCCCCAATTCCCCAATTTAAAAAAAAAAATCTTAAAGAAAAAAAAGAATACTTTCTGAAAAACTAGGTAGTTTTCAGGAAAACATCCCCCTCCCAAATATTTTCCATGTTAAATAATGTCAAATTTTATTTTACTTTTTTTAACTTAGAAAGAAAAATTGCTATTTCCACTCATAGGTGAATAAATGATGCCTTTTCATTGAGTTTTTCTAAAGTCCCAGGAAAATTCTTTTGAAAAAGACTCAAAATAATCAATAAAGAAAAAGCTCTGCTCCTGTTGTAAATCTGATCCAAATCTTGTTACTGTGTTTTCCTACTGACATTGTTCTATCCTACAGAAATCCTTCCTATAGCACTCAGTTGCTTTTTCCCCTCTTGTTTGATGCATCAGGAATAAAATTGTTCACCTAGCATTTGGCACAGTCTTCTTTCAGAAGATTGAAGGAGATGGGGGCTTGCTGAATGTATCCCTTTCAAGTACAGAAATGCTTTGCTTTGCATTTCTGCTCTTTTGCCTCAAAGTCACTGACATGAAGGACTTGATTGGAAACAAATGCTTTAAGGAAGGGGGAAAGTACATCTCATGGTACTTTGGGCCCCTCCTCTCGAACCTAGAGAATGTTTTGAGGCCATTGCCTCAAAATGCCTCAGTGATGTGTGATGTGCTCAAATCTCTTCTCTTGGTTAGGTCAGTCCTGAACTGATCTCACCATCTTCTGAGTCTAAAAGAAAAGACTTCCTTGGTATCCTGATACTCTGCCCTCTAGAGCTCTCAAGCCCCTCGTGTCCCAACAGACTGTTCTCCAAGTACAAAAGGCTGCTATTTAGCCCCTTCCCTCTGCACGTATGCAAAGATATTCCCCCTTCTTTATCTCCTGGGAACAAGCTTAACATTCAGAAAAGAAATGAGCCACCTGCATGCCAAGGACAGGCTTAGGCAGCTAACTATACCCCAGGGTCAGAAAATCTAAGGAACCACTAAGGAAACACCATTGCAAATGGGGAAAGGGCTCTAGCCTCGGTGGCATTCAAACCCTCGGAGCTGAGTCAGATGATGGGGCTCTGAGCCAATGCCAGATGAAGGGGAGTTTTATGACAGTGACACCTGGCAACTAAAACACAGACTGGGATTGTCAGTTCATTGCACTGGTGCTAAACTCCAGGCAGGAGAATCATAGCTCTGGCCCTCTGTGGCTTCCTCACAAGTGCTATGGCCTGAGAAGGAGACTATCTGATAACATGGAGCAGCAGGTCAGCTACTAGGCAGTGTATATGGACCCCGAGCCATTTCCATTAGGCTTTGGAATGTCCCGTTGCAATTTTAGTGGAATATGTCCTGGATTCTGGGAAATCACCATGTTTTAGACTAAATAAAAAACTCTAAAATGACTTTTTAAAAATCCAGCTTCAGATAACTTTTAGGAGAGACTAGAGTGCTGGCTACATTTCCTGTCCTGTCTCCTTGCTAAGAATGCCCCCTCAACTCCCTTCCTGGGAAGTTTCAAGGCACCAATGTAGTGCTCTGTATTTGACAGGTTCCCAGCTCCCTGAGGCAGGAAGCCTATTAGAGATCTGAGCTTAAAAAGTCCTTTTCAGGACTTCTGACTCAAGTTAACAAGGGTTTCATTAACCTCAGCAAATGGGTTAATTAAATTTGGTTAATTAGATTTGGTTAAAATGAGTAAATTAAACAGGTTTTCCTAGTAGCTCTTCTTACCATACCAGATCTTCGAATTAGAAGCCAATACCAGTGAGTCTCCATTAAGTTATAAAATGGGCTTTCCACTGAGGCAGACACAGGTCCTAAATGAGACATGGTCAATTCTGTAAGTGAGCACTCGAGGAGTTATGAGCCCAAATGGCCTAATGGTTGCTGGGCCTGTATGCATTGCTCCCAGGGCAGCCCTTTGAGCGTGTTCCCTTACATGTCTTTTATCATGTCACTTACAGTGTCGTTAATCTGGAATAAGAATCTGTCTATAATCAGGGCTGCTTCCAAATGTTACCTTAGCTAACAGTTCACACAATTGTTCAACAAGAGGCTGACTTACCCCCTAGACCTGCCCAATCTTTTCAGAAAAGACTGATGCTGCTGAATGTGCCGAGCTGAAGCTCACATTTTAATCAGCATTAATTGGAAGTGAACATCTGATAAATAATCCATGCCCACAATCTCTGACATGCATATACAGTCAGCAAACCAAACCCAACAGATTACAGTTAGAGTGATTCAAGAGGAAGGCCTGTGACATTTGTGGCCTTTCAGTACCCATACAGACAAAGGGATGCAGATGTATGCTGGGACAGTGTTCCCCTTGCCTCCTTCAATTATACTTTCTGTCCTAGTTAGGTTGTGTTCTAATAAAATATGTAGAATTCATGTGTAGAGCTCTCTTCTTTCTCTGGATACAAAGTGAACACGATAAGAAAGAAAGAACTTGGCTTTAATGGGTTTTGGGGGGCCAAAGCAGGTCTAAGTAATTGGAGCCAATTAGCTTAAGTGAAAATTTCTGAAGCTGTATTTCATTTGAGTGTTTGGCATTTTCACAAGAAGGCTGTAATCATGTTCCTTGGAAAAATAATTGGTGGTTTGGAGCCACACAGTACAGTCCCCCTGAAAAGAGATGCATTTTTTTTTACAGTGATAGGAAATGTGGTGATTCTTAGGACCCATTCCCCAAATTCCTTTTATACTTATTTTGTCTGTTGCATCTGTTCTTTCAAAACCGTAAGAGCTTAACATAGTTCTGCAGTGCTGTTTAGGGAGTGGGATGGGGGAGTTGGAGCTGAATTTTCCATATTCATGCCCTCAAATAGACCCTTAGCAGTCCCATATGGGAGGGAAAGAGGAACTCAAGCCCAGTACAATAACATACGCTTCTGGGGTCTCCACACTCCTCAAATCTATTTTTAAAAGCATGCTTTAGTAAATTATATATAACATATAGCACATCATGAATGTATGTGTACAAAATGATGAAATGGAATCATTTCAGGTTGTGAATGTCATTTAGTTCCTTCCTTCAACCAAGTTAGCAATGGAGGTGAGCCTTGCTTCAAGATTAGGCCCCTCTTGTGTGCAGGTCCCTGTCGCTTGTCCTCCATGGGCTTTTTTTTTTTTTTTTTTTTTTTGTAGAGCCATGGCATGGACCATTGAGCACTCTGGAGACCAGCAAGTCAGTCTAACAGATGCTTCATCTGCATTCCTCGGCATTAAGAAGCTATGGGCCTGGAGAAATCACCACTGTCAGCAATTCCACTAAACCATCATCCTCATGAAACCATGAATCTGATTTCTCCACTTCTAGTCTTGAAGGTGAGGAATGGGGGGACAGTTTGAAGCCTGGCTCCCCAAGCACCCCATAGGAAGAAAAGTGGATGTCTCTATCAGCCCCTGGGTTTACTGTATCTTTCTGAAGGTCTTGCAGTTTCCCCTGCAGAACCTCTTTTTGAATGGGGCTACCTTCTCCATTCAAGCTTTTGGTTATTTGAGGACAGCTATATTGGATGGAGTTACAGAGTTCCTTTCACCCAGTTCCCCTTGGCCTGTCCACACCAGCAACCCATATTCACTGTGCCTCATCCAAGCCACAGCAACAGAAATAAGGTAGTAAAGTGAGATTTACACTTGGACATTTATAGGGAACTGACTGAGAAGACTGCAAAAACTGAAATCTACATGGACTAGTTGGTGAGTTGGAAAAGAGTCTAAAATTTCTCAAAACCTAGAAAGGTCCTAAGCAGAGTCCAGACTGAAAAAAATCAGCCTGAACTGATAGACATATTAGAGAGGAAGAGCCATCTTTGTCCTTCCTTCTTGCACAAATTGCTTCAAAAAAGATGAAGAAAAGGGCTGCCAAGTTGAGAGGGAACCTGCCAGACGCAAGGGTTGTAGAGTGATGGTACCGTTCTGAGTACGGTTTTCCTCCAGAAACCACACAGGTGGTGCTTAACTAGTCATAAGGTATGGAAATAAATCGGGCAAACCAAGTAGGTAGTATTTCTGAACTCAACAAGGCTATCTGCATTTGTTTGCTAGCCTCAGACAACACAGTACCATAAGGCAAGATCATGAAGTGAGAGAAAACGTATGCAATTTGAAACCAAATGAAACACTCTGGGTGAAGTTCCAAAGTATATTCCTAAATTCTTCTTTTTGGGGGGATAGGGGGCTAAATTTCATTAGCTAAATTCTTTTAAAGCATCATTTATATTCAGCTTTTGCAAATGAGAAATTTGCCTTTTAATGACAAATCTGCATTTCATCATAAAGATGGAACATGACATCCTTGGCTGGGTTATTCTCCTGAGAAGTAGGCCCTTGTTTGTACAGTGTGTTTAGAATAGTAGAGACAAAGACTACAGCAAATTTATTTCAGGCACAAGAGAGTGGATGCATATAAACATATGACACTGGAGCCATGAACAATGGAGCTTCTATTCCAAGTGGTCCAAATCCCATTTAACAAAACTCTTCAAGTAATTTCATTATTCTATTGTTTCAGATCACAATTCCAATGATAAGACAAGTCACAGATATAAGAAATATTTTAGAATGACTGAAAAAATATTATTAACAGTTTGATAATATAGGCTGCATATGTCTGAAGCATTGTGTGAGGGGCAGTTATGTCAAAAGCAAGTTTAGGTAGTAAAATAATGGGCAATGGAATGATTTGGGTATTATATGTTATCATAATGTTTCAAAATAAAACTTCTTTAAAACTATATTATAAAATAATGTTTATAGCTTAAATTTATAGTGTCTTGTTTTCAGATTGCAAATGAAAGAACTTTTGTTACTATAAAGAGTAACTCCATCAGACTAAAGTACTTGAAACTGATTGAAGAGCATCTCAGTCATGTGGTCATTACATAATTGTTATCAGCTCCATTCATAACAGCTCTCTTGAACCCATTGGTCTTGTGTAAGATGTTGGATTCATACACATGAATAAACACTTGAGAGACATGGGCCTTCTGCAAGTATTCCTTCCATCAGTACCAAGAAATGATGAGAAGGAGAGAACTGGAACAATGATCTGTGATTTTATCTGGATACCTTCATATGCAATGTCCAGCTAATCAAGGCAAAGTTATCACTGGCACAGACTGGCCCCCTTTCCCGGCACTGGTGAGCTTATATTTCCCAAACCTTTTGTACTGAGGGTCATTGGACCCAAGGCAGTTGAGAATTGGTTCAGATGCTGCACATTCTCTTTTCTGTCTTTTGTTTTTTTGTGGTTACCTTGGAGACCACATGGTGAAGATGGAGGTGTCAAAAGACGGAAGGAGCCTGGATCCCTGGCTGACTTCATGGAGTAGAACCACACACTATCCCGTAAATCATATAATAAGGCTTTGATGGGAGGAACAAGATACATTTATTATGTTAAGGTGCTGAAATTGTAGTGCTCATTTTACAAGTCACTTATCTTGATACAGTATCCTCATGCTGAATCAATGAGATAATTAATTCAAATAGCCTCTTTGCCTAAAACTGTGGACAAAGACTGAACAATATTGAACCCAAGTTAAGGTATATTTATCAAGTGCTACTCAATGTATCAGACGCTGAATGTGGCAATCATTTCCTCAGTTATTACCCAGTCTGCTTCTAGTATTCTTTACAGAAAGTAGCATTTCAAGAGTAACCTGGACACAAAACAATCCAGATAATTCTGTCAAAATAAATTTTGATTTCTTTCCAAACAAACTGGTGTGTGTGTGTGTGTGTGTGTGCTTGCACATGTGTGTGCATGCATGCATGTGTGTGCGTGTGTGCGTGCATGTGCACAGACTCATACAGGTGTGCATGTGTGTTAAACAAGAATAAGGGACTTGATCCTCAGCAGTGAAAATAACACCTACTATCCCACTACTACCCTTTGAACTAAACCCTGAACAAGTTTGCATTTAAACCATTCAAAAGGTTACATACACTCAAGTATGTGCCTGAGTCAAGCAGCTCCTCAGGCAGATGGTATGTGGTGTTGGAAAACTCAGTATTATTTAAATGAAACAAGCATTCCACTGCTCTCCATCACACTGGACAATAAAGATTTCACACCCAGTGATTCCCTCGGTCTCCATCTGCAGCATTGGACAGATAAATAAATATTCTTTAGATCAAGTTATCTGTCTGATGTTGCTTATAGAGACAGAGACTCTAACGATCAAGTTGGTGTAGCCTGGGTCATTATCATCTTCCTCTGAGACCTGCTGTTTGAAGGAGAAGTGTGCAGTATGCTGCAATATGACTTTAAGAAAGTATTAACGTGCCTAAGATGACTTGGAATTGCCAGAGTTCTGAGTTGTTGTGGGGGACATTGGGAGGAATCAACGAACATTTCCAGGAGATTACAGATATCGCAGGGGAAATTGTTAGTTAGCGCTGTGCACACAGACTGACTTTAGACACCTGCAAAAATCAGAATCATTGCAAAAGAAGGGGAAGAAAAAGATAAAAGAAAGCCGGGAGGCTGCATTCTCCATCCTGAATAATAGCGCTTTCCCCTTCCAACGCCTCTGTCCCATGTTCCAGGCTCCCTCATTGACTGGGTGTCTTGGTTCCATATTGTTCATGCTGGGTTTCCTTATTTGCTGAAGAACTTTAGGGATGAGCGGTATGTGTCCTGGTTTCTGTGCTTAAGATAAAGCAGCCTGCAAGGTAAACAGCGTGGCAGAGGGGGTCAACTCCGCATTCGTCTCCAGGAACCATTCCCATGTCTTATTAGGACAAACCCTGACCTTTATCCCTGCCTCTTGTCACTTGGGATTAACACTCCACAATTTGGCTAATTTGGGGAAAGCAGGCATTTATCAGGACAAAACAGAAGCCTCCAATTTCAAAGGCTTACATGGGCGGTCACCATGTTTGCTTGCTTTCTGCTTGAAAACAGTGACTTCAGGATAGCATGGGCAGAAGTGACAGGAGCCTACAAGAACCAGGCTGTGACAGCCGGGAAGCTAATGTGTATTACCATGGAATCCACCAAGGGGAAAAACTTTGAAACATTTTTAAAATGCAGGTGCACAAATTACTCATGCCAGGAGCGGCAGTGGCACTTTGTAATAAAATCTTATGTTTATTTTCCACTGTTGAATACACATACCTTAGTGTTCCCAGAGAGAGAAGCCTACAATGCTATCCAATGAACAGTTTGCAGATGGATTAAATACATGTACCAGTGAAATAAAACGTGCAGATTTGGGGCTTTTTGCCGCCTGCCTTTGCTCTGGGCCCAGAGCTCCCCAGTGATGACATGGGAGGTTTGTGCAAAGATCTGAAGTCAAGAAGGATTAGTTTAAAGAGTCAGATGGAAAAGGACACAAATGAAAATACTTCTGCATGAGCCTGAAAACCAAAACTTAGCAATGAGTGATTTTAGCTTTGGAGCTTGTGACAAATGATGGCAAATGAAGGAAATTTCCAGTGGTTTCACGGCAGGCAGGGCAACGGCCAGTGAGCACTGTGGGATTTATCAATCAACAGGATTTCCTGGTTATTGAGGAAGCTTTGAGAGTGGGGAGTGTGGGATATATGTAAAGGTCTTTGTTGTTAATATTTTTTTCTGAGGTATATAGTTTGCAGGGGCAAATCTTCAAGTTGCTGCTTCCTGAGAACTCATTCATTTTAGCCAAAATTTATTTCAAGCGTAATAGTTGAATAGCACTATTATTGGCACTGTGTAGGGAAGCCAAAATGTACAAGACAGGGTGCCAGCATCCACTGTGCTAATTATGTACAGGGGTTCACAAACTATACATTATTCAGTAGAATTATACAAGATATCTAGACAATACATTCCACAGAAGGAAGGGAGAGGTCTCTCTGGCTAAGATGATCAGAAAGGAGGTTACAAAGGGGAGGGCAGGCCAGGCTCTAACCTGTAGATAAGATGCATGAATCAATCCTTAAGAAGAGGAGCAAGAGCGGGATTGGAGAGGGACAAGAAAACCTCGGCAATTACTATGCAGGATTTGGTTAGGAGAGGAAGAGACAAGAGTCCTACAAATGTACATTGGGTCTGCTGCTCTGTTGGTTGGCCCAGAGGCATAACCCTTGATTTCTGGGGCCTCTTCATTCCACTGACTGCCATTTGGACTTTGGGGCTTCTCTTATTTGCTAGGTTAAGCCAGGTTTCCCTGGGAACCCCTCAGATGGCTACTCCAACTGGTAACAAAAAAATCCAGAAGGCACATTGACTAAATACCATTTGTGCGCAACACACACACACACACACACACACACACACACACACCAGTTCTATGCTGGCCACTCCCCCCCCACTGTACCATCCCTGCATCTGGAACTGGGCTGCCAAGGGAGATGACCTCTTTGAGAAGAGAGGATAGCAGATTCCAGCCCACTGTCCAGAGAGTTAACATTCTAGTGTGCCTATTATCCAAGGGAGGAAGGGAAAAGAAGGCACAAAATGAACCTCTGTCTGTGTCAGAATTCTAACAAGGATGTACAGTGGCTTGCTTTCCCCCAGCCTGGTGACAGAATTTGCATTTGCCACAAAGGGGAGCCTGATCTCCTTTCTATCCAAAGCTTCCAGTCTGTTTTGCTTCTCCAGGTCCTCCTCTGAGGTGGGGGGTGGGGGTAGGGATGGCATCAAACTTTGTCCTTGAGCATTACAGGCAAGATGGTGCTGCACAGAGAGGGCTTGGCCCACACCATAGCCTCACTCTCTCCTCAAGGGGACAAAGAAGAGCAGGGACACAGAGAAGAACCCAAGAGCAATTTCCTCACTGCTCTACACACTATCCCCAGCCTGCTCTAAGTCAAGTAATTTGCATGTGCAGATTGATCAGCAGCGGTGTGTGTTACACTCGACAGACGGATCAGCTGTGGCATCTGTACAGCTAGACAAACCTGGCACGTAGGTGTGTCAGCTGGTGTTCAGGAGCTAGCTATCCATCAGCAGCCATCTTGTTTTGTTTGTTTGTGTAAGTAACCACAGATGCAAGGGAGGAAAGGAGGGAGGGAGGAAGGAGAGAGAGTGAATATTTCCACCCCTTCTCTATCTTACACATCTGTCCTGAGATTTAGAATCTTCTTTCCCACTCCAAGCACACTGGGCTGTATTAGGTTCTATTTTTGTGCCCCCTCTTCAAATGGAATGAGGTTTGCTTTGGCATCTGATCTACCACCTGCTGTATGCTCTTTAGTTCCTGTTTGCTGTAAAACTTGCTTTGGGTCTTGGGTATCTTCACAGCTCATTCTGTGGAAGAGAAAGAGCATTTTGGTCTTGAGGTAACTCCCAGTAGGTCACCAGCCTCCTCCAGATGGAACTCTGCCTGGCTGTAACCTCCATGAATATCAGCTGCCTCCAGCTTTAGCATTTTTCTCTGTCTAACAGGCAACAACCCTGAGAATGAGATTGTCTTGGAGGAGGGAGGAATAGACCAGGCTGAACAGTGCCATGCAGGATGCAAGGAAGGGAGCCATGTTTAAGCCCTTCCGAAATGTTCAGTTGCAAACTCAAGATAATTGTTGTGGAGCCTCAAGGAGGTGAAAACATGAGATGAAAGGAAATGAAGTGACTGCTGACAGCCTGGAGAACATGACTTAATCAACAGCTAAAATCAATTAGTTGAAGGCTGCCTGCCCCCAGCAAAAATCAATGGGGGGAAAAAGGACTGCTGGCCTAGATTCTTCCTATATTTGTACCTGCCCCAAGACCACCCAGAACTCTTTCTACACTACTTTTGCCCTGCCCCAAATAATAATTTAGGCTATAACAGTGGCTTCCAGAAAATTCTGTGGAAATCTAGTCTCCTACTCTGAATTAATAATGGTAGGCCAACTATTGTAACAAGCAACCTCAAATCTCAAATGATTAACTCAATAAAAGTTTATTTCTTCCTCACACAGAGACCAATATGGATATTTCTCTTCTGGCAATTTTCCTGGGTGGCCCTCTTCTAAGCCATGTCACAGGAATCCAGGCTTCTCCCACCTTGAGAAACTTCCAACTTTAATGCAGGGCCTGTCAAAGTAGAAGAGAGTATTGGGAAGAGACACATTGGGTACTTAACCTTCTTGGCCTGGAAGTGATACTTATTACTTCTGTTCTCATTCCATTAGCTTGCCTTTGTCATTTGGCCCCACAGAGATGTGAAGTCAGGGAAATGTAAGCCTTGGCTAGGTATCTTTAGAGTTCAGATCATTGGCTCTGACATATCTCTACCAAATAATACCCACATCCCCTGACAAATAAAGCCCAGAACTCTAGGATCAGTGATTGGAAATGTTTCTATATTCCTACCTACTCTGGACTTCTTATTTATTACTTCAGAAACCCAATCATCATTTTAACTTATCTTACTCCAATTTAGCCTGTTCCACCATCTCTTCCCTCCTATTGTCCAACTTCTATTAAACTTCTTAGGACCTATTTTCCTTTGCCTTTGTACTTTTTCGTTGTTCTCTGGAATTGCTCCAGTTTCTGTGCATGTAGTGCTGGTCTTGTCCTTAAGGTAAATCATTTGCCTGAATTGTTACAGAGCCACTTCCCATTATCAACAGGTCCGAGTTGTAATTAAACAAAATAACTAAGATTAGAACTGTAGATAACATTAAAGTTAATATTTTTTATTTATCCTGGCCATGCAGGGCACCAGGAGATTTTCTGATATGTCACGTGAGAGCTCAGATTATCAAATAACAGACGCCTGAGCTGATACTCACTGTGTATGATAAGACCCAGCTTAGATCTCACCCATCATCTCTTTCTGCAGATGTTCATTGAATTTAAAGACTCTGAGATGCAAGGTGTTATTATCAAAGAAGTAAAACATCCCATTCCTTCAAGGATAATCTCCAGACTTCCTCCCTTTTCAACAAATCATCTTTGGATTCCTATTTTTCATTATTATTTTCTTTATGTTACCAAAAATGGAATCATAATGTCACCCCTTATTTAAGAACCTGTATGTTCTCATTGATAGTATCATCAAGGCCACACTCCTCTGATGAAAATGCCCTGCTTATGAATCATTCAATCATCCATTGAAGAAATGTTTACTGCCCACTGCTATGTGCTCTGTTGTAGGTAACAAGGAAATGAAAGTGGATTAACATGGATTAATTATGGATTAACAAGGGAAGTGGACTGATATGACCTCAAAGAGGTCACAGTCTTGTACAGGAGATAGATAGAAATGAAGACAAATAATTCTGATACAGTGTAAGCCCTCTTCTTCTGCTTTTTTCAAGATACTAAATTAGTACAAAATGAAAAATTGTTTAGTTCTGTTTAGGAAGAAAAGAGACTGAAGAAAGCTTTGCTTCAAAAAAATATATAATGCTTGGGTTGGATCTGGAGTGACAAAACAGAATTTCCTTTATAAATAAGAAAGTAATATGGAAAGAATAGTCTACAAGAATAGTGTTTGCAAAGAAACAGGCATAAATTAGTAGTGTGTAATGAAACAAATCTCAATGAGATAGAAGCTTAGAGAGTATATGCGGTACAATTTGGGAGGGTGTGAGAAATGGCAAAAATGGTTTTAGGTAGAAAGATCTAGAATCCTGATTGTCATAGCTTAGCATCCAACAAGGCTTAAAGAAGAAGAGGAAGGAGGACAGCTATTCTTCTGAGTAGTTCTTGCTATGAAGAGGAAACACATTTGTTCTGCTCTCTAGACTATCCTCTGTGGTCAGGCCATTCTGCTTTCTGCCCATGCTTCCAACCTTCATTCCAAAAGCCCCTTCCTGTTCTGTACCTTTGCAAATATATACATTTACCACATCCAAAACCTAGCCGATTCTTTCTGAATTACTCCATTCCACCCTGACTGAAACCAGAGTAACCACAACCGTGCATGGTGGCCCCGCACCCCAAAATCCAGTTCATGTGGAATTGACCCCATGTCATTTGTCCCTGATTTATCTCTTGTAGTTTTATTTGAGAAATGTTCCTTCCCCTAACTAGGTTACAAATTCTCCAATGGAGTGGGATGAGTTATTTTATACCAGTTGTTTCTCCCATTACATTTAGCAGAGAACTGGCCATATAGAAATTGTAAAATTTATGCCCATTGATTAATTGAAAGAGAACATTAGTAAGGTCAACTTATGCTCACCTACCCTAGAATTACCTTCAGTGGTTGTTAGAATGCAGATACTGGGGGCCAGTCCACGACCTGCTAAGTCAGCTGTCTGGAGGGGTAATCTGAATATTTAATAAGTGCCTTAAGTGGTTTTGATGAACATGGAAATTTGAGAACCAGTGTCCTAGAGCAGGGGTCAGCAAACTTTCTCTGAAGAAGGCCAGATAGTAAATAATTTAGGATTTTTTGGCCAGATATAGCCAGATATGGTTGCATATCCTTTTTTTAACCTTTTAAAAATGTAAAAAACATTCTTAGTGTGTGGGCTGTACCAATGCAGGCCATGGGCTGTAGTTTGTCTACCTCTAGCCAAGAGGATGGATTCCTCAATATGCTCTGCATTCTTAAAAGATATGTGAAATCCAATGGCTCCAGGTGTGGAGAGTCCAGAGAGAAAGCTTCACTTATGTTCTTGCATGGAGTAGGGCCTACTTGCTCTACAATCTTCCCTTGTACCCTGGCATCTTGGGAATGTGTCTAGGCTTCTTGGTGGATGTCATCAAGTTAACCAGAGCCATTGGGACGGTTGGTTCCCTTGGCTAGTTCTCAGGACCTACCTGCCTTGGCTCACTTACATTAGGTCCTAAACACAGCTGCTCAGTGTTGTTCCATTATTATAGACAGGAGAGGCACTAAAGCTAGAAAGGGGATTGCAGGTTCTAAGCCTTCTACATCTCCTGACCTTCACTTAACAGATTGTTTTTGGCAGGCATCTGAATTATCAGCTTCTAAATAGCCTTAGGACTACCTATTAACCACTCCTCTACCATTCCCTGTTTTAGGTCCTCCAGAAACAGGGGAAAGCAGAAGCCCCACTTACCCTGCTGCTCACAGCTATAGTTTGACAGTGGTTGAGAGACTGCTCTCCTCTTTCAGGTCCTCAGTGAGGTGAGAATTTGCACAAGATACTTCAATATATTTTCTTTTTGTGTTCTTCAGTATATCCATGCTGCCAGGTGAATTTTTGACATTTCAGTATGCTGCTCTAAGATGCCTGTGTTAGGGACCTGCCCTTGCCCCTTCGTAGGGCTTTTAAGCAAGAAGAGCCAGAATAAACACACACAAATAGTCCTTTGTAGTGTGTGTCAGTACCCTGGTAGCCCTTGGATATCTGCGTGTTCAGTCCTCCTGAGGCTGTGATGAAAAGGGCAGTGAGCTCTCCTTCCAAGATGGTTTAAAAGCAGTGCTGCCTGTAGGCTCGGGGTGGACAGGGTGGTCCCTCCAGTTCCATCCAGCGATGGGATCCTAGGATTTCTCACCTGAGTCCATTTTGTGCCCTGGGCTCATGCACATCAATTAGAAACAAAACAGTTTATGCTTCTACAGGAGCGAGGAAAATGAACCATAGCCATCTTCTTATCCGAACCAGACCTCATTTTTCCAAGTCACCACCTTACTCTCATCTGTAAAGCGTTAAATAGCCTGAGACCCAGTTATCTTTGTGACAATCTCTCCCCAGGTGCCCCATCGTGATAATTATGCTCAGCGGGAATGCTCTAGCTGCCCATCTCTGGAGTTAAACTCATTAAGATGAGAGGCTGAGAAACTTCCACAGAGGGTCCCGCCCCTGAAATGATGGGCACTCCCCTTCCTCCGCTACCAGGATTAGGGATTGGAGGAGTCTGGGGTCTGGTGTAAGCCTCTGGATTGTCACAGAGCTTGATTTAACCTGGATTTGCTGCTCTGATTTTTACTTTGGGGAAGATACTTGCTATGGGGCCAGAAGGGAGGAAGAGCAGAGAAGAAGCCATGAACAGCTTCCGGAAAGTACAGGTTGAAACAAAGCCATTAAGGGTGCTTATTCCAAATACTGAATGTGATGAACATATTGATTTGTCAATATTTTTCAAAGAACTTGAAAGGAGATTTTCCTCTGGGACACTTCAGAGGATAGGATGTTTTCCCTCAACTCTGTGACTAGGGGAAGTTTCAAGAACTTGTGTAGGGTAGAGATTGGACTGGAGCCTAGGAGGAGGAAGAGGGTTCTGAGGCAGAGAAAGGCAATGAAGGGCAGAAAAAGTCACAGAGATGCTCCCTGGGTGGAGGTCATGAGCAGATCAGGGACTGGGGTAGAGGAGAGGGAGTAGAAGGGAGAGGAAGAGCAGGAAGGAGTGAGAACAAACAGGGGCCAAAACAAAAACTCTAATCTGAACAGTAGGATGGGTTTGGCTGATATGGGATGACACTAGCTTCTAATTAATTAGTGAAAAGGAAAGGAAGTTTCTGGAGAGAAAACAATAAAAGTTCAGATACAAGAAAATCGGAGCCTGGGATAGGGACTTAGTTATGAAGAGAGAAATATGTTCAAGGAAGAGGAGGAAAGAATGAGAAAAAGAAAGGGGGAACTAGAAGAAGACCTTACGTACTCTCTGAGGGAGTAAGAACATTCTGGTGTCTCAGATTTTGATGGAATGTTGGGCAAGATTTTTTAAGAGACAATAAAAAATTCTCCATTTGTCTTATCTAATGAAATGAAATGTCAGACATGACCTGTGCTAAAAGATAAGGAGAGAGAAATGTGTACGGGCTTGTGTAACTTGTAGCTTTCCCAGTCAAAAATAAACATCATAAAAGCCACATCCTATTTGTCTATGTTGGGCACCCATATTATCCCTATAATGCTTAACAAGGGGCCACTCTCCTCAAGTATCTATCCGTGGTAATACCTGGAAGAATCCTTCAATGCTTGACATTATGAAGACAATAAAAACATTAATTGAAATGACTGAACATATGCTGTGAAATGAGAAATATGTGTGGTAAACCATAAAGTAGGATTAAATGCAAGAAACTAAATGAATCTATATGGAGTTCTGTTATCAAGTTCCATTTATTTCTCATAAAAGAAATAGTTAAAAAGAAAAGCTCATAGACGGTTGGTGGATAAGACTGGTCTTTGTCCTGATTTGGTTGAGATTTATTTTCTTCTTGCTTGTTGAAATGTTTCTAAACCTCTTGAGTGTATACCATGTAGTTTTTAGCTCATATGCATCTGCACTGGAATTATTGCAAAGTACTGGGTTTACCAGGTTCTAAATTAATCTGGGTAATTTAGAGTGGGAGGAAGAGAATCCAAAGCATTTCTCTCCTCTCTTTCTGCTTCAGGTGGCATTTCTGCCATCTCCTCGGTGGTCACAGATCCTTGACACAGGCCCTCCTTCTGTGACTCCAGCTGCCATTCACTCTAAACTCTGGAAACACCACTGCCTCCCTGGGACCTTCAAGGCCTAGAGGCTTCCTGCGGTTGTAAATCTCTGGCTTGCCTTCTTGACACCTGGCCTTTGTTTTTGTTTTTGTTTCTTAAGTCTTCCAACACCTTTGTAACCAGTACCCCACATAAAATTCCCCCTCTTGAACTGATGCAAGCTCTATTTTCTGAACAAATTCTGTCTTGATATAGACACTTAGAGCTATTTGCAGGAAATGATTAGAGTGTATATGTGAGTTTTCAATTTAAAAAGTAGGAGTTATACTTATTTATTGCGATAGAGCATTTGCTTTTCTCCAATGCCCACTTCAAAATACCTGCTGAGAGATAAATATTACCAGAGAATTCTTTCTTTCTACTTTGTGGATGACCTGTATGTCTACTTGAGCTGTACTGAGTAAAGATGGATCTGCATTGTTCCTTCTGTTGGAAGAATAACTCCTAGCAATGACCAAGGCTCAAACATATCCCTTACCAAGCAGAAGCATAGACTGTATGGCATCTCCTGTGAATCACTGTTAAAAACCCCCATAGCTATAGCAGATTGGGGTTTTGGTGTCTCACCACTTCACATTCATGATAGGCACAAGAAAACGCAAGGTTGGCCCAGAAGCCACTCAGGAGGTTTGTTGAGCAAAGAAAACAGAGACAAGTTCCCAGTGCAAAAATGTGGGGAAAGGCGAGAATGAGGGCCCCATCCTCAAGAGCTGAGCATACTTTTGAGTCTCCAGGAGAGCTGAAGATATGGAACAGCTGAACAATATTCCGAAGTATGTAATGAGTCAGGAAAGGGTAATGTTTAAGAGCCATTTTATTAAGGCGCCCTCAGGGAGACGAAGACAATAAGAATGGGAAGGGATGATTAGAGGACCACATTGAATAATTCAATAAACACTTTTAGAAACACCTTCTATATGCTAGAGACTATGCATCTGGCTCAGGGAATAGGGAGAAATAAATGGAACTGCTTCTGCCCTCATGAAGTAAATAAAACTGAGTTGAAAGTAATCACAAAGAATTAGGTGAAAGAATACAGATGGTGCATAACATATTGTAGAAGTCAAGGTGTGAAAGAGAGAGATGAACTCTCTCTCAGGCGGGAGACTGAGGCAAATCTGGGTACAATGAAGACTTCAGAGAACAGGAAATAGAAGCTTGATTCCTCACAGCGAGATGGGGGTGGGTCAGGAGCAAGTTTCTCACTCTGACTCTGGCATGACACCACGTGCATTCTAACCAAAGTCAGATGTGTCAGTTAGCTCATGTAGTGGTTCTTGTATAGCATCTTGCATAGCATCTATGTATAGCGTTCTTGTTCCAAATATGGAGGAAATGTACACAGAGGGGAACCACTGGCTTCTCTTGGGTTCAAAACATAAGTTGTGTTCCCTGGTATCCTACCCCCAAGGAAAAAAATCAAGAAAATTCTCATGTCCACTATCTATTCTTTGTTCTTGCTCACGTACCTCATATTGACATTGTCGGTAATTAGAGTTAGCTCGACATGGAAATTGTGTGTATTTATCAGGGACTGAACAGAATAGAATTTACTCTTTAGTACATAGGCACGGTAGGTCACCATCTCCATAAAACCCTGGTTTGCTTTGTGTGTAGATTTTACAGATTTAATTCTTAATTGTGAGTTTCTTTACTTTGCCAGTTCTTTTTCCTGCCATCAGGACCTTTTGCATGTAGTTTTCATAGACTATTTTTGTCATTGCATATTTATATACCTATAAGTTACTTTTTTAATGAGACAATTGAAATAGTGTTATGTATTTATAAGGCTTAATGATAGGCTTCACATACAGTGACATAATTATGACATCTAATTTTATTGTAAAATTCCTGCTTAAAATTTCAGGAGGAAAAATACAGTTTTCCCTTGAGTTTCAGTGTCTCAGGTGTGTTCAGATTTATTTGGCAAATTGCTGAAAGGACTATATCAACTTTTGAGATTCAATAAATGGGAATTCTGAAGAGCACAAATGTATGTGAGTGTTTGATTTTCAACTTATTTTTAATTTATATAGCTGAGAAAAATGACAGAACTTTCTTTGCATTTAAATTCACTCCCACTTGAAATCATAATACAGCTGTCAAAATCAAACAGTCTAGAGTGAATTTTCCTGTTATCTAAGTTAATCATTGAGATTGGATAGTCCCTTATCTCCTACTTTTCTCCCATTTGAGTTCGGCTTTGCTTTCACTTACGTCTGACCTATGAAACACTGCATATGACCATAACAGCAGTACCAGCTACAATAATAACAGGAACGGCCCTTTGTTGAATGTTTACATGTTCCAGGCACTGTAGCTTAGGGACATTTTCTCAAGGCTCAGATAATTCAAGGTTTACGAAAGTGGCAGAGTTGGCATGTGGACACAGCTCAGACTGATTTCCCATTTCACCTATACCATGGATGAGGCTGCATTTTACTCATGTGTGGTTCTCCAGCTGCCCCAGTATTTACTTCTCATTACAGAATTGGTGTTTAACATTCTCAGCACAGGAATGCCTGTGTTGCTTCGGGCCTAATTTCCTTCTCTGTGTGGAAGGCCTTTGTCAGGGCTTATTGACTCTGAAGGGAATTTGCCCCAGTGGGGGCTGTTAGGGAGCAGAGGCAAGGGACAACAGCAGCCTGGTGTGGAAGTGGTGAGGATGCAGTCGATGAGGATGTCACCAAACCCAGGACCAGAGATGACAGTGTTCTGAGGCTGGTGTCCTGAGCTGGTGTCAGGTTACTTTGAGGCTGTCGATGGCTCTCAGAAATGCACTTGGCTAATTGCAGAATGCCTGTGCCCTCATGGAGGGTACAATGTAATCCCAGTTGCTGCTCATGAAGCAGCCATGTAGTTAGTTAGCACAATGGCTCTTCCTTTAAATCATGGCTGGATTTTGTCAAATAGAATTTGTCAGCCATCAGCTTGCTGAATGTAGTAATTGATCATTATTCCCCAAGAAAGGTTAAAAACAAAACAAAACAAAACAAAAAAGCAACAATTAAAGAAGCCATGAGAGAATTTATTAAAGCAAAGAGGAGAGGATATTTTCAAAACCCCTTCATCAAGTTAACTGCAAGGAGACAAGGAGAAATATAGAAGTGGTACTTCAGGTTTTCATTGATTTGCTCGGAGGCAAAGCCCTGAAAAAAACAGATCAATTCAGGGAGGGATTGGATCTGCTGGATGCCCTGTCAACGTCCCCCTGCCAATGGCAGCATATTAATTGCAGTGGTGTTTCCTCTGAATGAATTTCTTTAACGTTCATTCATTCATTTATTTGTTAATTCATTATTAAGTGTGTTATTCAATTATAGGGGCTCATATTACCTAGCTACTGTTGCATTTTTCCAACCAATACTGCTAATGCTGAGCTTCATCAGTAAGAAGAAGTGGAGAAAAAAAAAAATGCATTGAATTTTCTTACAGTTTTAGATTGGGGTGTAATATCAATAACTTTAATGGAACTGGAGTTGGTACCCTGATAGGAGCCCTGCTGCTCCTCAAATAAATGGCTTGGCTCCACCTCAGCATTTATCTGCCAGGGCTCAGCTTTATCAGGGCACCAACTCAGATTCCATTAATGTTATCTCTTAATTAGCTATACGATTAACCTGTGTTACTCCTGCACGATAATGAGTTGAAGACAGAACCAGAGAAGTTCAGCTGCCTTATAATTCCCTCTCTAGAAGCCAAATGATTCTGGAAAGCGTTCCAGGAAAAAAAATTTTAAAATAACAACTCTAAGCAGTTCTGATTCGTTTTTTCTTGGAAACAAGGGTGACTATCACACTCTTTGGAGGGGAAAGCAATTGGGATTTTAGCTAACATTTATGATGCTTGGTATCAGGCACTATTCTTTCTATTAATGCTTTCTCTTGATTATCTCAGTTTACAGACTGACTAAAATAGCAAGTCTGTAAGATAGGTCCTGTTACTATCCCCACTTTACAGAGGAGAAAAATTGAGATACAGAAGGGTTGAAAACACTATCCTAATGTCACACAGGTGTGAGATGATTGAACCAGGATCCAAATATAGGGCGCCTGGGCCCCCAGCCACTCTCCTGAGATCCTGGGCACAGAGTTCAGCGGCAAAGGAATCATCAGACAGCAGCAATCGCAGCCCCCATGCTGCTTTGAGGTGGACTGTCCGAGCCAGCCCCCAGGACATCTTCCTCCCACAGGGCACCTCTGCTGGCAGGCTCACTCCCAGCTGCACAGGACTGAGAAGCCCCCTCCCTGCTTAGATTTTCTGCCTGTAGAAATTTCTTTCCAGTTGATCTCAGGGGAGCTGGGGCTTGCACTGGTGGACTTGGATGGCCCTGAGCAAAATGTAAAGATGGAAAAAATACCTTGGCTTGCCTGCTTCTTCCATCTTTTGTCTGTGTCCTTTGTCCCCTCAAACTCAGAATCCCTCCCCCTACCACCCTCTTCCTCCCTTCACCTTCCCCTTCTCCCCCACACAGAGGCACCTGCTCTCTTTTCTGATGAAATTACCCAAATCATCACACATGTACTGTCTCAACAAGCAAAACTGAAGAGATCATGACCTCATTGATGCTTCCACCAGTAAAGAACAATCAGAGTGGCAAGAGGCCTCCTCTTCGGCACCCCTGTTTTCCCTCCAGTCTCCTCTCCTTCTAGGCGTACAGTCAATGGGGGTGGGGAGCGGAGATGAACAAACATTTACAATATAAGCCTCCTGTTGCTGAGGAGAAAAGACCCCGCCTGAAGCCCCTAAAGTCACCTCAAGACACTGCCTTGATCCCCGCCCTAACCACACCTCTCCTCCTGCTCCCATCCTTTGCTTCTCCAGTCTTCACCCTCCTCCGCCCAGTGGAATGCCATAAAGCAGTTTTTCCAAAATAAGTTTTAATTCTAGAACTCCCTTTGTCAGTTAGACCATTCACCTCCTTTCCCTCCCCCTATAATATCCCATCACTGCAGCCCTTCCAGAATCCTCGGGCTTCTTATTATTTGCAATTGTCCCTATTGAGATGAGACCATAATCCTATAGATCAGTCAATCACATTATAAGGTGTAAATGAGAGGAAAGAAAAGCCCACCATGCAATGGGTGTCTGAATGTTTCATTTTATGAATTGATGTCAATCCATATGCAATCAAGATGACAAAGTCAGAGATAAAAGCAATCAATTCTCTACATGAGTAAGTTTATTTTAAAATGCATTGTTTATAGGTTATTGCTATAGTGTTATCTAATATAAAATGTAAAAATTAATCATAACAATCTTTCGGAGCCATATTAAAAAGCAATCACCTTAAGGGATACAAAGATCTTTTTTTGTTGTTGTTCTGTTTAAGGAAACACCCAACAGCTCTGCCAGGAGTTTATCTAACCCTTGAATAGCTCTCTGCTGCCTTCTCCCACTTTTGTTCCCAGGCTGGGAAAACAAGAGAACAGTTTCTGTTTTACAGTTTCTATAGCTTGCAGCCTCCGAGGCAAATCCAGAAAACAGTTTCTGTAGGATTTAAAAGAGGAGAGAAAGATGAAGAAAAAGGGAAGAAGAACAGGGAGGAGGGGAAAAATGCCTCCATCACTTATAGAAAATATCAAACACAGAAGACACCTGAGTTCACATTTTGGTTTCATTTTAGCAAGGGGTGGGATGTAGAGGGAGGGTGGGTACATTGGACTACATGGTCAGGACTGACCAAATTCATTCCTATTCAGCTAATGGAGAATTTCAAATAAGGTACATGTTGCCTGTCTGGTATTTACATAGGGAATTAAACTCCACAAATCTCGTGTGTGTGTGTGTGTGTGTGTGTGTGTGTGTGTGTGTGTGTGTGTGTTTTCCCAAAGACTTAAAGACCAGTTTATCATCAAAGATTTGCGTTGTTTTCAAAAGAATGTCTGCCTAGGTGAACGCATTTTCTCTCTGAGAGCTCGAGTTTGTTTTTAAGGCAACATAAATGACTAATGGTGAGTCATCCAGTTTTGTGGTTTGGTACAGTAGTTTATATTTATGTAATAGCTTAAAATTCAACTTTGAGCAATGCCCACAGCAGGGAAGAACAATTAGTAAATTCATTAATTGTGCTTTTGTGTACACTTTTATTCTCAAGGCTAATTATTTGTTTAAATTATTTTGCCTCTATCAAAAGTGTTACCTCATGAAAATATTTCAGCTTAGATTTCGGGTCTGAAATAGAAGCCTTGGGAAGTTCAGACTTTCTTCTGAAATGCAGTCAGCTTGCATTTGCTAATGACTGGCACTCAATGTGGAGCCTTTTATTTAAGCATATAAGTGATCCATTTGGGGAATATAAGTATACAAAGAATTGTGGTCCATGCTGCTGCTTATTCTTTTCTGATGTGGACAATGGACATCTTCCATGTTTGATTTTTAAATATAACCAAACTCTGGTTTACCATATGTTGGAATTGTGCAATTTTGTGCAAAGCAATGATATATTAACAAAAGAAATATATCAGTTTCCAAGCTAATACACCAGTGTAGATAATAAAAGTAAGACTTGACTCTTTTATCATAGAGAGGGACAAAAAGTTCTTTTTCCTTTTGTTTTTTTCCCTGAATTCTCCCTGTGTCTGGGCTGTGGCTCTAAGATGAACCAGCTGCCGCAGGAGCAGATGCTTCCCAGTTCCCAGTTCCAGGTGTGTGATCTGAAAAGAGATTGATGACTTAGTGTAGGTACAGCCAGTTTCCTCCACCAGGTATAAGGGAGTGATGGAGAACATAGAGACAGCCATCCCTCTCTCCTGGAGCATCTTCCCAGCCTGGCTTGGTCCTCAGGGAGATGCACAGTCCAGATACACAGAAGGAGAAGGACCATAAGGACTCACTCAGCCTCAGCTGAGCCCTGGTGCTGGACTAGGCATTGGACCAACAGATGTAATCATGGCTACCTCCTCATGAAGCCAGCACTGTAAGTTCCACTTTTCAAAAGAGAAAATGGAGGCCAGAACATAGATCGGAACCCAGAACTGTGTGACTGCAAATCCAGCGGCCTTTTCATTATACCATATTGTTTTCCTGGCATCTATCACAGTAGTTTGTGATAGTAGGTACTTCAATCATTTATTCAACAAATATTCATTGAGGGCATGCTAACATGCTTGAGGATATAGCAGTAAAGGAGTCAGATAAAGGTCGTTGCCTTCAAAGATTTTAGTGATAAATAGGTGAACATGTTCCATTCTAGTGATAAATGTGTGTTGAATGAGGTTTGGACAAATGCAGTCCCAATTTATAGTAATAATATTGCACCTTCATCGCCACCTCACAACCACATTTCTGTTCCTGCTGTGCTGATTGTTTTCACTCCAAGTGAAGACTTGTACTAAGGCCCCAGAGAGAAGCAAGAGGTCTATGGCCGATTCCCAAGTGCCCCAGTTATATGGGGGGCCAGTTAATATGGGTGGTGGCAGCAGAGTGTGGGCTCACTCCATCCTTCACATTCTGTCAGGACTACAGGAGGAAGCTCAATTGCCTGGGCAGAGTGGACTCTAGAATGAGCTTCTGCCAACTTCTCCCAGCCAAGGAAACCAAGGAAAGGGTGCAGCCCCAAATATCAAAGAGAACAGAGGTGGATTTCAGGCTGAAAATATAGAGAAGAATGTGTCTGTAGCTCCACAGGGGTTAGTTTAGTTGTTAAATGTTCATATTCTGAGTCTGATCACACTCTAAAATCAGTTCCAATAACCACCGGAATTACAAATGGGAAGGACCTATGAGGTCATCCAGCTGAGCCCGGCCTGCAGAGGATCCATCTCCACATAGCACTTTCAGAGCCCTTTCTCCACCTAATTTAGATGTCCCAGAGGACGGTGCTTCACCCTGTCCCTCAGGAACCACTTCCAAAATCCATCCACAGTACATTTTAGGTTGAAGATGTGGCCTGGGTGGGGGTCTATTTTTAATTATCTGAAGCACTGAACAGAAGCCTGGTCTCATGAAAAGTTGCTGAGGACCCCTCTTCTCCTTCTCCTTGTGGAGCGGTCCCACCCTGAGGAAGGCTCTCAGCTGAGAGGCCCCAGCCCTGTGGCCAAGGTTCAATGCACAAAGGGAGGTGCCAGGTGGCAGGACCTGTGCAGCTCAGCATGGGGGAGCCAGGGTCTCGGGTTGGCCAGTGATCCTAAGTGCATGGAACCATGGGACAACACCTTCTAAACAAAGCTGTGTCCATGCAGCCTGGCAGAAAGCTTATTTCTAATTCCAGTCTGCCTACCTAACACCCGTCCTAGGATTAGAATGTTCATTTATATGCACAAAGATTTAGCTACAAGATGTTCATCACAGTGTTGTTTATGGTTGTGAAAAATTAAAAAACAGTTTCCATGCCAGGTGATAGAAGACTGGTTAAGTAAATCCTGAATAAGCCATATACTGTAGAGAATAATAGAAAGCCATTAGAAATAATGCACCAGTAGAGTACTAATGAGATAATGTTTTCATCCTACTATTAAGTGAAAAATAGTTTACAGAGTATGTATAGCACACTATTGTTCTCTCTTTATTTTTCTAAAATACATACATGAAGAACAGAATATTGACATAATTATCTCTATAGTAAAGAACTGACAGGTAGTATTTCCCTGCTACTTTGCAACATTTTCTATAATGAATATGTGCTACTTTTGCAATTAGATATAGAAATCTAATTGTTATTGTTAAAAACATTCAATTGTCCTTCTTTGAAATGTTGCAATTCCCAAATCCATCATTAATAGAACCCCTATAATCAAAGGAAGAAATGGGAAGACAATTAGCCCCTTTCTCCTAGTTGGCTGCTGGGTAGCCTGGGTGTGAGTGTGTCTCTAGGAAGAGTGCTAAGCTGATGACAACTGCAAGCTGTGATTCAATCCCACAGCAGCTCCGGTGTTCATTTACTAAATGGACTCCTGGAAGCTTGAAAGGGTGAATGCCCTTCCTGCAGCAGAAAACATTAAGACTAAGGAGTTTCATGCTCATCTGAGGAAACAAGAACATTGGCCCAGTTTTTCTGATGTAGCATCTTATATACAGAGCCAGAAAGTACCTTATTGAAGATCTGTCAATAGCTTTGTAACATATTTTCTCTGTGAAGGGGAGACCAAGACCTAGAGGGTCCAAGTGTCTTATCCTTGCACCTACAAGTAATGTTGGTCAAACCAGAATAGGACCCTGAGATTGATTTTAAATCCCTCTGTCTCTCATGTCCTGTCCCTCTCTTATTTCCCTGCCAAACTCCTATTCATACTTCATGGCCTGGCCTAAGCATCACCTTCTTGGTGAATTCTCCCCAACTCCCTACATGGAATTGGTCTTGCCTCTCTCTTATTACTGTCCCATATACATATTCCAATTGTTGCATTTTCTATACTACATTACCATTATTTGATCTTGAGTCTGGCTCTATTACTGGACTTGAGGGCAGGATTTATCTCTTATCTTTGTGTTCCTAGTGGTTGGTATATCACAACTGTTTAATAATAATCCAAAAGGTTTAAAGGCATTACTATAATCTGCCACTGTTTCTAAGAGGTAGGAGGTAAAAGAGGTTATGTGCCCTTGACCATCAGAAGGCTGTGCCCTAGTATCCTGGAGTGGCTTGCATTGTGGGTCAGGAGGTTGTATAAGATGACCTGGAAGCAGAAACTTCTTTCCTGCCATTACAGGAAGATGGGTGATTTTTAAAAAAAAAAAGTTGAAGTTTTCTATAAGAGGATTTCTTGGGAAATAAAGCATTAGGAGTATAATGGGGTGGATAGATAGTTGCATGACATCTATAACTTTGGAACAAGATGCACCAGAATTTGGAGCCTAAGACTTCACCTTAATATGACCCTGAGCACAATATTTAAATTTTCTGAGTCTTAGTTTTCTCACCTGATAGTTACTTTTCAGGGTTGTTGATATCATTAGAGATCACAAGTGCACAGATTAGATACTCACTAAATAATGGCCTTTATTGTTTTATATTCTGGACTCCACAGACAGTAAATCAGGGGCCACACGCAGTGCTTATGGAGTTGTTGCTCCAGATGGAAGTTGAGGCAAGAGGATGAAAGAGAGCCTCAATTGACCCCTAAAAGGAGGGGGGCTCAGGACACAATCCTGGGCCCCTCAAGTTCAGGTGACTCTCACTAGAGCCTCCCTAGTGACACTGGTCTGCTTGCAGCCACTCAGGAAACTGTGACAGGAAGCAAGTTATTTCTTTGAAGAAGTGACAGCAGCAGGCTGACCAGAGAGCCCAGGGGTCAGTGCTTGGGCACATACAGCAGCACTGCCCACCAGGGTACAGCAGAGCCCTGAAGGCCACAGCTGCTGGGGCTTTGAGCAAGTCAAAAGTGGGGAGGTGGCGACAGAGTACCTACATGTGGAACAACATGAAACCAGTGCCCTCCACCTCCACTGCCCAGGACAGGGAGCTCCACATCAGTAAGGGTGTCAGCAGTTTGTTTGGGACCCACCTACTCCATATCAGAGCAGCCCCATCTCACCACCAGTGGGGAGAAGGTCAGGGTAGATGCTTGAGAAAAGAGTGAGATGAGGATCTTCTTAGACAGGAGAACAGACATGCCTCTTTCCTTTTCCCTCTGGGCCAGTGCCTTGAGTGGGACCTCCCTCCTTCAGTCTGAGCTTAAGCAGCACCTCCTTGGGGAAACCATCCCCGATCCCCTATGACTGGGGTAGCTGTCCTTCTGAAGCTCCTCTGATTACCAATCTATCTGACACTTGCACTGTAATAGTCTATCTGCCTCTTTTCCCCACTGAGATTAAAAACACATACAGGAAGTTACTATGACAATATCCCTGATATCACCAAAGTGCCTGGTACATAATAGGCACCCAATAAATATCAACTGAATGAATGAATGGCGAAAGAACTTTGTCAATTGAAAATCACCATTATTATTAGTATATATTGTTATTTGGAACATTCTAGCACAGGGAGTAAACATGTGCTTCTTCTTCTGCAGTCAGGTGCATATACCCGTGTACCCACATGTACCCATCCAAACATAGGACCAGGAATTAAGAATACTTCAATTAAATGCAACAAATATTTACTGGGCAGCCACCAACTGCCAAGAACTTTATATGTATTTAGGATTTGTATATCAATGAACAAAATGACATGAGCTCTGATAAAATATAATTTCTTTGAAAACCTGCTATACAACCAGGGCAATTATCTGATTCTTTAATTTTATATTTGGAGTTAGACACCTTAAGATTCTGTTTTGATTCAGACATTTCCAGGAGTAGAGTTTATCATGAAATCTTGAAAAGCAGACCAATTGGAAGATGATTTGTCCTTCACTACAGCAGAGATAGTGACTTTCTGCAGATGACATTGATTGTAAAATTTCCAAAGAGGTGTCTCTTTGCAAAACCAATAGGCATACCCTCTTGACTTTCAATAGTCTCCTTTGATGTGAACATAAGCAAATGGATTCCCTTTTTTTTACTTGTATGTTTCACTTATTAAATGAGGGTTGAGCTCATCTGGTTTCATTTCCCTAACAATGGAGATACAGCTCCTATGAACATCATCTTGAGTTTATTATTCATCTTTTAAAGAAACAGATTGAATATCATATTTTCCCCTCCCCTGGCTAAGATAGAGACACCTCCCATCTGCTGGCTGCCCTTCTATGCAGCAGTTCATCTACTGAGATCACTAAATTGCTTGCAGTGAGTCAGTTAGCTTTGTATACAGATGAGAATTCTATTCCATGCCTGCTGAAAAAAGATGTAATCCAATCACTCATGGTTTCCATGTATAAAATTAGTCAAAAGGAAGGCAGAATTAAGAGTAGATTTTCTGTAAGTATTTTTATCTCTACCAGGAAAATGATTTCTAAGTCCTGTTCTGCCCTTGGCAAGTTAGTAGTGCTGTCTTCCCATGTAGAATCAAATCATCAAGAATTTGTTGTTAGTAAGTGTCCAGACTGGCACAAACCCATGCACTGTTAGAAGATAATGCAGTACGTGCTCTTAAAAAGGGAATCACACTTTTATAGCAGAAGCCAAAATTAAATAGTTGAACAATTAGGAGACGCTAAATGACATGGAGATAACTGTATTTGGAAAGATGGAGGAAGAAGAGATCTCTGAGTTGAGGAAACTCAAAGAAGACTTCACAGAGAAGATGAGACTTGAAGATGGATCTTGAAAATGGAGAGGTTTGGATGAGAGTGGTCTTCAAAAGAAGGATAAGCAAGAGTATGATCAGAAGAGTTGTCTGGCAGGGAGACTGAGAATATCACCTAGGCTGCCATGAATGGCCCCTGTACAAAAAAAAAAAAAATCAGAAATACATTTATAAAGGAAAGTGCAAATCAACTGTGGATGTTTCTAAATGCTGAGTTGAGAACTTTAGATTTCATCTGGTATGTTATAACAATGCCATTTTTGAGTAATGAATGGAGGAGCAATATGATGAAAGTGGCTGCAGAAATATTTATGAGGCAGCTGGACTATAAAAGAGGGTAAAAATTTAAAGTAAAAATCAGTCAGAGGGAAGTTCCAATATGGTGGAGTACATAAACACTAACTGCTTCCTTCTGTGAACGAATTAAAATTACAACTAAATTATGGAACTTGGAGAACTATCTAAAGTCTGGCTGGACAGAAATTTTATAACAAAGGATATAAAGAAGAAGCCACATCAAGACTAGTAGGAGGGGCAGAGACGTGGACTGGCCTCAAACCTGTATGTGAGGGTTGAAAACTGGGAGGGATATCTTGGCTGCAGAAGTTCCCCCCAGAGGAGCAAAGGATCCTAACCCCACATTGGCCTCCCCAACCCAGAGTACTGGTACCAGGAATAGGAGCACCCATTGCATCTGGCTGTGAAAAACAGTAGGGATTCCAACTGTTCAAGTGGCACAGAAGGCAGCTGGAAACTCAGGCATCCTCTTAAAGGGCCCACACACAGACTCTCTCACTCCTAGGCACTCACCTTGGACTCCAATGGAGGGACAGTAACTTGGAGGGTGTTGGAAACACACTGGGGGCCAACTGAGTTGTGTGGCTTCCAGATGAGGGCTGAAGGACAGTTGCCATTTTCCCTGTGTGGGGTTCTTTTCCCAGGCAGCTGGCAGGCAAGTGCCATGTTTTCTGTGTTGAGACCTCCCTCTATGCTAATAGCCAACTCTGAATCTGATTGGTCCAGTGAGTTCTGCAGCTTTGCCCTGCTGACTCAATGGGACCCTGCCCCACCAAACTAACCCCAATGCCAGAGGATCTTTCTCTGAGAGAAGTCAGTCCTGCCCATATTACACTTTTTCTTGAAAAACTATTGAAGTCCTCAGGACCCAGGTGGGCAGTGACTGGCCTTGGTGTGCTGAGACTTGCTGAGTAGCTTCAGGCTCAATACTGCCAGCAAACTAGATTTTACATTAACCTGGTTACCACAACTCTTCACACTCTAATGACTCCCTGAGACCCTACCTCACTCAACTTGCACACTGCACGAGGCTTTATCAGTGGCTGAACCTTAGTGGAGTTAGCAGGTGGCAGCAGGCCTCAGGGTATCGTGGTATTTTGCAGAGCTACCCCAGGCCTGGTACTGGTAGCATATGTTTCTGGTTTGCAATGTAGCCTCTTCCGCACATCTCCAGGGTTAACACAGGCAATGAACAACCATGGATCATTTTGTAGCTCTTACCAGGTAGTCCCTGGCTTATCACAGGCAGTGGGTGACCTGGGCCTGCACTGGAATCCCTCCCAAGAGGCCCCAGAATCAACATACCTGGAAGTTGGCTTCAGACTACAGTAGAGCACCACCTAATCAACCCACACAAGCAGCACACCCAAACAGTGGTCTCAACAGGCACCAGAGCCCACTGGGGTGAATCCCACTCACTGGGGTAAGCCCCCTGCACAGCAGCCTGTAAGCTGTGGACATGGCAAAACTCCACAGTTAATCAGTCTGTGGGTCAATCTCATCTACTAACATGCCAATAGCAACCAAGGTTCAACTCTAATAGGAGAGCACATGCAACCCACACAAGGGACACTCCTGGAGCTCCCAGTGCAGATCACAAGGGAGACTGTGCCACAAGGGTGTTTACTACATAAGGTCACCCAGCCAAAACTGAGGAATGTAGCAGATCTACCTAATACATACAAACAACACAGAGAGGCAGCCAAAATGAGGAAACAAAGAAATAATTCCCAAATGAAAGAACAGGAGAAACCTCTAGAAAAAGAACTAAACAAAATGGAGGCAATTAACCAACCAGAGACAGAGTTCAAAACAATGGTTATAAGGATGCTCAAGGAACTTAGTGAGAACCTCAACAAAGAGATAGAGAGATGGCAAGCATTAAAAAAAAATAGAGAAATCATAAAAAAAAAAAAAACAACAGTCAGAAGTGAAGTATATAATAACTGAAATGAAGAATGCACCAGAAGGAATAAACAGCAGACTACAAGATCGAATCACCAATCTGGAAGATAAGGTTGCAGAAAACACCTAATTAGAATAGCAAAATGAAAAAAGAATCCGAAAAAATGAGGATCGTTTAAGAGAACTCTGGGACAACATCAAGTGTAACAACTTTCACATCATAGGTATCAGAAGGAGGCGAGAACAAGCAAGGAATTGAGAAGCTATTTGAAGAAATAATGACTGAAAAATTTCCTAACCTGGCAGAGGAAGTAGACATACAAGCCAAGGAGGGACAGAGAGTCCCAAACAAGATGAACCTAAAGAGGCCCACACCAAGGAACATTATAATTTAAATGGCAAAGATTAAAGACAAAGAGAGAATCCTAAAAGCAGAAAAAGCAACTGGTAACTTATAAGGGACCTTGCATAAGATTGTCAGCTGATTTCTCAACAGAAACTTTGCAGGATAGAAGGGATTGGTACAAAATATTCAATGTGATGAAAACAAGGACCTACAAACAAGATTACTGAACCCAGCAAAGCTATCATTTAGAATCAAAGGACAGATAAAGAGCTTCCCAGACAAGACAAAGCTAAAGGAGTTCATCATCACCAAACCAGTATTACAAGGAATGTTAGAGGGACTTCTTTAAGATGGAAAAGAAAAATCTAAATTATGAATAATAAAATGGCAATAGCTACATATCTATCAACAATTACTCGCAATGTGAATGGATTAAATATTAAATATTCCACTCAAAAGACATAGGAATGGATAAGAAAACAAGACCTTTACATATGCTGCCTACAAAAGACACATCAGAGTGAAAGACACACACAGATAGAGTGTAAAGCGATGGAAAAAGTTATTTCATAAAAATGGATATTAAAAAGAAGTTGTAGTAGCAATATTTATACCAGACAAAATAGACTTTAAAACAAAGACTATAACAGGAGACAAAAAGGACCCAGCAATCTCACTTCAGTGTATTTATCTGAAGAAACCCAAAAGTTACTTTGAGGTGACTTGTGCATCCATATGTTCATTGCAGCATTGTTTACAATGGCCAAGATGTACATGCAGCCTGGGTGTCTGTCAATGAATGAATGGATAAAGAGGAGGTGGTACATGTATACAATGGAATATT
This sequence comes from Aselliscus stoliczkanus, assembly GCA_033961575.1. Lineage (NCBI taxonomy): Eukaryota > Metazoa > Chordata > Mammalia > Chiroptera > Hipposideridae > Aselliscus > Aselliscus stoliczkanus. The sequence continues at coordinate 72,872,403 of CM066738.1, read as the reverse complement.
GCTTGGCCATAGAAGGGAATGGGTTCTTGCCATCTGTGATGGCATGGATGGACCTGGAGAGTATTTTGCTCAGTGGAGTACCACAGAAAGACAGATGCAATGAGATTTCGCTTATATGTAGAATCTAAAGAACAAAATAAATAAACAAAACAGTAACAAACTCATAGATACAGAGAACATTTTGATGGTCGCCAAATGGGAGGGGGTTGGGGATGTGTGAAAAAGGGAAAGGGATTAAGAAGTACAAATTGGTTGTTACACAGAAATCATGGGGATAGAAGGTATAGCATAAAGAATATAGTCAATAATATTGTAATAACTATGTATGGTATCAGATGGCTACTAGATTTGTTGGGGTGATAGATAGGAGGGCGTTGGGGAAGGGTGTAAAAGATGAAAGGAGCAAGAAGTGCAAACTGATGTTACAAATTAGTCATGGGGATATAAAGTAAAGCATAAGGAGTATAGGCAATAATATGTTAATAACTATGTATAGTGCCAGGTGAGTATTAGACTAGTCAGGGGGATCATTTCTTAAATTATACAAATGTCAACCACTATGCTGTACACCTGAAATTAATATCAAATAATACTGAATGTCAACTGTAATTGAAAAATTAAAAGGGGGTGGAAAGAGTGAAGGGGAATAAGAGGTTCAAATCTCCAGGAAAAAAACAAATGAGTCAAGGGGATGTAATATACAGCATGGCGAACATAGTCAATAATATTGTAACATGGCACAGTGTCAGATGGTTGCTGAACTTATCATGGTGATCACTTATTTAGGTATATAAATGTTGAATAACAATGATATATACCTGAAACTAATATAATGCATGTGTTAACTTTAATAAAAATCTCTAAAAATATTTTTTCAGAGAGAAGAGCTGTTGAAAATTTCAATTAGAGTCATGGCATTGTAATATGAAAGAGGAGTTGACACATTCAAGAAATTATGATGAAACAAAGATTAAAAACTGAAATTGGTTAAGGATATGTCAGGGAAGGGTAAATAAAATTTCAGCATGGCAAACAACAAACTCCAAAACTACAGTACTTGCACCATTCGTAACATAGTTTCAGTAAAGTTTACAAAATAAAACAAATAAAAAAACCCTTACAAATCAATAATAAAGTATAAAACAAATTAGAAAAATGGAATAAAAATATGAACATGAATGTTTCCAAAGAAGTCTAAAAGGTTATTAAACATATGAAGTCATATTTAACCACACTAAGCAATGCAAATAAAAACAATAACAAGATATTACTTTTGCTTATTGATTTGAGTAAAAATAATAATTTTTAAATTCTAATACCTAGTTTTTACAAGGAATACACTGCTCATGGGAAGGTAAATGTGTATACCCTTTTGGAGAACAACATCAAAAATCTAACATACATACTTATTATTCATCTTGAGCCCAAATTTTCTACTTCACATGAGTCATGTTTCCTGTTTGTACATCACAGCCTTCATTGTGGGTGATATAATTAAGAATAAGCTAAATGTTCAATAATAAGGTGTTAGATAGAAAAAGTATGGAATAAGACACTAAAATCAATGAAGAAAAATCTTTAATACATGGGGAAATGTGCATAACATATTGTTAAGTTAAAAGGGCAGATAATAAACAATGTGCACAATATGTTCCTAATTTAAAAAAAATCTGTATATATAAATCAAATACAGTATGTAGACTTTGGATCCTAACTGAAACAAGCTAACTATAAAAACACATTTTTGAGACAGTCAGAGAAAACCAAACATAGACTAAGTATTAGACAAAATTGAGCATTTACTGTTAGTTTTATTAGGTGTGATAATAACATTTAGTTATGTTTTTTTAACAAGTTTTTAGTGTTACAGGTATATACTGAAGTGTTAAAGGATGAAATTATGTGAAATCTGGAATTTGCTTTACAATACTCAAAAATAAAGGGAATTAAATAAAACAAGAATGACAAAATGTTGATTAGTAATAATATAGATAGCTTTATTTTGAAAATTTTCATAATAAAAATGTTAATAAAAAATTGAAGGCAAGGATGGCCGAGTGGCGCATTGGTTAAGAGTTGGCTTGGAACACCAGCTCTGAGCAGCAGGGCCCGGGTTTGGATCCCACATGAGGGCCAGTGATGCTGCACCCTCTATAGCTAAGGTGGTGAACAACAGCTCAACCTGGAGCTGGGCTCCCGTAAGTCACCCACGAAGGCATAGGCTGCAGGCCCTGCTGCAGTGGGCTGCCATGAGGTACCGTGAGTGGCTAGCAGCTGGTGTGAGCTGCCAAGAGCCACACTGAGTGGCCATCCAATGGCTGGTGAGTGACTGCCTCAGCCAGGAAGAGCGCAATGATCACAATACCAGCATGCACCAGTGAAGAGACGTCCTCCACAAGTAGACTGAAGAACAAAAAGGACAGCAACTTGTCTGTTCCCCTTCCCTGATTCCCCAACGCTGTTTTCCTCCCCCAATTCCCCAATAAAATCTTTAAAAAAAAAAAGGCAGAATCCTGGCATACTTTTTAAATAGTGTATTGCTATGCATAGTAAAAGTTGGAAATAGTATATACTAAAATAGCTACAATAATCATTGCTAGTTAGACAAACAGCTGATTTTTATTTTCTTATTTTGCTTATAAAAGTATTTTTCAAATTTCTACAATGAAGATATGATACTTTTGTAATGAAAAAAAGAACTTTAAGGCATTGAAATATATGGTGACAGATGGAAACTAGACTTTTGGTAGTGAGGACACATTAGAGTATATAGATATTGAATTAATGCTATATACTTGAAATGTACAAAATGTTATTAACCAGTGTTCCCGCAATAAAAAAAAAAGAACTTTAAGTGCTCTTTTTAAAGCTTCTTTGGTTTTGACTTTAAATAAGTGAAGGAAATGGTGACATCAATGGTTGAAATGGAGAAGATAAGAAGCAGAGAGCGTCTGGGAGGAAAACATACTCAAGACATGTCTTACAGAAGTGGTGATGATTGTAGACATCTAGATAAAGAGCCCTAAGCTCAACTGGAAAAGGGAGTTGAGATGATGAAGGAGATAGGGAAGGAAGGTCCTTGAGTTTAAACCTTAAAAGTACACTGATATTATATACAGCAACTTTGCAAGCATACCTTGGGAATAATGCTTTTGAAAATTGAAGTTTAGTTTTTTCTCTCATTCATTTATTCTCTGTGGTCCAGGTACTGTTCTAGGTGCTGGGAGCACAGTGTTGAAATAGGAAAGCTTAAATAAGACTTCATGGACTCACAAACTAGCAGCAGAGAGAAATATTAAACCAAAAACTATACATATAGCCCATTGTGATAACAATTACAAAGGAGAAGTACAAGGCACTGTGAGACACTGTAACAGAAAGACTCTACTTAGTTTTCAGGTGTCTTGCGAAATTTTCCTGAAGAATAAACAGAAGTTCAGCAACGAGTGTCCAGGAGTATTCAGACCAAAGGACAAGCTCACTCAAAGATCTTGATGCTGATAAAACAAAAAACAAAATAAAATAAACCATGATCATGAGAGACAGAGAAAAACAGTGTGTCAGGAGCAGAAAGTGAGGGATAGGAAAGCATAAATAAGATGAAACTGGAGGGGGAGGCCATGGAGAATATGCAAGAGGTTTGGGACAATGTTTGGGATGGTTAGTATTACCTTATTTTATTCTGTGCATATTGGGACGTTATTAAATGAGTTCAGGTAAAGGTGTGTTCACTGCAGTGCATGCAGCTGAAGTGAGGTCATGCCAAAAGTATTCAGAAGCCTATTGAACAGTCAAAGTGGGAGAAGTCAATGCTTTGAATAAAGGTTGTGCCAAAGGAGACAAGTGGGTGGATTAAAGAGGTTTAAAATTTCTCAAAGGGGAAGATAAACTGGCAGGGGGAACTGAGAAGCAGCTGGAAAAGCAGGAGTCAGATCAGGAAACTAGCATCATGTAGTCAAATAGGTTGGATGCTATCAAATGGTGTGCACTGGTGTATTTAGCAAAATCCAAGACACTGGTGACTTTATGAGAGCAATTTGAGTCAAATGGCGAAATGGAGGTGAGATTAGAGAGGTCAAGCATTTACTTGGATCAGGGTGGTAGAAGGGATGCAGACAGCTCATATACGTAGTTGTTAAGATGTTTTCTAGGGCCGGCCGAGTGGCGCGGTGGTTAAGCGCTGGCCTGGGAAGCCAGTGGCCCCGGTTCGGGTCCCACATATCACATATGAGGGCCAGTGACACTGGCCTAAAAAAAAAAAAAAAAAAAAGATCTTTTCTGGAAAAGGAGAGAGAGAAGAATGGGGGATATTTTTAAAGGTAAGAGAAATTTGAACTTCTATATAGGAAAACCCTGGGAAGAAAAGAGGTTGAAGCACAGGAGAAATGATGGTATAAGGTTTGTCAGAGGTAAGAGGAGATAGGATTCAGGGCATAGTGAGGGCCTATTCTTGGCAGAAAGCACACTTCACTTGACATAACAAAAAGAAAGATGGTGATAGATTCAGGTAATTTTGTATATCTACTGGCAAGGATTTGAGGGTATTCCTTTTTGATTTCTTTTGGTTTCTCTGAGAAGTCAAGGGATGTTTGTGTTTGTTTCATTGGTGTTCATGGTGTTTGTGGTGTGTGTGTGTTTGCTAAGAGTGGAGTCAGAGGAAGAATGACTGGGAGAGAAGGTTTGAAATAATCATTGCAAAGAGTGATGGAGAAAACTGACTAGACAACTAAAGAAGTGGTAAGACAAGATGCCAAGTCAAAGTCAAGCTTGACTGAGTTTCAAATGTGGCTGAATGACAAGAGAAGGAGGCGATCCACTTCTAAAGTTGTGATAGTAGAACAGTCAGAGTTGCTGATGGGTCACTAATGTCAATGCTGGAAGCTGGATGAGCTGAATAATGGCAACAATGGTAATGATAACAGCGCTCTTAGAGGTTGTACTATATATATGCCAGGCACTGTGAGTACTTACGTGCATTAACTCATTTAATCCTAACAACAATCACTTAGGGTAGATACTATTATTTCCTATTAATAGTTGGGAAAACTGAAGGGGTTATGCACCTTGCCCTAGGTCACACAGCTTGCAAGGAGAAGAAGCAGAATTCAAGCCCACTTTATACTACAGCTGTACATGACGTACCAGGGCTGCAAGTGGCCTGTAGGACACTTGAGATGATTTTCTTTGCTTCCTTCCTTCCTTCTGAATGCTTGCACTAAATAAATCGCCATGACTAGAATTAGCCAGCTCATGTCTCTGTTTTTTGCAACCCAATGAAACAGTGCCATTTTTTTTTGTAATTTTTTAGTTACAGTTGACATACAATATTGTATTAGTTTTAGGTGTACAATACAGTGATTAGACATTTATATAACTTACAAAGTGATCACCCCAATAAAACTAGTATCCATGTGGCACCATCCCTAGCTATTGCAATATTGTTGACTATATTCCCTATACTATACTTTATATGCCAATGACTATGTTGTAACTACCAATTTGTACTTCTTAAACCTTTCATCTTGTTCACCCATCCCCTGAACTCCCCTCCCATCTGACAACCATCAGAATGTTCTCTGTATCTATGAGTTTGTTTCTGTATTGTTTGTTCATTTATTTTGTTCTTTAGATTCCACATATAAATGAAATATATGGCATTTGTCTTTCTCTGACTTACTTCACTCTGCACAATACCATCGAGGTCCATCCATGTTGTTGCAGATGGCAAGATTTCATTTTTTTTAAATGGCTGAGTAATGTGTGTATCACCACTTCTTTATCCATTCATCCATTGTGGACACCCAGGTTGCCTCCATATCTTTGCTATGGTGAATAATGCCACAATAAACATAGGTACACATGTCCCTTCAAAGTAGTGTTTTGGGTTTCTTCGGATAAATAACTAGAAGTGAAATTGCTGGGTCCTTCTTTGTCTCTTATAACTTGTTTTAAAGTCTATTTTGTCTGGAATAAATAAGGCTACCCTAGCTTTTTTCTTGTTTCCATTTTATGAAATATCTTTTTCCATCCCTTAACTTTGAGTGCGTGTGTCTTTCAATCTGACATGAGTTTCTTGTAGGCAGCATACATAAGGGTCTTATTTTCTTATCCATTCTGGTACCTTATGTCTTATGATTGGTGCTTTTAGTCCATTTACATTTAAAGTAATTGTTGATAGATGTATAATTATTGCCATTTTATTATTCATATTTTTTACTTTTTTTTCTTCTTCTTAAAAAAGCCTCTCTAACATTTCTTGTAATACTGGTTTGTTGATGATGAACTCCTTTACCTTTTCCTTGTCTGTGAACTCTTTTTCCATCCTTCAATTCTCAACAATAGCTTTGCAGGGTAGAGTAGTCTTGGCTGCATATCCTTTTTTTTTTTTCCATCACTTTGAATATTTCATACTAATCCCTTCTGGTCTGCAAAGTTTCTGTTGAGAGATCAGTTGACAGTCTTATAGGAGCTCCCTTGTAGGTAACTAACTGCTTTTTTCTTGCTACTTTTAAGATCCTCTCTTTGTCTTTAACCTTTGGCAACTTAATTATGATGTGTGGGCCTCTTTGGGTTCATCTTGTTTGGGACTCTCTGTGCTTCCTGGGCTTGTATATCTATTTCCTTCACCAAGTTAGGGAAGTTTTCCATCATTATTTCTTCAAACAGGTTTTCAATTCCTTGCCCTCTCTCTTCTCTTTCTGGTACCCCTATGGTATGAATGTTGGTATATTTGAAGCCCTTTGAACTATCCTCACTTTTTTGGATTCTTTTTTTCTTTTGTGGTTTTGATTGGGTATTGTCTGTTACCTTATCTTCTAAATCTCTGATTCAATCCTCTGCTTCATCTAATCTACTGTTAATTCTCTGTAATGTATTCTTCATTTCTGACTGGTTCTCTTTTTTTATGCTTTCTATCTCCATTTTTATGTTTCCTATCTGTTTACAGAAGTTTTCTCTCATATCATTAAGCATCCTTATAACCAGTTTTTTGAATTCTCCATCTGGTAGATTGCTTGTCTCCATTTTGTTTAGTTCTTTTTCTGGTGCTTTGTTCTGTTCTTTGGGACACGTTTCTTTGTCACCCCACTTTGGCTGCCTCTCTGTATTAGCTTCTATGTATTAAATAGGGCTGCTATGTCTCCTAGTCTTAGTAGAGTGGCCTTATATAGTTGGTATTCCATGGGACCCAGTGGCACAGTCTCCCTGGTCACCCAAGCCAGATGCTCAAGGTGTGTCTCTTGTGTGGTTGTGTGTGCCCTCGTATTGTAGGTGAGTCTTGGTTGCTGTTTGCACATCAATGGGAGGGATTGACCCTTGGACAGGTTGGTTATGAGGACTGGCTCTGACTACAGTGGAGGGGCTGTTGTGCAAGGGCTGACTTTATGGAGCAGGATTCACTTTAGCAGGGCTGTGGTGCTTGCCCTTTGGTTGTGTCATTTGTAGAGGTCATTTATAGTGTGGTGTTAAGTTGGCCACCAAGTATATTGGTTCTGGGGCCTCTTGGGAGGGGCTGTGATGCAGGCTAAGGTAAGCCACTGTCTGTGCCCTGCCTGGGGCCACCTGACATGAGCCACAAAATTATCTGCAAATGGTTCACCTGCGCTGGCCTTGGAGGTGACTGGGAGAGGCCAAGGTTCAAACCAAGGCCAGCTGCCACCAATTTTGGACTTGGGCTGCTCAGCAAGAGTTTCAGAAGCAGGTCAAGGCACATACTGCTTGTTTGGGGTTTGTGACATTTGAGAGAGCTTAGGAAAGTCCACAACATGAGCCAAGACAGACCATTCGTATGGAAAAGCCACTAGAAGTGGCTTGAGTGGGTCCACAAGTTTGGTGGGGCAGAGTCTCATGGAATCACCAAGGTGGGGCAAACAATGTTAGCCAGGTTGATGGAGACTTAGATATGGTGCCCACCTGCATGTGCAGGCTGGGTGAAAGGAAGGTTCAACAAAGAAACTATGTTTTCTGCCAGCACTTTTGTCTGGAAGAAAGTTGTCCCTCCAGCCCTCTCCCTGACAATTCAGTTCCTTCCCACATGTCCCTGGCAGTTTTCGATCTGCTGTCCCAGCACTAATGCTCAGAGTGAGTGAGTCTATCAGTAAGTCTGTGTATGGACTCTATAAGAGGATCACCTGGGACTCCACCAAACTTGGCTTCACTCTGTCACAATCTGCAATGGTTTTCACAGCCAGAAGTTGTTGGTACTTCTCTCCCCAACACTGAAACCCTGGACTGGGGAGGCTGGAACCGCTTACTCCTCAGGGAGAACCTTTGCAGCCTAGATATCTCTCCTGATTTTTAACTGCCATATGTGGGTTTGGGACAAGCCCACTCTGTGTCTCCTCCCTTACCAGTCTCCACATGGTTTCTTTTGTATGTTCTTAGTTATAAGACCTCTGTTCAGCTAGACTACAGGCAATTCTCAATAATGTTTGTTCTGAAGTTTAGCTGTAATTTTGATATGACAGTGAGAGGATGCAAGCACAGTGCTTACCTAGTGTCATGCTGGAGCTCAGCTCCTGGCAGATGAGCACAGGATTCGGTGAGGCCAAAAAGGAGCAACAACAGAGCCACAGATAGGAGGTTCATACCACTGTATTATATTGTCGATGATGGCTGGTCGAGACACGAGATGTCAACATCTGTCAATATCCCAACAAAGTGTCATCCTGAACCACAGTCTTGCTAGTGGCCAGGCAAGACAGAGGAAGTACGATCTGCTGGATCTGCACCATCCACAACTCCCACACTTGCTAATGCAGCTGCTGCAGTTATATGCAAAACAATGGTAGCTAATGGCCAACTGATTACAGGTGATGGCCATCTAATAACCAAGCCAACACCTTTATATGTGAGGCTAAGAGCCTGGAAATTGCTCTCCTGGCCCTTTCCTGACACCTAGTCTGCCATCTTTACCAGTGCTGAAGCATTGCAGTTTTCACTTAATTTATGCTTGTCTTGTCACATGCTAATATTGCCACTTTCTGCAAGTGAAAAAAAGGGCAGTGGGTAGTTTATATTTTACCTACTTAAGTTAACCAAATGCAGCAAACTTTTGTTTTCAACTAACAAGAAATGAGTTAATACATGATCAATCTTTACACAATTGTACACAGGAGCTGGCCATATTCTGAATCTAGTCATTTACTTGAGTTAACCTTGTAACAGTGAAACCAAATGATCAATAAGCCCCTTGAAAATAGGCAGTTTGGTTATCTGGAATGACTTGGGTTTACATCGCTTTCTTGTAATTAACAAAGGCAAGGACGATGAACCATCCTAAGAAATACAATCCAAGGAGCATGTAAGGTAGTCTGAAGGTGAGGAGGAAACTTGAGGTATGAAAAGAACCCTAGACCCTGATTCTTGAATTTTAAAGCTCATGAACTCAGTTGAAAGCTCTGTAGCATGCCATACAAGGTTCTCCATGAACAGACCCTCATTGGTGAGGGGACCATATTACACCAGCCAAATCCAGGCTCTTTCAAAAGTAAAAGGAGGTGCAATTTGTAATATGCTGGAAAAACAGCTGAAAACCCAGATTGACATGCACCGGTTGGAATGAACAGTCACTCCCACCATGTCCATCCTATGCCACCTGTCATGCTGAGCTCCATCATTCCCCAAATCCACCATGCATTGTCAAGCATGTGGAAGACTAACCAAGCCCCACACACCCCATTCCTGGCAACTCATTCTTCAACACCCAGTTCAGTAACAACTGCCTCTGTGAAATCCATATCTCAGGATCTCAAAGCCAGTTTGCAGGGTGTTTAGAACCCACATACTGTAACCCTGTTGAACTCAAAGATCCAAATCCCAGCTCCACCACCTGCATGCTGTGTGTGTTTGGACAAGTCATTCAAGCTCTCTGTCTTGGCTCCCTTTCCTGTAATATTGAGATAATAGTGCCTTCTTCATGGAGTTGCTATGAGGACTGAGTAAGTTCATAAGTGACAGGTTCTGCACAGTGGAATGTGCCCTGCACATGGATCTCACCAAACCAATGGGCATAGATGTGCATATGTTCTAACATGGATACACACCTGATGTCCATTTGTAAGGTGTGTATTACCTCCTTTGAGGAAAACAAGACAAAAACTGTCAACTTGAATGCTAAATTCTAAAGAGTTCATAGATTATCTTGTCTATAATAACTGTTAGATTTACTATGGTGATTTTGACATCATCTTAATCAACAGACCATGTTAAATTTTCTGAGTTCCCTTAGAGGACTCAAATAATTCTATAAGCTGTCTCACATAGGCTTTTTCCTGGCAGAAATGTGGGGTGGCCTCAAAATGCCTTTTCTGGATAAGCAGAATAAGACTTCTATCCATGTGATGATATTTCGTAGTTCAGTAACATTTATTTGTCCTAAGACCTGCCTTATTAAAGTGCTAGTGCTCCTGAGATACATAACTGATATTTTCTATCTTCAGTTATTTTTATGTCAGTGTGAATGCATTTCAAATCCTTTATGAGTGAAGGCATGAGAGAAGGCACTGGATATTTCTCAGGGTTGGAAGCAGGAAATGCGAAGGTGAGAAAGGGCATGAAAAGGCAGGACTGCAAATGCCTGAGATGAATTCTATGCACACCAAACTTTTGCTCAAAGCAAACCACCCTTGCAGGGGAACTAGTGCTAAATGTTCAGGCTCAGGCTGAGCCTTCAGTTAGGTGTGGCCAGGAGAACCACTGCAGCCCCCATCCATGGCCCCCAAACATACACATGGTTGACTCATTTCAATGTCATCTGCCTGCTGAAAGTCTAGGATGACAATAATATTTGTTGTTGTTGTTATTCTCTGGCTGTCATTTTGAGGCTTTTTGCCCCCACAGATTTTGACTGAATGTTCCAGAGGAGAGATATTTCTAGCATTTAGTTTTGGACTTTTGCTTCATATTGTGACCAATTAAAATATGACTAACCACAGAATACACTTTTCTTTTTCTTCAAGCATCACCCCCGACAGAGAGAATGGAACATGAACACCATATTATTATCTTCCATGCTGTTTTGACTTAAATAAGAGAAAAGTTTTTTGTAAAGTTCTTTGAAAACTTTTTGACAGCCCCCATTGTTTTTTTTTTCTCTCTATTCCATGTATATATTGGGCAAAATTTTCTATAGTCTGCTTTCTCTCCAAGCCTCACATCCAAACTTCTTATGTAATATATAGCAGTTATCCCAGTTGCATGACTAAAAGCCAAGCTATGGTGGATGATTTTAAAGATAATACTAGTATAGAGACAGAGGGTGAAAATCCATCTGAACCCAGCCCTGCCAACAGTCCTCCACATCTGTTTTCTTGTGGTCTCCTTTCCCTTTTCCCACAAATCTTTGACACATTCCTCAGGCTCCCAACATCCTTTCCGTGTAGAGCTTTGCCTCCTACCACACAAAGAAAATAGAGCACATTATTGATGAAGAGCCCAAGACTTGCCTCACCACATATGAAATGTATCCATAATAACACGCTTTCTTCCTTCTGAACCTCACCTTCTTCAGGAATGCCTCCTCCTCCTATGCAGTTGATTTTTTTTGCATTTTCCTTTCTCTTGAGCTTGTCTAAACAGTATTTCCACTCTGACCCATGCATTTTTATTCTCCCTCTGTTCACCATCTCTCAATCTGAAAATATATGCATGAATTTCCTCCCTCATCTACACAAATCTCCCTGCATGCCCCACCACCCTTGTCCCATTACTCTCTCTCTTCCACCACCAGATTTCTGGGAGGAATAGTCCATGTTCTTCACTATTGCCTTCTCAAATTCATTCACATGTTAACCTACTGACATTTGAATCCTACGTATTCAATCTATTGTCAGTGTGATAAAGATTCAGAGATTTATACAGAAGTCCAGGAAAGGCCCTTGGTTTTAGACAAAGACTTGAGTTTTAAGTTCCATTTTATTGTTGTTGTTCTCTTTTACTACATTGCCCCAACTACCAAACTGTCTCCTTTTATGGGGAGGGGGGAGAAGGAAGCATTTTTTTCTATTTCCTAAGCCAAACACTTCAAAATGCTTAGGCTCAGGGATGGCAATAAATTGTACATCTTTGTGGAGAGGTGGCAGTGTCCATACCTGTCCTTGACAAAGAAACCCACGGGAGATAAGAACAGCAGTGCATGGAAACCCTGCCTTCCTGCAGGAAGTGAAGAGCCAATGGGGAGAGAATCAGGCAAAAGGGAAACAATCCAACATCCTACCGCTTGCTTCTTTGAGCCTCTGAGGCTTGTGTGAATGTTACATGTGCAAAGAAGAAATGGAGATCTCTAGCTCTATATATGTTCATGCCCATTCTTCCCAGTTCTATTCTCCTTTCTGTGTGTTCTCTGGTCCAATGTTTTCTTCAGTCATGAGAGCAAGAGCAGTTTCCTATGCACAACAGTACCTACACCATTTACTATTGTCAATTGTCTTCTCTCCCCTGGTGGGTAAAATTCCAAAAATGAATGACAAACCAGGAAGTTATCCTCTTCCTAAGGTCTGAAAAAAGGTATCTTCTTTGTAGTCAAGAATGTGGAAGGGTAATACAACAACTTTCTTCCTCATTGACTCATGCCCCTTTTCCCTTGCTCCGTGCTTGTATTCTCTAGAAGGCAATCTTAAAGGGATAAAGCTTCTACATGAGGTCTTTGACCACTGTGTTGAGAATGTCAACAGTTCTGATGCGGACTGGCAAGTAAGCTGAGACCATCAAATGCTTTCACATGGACCATGAAATAGCCAACAGATGGCCATTAGATATGTGGAAGGTGTAAGATAGATTTGTGATCACTATTGACCCAGCCTAGATTTAACCCTGTGATCTCTAGGTAGGGGGTTTTATGTTTGAGTGTCAAAGACTCTCAAAATTTTACTTTCTAAATTAACATTTTATAGTTCACTGAGGGAAAAGAAGGGAAAGAAGGAATTAATTGAACACCTGATGTCCTTAAAAAAAGAGAAAAGCTAGAAGAGGAGACACTTGGTCTTACATGCCTCAGTAGATGAAGCTGTTGCTTTTTAAAGCTGTTGCTTTTTAAAGCAAGGTGCCATTTGAAAGGTGGGTCCCTCTTGCCACCATTCTGCAGTGCTGTTTGAAGCACCTGCCTTGGCCTTGTCTCTGCTTCATTGGTTGTCTTCATTTGCTTGCTTAACAACTGGAGGTGTTTATACCTTTGTAACAAAACTACTTTCCTGAACAGTACTGTGATAATGAAACTTAACTCTCTTATCCCAAAGAACTCTCAAGAGCTTAAGCCCACTGCTTCATTAATTCACTCAACCCAACTCTGAGGTGGAGAATAAATACTATTGTGCCCATTTTACAGATAGAGAAAGTGGGAATTTCAAAGGATTAATGCAACTTTGTTTTCCACATATCAAGAAATAGTCTTAGCAGTTAGACCTTCATGGGAAGCAGGAGGTTTCCTCAAAATTTTGTCATTTACAAACTCTGTGACCTTTGGAAAGTTATTCATCCTAAGTTTTAGTTTCTTCATCCTATAAATAAGGACAATAATAAAAAGTTTGTGAAAATAAATGAAATAATAAATATAAAGATCATTGCAGAATGTCAGCTATAATTTAACATATATATAGTCACAAGATGTGGAGTACCGCACAAGAAATAGAGTCATTGGAATTGTAACAGCTATATAAATGTCAGAGGGGTAGTAGATGGGGGAGGGGGTTATCACTTTGTGAGGGGTGTAAATGTCTAACTGTTACATTGTTTTGTACACCTGAAACTAATAAAAAAAATTTTAAAAAGATCATTGCCCAGTGCCAAGCTACACAGGGTGACTGCGTTACATAACTCCAGGTGGCCCCAGCAACATTGTGGGGCTAGTCATATAAAACAATGTGAATCATGCCCCCTAGAGTTGTACAACCAACAGCCATGCTGGCCATGTTCTGACACATAATACTTTCTCTGTAAGTAGTGGCCTTCATTATTAGTTTGGAAATTTTTCTTCTGGCAACAGCAGAGTAGATGGTTCAGAACAACTCTCTCCCTGACTGTAAAAAATATGTGAAAAGAAATATCAGTTTAAGAACATTGGAAAGTTACCAAGGCAGTGAGAAATAACACTGTCAAGACCCCAGAGAGGAAGCAAGCCCATGTAAGGTTGCCTTCCCCTAAAAAGGTGGTTCTCAAAGTGTGAGCACTGGGCCAGCAGTAGTACCTGGGAACTTCTTAGAAATGCCAATTGTAAGGCTACACTCCAGATCTACTGAATCTGAAACTCTGCAGTAAGACCCAAAAATCTATGTTTTAACAAATCCTCTCTATTTGCTTTGATGTACCCTAAGGTCTGAGAACCATTGTCTTACTGGCACCTAAAATTCCAAAAACAATAGCTGAAAGCCAAAATGCTGGGCAGGAATTTTGGCAGTTTCAAGGATCTGGGGAGTTGGGAATTGGAGTTCAAGGCATGCGTGGTAAACACCTTAGGAAATTAGATAAGACCCCAAAGGGCCACACCCAAGAAGTAAAAGTGAACTGCCAATATATGTGTCTTCACAGGGATTAAAGTTTCTTACCCTCTCAATTCCTGATTGGATGAATGAAGGTGACCTAGGATTGCTAGTACCCTTAACCCAGCTCCCTTCCAGTAACAAAGACAAGTCTTTTCTGGAGAGAGAAAACATCACTCAGTGTCTCAGTTTTTCTCTATCAAACATTCAATCCAAAATAGGTGAACACGTGCTTCCATCTTGCTCCTTACATCACTCACTCTGGGAAGCCAGCTGCCATGTCAGAGGGCCTTCAAGCAACCCCTGGAGAGTCCACATGCTAGAAACTGAGGCCTTGGCCTTCTACCAATAACCATATGAATGTGCTAACTTGGGAAGGGATCCTACAGTTTTAGTCAAGATGTAGTCTTGAGATGACTACATCTCTAGCTGATACGTTGAGTTGAAGCTCCTGGGAAATCTCTAACTAGAACAATCGAGCTAAGCTGCCCCTGAATTCCTGACTGACAGAAACTGTGTGATAATAAGTTTTCATTGTTTTAAAAAATTAGCTGTTACTCAATAAAAATAATTGGGCATAGACAAAAACAAGACTTGACAAACAACCAAGATTTATTTTAATGGGCAATATAAACAAACCATAGGCAATTCAGTATTTAGACATAGAATTTAAAAATAACTGTGCTTAATTTTTCCAGAAATTATTAGTTTTATTATACATTCATGATCACCCATCTCAAATGGGTCACCAACACTGTCCAACAATACCTGTGTCTGTACATATGTATTGGTCAACTCAGTATCTTACTTTCTATCACTATACAGATCTTCTCTACAGCATTCTGCCTCTCTCCACTCAGAACTTCCTTTTCACTTTCAGCATATGATCTCATCCACTTCACAGAGCAAACTGAAGCCATGAAATAAGAATGTTTTCTGATTCCCAAAGCTACATCTATGCTTTCCTTCCCTGGTTTTATGATGGAAGAGCTATTCGTCCTCCTACCCAAAGTCAATTTTTGGCTTCACTTTGCCTCCCATCCCTTCCCATCTACTTAGGAACCTCACATTGACAGTCATTCTTTTTCTTTTATATACCCAGACTCTTCTTCTCAAGCAAACCCTTCCCACTGGACTTCTTAAATCATCTTAAATCACATTTTAAAATATTCTCCAACTTCAGTTCTACCTGTTTTCCTTCCTTTCACAGAAATATTTCTAGATTTTTAAAAAAACACTGTTTCCTCTTTCAGCCACCTCCCATTCAGCACTTAACACACTCCAACAAGTTTTCTGCTTCATCTCTCCAGTGATAATGCTCTTGTTAAGGTCCCAGTGACTAAATTCAATGAATGAACACTTTCCAGCTTTTTTCCTCCCTGTCTTGGCAATGTCTCATAGAGTAGTACACAACTCTCTTCTTTAAGCCTTTCCTCCTGGCTTCCATGTTATTCTTCTGGTTTTCCTCCTATCTCTCTATTTTCTCATTGTTCTTCTCCTTTCAGGCTCATATTCCCCTATCTGACCATTACATGTTAGTATTCTGCAGGCTTAGTCTTTTCCTGTATTTTCAATAAACTTTTCCCAAATAAGCTCATCCAAGCTTATAGTTTCAATTACCATGTATATATAACTTATTTTCTAATTTATATATCTCTAGCCCAGACTACTTATCTGCACTCAAGACCTATATGTTCCACTGCCTACTAGATTTCCTGTCTAAAAGGCCTGATCTAAAACCAAACTTATCATCTTTCTTCCTAAATAAGATCTTCTTCAAGAGTTTTATTTGTTTCTCTCAAATAAATACCTGCCTCCCATCCATTTAGTTATACAACCTATAAACCTAAATATCATCCTTGATACTTGCTTCACCTTCATCGGATCCATGACTAAGTTCTGTCAAGTTTATCTTCCAAATAGTTCTCCAATGTGTCTCCTTCTCTCTTTCTTTCACTGCCACCCCAGTTAAAGCTACCATTATTTGTCTGAAGTTCTACCAAAATGACTGCTTTCCCATTGTTTTTAAGATGAAGACCAAACTCCTTACTAAAAGAGGCTTTCAAGGTTCTGCATGACTTGGTCATACATATCTCTCCAACCTCATGTACAATATCATTTTAGCTCTGTTCCTCATTCCACTCTGGACTCCTTTAATTCTCTTTTACTTGCCATGCTCCCTCCTTTGCATATACCTAGAATATTCTTTCTTTCCCCTTCAACCAGTTAATGTCAATTCAAATTGAGTATTGCTTCCTAAGAGAAGCTTTTGTTGATCTCCCCAATTAAATCCCCTTATTATCTGTTTTCATGGAAGGTGACCTTCTGTCCCTCTCTTTAGCAGCATTCATAATATTCTAATTTTATATTTGATGTTTTATATACAAGTCATGTCTATCTTTGCTAACTACTGTATATTCAGTACATTTTTTTTAAAGAGGTATATTTTATTTTATTTTTATTATTATTATTTTTTAAGATTTTATTGGGGAATTGGGGGAGGGGAACAGCGTTGAGGAATTGGGGAAGGGGAACAGACAAGTTGCTGTCCTTTTGTTCTTCAGTTTAGTCGTGGAGGACGTTGCTTCACTGGCCCATGTTGTTATCATCATTGAGCTTTTCCCAGATGAGGCAGATCAGGTCACCGGCCTCTGGATGGTCGCTCACCACAGCTATTGGCAGCTCACACTGGCTGCTGGCCACTCACTCTAGTCTATGGTAGCCCACTGCAGCAAGGGCTGCAGCCTACACTGTTGCCAGGGCTCATGCAACCCAGCTCCAGGTGGAGCTGTTGTTAGCTGTAGAGGGCAGTGTTACTGGCCTTCATATGTGGGATCCAAACCGGGGCTGCTGGCGTCCCAAACCAGCTCTTAACCACTGCGCCACTTGGCCAACCTGGTACATGTTTAGAATGTATGTAATACTTGATAAATATTAATTGAATAAATGAATAAATAAATGACTAATCAGAAAAAATTATTATTACTATTATTATTCAGAAAATGAGAAGACTGGTTTTTCTGACATTCAAGTAAGAAACATCCCATGAGAATTCCACACTCATGGCTCCAAGTCAGCATTCTAGGTCACCAATAAATAATAAATTTATTTTCCCTTCCTATATTTAAGAAGTAGACACAGGAGAGAGACTGATGGAGATCAAAATATCAACTTAATTACTAATAAAGCTGAATTGGAGAGCCAAGCTTGACTAATGGCCACAATTGGGTTTCTTAATACATCCCCTTGGATTAGAACTTGTCCATTCAAACTGCTGGTATCATCTATGAGGGGAAGATCAAGACCCATGAAGCTTACTGCATGGATTAACAGAGGTATTTACATCCAGAGGTCAAGCTCTTCCACCAAAGCCTGAGAAGCCAGGGAGAGGCTGGGTGAAGTATGCCTGGAATCTTCTCCCAAACTTTCTTACCCAGTAACTCAATGTTTTCATGGAAAAGAATGAGTAAGGGTGGAAGGAAAGGCTGGGAATGCTGCTTTGGCAGAAGCCCTCTCAAGGGACTATGAAGACAAAGGAATGGAGATTTCCCTAACAAATAGTGAAATAAAATTTATATGTAAATATTAGTGAGAACTTATTTATCACTAAAAAATTGGTTATTTAAGAAAGTGAACCAAAGTACTTTTTTTCCCTATTAGTAGAATTAATGCATTCTTACTACTATTCCTTTTGCTTTTCCTTGCTCAACTGTCCTATTATTTAATTGATTGTAATGGCTATGAATTACACTTTAAAGTTTGTCACGGAAAATCTGTTTCTCTCATAAATGGAGAATACCTATATGCATATACATGTGATATTAATTTCCTGAAGGTTTCTTTTTTTCTTTTTCTTTTTTTTTATGAAATACCACAATATCTGCTCCTATACTGGTTTAAAGTAATTAATTAGATATCCAATGTTCATGCACTCTTTAGGACTCTGAAACATGAATATGGTTTACAAATGAAGAATGCTTCCAGCTGCAACTAAAAGTGGCTTAAGTATGAAAGACATTTAATTATCTCAGGTTCAGGAAGTTGAGGGGTAGTTGCATGTTGATACGGTGATTCAACAAAAACACCAAGTACCAGGTTCTTCCTGTTCTTCTGTTTACCATACTCAATATGTTGATTTTCATTCTTGGGCTCGTTGCCTCATGGTTGCAAAATGATCAATATGGGTCCCAAACATCATAATGATATCCAAGGCAGGAAAAAGTAAAAAGTTCACCATCAGTGAGCTTTCTCTTCAAACACTGTGCCTTTTATCAGGAAGTAAAACCCTTCTCAAAGATTTCTGGCATACTTGCCAGTGTAGTGTAACATGGCTACTCCTGGCTGTAATGGAAGCTGAGAAATGGGAATACGAGTGTTCTGATTAGCTTAGATTTAAGATTAAACCATGATGGCCGGGCACATTACTATACTGAATAAAATAAGAATCTCATAAGTAAGAAAGAAGGGACACATTGGATGAGCAGCTCACAATGTCTACCATAGTATGACTGACTCAAACCCAGTCCTGAAATTGTTCACTACACTATAACAAGCATCATCAATTCTGTTGGGGGCAATAAATATGGAAAGGCCTGGATCCATAAGCAATAAGCTTATCTAGCATTTGCTCAATCCTCACTAGTTATGAAAATGTCTCAAGGTGATAAGGACTATAGAATCCAGGAGTAGGGAAGACAGATGGCTGAAGAATGCAAGACTGGCTAGAGGAGTCTACATCATTGAAGAAAGGCTTCAACAACAGGTTAAAAAGCAGAGTTAGAGAGGTAGAGCAGAAAAATCCCAGTGAAGGGCAGGGGCAGATGTTGAAGTGTTCAGAAACTGCTCAGTGAGGGAAATGAGTTCTCAATGAGAAGAGAAGGGGGAAAGAGGGACAACTGGGGATTGAGGGTGGAGTATTGGAATCCCTGGCTGGACTCAGAAGGATTAATTTGGTGGGAGGGAGCAGAATAGATTAGAGAGAGAGGGACAAATTGGGAGGTTATTGCAATGACCATGAGGTGATGGGGGCCTCAATGACAGCACTATCATTGGCAATAAAAATGGAATAGAAAGGGTGAGTCTAAGAGATATTTCAACCTCATTTCAGGATATCCTCTAATAGAAAATAATAGAGACAATGAAAAACAGACCTTCATAAGTAGCAGTAGCCAAACATTTAATCGCCATGCTCCCTATTGCAACTCTTCACCTGAAAAAAAAAAGTTAATTTTCAGTAATGAAAGGAAACATCAGGGTATTCCACCAGTAATCATTTTTTATATCTCAAATCATTGTTCTTCTAGTTAGTTACTCATGGCCTGGTTTCACAGAAATGAGCTGCAGGCATTCCAGGAAATGGGAAGTTATTATAGGAAGAGCCAAGACTCCTCCAATTTCACCACTCACAGGGCATCTGTGCTCCCTCCCATGAGGAGACAATTAGCATGGTGGACAGGGTTGGGGAGCAGGTGAAGGTCTTACCTGGGTGGCCTGCATGGATTTGGGGAGGAATCAAAGCTCACACAGAATTTGAGAACATCATACTTCTCTCTGTTTTTGGTGCCACCTCCAAAAAGCCAGAGAAAGTATGTCCCTTTCAACTAAAAGGATGACTAATGCCAAAAGACACACACAGCAGGATCAACATTCCCAGAAAGCACACTGCCTGTAAGGTACTGTTAGTTGGATGTTCTGTTACTTGCAGCCAAAAGCTTTCCTAACGCCAGAGCCTTTATTCTCCTCCCACTGAAGTCACACCACAGCTCGAGGGGACCTAAAACAGAGTACACTCCCCAGCACTATGTTGATTAAGTGCATAAATAATTAGTTACAGACACCTTCAGTCTCCCCATTACAGGGTAGTAAGGAGACAGTCGGCTCTGGAGCCAGGCTGCTTGCCTTCCGGCTGTCACTGTGCCACTAAACCACTCAGGGACCTGAGGCCTCTTTATGCCCGAGTCTGCCCATCTGTAAAATAACAAAAGTTCATACTCCATAGATATGTTTAAGGACTCAATGAGATTATGGTTACAAAGTGCTTAGCTCAATGCCTGGTGCAGGGCTAGCATCCAATAAAAGTTAAGCACTGTTTTTCACAGATGAGGAGACAGTAATCTAAAAAAAACTAGAGAATTGGCCCAAGGTCACACAAATAAGCGCTGTGCATGCTTATTTTCATGGCCACATCTTTTCTGAGCAGTGTGTCAACAAGTCAGCAAATATTTATTAAGTGGCCATGAGGTGCAGAGTTCTGAACTAAACAGTCAAAATTTATGCTGAAGGATGGGTATAGTTTCTACTTTAGTGGAATTTACTATCTGACAAGGATGTTTAGTTTTTCATGGTCAGGCAAGCTGCACACAAAGCTGACCTTACAAATAAAAAAGACAGGGCCAGCTGAGTGGCACAGTGGTTAAGCACTGGCTTGGGAAGCCAGTGGCCTCGGTTCGGGTCCTACATATGAGGGCCAGTGACACTGACCTCAAACAAAACAAAACAAAACAAAACAGAAGTCTCTGTGGTACTGTGTGAAGGTCCCAGGAAGGCCATGATAACAACGTACATGAATTAGCAGTGGGGATAAACTCAACACAGCAGCTTTTTATTGGTCTGAGTTCTATCTTCTTAGAGAATGGATTCACCAAATCAACCCATCTTTCTCCTTCTTCCTCGGCAATTCTGCAGATAAAGTAGTTTCCCCTTAGACCTTTGATTGGTGTCTGAAATGTCTCCAGCCAATGCCACTCCCATGAGTGGAACTTTGCTTCCTATCACCTAATAATCTTTAAAATTACAAATATCCTTAGAAATTAAAATGCCCAACATCAATGACATATATTTTAAATAAATAAATGTATACTTGTGTGTGTGTATTTCTCTTATGTCAAGTGAAGTTCCTTAGAGAGAAGAGTGAGGTTGTCCTTTTGGGCAGCCCTAATAGCTTGGTCCTTAGGGCAAAGGCAGCACTAACACAAAGCAAAAGGAAGCAGCAGGAGACAGTAGGAGGCCCAAGAAACCCTGTGGGCTCTGGGCTGCTCTCACTTTCCTTTCTGTAGAACCCCAGCCTCTACCTTCTCCACAATCTTCTTTTTGTTCTACAGTTGCCACCATGTTCTGTTCCCTTGGGGCCACACGCCACACAGCCAAGTGGCAGAATTCTTCTTCCTTGCAAACCTAAATACAAGTACAAGACCTCCTTCATTTGAAAAGCTCATCTAACAATCACTCATTGGAAACAGATGCGGGATCAAAACATTCACCATATGGGCATAGCATAAGACTTTCAGGTCTTTACAAGATTCTTACAGGTTATGGATCCCAACCCCTTCTTGTTTTTGTTTTCTGGAAGACGAGGTCTTCAAGTAAACCCTTTTTTGAGCCCACTTTGAGTGAGGCCAATGTGTGTCCCCTCTTTCATGATGGCCTCTCATTGAAGAAGCCAGTTTAAGACTGTTGTCAGAGCAAGGGAAGCCCTGCCTCGTGGTCTTAGAGAAACTTTGCTTTCTGAGTACATGCAGTATGATGACAGCTGAACATGAAACCCCTGCTCTTTGGGGAACATGTATCCCCTTGGGCATTTTCTCAGTGGATACATATGTAGGAAGGGCCAAATTCTGGCAGTCTGGCTTCAGGGCCCACACTCATAGCCCTGATAAGCTAATTCATATGCAGTTTTCCATGATTGGCCATGTCTTTCTTTTTTAAAAGATTTTATTGGGGAATTGGGGGAGGGCAACAGCACTGGGGAATTAGGGAAGGGGACCAGCCAAGTTGTTCTTCAGTCTTCATTGTGGAGGGTGCTAGTCGCCATCTGGCTTCCTATTGGCAGCTCGTGGCCTCTAAGCTCAAGGTGCTGTGTTCAATCTTAGTTGTGGGTGGGCATAGCCACCATTCCATGTTGAAGTTGAACCAGCACCCTTATTAAGAGCGCAGGCTCTATCCTCTGAGCCATCCAGGCGCAGCTCAGCTTAAGGTACCAAGTTCAGTCACAGTTGCGGGTGGGCATAGCCACCATCCCATATGGGAGTCAAACCCGGTAGCCTTGTTGTTAAGTGCACACACCCCATCCACTGAGCCATCTGGGTGGCAGCTCAGCTCAAGGTGCCGAGTTAGGTCTTAGTTGCGAGCGGGAGTAGCCCACCATTGAACAGGCAATCTTGTTGTTACACCAGCTGAGCCATCCTGCCACCTGTTGGCAGCTCAGCGACAGCTCAGCTCAGGCACAGCATTCACTGGCCCATGTGGGAATTGAACCAGCAGCCCTGTTGCTCAGAGCACGCGCTCTAAGCCAACTCTTAACCAACTGAGCTACTCGGCTGACCTGGCAATGACTTTTAAAATATTTCCCTTCTAATGGAAATTACATTCCTGAGCACATTTTTTTAACATATTTTTTAAATTCTCTACTGATGGAGTTTCCATAAATGTGGGCTAGCTTAAGGGAAAGATTCATGCAGGCCAAGGGACAAGTATGATTGGTGATTATTCCACTATACAAAGACCAGCTCTCATAGGTGCCTCCAAATGGCATAAAATGCCAGCCAGGCATCATCTAAGTGGATTTTACCAAAGGGCAATCCACCAGACAGCCTGATTGAAGAAAAAGAGGCACAGTGGAGACATAGGAGAAGCACCTGTTCCTACCTTTGGGGAAGCAATCACCTGGTTGGCCACAGAGAAGTGATACATGCCAGCCCTTCCTGTCAATAGCTATGCCATGGTTGGGAACATGAGCTGCCACTGAGCCTGTCACCAGGTTGCCAAAACGCTGTACCTGACAAGCAACCAGGGGAGAGTCCTTCTAGCAGATAGTGAAAGCAGAAAGGAGAATCTGCATTTGAGAACAAGGCCTGGCCCAGTTAGTCTTTTGAGAACAAGGAACTGGTAAACAGTTCTTGTCTATGAAAGACAGAAGGAGAGACAAAGTCTGCCCCCACAGGCTTTTCTGTAGGGTCTAAAGGTCTCCCACCATTCTGATCCTGCAATACCTCTGCCAGCATTGGCTGTATAGAAAAAAACTGCATTTGAAGAAAATGGGCAAAATAAAATCAGAATATGTGCCTTCAGGAAGAGTCTCCCAGGTAAGTATTGCTAAAGTTCCAAATATATAGCCCATAAAACCCAGAGAATGTTTGTACTGTGGCTAAGGTTTAATACTGCTCATCACTTAATGATCATCACTAGCAAATCAACAAGTGACATTAGCCAGAGAAGCTATTGGATATGAAAAGAAACTCAGAAATCCCAGGAAACAGCCACTTGATGAGCAAACAGTTTAATTTAGAGTGTCACTCATAGGAAATAGACAATAGCATTGTTATTAAAGATACAACAATGTAACAATTTGAAATTTATTCACATTTCACATTAGCCCCCCCTCCTTCCAGCTAATGTTGACTATTATCAGTAAAATACACAATAACAACCATTTACTGAGCATTTGCAGTGTGCCCAACACAATGCCATGAACTTTAAAAGCATTTTGTGACTTAACTATAATAGTAAACCCTTAAATAGAACTGCGCTGTGCCAGACATTGTTCTAAACATATGTATTAATTTACTTCTCACAAAAACCCTATGAGATAAGTATTATCATTATCACATTTTACAGATGAGGAAACTGAGGCATAGCAAGGTTGAACAAATTTCCCAGGGTTGTAAACCTAGTTAAGAGGTAGAGCAAGAATTCAAATCCATGCTCCAAAGGCCATGCTATCAACTCTTAACTACATAATTGCATTTTCAAAATATCTCCATGAAATATATATTACAATTACTCTTTTTTATATAAGTAAGGAAATTGAGATTTAGAATGATTAAGTAATTTCTCTAATTGCACAGCCCGGAAAGTGGCAGAGCCTGGACTTGAACTCAGGCCTTTCTAACACCAATGCCTAGGGGCCAGAGGCCTATGTTATTTCTTATATGTGTTGTGGTTCATTGGCTGTGAACATATAATGATTCTGCCTTCTCAAATAATGGATGATCTATTTGAATGGATGTTGGGTGCTAGACACTATGTTCAATGCCAAAGATTAGATGATCCTTTCCTTCAGAGAGCTTTTCCTCTTCTTGTAGAAGTGCTGATGCTGACATTGTCATTCAAGTACCTGGAGAGGCTAAAAGAAGAACCTCTTTGTCCACAAAGACTCCTTGTGGTTGGTGGCTGTAGCTACGGGTGCAAAGAACACTATCTCTTCCTCAGTCAAAAGTATCTCTGATAACAAATCAGTATTTTTGTTGATGCTAATTACTAAATACTGTAAGCCAACTCATGTTGCTTGAAGCTATTGTCAACACATTTTTGTGGTGGGCTCACTTTCTTCTGCCCATTCTGAGTGAAGGTTCTTCTGCATCTCCTGAGTCTGGCCTACGTGGCTAAGGGCCATTGAGTTGTGCTGAATAAAGTATCACTTCTAAAAGTGTCCATGCTCAAGGACCTCAAAAAAAGCACTGAGGGACACTAACAAAAAATCTTAGGAGACAACAGTGTCTCATTGTTAATGTCAAGGTTACCTTCCTGAATCTGCCACTTATTTGCCATGTGATCTTTGATTGCTCAATCCCTATGTGTCTCCGTGTCTTCTCTTGTATTATGTTGATAACAATAGGATCTGTCACCAGAGTTGTTGTGAGGATTAAATAAGTTAATACATGCAAAGCCCTTAGAACAGAGCCTGGATGGTTGATGCTCAGTAGATGTTAGTTTGGCTGTTGTTTCTTTTTTTCCTCCTTCCCTCCTCCTATTCCTGTTCTTCTTTTCTTTCTCTTCCTCTTCTTCTCCTCCTTCTTGTTGTTATTATTATTTTTTATTATAGTCAAATTCAGTGTTTGCTAGGAGTTTCCTTTGTCTTAAAGGTTGATAATATACTACTAGTAGTAAGTCTTTCAAGTGGATAAAGAATATGCTGTTCCTCTTAATTTTATTTTCACCAATTCTTAGCACATCTGGGAGGAATTTAATTTTAAAAATATTTTTATACTCGATATTGTCTGAATAATCATTTGTCTGAATATGATTTTGACCTTAGTAGTATAAACGGATCTAAAAGGACTCCTGAACTATATTCAGTTCGTAGAAGCATGATTTTTAACAAAAAAAAATTACAGAGAAATTCAAACTTGCCAAAGGCAAAAGGATAAAATAAGTGGCCTGTATTTCATTTAAAACTATATTTCCATGAATGTTCTGAAATCAGAAAAAATAGGTTGAAGCATTGTTGAGAGTGTTGATATGTTCTGGGGGTAATCAGAAAAGGTTAATGTCACATAGTAACATCTATCAATCTCTGTTCAAGAAGTACAAGCAAGTGTTCAAAATTAGCTGCTATACAATTTTGAATTGTTTGTCTTTGATCCGCTCACTAAAGTCTTTGTTCACCCCATCTTTACTGAAAAAAAAAAAAAGCTTCTGGTTCTTATTGACCTACATTAACTTGAGCAATTACTACATCCCCCATCCCCACCATGACTCCAGGCTGTGTTCTAAACCACAAACCCATTGTTTCACATCATGAGAAATGTTCTCTGCTATTACAACCTGTGGTAAGAGAGAGGCCTTCATATCATCTTGATATGGTAGCACCTGATAAAGATACCATTAACATGTACCAATACTAGAAAAATAGCAAATGCATGATGGTTGTGGCTCTTTTGTTTTCCTAATTAATTGACTAGCATAAAGGACTATGATATTGGACTCTAAATCAAAAAGAGGTATCTTTATGAGGTTAGTTACAGCACAGCTTTTGGTAACAAGAAACCTGAAGAAAAATAAGTGACAAACCTCTAGGAGGTCAGTGTGAAACTCACAGAATGAAATTCAGCAAAGGAGGGGAGAAAGTGGAGAAAAATGAGGAAGAGAAGAAGAATGTATCACTTATCTATATAGCTTAGTAACAAATGACCCTGAGATTTAATGACTTAAAATGACAGACTCAAGATTAGAGTGTAGCTAGTGAGCATGCCTGCACTTACATGACCCTGAGAGTGAGGATCTCCTTAAACTTTGCACCCTAGGCACCTGGCTTGCTTCACCCTAGTCCTGGCTCTCTAAAATAAAACAAAAAAAATCTATAATCTCTCACAATTTCAATGGGTCAGAAGTTTGAGAACAGCTCAGCCAGACGGTTTTACCTTAGGGTCTCTTATAATGTTGCAGTCAAGATGTCAGCTGGAATTGGTCCTCTGCAGGATTGACCAGGGCTGGAGGAGCTGCTTCCAAATTGGGTCACTCACACAGCTGGTGATGGCTATTGGCAGGAGACCTCAGTTCTCTCCACATATGGCCTCTCCATAGACTGCATGGTACCCTCATGATATGGCGGCTGACTTCCCCCATGACTGCATGAGCCAAGGGGAAGGAAGGTGGAAGCCACAATATCTTTCTTCACCTCCCTTAAAAAATAACACCCCAGCATTTCCACCATATTGTATCAGATACACAGACCAATCCTGATACAACATAGGAGAGGATTATACAAAAGTATAAATATTGCATCATTGGGAGCCATTTTGAAGGCTGGCTTCTACAAAGAAAGAGGGGAGAAAGCTTAACTGAGAATCTGGTTTTTATAAGATAGCTTTGGCTTGAACTTTCGTATAAAAATTACATCCAAATAGCAAACTGTAGAGGAGAACTAGGACTGGCTGTATTATTGGATAATCCAACTCCTTACTCAGCAGCTGTGTATATGTGAAAGGAGTGTTGATTGGTGAGGGGGTTGAGCATGATGACTTCATCCCAGACACAGCCTTTCCATTGAATGTGTCCATCTAGAAAGGATGCTAGTCCACAAAAATCCCAGGTTTTGCTAGTGGAGTGCTGAATGATTTGGGCAGTAGAGGGGATATAATAACTTCTGTTAAAGATAGCTCATTAGCAAGGCTTGTTCACAAGCTCTAGGACTTCATTCACTTATTCCTGGGTGATCTTTCCATTAGCCCAGTCTCTGTGATTAAGTGAAGTATCATTGCTCATCCATGTTCTTCACCTAAATTACATACAAAGTTAACCACAACTCAATACCACAAAGTTTTCTATTCCCCAAAAGATTAATGTGACTATTTCCTTTTTAAAAAGTGACTTTTTTTTATTTTTTTCAATTTGACATTGGCTTTTTTTTTTTTCCTCTATGGGGACACAGGTGGGCAGATACACCTCCTTTCTTCAGGGAGAGTGGTCAACCTCTCTCCCTCAAACAGTGAACTTCCCAGAAACTATACCATACTTTCTGCTGACCCAAGACTCTGACATTAACACATGAATTTTCCTTTTCACCCAAGACTACAGTGATGTTTTAATGCAGAGAAAACTGTACCCCAGGGACTTCATCCCTAAGGACTCACCATGTCTCCATCTCATGCCCTCCTTTTCCTCTGAGTTGTCCCCAGCCATCCTGGCAGGCGATCTGCCCTCCTCACACCCAGCACTGTCTCCTGGCTGATGCTCCCTGGAAGCCGTCTATAAGAATGGAGGGAACGTGTCTGTCTTCAATCCCTTCAATCCCCAGATTGTCCATCAGAATGAAGAGTCAGTGTGCAGATGCCCTTCACTGCTCTTTTGTCCCTATGTCTTATCATGGCTCTCCAGCAGGGCCTTTGATTTCCACACCTCACTGGGGGTGTCTGGGCTACTTTTTAGCTTGCATCTCTGTTTGTGAAGATATGTATCCAATTCTGCACACAATGAAAGAATAACAACAACATGAATTACAAATGTTATGATGCATTATGCTTTGATTAAATAAGAAATGTGATCGGCTGAGCCCAAAAGGATACAACTAGAATCCCATCAAGAGAAAAGATGAATGAACAGAACTATAGTGACATCTGCTGGTCCCTCCCATAGAGTTGTTGGTTTAAGTGTCACCAGAAATGGATGGTGGAAGGAAATAATAATGATAACCTTAGGCTTACAATAAATACTTAAAATGTGTTTTTATATAAAATATATATATATATTAAGTTCAATTGTTTTAGTCAGTAGTTCGTGAATGAGAAAAAAAGTTCTTGGAGTAGAAGGCAATTATTTTTAATATCTGCTATTGCTCAAAGCAGGAATGGAAAAGACTACTCATGTCATCATTTTAACACACAATCACCCACACCCACACATCACCAGAGATAGCCTGGAGAAGAAGGTAAGTGTGCAAAACAAAAGGGCTCTACTCAAAAGTATCTCTTAGTCTTAAAATATTGACTTCCTCCTCAGATGGTCTAGAAGCTGAGGTTCCAGGGGACACGAATTACTCTCCCTGCCCAGGATGTCCAATGTCTTACGCAGCTTCTCTGTAAAGAAATGTCTACTGCTGCAATGCTGAGACACATTAGAAAAACATTAAAATGTAATCAGACACTCCCTGGGATCTGGAGCTTCAGTGGGATCAATAAACTTTGCCACCCTGTTGGGCTTTCGTTTGGGCAAATCAATTATCAATGTACACTGCCCTTTCTGCCAAAAAAATGAAGTGAGACGCTGCTCTGGGGTTCAGCATCCTGAGCACTAAATGCCTGAAGTTGCCTCCCTGGGGACTAAGCAGGCTCAGCAGAGCCCTCTCGTGAGCATTTCTTGGCCAGTGTCTTTTGTAGAAAGGGCAGGGTTTTTGTTGGACCCCCAAAGCAGTGTCACAAAGAGAGCCGTCATCTGGACTCTGGATAATGACCATTCTGTTTTCAATGAAATACAAACCCACATGGATATTTTTTTCTAAGCATAGCCCTAAATGTCTTCAGTGCGTGGTGTCTACAACAACAAATTATAAAGCATTCCTAAAAGCGTTCCTTACCAAAATATTAGTGGAGGCTGTGGTTTTCAGAAATTATCAAAATGATTTTAAAATGGTCTGCATGTACCTTAGCTTTGGGGGCCTGCGTGACAAAAGATAAGCATTGCATTAGGAACAAAAGAACTTTTGCTTCTGTCTCATGCTTGGGCTGTGGGACTGCTCTGAGTGGGGAGGCATGGCTGTCATCTTGCTGTGCTGAAAACGTCCTTATCCCACATCTGAATAAAAGACAAAGAGACCCCCATCCAGGAGGCATGTGGGGATGTGCACATCTAACAATAACCATATATTGTGTGGAAGTACAAGTGTGGATGGTATGCATTGCTTGGAACCTAAGCTGCATTACAGCTATCTGGGTTCTTTTTAATGACTCTCAGGGACAATGCATCACCTACAAGTCTAAAACACATTCGATAAAACATCTTGGAGTCAGTGCCTGTGGAATTCATTTTCCAGAGACAGCCATGCTTGGAGATTTGGTTTCTGCTTTTCTTTCTTTCTTTCTTTCTTTCTTTCTTTCTTTCTTTCTTTCTTTCTTTCTTTCTTTCTTTCTTTCTTTCTTTCTTTCTTTCTTTCTTTCTTCCTTCCTTCCTTCCTTCCTCTCTCTTCCTTCCTTCCTTCCTTCCTTCCTTCCTTCCTTCCTTCCTTCCTTCCTTCCTTCCTTTTTTCTTTCTTTTTTTCCTTTTCTCCTTCTTTCCTTCTTTTCTTCCTTCCTCCCTCCCTCCCTCTCTCTCTCCCTTCCTCCCTCCCTCCTCCCCTGCCTCCCTCTTTCTTTCTTTCTTTCTTTCTTTCTTTCTTTCTTTCTTTCTTTCTTTCTTTCTTTCTTTCTTTCTTTCTTTCTTTCTTTCTTTCTTTCTTTTGTGTGTATGTGTTTAAACTGCAAAGCTACTCCTTTCCCCTTTATTATCTTTTTGGCCCAGGTTGAATCTGCATGATTCATCATTGTTTCTGCAG
This sequence comes from Aselliscus stoliczkanus, assembly GCA_033961575.1. Lineage (NCBI taxonomy): Eukaryota > Metazoa > Chordata > Mammalia > Chiroptera > Hipposideridae > Aselliscus > Aselliscus stoliczkanus. Next base: position 72,842,190 of record CM066738.1, on the reverse strand, counting down.
GTTTTCTACAAGGGAAGATTACTATACTAATTGATTATAAATTGATTATCATAATAGACACATTCTATTTGCAGCGATTCCTGAAAGCAAGGTATGCCCCAATAGTTCTCAAGAGTCAGGGATTTGCAGACCCTTAGCCAGGCTGGTATAGCCTCTAGGGACCCATCCATCTCACTCTGACAGTGCCATATCCATTATTACCACAAATAATGCTAAGGGAGGTAGTATTGGGTGGAATTGAGAGTATAGTTTCCTGTAGTTTCTTCTATTTACAGATGTTGAACATTTCTTTTTTTCAGTGGCTGCAGACTTTAGGCCCTCTAGGGTCAGTAGGCTGTGGTCATGGCACTATCTACTGAAACATGGTTCAGCTTGTGACTCAAACTCCTTCACTATTAGAGAGCCACATTGTCAAGTTCATTCATTCAGTCCTGCATTTAGTCATCAAAAGCCTCTCACTGGATGCCCTTCGAGCTTTATTCCATTGCTCAGAACCTGGGGACACAATAGTGTACAAGGGGTACCCTCAGGCTAATGGGGCAGAAAGACAATTACCTCAACCAGAACAACAGGGTGTCATTCGTGCTGTGGAAGCACAGAGAACTGAAGCAGGAGTCAGGGAAAGTTTCCCAGAGGAAGGAACATTTGAGCTGAGTTTTAAAGGGTGTGGAATTAACTGGGTAAAAAGGGGAAAGTATGTTCAGGCAAAGGGTGCATCACAGAGGAATGAAACCACAGCCCAGTTCAAATATACAGTTGTTTCCCAGTGGTCAGAGAAAAGGGTGTGTATATGTGGGTCTTGGCAGTGACGAGCAGAGTGTCAGAAAACAGAGAACCCCCATTTGAGGAGCTCGTTGCTTTCTCAAACGCATAGCTTTATGGCCTGCTTTATTTAACATTTGTTGAGCACCTACTGTGTACAGGGGATGGCCCTATACCCTGTAGCCTGGCAGGACTGGAAGCAACACCATCTCTGCTCTCTATAACGACCACACATTGAGTGCCCACGACTTACCAGACCAACTGTTAGGCTTTTCCTTCTGCTGAATTCTCAAACCTGCAAGTAAATATTATCATCTGGTTTACAGTTGAGGAAACTGGAGCCCTGAGAGGTAAAAATGACTTGACCAGGCTCAAAAATGCAGTTTGCAGCATAGCTAGCTAGGATTAGAACTACAAAGAAGACACAAGAAGCTTATGAGTCAACATTTCCAGCTATGCAACACCAGGGAGGAGAGGAGGAGTCCGGGGAGAGGGTGTAAACATTTGGGGGTGATACTCCCCCTGGTCAAGCCAACATATGTCCTTGTATCATAAAGAAGTCCAGAGCCCAGGCATTCTGGAAATCACTATGTGGACATCCTCCAGTCAGGAGAGCTCCAAGGAGACGGCTTCTTTGTTCCACATGTTGTCCCTTATCCCCATCCCCAAACCCCCCAGCCTTTTAAATACTATCTCTTTTCCTGATGTAGCCCTGGCTTCTGATCTATCAGCCACTGAGCAAGGCATAAATCCCCTCTTGGGTCCTACAACTTTCCACAGCCTAAGATATGGTGGCAATTCCCACCAATTCCCTCTCCAGACATTTTTCAAGCTGGGCAGAAGAGAATAGAAAGGTATATAGCCAGGAAAAGAAGGGGGAGAGACAATATTGGGGTGATTCTCAACCTTGGGTTGCAGTTTGCCTTTGGAACACTTGTTTCATATCATTTGTCCTTGATTACTTTTCAAAATATTAAAATCCATCAGTAAATATCTTGCTTATGAAGGCTAGTCACCTGACAGTAGCCCTCACCAGGCTTATAAATTCTATTTTTATCTCCCCCACCGAACTCCCCAATCATCTCCTAACTTTACACCCTAAGGTTCAATAAACAATCACCCAATTCTTGGGTCATTGCCTCCTCCACGACAAGGTAATACATGTAGGCTACAGAAATAGTTATGAAAAGGTCAAGCCAGTATGCAGGGAGTATGGCTGGATGTCTCTAGGACACTATAGGTCTTGTTTATGCCTGGATTCCCCTGGCAAAATGTCTCTGTGCCTGATCTCTGCACCCTGAACCTCACTGGGCAGGTCACACCTTATCTGGTGTCCCATTGTTTCAAATAGTGTGTTGTGCATTTGCTCATTGCCTCTTTGGTCTTTGGGTTCTCCAGTATTCACATAACATTGTATTTCTGAATCTGTAATACTTTACATCACAGGGGGAAGTAGAAAAGGAAGATGCTGAAGAGAACATGAAGGGAGAAAAAGCCAGGAGACTTTGTCGGGAGTTTTAAACTTTCTTATTGAGTTAGAAGAAGCCCCTGGGAGAAGATGCTTTAGATGTTTGGTCCTTCTGGACTCACTGTTGCCGTAGAGAAGAAAGAGTGTGATGATTTAAAAGTGATCGGGACACACAAGGGACTCAAAGAGACGACTGGAGGAAGATGTCTGTCGCACAATTGCTCTTTTATGTGGGCGCTAAGGCTATGGCCGATATTGTCATCATTTACAGGATATATTTCTTTCAGAAAAGCATAAGGAATCTTGGCTTTTGACTGTATAAAAAGAAAACTTTCCAGCTTTTCCTAAAACTCTTTATCTCATGATTCGCAGCATTAAGGAAGGGACTTAGGCACTTAGGGGAAGGGATTTCAAAGTCATGCCGCACTCCTGGTTTACTCTATAAATTTTCGCAGATTTCCTTTTTTCACTGGTTTTACAATTAACCATTTGCAGCCAGGGCATGAATGATGAGGGAAGTTGTAAATCGTGAAGTGGTAAGCACATTTGTGGCACTGTTCTATTAAGCCATCCAAATGTTAGAAGAGGCATTCCAATATGGAGATCCTGACATTTAGAATAGGGCACTTTCTTTGACTTCTCTGAAGCAAAAGACTTCGAAGTGGTTGGAGGTATTGATGGTAACCAGGAGGAAATGAGATAAATAAATAGTCTCCTCTGGCTAATTAATTGTTCAAGGAGACTATGTCAGTAGATTCTCTTATGTCCCCTGCCCTACCACAAATGTCAAACAGTCAATGAAAAGGATAGTGTGTAATGGGTTACTGACTTTGTGAACACCAGTGGGGTCAGCCTCCAAGTTTGCCCAGCTTAGCACTTACCAAAGTATCTGGCACATATCACATATCTCTTATGGGCTGAATTATGTTCCCCCCAAAGTTATGTTGAAATCCTAACTCCTAGTACCTCAGAATATGATTGGTTTTGGCTAACACAATCTTACTTGTGTACTTATAAGAAGAAGAGATCAGGACACAGATATACACAGAAGAAAGACCATGTGATGACATTAGAAGAAGACTGCCATCTACAAGCAAAGGAGAGAAACCTCAGGAAAAAGCACCCTGCCAACACCTTGATTTTGGGCTTCCAACTTTCAGAATTATGAGGAAATAAATTTCTGTTGTTTAAGCCACCCAGTCTGTGGTACTTTGTTATGACAGACCCAACAAACTAATACAGTGCCTATAATTGTGTGCTATGTGAAAAAAAAAGAATCTATTAATGATGACTTTTAGGAAACCTGATATCTGTAGACATTATGGTGAGTAACTGACACTATAAAGTATGGCTGAGGGTCTGGCATTAGGTCTTCTGATCATGACTCAGATGACCTCAAGCAAGTTTGCAAACCTTTCTGAGAACCAGTTCCTCTTTTGTGAAAGGAGGATAATGACACTTGATTATATACTATATATTTATGGAAAAAGTCCTTTGATATGTACTGGGTATATAAAGATAAATGACATTGTCTTATTCTGGAAATGCTTATGGTGATTCTAATTAAGGAGAGAGAGCTATGCTCATAAATGAATAATTACCACACAATGGGATACCTGCTTCAATAGAAATATGTACATGTGCTTCCATAGAATTATGTGCATGTGTTAAATTTGCATCAGATTAACTTTTAAGAGTGAAGTCAGGAAAAGTTCACAAAGGTAACAATTAAACTGTGTCTTAAAGAAGTTCACAAGGCAGAAAATGAAACAAGAAGGTCTTGGGATAAAAAAGCATATCCAAAGCCATGGGTGCCTGAAAGGGCAAGACAGGCTCAAAGAATAGTTAGGTGTGATTGGAGCGCATGACCAACATTAGCAGAACACAAGACAGGAAAGCTAGGTTACTGTCAAATCATCAATGGTCTTGTTTCAGACATTGGAATCACAGGAGGTTTTTAAGCAAGAGAGTGACATAAACAGATCTGTCTTTTGGAAAGCATGCCTTAAAGGCAGGATAGTGAATGGATGTTATGGGAAATGTTTGGAAACAGATGTTAATTAGGTATGTTATTGGAACAGTTCATGTACTTGATAAACCCCAAGTATTGGGAGGATTGAATTGGATAACCTATGTGAATGCTCTGTTTAAATAATAATATTAATAATTAGGATTATTTTGGGGAGGCAGAAGATTGAGGGCCAGAACTTGTCAATACATGTCAATGTTAATTAAATTGTCAGGATAGTTGTGAGAAATTAGTGAATATTACAACAAGCATATGATACCAGGTAATTTTCTTGGTTGCAAATCTCGGCACTTAACATCAAAATAACCACTCACTTTGATAGAACAGCCAACCAATTTGAAGAAAGAAGTAGAGAGTTTCATCAAAATGACTTAGATTTATTTCTACCTATTTCCATCTTTTTGATGACTTATAGTTACTTTAGGTGGCAATAAGAGCAAGTATGCTGGCACATTTAGCAGGATAAACCAAGAGTTTAAATTCCACAGGTATTGGTGTTGAAATTCCATATATTATGAAATATAAATAACATTATAGTTTAGAAAGTGGATAATATACTTTCTCCGCCAACATGCTCCCCTCTTTCTCTGTATTCTCCTCAACTGCCTAGCAGAATTACCTGCTACTTCCTCTGTGCTCCCAAAGAACTTTGTTTGGTATTGCACGAATCACTCTGCAGGAAGGAATACACATAGCCTCTGTTGCCATTGTTAGATCACAAGCTCCTTGTCTTCTTTATCTTTGGCTCCCCAGAGCCTAGCACAGGGCCTGCCTGGCCACAGTAGATGCTCAATAGTCATTGACTTGCTTTAAGGCTATTCCCAGGATGGGGTGTGTGTGTGTGTGCACGCGCATGTGTGTATGTGTGTGTGTGTGTTTCTGCTATAATTCAGAATGAAAAGTGATGAGGTGATGTGGATTCTACTTGATGGCCTGTTTCCTAAAGTGGTTCTCTTTTGAATGTAAAATTCCCAGTGAATGAACTGATACATGCCGGTTTAAGTACACCTACAAAGGTTCTGGCTTGGCAGTCAGCTTTGGGGAGCCCAGCTCTCTGAATGTACATGGCTGATTCATAAGTGCTTGTCCTGCTCCTCACCCTAGTGCAGATCATGTTTATTTGTTTGACTTATGCAGGACTAGTGTGTATACATCTTCCATACAGGATCTCATTATACCAAGGCAGAAAGTGGTTTAATGCACATGTTGTACTTTTGACACCTAAATAATCCAGTTATCATTTTGACATGGAAATTGGAATGTCTTTGTTCTAGTGGCCTGATATATTTAAGTTAGAATACATAGACCAATGATTTCAAAACATGCTGTGCTTTACAGATATCAAACCTTCCTCACTGTGTTTCAAACAATGCAGTCAAGATAGTTCGTCACATGAGATTAGAGAAATAAATTTTTTCTCTTCGCTTTTCTTTAGTTGTCTAAGGTAGTCCCAATAAAAAGCTGAGGTGCTTTGGTGGCTAATGATTTCATGGACAGCACAGACTCAGCACACAGACTTGCTGTCATTTATTATCTTTTCCTTTGGATGTTAATAAAGCCATAAGATACTTTAAAAAGTGTCTCCTTGTTCTTCCACTTGCTTAAATTCTACTTAATGTTGAGAGGTCTTACAAAATCATTCTATTTCAATAATAGCTGAATTTTTTGATAACTTATCATTTGCAAAGTGTCATACCAGGTATTTTAAACATACCTTCTCCCTATAGTACTCACCAACCCTACATGGTAAGTATTATTTTTTCTCTCCTATTTACAGGTGTAGAAATTGGAGCAGTGGAGATAAAAGCATGTATCTCTCTGACCTGAGATTGGCTTTAGACACTGTACTATGCTGTCCCATCCTTTTGAGGAAGCACGCAATCCTCTGTCTCTTCTAAATCCTAACTTTCAGTCTGAAGTTAGACTTCCAACTGAAATTCTGCAGTTGTTTCCAGCATAAATTGGGAACTCCATATATGTCAATGAATGACTAATGTATCACTAATCACTAACTGTAGGTCCATAGGGGAAGATTCAGGAATAGCAGAGATAGGAATATTTTTGCACCTGTACAACAATAGCATCAACACTGGTAATAAAGATAATAACATGTAGTTCACTTGTGGAGAAAATATTATAAAGTAATCGCAATGCAGGCAATAAAATTAAGGCAATTGGTGGGTGTGAGGTAGAAGTTTTTCGGCATATTCACTTGGTAGTATGCTGTGGCCCAACAAAGATCCAGGGACTTCCCAAGCAATATCTGAGGAATAATGACAGAATGTTAGATAAATCATTCCAAAGCTATTACAGAGAGACTCACTCTGCCATATGGAAAAAAGTGGTTAGGGAACAATTAACTTCAACAGTGTATATTGCCCCTGGAAACAAAACTGGGTTAAGCCTCTATGACAAGGCTGGCTGCAACCTCTATAAATTAGTCAGTAATAATGGGCATAGCTTGAAACCATAAAAACTTTGAAATATAGAAATAAAGGTAAGCCACGAAATCATTGTAAAGACCCTACAACAAATTCTAAAGTAGACATGCCAAGTACCTCCTTTCTACTTAATTTCTCATATTTATAGCTTAAGTAAAGCAAATGTTTGATGAGTGTGAAGATTCTGGTGTAGTGAACCAAGATAGGATAACTGGAACTAAAATTATTGCAAATGTTTAAGAAAAGAAGCCTTATTTATGAAGGGCAAAAGATGTAATACAAGTGAACATAAATGGAGACACAATGGCTTCATTACTGTGTGATACCAACAGACATAAGGAAGTTGCTAAGATTATAAATCACCCACTAGCCTTCAAATACAAGTAAACAGTGGAATTAACACAGATCTAAGTTAAGACCATAAACTAAGTAAGTAAAGACAAAATTTAAAACACAACGTATACTGAGATGCAGCCATGGTCACAAACCAACAATTTCTGGATAAAGACCAACACTTTGCTACATGCTCAAACTCATAAAATAAATGAGATCCTGAGATGGAGCAGAAAAAGAAGCAAATGGTCAGAAGAGGAAGGCACGCATATTTTGAAGAACAGCCCAGTTATCTCTGCAGCTGGGTATTTTATAAAACTGAGTTTACATTATATTTTAGGGACAATTCAGAAAATGGTGCCATTGGATTTCTATTCCAACAATAAATTATCTTAAGGGCTTGTACAGAAATTTGAAGATTCAGTCAATATGATTATACACAACCTCCCTAAGAATTTTTAATCATTATTTTTAAGATTATGTCTCACTTATTGAAATGCTATCATGTTTTATATAACTTGATTTTTACAAAAGTAACTTTTATTCTTAACATCATACAGAAGATGAGGAAACTGAGGCTCCGGAGCAGTGAATTAACATGTCTAATATAACACAAGGTGTCACTGGTAGAACCGAGATAAGAACACAGAGTTTCTATAGCCTTTTCCTCTCATGTAATCAGCTCTCCAAGTTTAAAAGCGATCTGAAATGTAAAATATCAATTGATTATAAGAAAAACATGTATCCAAGTTGGGAGATACATTTAAATCCCATTAAACTAACTGAAAAATTCATGAGCAATACATGGATAATTTGTTTCTTATTAAAACATTAAACTTGTAGAGAATATTTAGCTGTTCAAATGTCAAGTTAACAGGATAGCTATAGTGAGTTAATTAGGTACCAATTCATTGCTAAAGATACTTAATTGACATTTAATAAGCATATTAAATACCAATTAACCAACTATATTTAGTGCTAACTATATTTAGTCAAAGCTGTTTTGTTAATTGCTTGCTCAGTGCCTTAGTATCTATGGTCAATAGATTATAACCCAATTAAATATATATGTTTGTATATATGTCTCCCCACTGGGGAATGTTGCCTGGATGCCCATGTGTGAGTTTAACCATCATCACCCATCTTGTGAAGAAAACATTGTCCAGTGAGCTGCCGCAGCTCATGGAAGACCCTCCACAGAGGAAAAAATCAGCCAGTATGTGATGACAATGATGCACTATTCTCCTGTCACTTCCAAATGTGGAGACATGGAGGAATGAACAGGTTCTGGCACAAGGATATAGGGCTCTTTGGGGTAGAGCTCCAGCCCCTTTGAGATCTCTGAAGCGAGACTCTTGATCCAGAGGCCATGGCCATGATGTTTCATAAGTACCATTTTTATTACCACCCACAGGAGGGAGGAGCACACTGAGCATACTGATTGTGATAATTGCCTTCAGGATCTCGTGACTTCCCAGAACTTAAGAGGCCTTGGCTAGCATTCTTTTGGACTACTTGCTGAAAAATGTTGTCAGTCACATGCTGTGGGACTCGTATTTTATATTCTAGTCACAACACATTCCTGCAGACATGATGCTTATAGCACAATAGAAAAGAGACACGTAGAAAGAGATCAGGGACCAGAGCACATTAACCTTGGCCATTCTTCCTTGACCCTATAAAGGCATTTAATTTAATATGTCTGTGGGTTCTGACGTTGAGACTCCTTCCCAAGGTTTGAATATGCAGAAATGCCAGACAGTGGTGTGATTCAGTTACTCAGAGGGTCAAAGGGCAAGGCTGGCAGTCACGCAGGCTACTCCTCTAGCCACTATGCACCCAAATAAGCCTAGTCTCAACACTGCAAGACCACTTACTAAACATTTCCTAAATGAAGGTGAATTGATATTGTATGAGTCAATCCAATCTTAAAATTTGGGAGGGGGTGCTTTCCATTATTAAAATAATCAAGTTGCTGCACCTCCATGTGCTCAATGAACCTGGGCAGAGCCAAAGTCCAGAAGCATGAACCTTCAGTTGGGAGGTCTACATGGTCAGGTGTTCTCTGCAGTCCAGAAAAGTCAGTTTCTTGGACAGTGAGTCAAGCAATTCATTTTGGGAGTTCCCAGTTTATAGACAGAACTTTTCCAAGAGCAGCCTGAAATCCAAAGTCCAGGAAAAGCTGATTCAGAAGTTGATGACATTACAGCTATGAGAGACAGGAGTCAGTGGACAGGAATAATCAAAATTATTCCAGGGAGTCCGTTCTTAGTATCTCCGATGGATAAAACCTGCGACTTTTGTCTGAGATTGTCTTAAGGTACCACTGCCCCATCTCTGTAGGCATAACCAAAAGAAACTCTCTAGAATAACTGTACTTAAACATGTTTAGGCTGAAGAATAAAAATAAATTGCACTGAGACTGTATTGCTAGGGGACAGAATATAGTCAGTCATGCAAAATAGCAAATGTAGTATAGTATTTCAAGTGCAAACAATTATAAAGGTACTAGCTGTGATTATAAAATGAAATGCATAGTTATAAACAAATACCATGAATGTATTAATTAGAATCTAAGTTAGGTGGGTTCCTAGCAATGGTGACCTGGGTTGACTAGTCCTGTAATTTTCCCCCCATTTGAATAACATAATTCTCGTAAGTGGTCCATCATTGATTATCAGCAGGACTACATCTGTGGGTAGCAGGGGTGGTAGCCCTCCTTCAATAACAGCTTTGGGCTCTGGTGATAATCTTCCCATCATCTTAAGACTTGGCAGTGTACTAATATGTAACACTATTTAAGCTGACCCAGGGTGGGTCAAGTAAAGTAATTTACCTCATTTGGCTTTTGCATCAAATTTTCCATTGGAAGGACTTGTAAACTTGGCATGTTTTCAGTTAATGAAGAATTTGCAATGTGCCTATGAGCTCTGTTTGAGGGCGCCATGAAATGGGGGAGAAAATTAATATGCAGAGGGAGATAATTGTTGCCCTGAATAAGTATGATCAATGAGGGAAAAGAATAAAAAGAATTTATGTAAAATTTCAATTTTTCAAGACGAGATGCTTTTGGGTAAGCAAAACACTCAAGCTAAGGTTAGTAATGAATTAGTTAACACAACACAAGCAGAGTCTGACTGTACAGACTGAGCCAGTATTTCAATTCTCAGCTCAGTTGGCAATAGAAGTGAGGCTGACAAGGGGTCTTGGCATAAATCATAAATTCCAGGATATTGTACCGTAGCCTTCGGCAGGGGTGGGTCAGCCACAGTTGATGTATAGATTTGAGGTTCAGAATCTAGTTATGGCGTTTAAAGAGAAAAGAGAGGAAAGATAGAGATCAACTGGAGGGTAAGAATAATGCAGATGTTCAAGATTGTGAATTAAATGGAGGATCAGCTGATTGAAGATAAATGGACAAAATGGGATTCCACAGTAGTTCTAAAAGCTGGTGATTAAGAAACAATTTGAGGGCTGCCCGAGTGGTGCATTGGTTAAGAGCTGGCTTGGGATGCCTGCAGCCCCGGTCCGGATCCCACATATGAGGGCCAGTGACACTGCCCTCTACAGCTAAGATGGTGAACAACAGCTCCACCTGGAGCTGGGCTGCTGTGAGTCCCCAGGACAGTATAGTTGCAGCCCCTGCTGCAGTGGGCTGCCATAGGCTACAGTGAGTGGCCAGCAGCCAGCATGAGTGGCCAGCAGCCAGTGTGAGTGGCTGACAGCCGGTGTGAGCTGCCAAGAGCTGCTGTGAGCAGCCATCCAGAGGCCGGCAACTGATCTGCCTCACCTGAGAAGAGCGCAATGATGATAGATACCAACAATTGCCAGTGAAGCAATGTCCTCCACAACTAGACTGAAGAACAAAAAAGGACAGCAGCTTGTCTGTTCCCCTTCCCCGGTTCTCCAATAAAAATCTATAAAAAAGAAAAAGAAAAGAAAAGAAACAATTTGAATGAAGCATTAAATTTGATATGTCATAAAATTTTGGTTGATGATCAATTTGAATTTATTAGGTAGATCAGAACAAAAGGACACAAATGTGAATCAAGAGGGGATGCATGTAAAATAAATTTAAAGAGATATTTATGGAGAAAGTAAGGACATTTAGGAAAAATTTGATAACTACATGGATTACAGTAAATTAGGTTATAACATGTGAAAGAAACTCCTTGAATCTCAGTGGGCCTCTAGGTTGCTTTAGGAAAGAAAATAGAGTTTACTTTAAATTGCAGAATCCCAACCTAAATCCCAACCAGGCTCTATTACCCCCAGAGACACCTTTTCCACATACACTTGTGGGGCCCAGGGAAGCAGGGAAGAAGCACCATCTGTTTCACGGTCCCCAACCCTTCAAGTCTCACTAAGCAGTGTGGTCTGTGGTCCAGCTTGCTGGAAATTCAGAATCTTGCCCCCAGCTCTGGACCTATGGAATCAGAACCTGTCTTTAACAAGATCCCCTAGGGATGCATGTGTACATCAATATTTGAAAAACACAGATCTAAAGCTACTAACCACAGATCTACCTCTGGTTAAGTTGGGCTTTAAACAAGCCTGGGTTTGAATCTTGGCTCTCCCACTTCCAAGACAATCTTGGTGACATAATTTCATCTCTGGATTTCAATCTCCTTGCATACAAAATGGAAATAATGACGATAGTAGCTATCTACTTCAAAGAGCTCTATTAGCCTGAAATGAAATTAGTGTTGCCATTCAAAGCCCAGACTCCAAAACCAGACAGTTCTGTCACACACCAGCTACACATAACTTTGGAACAACTCATTTCACTTCACTGGGCCCCGGTTTTCTCATCTGTAGATAGAGGGTAATAATCATACCCATAGTATAGGGTTCTTGTGGGATCCAATGATGCTACAGATGTAAACCTTTGAAAATATTCCTGATGCCTAGATGTACTATAGAAGTGAGGGCTAGTATTGTTGGTACAAATGCAGTGCCAGGCAGACAATAGGTTTTCAATAAATGTTAGCTATTCTCAGTAGTATTGCTTGCACACAAAACGACTTATTGTTATAGAAGCAGTTGGATTAAGGACGTCGAAGAGCAACAAAATCAAGATCTAAGTAATTAGAAGTTTGTGGTAGTATTTGCCTTTGACTTCTAATAGAATAATATGGTTTTTGGCAAAACTCTGGTACGCTCACTTGCCTATACAAGCAAGTTGGAAAACAGTAAATTAATTCACTCAACTCCACAACTTGGTTTAAAACAAACAAACAACCTCTTGCAAACAAAACAAAGGGTTTCTGCCCCACCAGCAGTTAATAACTCCATTGGTCTGGATTAACTTCTTTTTGTCTGTTAATTGAATTTTCCTAATTCAATCTACATTTCCTTAAGCCTGCATTTCTCTGCCTGTGTAGACACTAAGGGAACAAACAAAATCCTGGGTGGGGGCAGGTACTAACTCAGTTTTCTCTTTCCTTACCCTTGTTGCCTCCCCTGACCTCCCTCCAGGAATCAAGTTCATACCCCCTCCCTCCTCCTTCTAGCTACTTTCTTGAAACCTCTTCTTGGAAGTCTGGCCGCCCCCTCCTTCCCTGTGACCTGGTTTCTGGCTCTGGGTCTTGCTGTGACCTTGGCTTAACCCCTTTCACTTCTCATAGCATCATTTCTGAGCCCTTAGGTCGCTGAGGATGATAGCTTCAAATTCCACTGCCTTTTACCAGCCTGTGCAAACCTAAAATAATTTGCCTCGAAACCAGTTCTTGGAGAGAAAAGCCTGGTCAGACAAATGAGGGATTGTATTGTATTTCGTTCTTGCAAGTGAATGCCCGCGGCAACATCTGTTTGTAGCAAGAAGATTGGGAAGTTGTTTTGTGCTTCTTTGTTGCCCATTCTGGTTCTTTCCCAGGTGTATTGTCTTCCCCTGAGGGGTCACCTCGCAGAGTTTTCTCAGCAGCCTGGTTTTTCAGGCTAAGAAACTCGTAACTAATTACCATGACTTCAATTCTTAACTTGACCAGCTGTGTGGAAGAAAGGAAACTTTGGTCCCCCAGTGCTGCAGGATCTATAATTCATCCTCCATAAGAAAGTCAATACTGGAGCAAAAATGACATTTAAAAATCATGAAGTAAGTAGTCTGGTATTTACCTAAGATGTTCTTTTTCTCCCTTCGTTTTATATACCATGTACTGTATTGTTTGTTTTCTTTTGGGCTCTGTGTGTGCCTGTGTGACAGAGAGATGGCTCTCCTGTTTCCAATGACTTCTGGGTAAGAGAGAAAACAAGACCACTGAGAAAAGATAATAGGAACAGTGCAGGAAGAAGTTCTGCAGACACCCTCCTTGCAGTTTTGATCTGATGAAATAGGTTAACTTTAAGGACTGAGCTCTGCAATTTAGCTTTTTTCTTGGTTCTAAAATTGCACTGTAAATAAAATTTTATAGCTTTACAGAATAAAGAAAGATTAAAACAACAAAGTACATGTTAATTGCAAATGACTCACCAGTGGCAAATATATTTGTAGCCCTCATCAGGGTGGGGCAAACACTTGTCCCAACACAAAGTGGTCCCATCAGAAGATGGCCACCAGTCCAATTATGGGAGACCAGGAGCAGTGGTACCACTGTGCCAGGCAAACTCTGCTTCAAAGCATCAGGCATCATCACCATGACTCCTCCAGGCCTATTTGCAAGAAACTGGATTGATTCCTCCCACCATCCGGAGTGGAGAAAATATTTTTAAAGTCATGACCTCCCTGGTAGGCTCAGCCAGCTAGCTCATAAACAAAGGAGGCCACATCCTTTCCTGAGTTGCAATTGTTGGGCCTACCAGGCATTGGCAAGGAGGCCCAGGGGCCTTCTATGGACAAATGTTCATCAATGAGCTGAAAGGAGTAATGGTCAGAATATGGAGACGTAGGTCAGCGACTCTAAACTAATTTGTTAAGAGAACCTTGGGGAAGGAAGAGGAACTTGGACAGATTTAACTGTTGGGCTATTGCACAGATGTCAGAGAATTCAATATGATTTATTTTTCATTCAACAAGAATTTCTTGAGCATTATACTAAGCAAGTAACAAGCCAAATTTAACTGAGCTAAAATCAAGATAAGGTGAGTAGAGAAAACAGTACACTCATTCATGTACTCTTAACATTTTCTGGTCATTAAATATGAATACGTTTAAGAGGGTGCACATTCCTGTGTGCATGTAAGTCTGTTGAATGTGGAGACATGTGTTTATAGTCCATTGCTATGTAAAAAGTATAATAACAAAACTCCAGGCTCTATCACCATCATGGGTTATTTAAGAGTATGACCTGGAAAGTAATTAAACAATAATTCTCAATGTGTTCACTCAACTGATAGCATGACCAAATAAAAGGCAAAGCATTTGTGGAACAAAATATTCTTACTTTTAATTCTATCATGTTAACTTGGAACATTTTGTTACAAGATAGATGATATATGCACAATCTTATAGATCTTAAACATTGACCAGAAATATTAACCTCATAGGGTAATTGTGAGATATACATGATATAGCATTTATGAAATACAGTCGACCCTTGAACAGCATGGAAGTTAAGGGCACTTCCCCTCTCCCCTCCATGCACACACACAGTTGAAAACCTGGGTATAAATTTTGACTTGCCAAAAACTTAAGATATCCCTTAGTATCTGTGGGGAATTGGTTTCAGGACCACCCCCTCTCCCCATGGATACCAAAATCCACGCATGCTCAGGTCCCTTATATAAAATGGCACAGATCAATGCATATAGTCATCCCTCTACACTCACAGACTCCCAATTGTGGAAAACAGTACAGGTATTTATTGAAAAAAGAAGTGTGTATAAGTGGACCTGTACAGTTCAAATCCATGTTGTTCAAGGGTCAACTGTTCCTAGCACAGTGATTCTCTCAATAAAGATAAAACTCTCCACACAGCTCACTCAGAAAAGACTCAAGTGTGGGAGTTTGAGGGGGGGAACTAGTAAAATAAGCACCATTTTTCTTTCTAAACTCATTGGAAAACAAACTATAGCCATCATTGAAAATTCAAAATGTATTGAAGGAAAAACAAAATTGAGAATATTGTATTTATGAATCTTTTACTTATTATATGTATTTATTACTTTTGAAGCACAAAATCTAGGCCTAATTTATTAGACTCAATTGTTCTTCCCCAAAACCTAATAATAGTAGTTAAAATTTATTGTGCACTTAAGAAATGTCCAGCAGTGGCTAAGCACTCAGTATACATGCATTATATTAATTAATCCTCATGTAACCTTCTGAAGGATATTCCATTACCATCCCATTTCACAGATGCTGAAACTGAGGTTAAGTTACATGCCTCAAGGTTGCATAGCTAGTCAGTGGCAGAGAGCAGATTCTAATGCCAACTTAGAACCACTAAGCCCTCTGCCTTTCAAAACATTGTTTGAGAAACATTGTCCTTACAATTAATTAAAAGTATATTAACTCTAAGAGAAAGGAAAATTTTTTCAGGTACTGTGCACCCTGAAAAGTTATTGGTTTTTGCCAAAACCCAGGGTGACTCATTATTAGCTAATGTTCATTGAGCCAGGCATTTTTTCCTCTTGGATATCTTATTTCATGATAGCTTCACAACAAGCCTATGAAGGAATTCATACCCCCACTTTCCAGAGGATAAAATTGTCTAAATCATCAATTTAATGTTATATAGCCAGTAAACAGTACAATCAGGATTTGTCTTATGGCCAGTCTGAAGCTCATTCTATGTGTGACTCCAGCAAAAGCAGCTGCAGAAAGAGAAGACTACGCATTCTTACTTTCTGGTAATGAACGGATCCTAGAAGTAACTCATAGAAATAGAACTAAACAGAGTAAAAGCAGTTCAAATGATAAAGACTCTGTGCTGAAAAAAATCAGGCCTCAGAGCAATTGCAGAGAAGGACACTGAGGGTACTCTGCACTTAGCACACGAATCACCAGGGTGTGAATTCAGAGTTTACAGAAGCAAAAAAGAAGGACCAAGAATCAGGTCCAGAACAGACATATCTCTGTACTTTAGTCATGTGGTCCTCAGACCAGCTGCTTCTGCATCAGCTGAGAGCTTATTAAAAATGCAGAAACTCAGCCGACCCAAGAATCAAGAATTTTGGAGTGGGGTCCATCAGTCTGTGTGTCAACAGGCCCTCACGATGCATCTTTCAGGTGAGAACCACTGCCTTAGTCATTCCTAGCTATATTCTTAAGGATAATAAGGTAGTTAATACTGGAATTGCACTGGAGCTATAGCTGCATGTTATATATGGCTAGTGGGATCAAATGCACATGTGTACATATATTCATTTACATGGTTCTTTAATGGTTGAACAAATCAACATAGTGTGGTCCATGATGTGAGTCCCATCACTCTCCAGTCCCAAGAAACATTAAGTAAATTGTTAACACACAAACTGATATGACAATATTGTGATTCCTAGAGGAACCACATGTTAAGCAGAACTTCACTGAGAACCTTATCAGATCAGGGCATGACACTGTCTGAGAATGCCTCATGCACACAAACACATAAAGCAGAAAGAGCTTGCCCTGATTTGAGTTTAGTGTGGCATTGTGAGTAACAAAATGCTGCCTGAAACACAGTGCAAAGGCTTGTAGGGGAAACAGGTGTGCTTTCCACCTTTCTCCTGGGGTACTGGATGAGAGGAAGTCGGGTTATAGACTGCCAGCATTGTAAAGCTGTGTTCAAAACATTTTGCTTTTTTTTAAGTTAACCTTTTCTGATAGCCTAGCCCAGCTTTTTTGTCACCTACCCATCTTCATTCATTCATTCATTCATTCATTCATTCACACCTTATTTTTTATTCACTGACACATTGACACATATGAGTTAGAGGAACTCCTCCAGGTAATGGTGCATATCAGCTAAAAGCTACAGCTCATCATCATCATCATCATGTTTGTCTTTAGTGTCTTCCCCAACTGTTGTAATATGTTAACTAGGCCATTCATTTCTGTTTAGGACTGCCCTCCACCTTTGCTTGGATTCCTTCCTTCCTTCCTTCCTTCCTTCCTTCCTTCCTTCCTTCCTTCCTTCCTTCCTTCCTTCCTATTTGTGTTTCTCACGCGAGGCTATACTATGCTTGGAACAACATCAAAAACATTTTCATTTTATAAGAACATTGGGTTGAGCTTTCAACACATAGGTCTTTTGGCTAATATAGGAAGTGGGATATCCAGTGCTTGATCATACAGGCTAGTTTAAGAGATTATGAAGCCTGAAACCCTGCTTCACTTTCCTTCATAAAAATCAACATGCTGAAAACAACTCCTTATGTCTTATGTCCTGGTGTTTAAAATAAGAAAGGAAGGGGAAGCCATGTTTCATTGCATATATATGTACTCTGAAATACAAAAAGTTTCTCTTAAACCTACTTGCCAAACTGTATGTGAATATGTCACACTATAATGTCACACAATTATTTCTAGTGAAATTTCCTTTGAAATGATGCTACTAATAGATTTGTGCCAGTTAATTTGTGTATTATTGTAGATAGCAATGCTTAAAAAGTTGGAATTAGACATATGAGATATGTGGTATGATCAAAAAATATGATGAATGTTTAAATTTAAAAATCTATTACAGTAAAAGACACATTCTCATTAATCCCCCTCAAAATACTCCCCCTCATTTTGAACGCACTTATCCCATCATTCTTGCCACTTCCTGAAGCAGTTCTGGAAGTTCTCTTTCATGCTATTTTGAGTGTTTCATCTCGTTCTTGACCATACATTTCTTTACCTCTCCATCTTATGTTGGTAAGAAGGGGGAGAGAGTAGAAAAGAAGTATGTGGCTATCTCTTCTTTTAATCCTAAGCCCATATCTCCAAAGAGGGGTGGAAGATAGACTATCACATATTTCAAAAGGAAAAACACATACCTATGCACCCAGACAATGTCTGTAGGACAGCAAAATAGGTTCTCACTTCAATACTTAACACTAAATTTGATTAAGGACTTCCGGCAAAATGGCGGAATAGACAGACGCTGTGCTAACTGCCTCCCAGGATCACACCAAAATTATAAACAAATTATACAGCACTCAAAACTGGAGGTCCCCGGAACACTAGATGAACAGAACCACTAAACAAAGAACATAAAGAGGAGGCCGTGTCGGGTCTGGTAGGACGGGCGGAGACGAGAGAGGGCGAGCCCCGTGAGGGAAGCCCCAGCCGTGGGAAGCTTCTCCGGTTGGGGGAGAGACCCGCCGGCGCCACACCAGGCTCACCAGTCAGAGCTCCTTTGCCGGGAAGAGGAGTTCTAAGATAGCCGGCAGTAAATTAGTGAGGACTCTCTTTGCTCAGCTCGGTGAGGCTAAGAGCGGCTGGAGAATCAGTGGGGCCAGCGCCCGGGCTTGCTCGCCGGTGAGCACTTACCTGGTTCCTGGTGGAGGGAGTGGCTGTGTGAGCTGGGAGCCTGCGGGGACGGACTGAGCTGAGCACCTTTGGTGCAAAGGCTGGAGGTTTTTGGAGTATTGTTCCCCTGGTATGGAGCCTGCACGCGAGTGGTGTAAGGAGGGCGCCATTTTGTCAGGGTTGGGCACTCCCACAGAGGATCAGGTCCGGGACCTCATTGGTCTGGTGGAATTGGTGCAGAAGCACGTGTGTGCGTGTGTGCATGTGGCCTTGGATCCCCACCCTCCACCCGGCTTATACTGTGTTGCCAGGGAAACGTTGGGCGGGTGCCCTCCGGCTCCAACAGGCTGCTCACTGAGATGAGGGAGTGCGCAAGCCACCTCAGGTCCCCGCTCTCCGCACTGCGCTTGCAGAGTTGCTGGGCTGGTGATTGGTTGTCGGGCTGCTCGGCCTGATCTGCGAGTGGCTGATTGGGACAGGCTGAGACTGGGAGTTTCCCTGGGAGTGTTGGGCCGTGAGCTGTGTGTCTGCATGATCCCACCAGGACTCTCCTGGTGATCTATCTAATACATCAAAGCAATCCCAGAATGACAGCCAGAATGGGGAAACAAAGAAACATGTCACAAGTAAAAGATCAGAAGAAACCTCTAGAAATGGAACCAAATGAAACAGAGGGATCCAACCTTTCAGAGACAGAGTTGAGAACACTGTTGATAAGAATGTTTAACAAACTTAGTGAGGACATAAGAAAGGATAGAGAAATCATAAACAACAACCAGTTAGAACTAAAGAATACAATAACTGAAATGAAGAACACACTTGAAGGAATTACCAGTACAGTAGATGAAGCAGAGGAGCGGATCAGTGAGTTGGAAGACAAAATAGCAGAAATCACCCAGTTGGCACAACAAAAAGACCAAAGAATAAAAAAGAATGTAAATAGTTTAAGCGCCCTATGGGACAAGATGCAGTGCAACCACCTTTGACTCAGGAACACCAGATGGAGAAGAGAAGAAGCAAGGGGTTGAGAATGTATTTGAAAAAATAATGGCTGAAAACTTCCCTACCCTGGTGAAGGAAATCAACACACATGCCCAGTAAGTGCAGAGGGTTCCAAACAAGCTGAACCCAAACAGGTCCACACCAAGACACATCATAGTTAAAGTGGCAAAGGTTAAAGACAGAGACAGAATCCTAAAAGCAGCAAGAGAAAGACAGCAGGTTACATACAAAGGAACTCCTGTTAGACTAACAGCTGACTTGTCAACAGAAACTCTGCAGGCCAGAAGGGAGTGGCAGGAGATATTCAAAGTGACATAAAATAAAGGCCTACAACCAAGATTGCTCTATCCAGCATGGCTATCACTTAAAATTAAAGGAGAAATAAAGAGCTTCTTAGAAAAAGAATAAGCTTAAAGAATTCATGACCACCAAGGCAGCATTGCAAGAAATGTTAAAGGGGCTTTTTTAAACAAAAGAAAGGAGTAAACAAACTAACCCAGAAAGACCAGGAATACAAATAACAAAATGGCAATACATATGCACCTGTCAATAATCATTTTAAATGTGAATGGGCTAAATGCTCCAATCAAAAGACAGAGAGTGGCTGAGTGGATAAGAAAATGGGACACATGTATAAGCTGTTTACAGATGGAATAAGGTATTTCATGCAAATGGAAATGAGAAAAAAAAAGCTGGAGTAGCAGTACTTATTTTGGACAAAATAGACTTTAAAATGACTACAATAAAAGACAAAGAAGGGCACTATAACCCTAATAAACATCTATGCACCCAACATAGGAACTCCTAATTACATATAACAGATTTTGACAGACATAAAGACAGAGATCAACAGTAACACTATCATTGTAGGGGTCTTCAACTTCAACACCCTATTGTCACCAATGGACAGACCATTTGGACAGAAAATCAACACAGAAAGAGGGGCCTTAAATGACACTTTAGACTAGCTCGACTTTGTTCATGTTTTTAGAGCATTTCACCCTGAAAAAACAGAATATACATTCTTCTCAAGTACACATGGGACATTTTCCAAGATAGACCCCGTTAGGCCACAAAACAAGTCTCTGTAAATTTAAGAAGATTGAAGTTATATCAAGCAGATATAAAGGAAAAACTGATGGTTGCTGGCTGGGAGGGAGTGGGGAAGAGGGAGAGGGGGAAGGTTTTGGACAGCATAGGTGGGTGACTACAATGTTGCCACAGGGATATGGGGGCAGTTCTGGGAATGTAATTGATAATGTTGTGAAGAGACTATTATGTTAAGTGAAATAAGTCAGTCAGAGAAAGACAAATATCGTATGATCTCACTTATATGTGGAATGTGAAAAACTGAATGAATGATCAAAGTAAACAGACTCATAGATATAGAGGAAAAACTCCATAGAGGGTTGCTAGTTGGGAGGGGGGTGGGGATAAGGGGGAGGGGAAGGGATTAGACAGCATAAATAGACAACTACAATATTGCCACAGGGATATGAAACACAGTTCGGGGAATATAATAGTGTTGTAAAAATTTTGGATGGAGTAGAGGCTTGATCACTGTACTGTACTCCTGAAGCTGATGTTGTACAATATTGTATGCCAACTGTAACTGAATATATAGATAGTCACAAGATGTGGAGTACACTGTGGAAGGGAGTCAAAGGAATTGTAATAGATATATATGATATGGGGGGGAGTGGGGTGGCGAACTGGGGGGTTGTCACTTTGTGGGGTAAAGAGTATAACTATTGCATTGTGTTGTACACCTGAAACTAATAAAAAAAAAACACGAAAAAAAAAAACACTGAATTTGACCTCCTTCTAGTTGGAAAGGAGACTGACAGTGTGTATTCATGGGGCTACTAGTTACAACTTTTTAATTCATTTTTTTAAAATTCTTGTTTTGATTTATGTATTTATGGCTATGAAATTTCTTCTGTGCTTTGCTATACCTCCTAGATTCTGATACGTAATGCTTTAAATTCAATGTTTTCTAACTTGAATTTTTATTTCCTCGATGACCCAAGAGCTGTTAGAGCAAGTTTTAAAATTTCTAATGGAAGGGTTTTCTTTTTTAATTTTGTTTTTAAGTGCTAACTTTATTTTGTTGTCTTTCTTAACATTTGTCCAATTGTGAAGCCCTTAGTCTACTGTGTTAGTGTGTTTCCATCTTTTTCATCTTTATTTTCTGTATTTCTGCTTTATGAATAGTGATACTATGTGAGTCAGTGCATAGCTATCATGACTATGATATCTTCATTATACGTTATTGCACACTTTAGTATCATAAAATTCTTTCCTTGATTCAATTAATGTCTGCAGTATGCCTTGGCTGATGTTAATAACTCAGTGCTTGCTTTCTTATTGTTTTCATTTGTCCAATATACTTTTGCCCATTATTTTATTTTTATTTTTTTAAGAAATTTTATTGGAGAACAGTGTGTTTTTCCTGGACCCATCAGCTCCAAGTCAAGTAGTTTCAATCTAGTTGTAGAGGGCATTTTTCCAGCACCCATCAGCTCCAGGTCAAGTAGTTATCTTCAATCTAGGTGTGGAGGGTGCAGCTTCTTGGCCTATGTGGGAATTGAACCAGCAACCTTGGTGTTATGAGCCTGCGCTCTCTAACCACCTAAGCTAACCAGCTGTCCTGACTCCAGATCGAGTGGCTGTTTCAGTCTAGTTGTGGAGAGCGCATTAGTTTATTTTCAACCTTTTTGAGTCACATTATTTTAGGGTTGTCTCTTGGCCAGGTTAGTTTTTTCTTTAGTTAAGCTGGAAATATCTTTTTAGTGGGAGAGTTAAGCTCATTTATATTGATTGATAGCAATCTTGGTTCTGTTATTATTATTTTTTTTGTGTTATATTTTCAGTTTTTCAGAATTTCATTGTTTGGGTTTTGTCTTTGGAGACTATAATTTTGTGAAATTTGGATTGTCCTTTGTGTTCCATATCTATCTTTTTTATCTTTATTCCTTTTAAACTCCCATTTTGTTTCCACTTATTTTGTTAGTTCTTGGCCCTTATATTTTCTATGTTCCTTACTATGTGTTCAGCAGTGTCAATTTTTTATGCTCCTTCCAATTTTGCTTTTCTGTGATGTTTGTTTTTTTTTCTTCTATTAATATATCTTTCCTGTTAGCTTATACTTCATTTCCTGGCCATATTTTCCCAGATTTCCCCCATTTTTATTGTGGGTTCCTCTTTTATCATGACAATTACTTCATTTATAAGAAATTCATAACAAAGTGCTTTGTCATAATTTTTATGTACAGTTGGCCTTCAGTATCCATGGGTCCCACGTCTGTGGATTCAACCAACAGCAGATTGAAAGCAGAAAAAAAAAATTCCAGAAAGTTGATCCCTAAACAATACAGTATAACAACTATTTACATAGCATTTATATTGCAATAGGTATTATAAGTAATCTAGACATGATTTAAAGTATATGGGAGGAAGTGCATAGGTTATAGTCCAGCATAGGTTATAGTCTATTTACTATAAAGGAATTGAGCATCTGCAGATTTTGGTATCTATGCAGGTAAATCCCCATGGATACCAAGGAATAACTATACTTTACAGTACCAGGTTTTGGATAAGTCTTTTTCTCCTGTTTTCTTTCAATATCTTTATACCAATATTTTGCAACTTTATTTTTATTGCTCATTATTGAGAGAGTTAAATTGCCTTGGACCAACTCTATTGAGGAGCTTCTTGTAAACTAGAAGAGAAGTCAGGGTAGTCGTTCAGTTGACAAAAAAACCAAAGATATTTTCCTATGCAACCAGAGATATAGAGGTTTTCTGCCAATGTGGTATGTCTGTGTGAGCCTTTGTATGGTCCAGCTTTCTCTACTTCTATAAAACAAACCAAGTTTAGACAGGAGAAAAAGATTTGTCTTCTTGCCAAAGAAGGTGCCTGTTGCTGTAGAGAAATATTTTCTTTCTGGAACTTTCTGAGCCCTAATATCCCTGGGCTTTCTCTCTAGTCTCCATGTTTCCTCTCTTTGTTTTCTTCCATGTGGCTTCTGCTATATATCAGCTCCTTTCTACAGCTCTTTCATACATTTTGGAGTCCAGAGACCACATCTATTTTCTAGTTTCACAAAGAAAGAAAGAAAGAAAGAAAGAAAGAAAGAAAGAAAGAAAGAAAGAAAGAAAGAAAGAAAGAAAGAAAGAAAGAAAGAAAAGGAAAGAGGGGGAGCATAAGGCATAGTTGAATTAATTTTCTTCCTCTGTGTGGCAATTTCTAGGAAGAAATGGGGAAACGTTGATTTATGCAGCCATATTCTTATCAGGGCAACCAGATGAATGGATCAATCCAGTTAAATAGGCAATTTAAGTCAACAACAAATTGTCAAATTTTTGACAAAATTGAGCGGTTATTGTCTATAAAATAGGTAAAGACAGACTAGATATTGAAGCCTTCTTTTCTCTCCTTTCTTCCCAATCTCACCCACTCCCATGGTTTTAAATATCATGTTTATGCCAAAGTTAGCAAATTTTTATTTCTTCCCTAGGTATACATAGCAAACTGTCAGGATGACTCTTCCCTTGGTATCCAAGACATCTCAGATCCAACCTGTTCCAAATTCATCTCTTGACTTCCAGCTCCCAAATGTGTTTCTCTTCAAATGTTAACCACTGTCACTAAAGGACTTCTCTATACAACCAAACACTCATGGCAGAAATCCAAGGCTTTTTCTGACACCACCATCCCAAACTATATATTTAACTGAACACTGAAGACCCTCATGATTATATCCTAAATATTTCTTGAATCAATCCATGTTTTCCCATATCTACCACCTCCCCTACAACCTAAGACTACTCTAATGACCTTTTAATCTGGTATCCCTGATTCCATACTCTACTCCCAACCCGTTCTCTAGAGAGATCTTTTACAAATTAGAAATATAATCATTCATTCCCCTACTTAAATACCATCAATAGTTTTCATTTGTTTTTATTATACTTTAATATAAATTCCAAACATGATCTAGAAAATTCCCTCAATCATTTCTCCAACCTCACCTCAGATCTACCATTCTCACTGACTGTTCATTCTTCTCAAGCAGCCCTGGCCCTCATTAAGTTTCAGCATAGACAGAAGCTCATTTCTCTTCAAATGTTTCACATGCAGTTTTCTCTACCTGGTGCATTATCCCCACATTCCCACTTTTTCTGCTACCCTGTTCCCTACTCAAGTCTTAGGTTTTAGTTTAAAATCACTTCCTCAGTGTGTTCTTGGCTTTGTATTCTAACTAAGTCAATCACATGAATTATTTTCTTGAATAGCATCCTGTTCTTTCCTTTCACAGCACTTTATCACTATTGTAAGTACATATTGTTATGTGATTATTTTATCAATGCCTTTCTTTCTCGAGGTATGTTTCATGTCCATCTAGACTCCCCATGTTCCAACTCAATGCCTACACATGCTAAATTTTCAATACATATTTTCAATATACATCAACACATCAATGAATGAAAGTACCTAACTCAACCTTGTCCTTGATATTGTTAGTGAAAATGGTTTATTTTAAAGAAATTTTTGCAAGTTTTGTTATGTTTAAAGAAGTTCTTTTAATAATAAAGTATTTCCAAAATTATTAGTTTAAGTGTATACTCGGCTTTACCTGCTCCCAGAATTGTGAGGGCTTGGGGAAGTTGGGGTCACAAGCCCAGGGATCATTGAGACATATACCGGAGGCAGGGAGCAACCTGCTGAGAAATCTTAGGGCCAACATCTCCATTAATGGCAGACCTACTACTTCAGGAGGAAAGGTAAGATTCTTCCACTAATCAGAGTTGTACTGGAGGAGAATGACACAGGCACAAGAAGCACTATCATCAACTGGCCCTGATTCAAAGGCTGTGGTTTGTGGGTGAGAAGGGCAAATGCTGAAGGGCATTGAACAAGATAGTGAGAATATCAGTAGACCCTCTAGAGATACTTCCCTTCTGCTCAAGACCCAAGGAAAACTAAGAGGGTCTTAGAGACACCTCCAGTCCCAACAAGACTGGAGACCTTTGACACTGTTCATAAGGTGCTCCTATAGGAAATGGAGTAAAAAGTAACCTCAATATAATACTTCTCAGGGACTCAGACATTCTGTAAGGTGGAACTTCTAAAGGTCATTTGGGAATTGGACAAGGGGTTTTGGTCCTGGCTGTTAGATAATGGGCTATTTTGGTGTGTTAAATTTTAAATGTAGGCTAGACATTGAAATAAAGGTGCCCTAGAAGCAAGAGAAGAAATGGGGGTAGGGAAAGAATGAGGGGATGGTCGAGTGGCTCAGTGGGTTAAGAGCGCAAGCTCTGAGCAACAGGATCCTTGGTTCAATTCCCCCATGGGCCAGTGAGCTGTGCCCAAGCTAAGCTGTACCTGAGTTGCCAACAGGTGGCAGGATGGCTCAGCTGGTGAGAGAACATGCTCCTAACAACAACGTTTCCAGTTCAATTTCCTCATGGGATGGTGGGCTATGTCCACCCACAACTAAGATTGAACATGGCACCTTGAACTGAGCTGCCAATGGGTGGCCAGATGGCGTTGAGCTAGCTGCACCCTCCACAACTAAGACTGAAGGACAACTTGGCTGTTCCTCTTTCCCAATTCCCCAACACTGTTCCCCTTCCTTGATTCCCCAATAAAATCTTTAGAAAGAAAGAAAGAAAGAAAGAAAGAAAGAAAGAAAGAAAGAAAGAAAGAAAGAAAGAAAGAAAGAAAGAAAGAAAGAAAGAAAGAGAATGAGGAGTCAGAGCAAGAAAGGTAAGTAAGGGAAGTGCTCTGAAGCAGGTTGAAGGTTAAAACTGTGAGGATGATTGGCCCTTTCTAGTGATAGCTAATCAATTAGGACATTTCAGAAATACTGGGTTGATTGTGTTTGCCTAAACTAAGAAAAAAAGAGAGAAAGTAAAACTGCTTCAGGAAGAATGACAATGTGTTCCAACCAGTAAAAACATGACCAGGAAATTCTCTATAAGAATATTTTCAAATGAATAGACAGGATTGAATTTCCCTCACTGATTCTCAGTTTTGAACTTTTTAAGTACCCTCCCTTCTGTGATCTTACAAAACTCCAACTCTATACCTGGCATTGCATTCAATTAAATTCCATGGTTTCATACTTAGAAAACTGTGTTTTCAGGGTCGGCTGAGTGTCGCCGTGGTTAAGCGCTGGCTTGGGAAGCCAGCGGCCCCGGTTCGGTCCCACATGTGAGGGCCAGTGACACTGCCCTCAAAAAACAAAACAAAACAAAACAAAACAAAACAAAACAAAACAAAACAAAACAAAAAACTGCGTTTTGGGCCGGCCTAGTGGCTCACCGGTTAAGAGCTGGTTTGGGGATGCCAGCAGCCCCGGTTTGGATCCCACATATGGGGGCCAGTGACACTGCCCTCTACAGCTAACAACAGCTCCACCTGGAGCTGGGCTGCGAGCCCCGGCAACCATGTAGGCTGCAGCCCCTGCTGCAGTGGGCTACCACAGGCTACAGTGAGTGGACAGCAGCCAGCAAGAGTGGCTGGCAGCCAGCGTGAGCTGCCAATAGCTGCGGTGAGCGACATCCAGAGGCCGGCGACCGATCTGCCTCATCCGGGAAGAGCGCAATGACGATACCAACATGGGCCAGTGAAGAAACATCCTCCACAACTAGACTGAAGAACAAAAAGACAGCAACTTGTCTGTTCCCCTTCCCCGATTCCCCAATGCTGTTCCCCTCCCCCAATTCCCCAATAAAATCTTTAAAAAAAAAACAAACCCAAAAAATCCTGCGTTTTTCATAGAGTAAACCAGAAACCAGGGAAATTTAATGGCAATAGAGACTGAGTGTGTTCATGTAAGCCAAGATTAGTGCACCAAAGAGATGCTCAGATTTGTTTATTTGTTATAAAGTTATTTATTGAGCATGTACTATGTGCTAGGCACTTCCCTAAGAACTGGGACCTTAACAATGAACAAATCAGATGAGGCTCCTGCTCCCCCAGAGCTTACACTCATCAGAAAGACGGATTCAACAAAGTAACAAACAAACCAGGTTCTTTCACTAACAATAAATGCTATAAAGAAAGTAAAACAGGCTCATCTGGTAAAGACTGGTCTGGGCAGGTTACTGTGTTAGAGTAGTGAGGAGACCCCTCTGGGGGAGGATGTATTAGACCTGAGAATTGAGTTCTACAAAGGAGCCAGCCCTTCTAGGAACCAGAGGAAACAATTCTAAGCAGACAGTACAGTAAGCGCAAAGGCCTGAGGCAAAATTGAGCTTCTTCCCCTGAGGAAGAAAGGAGGCTCGTGGGGAGAAACGTGTTCCAGGTACTATGGATTGGTCTTCAGGTCACAGTAAGGAGTCTGGGTTCCAGAGTCACCCTTGTTAAGAAGACCATCCCTGGGTTACCTGGGCACCTCAAATGAGCTACTCAGTCCAGAGCAGATCAGGCATGTTCATACATGTGGGTGAGCCCAGGTTAGCTACCTGTCCCTCAACGTTCACTCCAGGCCTTATGGAGCACACATGAGCATCAATGAAGCCACCCAGGCCCACCATCATCCAGGAAGGAAAAGGAGTGTGTGGCCTCAGTCTCCTCCTCCTAATGAACTAAACTCTTCCCAAGCAGCCAGCCACAGAAGGCAGCCCCAAGCAGGTCCCCCTGACCTTGTCTCCCCCATCCAGCTCTCGCCCCTCCTGATGTTACCACCATGGTGTCTTGTACTTGCTCTGAACCAAAGGACTGACTGACCCTGGGCCCTCCTGCCAGGTTTCCCTACCCACAGCTACTTCCAAGGCAAGCTGCAGGAAATCTGTCACCACCCCACCTGGGCTATCTTTTTGCCTTCATGTATTCACCCAACAAACATTCAATGAGCTATTATAAAATGACAGAACCCTGTGCTGGGTGTTTTCTGCTATTATCCCTCCCTGGGGAGCAAAAAAACTACAGTACTTACTCTCAAGTTTATCTCAATTTCACAGTCACCCATTGTCTGACTTTCTCACCACTCACTTTAGAACAATGAAATTCCTGGCTCCAGCTCCTTCTTCTTGCAATTCTCTTACATTTCATCACAGAATAATAGTAACACTCATCCATTTGGAACAGAGTACAGTCATGTGGTTAAGAGCATGGACTTTACATCCAGCCAATCCAGGACCCAACTCTACTTCTGCTATTTCCTGTTGTGTGACATTGAACTTACTAGATTTTAATTTCTTTCTTTATAAAATATGGAGATCATGGTTTCAGCCTTCAACAATTGCTATAAGGAAGAAATGATACATAATAAACTATGTAACGTACCTATCACACTGCCTCGCCCTGTAAGCATTTGATAAAAGGTCACTTCCATTTCTCTTTCATTATAATTCTCAAGGTTTGTAAATAGGGTCTGGCTTTGCTTTATACCCATGTTCATCTTCTTGTCATTACGAGTATATATAGTGTCTAGAAAAATGTTCTACTCAGAGATGTCAATCCTGAATGCTTCACGCTAACCAACCAAACACACTTGGCACAGCAAAAGGAAAATGAGGAAGTAGGGGAAAGGTGAAACAATAGAAAGAATTAATACCCTCAGAGGGCATACACTGTTCTATATATATTATAGCTTTCAATAAACGTTCCTTGTAAGGACCTCAGGACAAGGATTGTTTTTCAGCCCATTTTTGCAGAAGAGGAGAATAAGTAGAAAATAATTTGAGGAACCTGAACAAAGTCACATAGTCAGTCAGTGGTAGATCTGAGATTTGAACCCTGGCAGTCTGGCATCAAGATCATGTTCTTTACCACTATACTAATCAAGAGCCAAAGCCATAAAAAAGAACAAAATGCAAGGATGAAGGAGCCAGAAGTTTGATTTCTTGAGGATCATTTGAAAATTCTGCTAGACACATGAATTTCAGAAAGAGACATAAAATCTCTCAACTAGAGTCAAGATTGATGAAAAGGAAAACCAGAGGCTCGGGTAATCTAATGCATAGGGGTTAAAAGGAAGAGGCAGAGCTTTTACAAATACATCAGAGAGAAAAAAAGAAATATCAAGGAGAAAGTGGTCCCATTAATAAATCAGGAAGGCAAAATAAATCAATGAAGATCCTTCAGTGGTTGAACTCAACTTGCTTTTCAAAATTGGATTTTAAGGAGAAAACTAAAGAGGTAGAAGCCATAAGGAGCTGAGCAATACTTTGATATGAGCTATCAAAGGAGGCAGATATAAACATAAAGGAGGCACTAGTTACCTGAATCAGATAATGTGCAACTGAATCAAATAGGTTAAATATCAATAAGGGATATCAAGTACAAAATGTAGGGATTGCCCACATTTCTGTGGCCCAGTCTTCTAAGTCAACTAGTGTACCTCGCTTCATTAGCTTTCTAGACCAGTCTCCATGGATACCTCTTTCCCATTTAGCCATTTGTTTATTACCTATTTATTAACTAAGAATGATTTAACCCCCTCCTTTGCCCTTGAGAACCTTGTGATCTTATGGACAAAGGTGACATGTAAAGACAGCATAAATATGCGATGTGAAAAGCCCTACTATTAAGAAACACATGGTAATAAAGAAGAGAAGACCCATGAACTCTGCCTAGAGCAGTCAAGAAAGCTTCACTGAAGAGGAGGTCTTTAAGCTGAGATGTGAAAACAGAGACATATGCTAGGGCAGCATGGTGGAAGGAATAACACGGGCAAGAGTGTGGCTCATTTAGGAAGCTACACACAGCTGGGTATGCATAGACACAGGAGGCAGAGGGGAGGGAGATAGAAGATGTGGATGGAAAGCTTGATGGGGTACATGGCATAAAAGGTGTTACATGCCAGGCTAAAGATTTTGAACCCATTTGGAGAGCAATGGAAGAATTTTAAATGGGAGAGTGGCTTGACCAGATTTTGCTTTAGAAAAGTCACTTTAATAGCAATAGGAAGAGTCAGGTAAAACTAAAGGCAAGGAAGCCATCAAGGTCATCATTCCAAGAGTTCAGGGGAGATTTGAAGAGGGCCTGGCATGACCACAGGGACAGAGAGTAAAGAAATGATTTGAGACATATTTAAAAGATCGTGTCAAATGCAGCAGAGAGGTACATTAAGACAGAAGCTGGAAATCACCCATTGGGTTTGGCAATTAGTAAGTCATTGGTGACCTTAGCTGGAGAGGTTACCAGGAATTGGTGTTAGGAGGGGTATGACAGGCAGAAGCTAGATTGAGTTTACTGAGGATGAAATTGGAAATTAAAATTGGAAGGCAGAAGTCCAACTATGAAGTGAGGAAAAGAGAGCTAAGGTAATAAGGAGGTTTATAGGAGAAGTTTGACCTTGGACCATGGTTGTAATTATAGGTGGAGGGGTAAGAACCTGTAGGAAAAGCAGATGAAGATGTATCATAGAGGGATGGGTTGCTAAAGCAGGAAGAGACAGGAGAAAGTATCTGAGACTGAAGACATGAGTGTAGATCGATTTCTCAGCTAGAAGTAACTGAGAGTTGAAAGAATTTGTGTCTAGCAGTTTCCATTTTTCCTATAAAGTAGGAGGTGGTGAAAATATTGTGGGAAGCTTCAGAATCAGCTTAGATGACTGAGACACTACTGACCACAAATGAATAAAAAGAGTGTTGAACTCTGTAAGGGACTCAGCTGACTGCAAAACAAAATTTGCAATGGTACCACTTCTCATATTTGGGTAAATTTCCTCAAGGATATTCAGCAACTCTCCTGTTATATTGGCTGTGTAGTGTTCTGTCCCATCTTCCAATTTCCTGAGAACTGCAGCTATGCTTGTCCCTTTCATTATATGGGGATATGAGTTATTTGGGGAACAGCTATGTTTATACCACATGCTCGCACCCTAGGGGTCACAGTTGATTGGTCCTGGGGCAGGAATCTGATCCAGGCTGGGGCTTTCAGGATTCCTCCCTCAGGAATTTAAAACTGGATCTAAAGCTCTCATCTCAGCCTGCCTTCTCTCAAACTGTCAATTTAGAAGTTATTGATGGTAGCCACTTCTCACTATGAAGACTGGGAAAAAGAAATTGCAGCCAAGAAAGGAGAATGAAGAAACATAAAGGAAAATGAAGATGATGATGTCCTTAACTTCCTTTAGTATTCCAGCCTCTGTTTCTAGGCATCTCTTCAGCTTTCTTATAAGGAATTTCTTCTAAAATGGTCTTAGATTGGCTAAAGAAGGTATGGATTACTTTCAATGCAAAGATTTCTAACTAAAACAATGACAGATTGTTAGATTGTTAGATTTTCAACCAGTTGCAGTGTATAGCAGTATGAGAAGAAGACAGCGGGGCAAGAAGTAGTAGAAGCAGGGCCAGAGAGGTTGAGGGGATTCCCCCAAGAGTCAGGTTACTTTTGAGCAAAGGTTCTTGACCTTGGCCATGCATCAAAATCACCTGGGGAAGTTTGAACACTAATGCCTACCCTCACACCCCAGTTTTTGTGTTTGTCAGCTTGGGGAAAGAGCAGGGATTCTACTGTACATCTAGCAAGTCAGGATGGAGCTATAGACTTAGAAAGAATGGAAGGCCAAGGAGTTGAAAGAATAAACTAGACAAGAGGCTGGGCAGAGGGCTAGAGATTGGAGGCTGTCCTTACAGAAAGAGATCTGTGTTGGTATGTTAGTGATGTGGGTGGAGGACATAGGTGCCAGAGGAGAGGATTATGAAGCCAGAGCACCAGGTGGACCCACTACGCAGACATAAGAGCCCCCCAAAAATGACAGATGCAGAGTGAAGAGTCTGCAAATTGGGTTGCCAATAATGACCTGGACCTCAACAGAAGTAGAGGAACAGAAAGCTAGAAGTGGACAATAGGGCATAGAACCCACTTTTTTCATAATCCATCTTTCTACCACATAGAACTACTGTTCCATGACCTGCCCTTTGGGAAGCATTGGAATAGAGGTCGAGAACACAAGGCTGTAGATCTGGATTTGAACCCCACCTTCACCCCTCCCTGCTCTGTGGCCCTGGACTAGTTACTTTACCTCTCCAAGCCCTAGTTTCTGTATATGTAAGACGAGTGTTTTATAATATATGTAAAGTAAATAAGATAATATATTAAAGTAAGTACTTAATCAATGGTATCTACTATTATTAATTGAAAGAGGTTTCAGAGATCAGAGTGGAAATGAGTTGGCCAAGGAAGTAGAGAGCTAAATGGGAATGAATGTCTGAGAGGGAGGAGATGGTGACAGAGCCTATTTTCAAATGACCAAGGAGGATGGGATGAGGGACAAAGAGAGATCAACTCATCTCAACCTTCTCAATGGTATTTTGTTTTCCATTGCTGCTCTAACAACCTACCACACACTTGGTGGTTTCAAGCAATACAGATTGAATATCTTAAGTTTTGTTTGTCAGAAATCCAACTCAAGTCTCACTGGGCTCAAATCAAGGTGTCATGAGGGCTGCATTCCTTTTGGAAGCTCTAGGGCACAATCATTTCCCTCCTTTTTTCTGCATACCTTGGCTCATAGCCCCCTTGCTCCATCTCCAAAGCCAGCAGGCTTGCATCTCTCTGGCCCTTCTTCTATGATCATGTCTCTTTCTGATCACAACAGAGAATAATTCTCTGTTTTTAAGGATACGTGTGATTAATTATATCTGCGAAGTCCCTTTTGCATGGAAAGTAACTATTCACAGGTTCTAGGGATGAGGACACCATGATCATCTTCAAGGGAGCCATTATTCTGCCTGCCACATATTGGGATAAGAAGTCTGGCTGCAGCCTCTGACCATCCACAGACCCAGATTCCTGCCAGACCATCAGTTATGTGAAATAAGTTGGAAATTTGCTTAGCGTTCTAAATGAAATGGAGGAGCAGAGTTGTTTTGATATCTTTGTCTAGTTCTGCCCTGGGCAGCTGGGTCAGGAAAGGAGGACGCATAGAAAATCAGCCCTGGCGTCCACCTCAGGGTGTATCTTGGACCAACTGGCAGCAGTGGGCATGAGTGCAGGGGCTGAGAACTGACCACAGAACTGGTTAGAGTCAATACGATGCCGAAGGTGAATGTGGACTTGTCCTTCACATTGTTTAATCCTCCTTGCCAACAAGTACTTTATGCTATCCAGACACACAAGCTTTCCACAGAATGTGCTTCTGCTGTAAAGCTGACTTTTCCTCTCCACCTCACTAGTCTATTCTCACCCCAGTCCCATCAAAATTTTGAGCTGCTATTTGGAAAGAATCTGATGCTTAAATATATATCAAGGTGAATGATTATTAGGGTTAATGTGTTCTTTTTCCCAGGAATGTTTGCATTTTAATAGGAAATCATATTTTAACTCAAAAGAAAGAATTGCTAATGGTGAGCTTCCAATAGTCATGAGCTAGAGAGGATGGAGACGGTCTGCAGGCACATCTCAAATCAAACAACATGGGTGGCCACCTACTCCAATTATGACCAATGTCAGGACCAGCTCCCAATAAATAAAAGACACTCTACTTCTCTGCCTGCCTCTAGTGCTGAAACTGGATTCCAGCTGCTTCTCCCACAGCAGGTACTGCCTTGCTGTTCAGCTTCACACCAGAATATCCTCACTTCCTCTTCTCATGTCCCTGATTTAGGAAACCACCCTGACCAACTTCCATCAAATCTCACCAGAGACACCTGCAGCAAAGGAGGAAACCCAACCATAGAAGTCATTTTAAACCAGATCTGACAACCTACCTGAATGCATGGAAGGGAAGGAGGAAGAGGTAGGTATGGTAGTTAAAGGATTAGAAAGCTTAATACCTACTCTCCCTATTTAACTTTTATGATTCTGCAATCCTTGAAACATTAATAACCTATTTAATGACATCTGAGATTCCTCACCCACCCCTACCCCCCCAATGCTAGGAATCTCAATGCTTAAAAGGGACCTTTCAAAAAGTTGGCAAGTAAATTTTTCTTCTTTTCTTTATGACTTTGTACTCCTGCCTCTGTCAGATACAGTGAAATGTTTTCCATTGCATAGTCAAGTTTCTTCTCATTGATTGGAACCTTTTAACTGAGCATCAGGCCTTATTATTTCCCTGCACAACACTGGACTTACTGACCACCAAGAGGTATTTTGATGGTCAGCACACCCACTCAAACTGACCCCTGATTTCTTCCACTATTGTTCTGGTGAGTAAGAAGATTCCAGATCAAC
Source organism: Aselliscus stoliczkanus (assembly GCA_033961575.1). Lineage (NCBI taxonomy): Eukaryota > Metazoa > Chordata > Mammalia > Chiroptera > Hipposideridae > Aselliscus > Aselliscus stoliczkanus. Next base: position 72,807,643 of record CM066738.1, on the reverse strand, counting down.
TCTTTGCAATACAAAAGTGAGCATTTCCATCTTTTTACTATGGAGTCAGGCTTGTCCATGAGCTTTTCAGTAAAATGTGCCACTAAAGAGTTTTGGCACTCTGTACCATATTTAAGATGATTCTTTGGGCATTTTCTGGGAATAAATGTGGTAGCAGTAAGTAGTAGGGAATGAAATGACTAACCCTGTCTGTGTTGTTCCCAACACTCAGAAATAGACCTGGATGAAATAGATGACTGACTGTAGTAAAGAGCTTCCATCCATAATTCAGTGAGTCCATGTTCCCAGTTTATACATAGCAAGGCATAGTTAGGTGATGACTAAAGTCCTCATTTCTGCAACAAAATGAAAACAAAATGTCCTAACCAAGGGAAAACAGAAAGAAGAAATAGTAAACTAAAATAAAGAGCTAGAAACACACCTACAAAAATAAATAAAACAATGAACCAGTGATTCCACTTCTAGTATATACCCAAGGGGATTGAAAACATATATCCACACAAAATCTTGTAGAGGGATGTTCATTATAGGTGATAGCCCAAAAGGAGAACAATTCAGATGTCCATCCATTGATGAATGGATAAACAAAATGTGAATATTCATACAATGGTACATTATTCAGCCATAAAAGGGAATGGAGAAGGGCCGGCCAAGTGGCGTGGTGGTTAAGCGCTGGCTTGGGAAGCCAGCGGCCCCGGTTCAGTCCCACATGTGAGGGCCAGTGACACTGCCTTCAAAAAAAAAAAGGGAATGGAGTGAAGATACAGATTACAGCATGGATAAATTTTGAAAACATTCTAAGTATAAGAAGCCAGATGCACACACACACACACACACACACACACACACACACACACACACATGCATAAATTCCACTAGTTTGAAATGTTCAAAATAGGCAAATTCATACAGCCAGGAAGTAGGTTAATAGTTGCCAGGAGCAGGGGAGAAAGTGGAATGGTGAGTGGCTGTTAATGGATGCGAGATTTTTCTTTGGCATGATGAAAATGTTCTGGAATTAGATAGTGGTGATGGTTGCACAATTGTGCAAATATACTAAAAACTATGGAATTGTACATGTTAAATGGGTGAATTTTTAGACAACTACCAAGTTCATGCCAGGGAACCACGGAGAACCTCAGATTTGAGACTCACTTTGGCGATGGAGAAAATCAAACCCCAAGAAGTGAATTGGATAGCCCAAGGTCTGACAACCTGTAACGGTAGAGCTGGGACTTGAACTCACAGGAAATCTATGCTCCAGGATCAGGGATCCTAAATGCTAGTGGTGCTGCTCACCTGTCTGAAAGTGAATCATTCTAAAGTAGTAATAGATACTCATGGGCTAGTGTGCTTTGCCCTCAAGGTAATCTACTTTCTTGTCAGCAGAGGTCTTCTGGGGAAAAAAATCTCAACAGAAGATTTTCTAATGGTGGAAACTAAAGGAACTTCTGAAGGCCTTAAAGACAGACTTTTTGTCTGACGCATCTTTTACTTCCCCCAGACCACACATAGAAGCACCAAGGCAACTGTGACTTGTTTCTCTTTAAGTCTTTATTAATTGCTCATCTAGCAGCTGTCTTATAAATTCCTTCCATTCAGGAAATATGTGAAGTTGAGCTTTTAACTCTCTTTCACTGGTTTAGGCTTCCTTACTGACTAAATGCTTGAGTTCTTCTGGCATTAGCCACTTTTGTGAATTCTTCCAGAGTGAATGGAGGCGAGGGAGGGCCACCAGGACATTTCCTTACCTGTATATGGAGAGAACCCCAGCCTGCTCCTCAGCCCAATTCTTGGTCACCTGGAACAAAACAAGGTCTCCAATTATTTTAAATCTAGACCTGAAGGACTGCAGTGTTTCACTCATTAAATATCTAATCTATTTCATAAGCCCAAACACAGTTACAAATTTTTTCTTGTAATGAGAACTTTGAAGATCTGCTCTCTTAGTAACTTTCAAATATGAAGTACAGTATTAGTAATAAAGTACGGTATTAGTAACTATGGTCACCATATTGTACATTACATCCTCCCCATGACTTATTTATTTATTATAACTGCAAGTTTGTACCTTTTAATGATGATTTACATTCTTTGTCCCTTCAGCACCTTTATTGTGCCAAGCAAATAAATGCCGATAAAATAGTTAAGATGGAGGTTTTGAGGTTCTGGAGGGTAAGAATAATTGGTGTGAAATTTTCCTATAGCTTAATGTTGTGCTGGGTACATAGCTCTGCCAATGCTGCCAAATACCCTGTTGGCATCTATGGTGTTAGAGTCCTGGAATGACGTTTCAGTGTCTATTGAAATATTAACTGGCCTAAAACTAGTTTCCTTTTATATTTGCCTAATTTTATTCTAAGCTGAGGATCTGTGCCAATATACATAAGGCTTTTGTTTGGACACAAGGTTGCTGCTTGCCCCTTGTCCTTCTCCACTCTTCAGGGCCAGACAGCACTTATTCAGATGTGGACAGATTGCCAAGATGCTCCACTGTCTTCATCCATATCCCACCACACAGCTGTTAAGACCTCAGTCTTAGTAGATAAATACATGCGTCTGGAGAGTGCACATGGAGTTCGAGCATCTCTCAATAGGTGGTACTCAGGAACACACCTATGTCTGTATCTACTCTGGATTACTCTCCTTGTAGCTCAGTTAGCCCATCCTTCTAATTCCCATAGAGGAATCCATACCAAACCTGGATTCTGGATTCTAAATTTTCTTGAGGTGCACATGTGGGGTGTCTTAAATTACGCAGTTTGGTTGGGAAAACATGTTCAGTGAAGTTCTGTCTGTGTCCACCTCTACTCCAGGGTACTCTTAGATCTGGGGCAGTTCTACTTAGGGCTTCGGGAATGGTAAGTGGGTCTCTAACATAGATATGTGTGGCCACTTTGCCAGCTAACAAGGCAGTGCCCAAGTTGAAGAACACCTGATAACCCCAAGGCAGGGACTCATATAAGTCCCTGTGACTTGCTGATAGGTTTGTTCAAAACAATTTCCCATTAATATGGGTTCTGTGCAACCTGAATGGAAAAAGAGAATGTCTATGGAATCTCCAGGTTGTTTTTTTCATCTATCTACAAAATGAACCACATTCTTGTCTTAATGAAAATGCTACTCAATTACTATGATTTTATTAACAAGACAAGTGTAGCTATTTAGTGTGTAACAATGCAAGAGTTATACTTCCAAGGGGATTGTCAGATGCTAATTCTAAAATCAGAATGCAAAGCAAAAGTTTTATTAGTCTCTTCCCTGCAAAGCATACTTTTACTCTGTGCTACAAAAATATTTGGATTTGGTGCCTGGGTGGTTAAAGACTTAAAGGTTGCTGTGGTCATCAGCATATTATAAACCCATGAAGAATTTAACAATGGAAAATACATTAAAATAAACCTTAATCTTGGTTTTTGTCCACATAAAGCAAGTAGGCCTAAGTATAATTCATTATGTGCCCAAGATGTCTCTTCCCTCTCCATTTGGGTTATAGTATGTTAAGAAATAGAAAGGGACTTCTATTGTCTCTGATTCTAGGCTAAAGCCCCAAAGACCAATGGCAGGTCCCCTAACCATGGTTAAGCCTGAGCAAAGGAGAGGGGAGAAGTTTTTTATGGATGTGAGATTGAAATTTTAAACATAACTGAACTGGACTATTTAATACCTGAAAGTGAAGCTTAACTATCCAAATGGGACTTTTCCTATGACTGAAAGTGACTTTGCAAACATAGGATCTCTCAGAGAAATCTACAAAGAAACAGTGAGGGATATTTGCCCAAAGATATTAGGAAGTGAGGGTTGAGGAAAAAAATGAAGCCATTTCCTGTGTGTACCCTGTTGAGTGTAGTTTGTTTAATACACACGTTATAGAAATAAAGCAGATCCAATTCAATATTACAAACATTTCCTGAATAGGTAATATGTGAAGAGCATAGTGCTAGGAATACTATGAGGAAATAAAAGAGGACAAATCCTACCACAGCCTTTATGAAAATTATAATTAAAAGTGGAAACATTTGTAAACAACTGCAAGTATAGATCATAACCTCTAAATAGAAAGCCAAGAGAGGAGGGCCATCTGGTTTTCCAGTCCCTCCGGGCAGTACTCAACCCTTCCCCCTGCCTTGTGCTGGGCGCCCAGTTTACGGCGTACTTATACTGGGCAGACTTGGGGGACCATGGTGGCCCAAGGGGCCCTGGGCCCCAAACTTGTCCAGCGCTCCTGCTGGATAGAGCCAGAACTTGGAGTTCCCAACTTGTGAATGGACAGATTAACTTGTAGTTACCTCTTTTCTCTGCTTTAATTTGTTTGGAATCTAAGTAAAACAACTTTATGAGAAGTCAAATTTTTATTTTTTAATTTTGACAAAGTTTTGTTTTATTTTTGGTTGTAACAGACAGTTTGAGAAAAGTAGATGCTGGAAAACATTGAAATTTGTGTAGAATTCAGTGGTTTGTGCATAAAGCAGTAAAGTATAACTTAATCTGCCTGTGTCCTGCAAATCTAGGGTGTAATGCAAGATAAAAAGAAAAAACTGCCATAATAAAATTACAAAGTAATATGCTTTCCTAGAAGAGGATTTAAGAAACTTCCAAGGAGAGGATAGCATTTGATCTTGACCTTGAAGGATTTTAGCTAATAGAAAAGAATAGGTAGGGCATTGAAAGAACAAAGTTTGCATTGGCTCATTTGTCTTCATAATGAACTGGTTGAACAAGACCCTTATTGTTTACAAGCAAATAGTCCAAGGAATCTATCTACATGTGAATACTTAGTAAATCTCTCTCTAATACATAGAAAATATCAGTTAAAACCAAACTTATTGCAGGTACACTTCAGTTTTCCCTTTGGAAGTTCCCTGTGTTTGGGAATTCAGCTTGTTTCTTTCCTGCCACAAAACATTCTGGAACAGTTGTAGCCAAGGATCACAGGACCTGGATCTAGGCTATCAATAGATCTTGGAAAAATTAAATTTGCTTCATATCATAGTTCAAGCCACCGCAGAATTATTTTGCAGTCACTTCTTTGTTTTCTGTTCTAATCCCCTGGTTTAAATTCTTGTCATTCTTTCCTGAATTTTGCTGTCTTTTTTTAGACACTTTCTCCTGAAATCTGTGAAATTTATCTGTACTTAATGATGATTGCCCCAAAGGATTTGACAGAGAAATCTAATATGATTGCAAACTCCTGGAGGCAGAAGCCTATCCTATTTAACTCCATTGCAGACGTTTTAGTACATTCCTGGAACATGTATTTAACAAAGGTTTTCAAATTAATGGGTAAAACTCCACTGCTGAATGCGAATGATTAATCAAGGTAACCAATGAAAACTATACAGGATATATTTCAGCAAAACAGGTTTGTACATGCTGAATAATTATTAGAATGATAATAAGTAACAAGAATATTTTAGGGTCTGCAGAGTTGTTTTGGCTATCCCACAAGGTCAGAGCACCTCATAAAAATGATGGATGCTTTCTGCCTTCCGTTAAGCTGACAGTCCTCATCTCACACTGCAGTTTATGGTTCCTGACCTGCATTCCACAGCTGACCTGCAAGAGCCACGTTTCTGTGAGCCATCTCTGATAAGCCACCTGAAAACTTCCCTCAGAGGCAGGCGGCAGGCAGGTGGAAGGAGTCCACTTGAGCCAGCTGGCCCTCCCCTGCGCCTTCCCCAAACTTCTCCAGATTCAATCACGATGCCTGTGACAGACAACCACACTAATCTCTTCAGGAATACCCCAGAATACAGAGCTCATCTGTGTTTCTAGGCTGGATTTTGCAGAAAATGGGAGATGGCACCCAACCCCCTCCAGCATGCCAAGAGTGTGGCTGGTCTATGTGATACCCAGACAGCTGGCACACACTGGCACTCTCTGGGGCCACCACAGAAGCTGTGAATCGTGCTCTGTCTCCCCTAGAGTATCTGGAGGAGTGGAATCTGCATTACAATATGTGCTCTGATGCTGTGGGGAAGGATCTTACACTTTGTACAGAATGCCACTCGGCACAGAAGCCAGTATCTCTAAGATTTGTGGTTTGACATCCATGCATAGGTCTGTAGTCTAGAAACTGCCTGAAGTTAGGAGTATCAACCACATGGACAGAGTGTGAGAGCTGAGCAGTGGTCAGATACTCCCCTTCCCCTAAGGAAGACCCCAAATGTGCCCAAGGAATCACATACCCCATTTGCAAAATGGAAGACACCTTGCTAATTGACAGGCCTGTGATGGTGAGGCACTTTAAATTACCTTGGCATTAATTGCCTGGACAGGTTGTTCACTCAAATTGCCCTGGCTTGCTAATAACCTGAGCGGGCTGGTGTTTTAAATGACCATGGCACTAATGGCCCAGGCTGCCTGCTATTTCACATCGTCCTGGCACTAATGGCCTGGAAAGGGGGCTTGCTTTGCAGTTTAACGAGTGTCCTCCAAATGGCAAAGGGTTATTGAAAAAGAAAGAAAAGAAGGCATTTGCAAGGGAAATAAAAATGTTTTATTTATCCTCTCTCTCAGTATTCTGTGCCTTGTGAATAGGTCTGGAGTGTCATGCCTTCTCTGAAAGAACATTACACTTCTACCTTCTACTTTCCTTTCCCTACTAACCACAGACCACCACTACTTTTTTTAAACTTAAAAAAAAATTATCTAAGGGTCACTGAAAAAGAAACACCTGCTCTGCTCCAGCCTTAGTTTCTCTAATTTCTGTTGATTCCTATCTCCCACTCTCACCTCATCCCCAAATCATTTGTTCACAAAGCATTGATTGATTTAGTGATTATCTTCTATGTGCAAGGCCCCTGTTGAATCCTTGGGTTGGAAACATGGAGCCATACACCTCCACCTCTAGGCGCTCCCATTTTAGCCAGGAAAACAGAGAGCTATTTACAAATAATTGTGTTGCAATGTGATTAGCACTATGAGAGTCTGAAGCTGAGATGAGCTGGAAAATCTTCATTCTAGAGGTGAGTCTGAAGAAGACAATAGAATGAACTCCTTGAGAAAAGAAGTGGGGGAAGTGATGGCCTTCCAGAAAGAGAGAATATGCACAAAGGCAGAGTTCATGAAAAAGCACAGCGGCAAATCATAGCTCACAGGCAAGGTGGTAGGAGACAAGGCTGGAAAGTAAGGCCAGAGCTAGATTGTAAAAGCCTTGGGGAAGAAGGCAGGGATTTGCAAGATGGAGTCTCTTAGATCTAAAGACTGGCTGCATATGGGGTTTGAGGGGAAGGAGGGGTAGAAGAGGGCTTCTGGCTTCCAGTATTGATAACTGGGTACATGGGGCTGCCCTTCACAGAGATGGGTTTATGGGAAGGATGGGTTTATGGGAAGGAAGGAGCATGAGGGACATTATAATGTGTTCTTTTTAAGATATTGGTTCTTTGATCCTCCTCGTCAATCAAATTTCACCTGTTCATTGTTTATATGAGGTGTGATCAAACAATACGGTGAATGTTTAAATTTTTAAAAATGTATTACAGTAAAAGACACATTGCCATTAACCCTCCCTCAAAATACTCCCCTTCATTTCAAACACACTTATCCCATCATTCTTGCCACTTTCTGAAGCAGTTTTGGAAGTCCTCTTTCATGAGTGTCTTTAGTTGTCACTGTCATGGCTGCCTCGATGTCCTGAATCATTTTGACTTTGGGGAAGAGCCAGAAGTTGCACAATGCCAGATCCAGTGAACAAGGTGGATGAGGACACACCATAATGTTTTTATTTGACAGAAATTGCTGTATACCAGAAGCAATGTGTGACATAAAGTGTTGTCATGATGGAGGATGATTTCCAGCACACTTTAAAACACACCTTCTCTCAACCTTAGCTCACACTTTACTGACTGCATTGAACAAGTTGCAACTTTTCACACACTGTTACTAAGGTTCGGCGCAACACTTCCTATATGGAAGATCTCTCCTTTTCCATTGGATGACACTTGGCAGCAGCATTCACCATATTTTGTGATCACAATGGAAAGGCTCCTTGTCACACATTGCTTCTGGTATAGCAATTTCTGTCAAACAAAAACTTTACAGTGTGTCCTCATCTACTTTATTCCCGAGATCTGGCACCATGCAACTTTTGGCTCTTCCCCAAATTCAAAATGACCATGAAAGGTGAATATTTTGAATCAATTCAGGACATCAAGAGAGCCATGACAGTGCAACTAAAGACACTCACAAAAGAGGACTTTCAGAACAGCTTCAGAAAGTGGCAAGAATGATTGGATAAGTATGTTTGAAGTGAAGGGGAACATTTTGAAGGGGGTTAATGGTAAAATGTCTTTTACTGTAATAATTTTTTTTAAACATTCACCATATTTTTCTATTCCACCTCATAGATGCATGAAGCAAACATATTGGAGGCACAGGAGAAATGCCTATATCATGGGCCCCTCCTTGAAGTTCATCAAGAGGACCACCCTCCCCATGCAGCAAGGGGACTTGGATCTTAAAACAAATCAGTGCAGAGAGTTTTGTCCCTACAGTTAAGAGGAATAAGACAGCAAATCTAATAGCAATCCCTTTCTCCTCCTTTGTGCACCATTCTAGCTTATTTTCATGGCAATCCAAACTTGTAGTGGCTCTCAGGGGATGGTTTAGTGATAGGATTTTTTTTTCTCCCTCTTTGCCCTGTGATCAGGGGAGTAATAGAAACAGGAGTGGTTTAAAAAAGGACAAGGTGTCTACACAAGAGTAACTGTTATTGGAAATGTACATGCTAGCAATGTATTTTGACAAGTGAAACAAAAGTTTAAAAATTATTTTACACATTTGCAAGATTGACTGAATAAATGAAGAGCGGGATTGGATGAAAACAAATGGCTTTTATAGAGTTGACTGAATTCAGGGCAATAGAGATTGAGAATCTACCATTTGTAAAGACCTGTGCTAGGCACTGTGGGGTGTGCAAAAATGAATGAAGTGTGGCCCCTGCTGTCAAGGAATGAATGTCCTGGGCCGGGTTACAACCACTACAGATAGTATTTAAAGCTGCTTCTAACATGAAAAAGAGTTCTTCTCAATGACCATCTTCTCCAAAGTGAGACACAAATGTTTCTCTTTGTAGAAAACACAGCTCCTTTTGGAAAGAAAGTTGTTCTTTCATCCAACCTTCAATAGACAGTGTTTGCTGAGTGTACTGCACCTTGCTGGGCATGATGGGGGGTTAAGATGATGAGACATGCATCCTGACCTCTAAGGTTTTACCTGTGAACATCTAAAATCCTGTTAATATCAGAGGAAAGTTATAGTAACCTCAATATTTTTTGTTAAAATAAACTCTCTTAGGATGTCTTTTAACCCAAATAATGATTAGTTTGGGACCTAGAAGGGAGCCAAGAAGTCCTCTAATCTCACACCCAAGACTCACAGGTAGTTAGTGACAAATCCAGAACCAGGACTTTTAGGTCATCCTATTTCCTCATCTAGTACTCATTCTATGTAGCCTGTTTCTGGTATCAACAGATGCAGTAGTAGAAAAGCAAATTTAAAGACTGACAGAGAGACCCTGGATCATTAATAAGGCATAATATGAGAAAATCTAGACATTTCTAGCTAGGCCTTTCTTTAGAAAAATATATTTGTGACAATGTCACTATGGACATGTCTTTGCCAAGTTTATTAAGAGCATGCACAGAGAATTAAAAAAAAAAACTTCCAAGAAATGTAGAAAGTATAAATCCTTGGAAAGTTGTATTATTGTCAAAACCAGCGAGAAGGCAAATAATTACAACTGGTAGCCATAGATTTTTCTTCCAGCATAATATGAAAATATAGAGTCGGGTTTTCCTTATAAAAATCTATAAGGCACTAACACTGCCTCTGGGCCTCTTGTTTTTTGTTTTTGTTTTTGTATTCTTTTTTTACAACTTTTCACTCTTCCAATCCTGACTGTCCTTCCAAACCTGACTCACTTCAACCTACATTAAGAAGCCTTCTCTGGCCTCTTCGAGACCATACAAATGAGCTTAAGAAATGGTAAGATGAGCTGGAGGGGAAGATTATGATAATGACATAAATTTTCCACTTTACAACATTCTCTCAGATCCTTGTGAGTCCTCACAACAGGGCTGAGATCATTCAAGTAGTTTTATTATCCCATTTCACAGATGGGGACATTGAGGCTCAGTGTAGAGGTGGAATCAAGCATCAGACCCAAGCTTTCTACCTCCAACTCCCTTATTCTTTCCCTTGTATTACACTGCTCTCTCCTTCATTGAACTATTATGTGTCCAGAGATGTCTGCATTTTTAATTTCTTTCCATTTTTTTAACTGTAGTAAAACACACATAACATGAAATTCACCATTGTAACCATTTTAAGTGTACAGTTTAGTTAATACATTCATAACATTATACAACCATCACCACCATCCATTTCTATAACTCTTTTCATTTTGTAAAACTGAAATTGTGTACCTATTAAACACTAACTTTCCATTCTCCCCTCCCCACCAGACCCTGGAAACCACTATTCCACTTTCTGTCTCTATGATTTTGACTACTGTAAATATCTCATACAGGTGGAATCATACCATATTTGTGTTTTTGTGATTCACGGGTTTACTTCACTTAGCATAATGTCCTCAAGGTCCAACCATGTTGTAGCACATTGAGAATTTCCTTCTTTTTTAAGGTTGAATAATATTTCACAATATGTATATGACACATTTTGCCTAATCCATTCATCCATCAGTAGACATTTGGGTAGCATCCATGTTTTAGCTCTTATCAACAATGCTTCTATGAAATAATAATAATAATAATAATAATAATAATAATACTATGAATATGGGTGTACAAAGATCTCTTCAAGATCCTGCTTTGAATTCTTTGGGGTAGATACCCAGAAGTTTAATTGCTCAATCATATGGTAGTTCTATTTTTAAGTTTTTGAGGAACCTCTGTACTGTTTTTCACAGTGGCTGTACCTTTTTACATTCCCACAAAGAGTGCACAAATGTTCTAATTACTCCACATTCTCACCAACACTTGTTATTTCCGGTTTTATTATAGTAGCCATCCTGAATATTTTCTCCTATGCTGTGAGTTGCCTTTAACTCTGTTATAGTATCTTTTGATGCACAAAAATATTTTAATTTTCATTAAGCCCAACTTGTCTATTTTTTTTCTTTTGTTACCTTGCTTTTGGTGTCATATTGAAGAAATTACCAAATTCAGTGTTGTGAAGCTTTGTTTTCTTCTAAGTCCTATGTTTTCTTCTAAGAGTTTTATTGTTTTGGGTCTTACATTTAGGTCTCTGAAGCACTTTGAGTTAATTTTTCTATATGGTGATAGAAAAGAGTTCAACTACATTCTTTTGCATGTGGGTATGTAGTTTTCCCAGCACCATTTATTGAAAAAAAAAACAAAATTGTCCTTTATCCATTGAATGGTCTTGACACCCTTGTCAAAAATTATTTAACCATATATACAAGAGTTTATTTCTAGGCTCTCTGTTCTATTACATTGATCTATATATCTGTCTTTACACCAGTACCATAGTGGGTTTGTTTGTTTGTTTGTTTGTTTCATTTTTTTATGAGTTTCAGGTGTACAACACAATGCAATAGTTATACTCTTTACCCCACAAAGTGCAAACACCCCTCCCCCAGTTCGCCACCCCACTCCCCCCCATATCATACATATCTATTACAATTCCTTTGACTCCCTTCCACAGTATACTCCACATCCCGTGACTATCTATATATTCAATTACAGTTGGCATACAATATTATACAACATCAGCTTCAGGTGTACAGTGCAGTGATCAAGCCTCTACTCCATCTATGAAGTGTCTCCCTAATAAGACATGTGATTATCTGACATGCCACAAGATTTTTACATTATTATATTCCCTGAACTGTGTTTCATATCCCTGTGGCAATATTGTAGTTGTCAATTTATGCTGTCTAATCCCTCCCCCTTACTGCTTATCTGTACCCCCCTCCCAACTAGAAACTCTATAGTTTTTCTCTATATCTATGAGTCTGTTTACTTTGATCATTCATTCAGTTTTTCACATTCCACATATAAGTGAGATCATATGGTGCTTGTCTTTCTCCGACTGACTTATTTCACTTAACATAATAGTCTCTTCACAACATTATCAATAACATTCCCAGAACTGCCCCCATATCCCTGAGGCAACATTGTAGTCACCCACCTACGCTGTCCAAAATCTTCCCCCTCTCCCTCATGCCCACTCCCTCCCAGCCAGCAACCATCAGTTTTTCCTTTATATCTGCTTGATATGACTTCAATCTTCTTAAATTTACTGAGACTTGTTTTGTGGCCTAACGTGGTCTATCTTGGAAAATGTCTCATGTGTACTTGAGAAGAATGTATATTCTGTTTTTTCAGGGTGAAATGCTCTAAAAATATCAACGAAGTCCAGCTGGTCTAAAGTGTCATTTAAGGCCCCTTGTTCTGTTTTGATTTTCTGTCTAAAGTGTTTGTCCATTGGTGACAATGGTGTTGAAGTCCCCTACTATGATAGTGTTACTGTTGATCTCTGTCTTTATGTCTGTCAAAATCTGTTATATGTAATTAGGAGCTCCTATGTTGGGTGCATAGATGTTTATTAGGGTTATAGTGCCCTTCTTTGTCTTTTATTGTAGTCATTTTAAAGTCTATTTTGTCCAAAATAAGTACTGCTACTCCAGCTTTTTTCTTCTCATTTCCATTTGCATGAAATATCTTATTCCATCTGTAAACAGCATATACATGTGTCCCATTTTCTTATCCACTCAGCCACTCTCTGTCTTTTGATTGGAGCATTTAGCCCATTCACATTTAAAATGATTATTGACAGGTGCATATGTATTGCCATTTTGTTATTTGTATTCCTGGTCTTCTTCAGTTAGCTTGTTTACCCCTTTCTTTTGTTTAAAAAAGCCCTTTTAACATTTCTTGCAATGCTGTCTTGGTGGTAATGAATTCCTTAAGCTTATTCTTTTCTGAGAAGCTCTTTATCTCTCCTTCAATTTTAACTGATAGCCGTACTGGGTAGAGCAATCTTGGTTGTAGGCCTTTATTTTATGTCACTTTGAATATCTCCTGCCACTCCCTTCTGGCCTACAGAGTTTCTGTAGACAAGTCAGCTGTTACTCTAATAGGAGTTCCTTTGTATGTAACTTGCTGTCTTTCTCTTGCTGCCTCTAGAATTCTGTCTCTGTCTTTAACCTTTGCCATTTTAACTATGATGTGTCTTGGTGTGGACCTGTTTGGGTTCAGCTTGTTTGGAACCCTCTGCACTTCCTGAGCATGTATGTTGATTTCCTTCACCAGGGTAGGGAAATTTTCAGCCATTATTTTTCAAATACATTCTCGACCCCTTGCTTCTTCTCTTCTCTGTCTGATATTCCTATGAGTCAAAGGTGGTTGCACTGCATCTTGTCCCATAGGGCGCTTAAAGTATTTACATTCTTTTTTATTCTTTGGTCTTTTTGTTGTGCCAACCGGGTGATTTCTGCTATTTTGTCTTCCAACTTACTGATCCGCTCCTCTGCTTCATCTACTCTATTGGTGATTACTTCGACTGTGTTCTTCATTTTAGTTATTGTATTCTTTAGTTCTAACAGGTTGTTTTTTATGGCTTCCCTATCCTTCTTTATGTCCTCGCTAAGTTCCTTAAACATTCTTATCATCAGTGTTCTAAACTCTGTCTCTGAAAGGTTGGATCCCTCTGTTTCATTTGGTTCCATATCTAGAGGTTTCTTCTGATCTTTTACTTGTGACATGTTTCTTTGTTTCCCCATTCTGGCTGTTACTCTGGGATTGCTTTGATGTATTAGATAGATCACCAGGAGAGCCCTGGCAGGTTCACGCAGGCACACAGCTCACGGCCCAACACTCCCAGGAAAACTCCCAGTTTCAGCCTGTCCCAATCATCCACTTACAGATCAGGCCGAGCAGCCCGACAACCAATTGCCAGCCTGGCAACTCTGCAAGTGCCGTGTGGAGAGCCGGGACTGAGGCAGCTTGCGCACTCCCATGTCTCAGTGAGCGGCCTGTTGGAGCAGAGCACGCCCACCAGGAGTTCCCCTGGCAACGCAGCACTAGCTGTTTGGAGGGTGGGAATCCAAGGCAGCTCGTGCACTCCTGGGTCTCAGTGAGCTGCCTCTTGGAGCCAGAGGGCACCTGCCCAGCATTTCCCTGGCAACGCAGTATAAGCAGGGCGGAGGGTGGGGATCCAAGGCCGCATGCGCACGCGCACACGCACACCCTCACTTCTGAGCCAATTCCACGAGACAAATGAGGTCCCGGACCTGATCCTCCATGGGAGGGCCCAAGCCCGACAAAATGGCACCCTCCCTACACCACTCGCATGCAGGCTCCACACCAGGGGAACAATACTCCAAAAACCTCCAGCCTTTGCACCAAAGGTGCTGAGTTCAGTCCGTCCCCCCAGGCTCCTGGGTCCGGCTCACACAGCCACTCCCTCCACCAGGAACCAGGTGAGTGCTCACCGGCGAGCAAGCCCGGGCGCCGGCCCCACTGATTCTCCAGCGGCTCTTAGCCTCACCGAGCTGAGCAAAGAGAGTCCTCACTAATTTACTGCCGGCTATCTTAGAACTTCTCTTCCCGGCAAAGGAGCTCTGGGTTGGTGAGCTTGGGGTGCGGCCGGAGGGTCTCTCCCCCAACCAGAGAAGCGTCCCCACAGCTGGGGCTTCCTTCACGGGGCTCGCCCTCTCTCGTCTCCGCCCGTCCTACCAGACCCCACACGGCCTCCTCTTTCAGTTCTTCGTTTAGTGGTTCTGTTCATCTAGTGTTCCGGGGACCTCCAGTTTTGAGTGCTGTATAATTTGTTTGTAACTTTGGTGTGATCCTGGGAGATAGTTAGCATAGCATCTGTCTGTTCCGCCATTTTACTGGAAGTCTCCATAGTGTTTTGATTATTGTAGCTTTGTAGTAATAATATTAAGTTTATAAACCATGAAGTGTGAATCCTCCAGCTTTGTTCTGTTTCAATTTGTTTTGGCTATTTGGGTCTCCTTGAGATTTTTGTAGGAATTTTAGGTTTATTAAAAAAATCTATTTCTGGGCCGGCCAAGTGGTGCATCGGTTAAAAGCTGGTTTTGGGATGCCAGCGGCCCCACATATGAGGGCCAGTGACACTGCCCTCCACAGCTAACAAGAACTCCACCTGGAGCTGGGCTGTGCGAGCCTTGGCGACGGTGTAGGCTGTAGCCCCTGCTGCAGTGGGCTGCCATGGGCTACAGTGAGTGGCCAGCAGCCAGCGTGAGTGGCCGACAGCCAGCGTGAGCGGCCAATCGCCATGGTGAGTGACCATCCAGAGACCGGTGACCGATCTGCCTCATCCGGGAAGAACGCAATGACAATACCAACACGGGCCAGTGAAGCGACGTCCTCCACAACTAGACTGAAGAACAAAAAGACAGCAACTTGTCTATTCCCCTTCCCCGATTTCCCAATGCTGTTCCCCTCCCCCAATTCCCCAATAAAAATCTTTAAAAAGAAAAATCTACGTCTGCAAAAAAAAACAAAAACAAAAAAAACACCCCACATTATTAGGATTTTTGCATTCAATCTGTAGATTGCTTTGAGTAGTACTGACATTTTAACAATATCAAACTTTCTAATCCATGAACATGGAATGTATTTTCATTTATTTATGTCTTCTTTAATATTTGTCAGCAGTGTTTTGTTAGTTTTCATTGTACAAATTTTCCACCCCAATCCTTAAATTAATTCCTAAATATTGTATTTTTGATGCTATTTTAAATAAATTGTTTTTATAATTTTGTTTTCAGGTTGTTCATTGTTAGTGAATAGAAATGCAACTAGTTTTTTGTGCATTATTTTTGTATCCTGCTACTTTGGTGAATTCATTTTTTAGTTCTAACAGGTTTTTTGTGGACTCTTTGGAGTTTTCTACATATATGATTATATTATCTGCAAACAGAGACAATTTTACTCCTTCCTTTCCAATTTGGATGAGTTTTATTTCTCTTTCTTGCCTAAGTTGTATTACTATCTTGAATAGAAGTGACGAAAGTGAACATTCTTGCATCGTTCTTAATCTTAGACAAGAAGCTTTCAGTCTTTCACCCTTGAGTATGATGTTTATTGTGGGTTTTTCATATATAGCTTTTATTATGTTAAGGTAGTTTCCTTCTATTCCTAGTTTGTTGAATGTTTTTATCATGAAAACGTGTTGAATTTTGTCAAATGGTTTTTCTGTATTAATTAAGAAGATCACGTTTTCTTTTCTTTGTTTTATTAATGTAGTATATTACATTGACTGATTTTCATATGTTGAACCACACTTGCTTTCAGTAATAAATCCAGCTTAGTCATAGTATATAATCCTTTTAATATGCTGCTGAATTTAGTTTGCTAGTATTTTGTTGAGCATTTTTACATCAAAGTTCATAAGGGATATTGGTCTGTGATTTTCTTTTCTTGGAGCATCTTTGGCTGGCTTTGATTTGGGGCTAATGTTTACCTCATAGAATGAGTTAGGAAGTGTTCTCATTCTTCAATTTTCTGAAAAATTTTGGGAATGATTGATATTAGTTCTTCTTTAACTATTTGGTAGTATTCACCAGTTAAGTCATAAAGTCTGGGGTTTTTATTTGTTGGGAGATTTTTTTTTATTACTGATTCAATTTCCTTAATAGATATAGTTCTATTCAGACTTCCCATTTCCTCATGATTTAGTGTTGGTAGGTTTTGTTTTTCTAGGAATTTGTGCATTTCATCTAGGTTATTCTATCTGTGGGCTTATAGTGGTTCATAGTACTCTCTTATAATTTATTTCTGTAGAATCTGTAGTAATGTCCTCATCTTTATTTCTGACTTCAGTAAGTTGAGGGGCTTTTTTTTATTAGTTCATCTAGCTAAAGATTTGTCAATTTTATTGTTTTTTTTCAAAGAACCAAGTTTTGGTTTCACTGATTTTCACTATTTTTTTTTCCTGATTTTATTTCATTTATCTCTGCTCCAATCTTTATTATTTTCTCCTTTCTGCTTGCTTTGGGTTTAGTTTGCCCTTCTTTTTCTAGTTTCTTAAGTTGTAAAGTTAGGTTGCTGATTTAGATCTTTCTTGTTTTTTTAATGTGAGCATTCATAGCTATAAATTTTCCAGAAACACTGCTTCTGTTACTTCCCATAACTTGTAATATTTTGTGTTTTCATTTTCATTCATTTTTAAGTATTTTCTCATTTCACTTGTGATTTCTTCTTGTATCCATTGGTTGTTTAAGAATTTGTTGTCTAGACTACCTGTCAAGATGGGCAGAGTAGGGAAACACTGTGCTCCCCTCCTCCCATGACCACATTAAAATTTCAACTAAATTATAGAACAAATAACCTTGAGAACCATTTGAAGACTAGAGGAACAGAAATCATATAACTAAGGGTATACAGGTGAAGCCATGTCAAGAATGGTAGGAGACGCAGAGCCATGGAATGGTCAGGCCACACACCCAGAGTGGCAATTGAGAATCAGGAGGGATATCTTAGCCTTGGAGGTTATCCCCTACTGAAGACCGAGGGGTCCCAGCTCCACACCAGGCTCCCCAGCCCAGGGTTCCAGTGCCAGGAAGGGATGTCTCCATAACTTCTAGCTGTGAAAACCAGCAGAGATTGTGGCTGAGTGATACAGAGGGCTGCTGAGTCCCAGGCATTTCTCTTAAAGGGCCAGCACAGACTTAATGGCTGATGGACTAATTCAATCTGAGTTATAATGCTGGGGCAGCAGCTTGGAGATTGCCAGGAGTATACAGGAAGGAACTAAATTGTCTGTCTTTAGATGAGGCCTAGAGGGGCAGTTTTCTCTCAGGCAGAAGAGTTGTTAGAAGCCATTGTTCCTTTGTTGAGCCTTCCCCCAGTCTGCAGACGCAAGTGGGTGCCAAGTCTGAGTCTCCATCAATCTAACTAACACCAGTTGCTCCACCTTAGTGATTCCCTGAGACACCACCTCACCCAAATGTCAGGCCCACACAAGCCTTTTCCAGTAGCTTTTCTATGCAAAGAGTCTGTCTTGGCTCATGCTGCAGACTTTCCTAAAAAATCTCTCAAAGGTTCAACAAACCCAAACAAACAGGGTCTGTCCTCAGTGTGCCCTGTACCTCTTGTTAAGCAGCCCCAAGCTTGGCACTAGTAGCAGCCAGCCCTACTTGGCAGCTTAGCTTCTCCCAAGCACTTCCAAATCCAGCACAAGTGGCAAAAATCTGCAGATCCATTTGTAGTTCATAACAGGTGGACCAAGCAGGGCACCGGCAGCTGGTTACCTTGGACTTCACTATAGCTCATCTCCAAGAAGCATTAGAACCAACATACCTGATGGCCATTTTAGACCACATCAGAGCACCACTCAACCACCTCCACAAACAAACTCAACAGGCAGACTTGACAGGCACCAGAGTCCTGCTAAAGCAAATCCTGCTCCTAGAGTCAGCCCCTGCACAACAGCTCCCCCACTGTAGTTATGGCCAGTTCTCATAACCAATCAGCCTGAGGAATCTCTCCAAATAATGTGACAACAGATATCAAGACTCAACTACAATAGGAGGGCACACATAACCCACACAAAGGACACACATTGAGCACCTGACTCAGGTGAAGAGGGAGATTGTACCACTGGACTCCAGAGGACACCTACTACATAAAGCCACTCTACCAAGACCAGGAGATATAGCAGCTCTACCTAATACATAAAAACAAACACAAGGAGACAGCCAAAATGATGAGACAAAGAAACATATCCCAAATGAAAGACTAGAACAAAGCTCCCAAAAACAACTAAACAAAATGGAGTCAAGCATTCTACCACATACAGGGTTCAAAACAGAGGTTATAAGGATGTTCAATGATCTCAGTGAGAACAAAGAGATAGGAAACATAAAGGTGGAGATAGAAAACATTTAAAAAAATGCATCAGAAATGAAGACTACAATAACTGAAATAAAGAATACATTAGAGGGAATCAATAGTAGATTAGATGAAGTGGAGAACTGAATCTATTTGAAAGTTAAGTAGAAGAAAATACCCAATCAGAACATGAGAAAATAATCCAAAACAATAAGGATAGTGTAAGGGGTCTCTGGGACAACATCAAGCATACCAACATTTGTATAATAGGGGTACCAGAAGGAGAAGAGAGAGAACGAAGAATTGAAAATCTATTTAAACAAATAATGACAGAAAACTTCCCTAACCTGGTCAAGGAAATAGACATACATGCTCAGAAAGCACAGAGAGTCCCAAACAAGATGAACTCAAAGAGGCCCACACCAAGACACATCAAAATTAAAATGCCAAGGGTTAAAGACAAAAAGAGGCTCTTAAATGCAGCAAGAAAAAAGCAATTAGTTACCTACAAGGGAGCTCCCATAAGACTGTCAGCTGATTTCTCTACAAAAACTTTTCAGGTCAAAAGGCATTGGCATAAAGTATTCACAGTGATGAAAAGCAAGGACCTACAACTAAGATTACTCTACCCAGCAAAGCTATTGCTTAGAATTGAAGGACAGGTAAAGAGCTTCCCAGACAGAAAAATAAAAAAGCTAAAGTGGTTTATTACCAAACCAGTATTACAAGAAATGTTAAAGGGACTTCTTTAAAAAGAAAGAAAAAAAATCAAAAATATGAATAATAAAATGGCAATAACTACATATCTGTCAACAATTACTTTAAATGCAAATGGACTAAATGACCAATCATAAGACATAGGGTGGCTGAACAGATAAGATAAGAAGACTCTTATACATGCTGCCTACAAGAGACTTGCTTCAAATCAAAAGACACACGCAGTTTGAAAGTAAAGGGATGGAAAAAAGGCATTTCATGAAAACAAAAATGGGGGGAAAAAGCTGAAGTAGCAATATTTATACCAGACAAAATAGACTTCAAAACAAAGGCTATATTGGGGCCCGTTGAGTGGCCCAGTTTGTTAAGAGTTAGCTTAAGAGTACAAGCTCTGAGCAACAGTGCTGCAGGTTCAATTCCCACATGGGCCAGTGACTCTATGCCTGAGCTGAGCTGCTGCTGAGCTGCTAACAAGTGGCAGGATGGCTTAGCTGGTGAGAGCATCTAACAAGACTGCCTGTTCGATGGTGGACTATGCCCGCCCGCAACTAAGACTGAACTCGGCACCTTGAGCTGAGCTGCCACCTGGATTGCTCAGTGGATAGAGCATGCGCTCTTAACAACAAGGCTGCTGGTTCAACCCCACATGGGATGGTGGCTATGCCCACCTGCAACTAAGATTGTTACACAGCACATTGAGATTAGAGGCCACGAGCTCCAAAGGGGAACCAGATATTGACTGGCACCCTCCACAACTAAGATTGAAGAACAACAATTTGGCTGGTCCCCTCCCCAACTCCCCAACACTGTTCCCCTCCCCCAATTCCCCAACACTGTTCCCCTTCCCCAATTCCCCAATTAGAAAACAAAACAAAAAAAACAAAGTGTACAACAAGAGACAATGAACAACCCAGTAATCCCACTTCTGGATATTTATATAAAGAAACCCAAAACACTAATTTGAAAAGACATTGCATCCATATGTTCATTACAGCATTATTTAAAATAGCCAAGATATGGAAGCAACTTAAGTGTTCATCAGTATATAAATGGATAAAGAAGAAGTGGTACATATAAACAGTGGAATATTACTCAGCCATAAAAAAAGAAGAATCTTGCCATCTGCAACAGCATGGATGTACCTAGAGGGTATTATAGTCAGTGAAATAGGTCAGACAGAGAAAGAAAAATTCCATATAATTTCACTTAAATGTAAAAAACAAACTAAGCAAACGAAAAAACAGAAACAAAATTATAGATACAGAGTACATTTTGATGGTTGTCAGGTGGGAAGGGATTCTGGGAGATAGGTTGAACAAGGGGAAAAGATTAAGAAGTACAAATTTGGTAAGTCACAAAATAGCCTTTGGTTGTAAAGTATAGCATTGGGAATATAGTCAATAACATTGTAATAACTATGTATAATGCCAGATGGATATTAGATTTATTGAGATGATCACTTCATAAATTATATAAAAATTTCTAATCATTATGCTGTATACCTGAAACTAATATATTACATGTCAACTATAATTGAAAATTAATTATTTTTGTAAAAGAATTCATTTTATAATTTCCAGAATTTTGTGAATTTTCCAGTTTTATTTGTGTTATTGAATTCAAATGTCTCCTGCTATAGTTGGAGAAGATGTTTTGTATGATAACTACATTTTTTAATCTATTGAGACTTCATTTGTGACCCAATATATACTCTATTCTGAAAAATGTCCCATGTGCATGCTGTTGTTATTAGGTAGAGTGTTCTGTATATGCTGTGAGATCTAGATGGTTCTTGTGTTATTTAAGTCATCTATTTCTTTATTACCTTTGGTCTGGTTGTTCTATCATTATTCAGAATGGGGTCCTGAAGTCTCCAACTATTATTGTAGAACTGTCTGTTTCTCCCTTCAATTCTGTCTTTTGTTTTTGCTTCATATACTTTGATGGTCTATCATTAAGTGTGAAAATGTTTATAATTATTATATCTTCTTGCTGTATTGAACCTTTTATACATATGTAATTTCCTTCTTTTTCTCTTGTAACCTTTTCTATTTAAAGTCTATTGTGTCTGAATGCATTTTCATTTTTTTATAATTTTCCTTATGCAACTTCTCTCCATAACTAAATATAATCCATGAAACTCAATCCTTTGTATTTTGAGCACCTGTTCATTGAATGAATAAATGAATAATGCAAAAATGCAAATAGCTTTACATTCAGAAGGCAACAATATATGCAAAAAAGGCGAAAGCAATAGTGGGAAAACATGGGAGTCAGCAAATAGTTCAGAGATCTTGAAATTTAGGACTTGTAGTTATATTTGAATATATCTTTATGTCTTTTCTGTGAGTGAGTTATTTAACTGTATTTAAAAATAATCAATTCTTCAGGATACACAAAAAGCCACATTCAATTGAATTTTCCATATACGAACCTTTAAAACATCTTCCTCTAAGTAGAAAGGAATGCTTTTGAAACAAACTATTTCAGAAATTACATAGACCAGATGGAAACAATTGAGATGTCAGGCCACACTAGTCTATTGTCTTTCCCAATTGGTTTCAGTTAGTTAATGTAGTTGTATAACTTTTAAAAGAAAAAAAAAAGAACTCTATAATACTTTTTTAATAATGGGCTCAGCTAGCAACCAAAGTGACTTCTGGAACATCAAATTAGCTTTTATGATAAATATTGCCATGAAACCAGTAATTAGTTTCTAATGATCCTGCATTTTTCATCAGCTGTTAAGCCATACATGGATGAAGATTTTGGCTCCTTGGCAAACTCTTTTTGACAGAGATACCTGGGTAAGGGGAAAAAAATCTTTTTGAGGTGCCTCAGGCCATAGAAATCTGGCAAGAAGCTCATGTGCTGGGACACACAGCAATTTATTCACCAACATTTTTAACTCCCTGAAAAACTGTGACTGTAAGCATTTCAGATCAAGCTAATGGGTGAGTTTTTTTCTGATTTAATCCTAAAGAACGAGTAAAAAGACCATTGGGTCTGTAAGATCTGACTTGATCTGCAAAACAGATTTTCTATTCAATGTTTTGTTTTGTTTTGTTCTTTTACAGTGTCTCCTATATTGCCAAGACTGTTATGTTAGTGAGAAGTTGATGCTATAGAAAAGATTTCTGAGTGAGATATTATTAAGAATTTGAAATATTCTACTTTTTAAAAGCAAAGCATGAGCTGGCTGTGTTTTCAATGACTACTCAGATCGTTTATGGAGTTCTCATTAATATTTATGCTGCAATACCTGCTGGTCAGCTCTTTTGCTGAATGAACACTACTAAACCTCATGTCCAAACTTACTTGCTGCGACACTCTTATATACATCCTCTGACCACAAGAGCACTTGCTATTCCCTTCAGCAATGTGTCCTTTAAGTCTTGTTTTAGCTCACCTTAATTTCCTTTGCCTAAATATTCCTATTCATCTATTAAGATGTTTTCAATGGTAAATTCCCTTTCACTTTATAGTCTTTGTAACACCCATAGCACAGGTTGTGTCTCTTTTCTTCTGCCTCCATAACGCTTGGAGATAATTCAATTATGGCATAGGACATATCACATTTATTGCTTTATTAACCCTTCTTTCCTACCTCATAACTCAAAAATTAAATTATGAGCTTTGTAAGAAAGCTAAAGCAGTAAACAGTAAGCCCTATGAAAGCAAGGGAAGCATGTCCTATTCCTTTTATAAATTTTATTTTCTAAATTGGGCTGCTAAAAAAATAAATTATTGGAGGATATTGTATATGCTAAACACACAAACATATACAATCCAGTTTTAAGTGTTTTCATGTCTCTGATATAAAACCTCTCCTTCCCCCAAAAACTTCAGTAAAGTCTGCCACTCACAAAGGTCTTGTGCAGTTGTCCTTAGGGCAGTGAGAGCAGAAGGGAGAAGCCCCAGATTGGAAATAGAGCAGAGTCAGGAGGTGAAGAGGACCAAAAGCTGTCAGAGCAAGAGTGACTATGAGAACCCAGGCTCCTGGGAGTTTACTGAAATCTTGCAGAGAGTTTTGCAGTCGCCACAGAACATGGGAGAGGGAGTTTGTGGCAATTTCAGCTAAATCTTGAAAACCCGAATGACCCCAGCTGATACCTTAGTGAGAAGTGATGAAGAACTTCAGTAGGCCCTGTTCCCCATTGGCCTGGGAGATGCTGTCTCTCTCAGATTATTTTGTTAATCACTGCTTTAATTTGTTATATTAAAATTCAATTTTAATTCTCAGAGGGTGATCTTATCTCAAGTGCCTTGGCTATACCTCCCAACTGTCCCCATGTACCAACCATGAGTAAGGAGTGCAAACATTTGCCATACCTAATAGCTTTTATTCTCTGTTCCCTACAAGGCCAAAATATTTGACAAATTAATAAGGTTACTTAAGGTGCAAATCTTACTGGTAATATCAATTATTATTTGGACCTTTAAACTTTGCAAATGGAAGCAATACCTGATATTAATATAGCATCTCGGAGAAAAGAGTTTTGTGGTACACATAGCAATTTGGCATATTTTTTAGTTGATATGTAACGATATTATACTGCAGGACACTAGGGGTATAAAAAGAATGCAGTGCTGTGCCTGCTTTCAAGGAGCTAACAATCCATAGTTAGAGAGATGACGTCCAAGTCAACCAGAGTGATATAGCATAATAGATGCTCCCAGGGCCCACCTTAGGCTGGGCTAGCTGATGCTCTTTGTGTTAGATACTCTCTATGGGCCCTCTCCTGCCTTGGTCTACTCGCCACCCTTTTCTATACCCCCCGCAGACTGACCCTTACAAACTGCATCACCCAACCTCATGTGTCCTCTGGTTCCTGGTCAGGTTCCTATGGGAGACATGCTCAGGAGACTGGCAGGTAGAAAGAGGGAGAGGTCCAGTGTTTCTTTTCTGCGTCCCCTATCCTTTGGCACCACAGTCCTGGAAGAAGCTGCATCTCCCTTCCCTGTGGCTTCTCTCCATGGTTCAAGCTCTCCATGGGGGCCTTAGCATATCTCTTCCTTGTCTCTTCAGACCTAGGGGTGGTAAAAGCTTCTAGCCTCTTCACTCTCTGGTGTCTCAGCCCCTAGTGGGTTCTCTCAACTTGTTCGCATCTGTCAGTAGGGTCTATACAAAACCTCTTCTGTTCAACCATCTGAGTAGAAGTCCCGACAGACCTTGATTTGATCCACGTTGAAACAAAGATGCATTTCTCATCTGCGCTGTATGTCCATTGTGGGTTAGCAGGCAGCTCTGCTCAGTGTCTTAGGCTGGCAGATGCTTTGATACCTCATGGAAATCTGATGCTTCCCGAACTGAGAGAGAGCTGAAACATCTAAAATGCTTTGGCCAGAGAGTAACACATATCCTTTCTTCTCATAGTCCATTGGCCACTAAAAGTCATGTAGCTGGCACAACTTAATTGCAGGCAGCTGTGAAATGTGGAGGAATACATGGGTATTTGGTGACCAATAAATGTCCCTTCAGACCCCAGGACTAAAGGAAGATGTGCCCACCACCACTCTGAAGGGAGCAGTCATAGTTAAAAGCAAATCTTCAGGGAACTGGAGAAATATGTGTCAGAAATCTACAATATTGTAATCATGTTAATGAACACATGCTTCCATGTGTTCATATGAAAGATATAACTCCGATTGTGATATGTCAATAGCTGGTAATGATCATTTCTACAAAATCACTTTCCAGAGCTGTGGTTTCAGTGGATTTTGAAGATGATACTAGGAGCTTGCTTAATATTGCTGGGAGGCTTTACCTCTTGAAAATAAACATCCCTATCTTCGTAATTTTGCCTGGGAATGAACCTGATTATATTCTTTCAGTTATTATTCTCACCAACAACTACATCTCTTTGGGGGGTGATAATCCTGGCTAAAGACAGGTATAGTAGGCCTGAGATGACTTTATGTAATGGAGAAACTATCCCTATAGACTCATATCTTCCCTCTCCCCCCAAGAATCCACCTAAAGGAACAGAATTAAATACACTCTGTTTTCCCAAAACAAGAGATTTTAGTTCAGCATAGCAGTTATAATTGTGGAATCTCAGATATTCATGCAATTATTCAGCAAATATTTATTGAGCTTCCATTAGGTATCAAATGCCAGGCAAAACTTTAGATATGGAAAATACAGCAGTAAACAAACTTATACAGTCCTCTCTTCCTTGACTTCCTGAGGAAGATTGCTAACAAATTGTGCAATTTTAGGTTACAAATGTGTGTGACAAGAGCTACGATAAAAAAAAGAAAATGCAGAATGGGGTGAGAAAGATAAGAGGACCTCCCCAAGACCAGGATGTCAGGGAGATGGTGGAAAGGGACCCTGGTGACTTCTAGCCTGGAGTGACCATGAAGGGGAGGAGAAAGTAAGAGTTGGGATCTATCTAGGATATCTGATGTAGAAAAACATATACCTTCAGGGTCTAAAGCTTAAGCCTTATCAGTTAATTACTAGTTTCCCAAAATGGAAAAACAGAATTCTAGCAATTTCATGGCCAAGGTCTAGACCTCCTAACAAATGTGGGAAGTGTTCCCACTTGAAATGAGCTGTGTCCATCTCCACATGGGCAGGCCCAGCATGTTGGACTAGCTGGTGGGACAGCCCACCAAAAATTTACTTGCCTGAGAGACCCAGTCACTAGCCTTCTAAAAAGACTTCTAAACAGAAGAGGAACTCAGACAGAAAAATGGGTTCCCCCCACAATAGTAAACCTTCCACCATTGCAAATAAAGGTGAGTATTTGATGGAAAGTAGGGCTATAAATAAAAACTAAAATTTTTATTTTTTACCAAAAGCTTTAATCAGGGCCCTTGTAGATCCATGAATGGCAAAGCATCATACAAAAAGGAAGAGAGGTATCCTACATTTCTAAAGTGGGGACAGGGCACAGCACAGCCAGGCATGGAGAGGGCCAAGCCCAGCAGCCATGGCAGAGCCCCATGGCTCCAGGGCCCATTGGGGCTACTCATCTGCTGCTGAAATCATTGTCAAAGCAGGATCACACTTCTTGGCAGGCAGCAGAAGTCTCGGCAGCAGATACCAGTGAAGGGGGCCAGAGCAGATAAGAAAAAAAATTGATGGACACCACCTGGTAGCTGACAGTAGTTATTCATGAGTACATGAGCGAACCCCCCTGAGAACTTCCAGGAATAATTTGAAGGGACTTTGTGAGGTGTTGGATAACCTGCAATACATAGTAAACGCTGTGAATGCCAGCACAACACAGGTAATTACAAGATAAGCAAGTGGATGATACTTTCTTTGGTAACTTTACAAAGCACCTTTGGGTAAGAATTGTGGAGTGATAGGGTTTCAGCTATCCATATACCTACTGAAAAGACAAATCAGCAAGCCAGAATTTTCAAATCAATTTTTGGAGAGCATCAGGGGAAAATTTCTACGATAGAAAGCAGAGAAAGCCAAATGACAGAGAGAAACCAGTCAAGAAAAGTGGGGGAGGGTAACAGAGAGGGGGGAAGAGGGAGGGAGAGAGGGAGGGAGAGAGAGAGAGAGAGAGAGAGAGAGAGAGAGAGAGAGAGAGAGAGACTGTAGAAGCAACCATAAGAAAGGTCAGACACCAGAATTTAAGAAATTAAGGAATTTAAGGAGAGAAGTCAGCAAATAAAAAGAGTGAACTTTAGCTGACCCATTTTTAACCAGCTCGTGGGTCTGGTAGGAAGCCTGAAAATGGGAAGAAAGGCTGAAAGACAAAGGAATTGGGAGGAGCTGGATGCTCTTCAAGCAAACAGACCTGCAGGCACAGGGACAAGCCAGACCAAGGTGTGAGGGGACCGGAAGACAGTGAGATGCCAAGTTGGCTGCACACGGATCCCTGCAGAGACCTCAGAGGTAAATGGGGCCAGATTGCTACCGAGGAGCTTAAAGAAATAGCATGATTATATGGGGGCGGGGGGGGGGAGATTTTAAAAAAAGCTCAGCTGAGGCATTTCAAATGTGGACCAAGTCCAAGGCAGCATGAGATAGGGAAGACCTGAGCCCCGTTCCTGCCCACTCCAGGCCCATGGAAGTAGGGTAAGGCTTGCTGCTCTAGAGACCAGGAAACTGGCCCCCTCACTGGTTATCTGCACAGGGACAAGCATCAGCTTGTTTCCTGGGCACAAATCACTCACTGCCCTTCTAAGTGTCACGGCTCTTAATTGCCCTTAACAGAAATCAACTCTGGTTCATTTAAACACAAAGTTATGTTTTTAAGGTACTGATTAGTTCACACAAACACTAGAACACCTGGAGAACCAGATTGGGTGATGATGTCCAAAATCCCACCACAGAACTCTTTTGAGAGGAAGCCCCTGCAGTCCGCACCAGGCCCAGACACTGCAGCCAGTTCCCCCAAGACACCAAACCTGCTGGCACGAGTCTCATTGGCCCCAGGAATCCCAGCACCCTGGAACCACAGAAAGGGTCTGCAAGGACCCCTGACTCCGGAATGCACAGTGTCCATGTCCTAGCTGCAGGGGAAACTGGGAAAGCAAGGGTTGGCCATTTTCAACTTCAGTTGTAGAAGGCAGCTCTGCCTCCCAGAAAGATCCATAGGTGGTGGCTCCCCAAACAGAGGACTGGCCTTCAGAGGGGCCAAAAGGATGAAGCGCTCAACACAGTGACACTCTGCCTGAGAAGCAGCTTCATTTGTAACAGAAAAGGTCTTATCCCTGTTGTCGTTTACCAGGCCCCAGCTCTGCACACCTACTCTGCACCTATTCACCCCTGGTACTTAACACTTCTCTTCACCTGCACACAGTTTGGAGGAAGACCTCAGAGGCAGCTGAGCCGTCTCCTGCTGTCATGTGGAGCATGCAGGGAGATCGAGGGAGGGCAAGGGAAGGCAAGGGAGGGTGGAGGAGGGAAGCTGTGCCCAGGAGGGCCCATGACTTCTGCCCTCCCTAGCTTGAAGAGGAAGAAACAGGCTCTGTGAACATTCCCCAAAGTACAACTGCCCATCTGTTACACTTGGATGTAATGGGGGTGTTCTTTTTTTTTTTTTCTTTAATCATTTTGCTACATTTTACTGGTAGCTTCCATGCTGTTTAAGCAGGTAATCATCTATTCCTTAAAAACCCTGGCACGATTTATCAGAGAGTCTGCTTGGCTTTCTAATGAGTGATCATAATAGCTGCGCTTGCTGGTGGCTCCTTTTTTTGCATTTTCAGATTTATCAAGGTCTGATTTAATTGCCATAAACAAGGAAAAACAAGATCAAATTAACAGATGAAATCATAGGGTTTGGAGCTGATACATATTAATGAGCTTTTATTTTTGTGATCTGGCTAATAATGACCCCAGACCTTGATAAAATTAGCAAAAAGGAAAACAAACATATCAGGGCACCACAGTGCTTGGATGCTTCTAGGCTGGGGAGGCACCAGATGCAGAGAGAAGAGTCCTCCGTGAGCCAGACGGAGCAGGAGTGGGTCTGCAGGACAAACAACCTCCCTTGCCCCACGCCCAAGCCCGTGTCCCCTTTGGGCTAGACGGTGCTGCCTGTCCTGTGAATGGCCCAGCTTCACCTACTCCTCAAACCCCTGAACCAGCCTCTCTTGGCAGTGTTCCAATCTGAGAAATAAGAGACAATATAAGCCACTCCTCGATGGAATTCGCTTCAGTCCTTTTAACAGGCTTGAAGTATTTTACATCCTTAGGAAAACCACCTTTGAATTAGTGGTTTTGTTCTCTGAGTTGTGCTTTGTATTTGCTCTAATCAAATTCCCTCTCACCCAGATAAGCATTAAATGTGAATCACATCAGAGGCA
Organism: Aselliscus stoliczkanus; assembly: GCA_033961575.1. NCBI lineage: Eukaryota > Metazoa > Chordata > Mammalia > Chiroptera > Hipposideridae > Aselliscus > Aselliscus stoliczkanus. Next base: position 72,778,295 of record CM066738.1, on the reverse strand, counting down.
AACACTGGCAACTCCCAGCCTGCTCTTCTGGGGATAGGGTGTGGGGGGTGGGGGGTGGGGGGGGAGGAGGGACTAGCCTTTGTTATGGAAATGTTCCTCTGGAGAGAGCCAACTCTGGGAAGCAGGCACTAGCGAAAACACCCTTCCCTCCCTGTGTTTCTGCTTTGCTTTAAGACTGGGTGACTTTAGCAAGGCGTCTTTTGGGAATGAAAGTTCTATTTCTACAGAAACACATGATCAGATTTTTAAACAAGCACCTGGGCAGCGGTATTGCAAGTTTAAGGATGCCAGCTTGGAGTCTGAGAAATGGGGTCCACCTCCCTGTCCTACAATCTCTAGACAAGTACTTTAACTACACTAAACCTCACTTTCTCCATCTGTACAATGGAGGTAATGAAAATACCCCAAGGAATGTTGACAATTGAATGGAAGTATTGTATATAAAATGCACAAAACAGTTCCTAATACAAAATATGTACTCAATTTTTTCTTATGTTACTGCACAACTTTTTTCCCCATTTTATTATTAAATATTGAAGTAAATATTCTTGAAATAAGCATTTACATCCTTGTTGATGGTAAAAAGCAGTGGTTCACAAGTGGGGTCCTAAGACTCGCAGCATCAGCATCTTATTAGAGAGCTTGCTAGACAATTCTCAGGTCCTATGCCAGACCCACTAAATGACAAAGTCCAAGGGTGAGGCTCAGCAAGGTGCATTTTCACCAGCCTTGTGGGTCATTCTGATGCACATGCAAGTTTGAGACCACAGATATGAGAAGATGGTATAGGAAATCTCTCGTAAAGGAAATGTTACCCTATAAATGTCACCTACCCAAATCCCTGTCTTTATATCTGTTGGCTATTCACATTTATATTTACTGGGTTGGCATTTACAAAAGTGACTTCAGTTGGAGTCCAGTAAAAAGTGATATAAAACCTAGCAACCATGGAAGTGAAATGAGACACATTTTGCTTTCTTCAGTGTGAACTTTTCCACAAGCAACTTTCAGAGAGAGTTAAAACTTTGTGTGTTCACTTAGGTATCCAAGAAAAGGATCACTGAATCACAGCTCCAGTAGTTGAGGGGAGGCTTCAGATAACTCAGAGACGGGAAGCTACCTTCTCATGACTCTCTTGGGACTTGGTACAGACAAAAGAAAAAAAGCTATGGAAAATTTAAATCTTTTTATCACAAACGCTCCAGACAATGGTAAAGATAAACACAGGGGCTATAGCAATTGTTTTTAAATAATAAAACCACCTTTTAAAGTTATAGAACTTTTGTCAGGTTTATCTGCAAAAAGATAGGTCTTTACAAACGGAATAAATTTGCCAGTCTGGGTTCAAAATGTGGAAGTTCATTATATATATTCCTGGAATATTTTAGGTTCACAGAAGATTTGCAATCTACAGTCTTGAGAACCAGCAATTTGCCCTAGGCCATGATTTTGATTTAAATATGCTCTAATTATGAATCTTTTGTTTTAGAGGTTGTGTTATTATTACTGTTAATATAATAGGTGAATATTTATCTTAATAATTAGGCAAAACTAATGCTTGTTTCTATTCCCAGAAAGTGTCATGGAGCCTGAGGCAGCCAGTGCTACTTTGGGGCTACCTGCAGATTTTACATCTTGAATTACTTGTACCCAACACTTACAGCAAAAGTTCCTTTCAGAAAGGTTTGGCAATGATTACACCAGGGTCTGACATCTGTCAATTCTATTATACTCTATAAACTGTGACTGCTTTATGGAAGCAAACTGTGGCCTGTGGAATGGGTCCTGTTGCTGAATAGTCGCACCTCTTGGATTTAGAATCCTTTAAAGATTAGAATTTCTCTAAATTGCAAATAATGTGTGTAAAAGCTAGGTAAGGGTTACATTTAGATGTCAGCTGAAAGCATTACCCTACCTCCTTCCCTGGTGATTTTAGTCTGTAGCAGGACTATTGTCTTAGCTTAATTTCCCTCCTCATATTTTGGATTTTTTTTTTCCATTTCAATTTTTATTATTATAATTCTATTAGCATAGTTAGGGTCCAACACACCATCCTGAATATATAAATTAATATATGTCTAGGCTTTTATCAGCTGGGAAATCCTGTCTATCTGGGGCTTCAGAAGTTATTTTAAAAAAACAAAAACAGAGGCAGTGCTTGCTAATATAGATAGCCATTAGCCACTGGGCAGTTAGATTCTCTCCAGTCCCGGAGACCCTGGTGGATGAGAATTAGGTTCAAGAAAACACATAGAATAGACCATTTAGGCCCATTTAGTCAATAGCAGTAGAAAGCGAAAAAATCAGGTGAAGAGTGATGAGTTATTAATGATCAACACAAAATGTGACGTAGGGCTGTAGATTGTATCTTTCTACAAGGCTGATTTAAGAAGAAAAAAAACTGAAAAAAATGTGAATTCTCTGACAGCCTTCCCCCTCTACAGCCCTTGAGTTCTTGCTTCCTTTGGTTAGATCTAAGAGGCAGAAAAATGCAGCTAGCGGTGAAGTATGGGGGTTGTGGAATCATATAGACATGGATCCAAGTCTCGGTGCGTTCTGTCAATGACCAACTTTTTTACTTTGGGCAAGTCACTCAACTTCTCTAGGCTTCTATTCTGTCATCAGTTGAGTTGAGATAATAGCACATCCCCATGTAAGAAATAAGTAACAGCTTGGCACAGAGTAAGCACTGTATTAGTACCATTCTTCTCATCCTGCAGGCTCCTGCCCTCAGCTAAGTTATAAATGAAGTAAGTAAGCAGAGTGAGCCATGCGAGCAAGGAAGCGAGGGAGGTGGGGCGGCCACCTGGTAGGAGTACTGAGCAGAGATTTGCTGATTGCATCGTCTTTCACCATAACCTTGTAACATAAATCTCTGGATATATTTTTTTTCTTATTTTCTACATCATGATGGCTGTAGCAGGCAGAAAATGCCCACCCCCTGCCCCCATATGTCCATGTCCTTATCCCCAGAACCAGTGACTATGTTACCTTACATAGCAAAAAGGACTTCATAGATGTGATTAAATTAAGGATTTTGAGATGGTGAGATTATCTTGGATTATCTAGGTGAACCCAGTGAAGTCACCAAGGGTTATTATAAGAGGGAAACAGGAGGGTCAGTGTCAGAGGAGATGGGAAAACAGAAGCAGAGAGAGATTTGAAGATGCTACGCTGCTGGCTTTCAAGATGGAGGAATGGGCCACCAGCCAAAGAGTGTGGGCAGCCTCTTGAAGGTATGAGAGGCAAAGGGAATAGGTTCTCCCCTAGATCCTCCAGAGAGAAAACAGTCTTGCCAACACCTCAGTTTTAGCCAAGTGAGACCAATTTCCTATTTTTGACCTCTAAAATTATAAGGAAACAAATTTTTGTTGTTTTGAACCATCAGGTTTGTGATAATTTGTTACAACAGTGATAGGAAACAAAATGGTATATTGTTATGTAATTCTACATTGCTGTAAGGAACTACAAACAAAAACAACTCTCTGCCCAGCATAACCAACAGATTGATATGTTAATTTTAGCACTTTCGTAGACTGGCCTTCAAAGATGTAGTGAAAGTTGGGCCGGCCGAGTGGCGCATTGGTTAAGCGCTGGTTTTGGGATGCCAGCGGCCCCGGTTCGGATCCCACATGAGGGCCAGTGATACTGCCCTCTACAGCTAGCAACAGCTCCACCTGGAGCTGGGCTGTGCGAGCCCCGGTGATGGTGTGGGCTGCAGCCCCTGCTGCAGTGGGCTGCCACGGGCTGCAGTGGGTGGCCCGCAGCCGGCGTGAGCGGCTGGCAGCCAGGCGTGAGCTGCCAATAGCCGCGATGAGCGACATCCAGAGGCCAGCGACCGATCTGCCTCGTCCGGGAAGAGCGCAGTGAGGATACCAACAGTGAAGCAACATCCTCCGCAACTAAAACTGAAGAACAAGAAGACGGCAACTTGTCTGTTCCCCTTCCCCGATTCCCCAACGCTGTTCCCCTCCACCAATTCCCCAATAAAATCTTTAAAAAAAAAAAAAAAAGATGTAGTGAAAGCAAATTTTTATTTAAAAGTGAGCATGTTTCACTTGGGAGAAATAATCATGTGTCAGAGGAGAAAATTAATTGACTGGGGTTCATTTTAATATGGGGGAGGTGAGTTGATTTGGTATTAAATCACTGTTTTTATATTATTTTCAATGAGTAGAGGGTAGTACTGAAGGAGGAAGTTTCTAGAACACAACTAAGCCCTATCTGTCATTCAGCCTTCACACAGTATGTCAGAATAGGTTGAAAAACTCCAATGCAGCAAGCTGAGGAAAATCGTCTCAATTTCAGGGTATAGTTCAATCCCCAAGGGAGGCAGCACAATGCAATTGCCTAGTTATCTGTGTCATAGCTCTGTCGCATGCTCAAGATCCTTTTGCCTTTGAGCACATCTTTACTCTTCTGCCTGGATCAGTCACCTGACTTCTGCATGTTTTCATTATTTACCCACACTTTTCATTTTAAGTTTTGGGTTTGCAGGAAAAAAAGCTTTGCTAGACACATAAACTCGAACCCTCAGACTAGGTCAATACAAAATTGATGGATTTGAAATTGAGCCCTGCATAATAGATTTAATCCCTAAATAAGTGATTAGATGCAGTATTTACACAATAGTGAAAAAATTAATCTACAAAGCACAAGATTAAGGATCAATTTTCTTCATCAGAAACAACCACAAACTATCAAATTATAGCCCATAAAAATAAAAATAAATTTTATAGATTATGAATTATCCCATCTATCAGATTACCCAGTGTCTGGTAGGCCCTCAGTCAACCTGTGTAGGTGTTTGTTGTAAAATCTTTTTCAAAGAGTGGTGACTCATAACTGACAAAATTGGCACACATTCACTAGAAAACCTCAAATATAGTGATATACTCATTTACTTAACAAATATGCAGTAAGCACCTATTACATGTTCTGTGGGGACACTTTGGGGTGCAAGTCACATTAGGAGGCTCTCTCTGCCTCTTAACAGTCTTTCCTACTCTTTATCCTGGTTCTTCAAATTCTGAGTGATCTGAGGTTCTTCAGACTCTGACTCTCCCTTTCAAGCACGCCTTCTCCGAGTCCCATGGGCCCCTCCTGTTTGTGCCACACGTTAATGACCTGCTGGCTGACAGTTCACTCTCTCTGCAAGTCTCTCCATGTGTGCAACAGCTTCTTCCCATCTGCAACAATGTTTGATGTCCAGGGAAACTCTACTCATAGGGAAGAAAGAGCAGAGTGGGCTCCTAGTCATTGCAGAGGATGTGACATGGCCCACAGGAGGCCCTCTCCCTCACCCACCCCATCTGCTGGTCTTTGCTGTTCCCCCACCTCAGATTCCAAGGAAAGATCCAGTTGGTGGTCATATGCAGATTTGCCAGGGCCTGGAAGAGGTTCTGGGCAAATGGAAGGCGGCCTGGCTTCAGAAATATCTTCCAGACTGTAGGTATTATGGCTTTCGCATCAAGAAACAAGGGAGGAAAGGAAAAGAAAAAAAAAAAAGATTGGGGTAGGTGGGGACTGGATGGGATTTGTTCAAGACCAGATTTAAAACATTCTGCTTTTTTTGAAACAACTTACTTTGTAATCATTGCCTTGGCGTCTGGCCCTCTCTCATTTAACCTCATCTGCCTGACTTTAAATTCATGGAACAGATTTTCACTGCCTTGGACTCCAAGCAGTTGGCTGGTGGAGTGTTCTTGGATGTTACCAAAAAAAGGCATTTGATACCATTAATCATATTGCCATATGTAATAAATTGGCTGCCTATGGTACATCGCCTAAAATTGTCACATGGTTCCAATCAAAGCTCTGCCAACTGAAAGTGGTTATTGGAAACTCTGACTCTCCCTTTCAAGCACGCCTTCTTCGAGTCCCATGGGCCCCTCCTGTTTGTGCCACACGTTAATGACCTGCTGGCTCATCGTCTGCACAAAGGCCAGCCCTTCCAAGGATGCACATGTCTGGGGCTGCTGCTTTACCTGGGCAATAACCTGTGTGGTATCAAAGTCACACCGTTACGGTCAGCCTTTGACAGCCAGACAACTTGAAGGCTAACCCCATACATGACTTAATTTGCAGTGTTTCATCTGCCTCTGCCCTGATTCTTTTTAATCCTTCTTCCGGTGCCCCTCTCCCAACTGTATGCAAGTGTTAAATTTAGGGAATTTATTGAGAATTATATGAGAATGCTCTTGTCTGTACTCTGCTTGGCCCCTCCCACAGGGCAGTGGGAATGCTCAAAATCCATTTGAGAACAACTGATTTCAGAAAGTGGAGGAGGAAGAGGAAGTGCTGAAAGCATCATGCCACCACTGCTCCTGGCTTTAATGGGTTACACTTGCATGTTGTTAGGTTTGGTTTCTTTTTCTTTTTCTCTAGCTTGATCAGGCCACTCTGGATAAAATAATAAGAACCCAAACCTTTCTCCCCAAATAAAACTGTTGTTCTGTTTGGTCTTGAAACTTTGAAAGTTTTGGAACTAGACTCCATATTATTTAGAATGAAAAGTACTGTGTGACTGTTTTAAATGAAAATCTTGTACGTACAATTCCCCTTCAGATAGGCATTCACATGTGTGTGAGAATATGTGCGCACGTGTCCCTTCTTTGTGCACATCTGTGTGTCCAGATTCCAGCAGAGACCAGGTATTGAAATCCTAAAATACAGTTTTTGTCTCACTTCCAGCTGCTCTAAAACAGGAAGTACAGGAAATCTTGGTCAGCCCCCCATCCCCAAACCCTGGGAAAAAAGTGTTCTGTTCTCATGAAATTTGCAGCCTGATATTTGCAGACCCAAGAGGTTTAGGCAGTTTGGGTAAGGTTCTTATAAACATCCCTGCCACAATCTGAAACCCATAAATAAGGCTCTTGGGGAAAGAAAAAAAACCAAGGTCCCTTCCTTTTTCACACAACATCTACATCTTTTATCTTAGCAAGACATTGTTCAGAGCATTTGTGGAGAACTGGAGCAAACAATTAATAGATGGCTTTAAAAATAAGAGCTCTGAGTGAAACACAGAGCTGGTGGTGTGCTCATACAGAAACAGCCACAGCTCCAACCTGCCCATGAGAAAGGGAAGAGCTGGCATCCCTGCAGCTTTGGAGAGGGTGCCAGAAAGATCAAAATCCAGGGCTCTGTTGATCTCAATCTTTCCACATTGGTGGTGCGGTGTACATATAACAAGTTTGACCTTTGGTTCAAAGAATAACAAATAATGGCAAGTTCTGATAAGAGTTAGTGGTTACTTGCATATCTCCTGAATTGGCAATGCTCTGGGGACACATAAAAATGCAGTAATACACCCCACTGTACAAAGGATTCCTCCCATCCCACCCACCCATTGGCTATAGTGGAAAGTTCAAATCTGATAGTCGTCATTTGTCTATTCAGTGGCCTCTGTTACAGGATTCTGGTCTGTAGGTGCAAAACAACTGCATTTCTTCGTCTGTTGGTTTGTGTTTTGGACTGACTAGCGGGTTCCCCTTGCAGAGCCCTAGATACGCCCACATAGAAGTAATGGGATTTGGTACTTAATGGTGCCACCCTTTTGAAGAACTCAAAAACTCTTGCAAATGCTTTCCCTCCCTCTTTCCTTAATCAGTATTTATTGAGAATGTGCTGAAACTAGGGGTAGAGATAGAGCACAAATCTTATCTACTCTTGACCGTCATATTATTTAGTTCAAACATGCACACACATAGAATTATGTGTAATAATCTTATGTGTTCTGTTTGTTTTTACTTTTCCTAAAACTCCTTGGAATTCCTATTTTCTTTTGAAATCTACTGTAGTGCAGGAGTTACAAGTTTTTTCTAACCCACTTTCTGAACTGCTCTCTTGTTGAGGTCGTTTGCATCCATGGCCCGTAAGCTACAGTCATTGCTAAAGGGAACATTCAGGTTGAATGCTTGATGGGAGAACAAGAGAGTACACTGCTAAAAAGGAAACAACAAAATACACAGTTACACAAAATGCTATGATGAGAAAATAGTCGGGCAAATCACCTAAATGAGGAACACCCGCATGGTCACTGGTGTCATATGGGGTTGGCTCTTACCATTTTTGCCTCCAATTCTTTGGTGAAGGGGCTACCAGGAAGCCAAGGACAATGGCACAGACTTTTTGCCCATTCAGGAGTAAGTTAAGGAGGCAAGTTTAGTGGGTCATGTTAAGTGGTCCAAGTTGGGTGTGCAATCATTTATTACTGGATTGGAGCAAAACCACTGGCAACTAAAGAAGACTTTGGCAAGACCTTAGTGACAAAGGGTCAAATTATGATACAAGAAGAAACCTTACTCTAAGACAAGAGTCAAGAGATGCTAAAAGGAGAGCCCTGATAAAGCAAGGCTCAGCAAACGTTTTCTGTAAAGCGTGGCAGAGTAAATATTTTAGGCTTTCCAACCAACCACATCTGGTCTCTGTCACATAGTGTTGTGTGTGTGTGTGTGTGTGTGTGTGTGTGTGTGTGTGTGTGTGGTGTTTTACAGTAGTCCCTTAAAAATATATCAGCTTGAGAGTCCTACACAAATAGGTCACAGGATGGATATTTGGCCTATAGGCCAAAACTGTCCTTCAGGTGGTAGTTTGCCAACCCTGTAAATTTCCATTTAACCAACATTTATTGTGCACCTATTATGTGTTAGACATTGTGCCAAGAGTAGAGCTATCCAGATAAATGGTTTGGCCTTGTTCTCAAGAAGCCTCTAATTTAATAAGCTCTAGCAATTCAGCAAGGAGTAGATTAGCTGTGACTAAAATTGTACAAGGTACCAAATGGCACCTTCATACAATTAGCTTCTCTCTTAATGGTGGCTTAATTATCTTATTACCTCTGTCACCTAGCACATAGAACGATCTCAAAAACTGTGTGCTAAAAACACACCAAATTTTTGCCTGGGACTCTGTTATCTTTAAAAACTTGCTATATAAAGTATTTAACATTAATGTTGGCAATATTATTTAACAAAGTTCTGTTTTGTTTTTGTTTTCTATTGAAGAGTTTATTAAAGCATTTTTTTCCTAAATTGTATTTTCCTTTACTTATTCTTAACTTATCCCATATCTTTTGTCACTAGAATAGTATATGCATTTACATGTACAATATACCTATACATATATAGATAAGGTTCATAGCTTTCCTAAATTGCAAATTCAACATTTCTGTACCCATCGCAAACTTTCTGTTCATTATTTAGAAGGCTACAACAAATAAAATCCATTATATGATATTTTTTATCTGACTGCAAGAATGCAAGAACATACACTGTGCCCTTTAAAGATAGAATCATCATTCATAGATGTAGATGTGTGCTTGTTATGCCAGGATAGACAGATGTGGTTCTATTCAGCTGGGGACAGGTGCTTCATTTATTCCTTCTCTGACACTTGTTTCTTTATATAAATCCATGTTCCATTTTCTTTCTGCTGAAGAACTTCTTTTAACATTTCTTGCAGGGCAGACCTTCTGTAATAAATTCCCTCAGTTTTTGTTTTTCTGAGAAGGTCTTTATTTCTCCTTCACTTTTGAAGGATAATTTTGCTGGACACAGAATTCTAGGTTGGTAGTCTGTTTCTTTTAACACCTTAAATATTTTGTTCCACACTTTTCTTGTATACATGGTGCCTGATAAAAAGTCTGTTGTATTTTTCATCCTTTTTTCTCTATATGTGAGAGGTTTTCTTCCCCCCTCTTGCTTCTTTCAAGATTTTCTTTGTCTTTGATTTTCTGAAATTTCAATGATATGCCCAGGTGTAGATATTTTTTTATTTATTTTTTTATCCTGATGGTTGTTCTCTGAGCTTCCTAGATCTGTGGTTTGGTGTCTGTCATTAATTTTGGAAAGTTCTCTGTCAATATTACTTCAAATATTTTTTTGACTCTGTTCTTTCATTCTTCTCCTTAGTATGTTATACCTTTTGAACTTGTCCCACAGTTTTTGAATGGTCTGTTTTGATTTTTCTTTAATTCATTTTTCTGTTTGCATATCATTATATTCCACCTCACTGATACTTTCCTGGGCTCTGTTGAGTCTAGTGATGAACCCGTTAAAGTCATTCTTTATTTCTCTTACAGTATTTTTTATTTCCTTTTGATTGTTTCTTAGTATTTGCATCTCTTTGCTTATATTACCCATATTTTCTTGTCTTTTTTCCATTAGAGCCCTTAACATATTAAATATAGTTATTTAAATTTTCTGTCTGATAATACCAACCGTTGTGTCATATCTGAATCTGGTTCTGATAATTGTTTTACGTTTTCAGGCTGTGTTTTCACTTGCTTTTGGGCATGCCTTATAATTTTTTGTTTAAAGCAGAGCATGTTGTATTAGGTAATCGGTACTGAGGTAAATACAACTTTGTTGTAAGGTTCTAGATTAATATGGCTGCGAATTAGACTGGATTTAATGTTTTCAGCAGCTATAAGTGCCAGATTCAGATTCCTTTAGTGTCCTTGTTTTGGTCTTACCTTTTGACTTTGGGCTTCCCTAAGTACTCCTCCTCAAAGAGTCTGTGTACTGCAGCTTTTTCAGTCATTACCCATTGTTAATATCCTGAAAGCCTGTTGGTTAGGCATGCAAGAGTAGGGAGAGGGAGTATTCTATTATCTTCCAACTAAATATAAACATTTTAGTAGGTTTATGTCTTGGGGCTGCAACCTTCAATAGTGATTCACCAGTGGGATAGCTTGTCCCAGCATGATCCCTACTCCCTCCTCTGGATGCAGCATCCCCACTCTATTTCCTTGAACCCTGATTTCTGTTGACTATGTTCCTCACTCTTACCTTCTTAGGTGAACCAGGAGGTTTAGAGGTGGCTGGAGTGGGAGGAACACCCTTCCTCAAATGGAATAAAACTCTGATAAAGTCTTTCTCCCTAAAGAGCAGGTGTTTGTTATGGAGAAGTCTCTTAGTGTATGACATGATTATTTTTTTCTCTCCCCATGCCAGAGCCATGAAAGAATCTTTGTCAGATCTTAAACTTGAAAATCTGGTGGAGTCCTCATAAGTAAAGTTCAAAAAAGTGTGGGATCTCCCAAGACTGTGGTCCCTAGGAATTTCTCATTCTCATGCTAGACTATGCTCAGTCTTCAGCTATTCTTCAAAATTAGTACTGGAGTATTCTTACCAGTTGTGGCTCCAGCTACTTCTATTCCAGGTAAACTGATCTCAGCTGTTTCTCTAGATTTGCCTATCTCTGCAGATTTCACGATGGAGGTTTGCCTCCAGTTTTCTGAAGTATATAAGAAATGTCATTGGTTTTAGTTTTGTCTAGCTTTTTCTTGTTATAAGGATGGCAGTGACAATTTCCAAGCTTTTTATTTGTCAGATCCTAAACCATAAACAACAAAATGTTTTAACGAATACATGTAAGTAAACAAAAGTAGAAAATACATTCTCAAATCTGTCTCAAAGTTTAACTTTTCTATGGCAACTACAGACCAGGACTGAAGTACTAGTGCCACCATGTTGCAGGAAAATATCTAAGAAGCTAGCAACTATAGAGCCAAAACAGCATAGAGTAATAATCTTTTTATATATTTTGTATACATACTTTCACACATAAAAGGATTCAGTGAAATGTGTGATTCAGTTAAAGTGTGATTTCAGCTCTTATATCTTCTTAGTCATACTATTTTACATACCCAGAAAGCAATCATCCTCATCACCGAGCAGTTATTAAGTACCTACTATGTGCTAAAATGATTGAATATTCACAGAGGATGTGACTAGTGAGCTAAGGGAACAGAACACCAGCTAGAGATGAAGAAGTTGTGAATAAAAAGATTAAATAATAAAAGTTTGTGTTAAAAAATACTGAACTTTTATATTGCTAGCAAATGTAAATTGATTCAACAGTATGTATAATACTTTAAATGCTTGCATGGATAATTTACTGGAGTATGGCTTTATAATTAAATATTAATTAAAAATAAATAACAACTCAGAGCAGTATGTGTTAAGAACTAAGTGACTGGTAGAGGCAGTAATTACTGCAGATCAGAGAAGCTTTGGGTAGTAGTTAGCTGACTAATACTCATTACCCCCCATTTGCAGGCACCCGGCATATTCTAGTAACATTGACTGGCACCATTTAATCTCAGTCCAGTGAGCCCTTCCCCAACATATGTATGTCATATTATAAAATGGGGTTTAATTTACAAAAGAGAGTTTTAAAACTATTTTGCAATCCTTTGGTGATTGCCCATCTTCAGCTGAGAAAAAAAGTTGAAGAGACCGGGAAAAAAAAAATGTGGTATTTAAAGAAACCCAAACTTCTTGCCTTTCCACCAAAAGGAAGGTAAGGAAGGTGTTTATTCTTTGCCTAAATCCTAGGCAGAGAACCTCCCAGATGCTTAATATGTCCATGCAAATAATTTAAAAATCCATTGGGATGATTTCTGACTTATGCCTAGAAAATCTAAAGGCCAGAGACTGCCACGCTGGTGCTCTGCCAGCATAATATCATCACAGGATGCACAAAGGGGCTGCCTGGGAGGTTGTGGTGACAACAAGGGGGAGAACCATGAGATTCCTGGCACTTAAGAAAAGAACTATAAGCAACCCGGGAAATATATATTCCCCACATTAGAGGAACTGGGGACAACCCTTAAGAACCCCCAAAAATGTGCAATGAGGGAAAGGGTCAAGTTGAAACACTACCAAGCCCAGGATTGCCTATGCCACCTCATAACACTATAAGTCCCACCTCAGAGCCTTTGTACTTGCTGTCCCCTCCACCTGGATGTCACCCCACCAGGTGTCTATTAGCTAGCATCCTCATAGTTTTTAGGTCTTTAATCAAAAAGCATACACTCAGTGAGGCCTTATCTGGCTACACTTTCTAAAAGTGCTGACACTTTATGTCTCTTTTCTGCTGCTTTATTTTTTTCCCTTAGCACTTTCCTTTATTGAATATACTAAATATTACACTTACATACTTGTTTTACTGTTTTCCTCCTCCCCTAGATTGTAAGCTCCACAAATGGGAGTATTTTTGTTTATTCTGTTCACTACTGTATCCCCAGTTCCTAAAATAATGCCTAGCATACAGTAAACATTCAGTAAATATTTACTTAATGAATAAGTTAATAAATACAAATTGACAAGGTCTGTAAAGAGAGAAAAGTAAATGACTTTCTGATTATTCTCCATGAGCCTTCTTTATTCAATGTGCCAGTTACATTAGTTTCTGATATGCCGTGGTGTTTAGAATAGTATATTACACAAAGTGTAGAAGACAGTGGTCAACATGATTTCGTGTTGGAGTTGGAATTTAAGCTGGGTCTTAACGGATTGATAGGACCTAGAGACACCAGAAAGGTCTTTGAACAAAAGTGGTGAGCCAAGAATGTCTATGAGGTACCCACGGAACTATGAGTAGATTAATTTGCCTAAAGCAGAGGATTTTGTAGAGGAAATAAGTCTTGGGAAGGATGCAGAGGGTTTTTGGTCATTAATGAGAGTAGGCTCTGATGCTATCCTGAAACCTGTGGGTGAAACCAGCCTTCGCACATTGCGGTGAGTTGGCTTCAAGTGAATACAAGTTAGATATAAATGGGTCAAGGCTGAGGGTCACGCTTTAAGGACTAGAGACATTAAGACCTCCAGTAGGAGCCCAGTCAGTGTGGGGTTCAGTGTCTGGTGATCAGTGAAGGCATCCATGATGTCCATCCTGAAATCAGATGAGGAGTTGGAACAAATGCACACTACATTCCCTGCATCTCCATTATTTTATGACTCTGTGATTTTATTCCCCAGGCAGAATCTTTCAGGGCGTGGGAATGGGTACCCATTTGGGACCTGCTATATTCCAGCAACCCTTGAGCCTCCCAGCTTCAAATGGCCAAGGCCAGGGAAGCCAGTCATTGTTCATACAAGAGAAGAAGAAAGAGACCTTACCTTCTTTCTACATCAGGCAGGCTTGCCTCAATGTTCCACCTGTTTGCATCTGCTCCCATGACTTCTGTTGGGACATGAGCTTCATTGTTACTCAGTAAGTTTTTCCACTCTCCACCTCCAGTTGTCTCAGCTTTAAACATCTCTTTAATCTTTGACCAGAATTATCGCATTCTGCCTGTACTAGGATAGGCCACTCAGCTTGACACTGCATTTTCACCTCAATCTTTCCTTGACTAGTATATAAACAGACTTTTAGTCTTCATCTTTAATTGACTGCTGCTTACAGTTAAGCTTACCATTCTATCTGATAGGTCCAAGTCTGTGTGAGGTCTTCTGCTTGTTAAGTAAGACCCATTATCCTGTTTTCTAATCCTTTCAGCCAAAATCTAAGTTGGTCAGAGCCCCCCTTTATCCTCCTTTCTACAGTTCTCCTTTATAGGCTTTATCACAATTTATAGATGTTCATTATAATATATATTTATTTATCTGCATGTTCATTTAACAGCTGTGTGTTCCTGACTAGTCTGTAAGTAACATGAAGTCAGAACAATGTCTGTTTTGTTCATCACTGTATCCCCAGCACCTAGAACAGTGTCTGGACCCTCAAATATTCAATAAAAATTTGTTGTTGAATATAGCCCCTATAAGGATAAATGCCCCTTTTACCTCCCTTACCTGAACAAGTTGTTTATATCATGACCCTCCTCCCATCAGGCATATCAAGCATCTCCTCATGATCTTCAGACTTAGTCCTGGTCCATTATAAATCTAAGATTTTCAACCCACTCTTAAAATTTTAGCTACAGCACAAAAGGTAAATAATTACAGCACAAATCACAAAGAAATGCTTTCTTAACAGAAAAGGGAAAAATCAGAAAGAGAATCATTTTTAATCACCTTCCTATCTTCCCAAATATAAGAAGCCCATCAAGAGAAGGACCTAGAATGTTTCTTGAATGGTGCTCTGAAGCCACTGAGCTTGACTCATGATAGCTGCAAAGAAGAAGCAAAGTTCTTAAATCCAAGTCTTCTCAGCAAAATAGGTACAGCTCTTGACAACCTTTCCTGTTGGGACCTTCAGGCCATCAGAAAAGAAGGCTCTTCTACTCTTCGGTGCCTGGAGTTGTTATTTATTTAATGAGTGCCTCAGGTGTCTAAGGAATTCATAATTCGCCTTGGATCATATGTCCTAGCACATGATTTGTGTGGAAATTCATTTCTCCTGTTGTCACATGAATTATCAAGGGCTCTGGAGTTGGCAGTCTGTCTATATCCTCTTTAAGTCCCCCTTTCCTGCTTTATAAGGAATGAATGAGAGCCATAGATGAACTTCACCCTGACTGAACAGTCCTGGATTCCTGTAACCAGCAAAGCTCCTCAGCTGCCTAGCCACTAACATCAGATAAACTTGTGCCCATGGCTCCCCAAACCAAGAGCAGGTCTCCCAGGTTAAGAGACTAACCACTTCTCATACCTTGAGAACTTCTGATTCCAACTGGTATAGAGACTATTTTAGAGATGCCTGCTATGTTCATCTCTTCTTAGTATGCTATTTGAGAGCAACATGCATACTTGTGCCTCTTTTTATGTAAAGTTGTTTATAGTTTTAAGTTCTATTGGGTTCTTTTTCATTTCTATATTGCATGTTTATTGCAACCTTTATAAATTTCTTCCTTGAATTGGTGTGTGACAGCAATGATACTGATCCCTGTGCCTCCCCACAAGAGTTTCTGATTTAATTGGCACATGGTGGAGTCCAGGCAACAGAATGGTTTAAAAATCATTCAGGGGGTTATAATCTTCTCGGTGATTCTAACAGGACTGAGAACTGTTGGTCTAGAGAGGAACACCTCAAAATATAACGTATGTGAAATTCACCTGGGAATTACAAAAATGCAGAATCAGGTCTTGGGGCGGGGTACGGGGGGAGTGGGGTATGGGAGGATGCTGAGACTGCATTTCTAAGTGATGGGCATCCAAGTGATGCCGGTATTCCTAATCCAGGGACCATACTTTAAATAGCCGGGTTTTTTAAATAACACATGGCTATTTAAATTTAAACATTAAGTTTTGTTACCTTATGGAGTATAATTAAATGAAATTAAAAGTTTGAGTCATCAAGCACACTAGCCATATTTCAAGTGCTCAGTAGCCACATGTAGCTAATGGCTACTGTCTGGAACAGGGTGGAGTGGAAACATTTCCATCACAGAAAGTTCTACTGGACAGTGCCACTCTAGACTCTTGATTTTCTTATATTTCAGTTTGCAAGAAATTACACTTGCCAAGCTTGCAGCTAATGTGTTTCTGCAGCACCCCAGCGCTTTAATAACACGTGTATTTTGTATGCACTTTTGCTTTGGACTTTTAAGGCAAACTTCTTCCCAGAAGATAGTGGGAGGCCCAACAGAAACCTTTGATTTTAGGACCAGTTTTAGGCCTAAGTAGCTGGTTTGCAGTGTTATTGTTTTTGTTGTTGCTGCTGTTTTAGTTAAAGCAAACTTTATTGAAGGTTTGAGTCAGTTAAATTATCCTCTATGATTATTTTTTAACTCCTTTTTAAAAGGACTTACCAGTTTCACTTGCCAGCCTATTTTACTGGCATTGTCTGGAAAACAACTTTGTCAGTATTTATTTACCTTTATCTCCACTCAGGTCTAGCCACCTACCTCGCCATTCCTTTAAGTCATTCAACAACATCACTATAGAGTACTCATAGCCTAGCACTATTCAGCTGCTATGGGAGTTAAAGAAGAAATAGCAAATGGTGCTTCCCCCTTACTGAGTTTATAATTGAATAGAGGACCTGTGATGAGACAAGTAAAACTCAAAATCTCATTAAGTCACTAGCAGTGGCTAGCGAGTGGTAACACATTAAAACAGATTAGTTTCTCATATTAGCTGGCTATCACCGAGCAAAGGGCAGGGTCCAATAAAATGGTACACGGGAGAGGCAGGATTTAATGGAGGGGAGGGAGAGGCCAAGGTAAGGTCAGGGAAAGACTAAGATATGAAAGGGCTGCAAACTGAGTAGGGTGCAGTCCTGTCAAGGAAATGACTTGAGGAAGGCAGGTGGAGTCAGGAGAAAAGAACCTAGTGAGGTGGGAGGCATGGGAGAGAAAAAAATGATGCAAAATGGGAGGTCAGTGGAAGTGATGGACAAACTTCAGTTATTTCATAATTCTGTAGGAAGTGGTGAAGTTATCTGCTAACGCTGTGTTTATTACACTTCTGTCAGGGCCCTTTTGCCCCCTGGTAGAGAGAATGGAAGTGTGAGGCAGTGGGCAAGGATGGAAATGGGTCCGTGAAAGGAATGGGCTTTGTCCTGCTGCCTCCTGAGCCCACCACAAAGAGAGCTTAAGCCTCCAGGCCACAGTCCCAACAGGACTGGACTGGGACGACTGGGCAGCCAAGTTCTAGTCCCAGTTCAACCAGGTGACCTGGGTTCATTTCCACAACTACACCCTACGAAAGTTAAATAATCTTTCCCTTCCAAACTTCTGGGGTCTCTGATTCTATGCTTCAGGGCAGTGGTTTGCAAACTCAAGATGATAGGTGGGGCCACGGCACCTGCTTCACGCAGAGCAACTCCATTTTTTCTGTTTACATATCAGGTTCCACAGGCCACTGATCAAGACTGTTTTTGATGTAATTGTCTCAGCCACTGCTTTGGAGCTTCTTTTTGACTCTTAAACTCTTACATGTATCTTAGAAATTTAACTGTGTGGGAGAAAAGAAGGTGGAAGGAGGGAAACATTGGGGGGGGAGAGGGGCAAGAAAGAGAGAGAGAGAGAGAACACTATGGGCCACCTGGGGCAGAAGAGGAAGAGACTGATGTCTCCACTAAACCAAGCCACAGAGAGTCCTTTCCCGTAATTCATACTTGTTAATGAGAAAGGGTCATAAAGATCACCTACCCTGCTCTATGCAGGAAGCTTATAAAGAAAGTTGACAGATCAAAACTTGTGCATCCACATTAGCTATTATTTTGAAAAATTATACACATACTTGTATGATATTCCCTTTGTTCAGCCACTTTAGGTCCTTAAAATTCCTCCCTGGAGCTTGATTAATTTCCAAGCATAGCTTTCCTAAACCTTTGTGAAATTGACGGACTTCCTTTCATTTTCTGAGACATCAGCAGCTTGCAGCACACACCTCTCGAGTGAATACCTTATGGGAAAAAAGGCGAGGCATGTTGATTTGAAAGGCAGGCGGGGGGGGGGGGGGCGATACTGGAGGCTCCAGCTCATGTACCCAGGGTCACCACCTTCGGGAAAGACTAACCCTCCTGACATATGCCCTTGGCCAGAAGGTCGACACAGAAAACTCTCCACTCTGAAAACAGAGCCCTTTGGCCGAGAGAAATAAGAAATAACCCAACCATGAGTTAGAGAGAAGCCTATTTCTCTTTTCAAATTTTCCAACTTGACATGTTGCTGTAGTGCACTTCACATCTGATTACATTAGTCACATTGCATTATACCATATCAGATGTGACATGATGCAATGGGATTGTGAACTGTGTATAAAGATGTACCAGCAGCCAATAACTACAGCCCATTCCTGATGCAGGAGCTGAGCCACCTACTTTCCTGGTAGCCCTTGTTAATTCAGACAAAGCATATGATTCTTGTCAAAGAGGAGACCCCATAAATCCTTACCTGAGACATGAGCTAGAATAGAAATGATTCTTGATTCCTTGCTTAAATTGGGACTATTTTTGCTATTCTAGGACCAAATCTAGAATTTTGTCTCTCCCCAACTAATAATGCCTCCAATGTGTCCAGCATGTTACAATTTGCAAGGTGCTTTCAAAGCCATCATCTTATTGACTTTCCGCATTCGTGGAAGCCAAGAATTAGCAGAGACTTTTTTTTTACATATGGTTAGGTGACTCAAGATGTTCAACAGTGTCTTTCTTTGACCATGACCCAGGGCCTGGAAGTAGAGTGGGGCATATCCCACTATCTGAGTCTCCCTTTCTGTGATGCAGAAAAATCAGTGTGACATGTGCTGAGTGTATGCCTGTGTCTTCATGATGAGCTGCTTGCATTTGGTGCTTCACTTGGCTCACTTTTATTTTAATCTAAATACTGATTTAAAGGAAACTACTGGAGACATATTACAACAATTGTACACTAACTTCAAGATGAAAATTAGAATATGTTATTGATTTCTTCACAGAGAACAAAGAAAATGACACAATCATCCTAGAAAACATGTCTGACCAGTACCAGTGTAATGAAAACCAATCTAATTCAGAGGCTGTATTTTATTTTCTTGTCATGGGTTTTCTTACTTTCATCATTTTCAGAGAAGTGAAATAAACCTCCTGGTGTCAGAAAAGGTGGTTTGGGCTCCAAGTGTCAGAATTTGACAGAAGTTGCCTTTAAAAAAATAAGGAAATCTATCAGAAAAGAGAAGGTTCAAAGTTCAGAAGTAGAGCAGCTCCAGAACCAACTGATTTCAGTTGGTAAATCTTGTCACGAAAAACCCAGTATCCTGATTCTGGTTGAGGTTGATCTCAGGCTGGGGAAAAATTGTTGCTGAAGTTCTGGGTTTTACATGTCTTTACATATCAGCTTCAGGAAAAACAATACAAACTCTGCCTTCCTTTCTTAGAAGAGAAAAAACCCTTCCAAGAAACATTCTCCATACTCTAAAAGATTTTCCCTCAAATGCATGGGCCAGGATTGTGCTACACATGCATGTTTTTCAATCAACCTTTGGCAAGAGGAATGGGATTACTCTAATTGAACAAAGGAAACAGTCACAATGGCCATGATGTTCCATCTGCTGTAGAAGCAAACACTGAGAAATGCCACTTAGACAAGAAAAATGGCAAACAGCAGCAGGATGAGGCCCAGCTGGAGAAATTCTCTTGGTGAGATTCAGCCTGGGTTAATACTCCTACTCGAGATGGGAGGGGTCAGAAACTAGGGGTCTATTGTTCATTATCACACGCCACCAACTATGACCAAGCTCTCCCCACCACATCTGCCCTGGCCTGCCTTTCGGTCTTGAGGATAGCTAGGGTTCAACATCTAAGAACAGTGTACTCTGTCACCCTCAAGGCAGATCATCACCAATTCCTATTTGCAAAATATAGATGGATTCTGCCTTTTACACATCAGATATGTATATACGAGATTGGACAATTAAGTTTGTGAACTCATCCTAGAAAAAGTGCTACATACCTCATTGCTGAATATCGGTATGGTCGCCTTCCAAGTACTCCCCTTGGGAACCTATGCACTGACCCCAGCGCCTAGTGCACCCTTCAAAGCAATTTTGGAACTCTTTTTTCTGGAATGGCCATCAGAGCTGTTTTCATATTATGCTTGATGTTCTAAATGTCATCAAAATGTCTTCCTTTCAATATTTCCTTTATCTTCAGGTAAAGAAAGAAAAGAAGTTATTGGGTGCCAGCCAAGTCAGGTGAGTAAGGAGAGTGTTCCAATACAGTTATTTGTTTACTGACTAAAAACTCCCTCACAGACAGTGCCGTGTGAGCTCGTGCATTGTCATGATGCAAGAGCCATGAATTCTTGGTTAAAAGTTCAGGTCGTCTAACTTTTGCACGCAGCCTTTTCAGCACTTCCAAATAGTAAACTTGGTTAACTGTCCAGTTGATACAAATGCATAATGAATAATCCCTCTGATATCAAAAAAGGTTAGCAACATCATTGCAACTAGTTCATAACCTTAATTGTCGGACCTTCGTATATTTGAAAATAGCTGCTGTGACTTTCCTAAGATGATTTTTCTCCAATATCTCTGGTTTCTAAAAACATTCCTGTGATACCTAAATTTGAACTTAATCTTGGCTCCACTAACTCCAACCCGGGACTATACCTTCAAGTTTACTGGCCAACTGCCCCAAATTGCTAGTAATCGGCACTTTGGTATGAATTTAACAAAACAAAATTTTTCATAATGTTTCTGAGGGAGAACCAAGAGACAGTGGAGAAAATACTAGAGCAGGCTGACTTTTTGTTTTTTGAGGGCAGTGTCACTGGCCCCCATATGTGGGACCAAACCAGGGCCGCTGGCTTCCCAAGCCAGCGCTTAACCACCACGCCACTCGGCCGGCTCCATTTTTAAAAGCTTTCAGAGAAGCATGAGGCATTGAAGACACCTTTCCAATGACATTTACCTGCCTAAGATGAATTATATTTTGGTGTTGTGTTCTAGCTTATGGTAGGACAAGGCAGCCTGGGCAAAGTGAGGTGAGCTGAGATCTAGAAGCTTCTAAGATAGGTAGTTTCTGGGAAGATAAACTTTGCTATTAAGTACTGAAAGGAAATCATGGCTGGCAGGTATAATATTTATTAAATGCCTACTATGTTCCAGGCACTCCACTAGACATTGGATATGTAGTTTTGAAGGTGCATGACAATTAAAACCTGTTTGTCTAAGTTATTAGTTGTCATGAAGCAGGGTGAGGGAGAAGATGGACAACCCAAAGGAGTAGAAGATGTTCTGATACCGATTCAAAAGGCAACATGAAAAATCTAGGAAAGGGCAATATCCACTCCAACAGGAGTTGACTTATAGGGAAATCTATAAACCTCTTAACTTTGGGTAAGGGATTGCCAATGGATGACTTCATTTCTAAAAGGACAAGGCAGGTTGAGAGCCATAAGAAGCAAGACAAGGACCCTGCAACCATGATTAGGACACAAAGTGGAGAGTGGGTCTTCTGCACATGGCATTCTGCAAACTGGGTTCATGCAAACTGAAAGACAGGGTCTCAGTGGAGTGCATGGTAAGACCAACTTAGTGCTGAGCCCCAAAGTCAGACCTCCCAGTCTAACATCAGGGTTTGTCCCAGAGCATGGAGCAGAACTGAATCTATAGGCGAGTCACACAGTCCCAGAGGTTAGTATTTCCCAGTCACGGGCCACCACCCTCCCTCTCAGCTACCCTGCTTTCTTAACATGCCAATCCTCATTTCTTTAATTTGGGAGCTGTTGTAGCCCATTAGATCAAGCAGAGTGTAACAATCTGCTTCCTTGGAGCTGTTTCTAAGGAATACGAAGTTATGGTTGAACAAGACATTTTGCTTCTCAACATTACAGGACTACTAACCAAGAAGAGATAGAATTACTGTAATCTAGAATTTAAGATGCAAACATAATGCATAAATTAACTTCAAACCACTCAAATCTAAGCAGAATTAAGATAGTTGTATAATTTAGCTAAACTTACCCCTACAATTTATAAAGTAAAATTCACCCCAAATATAAGATGTTTGATAACAAAGTCCTTGCTCCTTTTATCACCATATTTTCCCCCTTCTAAGCTTGTCAATGATTGTAAACTTCAGGCAATTGATAATTTTCCAGCAGCAGAACATTCTAGAGTGTTACATAAATGCTTAAAACTCATCAATTTTAATTAGCATCTTTGGTTGATTTGATTATTAGATTATTGGAATTTCCCATTCAAATACCAGTTCTTCATTTTTAAGATAGAAGGATATGGTTTCTCTCTTCTAACCAGAGCAAATTGCTCCACAGTATACGAATAAATTCTCTGTTTCCCAGAACCGATGGCAAATTCACAAAGCTCCATAAACCTCATGCATGACTTGCTGCTGCAGCTGCATAATTAAAAGAAAACTAATATATTGACTAGTTCTCCTCAGAATAGCATTCATAAGTCACTGCTGCTTGAGAAAAGCTTGTTGCTAAAAGGATTATGACCAATATCATTTTTGTTGATTAAGGAGAAAGAATGGCTCTGGTTTGCCTTGTCTGTCCAACCCTTTTGCAGATATCCAAAATGCTCCAATGACTGATTTTTTTAATATAAGTCTTGAACCATTGTGACAACCATAAAGAAATAAGTTATCCTATGTACAGATTTACCACCAAAATTATTGCTTTATCCTCTGCCTCCCAAACCCAATACATAGAAGTCTTATTTTTAGCAGTGACTAAAAGACTTTGTGCTCTAATTTATGCACACATATAAAATCAATAATTACTTAGTCGACCTTTTCATTCGTCTAAATTTGGCCTGGCATAATGGAAGCTGCCCACACAGTTCCCATTGAGAATGATAAATAGGAGACAGTAGTGCATCTCTATCTTCTCTCTAAGGGTCAGATAAAATCAGAGGCAGCTCAAACTCAGCCAGTCCTTGAACTGAGCTACACAAACTTTTATTTGGGGCAGATTCCATTCTGATGAGCATCATGCTTCTTTCCAAGGAGGAAACTTAATTTTGATTATGATTCAGCCTGACTTGGTGCAGGACTACATGCCTTACATATGTTTACCCATATAATTAATGAGAGCAGTTCTGGCCGTGTATGCCAGCAGCAATCAAAAGTACAATTCCCAAAATGGGCACAATGCAAAAGGATGCTCAGAAAGAAAGTCAGCCACAGAACCCCCTGCACAAAGTGTGGTATAAAATGCCCATGAGTCTAGAAATAATTCTCCACACCTAACTCCTTCCAACATCCTCTCGAAATTCTGGAGGGTTTCCTTCTATTGTCCAACACGTCTACAATGCTGAGTTCCTACCAAATGAGCAGTAATTGTACTCCCACTTTGTTTTTAGAGACTGGATTTCCAGCTTATAGCATGGCCCTTTGTGAAGTACCGTCACTGGGTGGTGAACACACAATATGATATATAGATGATGTATTACAGAATTGTGTACCTGAAACCTATGTAACTTTACTAACAATTGTCACCCCAATAAATTTTAATTTAAAAAATAAAAGTAACTTTCTTCATATTAAGATAATTTTAGGCAGAGATATCTACACTATTGCTTTCTCTTTGCCTTAGAGTTATTTAAACTCACTAGCAAGCCTATCTTCTAGATTGAATTTCCCTATTGTTGTAGCAGAATAGAGACCTCCATGTCTCAGGTAGCCACATTCTATATCTTGAATTCTACGCCATTGTTCTCATTGAAGTTCTCTATGTCTATAACTTTACGGCCCATTTAAGATCCACTGAAGTGATTAAGTTATATATGAGTTGATGAAGCATCTAATAATGAAAATAACAACCATATTCTTATTTTAACTAGCTTATTAAACATTTATTATGCACTTATTACATGATAGGCACTTTTCTTTTTTTTAGAGGGCATTGTTACTGGCCCTCATATGTGGGATCCGAACCGGGGCCGCTGGCATCCCAAGCCAGCGCTTAACCACCGCGCCACTCGCCAACCCAATAGGCACTTTTTAAAGCTCTTTGTATCTGTTACTGCTTGAATCTTTATCACAAACTTGGTGTGGGAAGTATTAGTATTTCTATTTTGCTGATGAAACAGCTGAGGTATAGAGAAGATAAGTGACCTTGCCCAAGGTCACAAAGATAGTAAATGGTAGAACTGGGCTTTAAACCTAAGCAGTCTGAATCCAAGGTCCAAGTTCATCTACTGAGGCTCTCACTCATTTAGAATTCTGTGTACACTATCTGCTTTCAGCCTCATAACAGACTCTGCTCTCCTGTCCCTATATTCAATCCACTAGGCTGTAGTGCCTTTTAGATTTTCTGCCTGGTAATATGGGACTTCTTTAAAAGGTTTGAACAAAGGCTCAGTCGAAAGGACCTACTAAAGGTACCAGACATTCTCTGACACCACTCCCTGTATTTATCAACCATTTTTTTAGGAAAGTTCAGCATTTCTTAGCATGGATGCTTGGCATGTAAAAAGCGCAGTACACAACAGAATGCTGACACAAGGGAGTGGTGGAGAAAAGATCATATGGCCTAGAAGCCAGGAGGGGAGAGAAAAGAGTAGAGGATTTGGAACACAAAAGCCCCAGATTCTCAGGGGCTTGGTGGCCAGCTGCTCACATCTTTGCATAAAACATGGCCACAGGGCTGTCGGGGGACACAGTAAGTATGGCTCCCAGGGGCAGCCAGCAAATTGGAGAATGTGCCTTGGTGAGAAGAGGAATTTGGGAAAAGGGGGAGGGGAGAGGCTTTTCTCTTGCGTGTGTCTAAGAAATGCATACTGCACAGAGCTAAGGCGGAAATCAGAACAATTTAAGTGCTAAGACACTGGCTATGTTGCTTTAAATTCTCCTGGAAACATCTAACGTCCTCACTAACACAGAGGGGAATCTAGCCACCTGTCAACCCCAAGACACACTACCGACTGTTCAGGGAGATATTCTAGACAGGAAGGAGCCTGCCACAATAATTACAGCACATCGTGATGGCCTTAAACAGCACCATACTCAGTGCATTATCTAAGGCCTTTTGTCTGCCCCTCTGAAAGCCATCAGCTAACTGGGCATGCTTTACCGGCCAAAGAAACTGATGTTTGGCTTTGGGTAATTTGTGGACTCTGAATTCTCATTATTCTAAAAGTATAACAGTCCACAATCGAAGGCCTCCAACGAAGGCATGCCAGGTGCCAGAAATGACAGAGAAATCTAGGGACATGAAGATTGTTTAATTACACACACAGGATTTTTAATGGATTCATTCCACTTGAGGAATGTGCAAGCATTTTAAATGTTTAAATTAAAAATATAACCTTAAATACTTTTATTCAGTGATAGAAGGGAGCTTAAGAACTTGATATTTATTTACAATGTAATTTAAATACAACCAATGACTAATTAAAGTCTGCACATTTATGGCATGCGCATTTCAGATCAGATAGCTAAAATTGGAAGAAAACTGTCAGTTCTGTTCCTCAGAAAGATATGGCTAGAAAAAAGGTGTCCTGCTCTGGCCTTCTTCATTATTTTGCAGAGAGGGGACAAGGTATGGCAACCGGCATGACTGGGGCTTTCGTTGATTTATGGGGGTATGTTAAAATAATTAAATATGTATAGCCTAGTTAAATGATGACTGGCGGGGATATAGTAAGTGTCCACTAAATTTTGAAGGTGTGCACTAAAAATAGAAGGACTTGTTTACTCTAATTCAGGAGTACAAATTATTAGAAGGAAATCAAAAGATGAAAAGTAGTCTAGAAATCGAGAAATGCTGCATGATGGGCAGACCCCAGTAATTCATGATTAATAAGGAAATAGTAAAAATATATCAGTTGAAACTCTTAAAAGAATTTTGTCAGAATGCTCTAAAGTCAAAACAATCAGGACCTGATATCACTGGGAAAGGTCATGTGCATTAGTGGGTCCAGATCCTGAATGCACATGAGAATAAAGACAGGTGCTTCCTAAGATCACCTTGGAGACTGAACCAGTAGGTTTGGGTAGAGTGTTTAAATCTACAATATTTAAAAATCTTGTTAGGATTCCAGAAAGGCTGAAGTAACAAGTATCACACTTATCTACCCACTGTAATCAACTCTAAAACTCGACAAAAATTTTCAGGCACAATATAGAGAGAATAGGAAAAACAAAAAGGTGAGCTCCACGTTCACCTCAGCTTTCTGTCTGAAGGCACTTTTTAAACTCACATAGGAAAATGGAGCCTAATCATAGGTCTTTTTAGAAGGAGCATCATGACCATAAAATGAGATAATCCATGTAAAGCAGTTAACACAGTGACTACCATATACTGAAATTTCATATTGTAGTAACTGTTAGAATTCATCTCTGAAATGATGATTTTTTCCAAAAAGAACACTGCCATCTTGCAGACTTCAGGGAAACTACCATGGATGAGACAGAAATAAGAGTTGGATTTTTATATATCTTCTTCCCACAGTCTCTTTCTGCAATTTATCCCAGCAAATTTCTTACCTTTGAAGATTAAAGAGAGACCAAAATGAGCACTGGTCATTAAGGTCATGAGTGCCCCCCAGCCTCAGGAGAAACAGCAAACTTTCTCAAGAACTTTTTCACCATGCTTGACTCTCCTCCACTGGGAAGCACCAGGGCAGACTCTGCAAGCTCCCAGCCAGAGGCTGGGATCACATTTACCTCTTCTTACACGCACATCAAATCCTTGCAATTGATTCCCTTGGCACTTCATCCACGTGGCTTGAAGGTAGAAAAGGAAAACAACTCCTCCTCCTCCTCCTCCTCCTCCTCTTCCTCCTCCTCCTCCTCCTCCTCCTCCTCCTCCTCCCCTTCCTCCTCTCTATGGGAGGGGGAGAGAACACCTCTTTACCACAGTTACTGCCCTCCAGTTCACCACCTCCTTATCCCCCTCACTCATCCACCCAGTGATTTTTCTCATACAAATTTGTGAGGTGGGTTGATTGTGAAGGTAGCAGAGAAGGCATTTTCACCTTTTAAGAAGTCTTGAAGAGCTGTTTATGATTGTCAGTTGGATCCTGTTATGGGCTGAATTGTCTGCCCCACCCCCCTTAATTCATATGTTGAATGTCTAACCCCCAATACCTCAGAATGTGACTGCATTTGGAGATAGAGTCTTTGAAGAGGTAATTAAGGGTAAATGAGGTCATCAGTCTCTAATCTAAACTCACTGCTATCTTCCTAAAAAGAGGAAATTAAGAGATTAGATATGCATAGAGGGGAGACCATGTGAGGACATAGGGAAAAGACAGCCATCTACAAACCAGGTAGACAGGCCTCAGAAGAAACCAAGCCTGCCAACAGCTTGATCTGAGACTCCTAGCCTCCAGAATTGTGAAAAAATAAATGTCTGTTGTTTAAGCCACTCAGTCAGTGGTATTTTGTTATGGCAGCCCTAGCAAACTAATACAGATCCCTTTAAAAGATGAGGATAATTAATGCCAATTTGTTTTCAGGTTTGAGTTCTAGTTCTGAAGCCACAAGAAAAGTTAGGCATAAGAAATAAAAGGCAGTATATGTCAGTACTGGAGAAATGCAGGAAGAAAGATACAGCCAATAGCACAGAAAGAAATGGACCCAAAAATAAATCACAGACTAGGAAAAAGACTGGGCCAAGTTTTAGAAGATTATTCCAGTGAAACAGTGGAAACATGGTTGTAAGCAGACCTCACACACATAATGAAGCCGATGCATGAGGTGAAACCACTGGTGCAGACACTGCCTCTGCCTGGTTTGGACAGCCCAGGTAATTGTGGGGCTGATGAATAAGGCCAGACTTGGAAAGTCAAATGTGTTAATCCACACAGAAGGTCAGAGTCACAGAAAGCAGGACAGGTCAAAAGTGACGGACACACAAATGTCACCTAATGAAACAGGAATTCTGGCAATATCGTTATCAACCACATGTTCCTGGTCATGATCTTGTCCCAGGCAAAACTGGATCTGCAAGTACAGACAGAGGAGGCAGTCTGCCATGTGGAAGAATTTGAGGGACCTCTTTTTGAGTCTGAAGTTGGTCTGATCAAAAATATCTTCCCTGTTGGGCTGGCAGAGTGGTGTATTGTTTAGGAGTTGGCTTGGGACCTCAGCTCTGAGCAGCAGTGCCCTGGTTCTGATCCAAGTGACACTGTGCTCTCTACAGCAAAGATGATGAACAACAGCTCAACCTGGAGATGGGCTGCCATGAGTTGCCGATGATGGTGTGAGCTTTTGTGAGCTGCTGTGAGCCACTGTGAGTGGCCGTCCAATGGCCGGCGAGCAACTGCATCACCCGTGAAGAGCACAATGATAATACCAACATAGGCCAGTGAAGTGACATTCTCCACAACTAGAATGAAGAACAAAAGGACAGCAACTTGTCTGTTCCCCTTCCCTAGTTCCCCAACACTGTTCCCCTCCCCCAATTCCCCAATAAAATCTTTTTTAAAAAAATCTCCCTGTAAACCTGTCTCAGACCGAAAACTTGACTCCAAATGATTGTATGTGAATAAAAATTTTAGCTGAGTTTAAGAAATTATGTAACCTTAGATTAGGAAGGGTTAGTTGAGCATGGCCCTTGAAGACAGACACACCTAGTTGTTACTCTGTCTCTACACTTTAATTGCTGTGTACCCTTAAGCAAGTCACTGATTTCTAGGAACCTCAGTTTTCTTATCTGTAAAATGGAGATAACTCACGGTATAATTGTGACTACAAAGCAATGATATTTGTACACCTTCTTAAAGAAGGGCTGATCATCATAGATACCCAGTAAATATTAACTCCCTGTTTTTCTTCTATTATCAAGGTAGCAGAGATCAGGGCTTTCAAGGGTTAGCATAATGGACAGCTAGATTTTGGAGGTGAGCAAAAGGCGGGAAAGAAACCCAGAGAAATGGAAAACTGGCAGGAGGGAGGAAATTGGGGATCAGAGAGACGGGCACCAAAATACGTGTTACTAGTGTGGTCTATTTCATGATCTTATTTAGAGAAGGGACAGCGTGAAAGAGTGTTTCTTTTCTAATCATTGCGCAAGCACTGCCATCATGCTGGGACCCTAAATAGTGACCAGGGATAGGACTGAGGAGATGGAAGCTGACTGCTGATTGGGCTGGCTAGACAGGCATCCCTTCCCGCTCAGTTGCCCATGGGTGGACCACTCCCAAAACTGCACCTCGCTCTGAAGAGTATGGTCTTCCCAGATAAAGAACACGCTTCTCCAGTTAGTCAGAAAGAAGAGATGCCCTTCTCAGCTAGAAACTCTTCCAAGTCCATTTGTCCTGACCTTGATCAAAGTTCCCCTGCTGTGGATTGGGATATTGTGGTACAGTGTTTGATAGAAAGAATTTACAGAGAAAAATTCTAGGATAGCCACCCAGAGGACACTGATTATAAAGTACTCATGTGACAGAGCCAGCAATCCACACATCCAGATGTCAAAAGCTGGTTAATTAAGATTAAGACATATTTGCTTTAGCAAGTCCAGTCAATTTGATTCCAGAATGGTTCTTTTCCTTTTGTTCATTTCTACAGACATGTCTTTGTCTCTGTAGAGCAGTCATAAGTAGCAGAAATAACTAGAATTTCACAACAGGGTCTCTCAAGTCACAGTGAAGAATAGCTTATTTATTTGAAAAGAAAAGGGAAATTTTCTGGGAAGGAATTAAATGGTCTAGTCTTCAAGTTATAATTTTTAAACAGAAAGTATATGCCACAACTTCAAATAGTATAAAAGGTAAAGTGAGCTGTTCTGATTGACCGTAGACACATGAAGAAGAATGAAAGCTCAAGGCTGAGTCTCATTCACATTTCACCAACTCACTTGGGTAATATGCTCCATCTTGACACAGAACGAAGTTTCCCCAGTGAGTCAGTCATAAACGCTGCTGCTGACATTTCTATTTGTCTCTTTGCTTGACTATAGTACAAAGACCCAGAAAACAGTAATAGTACAATTTGCAAATTAAGATCATTTTTTGGGAGCCGTAAACTTCAAGCTGAAGGGGCTATTCAAAAAGCTATGGTAAAGGAGGTAGTAACTGTTTTATCTTTTTCCATAAAACTCTAATGCATTAGAGGGAAAAATAAAGAAACCTCAGTATAAACACTGCTATTGTAAGTTCAGTACACAACCTCTGTGATCTATCTACAACAAAGTTAAGGCTGTTGAGTATGGATAATGATAAAATTCTAAACAGAACTCATGGGAGGAACCAAAATGATCTGAAACAAGAGTTTTTAATGGGATTTATTAGGAAGACCAACCCTGGGAATTATAGTGACATACATATAAGAGTTTTCTAAAGGCAAATTACACTATGTTGGGCATTATTCTACCTCAATTTAAAGGTAAAAGGCAAAAAACCAAAGGTCATCAGCCCAAGAGTATATTAATTTATATCTAACGTAGGGTTTTTTTCACACATGAAGAAGTCCAAAGGGGAAAAAATTATAGTTCCCACAAGAAAGTTTCAGCAATAATCTTACATAATTTACAACATAAAAGGACATTTTCGTGTCCAGGAATTGTGGTTCATCAGCATTGTAAAAGTGGATCCGTGCAACTCATTTGATGCAAAAATCATATTAAAATCCTCAGGCAGCTGGCTGCTCTGCACAGCCATTCCTCCCACCTACAGTCACATTCACAACAGGTAATATTTATGGATGCTCCAGTAGAAAGACAAATACGTGACTTTTGGGGAAAAGAAGGTAAACTTAAAGGACAAGCCCAATTCTTCAGACCCTGAAGAAGCATTGCTCAGTTACCTGAAGAGACCTATGCCAGCTTGGTTCTCTATCTAGCCTAGCACAGGCTCAGGGAAGCCCTGAACAATTTCATTATCTCATGCTTTCCAAAGGCAGAAGGAGCTTGCTTTCCTATTTCATGATAATTGGATGAAAAAATGTGGGTGGGAGCACAATTCATTTCAGAGTTTGATGAATTATTTACCAATTAAGGAGATGAGCAGAGGAAGGGGAGGGCTACATAACTTTGATATGAATGTTCCTTTTATTATATTATTTATACGCATGAAATTGTTGCTTTTATTAACTAAGAGGTTAATCACTTGAATGGGATGCCTTGCATCCTTTACAATTCTGTACACAGGCAAATTGGCTAATTTTATGTTAAGAAAATTACCTGGAAGTTTTTCTAGTACTTATCTGTGTGGTGCAGTTTAATAACATTTTATAGTATGAAAAATGAGTAAACTAGCTGGGCTGCTGGTGTTGCAAAGCTACTCTGTCTCAATGGTGAGGGAAAAGGGAAGAATTCATGGGAGTCTAGTGGAAAATGGATTTTAAGAAAATTACCTTTTTTCACTTATGAGGTAGCAACATGTTATGGGGAATCAAAGCATAAACTACAAGGTCAGAAGATGTGGTCAGAGACTCAGTCCCTGCCAATCACTATCTAAGTACTTCGGACAAGTCACACGCTTTCTCAATCTTATCTTCATTTGTGAAATAAGGAGAACCCATTTATTAATCCAAATATATTATGAGAGCATCGTATGCATTCTCATCACACAGGGCACTGAGATCATAATGGTAAACAAGATTGACAAGATAGTTATCCTCTTGAAACGTTTAGTTTAGTGGGGAGAACAATACACACATTAAAAAAAAAATTCACAGGTTGTGATAAGTACCCGTCAAGAAATAAAGAGGAATAATTGGAAAATAACAA
Source organism: Aselliscus stoliczkanus (assembly GCA_033961575.1). Lineage (NCBI taxonomy): Eukaryota > Metazoa > Chordata > Mammalia > Chiroptera > Hipposideridae > Aselliscus > Aselliscus stoliczkanus. The sequence continues at coordinate 72,746,494 of CM066738.1, read as the reverse complement.
AGATACCTACTCTTGATGGGAGAGATTGAGAAAAACCCTTTAAAGAATGATAGTTAAGCTAAGACCTAAGAGATAAGAAGAAATAAACAATTTGCAGAGTCACTGGGACAGCACTCTAGGCCAAGGGAATAGCAAGAGCAAAGGCCCTGATGTCTGAAAGACTTGGTTTGTTCTAGTAACTGAGAGATGGTCAATACATGTGTGAGCCATGGGGGTAGGAAGTAAGGTTGGAGAGATAGGAAGAGTCAGATCACATAGAAACTTGTAGAACACGGTAAGAAATTTGGATTTCTGTACTAAGTTTAATGGGAAGTCACTGCAGGAGATTAATGTGATCTTGTATACACATTTTAAAGATCCTGTGTGTAGAATCAACTAAAAAGACACAAGAGAGATGCAGAGACTGTTTAGGGGACCATTGCAGTAATCTAGACATTAGAGGCTTTGACCAGAACGTTGGCAATAAATATGAAGACAAGTGGACAGAGACAAGCTATATTTTGGAGAATCATCAGATCTTGGTGATGGGAAGATTGTATCCCATTACTCCCCAAATAAAGGGAGTAGCTCATAACAGTGACTTTAGTAACATGCTAGTGCTAGATGCTGACACAAGACTGGAGACATGCAAGTTTGGGAGATATTTGCAAAGTGCACTAGAGAATTAAAGACTATTAACTGCTCAGCAAATGGTTTCTAATTCTGAAGGACATTTGTAAGTCATGAAAGGACAATGGCCATACATGGAGGTGGGAATAAGGGGTAGCAAGAAGCTCTGGCTCACTAGGATGGAAATGGTGTTAGGCAGGGAAGGCTGGAGAGGTGGGATGGGATTGAGGGGAGAGGACTTTCCTCCCATAAAACTTTGAGATTGACTTCTTTAGGTAAAGGGAAGTCATTAAAGATATTTCTAGCTGGAGGGTGACTTGATAAAGGTGGCTTTATCGTTTTTTTTGTTTTGTTTTGTTTTGTTTTTAAGAAAGATAAGTCAAAGTGATGTTTAGGATGGACCAGAAGGAAGAATAATCACAAGAAGGACATAAGTTATGGAGCTATTGCAATGAGCCACATAATCATTCTTTTAAACTGGTTTCTAGCTATAGTCTCCCCTAAATCACCAGCAACAGATGACCTTCACCCTAACCACATTTCCTTTATTTTCTCCAGAGATCAAGTTCCTTTTTCTGAACACAAGAAATTGAAATGTTAATGAGTCACTTCCTCCACACTTCTTTCCTTTATAGACAACTCCTTCTAGAACTAAAGGACTAGGAAACCAGCTGAGGCGTTTGTTATTGTTATTTGATTTAGCTCACCTTTACCCAAGAAGAGCAGCTATTCACTGGATACATGCATTGAGTCCTGTAATGTTCCAGGCACTGTGCATGGAGCATACAAGAAAAATCCCTGAATCATTGCTTAAAGATGCTCACGGGTAACCAAGAGACAACAAATAAGCTGTCCTGTCAAAAATAACCAGCAAGGCTGAGCAATGTGGGTGCCTGGTCCCCTCTTTGGTATGAGGCCATTAAGTAAGGTGACTACACCAAAAGAAAATCACACCCATACTGGGTCCAAGAGGAAAAAGAAGAGGAAACCTACAGAATATTCCTGGGCTGGTAAAGAAATTGAGCTTTAACCAAAAAGAAGGTGCTAAGTTGAAAGGCTAAAGAAGGAGAATGAAGTTCTAATGTGGAAACAGATAGGCATTGGATGGGGAAAAGAAATGAAGAGTGAAGTGTGTGAAAGGCTTTCTGGGTTAGAAGCAAAGACAAATTTAACGGCTGTTTCTTAAGCATTTGCCTTGTGCAAAGGTCTCCACCTGTCTTATCTCATTCAATTAGCTGTACAATACTATGAAATAGACCTTGTTATTATTCCCCTTTTGCAGATAAAGAAACTGAGGCTTGTCCAAGGACATATAGCTAATAAATATTTGGTTAAGTATTTCAACACAGTTGAGCCCCAGAACCTATGAGCTTAAGCACCACAGTTATGCTGTCTCCAGAGTATTCAGTCTCTAAATTCTCAAATTCGGTACAGTGATCCATCTCTCCTGCAGAACACCTATTTCTAAATCACATTCCCATGTACCTCCTGAACATCTCCAACGTGGATATTCTGTCAGTACTGCATTTTGAAATATCCAAAGAAATCTCATTCTCTTCCACCAGCCAGTCCACCCTCCTCTTCCTGCATTCTTTAGCTCATTCAAAGTAGCATCTTTCTCCCAGTTACTCAATTATCCTTGACTGGGGTGATATCCCCCAATATGGAGCCAGTTGATGAATCTTTTCTGGCCTCCTTTTAAGATAGATCATACTATTATGAGTCACTTCCTAGCTTTCCTTTTTGTCCCCATACTCTCCCTCCTGCCAATCACTGTCCACCTGCCTCGTCCTGCCAATAGAACTAGTTTTCTTCAACACCAAAGAAAGGAATCCTCAGTGAGAAGTCAGTTAAGTCCATAGACTCTGGAATCAGATAGCCAGGGTTCAAATCCCTGTTTCTACAATGACCAGCTATGGGACCTAGGCAGTAACTGAAATTCTCTTAGCTTTAGTTCCTAAATCTATTTATTAAATTAAGATAATAATAGTACCTGTCTCATAAAGTCATTGGGAAAATTAAATGAGACTCTTCAGCTTTGGTCACAGAAATTTTATCAAGATTATTTTAAGTTGGGAGCAGCTGGGTGGCTCAGTTGGTCAGAGCATGAGTTCTGAGCAATAGGGTTGCCGGTTCGATTCCCACATGAGCCAGTGAGCTGTGCACCCCCCAACAACAACTAGATTAAAAATGGCGACTGGACTTGGAGCTGAGCTGCACCCTCCACAACTAACATTGAAGGACAACAACTTGACTTGGAGCTGATGGCTCCTGGGGGAAAACACACTGTTCCCCAATAAAGTTTAAAAAAAAAAGATTATTTTAAGTTATTGATAGTGTCTTCCCTGATCAAAAGTCTCTGTTGACTCTACATCACTTATACAATGAAGTCTGGGGGAGTTCTCAGCATGGTATTCAAATTCCACCAGAAAAAAATGCCTTAACCTACGTTTCTGGACTTCTTTCCTTTTACCCAAGCTCTTTTCTCCAGCTTGCTGTAAGGATGTCGTCCACCACCCACAACTCACCTGCTCCCCAATTACCTGTTTCCCCTTCTACATCTTTATTCAAGGTGCTTCTTTGCCTGGAACAGCCTTCACCCAGAGCCACCCATATCAAAACCCATTCCTCAGGTTTAAACATCACCTTCACTGTGAGTCATGCACACACCCTCTTCATCCAGACACCCTGACAAACTCTTATGGGGCTCTATCACACCTGGGCCCATGTCTCTATACTATTGGCAGTCTTATTGATTGCCCTTTCTCCTCCTGTGATGATTTCACAAGTTGTTGACTCTACTGTGTTTAGGGAAAGCACTCCGCTCCTTTCTATCCTTCCTGCTCATATCTGAACACCTCTTACTCTACACCCTGGTACACACTCACCACTATAGTATTTTCTATGAAGAGGATCAGTAAGAACGACTCTCTAAATCCCCCCTCATACCAATTGTCTTATATATCTGATTAACACTGACCCATGCTTTAGAAGGTGACACAGCCAGAGTTAGCATAGGATGGCAAATGACCTACACCAGCCCTAATCAAGACTAGGTTATCTAATAGAAATTTCTTTTCCCAGTTCATACAATAAATTGTTAAGGAGAGATATTAATATATAGCATTGGCTTTTAAACCTGTCTGCACAATGAAATTATTTGGGGAGCTGTATTAGTTTCCTAGGGCAACCATAACAAAGACCTACAAGCTAAGTGGCTTAAGACAACATAAAAGTATTGTCTCACAGTTTGGGAGGCTAGAAGTCTGAAATCAAGGTGTTGACAGGGCCATACTCGCTCTGAAACATGTAAGGGAGAATCCTTCCTTTCCTCTTCCTAGCTTCTGGTTTTTTGCAGCAATCTTTGACATTCTTTGGCCTGTAGCTACATGACTCCAATCTCATGCCATTCTCCCTATGTGTCTCTGTCTTCCCATGGCCATGTTCTTATAAGGACACTGGTTATGTTGGATTAAAAGCACATTCTATTCCACTGTGACTTTATTTTAACTTAACTAATTACATTCTGCAATGATCTTATTTACTAATTCAGAGTTATGGGGGTTTAGGGCCACAATGTATCTTTTTTGGAGGACACAATTCAACTCATAAAAGGAGTTTAAAAAATACTATCAGTAATATCTCACCCCCAGAGTCTATAATTAAATTGGTTTGAGATGTAGCTCAGGCTTTTGAATTTTTAAAATATCCTTAAGCAATTTTATGTGCAACCAAGATTAAAAACCAAATATCAGAGGTTAAAGTCAAGGCACTTTGGAGTCAAGATGCCTGGTGATGATTTGTGCCTACACCACTTACAAGCTCAATGGTCTTGGGAAACTTGCATAACCTCTCTGTGCCTCAGTTTCTCCATCTTAATGTGAGAATAATAATAGTACCTACACCATAGGGAGGTTATGAGGACTAAATGAAGTTGTAAAAGAAAGCATTTAGAACTATGCCTGAAACCTTATTATCCCCATTATTATTATAATTCTAATAAACTTGAATCTTAATTTTTAAAAGCCTAATTATAGTATTTAATACAGAGTAATTCATCTCTATTTTAGAGATGAAACAAAGGGAGCACATAGATTCTCAATAATCAGTGGGGAAACCTAGAAAGAAATTCAGATCTGTGTACAGATCACAATCCAGCACTCTAAGAAGCCAGTGGTTTTTAATCTAGGTCTCAGGGGCCACCGTGATGGGATTGGGGGGGTGGGCGGTGTTGAGCAGTGAGGGAATGGAGCAGAACAATTCACTTTCATCTGCATCACATATTAATTTCCAATAGTATTTTGTATGAAAAGAAAAGGGAGTCAGGGTTTCCATCCCTTAAAAAATTCTGGAAAGCACTGTGCTCAATTATGTTGCCAACCTCCTGGCTTTTGCTTCCTCCCTTTTCCTTAGGGAGCAGAAAAGCTCAAGAGAGTTTCAGGTGGTTAGAAAAGGGAGATGAGGGTATAAGTCTCCATGTCTGGTAAGAAGAGGGATGAAAACTGGCCCTGCTGTAGCATTTCATAATGTCTGCTCTCAGCTGATTACTAAAATTTGTGCGAGGGAGGCAGAGAATTAAGATCTCCCAAGGCCCCATTCAGAGTCATCTCCACTGAGAAATGCAAGATGAAATGGATGGAGCACTCTTTTACCCTTATGCTTCTAATCACCGGGAAGTTCAGGAAATTGGAAACGCCCCAGAAACAACATGACATATCAAATACCAGAGCCTGGGCGATCCATCACCATCTTCATCACTGTGGTCATTACCATTCACTTCCACTCCATGGACAGCCTGTAAATCAGCCTGTGGAGCTCTTTGGGATCACTGAGTGAAAGGCACTGAATAAATGTCAGCTGGGATCATTAGAGATACCTTTCACTTTAGACAGATAAATGTTAGTGAGTCCATGTTCAAGAAAGCACCAATAGGGACCCTGGATATTTCCAGGGACACCAGCTACTAATTATGGTTCACATAGTCAGAAAATTAAGATGGAAAAGGAGAGGCCTTTCTTGTCTCACAATATTAAAAATACTCCACCAGCATAAAAACTCATTTACTACACTTGGCAGGAATAGGGACATATTTCTGGTCCTATGTGCTTTCTCCAAGATGAGAAAATAGGCAGAGAACCAAATAATCTGTGATACTCCAAATCCATTAGGGTAAATATTTGGAACCCCCACTGAAGATATAAGCACCAAGCCAAGGATGTTTATAGGAAGACCGTGTTCCATTCTGCCACCCTGAGCCCTCTTGTATCTTTCCCAGGGACCTTCTCTTCAGAAGTGATGGCTCTCTACCATGTGCCCACTCTACAGAACAGGCAGGATCTCCTACAATAGCTCTAGAAACATAGGTTGGGTCTAGAGATTATGACTTCTCCCATGGAAAATTTTCTAAGACTTCCCAGTATTGGAACAGTATGTTTTCCAGATCTGAATTTATCCGTCTCTCTTGCACAGAATGCTAAAGCTTCATCTGGCATATTCCCTTGTATGCTATGCATCAATGGGTTACTTTGGCCTAGGTTCTTGGTTTTCCGTTGAACTGGGTACCAGGCCCAGGTTCCTATGCACACTGAGGAGGGAAGTAGGCCTTTTAAGTAGATTTTTTTATTGTTCATTGTTTACTGAGTGCTGAAAGAATTCTCAGTAAAGTATTGGATGGATTCTCAAGGTCCCCTGAGGCAGAAAGTCCAAAATAAAGAGACTGAAGTAAGTGACTCATACAGAAAACTGCTCTGCTGGGAAGAAGGGCCAAGTTGTTCATGGTCTGTACATGAGCCAGGTGGGTGGGAGTATGTTTATGTCAGAACTTCCAAAGACCAACTTCCAATGAGGCCTTCTGGGGACATGAAGCTCTAGTCAACTCTGTCTTTGGGGGAAAACTTCTTCCTGCAAAATAGGAGGCAAGGCCACAGGATGATTCTGGAATTTCCCATTTAACAACTACATGGATTATATTTGTCACTGGAACACAAACACCTTTTTTCAGTGCTGTATTTATTCAAAGCCTAGAAATGGCACAGAATTAATAAGCTCAGAGTGGAGAAGTCCACGATTCAAAAAGATGTGAGCATATTGGGCTCAATTCTGCTTGTCAGGGTTCCTCTTTAGTAGGGATTGAGCTCTCAGCCTTCAGATCTACTCTGCCTTTTAAACTGCATTCTGAGAACTCCTGTACAGCTGCCATGTTGAGCTGACTGGAACTCGAGTTTCAGTAATACAGGTGTTTATCCATTGGAAAGGAGGCTAGGAAAACCTAGTGAATTACTGAAGAGTGTAGGTAATTCCATGACATTAGTATATATTCCTAACATATGCAAGCTAGCCCCTTAGTGGAAGAGAGGATTGGGTCTTCCTCTTGTTATTTTTCTTCACCCCCACCACATTATTTATCTGCTGTTAATAATCTAGAACAGGTTGGAGTATGGGGGGACGGGGGAAAGAGAGGATAAGGGAGCTGTTCCCTTACTTGAAACAATGCTGCTCTAAGATGATGTCTTAGTCATTTCAGGCTCCTACATATTAGCATAGAGTGGCTGGCTTAAACAACAGAAATTTACTTTTTACAGTTCTGAAGGCAGGGAAATCTAAGATCAAGGTACTGGCAGTTCCATGTCTGATGAGAGATGTTTTCCTGCTTTGCAAATAGCCATCTTTTTATTTTATCTTTACATGGCAGAGAGCAGAGATTAGGGACAATCTCTCATGTCTTTTCTTAAAAGGGCACTAATACCATTCATGAGGGCTCCACCCACATGTCCAATTACCTGCCAAAGCCTCCACCTACAAATACAATCACTTTGGGGGTTTGGATTTCAACATACGAATTTTGGAGGGATAGAAACATTCAGTTCAAAACAGATGGCTTCTTGCTCTTTGGGCCAAGCAGATTTTTAAACTGATTCCTGGTCTCTCATGGGCATTTTTGTGGATTTACCTGAGACTCCCTTGCTGGGATTCATCTGGCTGCAACTCCTGTGAGTCTAGATTTTCTTCTTCTTCTTCTTCTATTGGCCATTCCTAGCACTCCTCAGGGCATTTGCCAATTTTCTTTATGGAACGTAAATGCTGAGCAAAGAGCAGCAGCCAAGAGTTTATAACAGTCTCACTGACAAGGGAGTTGAAAATTGGTGCACAGGGCTACCAAGGCAGCTAGGACTTGAGAAGTCATGATCTGAGAGAAAGCTAACTGCAGAAACGTAAAGTGGATATTACATGTGCAATTTTTCCTTGAGGTATTTCCCAGCTCCTAAGCTGCACATGTGTGAGGCAAATTGCCAAGAAACCAAGCAGAAAGCAGCTGCTAAGAAGCTAAAAACCTAAGCAGATATTTCAGTAGTCTCTTGGTTCTGGGAAGACAAAAATTGAAGTTCATAGCTGCCAAGAAAGAGAAACCTTAATAAGCATACCAGGTTTATTCTTTAGATCGTTGAAGAAGTAGGCTCTAGGAATAAAGACAAACCTAAAATAGAACAGATCTCACCAGCCCTCCAATTGAATCTGAAACCCAAGTCCAGTGGATCAAGATGAGAGTCTATCTGCCTGTCAGGAGAAAATGAAATGCTCTCTAAAGGGAGATGTCTCAATAGCATCTGTAACTTTTCAGATATAATGCTTGGCATAAGATCAAATTTACCAAGTAAGCCAGATTACAGGATCAAATAAACAAAACCCAACAGTTTTTAAAAAAAACAAAAACAGAAAACCAACTTTAGAAAAAGGCTAAAAGGTGAATATTTGAATTACTGGACATGGACTTTAAATGAATTATAAATAACTTAATCAAAATAAAAAATAAAACATGGAAAATTTCATCAGAGTGCTGGAATCTATGAAAAGACAGTTAGAAAACATAGAGCTCAATAACACAACACTAAATTAAAAATTCAATAGATGGCTTTAGTAACAGATCAGACATAGCAGAAGAGAGGATAAGTAAACTGGAAGATAGGTCAGTAGAAAATATTAGAATTGATATTTTCTCAGAAGGAAAAAAAAGCATAACAAAGCATAGAAAAATAGCTTAAGAGACATTTGGGAAATAATGAAAATGAGTCTCATAAGTGTAATTGGAGTCTAAAAAGGAAAGGAAAAAGAAAATGGAACAAAAGAGGTACTCTTAGAATTTTCCAAAACAAACAAAAGGTATTAACACATTAAAGAAACACTACAAATCCCAAGTATGATAAGTACAAATAAAACTATATCCATGAAATTGCTAAAACACAAAGATAAAAAAGAATATCTTTTAAACAGAGAGAAAGTAGACACATGATTTTTAGAGGAGCAACAATAGGATAATGACTGAATTTTCAACACAAACTATACAGCAAAGAAACAAGAAAGTATAAGAAGTCAATAACTCCAAATGAGTATTGTCTCTGTCTAACAATAGTAATAATGTCTTTTGTAATTAAAAATATATGTAGAATAAAAATACATAAAAATAATAGCACAAAAGTGGGTAATGGATAAATGGAGTTAAAGTATTATAAGAACTTCTCCATAAAGTTAAACATGTTGATTTAAGTTAGACATTCATCAATCAAGAATGAATATTAGAGAGGATCTGGTCAAGGTGGTGGAGTAGGTAAAGGCTGTGCTTCCCTCCTCTCACAGCCATATCAAAATTACAACTAAAATACAGAACAACCGTCACTGAGAATCACCTGAAGTCTAGCTGAACCAAAGCCTTACAACTAAGTACATATGGAAGAAGCCACCCAGAGACTGGTAGGAGGGCATAGACATGGAACAAGCTGGTTTCAAACCTGTGTGTGACCATTAAAAATAAGGAGGAACATCTCAGCTGCAGAGTTTCCCCCCACCCTGAGAAGCAAGAGGTCCCAGCCCAACACCAGGAAACCACCCCTGGGTTTCAGTGCCAGGGAGAGAAATCCCCATGACTTCTGGCTGTGAAAACCAGAGGAGATTGTAGCTGAGTGAGATGAAGAGCACTGCAGTTCCAGGTGCTCCTCTTTTTTTTTTTTTAAAGATTTTATTGGGGAATTGGGGGAGGGGAATAGACCAGTTGCTGTCCTTTTGTTCTTCAGTCTAGTTGTGGAGGACATTGCTTCACTGGCCCATGTTGGTATCATCATTGCGCTCTTCTCGGGTGAGGCAGATGGGTCGCCAGCCTCTGGATGACCACTCACAGTGGCTCTTGGCAGCTCTCACCGGCTGCCAGCTGCTCACACTGGTTGCAGGCCACTCACTGTAGCCTATGGCAGCCCACTGGAGTAAGGGCTGCAGCTATGCCGTCCCGGAGACTTACAGAAGCCCAGCTCCAGGTGGAGCTGTTGTTCACCATTTAGCTGTAGAGGGCAGTGCCACTGGCCCTCATATGTGGGATCTGAACCGGGGCTGCTGGCATCCCAAGCCAGCACCTAACCAACGCTCCACTTGGCAAGCCCACAGGTGCTCCTCTTATAAAGGCCCATACACAGATTACTCACTGACAGACACCCTCATTCTGAACTCCAGCGCTGGGAAAGTAGCTTGAAAGGCAACAAAGACGACTTAGGAGGAACTGAATTGTCTGGTTTTTGGGCAAAGGTGGGGGAGCAACTTTCTCCCAGATGGAGAAGCTGGTGGAAGTCATTGTTTCCTGTTGAACCCTCCCCCCACCTCCCCCAAGATGCAGATGGAAGCCATATCTGAGTTTCTATCAACCTGGCTAACAGCATTTCTATCAACCTGGCTAACAGCCCTTATTCCCTGAGACACCACCCCATCAAACTTTCCAGCACACCCAAGCCTCTTCCAGTGGCTTTTCAGTATAAACAGCTTGTCTTGGCTCATGCTGTGGACTATCCTAAAATCTCTCAAAGGTTCACAAAATTCAAACAAGCAGCATCTGGCTTTGGCATGTTCTGTACATGTGGCTGAGCAGCCCTAAGCCCAGCACTGTCCATAGCCAGCCTCAGTTTGTGATTTGGCCTCTCAAGGCACCTCCAAGCCCAGCATGAATGGTGGCCACTTGTGGATTGCTTTGTGACTCATGCCATGTGGCCCTGAGCGGGACACAGGCTGAAGCTGAATTTGGCCTGCAGCAGGTCCCCTCCCAGGAGTTCCCAGGACTGGCACGCTTATTGGCCAGCTTCAGACCCAGATGGAACATCATCCCATCACCTGTGGAGATGACACACCCAAAGGGTACACAGAGCAGACATCAGAACCTTGTTAAAGTGATCCTGCTGTACAGGGTCAGCCCCTGCACAACAACTCCTCCATTGTAGTCATGGCCAGTCCTCACAACCATTCAGCCTGAGGATCAATCAACAACCAAGGCTCAACTACAAAAGGAGGGCACACACAACCCACACAGGGGACACAGCTGGAGTACCCAGCTCAGGTGACCAGGGAGACTGCACCACTGAGTCCTATAGTACATCTGCTACAAAAGTCCACTCTACTAAGACCGGAAGATATAGAAGCCCTGACTAATACACAGAAACAAACAAGAAGGTGGCCAAAATGGGGAGACAAAGAAATATGTCCTAAAAGAAAGAAAAGAACAAAGCTCCAGAAAAAGAGCTAAACAAAATGGAGACAAACCATCTACCAGATGCAGAGTTCAAAACGCTGGTTATAAAGATGTTCAATGCTTGCAGGAAGGACTTTAACAAAGAGATAGGAATCATAAAAATGGAGATAGAAAACATAAAAAAGAATCACTGAGAAATAAAGAATACAATAACTGAAATGAAGAAAACATTACAGGGAATCAATGATAGATTAGATGAAGCAGAAGATCAAATCAGTGATTTAAAAGATAAGATAGCAGAAAACATCCAAACAGAACAGCAAAAAGAAAATAATTTTTTTAAAAATGAGGATAGTTTAAGGAGCCTCTGGGACAACATCATGTGTACCAACATTTGCATTAGGGGTACCAGAAAGAGAAGAGAGAGAGCAAGGAGTTGAAAACCTATTTGAAAACTTTCTGGCTGAAAACTTCCCTAATCTGGTGAAGAAAATAGATATATAAGTCAAGGAGGTGCAGAGAGTCCCAAACAACATGAACTGAAAGATACCCACACCAAGACACATCATAATTAAAATGCAAAAGATTAAAGACAAAGAGATAATCTTAAGAGCAACAAGAGAAAAACAGTTACCTTCAAGGGAGTGCCCTTGAGACTGAATTGTACACCTAAAACCTATGTAACTTTAGTAACAATTGTCACCCCAAAAAACTTTAATTTAAAAAAAAAAAAGACCATCAGTTGATTTTTTCAACAGAAACTTTGCAGGCCAGAGGGGATTTGTATGAAATACTCAAAGTGATGAAAAGTAAGAACCTACAACCAAGATTATTCTACCCAGAAAAGCTAGCATTTAGGATTGAAGGACACATAAAAAGCTTCCTAGGCAAGAAAGAGCTAAAAGAGTTCATCAATGCCAAACCAGAATTACAAGGAATCTTAGAGGGACTACTTTAAGACCAAAAAAAGGAAAAAGAAAAAGATACAAAATATGAATAATGAAATGTCAATAACTACATATCTATCAACAATTACTTTAAATGTAAGTAGATTAAATGCTCCAATCAAAAGATAGAGTGGCTGAATGGATAAGAAACAAGACCCTTACAGAAGCCAGCGGCCCTGGTTTGGTCCCACATATGAGGGCCAGTGACACTGTCCTCAAAAAAAAAAAAAAAAAGACCCTTACATATTCAGCCTACAAGATACTCCCTTCAGATCAAAAGACACACACTCGGCCGGCCGAGTGGTGCAGTGGTTAGGAGCTGGCTTGGGACGCCAGCGGTCCCAGTTCGGATCCCACACTGCCCTCTAAAAAAAAAAAAGACACACACAGACTGAAAGTAATGAAATAGACAAAGATGTTTTATGAAAATGGAAACAAAAGGAAAAAACCTGTGGTAGTAACAGTTATACCAAACAAAATAGACTTTAAAAAAAAAGACTATAACAAGAGACAAAGAAGGGCCCAGTAATCCCACTTTGGGCTATTTATCCAAAGAAACCCAAAATAGAACTTTGAAGGGATTTGTGCATCCATATGTTCATTGCAGCATTGTTTATAATGGCCAATATGTGGAGGCAACCTGGATGTCCATCAATAGATGAGTGAATAAAGAGTAGGTGATACATATATTCAATGAAATGTTTCATGGTCAGAGAAGGGAATGAGTTTTTGTCATCTGTAGTGGCATGGGTGAACCTGGAGGGTATTGTGCTGAGTGGAACATGTCAGACAGAAAAACACAGATGGTTGCCAGATGGGAGGAGTGTTAGGGAAAGGTGAAAAAGCGGAAGGGATTAAGAAGTACAAATTGGTTGGTTTAAAGTAGTCATGGGGATGTAGAGTATAGCATAAGGAATATCATCAATAATATTGGAATAACTATGTATGGTGTCAGATGAGTACTAAGTTTGTCAGGGTGGGGGATTGAGGTAGGGTGAAAAAGGTAAAGGCATTAAGAAGTAGTTAATTGGTAATTACAAAATAGTCATGGGGATATAAAGTAAAGCTTAGGGAATATAGCTAATAATATGGTAACACCTATAGTGCCAGATGGGTACTAGACTAATCAGGAGGATCACTTCTTAAATTATATAAATGTGTAATCACTATGCTACTATATACCTGAAATTAATATAAAATAATATTGAATGTTAACTATAATTTAAAAATTATAGATGAAGATGAAGAGGAATAAGAGGTTAAAATTTCCAGGTATAAAACAAATAAGTCACGTGGATGTAATGTACAGCATAAGTCAATAATATTGTGATAGCATGGTACAGTGTCAGATGGTTACTACACCTATCATTGTGATTGTTTCTTTAGGTGTATAAATATTTAATAACTATGGTGTACACCTGACAGTAATAAAATATTGTATGTTAAGTATAGTTTAATAGAAATCTTAAAAAATGAAAAAAAAAGAATGAATATTGAAATTTCTTTTTAAAAAGAGAAAAAAATGTATAACTTCATACCAATTATATAATGGATGCAAAAGAAGGTCATAAGTAGAAAAAAAACAGACGAAAACACAGAAAACAAATAAGGTGATACATGTAAATCAGATATATCTGTAATTACACTAAATGGAAAGAGAACAAACATTCCAATTAAATATAAACACAACTGGAATGGATAAAGCAAATAAAATCTCACTATATGTGCTTGTAAGAGACAAAAGCATACCTTAAAATTTGAAAGTAAAATGTTGGAAAAGATATACCATGTACTCCATAGCCAAAAGTTGTTTGTTGTAGCTATAATAATATCAGACATAATAAACTTTAAGGCAACAAGTATTACTAGAGAAAAAGAGGGATATTCCATAATGATAAAAGTGTCAATCCACAGACTATATAATAATTCTAAAACCATATGCAACAAATTGTACAGGCTCTAAATATTTAAAGCAAAAACTGACTGAACTAAATGGAGAAATGGGTAAACCCCCATACTTCTAAGTTTATAACATTTCTAGTAACTAATAGAACAAGCAGACCACCCAAAATAGTAAATATATTGTAGGTGATTCGAGCCACATAATTAATAAACTTAACCTAGTTAATATAACAAACCATAACATACAACAACTTCTCAATACAATTTTTTTTTAAATGTACATGGGAGTCTCTTGGTTCTTGGCCATATGCTTGGTCATAAAGCAAGTCTCCAACAAATTTCAAAGGAATTTAATAATGCAGAATATATTCCCTGACCTCTGAAATTAAGCTAGAAATCTACAAATGCTTGCACATTAATTCATGGATAAATGAAAAAATATATTACAATAGAAATTAGATAATATTTTTAATTCAATAATTAAAATATAACATATCAACACTTGCATGATGAAAATAAAGGAATACTCACAGGAAATGTGTAGCCTTAAATGCACAAACAAGAAAGAGGAAAAGGCTTAAAATCCTCAAGATAGCATCCATATCAAGAAGTTAATAAAAGACTGCAAATCAAGCGAAAAGAAAGCGGAGGCGTTGGGGGGGGCAGGGGGAGGATAAAGATGAAAACAGAACATACTGAAATAGAAAACAAACATACAATAGAGAAAATCATCAAGGCAACAAAGTGAAACTTTGAAAATGTTAATATTAGCAAATACTTAGCAAGACTAATCAAGAAAAAAGAGAATAAGGAACTCGTTATCAATATTAAAAACAATAGATGCTATCACTACAGACGCAACAGACATTTAAAACGGTAATGAGAGGTTGTTATAAACAAATTTGTGACTCTAAGTTTGAAATTTTAGATGAAATGGGAAAATTCTATGAAAAAGACACCTTATCAAAGCTGACATAAGAATTGTAAATTCTGAATAGTCCTATGTTTGTCTACAAAATTGAATTTAATTCTGTCAGTTATTTCTTAGCTCCAAATCCACCCTTCATTGCTTTGTTTGTGATACTAAAACATTTCTCTTTTGCAGGCTGGCACAACCTTAAGCTTTCTCAGCAGAGGGTTCTAGAAGGACATCTGGAGAGGGAAAAACCCTTTCTTCCTGGTTCCAATGTACTTTTCTCAGTTTGTTCGTATGGTGCACATAGCCAACAGCAGGCAGACACCCAGAAGCACTCTCCTGCCAGCTTGCTACCCTGGACCACAGTTCCCAGTTCATCAGCCTTCAGTCTTCCAGCATCCCAATAGGGGGTTTCTTACCTCAAGTTTCCTATATGCCAGCCTTGGCCAGCTAGCACTCCAGCCAGAAGCTTTCAGTTTGCCATTCCTGACCCATAATTCTATGCCTGCCAGCCTCAGCCCACTAGCTGTAGATGAGCTCTGTCCCATGGAAACCCAAAAAATGTCTCCAGTATCTAGTGGTCTGCAGTCATGCCTCCTTCCACAAAACTTGAATCCCAAACTAAGAGAGGGAACAACCCACTTTCAAGTTTGTTGCTGCCTTAAGTATTCTTCTTCAGCCCTAGAGTATTCTTTAGCATTCTCTTTGTTCCCTTTTAATAGCTAAAATGCTATAAATATCTAGTAACTCTTTATATTAAACTTTCCCCATTTAAATTACTGTGTGGTGTCTGTCTCATGTCTGGACTTGACTGATGCACTAATTTAGTTTTTTTAAGTCTTCCTGCAAAATAAATTTCAGGGCCAGATGTTTTCACCAGTGATTTCTTCCAAAAATTGAAAGAATAACAGCAATTTTACATAAACTGTTACAGAGTATAAAAATAAAGAGGTAACCCTTCCCAATTCATTATATGCTGCTATTATAATATTAATACCACAATGTAACAAGGATTGCACAAGAAAGAAAAATTAAAGACCAATATCACTCATGAATATAGGTATAAAACACCTAAGCATAAACTTAGAAAATATAATCTGTCAATATCTTAAGATAATGCATCATGAACAAAATGGCTTATTCCTAAAATTCAAGATTGCCTTAACATTTTAAAATCAATCAATAGAGTTCACCACATAATAAAAATAAAAGATAAAATATTTATGTTCATTTTAATAAATTCAGAAGTTCAACACCAATTCATGATTTTATAAAATACTATAAGAATTATTAATGAATTTAGCAAGGTTGTTGTAAATACAATATACAAAAATTAAACGTATTTCCATGTGTTAGTAACAAAGTTGCATTATTAAAATACCTTTTAAATTAAAAAAATATCAAATATTGGGACAAATCTAATAAAAGATTGTACAAAACTATACACACACCATAAAATATTACCAATAGAAAATTAAGAAGAAGAAGAATGTACTTGTTCATGAATTAGAAGACAATATTGTAAAAATGTAAATTCCCCCCCCAAATTTAGATTTGATTATATTTGATTTACAGTTTCAAGGCAATTACAATAAAAATTCCAGCAATTTTTATGAAAATTGAATTTATGTAGAATGCAAAAGATCAAGAGTAGTAGACCGTCTTGAAGAACAAAGTTGAAGGACTTCATTTATCAGATATCAAGTTTTATTGTAAAGCTACAGTAATTAAAACCAAGTAGTATTTATGCAAAGATTGACAAAGAGATCAAAGGGACGGGAATAGGAAATTCACAGACAGATCCAGACTTTCATAGTCACGTGATGAATGACAAAGCCCCTTTGCAATTCAGTGGGGAAGGGATTGTGTATTCAATAAATGGTACTGGAGTAATTGAATATCCATATGGGAACAAAACACACCTTGATCCATGCCTCAAACCAAACACAAAAATCAATACCAGATGGATGATAAACCTAAAATGCAAAAGGAAAAGCAATAAAGCTTCTAAAAGATAATACACGAAAATAACTTCTCAACTTGGGGGTAAGCAAAGATTTCTTAAACTGGACACACAGAAAAACACTAGCCAATCAGGAAATAATTGGTGCATTGGACTTTATAAACATAAAAAATTTGCTTATTAAAAGATATTATTAATAGAGTGTAAAATATGAATATTTATTTACATTACTGGCCTGTGCCCACAAGGCCAGTCATGAATTACAGCAAGAGATCTGAGAGCCATCTACACAGATGCCAGGGCAACACAAACAGAGAGCATGAAATCAGGATGGGGAATCAGGGAAGTCTTCCAGGAGGAGGAGCTCTGAAAGACAAATAGGAGTTAGCAAGATTCATATAGAGAATAAAGTATTGCAGGTAGACAGAACAGTATGTGCAAAGAACCGGAGGCATCAGACAGTGTAACTAGTTGTGTATACCTTTAGCAAAGCTAATGTTTATGACAAAGGAAAGCAGGTGGCCAGACCTAAAAAAGGGAATATTTCTTATGAGCCTTGTCTGTTCTAGACCTAGGATGTAATGATGACTTAGACGTGGTCATGGCCCTTGAGGAACCAACTGCCCAGAAGGGGATATATGCTGGTAATGAAATAAGACAGAAAGAGGTGCTGTAACAGTGGTAGGCACACAGTGCCATTTGAGTTCAACTTCAACATGATTCCTCAGATTTTGACTGATTCCCGTTTTCCTAGGTAGTATTAAGTACAACAGTCTTCAATTCCTTATCTCTACTTGGGGATTACAGTTTCTCAGGACCAATAAGTTAAGAGCAATATGGGAAGGGTTTACCTTGCCTTTTTCTTTATCTAGTTTTCAGTCCAGCCCAGTTAATAACACTTTAATAGAATAAAGTACCTTTGTCTCATTAGGGACCATTGCCAAGTGAATGCAATGGGAATTTTAAATTACTAAATCCACACAAAAAAATCTTTCATATTTATCCAAAAAGCATATAATTATAAGGAAAGAACATACATTGGGAATGAATAATTGGATCATAAAATCTATCAAATGTCATTTTATTCGTTTTGTCCAAGTGTCTGTGTGAAATGATTCTAAGCAGCATGTGATGTCAATATCTATTGAATGCCAACATTACACAGGGATGCATAAATTAACCTCCAAGAGAATTAATAACATATAAATGTATCTCCACTAAATATGTTTCAAATTTACTTGTTATACATTCACTAAATGTATAGGCTTTTTAAAGTTATATTTTTGGCCGTGTCTCTTTTAAAACCACAAGATTTTTCTTTCTTTTTTGGAGATGCAGTGGAGCCCCATGCCAAGGCTGTTGTATATGGTGATGATAGCAGGCAGCTCCGATTACCACAACTACAACACCCAGACAGGAGCACAAAGAGACCTAGCTTGTTCTAGGCTGCTATGAATTAGAGGCCCCATTGTTAGTTCTCAGAGTATTTCTTAGGCGATTCTTTCACCTAGCTCTCTCTATGGGTTGGTTCATCTGGAGTTGATGAAGGAAGAGCTATTTCAGGGCCAGAGCCTGCAATTCTACACAGCCTTTCACAGACACCTGGGGGTCCAGGCACCACTGTGGGTGGCTTTTCCTCCTCAGCCTGGACTGGGCCTGAGTTTAATCCCTGTCGCCACTCTGTACCCCTGTTCAGCCTTTCTCCCCTTTTGTTGTGGGGGGAACATATTTTTCCACTTTTACTTGATGAAGTAACAATAATCATTTCTTTAAAAGCAGATTCCAAGATGTTAGGTTTCTTTTTAATTTTTTAACTAACTTTAAGAAGAGAAACTAAATAGTCCTTGATTAAGAACCTAACAGTCCTTTCCATCCTCATACAACACCCCTGTGAAGCAGGTATTTCTATTAGGTCCCATGTAGAATGCAGAGAGTAGTACTTAAAACCATTGAGACTGCATGGATTCAAATCCTCACTTCGGTGCTAACAAGCTGTGTGACAGTGAGCAAGGAACTTAACATATCTGTGCCCTATTTCCTCATTGATGAAATTGAAAACATTGTTTTTTCTATTTCCTATGATTATTATAAAGTTTAAATAAGATAGTATGTTAAAAACACTTAGAATAGTGCTTGGAATTATAGTAAACACTCAGACAAAATTTGTTGCTGTTCTGTCATTTTATATATGCCGGAACTGAAATTCAGTCATTACTAAAGTAATGAAGCTGTTAAGAATAGAGTTGAGATTTGAACCCAGATCTGGATTGCTCACTTATTCATTAATACAACAAGCTGTCTCAGTTACCCATTAAGTTGTTACTGGAACACAATTCACATCTTGCATTTCATCACATCTGGCAAGTGTGACATTAACTTTTGTTCTGAACTGTCTATTTAAGGGCATTTATAAAGCAAGAGCCTTGGAAGATAGAGATAGTGTATCCTTCTAGAGCAAAGCATAGACATGCTTACTCTTCATTAAATGATTTGAGATCCTCTTCTGTAACGCATGTACATGCATCTATCTGGGTCTCTTGCCATCTCTGCTCTGGAGTTTAGGGGCAAGGGAAACTGACAGAAAGAAATGTGCTGATGCTTACACTGCTTGCTGTGCCACGCTATCTCTGACCTAGGAGTTTCATGTCTTCTTTCAGTGTCCATGAAACTCTGGTAAGCTAATATCTTAGTCCCTTCAAGCTGCTATAACAAAATACCACAGTCTGTTTGGGTGGCTTATCAACAACAGAAATTTACTTCTCACCGTTCCAGAGGCTGGGAAGTCCAAATCAAGGTGCCAGCATGGTCACATTCTGGTGAGGGGTCCCTTCCTGGTTCGTAGTTGGCACCTTTTTGCTGTGTCCTCACACCACAGGAGGGGTGAAAGATCTCTCTGGAGCCTCTTTTATAAGAGCACTAATCACATTCATGCAGGCTTCATTCTCATGACCTAAGCACTTCCCAAAGACTTGGCCTCCCAATACCATCTCTTTGGGGGTTAGGATTTCAACATATGGATTTGGAGAGGACACATTCAGTCCAGAGTAGCTAACTTGTTATCTTGCAATTATGGTAAAATTTCTTCTTAGTTCTTGGCAGTATTGGTAGTGAGAATGGGATCTGACAGATGCCTGGCTTTCCTTTCTAGAAGTGGAAAAAGGACCCTGCAGGGTATGTTTAGAGATATGAAAGGACTCCTGAGATCTGGTAGAATGCTCTTGCTAAAGTGGTAGGCAAGTGGGGAGTAACAAATGTTAATGAATATTTAGAGAATGAGCAGAAAGTGGTAAGATTGAACAAGCACCCAAATGGGGTCTTGGTTTTTGCCTGTTCTCCTTTAGAAGGAAGGAGGAAGAAATGTCACAAGGACAATAAAGCAGCAACCATGCAGCCCTAGTCAAAAGGCAATATGGCTGTGAGTCTCTAAAGCTCAAATGAATGGTGTCAACAGTGAGTATATTGAGCTTTAGGTGGACTGAAAACATTAGAAGTTTGTTGATTGAGTTGGGAGCAATTGGTCACTGGAAAGTGAAAGTGAATGGCACAGCCTTACTTATTAGCCCAGAGTCTCTCTCTCTACATGTCCCCTCATACCTGCCTCTCAAGGGTGGGACCTTGAGAACCATATGCACTCGTCTGAATATACTAGGGAGCACAGGAGAGGAGAAGGAAACTAACTGTATCATACTATTGGATACAAGGGCCCAAGTTACTATTATACCTGGTCCCATGAAAGGATGGAAAACCCAAATTCAACGATGGGATTTGAGCAATACTCACAGTGAGCAAGAGAAGCTAAAGTGAACTTGAGCCTCTGTGACTGATGATTTTGCCTATTGGAGCCTCTCACAAAGGGAGACAACCTCCACTCAGAGGTGTCCCTCGGGGTTTCGCACCTGACATGACTGACAAACAGGTACATGCTTTTTGGAAAGCAGCCATTAGCTCCCTAAGGGGCTCTTGTCAAAACTGAACACGTGACCCACAGAAAACTTGTGACTGTCTGGTATTCCTTTTTGGTGCAGGTTAACTAAAACTCAAAAGCTAACAAGGTAAGAAGAGTTCAACATGACCTACTTGACAAGAAAGAAGAGAGGAGGAGAAGGAAGAGAAGGAGAAGAAGAAAGGGAGAATGATGAGGGTGAGGATGAAGAGAAGGAGAAGGAGAAGGGGAAGGGGAAGAAGAAGGGGAAGAAGAAGAAAAAGAAGGAGAAGGAGGAGGAGGAGGAGGAGGAGGAGGAGGAGAATGAGGAGGAGGAGGAGGAGAAGAGGAAGGAGAAGAAGAACAACAAAATCAGCCTGGTCCCAGCTGCATCTTGGCTTTACATGCAAAAGTGGTAGCCATCCCTTGAGGAAATTTTATCCCTCATTCTACCATTTAAAGTAAAGCCACTGTTTCACAGAGGTTTCCTTGAAGGTATCCACTAAGCCTGCTGGGCCTGTAAAACCTCCTTGACAGCTATACAGACCTGGTCACTTTGCTCAGTGGGCAGAACTCAAAGCCATGTCACAGCCGTGGCCAATAATCCCTTTGATGAACCATATTTTATTTTTCCTGGCCATTTGGAGTCCTGACTCTTTGGCTTAACTCTTTGGTTTGCCATTTGGAAAACTACAGATTGGCAGATTAAATACACCCCTCTTTGGGGTCATGAAATATGGAAACATATGACTGCTAATCAGACCATGTGGGTCACTCCTGTAGATGCCCACAGTTAGAACCAGAAAGAGTCTGTGCTCTGATGAGACCAGCTGGAATCAAGCTCCTGATTGGGTCTGCAATGTCCGGCTTGCTACCATTGTTGCCTGGATCCATCATCTTCCCAACCACAGCCACAAGTTCACCATCATGTTAGCTCAAAGGAAAGGACTCTGTGTTTCTGAAGCATGAGCTACCACATGCCAGACTGGTGACTTCTGCCAAAAGCTGAACCACTTATCTCCTAGTGAGAAAGGCCACATTATAGCCTTGAAGTTAATATGTCATGTTTTTTAATTTTGGAACTAATTGCAGTCTGAAAATGATGAACCTTTTATAATACAAACTACCTAATAATTGACTAATAGTCAAAATATTCAATAGAACTTCCATACTCCCTACCATCCACAGGTATATGGTATTATTCAGACTTGGAAAGGCCTCCATTTCCTTTTCTTGGTCCATATATTTTCATAAGACAATTTGGTCATTGAATGTGGCTATTCCCAGAAAGGGAATATTTTCTCTTGGCCACTTTCAGGGTAATAATTAGAATTAAAATGGTTGGCAGGAAGTGGTAATATATAAACCTATTTTGAAAATTCTTAATTCTACCTGACTATTCCTAGGCATGAAGTTATTTTCTTTCTCCTAACAGAAACCCCAGGCCAATCTGGTTTGTCCATCCTCTGGGAAGTAGAACAGCCAAAAGGTGGTCCATGAGACCCAAACTTGATTTGAATTTAGCCACCAGGATTCTCTTGTTAACCTGACATAGTCACAGAGGAGGAGGATGCCATTTGGTTGAGTACACTACTCACTGAGTCCCTCTACAGTGGCCTACAAGTGTCACGGTGGGGGAGATGAGTCTGTAAGTTTTATAAAAATGACCTTGTGCCTCTCACCTTTGACCCCTCTGAATGAAAGATCTAGGAGGAATAGGAAATCATTAAGAAAAAGATGACATTATAGCTCCTGGAATGGGACACACCACTTTTGTGGCCATGGAAGGTGAATAACAACCTTGGCACTTGAGGAGAGAATATCTGAGAATCCAAGAGGGATGGAAGGGGAGAGATTCTAATGGTTTTCGTCTTTAATTAACTTCCTTGGACCCTTCTTCATGAAGAAAAACACTCTGGTGTCGCCTTCCCAATTTGATACAAGCATCTTAAATTTGATTGACTTCTAGGTCTGCCAACCTCCAGCAGATAGCTCTGACAAGTATAGCAAAACAGCAGGGGATGGCCTCAGTTTCTTCATCTAGTCAGGCAAATAACTGTCAATACCAGTATTTCTGTCATCGTTACTCAGTCACTCCATGGGGCAGATGAATGCCTCCTGTCTAATAGCATGGACAACAAGAACAGGTTGGACTAATTGTTCTCAGACCAGAAATAAGGATTAGACTCATTTGAACTGAACTGATAAATTTAAGCTCTACCAGCCAGTTGGGAGGCCAAGTTGGAAATGTTGTCAGCCTGTGCCCTCCAACTTATATAGGTCTCACCTAAGAGTGGAAGGAGGCATCAATTTTAAACAACACTTCCTTCCCAGACGAATCATGGATGCTCCTGGGACTGTAATTCTAATGTGTAAGCCAGGCATTACCTTGCATCACAAGAGTGTTCATAAGAGACTTAAAGTCTGATGATTAAGGAAATATCATCAGTAAATCACGTAGCCCTCAGATGACTGGGGAGCTCTCTCCAAACTGAAGCTACCTTAGATTATTTGGGACAACCTCTAAGAGGGATAACTGACATTATTTAACCACACCCAGCAGGGAAATTTCTCTGTGATGGGAGTCATTCAATTAGAAAAAGGGATCCAAAATTTGTCCCTAACTTTAGCTGAAGAGATCAGTGACACAACTTTGGGTCTTGAAGGTCTCGAAGTTCAGCCTCAGCTCACTGGCCAGGATTGTTATTGATGAGAGAATTGCCCTAATCTCCTCCTTGTAGGCCAAAGTGGAACCTGTGCAATCACTAATGCATCCTCCTGTGCCTGGGTTAGTTAATTCCTCAGGCCAAGTGGAAAGGTCAGTTCAGACTCTTAAGGAGAAAGTTATCTGACTCTCCAAGTTGAATGCTTTCTGTTTTATGGGATTTGTTCAGCTGGTTGGATCCAGGACACTGTGTCCTGGTTGAGGTCACTACTGCAGGGTGCCCTCATCCTACTGCTTGAAGCTGTCCTGTTGACAGTGGACTTAATGTTGTATGGGACAAATTGATTGAATTTGTCTCCTGCTTCTATCAGATTAATCAGAACATTAGAAGGATTTGCATACTTATGGAAAGTTCACCAAAAGCCAAGATAGTGTAAAAAAAGATATTGGATATTGTTATCGAAATTCTCCATGGGTCTCTAATGTTTCTACACCTCTTGTGAGTGATACAGTAAACGCTTTCATCCCAGACTATCTGCCAGGGTGTTTATAAAGCAAACAGCCTTGGAAAATAGAGTGTCTTCTTCCAAAACAAAAGGCAGTTAGATGTACTTAATATTTTCCTCTGGTGCAAAGGGCAGGCATGCACTTTTCCACTGTCAAAGATTCAAGTTCCCTAGGCTCAAGAATCCATCGCCATCATTCCTAAGGGACATGGGTGGGGCAGAGAGGGAGGCAAGGGGAACTGACACAAATATAATGATGCTCATGCTGCTTGCTTGTCTGTGAGTAATAAAATCCATTGTCTCTGACCAAGGAGGCTCATGACTTCTGTGAGAATCCTTGAAACTATAACTAGCTGACTTGTTAGCTTGCAAGTACATAAAACCTCAGACACTTCTCATACTTGACAGCCATAGAATATAATTTTGGATAAACCTTTCTCTGTGGAAGAGGAGGAGGAGGAGGAAGAGGAGGAGGAGAAGGAGGAGAAAGACAGATTAAAAATTGAGGAATTCTGTAAAAACCTAAATGTTTCTAGGATATATCTATAAAGCCTTTTTTAGTTGTATGTACTTTCCACTTTTCTCATTCATTCATTCTCCAAATGTTTGTTAAACACTACTTAAAAGCTGATATAACAAAATATAAAACAGATTAGATTCCTACCTGCCAGAGGTTTGCAGTCTAGTGGGGAAGGCAGACATCAGTCATATAGTATATGTATCATTGAATACATTGTGTTGTGAAAGAAAAGGGAAGAATGATAAGAGAAAGCATATCTAAGGGCAAAATTCATTTAGATTGGAAGAGCCAGAGAAGATATCACTGAGGAAAGGGCAGTGAGTTGAGATGTGAAAGACATGTGACAATGAACTAGGTGACAGGATGGGGGAAAGCCAGCAGCCTACATAGAGGTCCTGAGGGGAGAGGACCTTGGTGTATTGTAGTGTGGCAGAAGGCAGAGTGGGCTGAAAAGACAAGTGCAAGATGAAGCTGGGGATTTGGGCAAAGCCCGGATCAGGCGTGGCCTTGTAATCAATCATTTTAAGGCTTGTGACTTTACCCCAACAGCTGTGGGAGCCATTAAAATGAAAGTCCCATAATGAGATAGGGTAGGGTCTTTATCTATCTCATTCACCACAATATTCCTAGCACCTGGAACAGTCCCTGGCACATAGTAGGTGCTCAATAAATATTTGTTCAGTTAAATGAAGGGAAAGATAAGACTTGCATTTTTGAAAGATCACTTTGGCTGCTACATGAATAACAGATTGAAGAAGACAAAGTCAAAGCAGGAAGACAAGTTAGAAGGCTATTGCACACCCCAGTGACAAATCCAGTACCTTGGACTAGGGTTGTGGTAGGAGAGAATAAATCATGTGCCCCCCTGCCCTTCAACACACACATTTAAAAAAAAAAAAAAAG
Source organism: Aselliscus stoliczkanus (assembly GCA_033961575.1). Lineage (NCBI taxonomy): Eukaryota > Metazoa > Chordata > Mammalia > Chiroptera > Hipposideridae > Aselliscus > Aselliscus stoliczkanus. The sequence goes on along the minus strand of CM066738.1, from coordinate 72,721,143 downwards.
AAAATCTTTGTAGCCTTAAGGATCCATCTGCTCAACCTGAAAGACCATGAAAGACCACCACATTTAATGTGAAATAAATAAAGAAACTATGTTAAGTGATGGATGGAGTCTTTGGGGGTGATAGCTAACTGTGTGTGGTTACGATGCTGGCAAAGAGATTTAAAGAGGAAACTTGCTCATGAAGAAAAAGAGAGTAACGGAAACTGAGAACATATATATTGAAACTTCTGGCTGAGCAGAATAAACACCAGAGCATTCCTCCCCTTGAGACTTCTGCCCCTTGCTCCCCTTGTTCACAGTGGATTAGAGCCTCACTTGTTATTGTGGGAGCGCTTTCCCTCTTATGAAGGAAGTAGGCATTGTGTGTGTGTGTGTGTGTGTGTGTGTGTGTGTGTGTGTGTGTACTCAGTGCAGCCCCACATCCTTGTCAGTCTGCAGGTTTAGGAGGCAGAAAGTTAAGTGAGAGTGGGAACAGGTCTAGAAGAGAGGGGCAGTGCAGATGAGAGAATAGGACAAAACCCCTCCAGGTCACACGGTGTTATGTGCTCCTGGTGTCACATGCCACGATGTTGGGCATGGCAATTCCTGAAGCAGAAGTTTTGGAAGCACTGGCCAAGGTTATTCTGGTGCCACGGTGGTCTCCGTCTCCCAGCCCAGATGGCCAGGAATGCTACGAGGCAGAGAACTCTGCTCCCAGTGGAGAGCCGAGCACTTGGCACTGCTTAAATCATGACCACTCATGCCCACTTGGACAGGTTGGCCTCTCCATCTGAAGGGCAGGGGGTAGGCAAGGACCCTGGAGAGGGAGTTCTCAATGAGAGACAGTGGAACGGCTGTTCTAGTTCTTTCTTAGCCCTGCTAGGAATGCCCACAGCCCAGCAAGGGGCTAAGCAGGCAGGAACACCTGCAAAAAGCAAACAGGGCAAGAATATTAAGATCTGCATCAAACAACAGAATAATGCTGATGGAAATCAGCCACCAAGTGGTCATTCATTTCAAATGATTTTCATAAAAGGAAGAAAAAGAAACTGGCTTCAGTAATGCTTAAACAGTAGTCAAAAAAAGAAAACTAAACCTACATATACGAATATTATTCTTATATTTCATAGGACAGAGCATTGTGTATGTGGCTCCTTCATTTCATGCTTTTCATCAGGCTTTTGATGAAAAGTAATTATTCCACTGACATATCCACTTCCAACTCATTCACAGTGAATGGAGATAGGAGTTACTACCATGCCTTTAAATTTGCCTTTGAGTAAAAATTGATTTTCACTGTCTCAAAGATGTTGGACCAATATTCTATGATTCTCATCATTTTTAAGAAACAGATGCTATGTTTTGTTCCTTCTCACCTTGTTTTAAATCCCTCCAGCACCCAGGGAGCCTTAGCCAGTATGGATAGCATGCCCCAAAATGGCAGCCTCTGTTTTCACCAGCATTTCCATGGAAAGATTCTGGATGGTGCTACTCCTGGAATCTGCACCTATATCCTGGGCTGGATTCCCATGCCCAGTCCCTTATTCAGGATCCTTGTGAGTCGAGCATTATAGACCTTGCTGTGTGGCCATCCTGATTTCACAGGTGTACATAGACTTTCAGACCTGTTTCATAGCTCTTTATCACATCAAAAGAGAAGGTACAGCAGGTCCTCGAATAATGTCATTTCCATGTCATTTCATTATCATGTTGATGAAATGCTGTAGGAACTTAAGTCTTATTTGTATCAATTAGCTTATGGGAAAATTTGTTTTGTTACATGTTGTTTTACTTAAAGTCATAGAACCTATCAATGGGCTTACTGTATCCAGAGAACTTTGAGAAAGAAATTAACAAGTACATTCAGTCTGCAGGTGTTTTCTTTATCTGAGACCTGCCCTACTTAAAACTTTTTTTCCAGCTCTCCTACTTCACACTAGACGGCGGTCTTCTGGAGAGGTTTTCCCAACCAAGTGGCCTTGTTAGGGCCAATTATTGACAAACACCTAGGGGATCTGCCTTGCAGTCATCCAAGCTGAAAGTTTATTAGAGTGTGTGGTGGTTCATTTCATGTGTCAACTTGACTGGGCCTGTAAGTGCAGAGATATTTGGTTAAACATTATTTCTGGGTGTGTCTTGTGTCTGTGAAGGTGTTTCTGGATGAGACTAACATTTGGATCCATAGAATGATAAAGCAATTTGCCCTCCCAATGTGGGCAAGCCTCCTAGACTCATTTGAAAGTCTGAATAGAATAAAAAACTGAGTACAAAAGAATTCCTGCTCTCTGCCTGACTGACTTCCAGTGGGGACATTGGTTTTCTGCCTTTGGACTTGAACTTGGATTGTAACTTACACCATCAGCACTACTGGGTCTGGAATTCTCAGCCTCTATAATCATGTGAGCCAGTTCCTTAAAAGACATATGATTGATTGAGTGAGTGGTCGATTGATTCATATACATCTTATTGTTTCTGGAGAACCCTGATTAATACAGTATGCTCCTCCATATTTTGAAAAACACTTTCAATAGCTTCTTCTAGACAAGCAGTTCAAACTCAAATGTCTATACACAAACCCAGATGAGCATAGCAACCAGAGAAAGAATACCGAATCCAGGGGTTCTATCCAAGCTCCTCTCCAGCTGACTTTTGCCTTGTCAGGTTGAGGGCATCACTAGATTTTTCCATTTTTAAGATAAATCAAAATTTGGATATTTTTATCAATATTAGCAACCACATCAAAAAATTTCAAAACCCCACATGAGCCAACCAATCCAGTCTGTGGGCCAGATTGGCCCTCGGCCAGTGTGCCATGTCTGCTTTAGGAAAGTGTTGGGAAATCTTTCTTGATAGAAAGAAAAGGCATGTTTAGAAATATTTCCCTATTTCCAAACCTGGAGCCACTGCTACAACTGCTGCACAACATTAATTTATACATCAATTGTTTATTTCAGGCTTCTATACATAGCAACTCCCCCGCATGTTTATGTTATCCCATGAGACCACCAAGAGGAGGAAAAGAAAACTTATATTATAATCTCCATTTCTGTTTTTCTTAATGGAGTTAAAGAGTCTTCAGATGGTGTGCCCATAGGGCACTGAAGGTGATAGAAAAAGTTACACAAGTCTAACTAAATTCCAGACCTTATGACCTCCCCCTAAATATGAATTTCACATTAAATGTTCATGATGCTATTGTTCCTTCTATTCTTCCACAACACACTGACATTTGGTTTAAAATGCTACAAATGCTGGGTGAGGAATAGATGTAAATGCAAATTTCAATTAACACTCCCATGGATCATGGATCAAAACATATTTTTCTTATGAATTGTTTGACTTTTTTTCATTTCAGCTATTATATGCTTTTCTTTTGAACTTAGTAACTTAGTGTTGCTCTTTAAGGATATCTTCACTGTTCAACCTCCAAAAATTTGCCTCTCCCATTAAGCAGTACCTCCAGTGCCCAACGGAGCCAGGCAAGGTGCAAAGCAACACCCAGATGGCTCTGAAGGACTTTATTATAGGGCCCTCCATTGTATTCAAATTAATGGCACCACATTAGCATGGGCTGCCCTTTGGTGCTCATTTGTTCCTGCACTCCAGAGGTTAAAGGAGCTGCATGCTCTCCAGATGTTCAGCAGTGCTTATAAATGAAAGATTAGTGATTTTTTGCTGCTGTTGCTATTTCCTCTATTCCCTCTTAAAGCTGGCATTTTCTTTAGGAACTTGCATATGTCTGAGTCAGAGGAATCTCCTCCCTGAGGTATATCAATCAATAGCAGGCACAAGAATGGCAAAATGGAGAGAAGGTAGACATGGTCTGTATTAATTTGTTGACTGCGATACTCTTCCACTGACGGATGTATGCATCCTGTGGTTGCACTCGGTCCTTTGAAATGTGGATCAAATACACATGACATTTTTCTCAGCTAAAAACAAAACAACAACAAAAAAGAAATCATTCTCTTTTTTCTTTTTGTGAATTTTTTTTTCTTTTTTTTAGGTCTATGACAGGAATCTCAACTTGATTTTCAAATCTGGCCTATTTTCCCTCTAAGCAAGACATGTAAGTGTCTGAAATATGACTGTCTCTAACTCAAAGATGCCACCAACAAGCTCTTCCCAGGAGAGAAATCAGAAAAGTACCCAAAATGGATTCTCATAAATGAATGCCAGTTTAACATCTACCATGCTTGCCTTTTGTATCCAGAGACACTCCCAGGTTCCTGCTGTTAATAGAGCTGTTCAAGCATTGAATAAGTAGAGTTCCAATGAGACGAAACCCTCTGCCTCGGCTGGTGTTTAACAAGCTGTTTTCTCACTACAACTCAGTCAGGATTTCTCTAACCTTAGCAGAATTACATTTCACATCTTCTCCTAATACATTTCCAATGCCCCCTTCAGCAAGCAGGAAAAAAAGACATAGACTAACTTGAACAGAAAAGGAAAGCCTCATGGATACCATTAACATTACGACCGTTTTGACCATGGATAAGAAAGTAAGGGGTAGGCTGAGGGGAAGCCACTGGCCATAACACATGGAATCTATGATGGAATCTTCACTAAAGCTTGAGTTCTTGCCAAATCTGGAATATTCAACATAACCCTTGTCTGAGATGGAATATGGAAGAAGCCTGGAGATGGCAGTAACAGCTCACCTCTTAATGTAAACATAGACCAGTCTTAAGGATGGGAGCTTTAGTCACATGTACATAAAATAACATTTTTGAAATAACACTAGAAGTAAAATATTTATAATTTGCATATAAGATTGACATCTTCAAGAATGCCAGTTCAGAATGCATTTCTATGTCCACTGTAAGACAGGAAAATCTTTTTTCTTCTACCCTCCTAGGTTCAACAGCTGGGACCTGAGTACCAAACTCACTAAAGACAAATTAATAAGAGGAAAAAATAGTTTAAATAGATACTTATGTGTGGGACTTGCACAAAGAAATGAGACTTAAGGAGGCAGCCAGATATTGAGGGTTATATACCATCCTAGGCTAAACAAAGGAAAAGAGGGTTTGGGCTTCTGGTGGGGGAGGCAAGTTATGGGCAGGGGAGGGGATGAAATGTATGGTAAATCAAGGTTATCTGTTATGCAGGTGAGTCTCTCAAGTGATCAGAGTTGTCTTAGGGAAGTAGCTCTCTGAGATATCTTTATAAATGGAATTTCTTTTACAAAATAGAAAATTTATATTTTTGAGGAGTTAGGGGAAATTAAAGAGCTTTCTGCATCTGCTGATTCTCAATTGCCTTTAGCTCAAAAATAATCTTTAAGCCAAAGTGGAATATCTTGGGACAGTATATCTCAGTACCCTTCACCCCAAAGCCACTAGGGAGCCAGGATGTTGCCTAGGGAAGGCCTTCTGAAGGGAAGGTTTGTGCTTTCCTCTAAGGCACACTTACTGCCAGACAGTTAGGGGCAAAGTTGCTGTGCTCAAGTAAAGGGAAGCAAGACCATAATGGAGGAAAGTGCGGAAAGGACAAGAATCTAGGGGAAAGGGTACCAAACCGTGGGAGAGAAAGGAGGAAACAAGTGGAGTGAGTAAGGAGCCTCTGCTTTTCCTTCACCTGTGAGGATCCTCTATGCAAAGCTAATTACAGGAGAAATCTTCCACTAGCCTTATCTGGGATGGCAAGGGTTTGGAGCCTGTGCCTGACTAGTGGGCACTCCGTTGATCAATCCAATGAAGTGGGCTATGGAGGTTAAGATGATGGAGAAAATTTAAAGGGAGCCAAGTGATGCAATGGAAACCAGAGAAGAAAAGGCAGTGGTCAAGGACAGATGGGAAGGTCAAAAATAAAGTACCTCTTATTAACATTTCAGTAAGAAGATTGCCTTTGATAGTTCAACTGTATAAACAACTCATAATAGAGAAGAACAGAGATAGCCAAACTCACCTTAGAGAAACAGAATTGCTTCAAACTAGCACAAGCGATTAAATATATGAATATAGCTCCAGGAAGAGTCATTTGGCAAGGGACATATTGAAAGACATAAATCAGCTGAGAAAGGAATCCAAACATTTGTATTAGAACAAATGGAACTCCTAGAACTAAGAGACTCAAACCCAAGTCTGCCTGCTCCTGTCTTCACTTGCAAAATATGAGGAGTCTGGCACGCTTGAAGGCCCCTAACGCTCTTCACCTGAAATAACCTGCCCTGCACTAGCACATGAACCCTGGGCCTTCCAGAAGTTGCCATGGAGATAATGTGAGCTTGTGATTTAACTGCAGGTGTAGCTACTAGCCTCCCTACAGTCTCTTTTTGCTCACCAAGTGGAAAAGCATGTGCCAATGCCCTGCTTCTCTTCTAAGTTTTCATTAGTGGAGATGGTAGAAAATGAGGGTCAGAAATCAATGTTATGCAATTCAACCCCCTTCCCTTACTGCTAGGGAATGTTAAGACTATCTCATATCAGCAGGCAAGACCTAGTGTTCACCTAGCCATTTGACAACCCAGCAGTTAATATCACTAGCACTTGACAGGCACTTCTCTTTTCAAGTACTTTCACACCACTACTATCACCCCCACAATAGTTGTGGGAATTTAACCTGACATTTAACCTAACCATTTGCTTCATTAGAAAACTGGTATAAATAACCTAATAATGAGAATGTGTGTTTTCTTTTTGCTTTAGTCCTAGAATTTGTCTCACCCTCTGTTCTTCCTAGCAGGAAGTAGATGCAGTCCCTGGTTCACTTTCAAGTTTCCCACCCCAACCTGTTTGAGTGTAGAAGTGCCAGTGGATTGATTTCCTTCTCTTCTCTGGTGCAAAAAAGAAAGTAATGGAAGAGGAAGGAGGAAGAGAGGTGATGAAATATCCGGTTCAGACTGTAGAAGCGCACTGTCTAAAGAGCCTTTGCTCTGCCAATGGTCCAGTTCTCAAGCAGAAACTCCAGAAAAGAATAATTAATTCAGTTGCTTCCAATACTTGGCACATACAGCTTTACCCACCTACCAGATCCTAAATAACTTCACTCCCACGGTACCAATTCTTTTCCAGGAAGAAATTACCACAGCAGTGATCAAGTGAAGCACTATCTTCAATCCTTTCAGAAGGACACCTAAAGTATCAGACATGGAACTGCCCTCAATGAGACATGGACACGCTATGGACACAACTCAAAATAATCAACAATAGAGGTTGCTGATTTCATAAAACCAATATATGCCAATCTTAATACTGTGTACAGTCCAGATAAGTGCGTTCTCACACATGATGAGGGAGATGAAACAGAGTTTATGATACAGAATAAGGAGGGGATAGTAGAAATCCCTTCCATGTTAAGTAGAGCATGTTATTTGAACCACTTTGCCTTCTCTACTCACCCCCATACTCCCTTAGTTCCAGGAATAGATCCTGTTGACATAATCCAATTAGCACCTGACATTCCCTAGGCATAGCACTTCATTCAGAACAGGTATAAAACCTAAGCTTATCCAATCAGAAAGGTGCCTGGCATTTATTTCCATGGTTTTGACCAAAGAGAGAGAGAGAAGAAAAAGAAAAACTTACTTGAGTATATATGTATGCACACTCTCTTCTCTTCCTACCCATCAACCTCTCTCTTTCTCCACGGAGAGGTAGGTATGTAGCCACTTCAATGGCTTTGGCAGCCATTTTGTTACCATGAGGTAAGACAACTTTGAAATAAAGCTGATAATGTAGAACGTGGAGCAAAACGAAGAAAAGAAACGTGTCCTGGTTTATAAAATTGGACCACTGGAGATACCCTAAAGACACCCTACTTCTATACTGTGCAAATATAGGAGCCAAAAAAATTCATATAATGTTTAACACATTGGGAATGGGGTTTCTGTAACTTGGAAACAAAAAAATCCCTATTGATACTCAGGAAGCAAGTTAGAACACTATGTATTTGGATCTCATATGAGATGGAAACTCTTTCATCCCTTCTAATGTTTGCTCCTCTTGAAGGAAGAAAGGCAAGGAGAAGGGAATGGAAAATCCTGAGGGCCACCCACCCACCAGTTCCTCTTCAACCCTCTCTCTTATCATTAAACTGGGGAAACAGTAGTGGTAATGAGGAAAGAAAGGAGAGAATGGGAGGGAAGACATGGGGGAAAGGCACCAAGTAGATTGCGTTAGCATCATTTATGGGCTGCCCTAGAGCTTTCCATATGGACATAAACTGATTACGTGAAGCACTTTCTGAAAATACATTCACTCTTCTGGGCCCCATAAATATTGTAAATATTGGTGTATAAAACTGGGTTTAATGTGTCTTCACAAATAAATCTGAAGTGTGATTAGCTCTGTTATTTGTATAATCAGAAATTTCAAGCATTTGTTACCCAAGAGATCTCTGTCCTGCATGTGTCATGAGCAAACTGGCCCATTTGAATGCCTTTCTTGCCCAAATGCAGAGAAACAGTGAAGGGGAAGTCAAAATCATTGGGATTGCTGGTCCAGACTTCACATGATCAGGGTAAACAGACCTCATCCAAGCAAATAAAAACTTGGTTTGGTTCATATATCTGCCTTCCCAACACCACAGGCATCTTCAAGCCAGGATGTCTTCCAAATACTTTCTAAGGACTTCAACTTTTGTGATTTTCCTAGTGATCACAAGTACAGTAATTTCATAGTCTATGTCTCCAATAGATACAATGACACTATTTTTCCTTTATTATTATGGACAAATCAGTGAATCTATCTTCCAACAGATTGGTTTTCTTTTACAGCCAGGACATGGGAAATCCACCTGTAACTTAGCGCAAGTAGAAACTGAAGTGACACTTGCAAAACAAGGTGGCTGCCCAGAGGCATAAACTTGTGAAAAAATTGGAAGGCAAAAAAGTTTTTGAGATAAAGTCAGTAAATGCCATCTGTGTAGGCCAAGAGCCATCCCCAGAATTGGGAGACACTAAGAAAGACAGAGGGAGAAGGAGGGAGAGGAGGAAAAGGAGAGAAACTTTAGGAAATAGGCAGGAAATAAGACTCTCTTTTATGGAGAGATTAAGAAATTATCTTTTTTTCCTACACAATTGGCTGATCAGCGAGGACAAAGATTCGAATAGCTTCAAGCCATCCCTTTCATGCTGTCAGTTAAGTCACCTAAGGACTAAAACTGCAAGATTTTTGCCCTGTGGGAGGAAACTTTGCTGTGCCCTTTTTTCTGCCTCTAGACAAAAAGTATGTGAAATCGTTATTGACACAGGAATTAAGTTATCATGATTTTGGAGAACTTTAAAATGGCCTAGGAGAATACTCAATGTTGAAAGACTTACTTTAATCCTCTCCATTTCCTCCATTTATCGGCATTTTCTTGGCTACCCAGCCCGTTCCTGCACTCTTTTGTTTCTTCTTTTCCTATCCTAAGTGTTGCAGATCACCTCTGGGCAACCCTTACATGTTGCTCTGCTGTGGCACGCTGCCCAAGCTGAGTTGCAGGAGGATGGGTCAATGAAGATGTGTGTGTGCATGCACAGGCATATACAGGTGCCACACAGACACCACACATCACACACACACACACACACACACACACACACACGCCCCCCACACCACACCACACCACACCACACTACACATTACATACCATATACACACACACCACACCACATACACACACCACAAAATGCACACTGCACTACACTACATATAAACACCACACACACCTCACACCACACATGCATCACACACACACTAGGCACACACATCACATACACACCACACTAACACACCTTGCCACGTACATACACACCACAGCACAATATATGCACACACACCACGCACACCATACCCTACAATACACACACATACACACACATTACACTACATACACATACCACACATACCTCACACACACCACACACACACACCTCACACACACACCACCACCCAGCCCCCCTATACTCATCATACCACACACACCACATACCATACACACATATACACAAACTATATACACATACCCCATCCAGCCCCCCTTATACTCATCATACCACACACACCACACACCATACACACATACACACACACTATACACACATACCCAACCCCGCCTCCCCACATACACACACAGACACACACACATTTCTCACTTTCCCCTGCCCTTAACCCAAACCTGCTATGGTAGACAACTACAGAGATCTTTTGCCCATTTTTGGTGAAGTGGGGGCAGGTAGCCCCCCTACCAAATTGCCTTCAGCCCAGGACACACACAAATGGACAACAGCAACAATTGCAGCAGCTCATGTGGGTGGGTTCAAACTTCACAAGCAACGTGCCCTGGTGATCACCCTGCATTGTCATGTGTTCAACCCCACCCCACAAGAAGGGAGTGCTTATTAACTTTTTCCTGCATTTGAGAAAAATTCAATTCTCAGAAGGTAAAGAATTTGCCCAAGGTCACAGAGCTAGTGAGTGGTGAGCTGGGACTGGAATCCAGTCCTGTATAACTCCAGCGCATAAACCCTTAACTTTCAAGCCTCCTTTGCCTTATTCCCTGAGTAGTGACCCTGAGGACACCTCGAGAAGAGCCAAAGTCCAGGGGTGTCTCAGGGCAGACAGAAACCACAAGATGCTGGCATTGTCATGGAGAATAAATTTTTTCAGCCCCACCCACTGCCACACCAGAGCCCTGAACTTTTACACTCTGCCAGTGAGATCCCACCTCTATATAACGCTATGGAAGGTTACACATTGAAAATCTGGAATCACAGAGTTCCCAGGCTCCTACAGCATAGCCATGTACTTGGCCTGCGTGGCCTGATTATGTAAGAATCTTAGAATCACTTAAGATCAGAGTTGTTTTCTTCCCCAGCCCTCTTCTCCTCTTCTCTCTTAAGGTCAAAATAAAGTTACTCCATCCAAAACTGTAAAAAAAAAGCTAAATGTCAAGCAATTGAGATTTTTTTTTTTTTTTTTAAGATTTACTGGGAAATTGGGGGAGGGGAACAGACAGGTTGCTGTCCTTTTTGTTCTTCAGTCTAGTTGTGGAGCATGTCGCTTCGCTGGCCCACGTTGATATTGTGATCATTGCACTCTTCCCAGATGAGGCAGTTGGTCTCCAGTCATTGGATTGCAGCTCACAGCAACTCACGGCAGCGCACTGCATCAGGGGCTGCAGCCTACACTGTCGCCGGTGACTCATGGCAGCCCAGCTCCAGGTCAAGCTATTGATCACCATCTTAACTGTAGAGGGCGCAGCATCATTAACCCTAATGTGGGATCCGATCCGGGGCCCTGCTGCTCAGAGCTGGCTTCCCAAGCCAACTCTTAACCAACGCGCCACTCGGCTGGCCCTAAGCATTTTTAAATAACAGACTATCTGCATTAATCCTCTGGGATGTCTTAAAAGAAAAAGGTGAAGTGCTTCTCTTTTTTGTCACTCTTTTTTCACACTGTTCTCCAGGTTATTGTTTTGGTTCACTCAACACTCAAATGATAACATTTAAATTAATCAAGCACAAAAACAGATGTAATGTCTGTCCCAAGAACCTCCCCCACCTAAATCAGAGACGGCTGCTGAGGTGGAGGTGCCAGAAAGCCAGCAGTGGGAATCCTGCCCTTCCCTCTTTTGTGTATTGTCCAAAGGAGCCAACCAGGGCTCACCTTTCAGTGCAGACACAACTGTCTTCTTTATCTATAAAGGAGCCACTTAGATCAACCAGACTGGCCACAGGATGTCACTGTTACTCCACACACACAATAGCAAGTGAGCCTTTCTGTCAGGGGTTGGATCTGGATGGGTCCTGGGCTCCCCTTCACCTCACCTTTCACAGACTTGTCATCCCTTCAGGTGACACGCCACAAGCCAACAGCACATTCCCTATAAAAGTCCCAAGCCTGTCCCATTGTCTCGGTATTCCTATTGTTCTGCATCAAAAGAGGAAAGGAAGAGAAAGAGAAGTGAAAAGAAGAGGATCAGCATGGTCCCTCACATCACAGGTTCTCCAAGAGTTGGACTTGAACATTTATGACCTTGGATAAAACCAATATCCTTTTAATATGCTTCAGTGTTTTGTAAGAATAAGAACATCTTTTGCTTATCTTTATTTTCTCAAATTTCTGGAAAGCGTATGGAACATTTAAGCAATTTTTAAACTGTTTTAACTCTTCATGGGGATGCTGCTTTGTATTCTACTGAAATGAGGCCAACACTATTTAAATACCTTCCCTTTCCCCAAAAAACCGGTGTCTACCCACCACCCACCCCTCAAATGTCTCCTAGACCCATGGGTAAACCAAAGTCCAGAGAAGAACATGTACTCTGTAGCTGGCAGGCTAATGCCACTTCAGCATTGGCATAACAAGACTCTTATCAGGGAGCAAGCCAGTAGGCACTTTTGGGGCATGAGAATCCCCTTCTATTCATGGCTGCCAGCTATTCTTCCTTTCCTGTTATAAACCCTCAGAGGGATGGTTTGCTATTCATGTCTCCTCCAAGCCCATATCCCCCTGCCATTTTCTACTGCTGTCCTCAGCATTATATCCTACACAGTAGTTGGCATGACTTGGTTAAAAATAAAATCTTACCCTAACATACTCAGTGAGAAGGCGTATTTTGGGTGGTCAGAGAGGTATTTAATAATGCAACATCAAAAGTAATCTTAGAATAAAAGTGTTTGAGTCATAAAAAGGGAGAAAGACTTTGACTGTAAAAAAATGACTACTTAATAACTTAGCCTGGAAGTTACTTTCAGATATCAATGTAAGTCAGGGCAGTTAAAATCCCTCTGCCACACGTCACTCCACTTTTTAGCCAGGAAGAATTAAAACAAGTAAAGCAGACTATTTCTTGTAGAGAAAGCATTTAAGAAAGGAAACTATTATTCCAGCCTTTACAAGTATCTGTGCAGTAACTAGCTGTTAGAGCTACGTAAACACAGCTGATGGAGACTTTAATTTGCACACTGCATTAAGTGTACCAATCTCAGTATAAGAGCAATTTCTCTGACTTAAACTGGCTTGGAGAGTGTGAGGATGAGGCATAGGAGAAAATCAGTAAGTTGAAAGAAACCAAGTAGAATCCAGGCTGGGACAACCACCTTACCCACATGCACCTTAGGATTTTAACACCTCCGTAACAGTAATGGTTCAGAATTAAAGCCAGAATAAAATGTGCCTAATAATCACAATTTGTTGCTCACTCATAATGGCAAATATTTTTTGAGTACCTACTTTGTTTTAAGTGCAGAGACAATGATAAATAAGGCAGCATATTCCCTGCCCTCAAGAAGTTACTTAGGAAAATAGATTAAACATACAGCTGTAAAACAACGTGGCTATGTATAATAGAAAATTTGACTGGCCTTACTTCTGGTTTCTGGGAGGCAATCTGTAAACTCTTGGGATTTCTCTGTGATTAGAATGTCTTTGTTATTCCTAGTGGGCCCTCAAACCACACCTGATAGTTAATGCTAATAGATGATTCAGATGGGAGCTGCCCATGCCAGAAAGACCAATCATGTGATTAGAGCATTGGGGCTTGAGCCACATGACATCATCAGCCTGGCCTGGAGATGGAGTTCAACCACGTGGCAGTGATTAATCAATCATGCCTATGGAATAAAGCCTCAGTTAAAACTCCGACACCGACACTTGGGTGAGCTTCTCTGATTGGAAATATTCTGCCTGTTGTCACACATGGATGTGCCAGGAAGATAACACATCCCTAAGGATAACAGAAGCTTCACATTTGGAACCTTCCCAAACTTCTCCCTGTGCATCTCTTCTTTTGGCTGGTTAAGTATAACACTTTCAGTGAGTTCTACGAAGGCTTTCTAGCAAATTATCGAACCTGAAGGAGTCCCTAGAGACCCACAAATTTGTATCCATCTGGTCTGAAGTGAGGGTGTCCCTGGGGACCCCCAAATTTGCAGCTGGTGTCAGAAGTCTTGGGCAAACTTCGCAGCCTGGAGGACTGTGCTCAAACTGCAAAGCTTGTCCTAACACTGGGTAGGCTGTACTAAAGGAAACGTAGGGTGTCATAGGCACACAAAAGGGGCTCACTTGATCTAGATGAGGCTAAGGGAGAGATGCCAGGGAATACTTCTTAGAAAAACTACCTCTGGCATTTGAAGTATGGTTAAGCATTTGAACTCAAGGTAACTCTTTAGAAAGGTAGAATCAATTCCATAGGGGAGTTTTAGTTCTTAGCGAATCATTGTCATTGTTTTTGTAAACTCCGAATTTATGGAAATATTAATACTTCTAGTTTTGCTTAGGAGGTTCCCTGACCTTGGTGTACCCAGCCAACAACTGGAGTAGAATTTCAGGTTCTCAGAGAACAGAGTAGACAAATGGCTAACCACACCTCAAAATGGCACTGTGACAGACCAAGTTTGTGTTAGGATGAGCTGTTGGCTATATGCATAGATCAAGGTGAAGACTGGGGCTTGTCCAGTCAGTCATACTCTGTACCTTCCTTTCATGGAAAAAAAGATTTTATTAACCTCTTTTTATGGAGAGATATTATAATACTAGGCACTGAGAGTGTATAAGATTTATTTAAACTAAATAGAAAGTTCTTAGTAGAAGAAGGCAGGCCATCAAAATATTATTTAGCAATAATTATCTTCAATTATCTTTTTCCAAAAGTTCTTATTTAGGATATGCTTCTTGAGTAAATGCATATAATTTCTCCCTTCTAGTCCAGCCAATCAAAATATACTCTCCTACAGAAGCTGGAGATATGTGTGTGTGTGTGTGTACACACACATGCAGAGGGTGCCAAAACATGTATGCACATTTTCAGAAAGGAAAAAAGTGTATTAAAATACATACCGATAACAAAAGATGAATGCAAGTCATGTTTGACTTCTGCAAATACCAGAGGTGCTCAAAGTGGTTACCAGACACTTCTGATTATGACGAACTACTGCTTGAGCAACATTGACCAAAGTGTCCACTTGTATACATTTTTTTGGCACCCCCGGTATATATACACATATATGGTGACAATGACTAAGGCGACCTAAATTGTTTAACCTGGATGACATGCTTAAGCATTTACTTACCACTCTGTATTGAAATGATCTATTTATATGTAAATTTTTCACTTTAGTCTTATTCTACATGAGAACATGGACTATATTTGCACCCTCATCCCCCAGCACAATGACATGGCAATTATTCATTGAATATCTGTTCAGTCAAACAAGGTGAAGTAATTACTCTAAGCAGAAAATAAATCTCTAGTACTATAATTTCTGGTATCAGAACATAGACCTGTTTTTTCAATGATTTGTTGTCAGCTCAATGTCCACCATGTTCACATGAGGTGAGACCTTTGTATCGTCCATTTTCTCCTCTCATCTTCTTCATTTATTCAACAAATATTTCTTTTACTGAGTCCTTGACTCTAATTGCTGGGGATATAACTGGGAACATAATCCCTGTCCTAATGGGGCTTATATTCTCATGAAGGACACAGTATAAATAAGTAGCATATAGAGTATGTTAAGTAGTGATAAGCACTAAGGACATGAAGCAGAGATGGTGGTGAGGATGCATTGGTAGTGAGGGGTGCAGTTTTAGAATGGCTAGCAGGGCTCTCACAGCTGAGTCAAGACCCACAGGGGATGAAGAATAAACCACATGGACTCCAGGGCAAGAGACCCCATGCAGGGAACTCGGTAAGCACATAGGCTTTCATGTGAGCGCAGCCCTCCCATGTTTAAGGAAAGACAAAGATATCAATGTGGCCGGAACAGAGCAAGCAGGAGACGAGAGCAGAGAGGAAGGAGTGGCAGCCAGAGGACCTTGTCTGAATGACCTAGGCAGCCACTGGAAGGTTTGGAGCAGAGTGACATGAACTGACATATTTTAACAAGATCAAATGGGCTTCTAGGCTGAGAAGAGATTGGAGGGAGCAAGAGGAAAGCAGGGAGACCTAGTAGGGGCTATTGCAGAAGTCCAGGCAAGAGAGAAAGGCAAAGGGGACCAGGATGGAAGCAGGATGGGGGAATTGGTCAAAACCTTGATATAATCTAAAGGTAGAGAAGACAGGCTGAGATCTGGAGTGCACAGATCCACAGATCTGGATTGGAGAGCATGTGGAGCTTAGTTTAGAGTATGCTAAATTTGGGAAGTCTGTGGGGCATCCAAATAGCCCCCCTGCCTGGTGAGGAGGCAATGATATATATGCATATATATTTGACATATGTATAATATACATATCATATACATCATTGATATATATTATTTATAAATATATATTTATTGATAGAGATGGCTAATGAGTCTGCAACTTGGAGGAAAGGTCCAGGCTGGAGATACGAATTTTGAAATTATCAGCATATAGAAGGGATAAGCTCACCAAGGAAAGGAGATGAGAAACAAAGGAGATTCATAATAAGTTTCTAGAATTGGCATCAATACCAACATGTGTCCCATTAATCATGTTCCACCCCAACTCTTCTTTTTCCTATAAATCCAGGGCAAATCCCGTTCTGACTCTCCTCCATGGCAGAAAGAGATGAACTTGGGATAAATGTGTGGATGCCATTCAGTGGATAGATGGTGTCTGTCATAGGTGGTGTTCAGTGTATCAGGGCCTGGAGGAGCAAGTAATTGTTTCAAGGGAGATGATAATTAAAATTGTGCTAAAATGTCACAAAACTAAGGTATTGGTCTGAGTAAAAAGCAAGACTGCAGTGGTAACATTGAGAATGGTCAAATTTCATCCCTTTTCCCATCTCCTATTCTTGTCTTGTTAGAATGGAGGCGGTACACCTGCTACCCTCTTACACTTTCCTCCACGTGACTTTTTCCACAGCCCACGTTATATCATTCTTCTCGATAAAGCCAAATTAGTAAATGCAGAGCTAAATGTGATTCGAAGTGAGTCACTTTGGAAAAAATTCACAAATCAAAAAGAAAATACTTTGTGAACCCATGATTCCCACTTTTGGGCTCAAAATAAAAAATTTAACACACTGGCTGCCTCCCACCCAGGGTGTATAACAACAAATAAAAGAGGTTAGTGTCTTGCTCCTCTAAGTGTGGCAGAGGCAAAGAGCAGCTCTTAGGCATATGTTTCCATTCCATGAATGTTCTGAAATGCTTCCAGAATGCTCTACAACACAACATGAGCTTTCCCAAGACAGGAGAGTTAAATAAGCAGCGGCTCATTTCGAGTGGATGCAAGCCTTCTTCCTTGCACAAAGATGAGCATCGCCTCTTCATAGTGCCTCTGGATTGTAGTCCCTTGACCTTGGAATCACAGAAGTTAAGATGGGGAAACCAAAACCAAGAGCAGCTGCTTGCAAAACTGGAAGACTCCAAGTCCAGAATAAAGCCCATATCTTCTGATTGCCAGTCCAGGACATTCTTTACACCAGAACAAATTGGGTCTAAATTTAAAAAAAAAATTATTTAGGTTAGGATCATTTGAAGCTGGAATTCAAACAACCCCAACCCCCTGCTCTGTATTTAGCGGTGAAATACTTTCCTAAGTGTTAGAAGTTCGAGCCCTAATAAAGAATACGTCAAAATTCCAAACCAAGTGGAGTAGGAGATGAAAATATCACCTTCACTACTGCCAGAGTCGAGAGTGACGGCTGTAGTTTATATATATGGGCGAGCGGGCTAGTCTACCGCTGAACCCCAAGATTGGACAGACTTTGCCCACCCTGTCACCGCTCAGGGACAGCGGCGGCCCTGTGAAGTGCACAGAAAGAGAAACAGACCAGATTCATGCTCTCCGCAGGCAGCCTCGCTCCCAGAGCCTACACAAACCCCCTTCTCCCTCCAAACAAACGCCAGGTGAAACCATTCCCTCCTCTTCTGGGAAGAGTGAGAGAGGGGCAGAGAGAGGGGCAGGAGTGTTGTTATTGCCAGTTTAGCTCCCTCCACGTGGTAGAAACATGGAAGACTGGACGCAGCCTGGCGGAGAGCAGTTCACTCCACTCCCCTGATTGTCCTTCACTCGGAGCCAGTCTCCTGATTCATGAGATAGACACATAGCAATAACTCAAATGATAAATTACGTGGGGAGCACCTGGCACAGTGCCTGGACCATGGTAGGTGCTCCAAAATGAAAGCTATTATAACAGAGCATAGGAGGTAGAACTAATGGGAGAGGAATAAGAAGGTAAAGGCAGCAGGGTGGGAGAGATGCAAACCAGTTAGGTCAGTAAGCAGGTGGAGAACACCTTAGCCAGAAAGCCTGGCAGTGTGAGGATGGAGTGTGTGTGACATGTGTGAGAAAGCAGGCTTCGTGGCTGGGACCCACATGGGACTTTGAAGATGTGCCGCTATCAGGAACAATGTGTGTCTGTAATGTGCTGAAGTCGGAGTCACTGTAACTTAGTGCTGTGCTGAATGAAGTGGAAGAAATGCTATTAAATCCGTGACTCCGTGAGTTAATAATATTCCCAGCGAGCCCACGCCTACAGAAATACACCCAGCGAGTAGGCTTTCCAGGAGCCCCCTCGAAGTTATAAAAAGCTGCCTATCTCCTGCTGCCAGGATGCAGAGAAAAAATGAAAACCAGTTACCAACTGCATTATAAACTTAGTGACCTGCTTCACCTCCCTTGGTTTAGTGACGAGCTTGGCTGCCTTTTGGGCGTGAAAAAAAAAAAAAAAGAAACATAAGGCAAGGATTAAGTTTCCTGGCTTTTGAAGGCATCAAGAGTCAAAAATGCTTTCAGCTGGCATTTCTCTCTGTTAGTCAGCTTTGATGGATTTATTTTCTTTGCCCTACTTCACAGAAGTTACTGGGGCCAATTACTGCAAAGATGATCATCAGGGAGTTTTGTGTGGACACTAGGTGGCGCTATCTCCCCAGCTGTTTCAGTCCTCTTTTAGGAAGTGCAAAGATTGGTTTCATTAAAATCCTCCTCAGAGCTTACTAACTTGCAATAACAGTGAGGAATTCAATGGTCAAAAAGGCACTCACTTACTTTCTCCAATCTGTGGGTCTCTGAGTCCCGGGAGAGCGGTAGAATCCTTTATACACTTCACACTCTCAAAATTTTATTTCTCTCTGTTGAAAGTGAAACAATTAGCACCGTATACAGATTCATGGTGAGCAATCGACATTCTTAATCATTTTGTATTCATCCATTTTGATTTATTTTACAAGGCTTTTTCTTACTGAAACTTATGAATGTGTTTCCATTTTTTCTTTTTTTAATTCCATAACAAACAGTATTCTCCACTTGAGGACATTTCTAGTTCAGTTAAAAGACCAGAATCTCAATATGGATTAGATTCTAAAATCCTGAACAGGAAATTGTGAATCTTACAGCTCTGGAATAGGCTGAGTATCATTTTCCTCTGGGACTGATGAAGATGGCAGCAATAGAGAAGGGGTGGGGGTCTGCCACGAAGAATAGACAGTGCCTCAGTGAAGTGAAGCCCCTTGGCTAAAGTCACACAGAATCAAAAATACAGTTGGGCCTTAGGATTCCTGATTCCTAATCCAATGCTTTTGTTTTAATGATACTCCACTGTCTCTTTAAATCCAAATATCTACATATGCCTGGATTGATATTACATGTTACATGAGGTATGAACATTTTTGCTGGGATATCTGTAATTCTAAATAGAAACTAGTGGCTTCTAAGCAGTATGTATAGACTTAAGAGAAAAGCAATATTCTAACTGCTGGCAAAACATCAAGTATCAAGAATATCACTTACCAGAGCTGACTTTATAAGGATGCCGCTGGGGGACCAGCAAGCTGCTTCTTTCCAAACATCTGTCATGGACCTTCCCAGGGCCAGGGAGCTGGGTGGCAGAGTCCCCAGCTTTTCTCTGAAGTGTTCCCAATTCTCTCTCTCTCTCTCTCTCTCCATGCCTCACAGAACACAATTATCAGAGCATGGGCATGTAATACCAGCTTCTTACCACAATCTATTCAAGCTACAAGTGGACAAAGGAACCTGATCTTAAATTTTAAATCTATATTTTCCTTGCTACTTACAGATATTAAATTTGGCTTGTAAACCTGGAACTTGTATTAGTCAATTTTAGATTGGTTTGCATCTTGCATGCCATCTAGTCTCAGTTATTAAAAGATTAACATGTTTCTAAAGGGAAGAGTCCACTTTGGTTTCTAATACTACTCTCCCTGGTTTTATGTAGAAATTAGAAGGCCACACAGTCTTCTTTATAATAATGAGCCACCTGATTCCACCAATTTGGGGTTTTCTGCCTTATAAGAAGTAGACATCTCAGTCCCAATTACAAGTAAAATGTCCTATATTTTTTTTGGGGGGGGGATATTACTCCATTTTTACATTAACAAAGTGTAAAAGTTTTTATTAATACCACTAGATACAAATTTAAATCAATTAAAATCAAAATTTGAGAATTGCTGAGAGATGAGAGATTGAGGAAATATCTAATTTTCCAGGGAAATGAACTAAAATGAATGCAATTTATTCACGTATTCATTTATTCACAGAATATGTATGGAACACATTTTATTATGAATGGAACACTTATTATATTATGCTTATTATACATCAGGAACCTCTGGTCTTAGAGGGAGACAATGGTAAACCAGATCCACCCTGTCCAAAAATATTTTGTGAATCAGTGAATGAATGAATGAATGAACAAATGAATGACCTTTATGTCATTTCAATTCAATTTTAGTTTATGTCATGGTATATACTCTGGCTACAAAATTCTTCTATACTCTGTGTTCAAATGCTTTCTACCTGAAGCAAGTTCTTTTATGATAAATGCGTGCAGTTTAATCCTGCACTGATTGCCAGATGTCCCCAGGTAGCACTCTGGCCTTTGAGGCCACAGTCCCAAAAGCCATGAAATCAAATGTCTACAGGGTCAGGGTGGTGATATGCAAAGGGAATGAGGCTGGCTAGGCCAAGACTGAAGTAACCTGGAGAGCAGAGCTCATGTGCCTTCTGAAGGGAGTGAGGCTGATTGTTGCCTGAGGGGGAACAATGCTGTGCTGTGAGATCTTCAAATTAGGAAATCTGTATTGCTACATAAAGTCTCTGATTTTTAAAGTGAAAAAAAGAGTTTCTCTTAGAGCACTATTTAGACCAAGTAAAACAGGCTGATTCAAGTCACAGTGAGACCTCTGATGTATAATTTCAGATGGAATGAATCTTCAAAAGAGAATAATAAGGCTCCAATGGTTCAGAAATGCCTAGCTCAAGATGACTTTCTTCAGAGCTAGAATTTTTTAATCCTTAAATGGAAATATTTGGTAATTAAACACAGCACCATTCTGTTCGCACATTCTCCGAACATCACCAAACCTTCCAATAAGCCCATGTAGAAATCTGAATTAGAAGGAGGTGGGAACCATTTCAGGGAAAGGTTATCTACATTGTAGTCTCTCCACTTTTAAAAAAGTTGTTAGAAAAACAAGTGGTTCCGAACCTTTGAAAAAGGCTTCTTAAGATGTAGAAGAAAAAGGGATTTTTATTATCTAAGCAGAATCTAATATAATGGTTCAAGTAAATCAATACATTTATTATCAAAACAAAGCTTCAGAAGAATTTTTAGATTAGTATTCTCCAATGTTTTGCTGTTATAGAAGCAAAGAAAAAGTTGGTTGGTACTTTAGATCACTTTTTCATTCAATAAATGAGACTGCATATGGACTTTGACCTGGGGCAAGGGACCGCCCCCCCCATCACTTCCTATGCAAAAATGCAGAAGTAGCTGATTTTATCTCCCTTCTAACTGTTTACTCCCATACAGATTTTGAAACCACTGAATGCAGTTGATTAAGGTTTGTCCACTATTAGACCTTCCTAAAGTGGTGATAATGAGCAATTCACCATCTTGCCCCACAGCTCAGGCCCCTACATAGTTACCAGGCAACATAACCAGTAAAGAAAACTTAACTTTCAAAAAACCCACCCTTTCCGCAAGCCTGCTTTGTCCCTCACTTATAAAAGCAGCCATGCAGAGAGTTCAAAGCCAGTTCAGAGGACTTCCCTTTCCTCTGTGCTATCTACCTTGTGTTCCAGCATAACCTTAATAAAATCTATCTGGAAATTTTTCTGAGGTTTCCTCTAGATTTCTATCTTGGGGAATCCAAGAACCCAAACATCAGTAACACAAACATTTATGGGCTTTCAAAATAACCTGGCATCCTGAGATACAGTTTATCACTCTCTGAAGACTCTTCAGCAGAGTCTGCCTTCCAATAAGCTATGCTAAACACATATTTATTGAATGCTCCTCTGTAACAAATCTGTTACAAAAATAGATTTGATCTTCTAGTAATGGCAACATGAAGAGGTCAGGTGATTTCCCTTAACAGAAAAAACAAACAACAACAAAAAAAACCCATAAAACTGGACAAATTTGTCTTCTAAACTTGTTTCAGCATGCAGAAAACCACCTGAAGATAGTATATATTTTTCTTCTCTTTATTTCTTGTAATTTTCTTATAAAACATAAGGTTTTAATAACAATAATTATTTTTATTGTTAATAACATATTAATATAACATGTGACAACAGCACTAAGAAGGGGAAAGGATATGAAGCTGTACTAATGCAAAGTTGTTATATTTTATTCAGATTAAATCGGTATTAACTTGAGACTGTGATAAATTAAAGATTCTTAGAAAGACACAAATTACCAAATGGGCTCAAGAATAAATAGAAAATAATCTCAACAGATGTAGAAAAGTTATTTGATGAATACAGCACATATTAATGATAAAAATTCTCACACAGTTAAGGATAAAAGGGAACTCTCTCAACTTAATAAATAACATTTATTTTAAAAACTTACAATTAACATCATAGTTAATGGTAAAAGACTGAAGCTATCCCCCTAATATCAAGAACAAGGCAAGGATGTCTACTCTCACCGCTTCTATTCAACACTGTGGAATAAGACAAGAAAAATAAATTTAAGGCATACAAATCACAAAGCAATAAATAAAACTGTTTTTATACACAGACATCATCTTGGATGTAGAAAATCCTAAGGAATTTTCAGAAAAGCCACTAGAATTAATACACAATTTTACCTATGTTACAAATTATAAGGTCGACATACAGAAATAATTTCAGGACATTTTTATATACTAGCACCAATCAATTAAAAAACTAAACCAGCTGAGTAGCTCAGTTGGTGAAGAGAGAGCTCTGAGCAACAGGGTTGCTGGTTTGATTCCCACATGGGCCAGTGACCTGCACCCGAGCTGAGCTGCTGCTGAGCTGGTGAGAGCATGTGCTCCCCTCCTTCTGCCCCAACTAAGATTGAACACGACACCTTGAGCTAAGCAGCTAAGAGCTGCTGATAGGCTGCTGGATGGCTCAGTTGTGCAGCAAGGTTGCTGGTTTGACTCCCACGTGAGATGGTGGACTATGCTCCCTGCCCCCACAATTAGATTGAAAGCAGCAACTGGGCTTAGAGCTGAGCTTGTGCCCTCCACAACTAAAATTGAAGGACAACAACTTGACTTGGAGCTGATGGGTCCTGGAAAAATACAATGTTCCCCTTCCCCAATTCCCCAACACTGTTTCCCTCCCCAATTCCCCAATAAAAATCTTTTTTCTTTTAAAGAAAAAAACTAAATTAAGGAAACAATTCCATTCACAAAGCATCAACAATAATAAAATATTTAGGAATAAACCTAACAAAAGAAATGCAAGACTTAAAGGATATCCAAATAAATGGAAGGATATACCACATTTATGTTTTGAAAGATTCAACTTGTTAAGATGACAGTTCTGCCCCAAGCTGATCTTTAGATTAACATAATTCCTATAAAAATCTCAGCAAACATTTTTGATAAATCGATATAAAATTTATATAAATATAACCTAAAATATTGAAAACAATTTTGAAAAACAAATGAAGAGTGAGCTTGTTAAAATTTACACTAACTGATTTCAAAACTTATTGTAAAGCTACAGTAATCAAGACAATGTGGTATAGGGGTAAGGATAAACATACAGATAAATGGACGAAAACAAATAGTTTAGAAATAGACCAAAACACAAATGGTCAATTAATTTTCAGCATAAGAGCTGGTGAAATCCAAAGGAGAAGGAATAGTCTTTTCTAAAAATTATATTTGCTATTCACATGTTTTATTGATACTGGATCAATATCAATTGGATATCCATATACTTTTAAACTCAGCCTGACCCTTACCTCTCACCATGTACAAAATTACCGTACTTTGCCATGTATAATGTGCACTTTTTTGCCCAAATTCGTGAGGGAAAAGTAAGAATGTGCATTATACATGGGTACTACTAATTCCATATCTATATTAATGTTTTTAATTCTTTTATTTATGCTTATGAGTTAAAAGTGAACTTTAGAAATCAATAACGATATCCGTGTGCAAAATAATACCCTGGAATATGTACGATAATTGGTTTTGTTGAACTTTCGATGAACTTGCAACAATGAAGAGCACTTGGCCTTCTGTGATATATAAATTCATAAATTTGTTACCAGTACATAAAATTTCTTGTACCTTATACCTGTTCTTGTGTTTTGTAATTATTTGTTACATAAAATTTTTTGTACCATACTATGCTAAAAAATAAATATTAAATTTTTTTTATAATACAAAAAACAAACACCTAAATGTAAACAAATAAAAATTTGAATTAAAAAATTAAAACAAAGGAATTTTTCCTTGAAAGTTTGGGCCAAAAATGTGGGTGTTCATTATACATGGCCACACATTATTCACAGCAAAATACAGTAGGTCAAAAAGGATATTAGCCCTAAACACAAGGCTGAGCTGAAGTTATAAAATTCCTAGGTGAAAAATCATTGTGTGACTTAGGTTAAGCAAATACATTTTTTAGATATGACACTGAAAGCACCACTTAAAAAGGAAAAATTTATCATTGCACTTCATCAAATATAAAAATTTTGCTCTTCAAAAGACACTTTTAGAAAATTAACAGAGGCCACAAATGGGGAGAGAATATTTACAAAGTATGTATCTCGAAAACATCTTTTATGCAGAACACATAAATAAATTACCCTTTCAACTCAATAATAAGATTTAAATCACAAAAGTTTTGTAAAGATATTTCTCTAAAGATATACACAAATGAAAATAAGCACATGAAAAAAGTCTCAAAATTATAAGTGATGAAGAAAATTCAAATTAGCTCTCTCGGATCCTTGCTCCCAAAATGACCAAGAAAAAAAGGAACAATGGTTGTGCCAAAAAGGGACAGGGCCAAATGCAGCCTATTTGCTACACCAACTGTGCCCAATGCATGCCCAAGGACAAGGCCGCTAAGAAGTTCATCATTCGAAACATAGTAGAGGCCGCAGCCTTTAGGGATATTTCTGAAGCGAGTGTCTTCGATGCCTTTGTGCCTTCCAAGCTCTTTGTGAAACTACATTACTGTGTGAGCTGTGCTATTCACAGCACAGTAGTCAAGAATCATTCTGGTCCCAAAAGGACTCAACATCCCCACCCCAACTTAGACCTGTGGGTGCTGCCCAATGACTTCCGCCAAAGCCCATGTACGGAGCTAAGTACTTAAGGACTGAAGAAATATTCTCTGAGAAAAAGTAAAATTGAAATTATACTTAAAAAGAAAATTCAAATTAAAAACACAATGAGACACCTTTACAAAATCACTGAAATGGCTAACTTAGACTGACACCAAGTATTGGCAAGGAAGTGAAGAAACTGGAAATTGCATACATTACTGGTGAGAATATAAAATGGGGGACAGCCTCTTCACTAAACAGTTTAGCAACTTATTAAAAAGTTAAAGATTGTTCATATTAGTGTATTCATAACAACCAGGAACTATATTATACAAACCATCCAAACTGCTATCAACTTTTAAATGGATGAACAAAATATATGTAAAATGTAATACTATTGAGAAATTAAAAGGGACAAACTACTGATAACATGCAACATGATAAACCTTCAAAACATTGTGCAAATTTTTAAAAGCCAGAGATAAAAGACTATATATTATTTGATTCCATTTACACATTAATGTCTAGAAGAGGAAAACCTATAGTAACAGATAGATCAATGGTTACATGGGACGGGGTGGAGGGAGCAGATACTGACTGCAAACATCCAGAAGAGAACCATTGGGTTAATGGAAATTTTTAAAAACTGGATTAGCAAGATGGCTGCACAACTGTATAAATTCACTTAAACTCATGTAACTATATACTTAAAATGGGTGAGTTTCATGTTATATAAATCATTCCTCAATAAAGGTTTTTAAAATATATTTTAATCCTTGTCTCACAGAGTTTATAATTTATATCATATTCTTCCTAGATTATCCCATTCTTTAAATCATGAGAATACAGAAACTATTCAGGTAAGTGAGTCTCACACAAAAACCTGATATCTTTTATCTTCTATTTTAAAAAGGAAAATCTTCATTATATCTTCCCTAGGCTAGTTTCTAGTACTTCTTTAAAATATATATATTGGCTGAATGAAAAAAAAATGAGTAAAATAAAACATAATGATAATTTTAAAATAAGTCTACAGAAATCTTTCTCACTCTAAAAATATGTAGGACCTCCCAGAGCCATGGTTCTCAACTGCAGATTATTTTGCCCCTCAGATGACTGGCAATGTCTGGAGACATTTTTGATGTTCATGACTTGAGCAGAGTGCTACTGGCAACTAGTGGGTAGAAGCCACAGATGTCACTAAATACCCTACAATGCACAGAACACTTCCTACACACCCACCCACACCCACCTACCACCACCACCAACAAAGAAGTACCTGTTCCAATATGTCCATAGTGTCAAGACTGGCAAACCCTGCTGTAGACTGATCTAGTGGTTCTTTCCTATAGTGCTTACTCATTAATCTACATAGCATATTTCACTTGTTTACTTTCTGATCTCTCCTATAGACAACGACTCTCTAAAGAGTTCCATATTTACTGTGTTTCTTTCTTTTTGGTGTTTGGTATCATGCCTAAAACAAGTAGGTGATCTGTAAGTGGTTGGTGAAAGAATAGGTAAAAGGATTTTTTTTAATGAGTGATCAAATATAATTGCTATTTTTAGGAAAGTTGTGATATTTTAATCATTGAACACCTGGGCCGACCTAGTGGGGCGTTGGTTAAGAGCTGGCTTGGGAAGCCAGTGGCCCCAGCTCAGATCCCACATATGAGGACCAGTGACACTACTCTCTACAGCCTAGATGGTGAACAACAGCTCCACTTGGCACTGGGCTGCTGTGAGTTCCCTGGACGGCATAGGGGCAGCCCCTGCTGCAGTGGGCTGCCATAGGCTACAGTGAGTGGCCAGCAGCCAGTGTGAGCTGCCAAGAGCCACTGTGAGTGCCATCCAGAGGCCAGTGACTAATCTGCCTCACCTGAGAAGAGCGCAATGATGATACCAACATGGGCCAGTGAAATAACGTCCTTCACAACTAGACTGAAGAACAAAAGGACAGCAACTTGTCTGTTCCCCTTCCCGGGTTCCCCAATGCTGTTCCCCTCCCCCAATTACCCAATAAAATCTTTTAAAAAAAAATCATTGAACACCTATGATGGTTTTATGTTATGACACTAAGACCCCCCCCATAAAAAGGTATAGAATAACATTTATTTAAAAAAGCATTTTTAAATAAATGTTATTCTATACCTATTTCTAAAGATGAAAATAAATTACAAAATCTTTCAAGAGGTATATGTCACATCTCTAAAAGTTGTGAAATAATGGAATGATTTCTGAATTTACATTCCACAGCCAGGAATATCAATCTTCTGTTTTTGCATAGGGAAATCTTCCTTTGTAAATCTCCCTTCCCATTGTGTATTAGCAAGTTAATATTATTGTCATCAATAAAAGTCATTCTCATTAACCAGTGTATGGTGTTCTTATCTTTAAAGCTCTTTGCAGAATCTACTAGCTCCCATTAAATATTAAAGCTATATTATTTAAATATAGGCATTTCTACTTAAAATTTCCATTTCCCAATATTATAATAAAGGAAATGAAACCAGCTAATATTTTTATAATTTCTCTTCAACAATCTGCTTCCCTACCCCACCCAAATCCTGGGTAAATCAGGGCATTCTAAAAAGGATGTAGGTATAGTTGTAATTACAGTCACAGATGTAGACATAGATAGCTATAAAGAAATCTAGGTAGGAAGGTAGGTACATAAGTAGGTAGGTAGATACATATAAGATATTATATATATATGGTTTACCCTTGAACAACATGGGGATCAGGGACTCCAACCCCTGTGCTGTCAAAAATCTGCATATAACTTTTGAGCCCTCCAAAGTTTAACTACTAACAGCCTACTGTTGGCCAGAAGCCTTATTGATAACATAAATAGTCTATTAACACTATTTTGTATATGTATTATATGTTGTATTCTTCCAATAAAGTAATCTAGGGAAAAAATGCTCTTATGGAAATCATAAGGAAGAAAATATACACTTACAGTACTATATTGTATCTATCAATATTATAAGTTTTGTCATCTATTTACAAAAGTAATCACCTGTGTTCAGGTTATTAAAAGTACTCAACTGCCAGGAAAGGATTTTATTAGTTTAGTTTTTATTTGCCAACCCAGTGATGATGATGACTATGATGACAATGAAGAATGTTTATTCAAGGGGCTGGCCAAGTGGTGCAGTGGTTAAGCGCTGGCTTGGGAAGCCAGTGGCCCCAGTTCGGTCCCAGATGTGAGGGCCAATAACACTGCCCTCAAAAAAAAAAAAAGAATGTTTATTCAGAAACCAAAGAATGCAAGACATAATCCAGAATGCGTGCATGTGTGTGTGTGTGTGTGTGTGTGTGTGTGTGTGTGTGTACACACATACGTACACACACAGAATGAGATTGCCTTTTGTATTTGGAAACTACAGTGCCTCTTCTTCCACAGATATCTTTTTTGAATAAAGCTAAAACTCAGATATGGGCTGGTCATCCTCCCCACACTGTATTCACAGGGAGGTGACCCTGTGCTTTGTAGTTATAGACTGAAGAACAATTGTCTCATCCTGTAGTCTTAGCTATTGGACAACCTTGGAGCAAAGTTGCTGGAGATATGACTCCTCAAATTTTGCTTGCAGCCTTCTACTCCTCTGAAATGTCATCTCCTTTGGGTTTGAAGTTATGCCATCCAAGATCTCAGAAAAGAATAACCAGATTTTGAAAGATGTTAAATGCCAGTGATGTCAGTAACACAACATAATTCCTAAGTGGTGTCATATAAACTGAAATCCACTGCATGTCCATTAGACTCTAAACTCCTTGACGTCAGTAGGCCTATCTTCATCCCAGGTTCACATAGCACCTGACCAAGTGTATATGTACAGTAAGCAGTCAATAGATATTTGAAAAGGATGAATGCTGCTTACAGGGCCTGGTGCTATTTACAGGTTTGGGATGGTCTGGATTCCTACCCCTCCCTGAGCCATGTGGGTCTTTTTGCTATAAATGAGCTGCCTCTCCCTGCTTGCTGTGAGCCAGGTTTTGTCCATCTGCTGCCATTGTTTTCCCACATTTCCCAGTTATGTTGTATTGCATGCAGTTATTCTTTAGTGGGTCATTATGGCATCTGTCTGCTCACCTTGTGAATGCCCCGTCTCAGTTCACTAGACAGCAGCTGCCGGAACATCCTGTTCCCCTCCATCATCTGCACAGGTCCAGCCCAGGCAAGCCTGCTTTTAGAAATTCTCATTTCATTGCGTGGGGGTTGGCTGCACTCCAGTACCTGGTTACTGGGATCCTTGCTTGCCATTTAATATTTCTATAGTTAATCTTTTTTTAAACCAGATGTGTTCTCCACAAAGAATTTCAGTTTCATAGATGTGTACAAGAATACATACAACCATCACTACATACAGGGGTGCCAAAAAATGTATATACATGACTTGTATTCATCTTTTGTTATTGGTATATACTGAGTATTACAATTTTAATACAATTTTATCCTTTCTTAAAATGTGTATACAGGACCGGCTGAGTGGCGCATTGGTTAAGAAATGACTTGGATGACAGCGACCCCGGTTCGGATCCCACATATGAGGGCCAGTGACACTGCCTTCTACAGCTAACAACAGCTCCACCTGGAGCTGGGCTGTGAGCCCCAGCGATGGTGTAGGCTGCAGCCCCTGCTGCAGTGGGCTGCCATAGGCTACAGTGAGTGGCTGGCAGCCAGCGTGAGCGGCTGGCAGCCTGCGTGAGCTGCCAATAGCGGCGATGAGCGACCATCCAGAGGCTGGCGACTGATCTGCCTCATCCGGGAAGAGCACAATGATACCAACATGGGCCAGTGAAGCAATGTCCTCCACAAATAGACTGAAGAACAAAAAGACGCAACCTGTCTGTTCCCCTTCCCCGATGCCTCAGCGCTGTTCCCCTCCCACAATTCCCCAATAAAATCTTTTTTAAAAAAAATGTATATACATTTTTTGGCACCCTCTGTAGATCTTTATTAGTAGTAATTTTTTTGAGTAGGAAGCCACCCTGGAAGCTACATTAGTAGTGGAGGAAAGCTCTCATTATATAAAGACTAGACTTCCAGAAACCCCAGTCCACATCCAGAGTTAATTGTTGTTGTTGTTGTTGTTTTAATTGGGGAACAGTGTGTTTTTCCAGGACCCATCAGCTCCAAGTCAAGTAGTTGTTTCAATCTAGTTGTGGAAGGTGCATCTCAGTGGCCCATGTGGGGATCAAACCGGCAACAGTGGTGTTATGAGCACCGCTCTTTAACCAACTGAGCTAACCGGCTGCCCCCAGAGTTAATTTTAAAAGGGGAGAGATAACACTGTCAGGAAGCCCATGCACTTAATTCGGCCTCCTTAAATAGAAGCTACCTGATGGTTCAGACACGTTATGATGGAGCTCAGCTATATGCAGTATGCAGTTTACAATGCTATAAACCAGAAGTGTGTATGTTAATTTAATTGTTTGGGACTCAGTCTTCTGCTGCCTTTGGTGACTTAACTTGTCATAAAATTGAAGTTACTGATGTAACACGTCCTAAAACTAAAAGTATCCTTACAATTTGCTATGATGTGAAGTTCATGGCCTTCATTACAGTTTCTTTTCCTAATCTTCCTCACTTACTTTTATATCAACTATACGATTTTTAAAAAGATTAAATATCCAAGCCAATCATAATTGTATATTTAACATACAATGGATCCAAATTATATTAGTATTATAGAACCTCATCAATAGGAAGAACAGTGTTACTCAGTGAAATTCATTCTAAGTGTGATATTAAGTAGGCAAGACAGCACTCCTTCTCATCCCAATCTTCCCTCACCCACTCATTACAAATATTCACGGGGGCAAAAAGAGAAACAAGGAAGAAGGCTGAACATCCTCAGTGATAGAGAGAAGGAAAAACAGGTCCTGACAGAGGTAGAAATAGGATCATTCCATTTCCTGAGAGCCACATGGGCCAGGCATTGTGCTAGCCATTTTGTATATGGTTTCTGTCAAAAATAAACAAAGCCAGGTACTAGTTAACATGGTAAGGACCGGTTTTAATCAGTAATGTACTATTGCAATAGGAAAAAGAGTCCAGCATGAGCTGAATTCAACTCCACTGAACTGATGTGAGCAGAGGTGATTTGGTGTCTTAAAGAAAGAATGGGGGAATAGGAAGAGAAGTGAGCAGGGACTCAGTAGTCAGGAAAGCAAAAATTACAAAAAGCGGGAAGGGGGTTGCTAACTGGACCTTATCAAGTTTGGGCTTCTACCCTCCCACAGGGGCTGAAAGATAGGGAACAAACAGTAAATTCTTTGGGCAGCCTTGAGTTTTCTCAGGCAGGCACTTTAATGGAGGCTAGAGTCATTGTAGGGATCATCCTGAAGCTGTTAGAAATTATGTTAGTGTTTGTTCAAGTCTTTATAGGCCAAGGTCAAGGCCTAATGAAGAAGAGGACTGAGAGGAGCCTGGCTAGAGTTTGGTCAAGAAGAAAATCTTTGTCATATCTCAATAATCACCACAATACCCCAAGAGGAAGGTTTTCTTGTTTCCATTTTGCTGATGAAAAATCTGAGATTCAGAGAGTAACATGCCCAAAATCAACTAAACCCAAAGTGGCAGAAGTGGGATTAGAGAGTAGATCTGTTCGGTCTCTGCTTGGTTGGTGACATGGGTTGTCTCTTTGGAGCAATGCCTTCCAAAACGAGAAGCATGGAGCATACAAATCACCTGCATCAGAATTAAAGGTCAACAAAAATGACCAGGAAATCTGACTCAAGGCAAAGCAAAAAACACAGAGCACCTAATTTTTTTCCTTATAAAACAGTTTAAACAGTTAAATAAACACAAGCTAGTCTGAATAAGAAGTAAGGAATGAGCAAGCTGAGTCTAAACTGGAGTTCGAAGCCTTCCTTGACCTATTTAAATAAGGGAATGGAATAAATTAGCTTCTAAAATCAAATACAGGAAAAAGGCTGTCTTGTATGCCAATTTTAAACAACGTTAAAGGATATGATTTCCAATTCTACACTTGGTTTCTTTACAAATATTATGACAACTGGCATTATACTTTGGAATTAAAAAATTTCCCCCCTTCTTCACTACTTTTCAAAATTTACACACATTTTCTATTTGTGCTGCAACCATCCTCAAGAATCATTTCTGCCAAGCCCAGTTCTTTTTGATTCTGGTGCAAAACTTGCTATTCCTCAGTTTGAACATAGTCATTTCAAGCCAAGAAGAAAAAAAAAGTGCTATATAAATAAATCTTTATTACTGTCACAGCATTGTTAAAGAATTTCCTAGTTTGAGCTGCTCTTGAAAATCACCACCTTACGGGGCAGAGGATCCTGCAAGGCATTTTAAATTAGAGGAGACAGTTTTATTGTCAAGGCAGGTCAATCAAATTATAATTGGCTCTAATTTGCACTCCCACCAGCTGTTAAATTCTTCACCTGCAGCACACAGAATGGTGTGAAATCCTTGCCGGCTTTGTGAAAGCTTCAAAGAGAATCACTCTCAATCTAATCCCTAAAACCAAAAGTCCTTGTTACTTTTCATCAGAAGCAAGGAACATGCACCACTGGCTCTGACTATGAGAACCAGGACCTGATCTGAAGTGGGCTGAGCCTGTCAAGGATGGACAAACACATCTTCCATGCACAATCATCCTTGACAGACCAATATTGCTACCACAGACCAGCCAGGGGGCTTTCCTTTGTTATGACCATAATACCACTGAGTTATATTTTCTATTTCATTGTAAAGTGAACTTACAACTCTGTGGAAAATCATAAATTTAGCACACAGAATGGAGCAGCAGACAAGGATAGAATTTCGGGGTAGGGCATATCCATGCTGGTTCTGTAGTGAGGTTCCATTAGGCTTACAGATATCCAGCATTATGGATGGTCTGGTACTACCTCAGACAGTCTGGAACTCTGGATCACTAAAACACCTATAGGAAATTCCTTTCTAACAGTGCCCACAGCACACATACACATAAAACACATACACGTGCACTCAACCATACGCGCGCGTGCACACACGCACGCACACACACACACACACACACATTGACCAAACATAACATCCCTCAGTGACTTCCAATTGTTTTAAGACAATATGTCCATTGATGCCAGTGGCCCAACATAGCCCTGGGGCCTCACCTCTCCACTGGGCTCTCTAACCATATTGACCTTCTTTGCAGTTCATCAAAAGTCCTGCTCTCCTCCTGCAGGACTTCAGAGCTGTCCGCTGCTTTCCCAGTAACTCTCTTTGCTCTCCTCCCTCCTGGGCTAGCTCATCCATCCTTCAGATCATTGATGCTTTTGCTATGACAAGCTTTTCCTACCTCCATGCCCTACATGTGCTGCTCCCCAGGGATGGATCCTAGCATTTCCAGATTGTCATAACTGCTTATGACCATATACCATGAGCAGCTTGACTGCCTGTGAGTCACCTGGAACACCGTTTTTCACCAAAGCCCAGCCCAGTGGTGAACACATAAAAATAGGTGGTCAATAGGTATTTGCTGGTGAATAAATAAGCATACTATAAAAATAATGGTGTCACACTATCACGGAACCTCCCTCTTCTGCTGACCCCAGTTCTTACACTCCTCTCCAGTCAGTTCCCCAGAAAAGAGAGCCTCTCCAGAATGATGGTGTGTATACCCCAAATAGCAGTTCATGTGCCCACAATTCCCTTTACGACAAGCAAAGAGAGGCACGCCCTCTCTCTTTCTGCCCAAATGATATCAGTTTGCTAGGGCTACCATAACAAAATACCACAGACCAGGTGGCTTCAACAACAAACATTTATTTCTCAGCATGTCAGCAGGGTTGGTTTCTTCTGAGAGCCTCTCTCCTTGGTTTGTAGATAGCCATCCTCTCCCTGTGTCTGCAAATGGTCTTTCCTCCATGTGTTCTGCATCCTAATCTCCTCTTCTTATAAAGACACCAGTCATATCAGAGAAGGGCCAACCCTCATGACCTCATTTAACTTGAATTGCCTCTTTAAAGACCATATCTCCAAATACAGTCATATTCATAAGTATGGGAGGTTAGGACTTGAACATATGAATTGGGTCAAGGGATGCAATTTAGCTCATAATAGTATTTAATGTTAGTTTAAAGTCTGGTTTCCCTTTTGGTATGGGAAGGCATTAGTATGCCACTTACAATAGGCTCTTTCTCTCTGCCTTCACAGGTAGACACCTGGGTGTTAGTGTTTCATATAGGAAACATCAACCCTGTTCACTAAATGCATCACTATGGGGGCTCCATGGAAAGAGGAACACTGGAGTCCTGGACCAAGCACCTTGCAACCTGAGGCAAGAGATCAAATAATCACAGCACATATGTAGGAACCCATAGTCATAGCAATTAACCTAACTTGCCCCAACAGGCAACACAGGGCACTAGGTATCCAATGACAATGGATGCAGTCTATTGTGGCCTTATTACAGCTATGTAACCTTGGGTAATTTGCTGGGTTTTTCTGTGTCTCAGTGTCCTCCTCTGTAAAATGGCATTAATAATTACTACAAAGGAATCGTTGAGAATTAAATAAAATAAGGCAGTTAGAACAGTGTCTGGCACATTGCAATCACTCAGTAAATGTTAGCATTTGTATTACTGTTGCTTTGTGATTAGGGTCACCCAAGCTGGTTGATGGAGGAAGCCAGAGAAACTGTATCTCACACCTGTGCTTAATTTCAAGGACTCAAGAATCTCTAATTCCAAGTAGATTCTAGAAAGAGAGAGAAAACCAGTACCAGGGCAAATCTTTAAGACGTTAGTTGTTGGAAAGAAGCTAACACGTGGGATGATGCTGATAATGGAGGGAAAATAGATATAACTAAGGAAGGTACACGTGTAGGCAATAGTAAATACTTACTTTGAAAAACTGGGTTTGAGGCTAAGTAATTTGGAAAATGCCAACCTGGGAAGATCTTGTCCTCTGCCCAAGACCCTGGTTTTGGTCCCTAGCGTTCTCACTCACTCTTCCATAGTCAGGCATCAGGAAAATCATATGGTCTTGGAAATCATAACCTGGAGTCAAATCTTGCTCTAATTTACTGTTGCATCCCTGCACGACAGAGCAGGTGGGAGTGGAGAAGGGACCACAAAAGGTTAAGGAAAAGAGAGAGAGACACAAAATAGAAAACAGTTTGGGGCCAGGGGACTTCAGCCTCATGGACTGGAGCCCCGAATTGGGGCCTGACTGTTCTTTTATTATCTTACACATAAGCAAGGATCAATGTAGCTTCCACAGTCTGTGAGTCTCACACCCAAGAATTAACCTCCAGGCCTAATTTCCCAAGCCTGCAAACTGCCATTACCAGTGGCCCCAAGAGGTTATTGTCATGCACCTCTAAGAGACAGAAGCTTCCTCTGCCAAGTCTTACTGATAAGAATGCAGGGAGGACAGGTATTATCCTATCAATAGTTCATTTCACAGGTAGGCTGCCAGAACTTGAAGCAAGCGGTTTACACCCCTTTTCTCCTCTCCCTGATTTCTCCCATAGCACTCACTTGCACCCACAGGTATCCACTGGCACCCACTGGCACCCACGGGCACCCACTGGCATCCATGCAACTGCGTCTGGCTTCGGTTGTCCCTCTCGTGGGATCTTACCCATCTCTGACTGACCAGCCATCCTTTGGGGCCAAGTGGGAATATATACAGTGAGCATAATATTGAAGTTATAATCTGTCTTTATGGAGAGGTGCATGGAGGCAGACAGGCAGGTTATAATGTGATAATTTACTCTGGGTTTTTTTGACAAGTTATTGAGCTTTTCTGAATCTCAGTTTCCTCCCTGCACAATGGGGAAGTAATTCCAACAGTACAGAGCATGTTCTAATGGGTGGTTCCCTTTCCCCCTCCTCTAAGTACAATTAGCAGAGATTGTTATGAAGTATTTCTGCCCCCTACATGCATACTCCTGAGTACCATGTACTACCCCCATGTATTTCTTCACAGGTCCCACAAAGATTAGATACAGTACAATAAATTAAAACTCTAGACTCCAACATAAAGTTTTCAAGAAGTCCCCTTTTTGAATCATTGTTATTTCAAATACTTGGCCAAATATCCAGGAAATCAGGAAGGGTCTATCGATATCTCTCTATTAGTGTCATAAATAGTCAAATGAAGCTTGCCTCTGAAATAATGGATGACAGTTGATCAATATACAAATAAAAAAGAACAAAGAAACAAAATTTTGAAAAGGGAAATATATCAGTAAGAATCAGTGTGTATCTTACATGTCTTGGAGGAAGAAGAAAATGAAAGATGTAGAAAAATTAGCTACAAACTTACAATGCTTTATAACTTGAAAACTATTTTTACATATAATATTTCACTAATTTTTGTAACAACCAAGTAAAATATTTCAATTGCACCTGATGAGAAAACTTAGTAGGTCAAATATTATTAAATCAAAATACATATGCATGTGAATCTTTAAAAGAATGGTTCTCAAGTCAAGTTCATGGATCCTGAGAACCAAGTGACATAATCTTTGCTGTCCCTGATTTCTCTGTAAGAGCTTTATTTTGTTAATTTTGTGTTTTCATTTTCATGATTATCTTTAAAAAATTAACCCATGTAAATTCCAGATCAGGTGAATAAACAACTTATAATCAAGTACACTTGGGAGAGTTCAGCATCTCATTGGCATTGAGTGATTCTTGTTGATATTCGTGAGCTAATGTGAAGAGAAATCAGGTGCCTTTGGTAGGCATATGATGTGTTCATGCCACACGAAGACCAACAGACATGTAAATAACATTTGTTCAGGAGTGCCACTAGAGAAAATGGTGAGGGAACTAAGTCGTCACAGAGCACTCAGTAGTAAATGCTTGCCAGACAAAAATACCTATGCTATTGCACACAACACCACAGCTATTTCACAAAGGGAATCTCCTTCTAGAACAAAATATCACCAACCACCTTAAGGGAAAGATAATATTTTGAATTTCATTTTTAGAAGAGTTTTTCTGAGGGGCATATAATTTGAACTTTTCTATTTGTTTTTCTTTCTGTAACGGTTATAAGCATAAAAAATGTACAAATTTTAATTTTGTATCTTTTAAGTTATTTTATTATATACTTGTTTCATATTTATTATACAGTTATTTTATATTTAAAATTATTAAACTGTACTACCACATAGGTAAAAATTGAGGATCAATGTGTTTGAAAACACTGCTTTTTGAAATAGAAATGTTTCTCAAACTTGTCTGTACATTTTTTAATTAATTAAATCATTTGTGGTGACCTAAAAGAGTTGACTAAAAGAACTTTGAGAATTCTTAAAATAATCAATCTTTGTGCACACAAAACCATCACCAGGTGATTTTGTCCACTCTCTACCTTTAGACTGTCATATAATCAGATTTTCCTGAAGTGGTGCATGCTGACATAGCAAATAAGTGAAAAGAGAATAAAGAGACAAAGAGTTAAATCTGTAGCAAAGTGCCTATGACATACTGCAAAAGCTGAATATACACTCAGGCTGTAGGTTAAATAACCAACAATTGGAATCCAATCTCAAAGCATGCAAAAATGGAAAAACAGAAAAATGTTGCTTTGGGAACTTGCTCTGAATCCGGCATTCTTCATAATTTCCTCCATGACCCAATAATGTTCTTATTCTTGCCCTACCCCTGGTTTTGTTAGGTTTTCTTCTTTCTTTTTTTGGGGTGGGGGGGTGGGAGGGTAGGCAGGGTTGGAGGCTGTTGTTTTGTTTTATGCCAGTTAAAAAATGGGGCTAAGAACATTGCTTTGTAAAGTGCTTTGTGAACCACAGACATCCAGTATTATCAAGCATGAAATCTTCAAAATGTGGGTTTAAGAGTCTTTAAAAAATATTTGTAGAGATCCAAGATGGCAGAGTAGATTAAACACTGGGCCTGTGTGCTTCAATGAACACATTAAAATTACAACTAAATTATAAAACAATCAACCTGGAGAACCATCTGAAGTCTAGCTGAACAGAAGTCCTATGATTGAAAATATAAAGAAGTCACGTCGAGACTGGTAGGAGGGGTGCAGATGTAGAATGGGCCTGAAACCTCCCTGTGGCAGTTGAGGATCAGGAGGGATATCTCAGCCATGGAGCTTCCCCACAGAGGAGCAAGGGACCCCAACCATCTCACACTAGTCTTCCCAGTCCAGAGTACTGGTGTGAGGAAGTGGGGCCCCCCACCACATCTGGCTGTGAAAAACAGTGGGTATTCCAACCATTCGGATATGATGGAGGCTGCAGGAAACCCAGGCATCCTCTTAAACAGCCTACACACAGACTCACTCTCGGGCACTCACCTTGGGCTTCAGTGGAGGAACAGTGACTCGGGGGTCCTTGGAGACATATGGAGGGCAGACTGAGGTGTGTAACTTTAGGGGAGGGACTGGAGGACAGTCATCATCTTCACAGTGAGGGGTCCTTCTATGCAGCCAGCAGGTGGATGCCATCTTTCCTATATTGAGCCTGCCCCCACAGGCCAAATCTGAATCTGATTGGTCTGGTAAGATCTGCTGCTCTGCCCTGCTGACTTAGCAGAGACCCCGCCCCACCCAATTAGCATACAGCCAGAGAAACTTTCTCTGTGAGCAGTCATCCCTTCCTGCATTACACTCTTTCTTGGAAAATTATCGAAGTCTGTAGGTCCCAGGCAGGAGGCAACTGGCCTCAGTGTGCCCTAAGACATTTGCTGAGTTACTCCAAGCTCAGCACTGACACCAAACCAGAGTCTACATTAACTTGGTGACCACAACTTTTTCCATTCTAATGACTCCCTGAGACTCTGCCTCACCCAACTTGAGTACCAAATGAGGCTTTATCAGTGGCTGAATCTTAAGGAAGCCAGCAGGTGGCAGCAGGCCTCCAGGTACCCTGGCTTTTTGCAAAGTGATTCTAGGCCTGGTACTGGTGGCAGCTATCCTTGGTTCTCAGCGTGGCCTTTCCCACACACCTCCAGGTTTAGCACAGACAACAATCAACCATGGATCACTTTGTAGCTCTTACCAGGTAGTCCCCAGTGAGTCACAGGCAGTGGGTGACCTGGGCCTGCACCAGAGCCCCTCCCAAGAGGAGCAACAGCCAACATACACGGAGGTTGGCTTTAAACCTCAGCAGAGCACCACCCAACTAGCCCCACAAGTGGCACACACAACGGGCAGTCTCAATAGGCACCAGACCCCACTGGGTCAAATCTCGCTCAGTGGAGTAAGCCTCCCCCACAGCAGCACATAATCTGTGGATGTGGCCAAACCCACAGCCAATCAGCCTGAGGGTCAATCCCACACACTGTTGTGCCAATAGCAACCAAGGCTCAACTATAACAGGAGAGCATGCACAAGGGACACTCCTGGAACACCTGGTTCAGGTAACCAGGGAGACTGCGTCACTGGACCCCACAGGACACCTACTACCTAAGCCCATTCAGCCAAGACTGGGAGACATTGCAGATCTACCTAATACATACAAACAAACACAGAGAGGCAGCCAAAATGAGGAAACAAAGAAATACATCCCAAATGAAAGAACAGGAGAAACTCCAGTAAAAGAACTAAACAAAATGGAGTCAAGCAACCTATCAGATACAGAGTTCAAAACAATGGTTATAAGGATGCTCAAGGAACTTAGTGAGAACTTACAAAGAGATCACGAGCACAAAAAAGGACATAGAAACCATAAAAAAGAACCAGTCAGAAGTGAAGAATACAATAACTGAAATGAAGAATGCACTAGAAGGAATCACCACCAGCAGTCTAGATGAAACAGAGGATCAAATCCCCAATTTGGAAGACAAGATAGCAGAAAACACCCAATTGGAACAGCAAAAAGAAGAAAGAATTTTAAAAGATAGGGGTAATTTAAGAGACCTCTGAGTCAGCATCAAGTGTAACAACATTTACATCATAGAGTACAGAAAGGAGAAGAGAGAAAGCCAGAGATTGAGAACCTATTTGAAGAAATAATGACCTAAAACTTTCCTAATCTGACAAAGGAAATAGACTTACAAGTCCAGAAACCACAGTGAGTTCCAAATAGGATGAACCCAAACAGGCCCACACCAAGACACATAATTAAAATGGCAAAAGTTAAAGACAAAGAGACAATCCTAAAAACAGCAAAAGAAAGGCAACTAGTAACTTAGAAGATTGTCAGCTGATTTCTCAGCTTTGTAGGCCAGAAGGAATTGGCAGGAAATATTCAATGTGATGAAAATAAAGGACCTAAAACCAAGACTACTCTACCCAGCAAGACTTTCATTTAAAATTGAAGGACAGATAAAGAGCTTCCCAAACAAGAAAACGCTAAAGGAGTTCATCATCACTAAACCAGTATTACAAGGAAAGTTAGAGGGACTTCTTTAAGATGGAAAAGAAAAATCAAAATTATGAATAATAAAATGACAATAACTACATATCTATCAAAAATTACTTTCAATGTAAATGGATTAAATGCTCCAATCAAAAGACATAGGAGGAATGAATGGATAAGAAAACAAAACCCGACTTCCGGTAAAATGGTGGACTAGACAGACGCTGTGTTAACTACCTCCCAGGATCACACCAAAATTACAAACAAATTATACACCACTCAACCCTGGAGGTCCTCAGAACACTAGATGAACAGAACCACTGAGCGAAGACCTTAAAGAGGAAGCCACGTCGGGTCTGGTAGGATGGGCGGAGACAAGAGACGGCAAACCCCGTGAGGGAGGCCCCAGCTGTGGAGAGGCTTCTCCGGTTCGGGGAGAGACCCTCCGGCCGCACACCAAGCTCAACACCCCAGAGTTCCTTTGCCAGGAAGAGAAGTTCCAAGATAGCTGGCAGTAAATTAGTGAGGACTCTCTTTGCTCAGCTCGGTGAGGCTGA
Source organism: Aselliscus stoliczkanus (assembly GCA_033961575.1). Taxonomy (NCBI): domain Eukaryota; kingdom Metazoa; phylum Chordata; class Mammalia; order Chiroptera; family Hipposideridae; genus Aselliscus; species Aselliscus stoliczkanus. The sequence continues at coordinate 72,679,885 of CM066738.1, read as the reverse complement.
GAGCAGCTAGAGAATCAGTGGGGCCGGCGCCCGGGCTTGCTCGCCGGTGAGCACTTACCTGGTTCCTGGTGGAGGGAGTAGCTGTGTGAGCCAGGTCCAGGAGCCTTCGGGGGTGGACTGAGCTGAGCACCTTTGGTGCAAAGGCTGGAGGTTTTTGGACTATTGTTCCCCTGGTGTGGAGCCTGCTCACGAGTGGTGTAAGGAGGGAGCCATTTTGTAAGGGTTGGGCCCTCCCACAGAGGATCAGGTCCAGGACATCATTGGTCTGGTGGAATTGGCACAGAAGTGCATGTGTGCGTGCACGTGCATGCGGCCTTGGATCCCTACCCTCCACCCGGCTTATATTGCGTTGCCAGGGAAATGCTGGACAGGTGCCTTCCGGCTCCAACAGGCTGCTCACTGAGACCTGGGAGTGCACCAGCTGCCTCAGATCCCCACCCTCCACACGGCTTGTGCTGCGCTGCCAGGGAAACGCCTGGTGGGCATGCTCCGGCTCCAACATGCTGCTCACTGAGACGCAGGAGTGCGCAAGCTGCCTCGGGTCTGGCTCTCCACACTGCACTTGCAGAGTTACCAGGCTGGTGATTGGTTGTCAGGCTGCTTGGCATGATCTGCGAGCGGCTGATTGGGACAGGCTGAGACTGGGAGTTTCCCTGGGAGTGTTGAGCCGTGAGCTGTGTGCCTGTGTGATCCAGCCAGGGCTCTCCTGGTGATCTATCTAATACATCAAAGCAATCACAGAGCGACAGCCAGAATGGGGAAACAAAGAAACATGTCACAAGTAAAAGATCAGAAGGAACCTCTAGAAATGGAACCAAATGAAACAGAGAGATCCAACCTTTCAGAGACAGAGTTTAGAACAATGATGATAAGAATGTTTAACAAACTTAGTGAGGACATAAGGCAGGATAGAGAAATCATAAAAAACAACCAATTAGAACTAAAGAATACAATAACTGAAATGAAGAACACACTCGAAGGAATCACCAGTAGAGTAGATGAAGCAGAGGAGCGGATCAGCGATTTGGAAGACAAAATAGCAGAAATCACCCAGTTGGTACAACAAAAAGACCAAAGAATAAAAAAGAATGAAAATAGTTTAAGAGCACTATGGGACAAGATGCCGTGCAACCACCTTCGACTCATAGGAATACCAGAAGGAGAAGAGAAGAAGCAAGGGGTCAAGAATGTATTTGAAAAAATAATGACTGAAAACTTCCCTACCCTGGTGAAGGAAATTGTCATACATGTCCAGGAAGTGCAGAGGGTTCCAAACAAGCTGAACCCAAACAAGTCCACACCAAGACATATCATAGCTAAAATAGCAAAGGTTAAGACAGAGACAGAATCCTAGAGGCAGCAAGAGAAAGACAGCAGGTTACATACAAAGGAACTCCTTTAGACAAACAGCTGACTTGTCTACAGAAACTCTGCAGGCCAGAAGGGAGAGGCAGGAGATATTGAAAGTGACACAAAATAAAGGCCTACAACCAAGATTGCTCTACCCAGCATGGCTATCACTTAAAATTGAAGGAGAAATAAAGAGTTTCTCAGAAAAGAATAAGCTTAAGGAATTCATTACCACCAAGGCAGCATTGCAAGAAATGTTAAAAGGGCTTTTTTAAACAAAAGAAAGGGGTAAACAAGCTAACTGAGGAAGACCAGGAATACAAATAACAAAATGGCAATACATATGCACCTATCAATAATCATTTTAAATGTGAATGGGCTAAATCCTGCAATCAAAAGACAGAGAGTGGCTGAGTGGATAAGAAAATAGGACACATGTATATGCTGTTTATGGATGGAATAAGATATTTCATGCAAATGGAAATGAGAAAAAAAAAAGAGCTGGAGTACCAATGCTTGTTTTGGACAAAATAGACTTTAGAATGACTACGGTAAAAGACAAAGAAGGGCACTATAACCCTAATAAACATCTATGCACCCAACATAGGAGCTCTTAATTACATGTAACAGATTTTGACAGACATAAAGACAGAGATCAACAGTAATACTATCATAGTAGGAGACTTCAGCACCCCATTGTCACCAATGGACAGACCCTTTAGACAGAAAATCAACACAGAAAGAGGGGCCTTAAATGACACTTTAGACTAGCTGGACTTCGTCGATATTTTTAGAGCATTTCACCCTGAAAAAACAGAGTGTACATTCTTCTCAAGTACACATGGGACATTTTCCAAGATAGACCATGTTAGGCCACAAAACAAGTCTCAGTAAATTTAAGAAGATTGAAATCATATCAAGCAGATATAAAGGAAAAACTGATGGTTGCTGGCTGGGAGGGAGTGGGCATGAGGGAGAGGGGGAAGGTTTTGGATAGCATAGGTGGGTGACTACAATGTTGCCGCAGGGATATGGGGGCAGTTCTGGGAATGTAATTGATAATGTTGTGAAGAGACTATTATGTTAAGTGAAATAAGTCAGTTGGAGAAAGACAAGTACCATATGATCTCACTTATATGTGGAATCTGAAAAACTGAATGAACGATCAAAGTAAACACTCATAGATATAGAGGAAAAACTGAGGGTTGCTAATTGGGAGGGGGGTTGGGGATAAGGGGGAAGAGGAAGGGATTAGACAGCATAAATAGACAACTATAATATTACCACAAGGATATGAAACACAGTTCGGGGAATATAATAATGTAAAAATTTTGTGGCATGTCAGATAGTCACGTGTCTTATTAGGGAGACCACTTTATGGATGGATTAGAGGCTTGATCACTGCACTGTACACCTGAAGCTGATATTGTATAATATTGTATGCCAACTGTAACTGAATATGTAGATAGTCACGGGACATGGAGTATACTGTGGAAGGGAGTCAAAGGAATTGTAATAGATATGTATGATATGGGGGGTGGGAAATGGGGTAGCGAACTTGGGGAGGGGAGTTGTCACTTTGGGGGGTAAAGAATATAACTATTGCATTGTGTTGTACACCTGAAACTAATAAAAAAAAAGAAGAAGAAAAAGAAAAAAAGAAAACAATACCCTTACTTATGCTACCTACTAGAGGATCACTTCAGATTGAGAAACACACACAGACAGAAAGTAAAAAGATGGAAAAAGGTATTTCATGCAAATAGAAATGAAAAGGGAAAAAACGCTGGGATAGCAATACTCATACCAGACAAAACAGACTTTAAACAAAGGCTATAAAAAGAGAAAATGAAGGACCCAGTCAGTAATCTGACTTCAGGGTATTTATCTGAAACCTAAAACACCAGTTTGAGGGGATGGTTCATCCATATGTCCATTGCAGCATTGTTTACAATGGCCAGGATGTGAAGGCAGACTGAGCGTCTGTCAATGGAAGGATAGATAAAAAGAATTTCGTAATTACCGGGGGTGCCAAATATATATATATATAGGCACTTTGGTCAACATTGCCCCAGCGGTAGTTCGCCATAATCAGAAGTGTCTGGACACTCATGGTAGCCATTTTGAGCACCTCTTGTAATTGCAGAAGTCAAACATTACTTGTATTCATCTTCTGTTATTGGTATGCATTGAGTATTACAATTTTCATACAGTTTTCATTTCTTAAAATGTGTATACATTTTTCTTTGGCACCCTATGTGTATACAATAGAATATTGTTTGGCCATGAAGGGAATGGGTTCTTGCCATCTGTGGTGGCATGGATGGACCTGGAGGGTGTTGTGCCGAGTGGAGTATGTCAGACAAAGACAGATGCAACGTGATTTCGCTCATATGTGGAATCTAAAGAACAAAATAAACAAACAAAACAGAAACAAACTCATAGGTACAGAGAACATTTTGATGGTTGCCAGATGGGAGGGGTGTTGGGAGTCTGGGTGAAAGAAGGGGAAGGAATTAAGTACAAATTAGTTGTTACAAAGTAGTCATGGGGATGTAGGGTATAGCATAAGTAATATAGTCAATAATAGGGTAATATCTATGTATGGTGCCAGGGATACTAGGCTAGTCAGTGGGAACACTTCTTAAATTATATAAATGTCTAACCACTATGCTGTACACTTGAAATTAATATAAAATAATATTGAATGTCAACTATAATTGATAAATTTAAAAAGGGGGGAAAGGGGTAGGGGAATAAGAGGTCCAAATTTTCAGATAAAAACAAATAAGTCACGGGGATGTAATGTACAGCATAGAGAATATAGTCAGTAATATTGTGATAATATGGTATGGTGTCAGATGGTTGCTGGACTTATGGTGATCACTTCTTTAGGTATATAACTGTTGAATAACTATGATGTACACCTGAAACTAATATAATATTGTATGTTAGCTACATTTTTAATAAAAATCTTTTTAAAAATTATTTATGTAACATGCTTCACCATTTTTCTTTTTTTATAGTTCACCTCCGATTACTGTACTGCACTTATTTGAAACAGATGGACTAGAATAGTACTAAAGTTAGAGGTGGGTTTGATTTCCTATTAAAAGGACTAGAATTTAAGGACAGCAAATAATGTATTTTCCTTTACCTCAGGATTAGCTGTAGGATGGAAGGGCATGTCAGTTTCTACTATCTTCAGTCTGAGAGAAAAAAATTTTTTAAAGAGAAACTTGATAGAAAATGAAAGGCATTTGGGTGAGATTCTTTAAGCCAAGAACATTAAAAGAATTTATTTTGGTTTAATAAAAATTGTGCACACTATTACAATTGCTCTGTGGACTGGGTTCTCCTTGCTTTGTGTTTAGAAACAAATAAAATTAGCTGAATTATTAATGTGAAGTAAATTGGTTACTATGCATTTAGAGTCACTTTTTAATTCATACATACATCTGTATTAACATCTTAATGGTGCTTTACAACAGATTATGCTATAGCTTTAATGGCATCCAAGGACCATTCCAAGGATAATGTTTCTGGCAGAAACATATTTGAAGAAGTGGATGGTGTTGTTGGATATACAGAAAAATGCTCTGTATAAAACAAAAAATTCACCTGTGAAGTTGAAGGGTGTAGTACAGAAGACCATCCTCACTTCTGACACCAACTGCAGGATTTAGGGCTCCCCAAGACCACCCTCAGTTCCAATAATTCACCAGAACTCACTGAGAACTGTAATAATCATGGTTATGGTTTATTACAGCCAAAGAATAAAGGGTACCAATCAAAATTAGCCAAGGGAAGAGATACATAGGGCAGAGTCTGGGAGGTTTTCAAACATGGGGCTCCCAATTGTTCTCTCATCATGGAGTCATGAACAATTTTACCTTTCTTGGCAACAATGTGTGACAACATGCACAGAATGTTGCCAGCCAGGGACATTCCCCAAGCCTTGGTGACCAAGGTTTCAACTGTGGAGACATGGCTGATTGCACACACAGATGATCCTTAGACTTTTCAGAGGTAGAGCAGATGTTGTGTGGCCCAAAACCCCCAGGTAAAGAGACATTTTTCCTAGAGAGCACCTCCAGGAGGTGAGGGCAATGGCCGGACCTTACCTTGGGTAAGTTTAAATTCCTTATTCACAGTCCATTCCATGGCCTTTGCCAAAGCTCTCTTATAGCTAAATTATCATATTTGTCTGAATATCTGCATTTAATATAGCATTTATATGACAGAGACAGCAACAGTATCAGTATGAATATACCTAAACTTTGAAGAAGCCACTGTGGTGTAGGGACAGATTTAAAGAAATTAATCCAACCTATAAAGTCATTACATATATTTTCACATTTTGTACTAATTTGTGATTACTTCTTTCCTCCCTTGATCTACTGCTAATCGTACCTTATGATAAACTTGTGCAGAACTATCTAGCATAATAATCCAGTTCAGACTAGTCATTTTTCCACTGGTACTATTATACTTCTTGAGAAGGCTTTAACTCAATCTTCCAATATATTTGCTTATTAATATCAGTATAATCATAAGACTTATTTATATAAGGTGGTCAACTCTTACCAATAATGTCAACATTACATCATATCACAGTATGGTCATGGTACAATTCTGTTTTATTTCAAAATAAAATCAGTTAGAATTAAAGAAGTATTTGCTGTGCTTTCCAACACAATCAGCCCTTGCCTGTATAGCGAATATTACTATGGGCAGGTGACATTATGTTGGCCATGATTTGGTTATTCCAGGGTCCAAGTCTTTTGGGACTTGTCTCAGTTCATTGGCTTATACTAACACCATTTTCCATTGTGTGCTTTTATATAGCAGGGCCCACCTTTGTTCTGCAAGGAGAACACAAGTCATATTCAGACTAGTTCCTAGCCCTGCTCACTGTTACAGGATAGGCCTTATTTTGTTCTATCCCAGGGGTGGGGACAGACATAGTATATCTACATAAATTACCACACAGAACTTCCACAGGTTTGGAGGGCCATAAAGGGTCCCATACATATGCCCAGAGTGAAAGACAGAATTATCTTGTTGAAAGCTTTGGGCATAGAAATGGCAAGAATAGCAAGAAGTTCACCATTGCTAACTGTGGACAACTCACATATTATATGTTTTGTCTTAATCAACAGACCATTCCTTCTGTCCTGGGGAAAGCAGCCCCACCCCCAGCCTGACCTTATATCACTCTCTTGGTATTCTCATTTGCTACAATTATTTGGTTCCATATTTCTCTTATCTTCCTCCAAGTCTAGCTGGACAACAAAGTTAAATTTCTGACTAAATTTAAAAAACAAACTACAAAACAATTTAAGTGGGTTGTCCTATGTTGTAGATTTCCTGATTTTTTTTAAGGGTTTCCAACTAGTTTTATTTTAGTTTCCAATATTTCCTGATGTTTTCAAAACGATATTATTCACTTCAATCCTTCTTAGTGACTCCTGTTGACACAAGTCACATTAAATGTATTAAAACTAATAAATAGAAATACGTCTTGGGAATCTCTAAAAGAGTGTCACGTTACATTCACAAAAACTGATATTTCCTGACTCAGAGAAGTTTCCAGAATTAGATGGGGAAGTGTGTAAACTATCTTTCATATTTATATAAACATTACATTTGTTAAACTAGATTTGATTTATAAATCTTTATCTTATTTGACTCTACAGAACACATTGCTTGGCTGCCTCCCCAGCATTCACTCTCCCCTTTTCATAACCCTCATTTCCATTTGGTTCTGGGAATCTTACTCCACCATCAGCTTCACCAGGGAAGCCTATAACCTGAGTTAAGCCAATCAGTTCATTTCATCTCTGGACAATTAGAATGACTCTTAGGATTTATGCTGGAAATATTGGGAAATATTTTCTGTGGGCCACACCAAGGATGTTTGAACCAAAGCCCCAAGAACTGCAGGTGGTTGCCTTGGTACCCTGAGGAGAGCCAGCCTCAAGGTGAAACTGACATCAGAGAGCACAGGAAAAAGTGAAAGGAAATGAGTACTCTCATAACTTTATTGAGCACCTGGAATAAGCCTTAATTGAAACCACATTTATTCTTGGACTTTGCAGTCAAATAGACTTGACTTTTCTCTCTTGTCGAAGCCCTTCCTACCTAACGTGTGATGTAGGCCAGTTGCACCAGCATCAGTTGGGAGCTTGTGAGAAATACATAATCAGGACCACAATGTGATCCCTGGAAACCAGCATCTACATTTGAACAAAATCCCCAGGCACCCCTGAACACATTGATGTTTTGGAAGAAATCTCCAAGCCTCTTGCATCAGCTTTTCCTGCAATTTGCATCTTGATTCAGACCACCACCACATCCCTTGCAATAGTCCAGATGAATGTTATTATTCCTCTTTAGAGATAAAGAAACTGGGTTCAGGGAGCTTACTTGCTAGCCAAAGCTCACACACATTTCAAAGAGGCAGGAGCAGCAGGAACATCCTGGTTCCAAGCCCAGGTGTAATTCTCTCCTTGGACTAGCTATCAGAATCTAATCAACAGTTTCAGCAGCCAGGGTCTAGAGCTACCTGTTCAGTAACCCTGCATTAGCCTTTATTTCAAGAGACGAGGGGTTTTAAAGACATCTTTCCTCCCTGTGTTTATAAATCATGGAAAACTCCTTAATCCAGGTAATTTATTTAATGAGTAGCTCCAAATATTGGTTTCCAACAACCAACAGTTTAATACAAAAATTACAGGCTAGCTTAATTGCACTTAACCAAGTAAGCCCTGTGAACAATTTTCTCTTATTATTTCTCACTGAAGCATATACCCTTGGCACAGTTCTCTTTTTAGTAATAAAAGCAAAGAGCAAGCGTCGAAAATTTTTCATGCTCCTTGATGTTTTAAAATCCTTTTCTATTTCTAAAATACAAGCCAATGAGATAAGGAAATATTACTATATAAAATAGAATTATTTCAGACACAGGCTTTCCCATGGAAACTTCTCAACTGGTTGGCTAAAATGATGTGAGACATTTAAAGACATACCTGGTAAATTGCTGTACCCCTTAACACAATTTATGTGCACAAAACTAATACAGTTTCTTTTTTCTTAACAAATGCTTCTTGCATGAATAACTTTTATTTTCAAGTTACTTTATAGTTTGCAAGCCACATTACCTTTTTTTTCCCATTTAATCTTATTGATTTATATCTTTGCAATAATCCTGGTAGGTAGGTGTTATTTCCATTTTAGAGGTATTGAAACTAAGGCTCAGGGAGATTTTAAAAAACACTTACCCAGAGTCATGGATTTATTTATGATGCAAATGGGATTCAAATACTGGTTCTGTAACTATAATCCTAGGTCCTTCTACTGCCTTGCACTGAATCCTTCTTCTAAAAAAGCATTCCAATGGGACTTAAATGCAAGTTGCTGTTTATAAATGGAGTCGTTAGACTTTGCTAGGTGCACACATGCCCACAGCCCATTTCATGAAAACCACTCTAGATACCAGTCTTGGTTTACTACTTGGAATAATTTGCTTTACACTGGATAAATGATTACAGATCAAGTAATCTCCCACCATTTCCATCTTTCTTAAATTCTACTATTGTATGTTTTTTCTTTTAGGCTAGTAAGATGTTCTAACCTTGGAAGATCCCCAATGAAATGCAAACACAGGAGTTTCTCCCAGCTTTGGGTGGTGTCAGTTGCTTGGCTTAGCTGCCAGTCCGCTGAGGGAAAGGTTAGGTATGTACAGAGTCCCTGGCAACCCCAAGCCTACCACTCCTTGCCTCTGTGCCCAGCCACAGCCAAAAGCCATCCAAAGAGTGGCACATATGCAGGCCATCAAATGTGTGGTGAAGGAAAACAGAGCTGTCGATAAAACTTGCATATTGTTCAGTTACACACCAATGTACTTCCTGGAAAATATTTCACCACTCTCTTTGACACTACTCTGCTAATATTATTGTAGGTGGAAAACCAATGAACCTGGGCTTGTGGGCAAGAAGGTAGACAAGAAGATTATGATGGATTACATCCCCTATCCTATCTGCAAACAGATGTATTCTTAATTTGCTCTTCCTTTGTGAACACAACATCATTTGTAAATATGTGGACAAAGTGGTATTCTGAAGTATGATACCATTTTCCCAACACTCATCATCCTCATGGAAATGAAATGTGATCTTAGGGATGATAAAAATTGTGAAACTGAAGGAGAAGAAGTTGACTCCCATCTTGCAGCCAAAAACTTCAGCTACAGCTAAGGAGATGGGTGTTGTAAGATAATGTATCTAGAGTGCTCAGCTCTCACATAGAGGGACCTCAAGACTGTTTGATGGAGTTATTAGAACAGTCCTCTGCCCACTGCCTGTAAAGAAGAGGAAGAGAGTGTGCTTGCTGTTTAAGGATGAGCAAAATAAGTAAAATTGACAGTCTTGTAGTTAATTCACTAAAGAAAATAAAAAATGTTAAGACATGTTTTAAGAGTGAGATGGGGATGTAGCAGATACAGAAGAAATCGTTTACAACAGAATACTATGAAGTCTTGATGAAATGGCTGATTCTCAAGAAAATACAAATTGGAAAAATTCCCTTGTGAAAAAGCAGAAAACCTAAGTAGACAAATAACCAGGGAAGAAATAAAGGGAAGAGTGTTGTCAACATTTTATCTCCAAGAAGGGTGTCAGACACACAAAGTGTTTCTGCCAGCTGTGCACATATAGTCAAGAAACAGATAATTCCTAAGTTTATACAAAATATACCATGCATTTAAAAAAAAAAAGCGTTCCAAATCATTTTATAGACCAAACCTAATTCTGATATGGAAACCCCAAAATAAATAACACAAAAGGAAAAAATTACAGACTCACCTCTTGCATAAACAACAGTTGCCAGGAGTTGGAGCTATCTCAACTGTAGTTAACACACACAAGCACGTTAAAGATCTTTAACTCTGTACTTCTCCATCATGCGCTGTCTTTCTCCCCTGTTGCACTATTTGCTCTTCAGGGGCAGGGAGGAGGCCACTCACTCATTCCTTGGTGTATTCCCTGGGTTGTAGAGTTCAGAAAATCTATCACAGAACCCAGATGCTCAACCTCATTTTCAACTTCTTAGCACCTCTCACACAAAAGATCATGATTGCAACCGGTTTGTCAATATTCGTACTGCAAAAAAATTAAATAAAAGCTACTTAGAGAATTCTTTTAAGATAAACTCACGCTAAAGGGGACACTTGCCAAGAAGCAATGCTCAATTTGTGATGGGGAAAATATATAATTATCTTTCACACACAACACTGATTGAGAAATGTCTGCTTTTACCCCACAAGAAAGACCTTTCTTTGGGAACCATCCCTACTCTAATTTCTGGGACCAGGAAACACATCTCTCCAATTACATTTTCTTGCTTCCCACCAATGTTACATTTTCTAAGAGTTGGACAGTCTTTTGGTCCTTAAAACAGTAAAATAAAAATAATTTAAATACATTTTCCCTATTTTTGAGTGGTAAAGCATTACGTTACTTCTCAGATTATCAAGTAGACTTCCTCTGATGGCATGCTTTCAGTTACTCATCTGTTTTTTTCTTCCACACTCTATGAATAAAGGGTTCCAGTATGGTAATGGGAGAAAAAAAGAAGACTCAAGACCAATGGTGTATGAACACAAGTGTGACCACCTCTCCCTTCAAACTTCCACAGCTCACTAATTTTACAAAGGACAAATTTTAACTCCTTTTCTCAGGAGTCAGTGTCCAAAGACCTCACATACAATCAGACCCCAAGCTACCTTTCCAATTTCATCTGCTTTAATTCTTGCTACGTCCCAGCCTCACTGGACACCTTCCTTGCAAGCCCCCAAGCTCATCAGAAACTTTCACTCATACAGCTCCCTCTAGTTGAAATGACTTTGATAAATGTCCCCTCCTGCCAAGCTCTACCTTCCAGGCCCTGATTGAATGTCACTTTCCCTATGAAATCTTCCACCAAGCTAGAAATAAGCACTCCAGTGCTCCCAGGTAAGCAACAGAATCTCAGTTGAATTATACTTATTTGAATGTGATTTTGTTCACCCTAATAAATTATAAGCTTTGTGAGGGCAGGTACCATATCATATTTACATATTTGTGCTTGCATCCCCACTGCCCACCTCAGTGCCTCGCACATCCAGAGACTCATTACATGTTTTTTAATGGCCCTATTGAGCGTCTACTGGAGCCTGTCTGCTTGACACAAATGGCTGTAATTTGGCATAAAACTCAGGTTAATCAGAACTGACAAGAGCATATTCTAGCAATGGGAAAATGATGCTCATGAAGAGACAAATTGAGAGCAATGTTTTCTCAGATTAGCAAGAGGAGATAATACCTGGATCAAATGAAGAAAAGCCTGGGAAATGTAGGCCTGGATATCCAGTTTCTGCTCTGATTCTCTTATTCATCAAGTGATTTGGTGTCCTAAGTAAACTTTCCTTCAAGGGAGTTAGTGGGTGGTATGAGCCAACTGTGTGTATTTCCTGTTGCTGTGTGACAACTATCCTAAAACACAGGGGCTTAAAAAAGCTATTTTTACTTGCTCACAATTCTATGAGTCAGGAATTCATATACAGATAAGCTGAGTAATTCTTCTGCTCCAGGCAGTACTGGCTGGGATTAGTTGCACAATGGCATTGAGTGGGTGGCCCAACTGGGCTGGAAGTTCCAGAAGGTTCCATACACATATCTGTCAACTCAGCACCTTCTGGTGGCCACATGACTAACTTGGCTTTCCTCATAGCAAGCTAGTCTCAGTGTAATCACACTTCTCACATGGATGCTGGGTTCCAAGAGGTTGTGTCACAAGCAGTGAAAGTGGAAGCTGCAGAATTCTTGAGCTCCAGCCTCAGAAGGTAAAATATCTTCTGCTGCATTCCGTTTGTCAAAACAAGTCATAGGGCCACACTGGATTAAAAATTTTCAATGAGATGGAAGGCAAGGAATTCACAGTCATCTTTAATTCATCACCCTCCTTTTTCATGGGACCTGGTAAGCTTTGGATAAACCAAATATCAAATTTCTAGTTCTACCAAGATAGGGGTGTAAACCCTCACAATCAGATCATGCTTTGGCATGAATAAATTCCTCATCACTATAATGCATAATATGTACTCTTTACTTGACACATACTGTATGTTTCTGAAACATGTCTATACTTCAATATTTTGGAAAATGAATCACATCGTAAGAACAGTTATTTAATCTTTGCTCTTTGGCTACAAAATGGCTAAATGCCCTATTTGAAACCACTAAGACTTGATAGCTATGTAATACCTAGTTAATTAACCTAGGTAATAAGAAAAAAGGCTAGAATCTTCAGGTCAATTTAAATTTTCTCAAAAGGATCAACCCAATTTTTCCCAGTAGCAGTGAGAACTATATGTCTCAATAAATTTTTGTGGAGTAAATTAGTGAGGTAATGCATGAGTAAATTTATCATTTGTCCTTTTCTTCAACACAATGACACAATGGAAAATCCATTTAAATACATAAGGCAAAGAGCATGGGTGAGAAAGAGGGAACAGATTTTGAAAAATATGTTTGGGGACCAAATCAAGACACAGTGATCCAATCAGATATGACAAGTGAGGAAGAAGAAAGAAGCTCCTGGGTTTGAGCTTAGGTGACTAGTCAATGGTGCTGACACAAAGTGGGTTAAGAATAACAGTGAAGCTTCAGGTGTTAAGCAGGAGGAAGAACAGCTCAGTAGGAGTGGATAGTACTTGTAGACGACCTGGGAAGACGTCCAGAGGGCAGTTGGTATATTTAAGTCTGATGCCTGGAGGAAAAGGTCAGAGTTAGAAGATGTAGATTAGAGAATTGTCACTTTATTGTGGCAGTGATGCTATGAATATGTATGTAATTGCACAGAGAGTATAAAGAGAGAAAGAGATGAACAAGGCAGGGAAAGACCCCAGGGTAACACTAGCGCTTACCTGGTAGGTAGAGGAAGAAGGGTTCCTTGGAGACACGGAAAGAATAATCATAAATATACAAGACATATTCAGAGTGAGGTGTTACAGGATCAAAGAGTCCAGGAATCTCAAGGGGAAAGCACAACCCAGTATACCTATTAAACCCACCTGTGAAATGAGACTAAGAAGCTTCTCGGATTGTAATATAGACTAAGAAAACTCATGCTCCAAGCAGTTAGAAAGATATACATCTTTTGATCTGCCCATTAGCTCTATGACCTAGGGAGACTCCCTTAACTTTTCTTTTTTTTCTTTTTTCTTTTTTATTAGTTTCAGGTGTGCAACACAATGCAATAGTTATATTCTTTACCCCCCAAAGTGACAACCCCCTCCCCCAGTTCACCACCCCACTCCCCCCCCATATCATACATATCTATCACAACTCCCCTGACTCCCCTCCACAGTATACTCCACATCCCGTGACCATCCACATATTCAGTTACAGTTGGCATACCATACTATACAACATCAGCTTCAGGTGTACAGTGCAGTGATCAAGCCTCTACTCCATCCATGAAGTGGTCTCCCTAACAAGACATGTGACTATCTGACACACCACAAAATTTTTACATTATTATATTCCCTGAACTGTGTTTCATATCCCTGTGGCAATATTGTAGTTGCCTATTTATGCTGTCTAATCCCTTCCCCTTCCCCCCATCCCCACCCCCCTCCCAACTAGCAACCCTCAGTTTTCCCTCTACATCTATGAGTCTGTTTACTTTGATCTTTCACTCAGTTCTTCAGACTCCACACACAAGTGAGATCACACGGTACCTGTCCTTCTCCAACGGACTTATTTCACACAACATAATAGTCTTTTCACAACATTATCAATTATATTCCCAGAACTGCCCCCATATCCCTGCGGCAACATTGTAGTCACCCACCTATGCTGTCCAAAACCTTCCCCCTCTCCCTCATCCCCACTCCCTCCCAGCCAGCAACCATCAGTTTTTCCTTTATATCTGCTTGATATGCCTTCAATCTTCTTACATTTACTGAGACTTGTTTGGTGGCTTAACATGGTCTATCTTGGAAAATGTCCCATGTGTACTTGAGAACAATGTATATTCTGTTTTTTCAGGGTGAAATGCTCTAAAAATATCAACGAAGTCCAGCTGGTCTAAAGTATCATTTAAGGCCCCTCTTTCTGTGTTGATTTTCTGTCTAAAGGGTCTGTCCATTGGTGACAATGGGGTGCTGAAGTCTCCTACTATGATAGTGTTACTGTTGATCTCTGTCTTTATGTCTGTCAAAATCTGTTACATGTAATTAAAAGCTCCTATGTTGGGTGCATAGATGTTTATTAGGGTTATAGTGCCCTTCTTTGTCTTTATTGTAGTCATTTTAAAGTCTATTTTGTCCAAAATAAGTATTGGTACTCCAGCTTTTTTTTTTCTCATTTCCATTTCCATGAAATATTTTATTCCATCTGTAAACAGCATATACATGTGTCCTATTTTCTTATCCACTCAGCCACTCTCTGTCTTTTGATTGCAGCATTTAGCCCATTCACATTTAAAATGATTATTGATAGGTGCATATGTGTTGCCATTTTGTTATTTGTATTCCTGGTCTCCCTGGGTTAGCTTGTTTACCCCTTTCTTTTGTTTAAAAAAGCCCTTTTAACATTTCTTGCAATGCTAGCTTAGTGGTAATGAATTCCTTAAGCTTATTCTTTTCTGAGAAGCTCTTTATTTCTCCTTCAATTTTAAGTGATAGCCATGCTGGGTAGAGCAATCTTGGTTGTAGGCCTTTATTTTGTGTCACTTTCAATATCTCCTGCCACTCCCTTCTGGCCTGCAGAGTTTCTGTAGACAAATCAGCTGTTTGTCTAAAGGAGTTCCTTTGTATGTAACCTGCTGTCTTTCTCTTGCTGCCTCTAGGATTCTGTCTCTGTCTTTAACCTTTGCCATTTTAACTATGATGTGTCTTGGTGTGGACTTGTTTGGGTTCAGCTTGTTTGGAACCCTCTGCACTTCCTGGGCATGTCTGTTGATTCCCTTCACCAGGGTAGGGAAGTTTTCAGTCATTTTTTCAAATACATTCTCAACCCCTTGCTTCTTCTCTTCTCCTTCTGGTATTCCTATGAGGCGAAATTAGTTTCGTTTCACCTTGTCCCATAGGGCTCTTAAACTCTTTTCATTGTTTTTTATTCTTTGGTCTTTTTGCTGTGCCAACTGGGTGAGTTCTGCTATTTTATCTTCCAGATCGCTGATCCGCTCTTCTGCTTCATCTACTCTACTGGTGATTCCTTCGAGTGTGTTCTTCATTTCAGTTATTGTATTCTTTAATTCTAACAGGTTGTTTTTTATGGTTTCCCTGTCCTTCTTTATGTCCTTGCTAAGTTCCTTAAACATTCTTATCATCAGTATTCTAAACTCTGTCTCTGAAAGGTTGGATCCCTCTGTTTCATTTGGTTCCTTTTCTAGAGGTTTCTTCTGATCTTTTACTTGTGACATGTTCCTTTGTTTCCCCATTCTGGCTGTCGCTCTGGGATTGCTTTGATGTATTAGATAGATCACCAGGAGAGCCCTGGCTGGATCACACAGCCACACAGCTCACGGCCCAACACTCCCAGGAAAACTCCCAGTCTCAGCCTGTCCCAATCAGCTGCTCTCAGATCAGGCCGAGCAGCCCGACAACCAATCACCAGTTTGGCAACTCTGCAAGCGCAGTGCGGAGAGCGGGGACCCGAGGCGGCTTGTGTACTTCCGCGTCTCAGTGAGCAGCCTGTTGGAACCGGAGGGCCCCCCCCCCACTCAGTGTTTCCCTGGCAACTCAGTATAAGCTGGGCAGATGGTGAGGATCCAAGACCGCATGCACGCGCGCGCGCACACGCACTTCTGCGCCAATTCCACCAGACCAATGAGGTCTCAGACCTGATCCTCCGTGGGAGGGCCCAAACACAACAAAATGGCACCCTTCCTACACCACTAGCGTGCAGGCTCCACACCACGAGAACAACAGTCCAAACACCTCCAGCCTTTGCACCAAAGGTGCTCAGTTCAGTCCGTCCCCGCAGGCTCCCAGATCCGGCTCACACAGCCACTCCCTCCACCAGGAACCAGGTAAGTGCTCACTGGCGAGCAAGCCCGGGCGCCGGCCCCACTGATTCTCCAGCCGCTCTTAACCTCACCGAGCAAAGAGAGTCCTCACTAATTTACTGCCGGCTATCTTAGAACTCCTCTTCCCGGCAAAGGAACTGGTGAGCTTGGTGTGCAGCTGGAGGGTCTCTCCCCGAACCGGAGAAGCTTCCCATGGCTGGGACCTCCCTCACGGGGCTCGCCCTCTGTCATCTCTGCCCATCCTACCAGACCCGACGTGGCCTCCTCTTTAAGTTCTTCGTTTAGTGGTTCTGTTCATCTAGTGTTCCGGGGACCTCCAGGGTTGAATGCTGTATAATTTGTTTGTAATTTTGGTGTGATCCTGGGAGGCAGTTAGCACAGCGTCTGTGTATTGCGCCATTTTACCAGAAGTCCTAAGCATACTTCCTCCCTTAACTTTTCTGTGCTTTAGATCTCTCATCTGAAAAATAGAGATAATAGGAATGAAATCCATTCTACCCTCCTCATAGGGTTAGTGGGAATTCCATAAGAAATGGCATGTGAAAGCCAGCCATTGTAAAATAAACAGAATATAGTGATAAAAAGTTATTTTTAATTTTGGTAGACAGGCTAATGATTGTTAATAAATGCTTGAAACTAACAGTATAGAAGAAAAACATAAATAACTCTCCATTGAAGAAGCTCTTTAAGCTGTAAAGAGCTTCTCAAATCACTGAAGTGTTATTTTTCCTGAAAACTCGTAAGTCCTCCTCCACATGGGGGAAAAAGGACCCCACATTCTAACAACAACATTGCTGGGCTAAGATTCAGGTCCTCAGCCCAAGCCTTCCCACCATCTTGTGCCTACCTCTGTCATCAATGTGCCACACTCGATCGTGATTGTGTGATGCAGGTCTGCCTCCCTTCTAGACTTACAGCTCCTTGAAGACAGACCATGCTTTATCCATTGCCCTTTTGTGTTTATCGATAGCCCCTAGCACAATGCTTAGGACATGGAAAGGGCTCCATAAATATTCACTAAAAGAGGAAATAAATGAACAGTGGCATCAGATGGTCATTTAACCTTAACTTCATTATAAGCAAACAAAATTAAATTATAAGTTTGCTGTAAATCTTTACAGCATTAATATTTCCTTCAGATACGAGGTCTGACATTTAAGTTCACAAACTTGTTGCAATGATATTGCTAACCTTTTTTTTTTATATCAGAGGGATTGTTCATTATGAATTTGTACCAACTGGACAAACAGTTAATCAAATTTATTCTGGAAGTGCTGAAAATGCTGCATGAAAAAGTTAGATAACCTGAACATTTTGCCAACAATTCATGGCTCTTGCATCACAACAATGCACCAACTCAAACGACATTGTCTATGAGGGAGTTTTTAGCCAGTACAAACAAATAACTGTATTGGAACACCCTCTCTACTCACCTGATCTGGACCCCACAGACTTCTTTCTTGGCCCAGAGATGATAAAGGAAACACTGAAAAGAAGGCATTTTGATGACATTCAGGACATCAAGTGTAATACAATGACAGCTCTGGTGGCCATTCAAGAAAAAGTTTCAAACTTGCTTTGAAGGGTGGACTAGGCTCTGGCATTGATGCACAGCTTTCCAATGGGAGTACTTTGAAGGTGACCACAGTGATATTCAGCAATGAGGTATGTAGCACTTTTTCTAGGATGAGTTCTCAGACTTAATTGTCTGGCCTTATACATTAAGCAATACCAAGAAATGCTTGACATATTATCTGGAATAGATACATCATCATGAAAATGCATAAAGATTAAAGGTTACAAGTATTTATAGTCATTCATTTTTAATGGGATCAGAACTTTTAAAGGATGGCATTTAAATAATGTGATTTCAAAGATCTATCATTGGTGGAGTTAATTGCCTCCATGGACAACCGACAATGATAACAACTTAGGCAGCAGTTAAAGCTCCAGTCTAGCAAAGATACTTGCCCTTGTCTCTCCCACAATTTTGTGGGTTGTCCCTAAACCCACCTGCATGTGTCAATCCCCACCTCACTCCACTATCAAGTGAAAGATACTTGTTGATTCTTGCTTCAGAGAGGAAAAAAACATGAAACCTAGGACCTGAAAAACAGGAGAGACTAGAGTAATGGGGACTTTGGCACTTTAGAATGGTACATCTTTGATCTGGAGCAGCTGCAGCCTACCTGACAATAGAGCTGCTGAAGGTGTTGCTAAAAGTCACATTAGAACAAGCACTATCGGTCATTTTGTTCAGTGAGTTCAGCAGCAAAAACTAGAATTATTAGTCATGCCGCTAATTTTAATTGTTGCGAAATATAATTGTGTTCATTGATTTCTATGACCTTATACTCATTGTTTATTCATATAAAATTTGGATTTGAGGTGTTTATCCCTAATATTATCCACACCCTTGGAAAATTGACAATATAGCCCAAATTCAAGTCAATGTCCAGTAAGCAATGAGTGACATCAGAGAGTAGATATGAATTCCAAATACGCAGCTATATCTGGTTTAATGGCTAAAGTTTCATGTTCCTCACTTTCTTTTTTTTAAATCACTTTCTCATGAGTTAGATACCAGATAGGTCCCCAGACAACCAACCAAGAAACATCCCTCCTCTAGGAAAGGCATCTCAGGAGGCAGGAGCTCTAGAAAGCTTACATTTCAGCCCATCCATCTCGACAAAGGTCATGATAGGCTCAAACACCAGCACTCTGTGTGTCGCAGCTACTCTCATCAATCTCCTTTGGCACCAGCCTAACTGAGAGTCTTGTTGGTGTCTCAGAGGCTTTTTCACCCTTCAGTCCAGAGTGATGTTCTGTACTTCATGATTTGGATTGATCTGGTCAGCGATCAGCAAAGGTTTGTCATCCCTGATTCAGTAATATTATTCAAGTGCCAATACTGTCACTTTCAACTCTCCACTCCTGAGAGTTAAAATGGAGAGTCTCTCCATTCTTAAGAGAAAAACAACTCCACAGACAGCTTTAGTGATTCATTTAAAGTACCCTGTTTTCCTAGAATGATCCAGGGACATGGAACAAAACAAAGAAACAAAAACAGGACAACTAGACAATGCATGAACTCTATTCAGCACCAGGAACATAATCACACAGAGAAACAATATTTCATAGAGCTGCCTTAAACTGAAGAGAAAATTGCAGAAAGGGTAGATCAGCTTGGTTTCTACTGCTGCTTATAACAAACTGGGCAGCCTTGCCTAGAAAAATCTCCAATTTAACACCAAAAAATGCTTTTCACTTGAGTATCTCAATATAAGATTCGTGGTCTACCCCAAGACACACAGAGGAAAAGGACACTAGCTCTTCAATAATGTTGCTACTAAATCATCAGTGGGGTTTCAAAAAGCCATCTTTTTAGGAGCTTATTCTATGAAACTTCCTAACTCAGAGTGCATAATAGAAATAAACGCTTCATCTCTTAGTGAGGAAATTAGATTCTTGGTTTTACTGGGTCCTGCAATTCATTTTATTATCTGATAGGTTTCAGGTTGCATTTTATCAGAACACAGCCTTTCCTCTCATACTTATGCCACTTTTAAGGCATATTTTCATGTCTCCTAAATCACCAGGTAGTATGCTATGCTCCTTGATTTACTTTCCAATAGTTACTGCATATTAACTATGAGCCAAGCACCATGCTGAGTTCTTCCTTGTATGCTATCACTTCACCCTTAATAACGAAAACTGTGCAGGGCCTCATAATCTTCATTTTCAGAGCGGATGAAACTGAGATTCAACAATGTTCAAGTTCAAGATCACACAACAAATTGCAGACCTGTATTCAAACCTATAGCTGTCTGCCTTTAAAACCCATTCTTTCTTCTGGTGCCCCTCCTTAAAATGTCAACTTCTCATGTTAAATGTCTCCCCTCCCTCCATGCTCCTCTTCTGAGGAGTCAAAAAGGAGGTGAGAACCTATTTCAACACGATTCTTTGGGCTCTACTGCAAAGTATTGCTTTCAAGAACTCCCTAAGGACTTATTTCCTCCAGTAATGCCTCCCATGTACTAATCACTTTCACAGGACAATAAATATATAAGACTAACAGAGCCCCAGTTTCAGGTGGAGTGGGAACAGTGAAAAGGCCAAACTTGCCCTGCAAATTCTTCCCAGAAGTACAAGGTGAAGGGTAGTATGACTGAGAAGAAAAGAGAGGAGAGCATGCCCAGTGCCCCCGGGGAGCAGGTGGCTACTGCTTGGGTGTGGAGAAGTTCAGGAGGAAGGTCCTCCTGGGTCATAGATACAAGGACTCTGCCCAGTTCCCCACTTCCTCCCTCCTCACCCCCACACACAACTTGAATGCTTGCTGCATGGTAGAGTTAATGTACCTTGTATCCTCTGACCATATTTCCCAAGCCAAAAGTTAATTCACATTGTTCTCACAATAGACCAGAATATTTGAAATTGAAGTAGACTTAGAAAATCTGGAATGAAGTCCCCTTATAATTATAGTCATTTTCTGTGAACTGTTTGTTACTGGTGATCAAAATGTCTATAAAATAATATGTATCTGATTAACCTTTCCTAAATTTTATTTATTACAATAATAAACTCTACTCATCTATATCTAGACTTAATCATCTGTTCTCCCTTATCAAGGCTTTCAATGCTGAAGTAAATTAAAGAGGACATTGCCTCAGAAGTATATTATAAAGTACACACCTACATTACAAAGTATGGCCTAAATTTCTCCAGAAAATCCTACTTACTTATTTATGATCACCAATGGGAAAACCCACACTATTAAAAATTCCACCTTTATGGCCAATGGCATACACTAATAGCTTGGCCCTAGATGACGTTTGGATAAATATTCTTAAATAGAATGTGATAACTCAAAATACATCAATTAGAAACAATTTATAATTCTCTTGTCAATTATAATTATTGGTCTGCTTAAGAAAAGGTCTCAATATAGTTCACGCTCTGCTTTATAAAGAATTCCAATGTCTAAATTTGACAAGTGTGTGAATTGCAAGAAAAGAACATTTCACTCACAGCGCCCAAGGTTCACTCAATACTTTAGCCCCAAATTTTCCATAAACTTTTTTATGTTATCGCTAATTTCTTCCATGACAGAAAGATCCAAGGATTTAGAATATGGCATGTTAGAATTAGTTGAGAGCTTAGAGACTGTGTTGTTCAACCTTCTCATTGTATTCAACTGTTCTGTCAGCACTGTGTTCTGATAGTATTGATTATTCAAAGACAACATTCTTATCACACATTCTTCCAAACAACAGCTGTATCAATGGAAATGCTTTCAGTTGCATATGACAGAAAACCTAACAAAAGTGGCTTAAACCATGAGAAAAAATGTATTACCTTATTTATGTAGAATGAAGTCTGGACGTGGTCAGTTCCCAGGAGCTGGGGGCTTTGCATCTTTCCACTCTGCTCTATTTGACAGGTTGACAAAGCCCTCCTTTGTATTTGCAAGTTGGCTGTAGCAATTCCAAATGGTACATGCAGACACAACATCCAGCAAAAAAGAAGGCATTCTTCTCATGCTTCTCTTTATATTTTCAAGGGAGACATTTCCCAGAGACTTCCTAATACTACCGACAATTGTCTTACAATGATCTAGGTTACAGAAGGGTCTTTGAAGCTTCTGTAAACCCAATTTCTAAATAAATGCAGTGTTTTACTAGGAAGAAAGAAGAGGTGGTTGATTTGGGATAAGTAATCAATAGTTTCTGCCACAGGGGTCTCCCAAAATAGTTCATCTTGCCCTACTCACCTTAATACTAGTATGAGTTAGTCCATTTATATTTGTTCAACTCTCTTAACATTTTCACTTCTACAGCTTGCTCATGCTTCCAGAAAGTCTACCAAAATTTTCAGCATACTTCCATTTTCTATCCTGAGCCACATCCCTCCCCTTAAAGATTCTGAATAATAACTAAATATAGAATCATGTGTTATTTATAAGCCTGCATAGGGATTGCACCTCCACAATCATAAAATTCTGGAAGAAAATCTACCTGATTTGACCTTTCAGCAAGGAAACACATATATGCACTGTTACCAAACAAAACTCAACTGCATGAATTTTAAAGATCTTACTGGTTTTATGCAATGATTCATGAATGAATCAACCTAGCAGACAGAAAGAAGTTCTGAGGAGTTGTATACAATGAAAGACTTTTATAGGCAGAAGGGAGCAGAAGCAGGGAAATTATATGAAGTAAAAAAAACAAAAAACAGGATGGTTATTGCAATGTGAGTTTCCTTTAGGGAGGGCAGAGGTCTATCAGGCAGGTTACCTAACTAATGCTGATCAGGCGATTCTGATTGACTGGTTTGAGATTCCATTTCTGGGAGAGCCGAAACTATAATTAAGTTAGGTCTCAGTTTGGTGTCATGGGGCTTAGCATAAGCGACTCCATTTGGAGCCTATTGCCTTGTTTTCAACTGCACCCACATGCCACCCCTCCAGGAAAGATGTAGCAGCCACTCCACCTACCTTTCCCAGCCACAACTTCTTCAGAATGTATATACTCACCAAGTTAGGAAGATGAAATTTCTTGTTCTTCAAATCATTTCTGTGATCACAGATCCCCATCAGAGAGAACTGGAAGAGAAAACCCCATTAACTTGGATTTTTGTCTAACCAGATTGGTATAGCTGACTCAGGTGTGCCTAATTCTAACCTTCTCTCCCATCTCCTACACCTAATTTGTGTCACTGGGGCACATGGGCCAACAATTCTTCTCTTGGTTATGATGTGTCTGTTCTATTATTTTCAGCTATTTGTTTTTCTTTAGTCTTGCCCACAGGTAGAAATGTAGGATTTGGCTGAGGAGACCATTATTGATAGCCAGGTGGTCATCAAAGGAAAAAACCTGATAGCAGGGAGTGTTGTTATAATCCATCATTTATAAACCCTGTCACTGTGTTAATTGCCCTTAGAAATCCATTACTGTCACCACCAGCAGCATTCACTGATGAGACAGAGGTCAGAGCTCTCTCCAGCTGCTGGAAGAGTGAAACGTGCTGAGGGCACAGGGTCAAGAGGTGCTCCCAAGTGCAAGGGCTTGAACTTCATTAGCCCTTTCCCCGTGGCTGTTTACACATATGTGTGTGCCAAGACTGCATCAGCCTCAGGAAATTTTTACCTAAAACTAAATTGAAAGCCCCACGAAAAGAATTATGGAGAGCAGCATAACAATGTTACATGGAGAGCCTCATCTGGAGGGGTTTTTCAAAATCATCTACCTGCATCCAATTTTTTTCTTGGGTACTTCTACATGGGAGCCCCATAAAATGCACAGAATGTACTGATGACACTGCTTGTAGTCATCTGCCTTTTCAAAGCTTCTTTTCTATTTTCATATTAATCTCAGCCACAGCTACACTAGAGGGCACTTGAACACCACATTCATTGCAGACCAAGTCATTGGCACAGGTATTAGTTCTTTGGGGTGGGGGCAAGGGATGGAGATTGAAAGGGGGTGATGGGAGGGGTATATTTATTTTAACATGTCTTCCATAAACTCATCATTATTTGAGGAAGCTTCTGAGTCAGACTTTGGGGACTAAAACCTTAATTATACAATATAATTGTTGTTAATGAAACGTGTACATTTCAACCCAGCAAGACTGGTGATGTTTAATGCCAGCATGACATATTTCCCAAATCGTTCTCTTTATTTGTATAAATAGGAGAGAAGCAAAAATTGCATCAGCTCTCTGCATAATGAAGAGGGAGGGAGGGTACAGCCTGTACTATGGTGGCCAGATGCTCTTTTATCTCCTTTCAAATCAACATGCAGAGCTGGTGGTCCTCAAATAGAAAACATCTTTCCTCAGGGATGGCAGCACTATACATTTGGAATGATAACATTCTATAAATAAATAAAAAAGATTATCAAGAACACTGTGTAAATCTCCTAGTCAAACACCCCTTCAAGCAACCATCACCGTAATTCAGTTTGGTCCCTTAATCCCACTGTATACAAATACACAGCATAAATACAGTATTTAACAAGCACCACAGAAAAAGCAGCACTCTTGCAATAAAGACTCATTTAGGAAGAATGAACATTTCTTGCCCCCCGTCTTGTTGGCAACCCCCAGATTTCAGTTCTTCATTTGATTCCACCGACCGAGTGAGACATCTACCTCACATGAATGAATCTCAAACATAACCACCTATATAAATAAAACCTAAAAATATTAACTTGGTTCCCACATTCTTTTTGTTCCACTTCAGTGAATTCACAGGGTATCCATTAGAAACCACATCACAAATGCAAACTTCAATGGGCTTCCTTAAGCCATGATACTCCAATGGGGCTTCAGTGGGATCAGAGGCAGAGAATAGAGTACAATTGACGTGGGATCAATGAAAATCTCAGGGGATCTGAGGTCTAGCATGGTGACTTGCTTTCCCTGTGACTGTCTAGTTCTCTCAGCTTCTTCTCTGTTTTCCTCTTTATCTTTGTGTGTTTCCTTTCTGTCTCTTGCTGTTTCTCCCTGAATCTTCATCTCTTTCTCTCTCTTTCTCTCTCTCTCTCTCTCTCTCTCTCTCTCTCTCTCTCTCTCTCTCTCTCTCTCTCTCTCTCTTAATTTTATTCTTCTTTATTATTCACAGTTTGGATTTAGGACCTTGGTCAACATGAGTACTAGGGTAACAGGGAGGGTGGTGAGTACAACCTAACCGTGATGTCTTTCTTTGCTGGCTTTTGATGACTTGTTACAACAGGCAACCACAAGGCTTGGGACTGCAAACAGGCCAATGCCCAGTTTTTTCCTCAATCTAGTTATCTAGTTAAATGAATGCAGTTCTTTTGTCCTTTCTCCTTCAGCCTGAATTGTAGAAATAAGGTGCCACCAGGAGGCTCTGCCAATTAAAGATCTTCTCAGTGAGAAGCCATTTCTCAAGCTGTCCACTGCAGCAATCCAACACCCCAGGTTTGCTTTTCTTCATGCTGATTAGTGTGTGAGAGAGGAGGAGGGACCCCTGAATCTGTTTCCATCTGGGACACATACCACCAGGAAACTCCCTCAGTCTACTCTTCCTTTCTTCCATTTCAGTCAAACCCACAAGGCTGGGGGCTTCCAGACACTTACACCCATCCTCTGCCTGGTTCAGAGATGTGACATGATTGACTTGAGGATCTTACGGGAACTCTAGGGAGAGTCTGAGGTTCCAAGTTCCCACTCTGGGAGCCAAAGTCAGACCAGCTCAACACATTAGGTCTTCAGCTCACAGGTGATGGGGCCAAAATGGTTCCATGTGTGATACATTTAGCACTCATGATCTCATACCTGATTTTCAGCTATTATAATAGATAGCAGAAGCTGGCTTTTAGAAGTGTCTGATTTTTACTATTTCTGTGCTGTTTGTTACATGCAGATTTAAAATCAAATCTGATGGAAGACAGATCTAGGAACTGCATTCGTTTCCTATGGCTACCATAACAAAATACCAGCAACTCAGTGGCTTAAACAACAGAAATTTATTTTCCCACAAGTTCTGAAAGCCAGAAGTCCAAGATCAAGGTGTTGACAAGTTTGGTTTCTCCTGAGGCATCTCTCCTGAGCTTGCAGATGGCTGCCTTCTCTCTGTATCCTCACATGGTCTTTTTGCTGGGTACATGCATCCTTGGTGTCTTTGTGTGTGCATATTTCCTTTTCTTATAATGATTCCAGATGAGATTGGATTAGGAAACACCCATATGACCTCATTTAACCTGAATACCTCTTTCCAGGCCCTATCTGCAAATACAATCATATTCTGTGGTACTGAAGGTTAGGGCTTCAACATATGAATTTGGAGGGGGACACAATTCAGCCTATAACAGGAACCTTCAGGTAGCATCCAAATACCTACCAAGCTTCACCTGAGAAGACCTAGGAGTGCATCTAAGCCCTGTTTCACATTTTCTGTTGATGCCATTGTATTTTGCATAGCATAACAATGACATTTAATGAATATTTCAGAGATTAAAAAAAAATAAGTTGTAGTCACAAAGAAATTCCTAGTAATTCTTGTAAGGATCTTCATAATTCAGCCACCCAAGTCAAGATTTTCACCCATGGTTCTTTTGAAAAAAAAAGTTGGAAGTGAAGGCCGGCCGAGTGGCGCAGTGGTTAAGCGCTGGCTTAGGAAGCTGGTGGCCCCAGTTCGGGTCCCACATATGAGAGCCAGTGATACTGCCCTCAAAAAAAAAAAAGTTGGAAGTGGGATTTATCTGGGAGTTATCTGTGGGACAGGTGGATTTTTATTAAGGCTGTTTTGTTCTTACAATATTTTCTGTATGGCACTGTCTTGATAGCTAAATCTTGATTCTTTGGGTTTCTTTTTTTTAAAATATATTTATCGCAGTCTTATAATAAGCATTGCTTCTCTTCAGATCTCTCCAGGACACCTTATGAGAATTTGAAAAAATATTCACAGCTAACAACCTGCTCTCAAGTTGAATCAGGCTAATAGAGGAAAAAAACATATGTGAAGCCTTTTCTGTTTGAAAAGCTTTCCATGAAATGTAACCCCGGGTTGGTTTCTTCGTTTATTTCTTCCTTTAATAAATGTGATGGGGCAGTTTGGAGTGTGAGCATTATGGATAAATAGGAAAATTACTGTTCCAGACCTCAATTAATTACATAAAGTCATCACAGAAGTCTGTCTCCCTTGTTCCTATGCCTGATATCCCAGTAGCTGCTCATAGGGAGACAGTCCCCTGAGGTGTCTCTGGCCCTGGCCCTGGTCAAGCCAGGCACAGTGAAGCAAATTAGAAGTCAGCAGACAGCAGACCCAACTATCTGCTCTCTGGGTGGCGGCGGCGGCGGTGGTGGTGGTGGTGGTGGTGGTGTGTGTGTGTGTGTCTGATACATAAAGCAGTTTATTTACTATAAACTAGGCAGTGAGTACAACTTATGATCCTCTCTGTGCCTGAAATCCACTATGTGTGATTTTTTAAATTCAGGTAAAATAGAATGGAGTTTTGGTCAAATATGCTGAGTAGAATTACATATATTTATCTCTTCTCCCATCCAAAACCTGAAGGCAATGACAGGGAAAGAATTAAAAACTAGATAGTCACATGACAGATAGATAGATAGATAGATAGATAGATAGATAGATAGATAGACCGACCCACAAGTCAAAGAGAAGTAGGGACATAGCAGCAGTGAATGAGAACTGTCAACACATGGTGGGGGGTGGGAATAAAAAGTAACAGAGAAATGGCAATACCTCAGCAGAGTGGAAGAAGCTATAACCTAAGAATGTGCAGGTTTACCCCCTGAAATCTAGGAAGATTGTACACATGGACATTGCTGGTTCCTCAGTAACTGGAGGTGAGGCTTGGATCTGGAGCAGAGGTCCTGACTAAAAGAAAGTCTGTGTAAGCAGTATGTATATGTCTCTGCTCCACCAAACACCAGCCCATCCCTGCTCCATCTCTCCCAGGAGGTCAAGAATGTATCCTTTGGAGTACTCAAGAATCTCCAGATTCAGGTACAAGAGGCATAGCAGATGGGGAGCCAGGTGCTAGGCTGAAAACAAAGCACTTAACAAAAGTCTGTTTTCTGAGCACCCTTCCTGTCTCTGCTCCCAGGACAGGAGTGTCTGAATATATATATCCCCCAGGCAGGAGCATAAGGGATAATTCTCTAAGAAACTGACTAGACACAGAGAAAAGATTCACAGAGGCTCCATTTGTTATTCTTTATCAACTGAGCCAGCTCTTCTCCTGGCAATACTTACTGAGGAGCAAGTCACCCCCATGCACACAGTTTCCTATTGGCTTAATTGTACGTCAGTCCCATAAAGGGACATTCACAGATCACCAGACATTTGAAGAAGGCCTCAAACATAAGAAAAGAGAACTAAACAAATAATCATATTTTTTAAGGAGCCAAGAAGACATAGAAGCAGTAGAGGGAGCAGAAGAAAAACTAAAAGATAATTAAAAACCTACAATCATTATCATCAGAGAATTTTGAAAAAAAATATTTCATTCATGAAACAAGGTAGGCTACAATAAAAATTTTAAAAGAGATAATCATAATGCAAAAGAAGAGTTTGGGAAATTAAACATATAACACCCAAAATAGAAAATATTCAGTAAAACACTTGGAAGATAAGGTTAAGTAATTTTGCTCCAAAAGTCCAAGAATCCAAGAAATGGGCAAGAGAGTAGAAATGGAAATTGGAAGACCAACCTAATGTGCCCAACATCTGGAATTCCAGAAAAAGAAAATTGAGATAATAAAGGGGTGGAAATCATCAAACAATTGTTTTAATTTCCCAGAACTGGAAGATGTTTCCAGCACAGTATATTTAAAAACAAATCAAGGGCCGGCCAAGTGGCACAGTGATTAAGCGCTGGCTTAGGAAGCCAGCGGTCCCAGCTCAGGTCCCACATATGAGGGCCAGTGACACTGCCCTCAAAAATTAATTAATTAATTAATTAACTAATTAATTAAAAAAACAAAAAAACATGGGCCAGCCGAGTGGCTCAGTTGGTTAAGAGCTTGCTCAAGAGTGTAAGCTGAGCTCTGAGCAACGGTGGTTCGATGCCAGCCCGAGCTGAGTTGCTGTTGAGCTGCCAACAGGTGGCAGGATGGCTCAGCTAAAAAACAAAAAACAAAACAAAACAAACAAACAAACAAAAAAACACAAAGGCCGGCCGAGTGGCGCATTGGTTAAGAGCTGGCTTGGGACGCCAGCGGCTCTGGTTCAGATCCCACATATGAGCGCCAGTGACACTGCCCTCTACAGCTAAGATGGTGAACAACAGCTCCACCTAGAGCTGGGCTGCTGTGAGTCCCCAAGACCGCATAGCTGCAGCCCCTGATGCAGTGGGCTGCCATAGGCTACAGTGAGTGGCCAGCAGCCAGCGTGAGCAGCCGGCAGCCGGTGTGAGCTGCCAAGAGCTGCGGTGAGCGGCCATCCAGAGGCTGGTGACTGATCTGCCTCACCTGAGAAGAGCACAATGATGATACCAACATGGGCCAGTGAAGTAATGTCCTCCACAACTGGACTGAAGAACAAAAGGACAGCAACTTGTCTGTTCCTCTTCCCCAGTTCCCCAACACTGTTCCCCTCCCCCAATTCCCCAATTTTAAAAAAATCTAAAAAATAAAAATAAAAATAAAAACAAAACAGAAAGCAAACAAAATATCATGAAATTTCAGAATGCCAAATATAGGAATGATCTCAAATTTGCAGAGAGAGTGCCTAGAAATAAAAATAGCATTGTGACACTAGCAACACTGAGGCCAAATGACAATATAGCAATGCCTTCGATATTTTGAGGAAAAAACAATTTCAGTCTACAGCTATACCAAGCCAAGCTCTTAATCAAGTGTAAGAGTAAAACAAAGAAAATTTCTGATAAACAAAACTTAAAAATATATACCTCCCATTCACCCTATTTCCATGTGCTAATAGTGCTTAACTGATATTAACTGGAATTATTGCTTCAACAAAATTCTTCCTTAGTTATCATGGAAAAAGAAAATTGGAACCCAGGAAGGAAAAGAAGATAAAAATAAATACCAGAAAAACAGAAAAGAAGAATCCTAAGAGAAGCATGCAATGAGCCTGAAGAGCAACCAATGCAACCTGCTGGGCTCTGGAGAACTTTAGGAGAAAGGTATCTGAGCTGGGGGTAAGGGGAGGTGGGAGAACTTTAGATGATTTGAAATATTCAACTTGTAGAAAACTTCATGAGAAACATTTTACACAGCTGTCAGAAAATTTGAGGAGTATTACTGATAGGGTCATAGAATACTAAATAAATGGTGGACAGGAAGACAATTATTAACTTCTGAGAGAAAAGGTGTACAATAAACTAAAGGTAAATACATAGGGTGCCAAAAACATGTATACACAATTTAAGAAAGGAAAAAAACTATTAAAATTGTAATATTCAATATATACTGATAACAAAAGGTGAATGCAAGTCAAGTTTGACTTCTGCAATTACAAGAGGTACTCAAAGTGGTTACCATCAGCGTCCAGACACTTCTGATTACGGTGAGCTACTGCTTGACCAACGTTGAACAAAATGTCCACTTGTATACATTTTTTTGGCACCCCCGGTGTATTACCTATTTGTCTCAGTAGTAAACAATATCGATATAGCCACTATAAGGTAAACCCTGAATAGGGACTAAACTAGTGTGCTATAAAAATATTGAGAGGAAAGGGGGAGAGGAAAGAAGTGATGATTACAGAAAAGCTTCACTACTGCAATATGAAGTAAATAATGCCTAAATCAAGAATGAACAATATTAGTAAATTGTTTATAAATATGCAGGTACATAATAAGTGAGCCAAAAGTTCTACAAATAGTTGCCAATGGATACAGAGAGAACGGAGGATGGAGAGAATTAAAGCCAGCATGCTCATGGTTTCGATTTTAAGACTTCGGTGGAACTCACTTTTTAAAATTATGTTCATATAGATTACTTTAACAAACATAAAAATAATATTAGATAAATATGTAGGAATCGGTAGGAGAGAGAGAAGAAATGGATAGAGAGGTAAGGAAGTTTGTATAAATAATCAGGAAGACTCTTCTAGAGGCTAAAAACCATGAGACCACATGAGGAAACCCTTTCCTGGCTTAGCCAGGCACAGGTGCTCTTTTGCCAGAAATGGAAGATGGGCATTGGGGAATTAGGCAAAGAAATTGCTTTTTAGATTACTCTAAATCAGAGACAGAAAAGACTTTGGCTTGGACTGAGAGAAAAATAATATTGGAACTAAGGAAAATGTACTGACTTCTGGGAGAGTCTGGCAAAAAGGAACCTGAGATGGTTTTGAGCCAACTCTGAATTGCCCAACTGCAGAAGACACTACCCATATCATATCCCAGGCAATTGGTGTTCCCTGGAGTTGTGCAGGTGGATACCAGCCCTGTGGATAGTCACAGAGATACAGGATCTAAGCTTTACTTCAACTGTATCTCAACTCTTTTCAGTTATATTTGGTCCTTGTAATTATCTACCGGTGTATAACTATATCTGATAATCCTTCAGACCATCAGCAGTGAAGATATGTTGCCCTTAAGAATGACATTGGAGTCCTAGCCCTGAAAAGATTTGCCTCTAGTAAAGATCATAGAAGACAAGCCCCAAAGAAGTCCTTATGTCCTCAAGTAGTGGCAGAAGTGCCAGCCAGGCTTGGTGTTCGGTCTCACATCCTATCCCAACAAAAGTGAGAGAGCTCAGGAAAATAACTTATCCTGACTGGGCATTAAGACATTTCCTGAGATGACTAGTTGGGCTAAATAATCTGTATGTCCCCCTCCAGTTCTGAACACTAAGCTGTGTCTAAATTAGACTCTGCTAGAGGAGCTACAGCTGCCCCATGACAGGTCTTCTGACATGGTCACTCAGCTGAGTTCTCCTATAGGTTGGATGCCATTTTACAACATTTCAGGTTCTACTCAAAAGGCTGCCTCGGCATGCCACAGAGGTCACTACTAAATTTTCAATATGTACCTTAAATCAGACCAAAGCAGATTTCTCTTTTTATGTCTTCTTTTGTAAATAAATCTATACTGAAGAGCTAGTCATAAACCTTTACTGGTCATTTCTGGAATTTGCATTCCCTTAAACTCAGGCTTCAATACTTTCGGTTCACATACTCTTGGCTCAGTTTGTGAAAGCCCACTTATTAAAAGCAGTGCCCCAACTGACAAGCAGCACTGTCATTTCCTCTTTCCTGGACTAGGGTGACCAAGACTTCCTGATTCCAGGTTTTCTTTTCAGCCTTATCTGTCTCATGCTCTACACAAAATGGCTGTTCCCCAAATATGACATCATTTCTCATCTTAATCCTTTTTCTCAAAATTCCAAATCCCTAGAATGTTTCTCTTTTACTCTACTTTTGAAGTCCTTTGCCCCTTTCCAAATACAGTTCAGATCTTCCCCCCTCCCACCATACATTTTCCTAAACCTCACTGGCTGAAGGGTTAACTCTGCCCACTAAGTTTCAAGAAACTTACCCCTTTAGCATTCCACAGTATATATAAACCTTCATAGCTCTTTTTTGTTTTGTTTTGTTTTGCTTTTTGAGGGCAGTGTCACTGGCCCTCGTATGTGGGACCGAACCAGGGCCGCTGAATTTCCAAGCCAGCACTTAACCACCGCGCCACTTGGCCGGCCCTTCATAGCTCTTTTTATATCACCTTAGAACATTCTTTAATCTTACCTCTACCTCTGCTAGCTAGTCCTCTCACTAGATTATAAGTGCCTTAAATGTAGGATATACATCTTGTAATTCCCTGTCTCTCCTTCTCTGGGAATTAGTACACACCTCAATAAATACTCCTTTGTCTTATTATTATTGAGTAAGAAGTTTTTCATCAGGAAATACCCACCATAGGTCACGATGGATGTGAACAACACTAACTCTTTTCAACGCTATGATTATTTTGGCTCTACATAACGAGTCACCCAGGTTTGATGACCTTCATTACCAGAAGCCTGGACTTCTGGGGCCAGCCTCATCCAGCTTGGTCTTGGCACACTGTTGGCCAGTCGGAGAGGCAGTATGACAAGAGACATGTGAAGCATGGTGGTTAACTGCATGGAATCTGCAGCCTGAGCCAGACTCCATTTTGAAACCTTGGACAAGGTATTTAACCTTGAGCTTCCGTTTTTTTCCTGTGGAAAATTGAATAGTAACAATCCCTATCTCATAAGGTTTTTATGAGATTTAAATTATTTAACAACTATAAACCTTATAAACTATGTACATGGTCCAGCTCATAACTCAATAAATATCAGTTAATAATATTATCACTTCTTTTTGAAAGCTGGTTCCAACTCTGCATTTATTTGACTATTATCTTCCTTACTTCTCTCTTACACAAAACCTCTTTGGTGGCTGTTCTCCACATTTACAGCTCTGTTATATTTGATGGCTCTCCTTTGATGGTAAGAGTACCACACAGGACTGAATGACCACCAGAGATGGATTCAAACCTCAGAAGTGCTGACCAGACAACCTCCTTGGCCTCCCCTGTTTGCAAGCCCCATATAAAAGAATTTGCTTCTTTGACATAATAAAAATAATTCAAATAATAAATATGAGGTTTCTACAAGAAGGTAACTATAAGAGTGTGATGGTTAAATGAGATGAAGCATTTTTATGGATGTGAATGACCAAAGAATGGAAGATAATTTCTACTGTTATTTAGAAATTCCAAATTTTATACAATTCTTTTTTTTTGTTTCCTAGGGTGCTTGTTAACAATGAATCTAACACATGAGCTCCATGTTTCACCAAATGTTTCTTGTCAGCTTGCCCATACTCCATGGGGTGGGGTGGACAGGCTACTCCTGAGAGAAACCTGTCCCCTGACCATGATAACGGTTGAGATTTATACATTGAATAACCTTTTTCTCCTGGGGTTGGGATTTATATATTGAATGATTTTGCCCCTGGGGCCTGTGAGCGGCTCTGCACACTTTTACTTAATCAGAGAATGGGGAGGCTGCTGAGGGCTGCCATCAGTCTGGAGCCCTATCACCAGGAGCCACTTTTTAGCTCCACTCTTATAGCAACTGTCAGTATAAAATGAGAGAAATGACACAAGAAAATAGCTATGTACTCAAAAATCACAGTATTCATCCAAGAGTCTTAAGAACCATTTGCTACCATAATGATCATCCAGTTGTGTGTTCAACTGCCAAGAAAAGAAACTTAAATTTGAGAGATTGGTGGGGGAGGAAAGAGAGAGAGGGAGAGGTACTCAATCTGAGAGAGAACAGGGTGGATTTGAAGAACTAGAAGGGAAATAAAACAGAATAAGCCCTCAGAAGCATCGGTGACAAGCGACACAGCAGCCGTTGTGTGGAAGGGATTTGATGGCTTTATTCTCAGCTGTGCAGCAGACCCCGAGCTGTGGGTCTGGGTGCGCAGCAGCTGGGGTCTGCCTCTACCTGCCGTAACCGAGAAGGTCTGTCCTTAAAGTGCCCATGAGGCCACACGTTTTCACCAACTGCCTGGGCAATTGATAAGTCGTCAGTCGGGAAGCGGAGCTGTTCACAGGCAGCCCGAAGCTTGGTGCTTAAAATGAATTGGCAGCAGCTGGTTGTTTTGCTGTCGGTAGGTAATGATGCAGCCGCGTCACACACCCAGATGTGAGTCTACATTCCTGCATCTGTTCTGGTGGGAGTTCCAACACCCAAAACATCTGCTGTTGGGACGCTGTGGTACAGTTCTCACTACTCTCTCTGGGTTCTTATTCTTTTCCCAGAAAATGTACTTTCTTTCTGCTCAGTATTTTCCTATTTCTCCAAAAGTGTTATTTCCAGCAAGGGGATACCCACCAAATTCTATTTAACGTGGAAGGGAAATCCATATCATCTTCAAAATTCATGGCCAAACATAGGGGCTGTGACACTAATTCATTTTATGAGGTTTGATGAGATAGAACACAATAGCCAGTCAAAGAATGCATACTTTATGGCACATGTAGAGGAAATGGCTATAATGAAGTCACTTCCATATGTTAAACACAATGGGCAAGGGGACACCTTGAAAATCCAAAATGTTTATCTCCAGGATATTTGTCAGTGTCATCAAACTGCACACATAACATGCTCTCATTACTTCATATTTAGAAGATAAAAGACCCTTTTTAAGCATTATTCTTCAAACATTTTAGGTGATATTATAAACTTGCATAATCATTTTGAAGAACAACAGAAATATCAAGTCATAAAGTATTCATGTACTTTGTCCCAGTAATATCTGGGAATTTACCCCAAATAAATTATATATGGAAAAGTGTTATGTATAAAGATGTTTATTGTGGGATTTCTCACAGTGAAAAATGCATATGATCTATTGTCCCCAAATATGGAAATAGTTAAATAAATATGGTGTCCCTACTTCCATAGGATACATGGAAAATCAATGTGAGGGACTGAGATGTTCCAGCTGCTCAGGCAACAATTAAAAAGATATTTGCTGAAGCTAATAATAACATGGGGAAATGCTTCTGACAGGCATTAGGTGGAAAAGTAAAATACAAAGTTGTTTCTACATTATGGTTAGGATCATATCAAAACTCGGCATTTGAAAATGACCTAAAGGAATTGCTCCAAAACAATAATAGCTATTGTGCTTGAGTGGGACAATTATAAGCAATTTTCTTCTTTTCTCTCTTTTCCTAGTTATATATGGAGGAATTCTATTACTTGAGTTAGTAAAAAGATGAAGAAAAATGCATCCCTACAGTGTGACTAAGACATGAAACCTGCCAAGGCAAATGAGTTTGAAAAAGGCAATACCAGTGAAGCCTGAGGTTTATCATAAAAAGAAATCGGGAGCTAGCAGACTTCAGGTGGAGACCTGTTTCTCTATCACAACCCCAGCTTTCTGGCTATTTTCTCCAGTTTTAAGGATTCCAAAGTGAAATTAATGCAAGCTTCTGACTTTCACCTGAGTGTGTTAGAAATACAGTGCCAGACTGAGAAAGCCAACCCAACATTGGATAAAAGATCATGAATAAGCCCATATGGAGAATGTTATTTTCCTTCATTTCAGTGATTGAAACAACTTGGAACAAGACTCCTCTCTTCAGTTCCACCAGGTAACTTTTCCAAGCCCGTGAAACTCGGGAAGGGTGAATATAGCACTTCTGTCTCTCCATACCCAAATGTCTTTGCGGACCTCATATTAAGCCTGAAGGAGAAAACAGAGTCAACTAATATTACTTTAATATTAGTAATATTACTTCTCTCTTTTTTATTTTTTGTTAGCACTCCTCTCAAATTTTAAAATAGGACATTGATATTTTGAATATCCCCAAATTAAATTGCTTTTTCTTAGCATTTTGGAGAACAGGTTTAATATAGGAGTGAAAAGGGATGATTGAGTGATAATAAACTGATTAGTTTCAGGATTTCTCAAGGAAGTGCTGACCTAGCATCATGGCCCTCACACACACCATTATAATTCTTTGATTTCCTGTCATGGCAGACAGTTCAAAAACTCAAAGTAAATAGGAGACATGGAAAATCAATGTGAGGTGCTGAATTGTTCCAGCTGCCGAGGTCTGTTAATTACATCATATTTTTATGGAGACATTCAGCTCAGACTTGCCAAGTGCCTACATCTGCAGGCTGTTGCCTGCCATCCTGTTGGGGGCAGCTCTTCTCCCCAGGCATGTTGGTTAACTGCAAAAGGACAAGCTACCCTAGGAAAACTTGATTGTACAAACCAGCTCTCTGAGGCAAAATCTGGATGATCGTTGTGTCTTACGTTTCCATAGAGATAAGAGGTGCTGGGAGCTGGAGAGGGGCCACTCGAGTGGCAGAAAGTGGGTTAGTCAGTATGCACAGTATGAACCTGAAGAAAATGAAAGTCTGTTCTACTTGGGTAGCCAGGCCTTGGTGGGCTAAGTGGGAGAGAGCTGAAAAGAGATGAGAGACTGCAGGGAGCAGGCAGAGAAAAACAATGTGAGTGAGTGAAAGGACTGGGCTTAGAGCTGTGTGAAGTGCCAGGCCACCAGGTGCCACAATGGATTTCTAAGACAAAGCCCTTTGAGCACCTACTCTCTTGCCAGGGCAATAAAAGGATGCTCACAGTGCTAACACAAACTTTATGGATTATTTCAATAAAGGCCCTTCCACATTTCCTTGTGATTTAGACCCTCCCAAAATCTTTTCTGGTTTCCCTTCCTCCTCTGCATTCCATACCCTGTCCTTTTTTTTTTCTCATATCCTTCCAGATGTTTCCAAGTCACTTTTTTTTTTCCTATTTCATCTTTATGCATGCTAGCTCTAGCTTCTTCATCTAGGCCTCTCTAACTCATTACAATTCATTCTCTTTCCCTCTCTTAGTTTTTCTCTCTTTCCCTCATTTACTTTTTGCTGTTTTTTTAAATTGTATATTCTTACACACATAGCTGGAAAGAAAAATCCAGTGGTTGTCAAAGATGCTTTGAGACATTTCCTAATGTCCAGTCCCTGATATCCACCTCCCCTCGCAGGGACGAGGTTTGTCTTGAGCAAAGTCGTGGCCCAGGTCTGTGATTTTCAAATCCTATGCTCCTCAGGGAGGCTCTGAAAATCCTACACTTATTATATTTTAATCCCATTATTTAAATATGTATTTCAAATGCGTGACATCTATCTCATACTCTCTCCCTTCACCCCCCCAAATTTACACACTTTCAATGTACATTAAATGTATATTACATTTTAAGTGGATATACATGTAACATGTTTATGTAAATGTATATATGTAAATATGCATTGCATTACATTTATATGTAAATTCAACGTAAATTAGAAGTTTAAAAACTTACAAATTTGAACACATTGTGAACTTGTGCCAACCAAGTGAATCATTTTGTGCAGATTTGGAAATGAAGATTCTCTTGTGGTTTCTAACTGTATCATTGAGTAGGAACATTGTCGGGCTGCATTAGTATTTTTATGAATTCAGGCTGTGCGTGACTATTCATATAAACTGTATAAAGCACATGAGTGAAGGATTTAATTAAATGCCAAGGGAGGGTCCCTGGATCTGCTCGGGGCCTTTTGTTGCAGGGCAATTGCACTAGTGCAATAGTAACCCAGGTTCTCCTATGTCTTGTCCATGTTTTAGCTCTTGTTTTAATGTCCTGATTGGTTTTCAGGTGACTTTTCTATGAGAGGAATTTGAGCACTTACTAAATATCATTAGTAACCCAACTTTAAAATACAAATTTCCTGCTACTCCTTGTGCAAGAATCCAGATCAATTTGATTAAAGAGATCTCCCAAATTTGCAAAGCCAGCTGTCAACAAATTTATAATTTGCAACAATTTATCTGAGCAAATATACTGATTCCAGAAGCTAACTTAAGGCTGGAATGGTTGCCTGTACCCTCCAGTTTCTAATATTTGTGTTCATTCACATACCTTCACTTTTATTATTTACCTACTTTATATAGATAATTAAAATTTTGAAATAAATGTGTATTAATAAATTATCATTTAATCAACTTTCTATATTGGGGTTTCCCTTTAGATTTCATTTGAAAAAAATGCTTTGTTATAAGGAATAATAATAATTGATAGTTTCACCCACTGCCTCCTTGTCTCCTCCTCCTCTCTGCTCCCCTGACAGTCCTTGTTTTTCCAGGCTGTTCCCTGCTTTCTTGTCTCCTTTTAAACTTGATCCCACAACTCTGACCGTCCTGCTATAACTTGATCAATATACTCACACTAAGATGACCATTTCTAAAAATGATTTGAGGGGTATTTCTGCCTAGAGAGCGGGTAAGGAAAGGGGCTTGTTTTTTGCCCTAAACTCTTCAAGTCGTAGTAAACTAATGTAAAGCATGTGAAGCATCCATAGCAAAATTTTAGGCACTTTAACATTCAGAAGAGCCTATCAGAGGCAGCCCTTAGTCAATCTCACATCCTTTTAAAGCACTATTTCTCAAACTATGGTCAGAAAACCATTTATGAAGTGCTTATTAAAAAGACATTTTCCTGGGACCTAACCTGAACTCTCTGGAGGCTAGGACCTGAAGCTGCCTTTTTAGTGAGCTCTTCAAATAATTCTGCTTTTTGAAGTTCAAGGGTCACCACCATCAATCTTCCGCACACTGGTATAGAATGCAAGCGTTGAGTGGGCCTGCCTCCATTGAAAGCTGCAGACTGAGAGGCATTCCAGGGAGGCATCTAAGCACAAAGAAGTGTACAAGTAAAATGACAAATGTGGAGAAAGAATATAAAATCTAGTGAGTAATCTCAAAAAGGGAAAGGAAAACAATTCCAATGTCCTTTTCTCCAGCTCCAAACTCATCGGTCATTGAGGGCACTCTGAAGGATGGAGGAAGCCCAGCTCCTGGCATGTCCTGGAAGAAATGGTAGCATGGCTGGAGAGCACTGTGCCAGCCAATAAATGCAGACCCAGGGACAGTGTAGAGGCATCCAACCTTGTTCCACCTGCCTGTGTGGAAAAGGATTCTGGGATGTGCTTTCCTTTGACACTTCTTCCAGGCAGTCCCAGAATTCCGGACAGCCTCAGGCTGGAAGCACTGGAGCAGAACAAGCTGATCCCCTGGCTGGGCACCTCCTCAGGCTGTCGTGTGTACCTCTGTTCTTCCTTCATAAAAATCCACCATGCACTCCAAAAAAGGAACTAGGACACTTCGTTTTTATTCCACATGCATCTCATTTGTCTTCAGTAGGTTCTTCCATAATCTCATCATTATTGCTATGGCCCTCGGAGGACAGCTGACTTGCATTAATCAGCGGAGCCCTCATTGCTCACCAGATTCTTTACACTTTTACCATGCCCTGGGGCATCCTAACTTACTTGAAAAATTAATAAACCTCCCCCCTCTTATCTTACCTTATTAATGTCTGTCTTTGTAACCCATTATCCCCGCATATCATCAGAGATCACTGGAGGGTATGATGGTCACCAGCTTGCTCCCTTCATTTTATCCTAAAACTGGAACACCCTGCCCCCAAATGGCCAGCAAGAAAATGGACTTCATGGGCCAGCAGGGTGTTTGTTTACCAGCTCCATGGCACAGTGGACTGAAGGCAGGAGAATTCTTAGGCTTCAGATCAAGGCCATTAAGGTCCATTAAGTTGTTCTCTCTTCCCCCACCCTTTTCCCTCTCTTTTGTGCACCCTAGTAAATCTGACTCATTAGCTTTAGATGTTTTGAAATACTGGTACATTAATCACTTGTGTTTGCACACTGTTTATGTGGGTTGTTGGTCATGGTCTGTAGTTATACTGGCTGTCTCCCTTGCTTACTTAAAGGTACAATCCAATTGAAAATAAAGATTTTTGCAGGTTTGCTCATTACACACAGTGTCGGCAGCTGGTGAGTGTCTTTTGCAATTCATCAGAGGCCTCCCAGACCACCTGCTCTCGGCATCCTACAAACAGCTGGCACCGGGTAAGTACCATAAGCTATTACCTTATACAACAAATAAATAAATAAGTGCATAGATGGGTAGACAAATAAATAAATTCATTGAATTGTCAGCCTGGAAGCATTGCTTCTTGAAGGGAAAAGTCCATCCTGAGAAGGGAAAAATACCACTAGCCCAAACTGATGTCATGCCATTTAAATGAAAGAGGAGGGAGGGAAAACACCCGACATGTTGAGTGGAGATATTTTGTCATTTGAGTACAAAGGCAGTCAAGAAAAGGACTCTATACAGGCTGGCCGTGTGGTTTGGTAAAAAGAGTGAGAGGAGAGGGGATTGGATTGAGTTGCCTGTTGAGATTTCTTAGAGGCAGGCTTTGTGAGTTTGTGTTAAGTCCACCAGATGTCCCAGGATTAAGAAGCCAATCCATTTCCAATATCATCATTATTTTAGGTTTTTGTGGCCTTTATCCCAATTTTTAACCCTGACAATTTTTAACCCTCTGGATGGCCCTGCCCTGCTCTAATCCCCACCACTTGTCCTGACCCCTGCAGCCTGAGAAAAGACTAGGGGCAGAAGAAGCTCAGGCTG
The DNA here is from genome assembly GCA_033961575.1 of Aselliscus stoliczkanus. Taxonomy (NCBI): domain Eukaryota; kingdom Metazoa; phylum Chordata; class Mammalia; order Chiroptera; family Hipposideridae; genus Aselliscus; species Aselliscus stoliczkanus. The sequence goes on along the minus strand of CM066738.1, from coordinate 72,638,973 downwards.
GCAATGCAGAAACTAGAAAATGGTAGGGGGACAGAGGATGAGCATCTGGCGGGGTGTCATTTTGAGGGATTTCTGAAGTTTGTCACAGACAGCCTGAGACGTCCCTGAGGTCTACGGAAATACTTAATAATTTGGGGCTAGGTCTTATAAATATCACCCAGTACAGCTATGATTCTCCAAAGTCATTTACACTGGGATCCATGGATCGGTCAAAATTTAGCTGTGTCTTTTGACTTGTCCTTGCAAAACTATGTTATTTCCTAGAGGACAGTCATCTCACTGTTTAGGAGCTTCACCAATCAAATGTTTGAATGAAGCTGTTAGAAATCATTATTTTAATCTTATGGCTGGTTAAGTTCTAATAATTTTTTCAGCTTTAATTTTTTGTTACTTTTTTTTAACAAGAGTATTTATGGATTGAATTCATATGGAGGAATATTTTCCATTTTACCAAATTCAAAAGTTGAAAATGAAGATTCATCTGTATTCCTAAATTTTCTTGCTTCAATCCCTTCAGAACTACCAAGAACCTCATTGTTCTGTGTCGCTGAGGACCAGGAGCACCAGCGTCAACCAGGAAGCTTGTCAGAAACACAGACTTGCTGAATCAGAATGTGCATGTGAACATTTACAGTTCCTAAGTGATGAGTGTACACATTAACAGTTGACAAGCATCCCTGTCATATGCCTTTGGTTGTTTTAGGTCAAAAGTATCTGATAGAAATTGCCTTAAGCCACATCATACTAAGGTGATCATAAGAATTTGAATAAAAAAATACAAACCAAGCAAATTCCTCACCTTCTATAGGAGCCAAAATGTCCTGCTGCAGCACATAATCGTAGCAAACAAAGAGAGGACTTGGAGTCAGAAAAATCTGGGTTTACTTTCTGACTGGCCAATTCAAAGAATCCTGACTTTAGGCTATTCACACCCCAGGGGCTTCCTTTCCCCATCTGAGAATGAAGATAACAGCAACTCTGCATCCTTCCTGCATGACAGTTTCAGAAATAAAGGAGATCCTTCATGTACAATCACACAGTAAGCTCCAAAAATTTTACCTATGCATAATGAAATTGCAGTCACCATAGTAGTAATAGGGATGTTGGAGATGGAACAACTGGATCAATCAAGGAGATGAGAATAAGGACTCCACCTGGGTGGTGGGTGGAGAACAGACAGACCCTGGTGTGCTGCACTGGTACAATTGTTAACATTTTTACTGGTGGTTGTGGAGGCACCCACTAGTGCAATATCTCCTGCCCTGGAGAAGTATGAGCGATATGTTCAGTAAAAGGGATTGAGTAGCTGTTGCTGAGGGCATCTGATTTATTGAAGGAAGATTATGACAAGCTCAGGATGATAATTCAACAGTTCAAGCAAACATGCAGAAATCTAAGGAACCATGTGTAGCAGTTTCAGAGAAAGTTCAAGTCTCCTGCTAGAAAGTTTCCTCTGCTGAGATTGGACCCTAATAGGGTAAGTGTCAGATTCCAAGACTTAGAACGAGGGTTATTTGAGTAATGCAGTTGAGAATTCATCAACTCCTAGACTCTCCTGAGCCCTCTGAGCCTACAGAAAAGGCCCACTCCCCTTTATTAGAAATAGTGTCCCCCCGCCACTCCAACGTGCTTGAAGATCATTCAAAGGCCTCAAAATGAAGCAGTTGTCTCTATTAGTTTGTCAGGGGTCCCAAAGGCCATTCCCAAGTTTGATGATTTGCTCGGAAGACTCATAGGGCTCATATATCATGGTACTCGTGGTTATGGCTTATTGTGACAAAGAATACAAAACAAAGCCAGCAAAGGGAAAAGGTGCATAAGGAGAAGTTCAGGGGGAACCAAGGACAAGTTTCCAAGGGTCCTCTCCCAGAGAAGTCACACAGGATGTGCCTAATTCCCCCAGCATCAAGTTGGGCCATGTTAAAATTAGTAACTTGGAAAGATTGTTAGAGATTCAGCCCTCAGAGTTTTTACTGGGGGCTGGTCACATAGGCAAGTTCTGCCTGGCACATGACAAAATTCCAGACTCCCAGAATGAAAACAGGTGTTCATCATAAACCATATTGTTTGTACAAACAGTGGAGGCACAATGAGACTCTCTTAGCAGTTCTGGGAATGTTGGGAACCCTTCCAAATCCAAGCTCCCAGATGCCAGCCAAGGGCTAACCTTATAAGCAGGCCTTTCAAAGGATAGCAGCCATTCTTTGTGATCCTGGAGCTAGACGTTGTAACCATTTCCTCCCTTTCAGATGGTGCAATATCTTTGTCCATAGAGAGCATTGGAGTGACACTTCAAGGCCACAGCCAGAGGAAAGGACCTCTCTTTCTGGTTCCATCCCGCCTTTTTTCGTTGGCCTGGTTACCAGCAGATCAGCATGGTGGTATTCACCGCATGTGGACCAGCTCTAGCCTCCTCCCTGCATCCTCTGGCAATTTCTCCCCCTCTCAGTGGCTGGTCCTTGCAGACCAGCTGCAGCTATACCTTTTTGTAAGTTTCCTCACCACCAGCATGCTCTGTGTTCCCCTGGCAGCCATGCCCTCTCCAAAGGAGGTTCAGATCTCATCTTAGTGGGAAGAGGACAGAGGAGATGTCTCTTCTAAGTTCCTAGTCCCTTCCTTATTCATCTCCCTCAGAGCTGCGTTCCACATGTGCTATATCTATATTCCTTAGAGTCCTCTTTTATTCCTTTTTTGTAGTTAAATATGTTTTGCTAATTAATAATTTTTAGATTAAATTTTCTCTGTTCAATTTAATTGTGTGCTTTCTGTCTCCTGGTTGGGTCCTGATTGATGCTGTGCCATAAAAGACCATGCTTGCCCCTGCTGCCACTCCTGAGAAGCAGATAGATAACCACACTAAGTCTCAGCACCCCCTAAGTGGGATGTGTTGAGTCAGCTAAGGGACGACAGAGACCATACATGAAAGGAACTGCAGGATCCGGCCAATATGTGCTAGCAACTGTACACAGAACTGGATACTGAGAGATATAAAGTTAGATAAAGGAGGGTTTATTAACTGGAGCACTCTCCTATAATACACAAGTCTAGACAAGTACCCCAATGCTAAAATGGCTCTTAGAATCTTGAAAAATATGATGACCCTTATGAATGGCCCAATGAATTAGAAATACCCAAACTGATATGACCAATGTTCTGGAAAGGGATCTTAAAGCTCAAATAAGTGGGTATGGCAAGAGAGGATATACTAGGTAAGTCTGGAAATGTCACACCAGCTAGCAATGTGCCATAGGAGAGCCCAGAGCACACCCTTTTAACCAAAGAGGTAAGGAATGTGTTCGTGAGAGGGGTGCCGGCATTGTTGAGAAGCTTAGCAGTGGCTGTGCTCTGTAGCTAATGCTAGGAGTAAGAGACGCCATTACAGAGCTGAGCTCATTGAAAGCAGTGGGAATCTTGAAATAATAGAAGCCTCGTGGCAGTGCGTCACCATCTGCAGTAAGGTGAACACAATTCTGACAATGAAATCAAGGTCAGAGTAGCAGCAGGAAGCCTCAAAGAGCTGTGGAGATAGTATATAGAACATGGTGTTCCTAGGGGCAAGATTGATAGGCAGCCAGCAAGAGTATTACACAAATTATCCAACTAAAAGAAGTCAAGAATGGCTGATCGGGAGTCTGCAGGCAGCTGCTCAAATAAAAAGTTGTGATCACTTGCCAGGCTTCTGGGCCTGAGCCAGTTCTCATTTCCAGGATGATTGAAGGAAGAGTCAGGTCCCCATGAAAAACGACCTTGCCATGCCACAGCAAGTGGATTCAATGTTAATTCTCCCAGTTCTTCCTCCAGAGTGACCTACAGCCATTTACTCAGGTAACTATTCAGTGGGAAAATGGGAATGTACAGGGATTGCTGGATCTTGGGTGTGAGTTAACTTTGATTCCCAGGTACCCAAAGCACCACTGTAACCTCCATTACAATCAAGGAATGTGGAGTGAGGCCATGACCCACGTCTATTTCACCATGGGTTCACTGGGTCCATGGACCTATCCAGTGATCATTTCCCAGTATTCAAATATAATTTGAGTAGACATACATGATAAATGACAGAACTCTACATAAGGTTCTTGATTTGTGGGACAAGAGCTATGCAGTGGAAAAAGCCTGGTGGATGCCTCTGAAATGCCCCCACTGTCCTCCACCCAAAATAGTAAATATAAAACAATACCACATCCCAAAGAGAATGGCAAAACTTCGTGTCATCATCAAAATTTGAAAGAATGCAGGAATGGATTGCCACCATATCCTGATATCCCCATTTAATTCACCACTCTAGCCCCTACAAAAACTGCACTCATAACACTGGATGACAGTGGACTGCCACCAGCACTGTGGCAGTAAATCGTTAACAACTGGCTCTCCCTGGGAGGGGCAAATGCGTTGTAGCATTTGCCAGTTGCTGTAATATAATACTCCCACCATAGGCTTAGCAACCAGCTCACAAGGCTCCTGAAAATGTAACAATCAGCTCTCACAGGCCGGTGTGGGTGGGCCTGCTTCAGCACACAGATACCACAGACTTAACTAAGTAGAAGTCACAACACAGCTGCTGTGCCAGATGTGATATCTTTAATACAACCTTCAGCACTGCTGGAGCTATTAAGCTTGCTAACTTTTCCATCCCTATTGGAGAGAAAGACCAGAAGCAGCTCATATTCACATGGGATGGATGACAGTACAGTTACTGTCCCAGGGTCCCTGTCATAGCATGGTCCCAGGGGACTTGGACATTCTGGAGATTTGACAGGACGTCACACTGGTCCACAATGCCAATGACGTCATGGTCATCAACTGGAGTTGCAGTAAGAGGCAAATACTTTGGAGGGTCTTGGTAAGAAATATGAGCTCCAAAGATGGAAGATAAGCCTGAAGAAGATTCAGGAAAACCACACCTTGATGAAGAGTTTTTAAGGTTCAAGCAGACTGGGGCATGGAAACATCCTTTCCAAAGGAAAAGAAAAGTTATTATACCTTATACCTTTTTAAATTATTATTATTATGCAGGTGCCTACATGGGCCAGGAGATCTAGCATAGTATCTGTGGCAGAAAAAAAATCACCATTCGAAATTTGTGACACAATATCCCACTGGGGACAGCCTTATCCAAGGTTGCTCTCCAACTGTCAGGAATAGCACGGGATCAATGTCTAACTCATGTGGGGGATATGATAAAGCCTTAGCCCTTGCTTCAATTTGAGACAATTCTAAAGAGCCCAGCCCCACCCAATTTCCCCTCCAGAGCTTCCAGGGGATGCCTTGAGGTCAGCCTTCACCTCTGCCTCTTTATGCTGTCCCTTCTTCCCTACAGGTGCATCTTTCAGGAGCACTCCCCAAGAAATCTGTGTGCAACTCTCCATCTCAGAGTCTATGATATTTCTAGGGGACCCAACTTTAAGCAGCTTCCAGTGGAACTCCAAATCCCACTATTTATCAAGAGCAGCTCTGCTTTTTTTTCTCTTTAGTTCTTGTTATTGTGTTATTGTAACTGTTCAGTGCTTCTTGGTAAGATTTCTTCTGAAAGAAAAAAAAAAGGCAAAAGCAGAAACAGTCAATGTCTCACACTTGAAGGGACACCCTGGGTCTTGTAACAAACCATTGCTTCCGGAAGCTTTATCTGGAGTTTGGACTTTACTAAAGCCCAAGATGGAAAATGTGTTATCTTTTTACATATCACTGGCAGAACATTCCAGCAGAATTTCAGGAAGTGTTCTGAGGCAATAATCATCAGAAAATAAGCATAATCATTACTCTTAATTAATTAATCAACTGAATTAATTAAATTTAATAATGATATCAACCCTGAGTAAGAAGTAAGGAGTAGTGGCAGCATATGTGACATATTATTTGCAGAACTGTCTAGAAATTGTATAAGGCTAAGTATAGGGAATGGACCTGAGCAGAGGAAAACACCCAAATAAAACCCAGAACTGCTACAGAACTGGGTGTTCAGGAGAAGTGTGGGCTGTTTTATTAGAACTCTTGGACTAGAAACAAGGCAGAACAGTTCCTCCCATAAAAGAGATGGCACTGTAAGTATTAAGCCTATGTGACCGTCTGATTGGAGGCAGCAGTCGCCTCCTTGATGTGAAGGGCACTGAACTGGTCACTGTAGAATCCAGACACAACTGAGATACTGAATGCATAATTGCCTGAGATGGTGGTGACCTAAGACATTTCAGGAGCAGAAAGGCTAACAGGACTGGCCACTGGAATCACAAACAGAAGGAAATTAGTCCTACTGGTGACCTACAGCAATCAACTAAGAAACTGAAATGTTTTAGAGCTATTTTTGTGACTATTACAAATTAAATATAATACTATTTTTGTGAGCTATTTTTGTAAAATAGTCACTTGCTTTCCCAAATAAGCTATAAAATATAACATAGCAAGTTGATTTCATTCACACTAAATATGTGTATACGTGTGTGTGTTTTTTCATGTGTTTTTATATGTGTGTAGATATTTTGTCTGGAAAGATTTTATTTGTTTATTTATTTATGTATATATGTGCATAGGTACATACACACATACAACACACACACACACACACACACACACACACACACGAGGTCTGACAATTAAGTTCACTAACTCATCCTAGAAAAAGTGCCACATACCTCATTGCTGAAGCTATGCACCAATGCCAGCGCCTAGTCCACACTTCAAAGCAATTTTGGAACTCTTTTTCTGGAATGGCCATCAGAGCTGTACTCATATTATCCTTGATGTCCTGAGTGTCATCAAAATATCTTCCTTTCAATATTTCCTTTATCTTCAGGTGAAAAAAGAAGTCATTGGGTTCCAGATCAGGTGAGCAGGGAGGCTGTTCCAATACAGTTATTTGTTTACTGGCTAAAAACTCCCTCACAGACAGTGATGTGTGAACTGATGCATTGTTGTGATGCAAGAGCCATGAATTGTTGGCGAAAAGTACAGGTCATCTAACTTCTTCACGCATCCTTTTCAGCACTTCCAAACAGTAAACTTGGTTAACTGTTTGTCCAGTTGGTACAAATTCATAAGGAATAATCCATTTGATATCAAAAAATGTTAGCAATATCGTTGCAACAAGTTCACAAACTTAATTGTCAGACCTTCGTGTGTGTGTGTGTGTGTGTGTGTGTGTGTGTGTTCTCTATAGAAGGAAAATAATCTGTGCCAGTCCTGACTATTACCCTCATATCCATTCCTTACCTTCCCCCTGCTCTGCTCTTTATTTCAAAGAGGCTGACAACTCTAGGCATCCTTTTCTGGACCCCGCTGTCAGGTTGTTCTGGCCAGATTTGGCCAATGAGAGACACTGCTGGGAGATTAAAGGGTAGGAGAAGAAAGAATTGGAGACAGCTCAGTAGTGACTGTGTTTTCCCCATGGCTCCAGTTCCCACTGGACAAAGCCTGCAAGTACCTCGCTTCTGCCAGGTGGCTCCAGCCATTGCCTCCAGCCTAGGGTGTGGGGACTTCCTGTTGTTGCTACTTTCTGGGTTGCCTCACTGTACCCTGTTTGACTTCTCAGCTCTTTCATCAGCCATGTAACCAATTCCCAGCTTTCGTCCCCCTGTTTAAAATATTCAGATGGTTTTTGTGTCCTGCTTAGACACCAACTATTCCGAAAATTAAAAAATTCACTGAAGGATAAAGAGAAGATTCAACTATTGGAAAGACCAATTTCCTGGCTGCAGCTTCTCACATCCCTTCTTCATTTGTACCCTCCTCAGGTAGCTCGATGGCTAAACAGAAAATATAAACACTGACCACACAGGCTCTAGGTCAAGAGGGACAGGGAAATTCCAAACAATTGATAAAGAATAGAGTGAAACTCTACAGAAACTATTTAAAACAAATGGACATCCAGGATAGAAATGTCCCTATTCAAAAATGACCATAGTGGTACCTAAATAATAATTATTCAACAACTGCAAAAAGGAGGGAATGGAAACCAGTGTGTAATGAATAAAGAATAGTGTAGATGGTTATTTAATCTAGGAAACCAAAGAAGTTTTTAGACAACGACTACTTTGCATTCCCAAGGTAATCAGAGACATAGAATGAAAGATGATAGAACAAGATATACTGGAATGAAAAGGCAATTAAAAGTTAAGTAAATATGATGTCTACATCATATTTATACAATTTTAAGATGGTATTACAAGTAGAATTAAATCTATAGAATTATGATGACAACACAGTGCATAGGTTTGTGAAATTCACCCAAAATGAATAGAAAATAATTGAAAAGATGAAAGCAATTGGATGGATTTTGGTTGATGTGGCAGCCCAATAATGGAGAGCTAATATATAAATAACTGCTATTTCTGAAGGAACTAACAACGAACAAAAGCAACAAACAATATTAAAATTCACAATAGATGAAAATCTTTGTGAAATAAAGGAAAATTTGAATTTAGACCTCAGAAAACTCACTCTATTCTAGACAAAATAATAATAATAATAATAATAATAATAATAATAAACTCACAGCAAACCAAATCTGGCAAGTTGTTGAATTTCAAATATGAAGAAAGTATCTAATAAGGATTCAGGCAGAAGTAATAAGTTATTGACATAAGAAAGAAATGAGATACCCTCAGATTTGAGAAACATGAATGGCAAAAATTAGTGGAGCATTGTCTACAGTATGTAAGGAAAAGAAGTAACCCAAGCATGTACAAAGCTATACACACACACACACACATACACACACACACACACACACACAGAGTCATTTATACCAACGCCAAACAAATGGATACAAGTGGACACTTTGGTTAACGTTGCTCAAGCAATAGTTCACTGTAATTAGAAGCGTCTGGATGCTGAAGGTAATTAACCACTTTGAGTACCTCTTGTAATTGCAGAAGTCAGACGTGACTTGTATTCATCTTTTGTTATCAGTGTATATTGAGTATTACAATTTAAATACAGTTTCCCTTTCTTAAAATGTGTATATATATATATATTTTTAACTCCGTGTGTGTGTGTGTGTGTGTGTGTGTGTGTGTGTGTGTGTGTTTGGCACTTCTGTGGGTATGTATATTTTCAGTACTATGTGTGGTGTGTGTGTGTGTGTGTGTGTGTGTATACATATATATTCAAAAAAATGTATACACATTTTAATAAAGAAAAAAACTATTAAAATTATGCTGATGGTAACCACTTTGAGCACCTCTTGTAATTGCAGAAGTCAAACATAACTCGTATTCATCTTTTGTTATTGGTATATATTAAGTATTACAATTTTAATACATTTTTTTCTTTTCTTAAAATGTGTATACATTTTTTTTTTTGGCACCCTCTCTATATACACACGCACACGAGATCTGACAATTAAGTTTGCAAACTTAAGTGCTACATACCTCATTGCTGAATAACACTCCTGTCACTTTAGAAGTACTCCCCTTGGGAAGCTATGCACTGACACTAGCGCCTAGTCCACCCTTCACAGCAAGTTTGGGACTCTTTTTCTAGAATGGCCATCAGAGCTGTTGTCATATTATCCTCAATGTCCTGAATGTCATCAAAATGTCTTCCTTTTAATATTTCCTTTATCTTCAGGTAAAGAAAGGAGTCACTGGGGGCCAGATCAGGTAAGTAGGGAGGGTGTTCCAATGCAGTTATTTGTTTACTGGCTAAAGACTCCCTCACAGACATTGCCATGTGAGCTGGTGCATTTGTCGTGATACAAGAGCCATGAGTTATTGGTGCAAAGTTTAGGTCATCTAACTTTTTCACGCAGCCTTTTCAGCACTTCCAAATAGTAAACTTGGTTAACTCTTTTTCCATATATATATATATGGAAAAAGACATTATAAAATATGCAAAGATCAGAAAGTGTTGTCACTTCCGTTCCCTTCCTAAAAACCACTGAAAAGTCCACCAATTGGGAGAAATTGAAATAATGCTGAAGCCAGTTAAACACATTGCAAGATCTAAAAAACTGGAGTTATTATGGTTCCACAATAATATATAAATGTTATTCTTGAAAAACCATGTAACACAGGGCAAAAATCTCAGAGTATCTTCAAAGGAGTGGAAGAGGAAGGCAGTTTAAAAAAAAGGGTAAGTGTGCTAATTTCTTTATTTTATCACCCAAAGTCCATCAGTACTGCTTTGATTCTGACATAAAAATTGAGAAATATAAATTTAACTATATATTATTTGGTAAAAAGAACCAGGGCTCCTACGAGTATTTGGAAACTAAGATCTAGATACTAAGTGTGCTCATAGCTACTCAGGTGTTATTGTCCCCAATCCCTTTGAATAGACAGAGCTAGGAAGTATTATATGTATATGTATGTATACATCACACACACACACACACACACACACACACACACACACACATGCACACCATTTACACCTACATTTATTTCTATATTTACATGTATGTATTAAAAACCTTGAGTTTACGCTGGTTCTTCTAGTTCCCATCCACCACTAAAGGGTTCTTTTCTAGCTAGGGTTTCCAGATTAAATACAAAAGGCCCTGTTAAATTTGAATTTCATATTAGAAACAAAGAGTATTAGCATAAATATATCCCAAATGGTATCCTGTATTTTTATTTGCAAAATCTGGCAACTCTAATTCTACCTGTCTTCATTCCCATATATGTTCTCTCTTTTCCCAGTAGTAAGATACCTGACACCCATTATCCTTAGCATATTTCTCAATCTCCCAGTATATGGCCAATCTCATAGCCGTAGACAGCCTGTGTCCCCACCTCACACACAGGCCGAGATCCCTGCTCGCACTGCCTACTTCGTTCTGGCCTGCTAGTGGCTTTTTGATGATGAATGGATGAAAGGTAAAGAAGAAAATAGTTTTAAAGAATGGATGGGAAAAGAGAAGGAAAGCACAGTAACAAAAACCCAAAATTTCAATGGTTTACCACAACAAACCCATATTTCTTGCTCGCAGGTCTCTAGGTTGGTTGCAGTTCTGCTGGGCTCAGCTGGGCTCTGACGGACTCCCTGTGCCTTCTCATTCTATCTCGCAAGATGAAGAGGCAGCCAATGTCTGAGGTTTCTTATATGCAAGGAAACAGAAGTTCAAGGGATAAGCCAAACTCAAGGTACTTCTTAAAACTGGCCACTGTTACTTCCATTCACACTGCATTGGTGAGAGCAAGCCCATGGCAAAAGCCCAAAGTCAAGGGAGTAAGAAGGAGAGTACGCTCTGCCCACTAGGGAGTATGGTCAAGTAGCAGGGTGGATGAATACTTGAGAACAAGAAATACCATCCACTGCCAAAGCAAATTTAATAAGAATTAACACTACTACTATAACCACCATACATGAAGGATAATATAATTAATGGGGTGGGGGATCTCTCAAATGAAATCAAACCACTAAACTCAACAGTATTCTATACATAACAGATAGGTGTAAAATAAAATAACACAGAATGGTTCAAAGGAATAGAATGATTTTTTAAAAATCTTTTATTGTGAAATAAACATTTTTTTTAAATTAGTCTCAGGTGTACAACACAATGCAATAGTTATACTTTTCACCCCTCAAAGTGACAACCCCTCTTCCTCAATTCTCCCCCTACTCCTACCCCCCCATATCATACTATTTATTACAATTCCTTTGACTCCCTTCCACAGTATACTCCACATCCCATGACTATCTATATATTCAGTTACAGTTGGCATACAATACTATACAACATCAACTTCAGGAGTACAGTGCAGTGATCAAGCCTCTACTCCAAGACCCAATTTGTTGGTCTCCCTAACAAGACATGTGACTATCTGACACACCACAAAATTTTTACAGCATTATTATATTCCCCAAACTGTGTTTCATATCCCTTTGGCAATATTGTAGTTGTCTATTTATACTGTCTAATCCCTTCCCCTTCTGCCTTATCCCCACCCCACTCCCAACTAGCAACTCTCAGTTTTTCCTCTATATCTATGAGTCTGTTTACTTTGCTCGTTCATTCAGTTTTTCAGATTCCACATATAAGTGAGATCATATGGTACTGGTCTTTTTCCGACTGACTTATTTCACTTAACATAATAGTCTCTTCACAATATTATCAATTACATTCCCAGAACTACCCCCCATATCCCTGCAGCAACATTGTAATCACCCACCTATGCTGTCCAAAACCTTCCCCCTCTCCCTCATCTCCACTCCCTCCCAGCCACCAACCATCAGTTTTTCCTTTATATCTGCTTGATATGATTTCAATCTTCTTAAATTTACTGAGACTTGTTTTGTCGCCTAACGTGGTCTATCTTGGAAAATGTCCTATGTGCACTTGAGAAGAATGTATATTCTGTTTTTTCAGGGTGAAATGCTCTAAATATATTGACGAAGTCCTGCTGGTCTAAAGTGTCATTTAAGGCCCCTCTTTCTGTGTTGATTTTCTGTCTAAAGGGTCTGTCCGTTGGTGACAATGGGGTGTTCATTGTCCCCTACTATGTAGTGTTATAGTAGGGGTATCAAAGTCCCCTACTATGATAGTGTTATTGTTGATCTCTGTCTTTATGTCTGTCAAAATATGATATGTGTAATTAGGAGTTCCTATGTTGGGTGCATAGATGTTTATTAGGATTATAGTGCTCTACTTTGTCTTTTATTGTAGTCATTTTAAAGTCTATTTTGTCCAAAATAAGTACTGCTACTCCAGCTTTTTTTTCTTCTCATTTCTATATGCATAAAATATCTTATTCCATCTGTAAACAGCATATACATGTGTCCTATTTTCTTATCCACTCAGCCACTCTCTGTCTTTTGATTGGAGCATTTAGCCCATTCAAATTTAAAATGATTATTGATAGGTGCATATGTATTGCCATTTTGTTATTTGTATTCCTGGTCTTCCTGGGTTAGCTTGTTTACCCCTTTCTTTTGTTTTAAAAAGCCCTTTTAACATTTCTTGCAATGCTGGCTTGGTGGTAATGAATTCCTTAAGCTTATTCTTTTCTGAGAAACTCTTTATTTTTCCTTCAATTTTAAGTGATAGCCATGCTGGGTAGAGCAATCTTGGTTGTAGGCCTTTATTTTGTGTCACTTGAGTATCTCCTGCCACTCCCTTCTGGCCTGCAGAGTTTCTGTAGACAAGTCAGCTGTTAGTCTTATAGGAGTTCCTTTGTATGTAACCTGCTGTCTTTCTCTTGCAGCCTCTAGGATTCTGTCTCTATCTTTAACCTTTGCCATTTTAACTATGATGTGCCTTGGTGTGAACCTGTTTGGGTTCAGCTTGTTTGGAACGCTCTGCACTTCCTGGACATGTATGTCAATTTCCTTCACCAGGGTAGGGAAGTTTTCAGTCATTGTTTTTTCAAATACATTCTTGACCCCTTGCTTCTTCTCTTCTCTTTCTGGTATTCCTGAGTCGAAGGTGGTTGCGCTCCATCTTGTCCCATAGGGCTCTTAAATTATTTTCATTCTTTTTTATTCTTTGGTCTTTTTGTTGTGCCAACTGGGTGATTTCTGCTATTTTATCTTCCAAATCGCTGATCCACTCCTCTGCTTCATCTACTCTACTGGTGATTCCTTAGAGTGTGTTCTTCATTTCAGTTATTGTATTCTTTAGTTCTAATTGGTTGTTTTTTATAATTTCTCTATCCTGCCTTATGTCCTCACTAAGTTTGTTAAACATTCTTATCATCATTGTTCTAAACTCTGTCTCTGAAAGGTTGGATCTCTCTGTTTCATTTGGTTCCATTTCTAGAGGTTTCTTCTGATCTTTTACTTGTGACATGTTTCTTTGTTTCCCCATTCTGGCTGTCACTCTGGGATTGCTTTGATGTATTAGATAGATCACCAGGAGAGCCCTGGCTGGATCACGCATTCACACAGCTCACGGCCCAACACTCCCAGGAAAACTCCCAGTCTCAGCCTGTCCCAATCAGCCACTTGCAGATCGTGCCAAGCAGCCTGACAACCAATCACCAGGCTGGCAACTCTGCAAGTGCAGTGTGGAGAGCAGGGGCCCGAGGCTGCTCACATACTCCCATGTTTCAGTGAGCAGCCTGTTGGAGCTGGAGCACGCCCACCAGGCGTTTCCCTGGCAACGCAGCACAAGCCGAGCGGAGGGTGTGGAACCGAAGCAGCTCACTCACTCCCGGGTCTGTGAGCAGCCTGTTGGAGCGGGAGGGCACCAGCCCAGCGTTTTACTGGCAACGAACGCAATATAAGCCAGGCGGAGGGTAGGGATCCAAGGCCACATGCGCACATGCACAGACGCACTTCTGTGCCAATTCCACCAGACCAATGAGATCCCGGACGTGATCCTCTGTGGGAGGGCCCAACCCCGACAAAATGGAGCCCTCCCTACACCACTCGCGTGCAGGCTCCACACCAGGGGAACAATAGTCTAAAACCCTCCAGCCTTTGCACCAAAGGTGCTCAGTTCAGTCCATCCCCGCAGGCTCCCGGGTCCGGCTCACACAGCCACTCCCTCCACCAGGAACCAGGTAAGTGCTCACCAGTGAGTGTGTCCGTGCGCTAGCCCCACTGATTCTCTAGCCACTCTCAGCCTCACTGAGCTGAGCAAAAGGAGTCCTCACTAATTTACTGCCAGGTATCTAAGAACTCCTCTTCCCGGCAAAGGAGCTCTGGGCTGGTGAATTTGGTGTGCGGCCAGAGGGTCTCTCCCCAACCTGGGAAGCCTCCCCACAGCTGAGGCTTCCCTCACGGGGTTTGCCCTTTCTCGTCTCCACCCATCCTACCAGACCCGACATGGCCTCCTCTTTAAGTTCTTTGTTTAGTGGTTCTGTTCCTCCAGTGTTCCAGGGACCTCCAGGGTTGAATGTTTTATAAATTGTTTGTAATTGTGGTGTGTTCCTGGGAGGTAGTTAGCACAGCGTCTGTCTATTCCACCATTTTACTTGAAGTCCTCCTAGAATGATTATTTTTAATGGAAAGAAATAGGACATGTTTTTATTATCTAAAACTTTGGCCCCCAATCCTTGTGCAGAACTCTCTAGTAAAATAATTATGATGAATATAGTTAACACTACTGTATGGTATATTTGGAAGTTGCTGAGAGAGTAGATCCTGAGAGTTCTCATCACAAGGAAAAAAAATTGTATTTATGTGAGATGATGGATGTTAACTAAATTTTGCCAACCATTTTGCAATATGAGTATATACGTAGGTCGTCATTATATTGTACATCTTAAACTTATATAGTGTTGTATATCAACTATATCTCAATTCTCAAGACAAGTTTCTAGCAAATTAGGCAAGTATTTAATGTAAAGATCAAAAAGGTCTCCTTTCCCAAAGAATCTTCCAAACTTCAAATTCCTGTTTTGAAAAGCATGAACACACACTTAACAATGATAGAAATTATAGATATGAGACAGGAGAGAGAGAGGTCCATACTATTACAGAGGTTGTATCTTCTTATCAATATTTACAAAATAGATCATTTATGAAAATTGAAACATATTACATCACTGAGAAAACCTCAATAAATTCCAACTAGTCAGACCATATTCACTGACCACAGCAGAATAAAACCAGCTATAAATAGATTAATATCATAGAAAGAAACAACAAATGAAGCCCACTCATGAGGGATTAGACCATTCCAAATTGCACTGGTTAAGGGGAAAAAAATCAAAGCTGCAATTGTAGAATATTTTGGAGAATAACAATAATGGAAATACAACATATATATGCTGGAGCTGGCATTTCTTATTAAAGGTAAAAAGATGTTGGAACAATTAGTTAGCCTTCTGGGGGCGGGGGAGTAAGTTTAGATTCTTACTGCATAATTCCTTATGCTAGATGAATTCCACATGGATTAAAAATTAAAATATAAGAAGGAAAACTATACTTAGACATAGATTTTGTTGTTGTTGTTGTTTAGAGATGGCCTAGGTCTTTCTTACATTAAGCCAAAGGCAGAAGCTAAAAAGATCATGTTGGTACATTAGAGTCCATTAAAAGTTAAAGTTCTAAAGAGCAAAAATAAATGGCTAAAAGAAATTAAATTCTAAGAAAATATTGCTAACAATTTAAAACAAAAATGTTTACTAGTCCTGATACACTAAAATGACCATATGAATCCATATGAAAAATTGAACCTCAGCCAGAAATGAACAATTCAAATGGCCAGTAAGCATAAAGAGAGATGCTCAACCTTGCTAGTAATATGCGTTTGTGTGTACATGAACATGTGTGTCTGTTCACAGGAAAATGTCTGAAAAGATAGACACCAAAATGTTCACAAGGAGCATTTTTTAGGGGTGGGGTTTCTGCTCCCTCTTTTGGAATGGCTTGGGATTTTCTCAAGCACTATATACTAATTTAATGTTTTATGATTAAATTTCTCAACATATTAAAAATATACAAATAAAACTTGAACCCTCTTGTTTTTTACATAAATTCTTAAAATCTGTTTTTAATTATGTGGTAGAGGATTGCTACTGACAAGGTGCTGTAGACTGAATATTCATGTCCCTTCAAAATTCATGTAGAAACCTAATCACCAATGTGATGCTCTTTGGAAGTGGGGCCTTTAGGATATGATTAGGTCATGACAGTGAAGACCCCATGATGGGATTAGTGCCCTTAGAAAAGAGACCACAGGGATCCCTTCTGCTCTATAAGGACACAGAGCAGGAAGCAGGTGACATCTGGTGAGAACCTGCTGTGCCTTCATCTTGAGCTTCTCAGAACTATGAAGCCTTCAGAACTATGAGAAATAAATGTTTGTTGTTTAAGCCACCCAGCCTATGGCATTTGTGTTGTAGCAGCCTGAATGGACAGACAGAAGAGAAAATGTTCACTTTGTATTAGATGATAAGAAAACAGGCTACAAAATTATAATTTTATTTTGCAAAGGAGATATACAATATAACAATGATTTTCTACAATGATGAAATTGTGGGTTATATGTTCTTTGTGTATTCTAGTTTGTTTTTTTAATTCTTTTATTGTGAAATAAACATTTTTAAAAAAAATTAGTTTCAGGTGTACAACACAGTGCAATAGCTATACTTTTTTTTTTGTTTTTTTTTGTTTTTGAGGGCAGTGTCACTGGCCCTCATATGTTGGATGCGAACCAGGGCTGCTTGCTTCCCAAGCCAGCGCTTAACCACCATACCACTCGGCTGGCCCAATAGCTATACTTTTTACCCCTCAAAGTGACAACCCTCCTCCCCCAATTCGCCAACCCCTAACCCCCATATCATACATATCTATTACAATTCCTTTGACTCCCTTCCACAGTATACTCCACATCCCGTGACTGACTATATATTCAGCTACAATTGGCATACAATATTATACAACATCAGCTTCAGATGTACAGTGCAGTGATCATGCCTCTGCTCCATCTATGAAGTGGTCTCCCTAACAACATGTGACCATCTGACACCCCAAAAAATATTTATAGCATTATTAATTATATTCCCTGAACTGTCCTTCATATCCTAGTGGCAATATTGTAGTTATTTATTTATGCTGTCTAATCCCTTCCCCTTCTCCCTCATCCCACCCCCCTCCCAACTAGCAACCATCAGTTTTTCCTGTATGTCTATATGACTGTTCCTGTTTACTTTGTTCGTTCATTCAGTTTTTCAGATTCCACATATATGGTATTTGTCTTTCTCCAACTCACTTATTTCACTTAACATAATAGTCTCTAGGTCCATTCATATTGTTGCAAATGGTACTATTTCATTCTTCTTTATACAGAGTAATACTCCATTGTATAAATGTACCACAGTTTCTTAATCCAGTCGTCTACCAATGGGCATTTTGGTTGTTTCCCAGTCTTGGCTATTGTAAATAGTGCTGCAATAAACATAGAGGTGCATATATTTTTTTGAATTAATATCTTGGATTCTTCTGGGTAGATACTCAAGAGTGGAATTCTGGGTCATACAGCAGTTCCATTTCCAGTTTTTTGAGATATCACCATACTGATTTCCATAATGGCTGCACCAATCTGCAGTCCCACCAACAGTGCACCAGGGTTCCCTTTTCTCCACAACCTCGCCAGCACTTGTTGTTTGTTGATTTATTGATTATAGCCATTCTGACCAGAGTGAGGTGGTATCTCATTGTGGATTTTATTTGCATTTCTCTGATGATTAGTGAGGCTGAACATTTTTTCATATGCCTGTTGGCTATTTGTATGTCCTCTTTAGAAAAATGCCTCTTCATATCCTCTGCCCATTTTTAAATTGGGTTGTTTGTTTTTTTGGTGTTGAGTTGAATGAGTGTTTTATAAATTTTGGATATTAACCCCTTATCAGATATATCATTGGCAAATATCTTCTCCCATTCAGTAAGCTGTCTTTTTGTTTTATTGATGATTTCCTTTGCTGTGAAACAATTTTTGAGTATGATATAATCCCATATGTTCTTTTTTTTTTTAATTTCCCTAGCCCGAGGGGATATATCAGTAAAAATAACACTGAGGATAATCTCTGCAAATTTGCTCCCTATGTAGTGTTCTAGGAGTTTTATGGTTTCAGGGCTGACATTTAAGTCTTTAATCCATTTTGAGTTTGTTCTCGTATATGGTGTAAGTGGGTGGTCCTTTTTCATTTATTTGCACGTGTCAGTCCAATTTTCCCAGCACCATTTATTAAATACACTATCTTTACTCCAATGTAAATTCTTGTTTCCATTGTCATAGATTAGATGACCGTATATGGGTGGGTTTATTTCTGGGCTCTCTATTCTCTTCCATTGGTCTATGTGTCTGTTTTTATGCCAGTACCATACTGTTTTGATTACTGTAGCCTTGTAGTACGTTCTGATGTCAGGTAGCATGATGCCTCCCACTTTGTTCTTATTTCTCAAGATTGCCGTGGCTTTTCAGGGTCTTTTGTGGTTCCATATAAATTTTAGGATTCTATGTTCTATTTCTGAGAAACATGTCCTTAGTAGTTTGATTGGAATTGCATTGACTCTATATATTGCCTTAGGTAGTATTGACATTTTAACTATATTAATTCTTCCTATCCATGAACATAGTATGTATTTCCATTTATTTGTATCTTCTTTGATTTCTCTCTTCAGTGTCTCATAATTTTCTGAGGACAAGTCTTTTACTTCTTTAGTTAAATTTATTCCTAGATATTTTAATGTTTTTAAAGCAATTGTGAAAGGGATTCATTTCCTAATTTCTTCTTCTGATAGTTTATTATTGGTGTATACAAATGCAACTGATTTCTGAATATTAATTTTGTATCCTGCAAACCTACCAAATTCATTTATCAGTTCTAGCAGTTTTTTGGTGGAGTCTTTGGGATGCTCTCTATATAGTATCATGTCATCTGCATATGACAATTTTACTTCCTCTTTTCCAATTTGGATGCCTTTTATTTCATTTTCTTGTCTTAATACTGTGGCTAGAACCTCCAGAACTATGTTAAATAGAAGTGGTGAAAGTGGACAGACTTGTCTTGTTCCTATCTTAAGGGGAAAGATTTTCGCCTTTCCCCATTGAGTACGATGTTTACTGTGGGTTTATCATATATGGCCTTTATTATGTTGAGATATGATCCCACTATTCCCACTTTGCTAAGAGTTTTTATCATAAATAATGGCTGCTGGACTTTATCAAAAGCTTTTCTGCATCCATTGATATGATCATATGATTTTTATTTTTCATTTTGTTAATGTGATGTATTACATTAATTGATTTGTGGATATGGAACCAACCTTGCATACCAAGAATGAATCCCACTTGATTGTGGTGTGTGATCTTTTTACTATGATGCTGAATTCGGTTTACTAGGATTTTGTTGAGAATTTTTGCATCTATGTTCATTAGGGATATCGGCCTGTATTTTTCCTTTTTTGTAATATCTTTGAGTTACTTTGGAATCAGGGTGATAGTGGCTTCATAGAAGGAGTTTGGGAGCCTACCCTCCTTCTGTACTTTTTGGAATAGTTTGAAGAGAATAGGTATTAATTCTTTTTTGAATGTTTTGTAAAATTCACCTGTGCAGTCATCTGGTCCAGGACTTTTGTTTGTTGGAAGCCTGTTGATTACTGATTTAACTTCTTTGGTAGCAATCAGTCTGTTCAGAGTTTCTGTTTCTTTTTGGTTCACACTTGGTAGATTGTATGCTTCTAGAAATTTATCCATTTCCTCCAGATTGTCGAATTTATTGGCATATAGTTGCTTGTAGTGTTTTCTTAAAATGTTCTGTATTTCTGTGGTATCTGTTGTCACTTCTCCTCTTTCATTTCTGATTTTATTAATTTGGGTCCTCTCTCTCTTTTTCTTGGTGACTCTGGCTAAGGGTTTGTCAATTTTGTTTATGTTTTCAAAAAACCAACTCTTGGTTTCATTGCTCTTTTGTGTTGTTATTTTGGTCTCTATTTCATTTATTTCTGCTCTGGTCTTTATTATTTCCTTCTTTATAGTCCCTTTGAGCTGTTCTGCTGTTCTTTTTCCAGTTCCCTTAGGTGTAAAGATAGTCTGTTGATTTGAGATTTTTCT
The DNA here is from genome assembly GCA_033961575.1 of Aselliscus stoliczkanus. Lineage (NCBI taxonomy): Eukaryota > Metazoa > Chordata > Mammalia > Chiroptera > Hipposideridae > Aselliscus > Aselliscus stoliczkanus. The sequence goes on along the minus strand of CM066738.1, from coordinate 72,618,527 downwards.
TCCTTCTTTAGGTAGGCCTGCACTGCTATGAACTTCCCTCTCAGGACTGCTTTCACTGCATCCCAGAGATTTTGGGTCATGGTGTTTTCATTTTCATTTGTCTCAAGGTATCTTTTGATTTCCTCCTTGATTGCATTTTTGACCCAGTCTCTATTTAGTAGCATGTAATTCAGCTTCCATGTATTTGTGTGTTTTCTAGAATTCTTCTTGTAATTGATTTCTAGTTTCATAGCATTGTCGTCAGAGAAGACACCTGATATGATTTCAATCTTCTTAAATTTCCTGAGACTTGTTTTGTGGCCTAACATGGTCTATCTTGGAAAATGTTCCATGTGCACTTGAGAAGAACGTATATTCTGTAGCTTTGGGGTGAAATGCTCTAAAAATATCAATTAAATCCTTGTGGTCTAAAGTGTCATTTAAGACCACTATGTCTGTGTTGATTTTCTGTCTGGAAGATCTGTCCATTGGTGACAACGGGGTGTTGAAGTCCTCTACTACGATAATGCTACTGTTGATCTCTGTCTTTATGTCTGTCAAAAATCTGTTTTATATATTTAGGAGGTCCTATGTTGGGTGCAAAGATGTTTACTAGGGTTAGGTCCTCTTGTTGAATCAATCCCTTTATTATTATGTAGTGCCCTTCTTTGTCATTTATTGCAGTCTTCATTTTAAAGTCTGTTTTGTCCAATATAAGTGTTGCTACTCCAGCGGTTTTCTCATTTCCATTTGCATGAAATATCTTATTCCGTCCCTTTACTTTCAGTCTGTGTGTGTCTTTTGATCTCAGATGAGCCTCTTGTAGACAGCATATGCATGGGTCCTGTTTTCTTATCCACTCAGCCACTCTGTGTCTTTTGATTGGAGCATTTAGCCCATTCACATTGAAAGTGATTATTGATAGGTGCATATGTATTGCCATTTTGTTATTTGTATTTCTTGTCTTTCTGGGTTAGCTTGTTTTCCCCTTTCTTCTGTTTAAAAAAAGCCCTTTTAACATTTCTTGCAATACTGGCTTGGTGGTAATGAACTCCTTGAGCTTACTCTTTTGTGAGAAGCTCTTTATTTCTCCTTCAATTTTAAGTGATAGCCATGCTGGGTAGAGCAATCTTGGTTGTAGACCTTTATTTTGTGTCACTTTTAATATTTCCTGCCACTCCCTTCTGGCCTGCAGAGTTTCTGTAGAAAAGTCAGCTGTTAGTCTTATAGGAGTTCCTTTGTATGTAACCTGCTGTCTTTTTCTTGCTGCTTTTAGGATTCTGTCTTTGTCTTTAACCTTTGCCATTTTAACTATGATGTGTCTTGGTGTGGGCCTGTTTGGGTTCAGCTTGTTTGCAACTCTCTGTACTCCATGGGCTTGTATGTCGATTTCTTTAACCAGGGTAGGAAAATTTTCAGTCATTATTTCTTCAAATACATTCTTAATCCCTTGCTTCTTCTCTTCTCCTTCTGGTATTCCCATGATGCGAAATTGTTGTGTTTCATGTTGTCCCAGAGGTCACTTAAACTATTTTCATTGTTTTTTATTCCTTTTTATTTTTGTGTTCCAACTGGGAGATTTCTGCTGTTTTGTCTTGTAATTCGCTGACCCGATCCTTTGCTTCATTTTTCCACTGGTGATACCTTCGAGTGTGTTCTTTATTTTAGTTATTGTATTCTTTAGTTCTAACTGGTTGTTTTTTATGGTTTCCCTATCCTTGTTTATGTCCTCACTAAGTTCCTTAAACATTCTTATCATCAGTGTTCTAACCTCTGTCTCTGAAATTTGTATAACTCTGTTTCATTTAGTTCCATTTCTAGAGTTTTTTTCTGATCTTTTACTTGGGTCATGTTTCTTTGTTTTTTCATTCTCGCTGTTGTTCTGTGAATGCTTCGATGTATTGGATAGATCGCCTAGAAAGGAGAAAAAAAAGAAAACAAACAAACAAAAGAGGTGGGGGCTCTCTGTCCTCGTTCATCTGCAGATCACTTGCTCAGCAATAGAGAGTCTCTGGGTGACTCAGCACCAGCTGTTGGGGGGAAGGGCTTACTGTGTTATGTGCTGGCCTCCCTCTCAGGCTTGCAGAGAGCTTTCCGCAATTAGCTGCTGTGTGCTCTGAAACCGTGCTCACTACCAAAAATTTTCACAGGTTGTTGATGGTTGTCTTCTGCTGCAAAAAAAACCCTCTGTGGCCTGCGGAGGTGTGGGCCAGGCACCAGGGGCTCAGGGTGCCTCTGGCAACACAGGTCTAGATGGGTAGGGCAGGTGCCCAAGTCACCACTGGATGTGATCAGTGGCCCCCACCAAATCAGAGCGGCATGCACTCTGCACCAGTAACCGGCCCACAGAAACTCGCCAGGAAAGCCCTGATTGGATCACATAGGTACACAGCTCCTGACCCAACACTCTCAGGAAAACTCACCGTCTCAGCCTGTCCCACTCAGCTGCTCACAGATCAGGCTAAGCAGCCCAACAGCCAATCCCCAGCTTGGCAACTCTGCATAAACAATGTGAAGAGCGGGGACCCAAGGCAGCTCACCCACTCCTGCGTCTCAGTGAACAGCCTGATGGAGCTAGAGAGCACCCGCCCTGCGTTTCCCTGGCTATGCAGCACAAGCAAGGTGGAGAGTGGGGACCCAAGGCAGCTCTTGCACTCCTGTGTCTCAGTGAGCAGCCTGTTGGAGCTGGAGGACACCTGCCGAGCATTTCCCTGGCAATGCAGCACAAGCAGGGCATAGGGTGGAAATCCAAGGCTGCATGCGCATACACACACTCCTGCACCAATTTCAACAGACCAATGCAGTCCCAGATATGACCCTCTATGGGAGGGTCCAATCCTGAAAAAATGGCGCCCTCCTGTACACTACTTGTGTGCAAGCTCCACACCAGGGGAATAATGGGCCCAAAACCTCCAGCTCCCATGCCAAAGGCACTCAGTTCAGTCCTTCCCCGCAGGTTCCTGGGCCTCACTCACACAGCTACTCCCTCCAACAGGAACCGGGTGTGTGCACACTGGCTAGCGAACCCGTGTGCCAGCCCCACTGGCTCTCCAGCCGCCCTCAGCCTCACTGAGCTGAGCAAAGAGAGTCCTCACTAATTTCTATTGCCAGCTATCGTAGAACTCCTCTTCCTCACAAGGCAACTCTGGGCTAGTGAGCTCATTGTGGGGCCGGAGGGTCTCTCCCCCAACCAGAGAAGCCTCTCCACTGCTGGAGCATCCCTCACTGGGTTCGCCCTCTCTCGTCTGTGCCCCTCCTACCAGACTTGACATGGCCTCCTCTTTAGGTCCTTAGTTTAGAGGTTCTGTTCATCTAGTGTTCAGGGGACTTCAGAGGTTAAATGTTGTATAAATTATTTGTAATTTTGATGTGATCCTGGCAGGTAGTTGGCACAGTGTTCGTCTATTCTGCCATCTTACCAGAAGTCTTTACAGTTTGTTTCTGAAGAATATTTAGGGGAAAAGTCAATAGTAATTAAATAATAAAATATTATCTGCTGCAGGTAACAATTCCAGGCTATGAGCCCCCATAATCATTGCAAAATTTGTGTCTCCCAGTTTCCCTTGTCAGGAATAAAGCAGGGACCCTGTCAGAGATGTGGAGTATTGAGGCATCCATAGCACAAATTCTTATGTAGAAATGTCTTCTTGGCCAGTTCCTGAAACTTCAATGGGAATTAAAGCTATTGGTCCAGCACCTACACCTTAAGCAGTGATTCATGCTCAACAAATTTTTATGGGGCACCTACTAGTACCAGGCACAAGGAAAGATAAAAATGAATTAGACAGAATACCTCTCTCCATGGAGAGCACAATCTAATAGAGAAGCCACAGTGAATACATAGTGTACTGTGTGCAATAACAGATATGCAGGCTCAGAGGGCAGAGGGGCGCAAGGAAGGGACAACAGCCATCCCAGCTTGCTGGGATTGTGAGGCCTCCTAGGAGACAGAACTTTCAGTGCTAAAAAGGGAAAATCCTGGACAAACCAGGGCAAGGTGGTCACCCTAGAGTGAGGTCAGATACAGCTGCAAAGTAGAGGTTCAGCCTAAGTAGTGTTCTGAAAAATAATCAGGCATATTTATAGGAGGGAGAGGCTCTGCCCTCTGGTTTTCTCCCTGCCCAGGTCTTTGGCAGGAAGCAAAGGATTGGACCAGAGAGCAGAAGTGGTTATGCAGCAGGACATTTTCTGCTTTTTGGATTACCAAATCCCTTCCAGAGCTGGTAAGAAAAGAGATTAGCCTGACAGAAGCTGCTAATCCTGCAGTCTCCTTCCCACAGTGTGAAGATGAACCAGGCCTTGTCCATGATGGATTAGGGCTGTTGGCACTTGTGGGGAGCATTAGCTGCAAGGCTGCCAGCCTGCACAACTCCCAAGAGTGCCACACACATAGAAGGCAGCTGCCTCTATTAGGAGGGGTCAGGATGCCCGTCAGGATAATGAGGGCCACTTGCCTGGCCAGCCTGGGGGAGTTTTCTGGAATACTAGAGTTCTTCCAGATACAAGAATTAGGCTTCCAATAACCAATTCATCTCTGCCCAGAGAGGAGTCCTCTACTGTAGGCAGAATCAAGATAAAGCCAGTTCCTCTGCTGTATGAGTCCAGAGGACACAAGAACTGCATGACTCAGCACCAGGGGTGCTGCAAGGCTGCATAAAAACCTGGGAGAGTGGCAAGCATTGCAAGGGGTCACTGAATCAATAATACATCATCTGAGTGGATACTGAGTCACGAAATCAGGACTTTACAGGGACTCTAAGGAGAGTTAAAAGATAGTCAACTCAATGAAAAGTGGGGAGAGAGAGACAGCTGGCCACAGGACATGGAGGCTCGAGCTATGTTCTAAGGACTCCACAACTTTCTCTTGTTCACCCAGAACTGCTATTGGCCCATCATATGTACAATGGCTTTCATCCCTGACATCTTGAAGAGACCACCTGGCCTCTGATCATTACACTCTGTCCTCAGGGTTACTGAAAGAGTGCTGAAAGAGCTCCCCTCTTTTCTATTTCTGAAGGACAAGCAAATTCAGTGATAATAACACCTCTTTGCCAAGTCATTTCATGCCCCAACATTACTACCATATCAGACACTTACCAAAATTAAGATGAGCTTGCTATTTCATTTAAGGGGAACTGACATCCCCATGCCTTCCTCTGTGACCCATTCCCCTGTGAGCAGAGAGGAAAACGATGTTCCCTCAGCTTTGAGTGGAAAGTGTTATTCCCTGTGTGTCCAGGAAAGCAGCCCATCAGCGTTGCTGGCCCTACTGTTCCTCACTGGCTCCTCTCACTCAGGCATGTCCACCTCCTACATTGGTCCTCTTCCTTTAGCTAAGGTATATCTTCCCTTAAACCAAAAGAAGATTCATTTAGACATTGTTGAAGAATATAGAGGTCAAGAGCAGTTTGTACAAAGCATGCTTGAGAGCATCTCTAACATATACAAGTGGCTTCTGCATGGTCTCCATCAGCCTCCTATATACTATATTTTGCTGTGTATGATGAGCTCCCATGTGTAATGTGAACCCATGTTTTCGGCCCAAATCTTCAGGGAAAAAACCTTTAATTTTAATTTTTTTTTTTTAAAGATTTTATTGGGGAATTGGCGGAGGGGAACAGCGTTGGGGAATCGGGGAAGGGGAACAGACAAGTTGCTGTCTTTTTGTTCTTCAGTTTAGTTGTGGAGGATGTTGCTTCACTGTTGGTATCGTCATTGCGCTCTTCCCGGATGAGACAGATCGGTCGCTGGCCTCTGGATGTCGCTCACCGCAGCTATTGGCAGCTCACGCTGGCTGCGGGCCACTCACTGTAGCCTATGGCAACTCACTGCAGCAGGGGCTGCAGCCCACACCATCACCGGGGCTCGCACAGCCCAGCTCCAGGTGGAGCTGTTGCTAGCTGTAGAGGGCAGTATCACTGGCCCTCATGTGGGATCCAAACCGGGGCCGCCGGCATCTCAAAACCAGCGCTCAACCAATGCGCCACTCGGCTGGCCCTCGTTTTAATTTTTTAATTCAACTTTTTATTTATTTACATTTAGGTACTCATTTTTGTATTATAAAGGAATTTTAGCATTTATTTTTAAACATATTATGGTACAAGAAATTTTATGTAACAAATAATTACAAAACTCAAGAACAGATAAAAGGTACAATAAATTTTATATACCAGTAACAAATTTATGATATTTACACATCATAGAAGGCCAAGAACTCTTCATCGTTGCAAGTTCAACATAAATTCAACAAAACCGATGATCATATTCCAGGGTATTATTTTGCATATGGGTATCATTATTGATTTCTAGAGTTACACTTTTAACTCACAACTATAAATAAAAGAATTAAAAACATTTACATAATACAGAATTAGTACTACCCATGTATAATGCACATCCTTATTTTTCCCTCACAAATTTGGGCAAAAATGTGTGCATTATAGACTGCAAAATACAGTACCTGCTGCCAGCAAACCACTAAATGTGTCCCCACCCCCCACCCTCTCACCCCCACCCTATAAAATACACTCTGGCCTAGGGCTTTGCAAAATGAGTTCAATTCATATGCGGTTGGGCGAGCGCAGTATACCAGAGCCCACTGTTCTGGGGACCACGGGAGAGCTCTTGTGGGAAGTAGGATTGGCCAAGACTCTGTATATTTCACAAAAATAAACTGTACCAGCCAGGGTCTAGCAAGAAATAGGATCCAACTCCCATGGTTCAGGAGGCTTTAGCAACTGACAGGGGCTATTTGAAGAGCTGCAGAAAGAAGGAAGGAAAAGCATAAAAGAGGTGGAGGCTCCCAAGAGTAGCGGCAGTGGGAAGAGCAGGAAAGGGTCCATGGAGACCAGTGAGGGCTGGAGCCATGGGGAGGGGCTGCCTGTGAAAGGTGGGATCACAGAGGGACCAGCCTCTTCCAGAAACAACACTGAAGAGCAAGAAGCAAGAGAGAAGTGCCCCCATCTCCCTCCTCCAAATAGGAAGGGAAGAAGAGGGGTAGGGTGTGAAAGTGGAGGTATCTGTAGGGTGAGCCTCCTGGGGCACAGAGCAAGATGGGAAATCTTGGGTGGGGATGGCTGGAACATATAGCTTATAGATCAACAAAAAGGGAATAAAACATGAGAAGCTTACAAGTGCCCTTGAAAATCCCCCATTGTTTAGAAGTTGGATATGCTTTTTTAAATGTTCTACTAAGAATAAGGGAGACGGGGCCTGCCTCTAATCACCCTAAATGAGGTAAAAATGTTGTGTTTTGGAGCACTATTAACCTGTAATTTCTTTTTCTGTCCTGGTAAAAGCAGTAAAAATGAGGACCATGGTACCCTTTTTAGGATGGTTGTCCTTTTGTGCTGGCACGGACATGGCTTCTGAAAGAGGCACTTCCTATGTCATTCTCCCCCCCCCCCCAAACCCCCCAGACACAGTGACCTGGATGTTCTAGGCCCTGAAAACTTCTGGCTTTGACCTGCAGGCAAAGGGTAAGAAATGCCCTCTCAAGGTATTTCTTGAGAACTACATAGCACTGCATGGTGTAGGAAATAAGACAATCACACCTCTTTTGGTCATTCTCTATCTCTTGATGCCCTGAAATTTACATTTCCTTGCAACAAAAAAGAATCATAGAAGGGCCTGAATAGAGAGGAGAGCTATTCTTAATTCTGATGGCTCACACAACATCCCTTCTTGGATTCCGGTAATGTACATTGTTAAAATGTCTAAATAGTCCTCCAGAAAGAAACCCATTTCACTATACTTAGTACAGGATTTGCCATATTTATGTGAAAATTGAACCTCTTTTTCTTCCATGTACCCTTTGGAAAGTACTATGGTCTTCTATAACTGTGTAGTAATTGTTTCATATAGCAAAATAGTAAAGCTTAAGATTCAGGAGGAAAAAGCTACCAGGAAGGTATGTAAAAGACTGTACCCCTCTCAATTAAACTTAATAAAAGGAATAAGATTGGTTTCAAGGCTGCCAAGAATAAAATATATGGTAACTTCTATTCAATGAATTTGCATTTAAGGTGATGAAGATATATGCCACTCATGCTAAGAAACAGCTTGCCTGATCCTAACAAAAAAGAACCTCTGAAAGAAAAGAAATCTGAGTCATATGTGGAAGAGAGGAAGAGAAATGGAATTTTAGGAAGGATTGGTGCCTGCAATTTCTCTGATGTGGCCATACATATAAGTGGTAAGGCTGTTTACCAACAACAGCAAAAATGAGTAGGGCTATGGCCGGTGACAAGGACACCTCAGGAGGGCAAAAACAATGGAGATCCTTAATGACCAGGATTAGGATTTTTAAATCTGACTCTAGGAACAACTGGGAGCCATATAGACAGTAGAGAATCTTCAAAATGAAAATAACGTTCAGTGCAGTGTACAGGATAGCTTGGAAGAAAGGATAGAATTCAGAAAGCCAGTTAGAAGGTTGCTAGCCCTTATTAAAGAAGGCAGGGACCCAAACTAGGACAGCAACTCAGAGCTACAGATGTAGGGACAAACCTGAAAAGTAACAAAGTCAGAAACTGTTTTACTGTTAAAATTGTTACTAGGGGCTAAGGAAGAAGGAGAGTTGAAAATGAACTAAGTTTATGAACCTAGTATGGAATTCGAGGCTTCAGACTATAATCTACCCCAGCTTGAATTTCTTGGCAATTCTTCATCTCCATTTTAGTGATTCTGCCTCATCATACTCTGGGCAAATCAGCTGGCTTCCACACTTCAACACTTTCTGTGCCCATCAGCCCTGATGCCAGAAGCAAAGGCAGCTGGATGGGGAAAACATAGCCAAAAATAATAGAAACTCAATGAAAAAGGAAATCTGAAATGCATTCTTTGGTGCTGAAAGAAAATAAAAAGGAGGCCTAACGATGACCTTATAACATCCAAACTACAGGTCAGGTGTATCCCATGATCTTGGGCCCAGAATCCTTCTAAGACCTCAACACTGAGCTTAATACAACCCTGTCTCCACCTCGAAAACTGAAAAGCTCAGCTGTCATTCTAAATGATCCTGAAATACATTGATGCCCAAATAGATATTCTCTACATCATCTTCTGCACATGCACGAAAAGCATCTTATTCCATACCAATGTCTCTTATGTCACAGGCACATTCTGATAGCACCTAAACCCAGTATTATTACAGGATCTAAGAAGCTCAAGTTAGCTCAAGTCCAACTTCCTACTAACACTGACCTCAGCTAGATGATGAAAAGATACTTCTCCAGGTCCGTAACCCTCGTACCAACACATCATCATCTTCCCAGTGCCCTTTCATTTACCACATTACTGGCATTCATCCAGCCATCTTCCCAAACTCAAAAGTCTTTTGTCATATTTGACCTCTCCTCCTCTTCATTCAAGTTTTATTAGTTCTGTCTCTACAGTGTTACTGTCAACTGTCCTCCCCTTTCCATTTTCACAAAACACATCTGCTAAGTCAGGGCCCCCAGCAAGGCCATCATGTTCTATTGTTACAGTGCCCCAAATGACTTTAATGATCTGCTTCTTGTCTACCATGCAGCCAGAGTAACTTCCTAAAGCACATCTGGCTCAGTCATAAGTGCCTGATGCCAAAATGTCCAAAGTCCCCTTTACACAAAATTATTTGCTTGGTATTGTGTGCTTCCATTTCAAGTACTAACATCTCTCTCTCAACACATCGTTGATGAGTGTCCCTATTTATTTATTTATTTATTTATTTATTTATTTATTTATTTATTTTTACTACACTCTTCACCCCATATGCCTCCTTATTTCCTACTTGTCTTGGTGGCATTACATACCATATAGGTTTTTCAAACATTTAAGAACTTACAAAGTAGAAAATGATTATTATCTTCGCCAACAACAAAATCAAAGCCCTTCTCAAATACCACATATTCTCTAGTGCCTTTATTCAATCCCTTTTACCAAAAATAATTTCTCTCTCTTTGGACCTATCATGGAAGATTTCAAGACAATCTGCATTGTATTAAAATTCATTACATTCATATGTTAACTTTCCTATTTGAACATATGCCCCCTGAGGGCAAAAGCAGTGCCTCACTCATCATCATACCCTTCACATCTCCTAGAATAGTGCCCTGCTCAATAAATGTTTATTGAGTGATTAGATAAACAGTCTTAGTTAGAACTCACACCCCCTTAGCAAACTGGAAATAATTGGAGAATATGGAATATCAATGGGAGGCATCACTCCAGCTGCTGCTACAACACTGTTAATTACACAATACTTTTATTGAGCAATTCAGTGGTAATTCTTGCAGCTATTCCTCCTTAATAAGATCCATTGTGCACCATAAAATAGTAACTGGGACGCAGTTTGTATTCCACATACATCACATTACTCTTTTGCATGTTCTTCTACATCCATAATCTCATCATTATTACTATTACCCTCAGAAGGCAGTTGACTTGCATTAATCAGGCCTGCTGGCATTCCCTTGCCAGATTTTCTGCAATTTTATTGTGCTTTTGGATGTTTTAATTAACTTGAAATTTTAATTTTAAAACCTTACCTTATTAATGCTCTGCCCCCTTAGAAATCCTTTCTTCTTGTTTATTATCACTGACCATTTGAAGATGAGGTCATTCATGATTAAAGCTCCAGAGAACGTCCATGCCATCTTACTGTAGACTCTGTGCTATATTTTTTTTCATTTTGAATTTTTGGGATTGATTTGATTTGGGCTTCTCACAGGGTTAGAACCCCTCTATCTTCAGAACAATCACAGCACAGGTCATGCATCACTGAGAAGGCCCAGAAAAGTCTGACTAGCTGAACCTTATTGCTTAAAATACACATATTCACAATAACTGACAAATGATGGTGTGCCTTACACAGGAATGTTAGCATTTGCAAATCTTCTGACTGTAGCACCAAACCCAGGGACCCTATGCTATTTTTAAATGGGATGAGAATAATAATCCAAAAATTGAAGGGGGGTGGATTTCTGTTGCTTTGGGAATTAAAAGACTTGCAATTTCTATTATGCCATAACATTTACTCCTCAACTACTTGCTCTCTACAGGAGTTCAACAATGTTAGTTTATTAATGCCAGAAGTGAGTTCTGTTGAACCCACTTCACAAGCTGAAATAAATAAGGCACCAGACTTGGTAACTCAGTAACACTGACATGTAGCCAGATAAACAGGGCATATGTGATCAAACTAGCTTCTTGATCATCAATGCTTTTTCTAGACACTAGGAAATACAAAGGTATAGTCATTGAACATGAGTTCTTCATTTTCTAAACAAAAAATGGCAACATCTCACAGGCTAACTCCAAAAGGTTAGTAGTGGCTTCCTGGTCACTATAATGAGGGTGTGAGGCTAAGTCAGGATTTTCCACAAAGTGTCCCTATCAGTAAGAACTACCTGATATTGTGACATGAGTGAGTCACAAACAGCACATATCTGCCTCCTCCATTATTAATACTCAGTTACCCTTTTGGTATAATTTATAATTGTGATTCCAAGCTTTTCATCAGAGGATCTACAATTAAGTTCTGATAATTAAGATTGCAAGCTTGTTGCAATGATGTTGCTAACCTTTTTTTGATATCAAAGGGACAATTCATTATGAATTATACCAACTGAACAAACAGTTTACCAAGTTTACTATTTGGAAGTACTGAAAAGGCTGCGTGAAAAAGTTAGATGACTTGAACTTTTTGCCAACAATTCATGGCTCTTGCATCACGACAAATGCACCAGCTCACATGGCACTGTCTTTGAGGGAGTTTTTAGCTAGTAAACAAATAACTGCATTGGAACACCCTCCCTACTTACCTGATCTGGCCCCCCAATGACTTCTTTCTTTACCTGAAGATAAAGGAAATATTGAAAAGAAGACATTTTAATGACATTCAGGACATCAAGGGTAATACGATGACAACTCTGATGGCCATTCCAGAAAAAGAGTTCCAAAATTGCTTTGAAGGGTGAATTAGGCACTGGTGTTGGTGCATAGCTTTCCAAGGGGAGTACTTCGAAGGTAACCATAATGATATGCAATGAGGTATGCAACACATTTTCTAGGATGAATTCAAATACTTAATTGTCAGGCCTTATACTTTTAATTCCATAAAAAGAGAAGATTCTCATATAATTCCATAGCATCTGTTGATAGAGAAATTTTATGATGAAAAGCTAGTATAAATTCAATAACTACTTTACATGAGTCTTCATTTCATTGATATTAACTGCTTCTACATACATTGAGAACATATGATCCATGTGTGTGCAAGATGTATTACTTATTGAATTTACAAATGGTGCTTGGTGTGCATATGTATTTATGCACTCTTTGAATTAACTCTGTGCCAGCCCCACTCCACTCCTACTCTTCTGGCCAGAGCTCAAATGCTCACAAAGTAGGAATCCCTCATTTTTGTCATACAAATCAAGAAAATAAAGTCATACCAAAATGCTTACAAGGATGTTTAACTTGGAACATTTTCAAGAGGGAGGTTATTTTGCTATAATTTTATTTTAAATGCTTGTAGTTTTATATAATAATAGAAAGTTAGAGAACTACTTTATCCAGCTGCCTCCAATCTGAGCTACATTAACCAGCTACCTAAGGTATCTGTTGACTGTAAGGAATAGGCACCCAACAAAGCTAGTTTATTACAAGGATATATATATATATTTTAGTTGAGCCATCCTGCCACCTGTTGGCAGCTCAGCGGCAGCTCATCTCGGGCCGGGAATCCAACCGGCAACCCTGTTGCTCAGAGCGCACACTCTAGAGCAAGATCTTAACCAACTGAGCCACTTGGCAGACCCGACAAGGATATTTTAAGGATTGCAGACTAATACGGTGGGACTGACCCATTTGCAAAGAGTTTTACCTACTTCACTTTCCTCTTATATCATTTACTAGCTGGTATTCTGAAGTAACTCACATACCATCTCAAACCTCATTTTTTTCACTTATAAAATGGGAATAATAAGAGTGCCTGGAATTTTGGAAGAAACAAGAGTGCTGCATGAACATGGGGAAGCAAAAGTAAACAAGGAAGTATGCGACCATGAAGCAAATGCTTAGTCTCAGAGATCAGAGGCTTAAAGAAAAGGACAGATTACAATCTATAAAGAAAGAAAAGAAAAATCCCAGTATACTCACAGAAAAAGAAGTCCCCCAAAACCCTTGCTGCTTGTTCTTCCAATGTACACACAGCTGGGCCCACCTTACCACATCCTGTTTGATACCAACTTTATCAACTTTTCCATTAAAGCCAAACTAGACTTAGTGCAGTCAATGATGGACTGTCTGTATGCCAAGTGTATCCCTTGTATAACTGACTGTGTAATGGCTGAAATTGAGAAATTGTTTCAAAAGTATAGAGTGCCTTTAAGGTTTGCCAAGGATCCAAGATTTGAACAATTACCATGCACACCCGAAGGAAGTTATGCAGATGACTCCTTAGTACAGAGAGTAACTCAGCACAAGTGTTACACTGTGACCATGGTTGACCAGGGCCTTACACAAAAAATAAGGAAGATCCCTGGAGTTTCCATCATGTACATTTCTAACCATAGGTACAATATTGAGCAGATGCCAGATGATTATGGAGCCCCTTGGTCCTAATTCTTAAAAGACAAAATTCCTCTGCTTTCTTTCACCAACTTTCTCTGTTGCCAGTTTATAAAACATGCTACAGCATGAATTATTATTCCACTCCTCCATTTGCTCTATTATGAGCTGAGTATGGTTACTCAGCATCACTTTTTGATGTTATTTTGAAAATGATATTTTTGTATCATTTTAAAATGTGTTGCATCTTTATATAAATCCAATGACTGCTCACCAAAAAAAAAAAAAAAAAGATTGCCTTGATCATAAGGCTACTGAGGCTGTTATATGCATGTCAAGAGATCAGCCTAGGGCTTGGAACATACTAAGTACTTATAAAGGTTAACTAGTAATGGCCCCAACAATAGAAATAGAGGTAGTGATAGAAGTATAACCGTGCCCCATGAAATCTATATGAGTTGAAATCCCCAATCTCTCTCTCTCGAGGGGCTGCATATCTGCTCAGTTCTTTATGCTGCAGACTGTCTTCCTCTTAGCTTCCTAGTCTCTATTCTTCTCTAATTCTGCCTGAAAATGGCTACAAAGAAGCCTCACTATAACAGAGATGCACGAGGGCAGGCATTTTGGTTGATTTTGTTCCCTATTGCCTTGTACAATACTGGGCACATATCAATCAATCAATATTTGTAGTATGTATGGGCTGTCATGGTACCCATTTGGGGCACAACTCTACATGGTCTTATGAGTACAAATAACACAGTACCATCTGAATGGCTCGGTCTCTGCTTTCAATGACACCTTCTAGGAAAAGGAATGTGATTGGACTAAACATGGGTCAGATGTCCACCATAGTCAGTGTAGCAGGGGCCAAGTAGGCAAAGTCACATATGGTTTCCCATTCTATAGAATAAATTTTCTAAAAAGGAATGCAAATGGGTAGGGCAATATGAGCATCTTTATTTTACATAGTATAAAAGTTCGTTAAGAAAGACAATTTAGGGCTGGCAAGAGAGATTAAGCACAGCTTCATAGACTAAGTGGTATTTCAAGTTGGTTTTGAATAATAGATAAGGGTTTAACAAGGAGATTGTTTTTATATTGGTAATGTTCATTAAATTTTGCTGAATATTTTACAGTGAGCACAAAGTCTACCATTCTAACACAGCTTTTGTTTAATTTCTACTATGCACAAAGCTTGCTAGTAAATACTGTTAGATATGCAAAGACATATAAGCAGCCATGCCTTCAAGGTCTTTCAGTTGGTTGAGGTGATCAGACAATGAACCCAAGGGATCTATGAGTTAAGAGAGTGAAAGGAGTTTTTTTTACTAGGACAGTAGAGCTGCCTTCCCGGGGGAGGTGAGCCTTGTGCTAAGCACTGAACTAAGCATGAAAAGGCAGAGAGAATGAACGAGTTGGATGTGGCAGATACTCCTCATGGTTTACAGAACATCCATTCCCAACTCCCTTAACTCTTCCCACCTTTGTGATAGAGACTGGAAAATGTAGCTGCTCACTTTCCCAGCCTGCCTTGGAGCTCACAAGGGTCGTGTGACACAGGACTTCTTGCCAGTGAGACATAAGTAGAAAATAACTTGACATTTTTCTCTATTAATAAAGACATTCATCACTGGAGTCCTTCTTCCTGACTTGAACAAGGATGTGATGCCTAAGGCTATAATAATATTCCTGGAGCAGTGAGGGTCTTTGTAAGAGAGAAGTAAGGTCCCTTAAGCAGGCCCAGGCACAGACATTTGAGCAAACCCCACCCATGGCCCCTGCCATTTATAGCTTTCTTTTGAAATTTTGTCAATTTTTTTTCTTATAGTCCTGTTATAGGCTGTATGTTTGTGCCCCTCCACCCCCCCACCCCAAAATAAATTTTTTAAAAATTTCATGTTATATCTTACTACCCACTGTGATGGCATTTGGAGGAGGGGACTTCGGGAGGTAATTAGGTCATGAGGCTGGAGGTCTCATGAATAGGAATATAAAAGAGACCCCAGAAAGTTCCCTTGCCCCTTCTGTCATGTGAGGACACAGCAATAAGACGGGTTCTCACCAGGCACCAAATCTAGCAGCACTTTGATCTTGGACTTCCCAGCCTCTAGAACTATGAGAAGTAAATTTCTATTGTTTATAAAGCCACCCAGTCTGTGGTATTTTCATACAGCAGCTTGAACAGACTAAGCTATCCAAATATTTAATTGTTTTAATTCCAAATTTAGATCCAGGCTTTCCTCTGTTTTTCTAAATAAATTAACACAATCCATCAACTGTCACTTGGTATTTCATTCATGATTTATTGAAAAGAGAAGCAGTCTTCTCAAAGCTTCTCCCGCATCAAATTGATGCACCTCTCTAACTAGACTTAGTCTTAAGCATTCTTTGGGGACATGCACTCTATTCATGACTCATTACCTTTTTTTCTAAGTATGAAAGATTTTTAAGGAAGAAATGAAAGGGCAGAAATGCCTTATTAACTTTGAGAATGGAGGAAAGAATGGCTAAATCTGGTTCAAAATATGGAAAATCAGCCATGGATTCAATATTCAGTAACTACTCATCACCTTGATACACTGACTTCATCTTTCTCTCCAGACTCAATGAACTGAGTAAAGTGAACATTTTAATAGAAACTGGAAATGATCCCCACAGCTAGCAGCCCTATGTTTTTCACAGTAGTCTCCATCTTCAGATGCTAAGTTTGCAAGACCTGGTATCATTTCATGAGATAAGAAAAAAAGGGGGCTTAGAAAATAAATGAAACTCATCTGGAAATTTTCACAAAGACAAAGTCAAATCAACAAATGGTGTTGCATACATACTCAGGACTGGGACCTAGGGTCTAAGAGCCCCAATAACCCAGAGCAGGCAGGAAAAAAGAAGAAACTAACAAGTGGATGTACATCCTTGCCCTAGACCTTCAGAGTTGCTAGAGCTTGTGACCTGATGCTGAGGCTAATGGATGAGACCCAATTGGATCAGAGTTGAAAGGTCTCAGTCTTGTTTCAGCCCATAAACTGGTCATATTCATGTGTATATATTGCTAGAACATAAGAGTCCTGGAGTCAGATGCCAGCTCTTCCATGTCCTAATTGAATAACCTTGAATCACAATTATTTAATCTGTGAAGTAATGGCACTTTCCAATTTATAATACAAAGTTGTCTAAATTACTATAATGTGTCTACAATAATTAGTGTAGTGTGGCACATTATAAGAACTCAAAAGATCGATGATTAAGGAAATTCAAGATGGCAGAGTAGCTAAACACTGTGCCTGCTTCCTTCCATGAACAAATTAAATTTACAACTAAATTATAGAACAATTGATCTGGAGAACTATCTGAAGTCTGGATGAAAAAAGTTTCATGATTAAGAATATAAAGAAGCCATGTCAAGACTGGTAGGATGGGCAGAGACACAGAAGTGGCCCCAAACCTCCATGTAGTAGTTGAGGATCAGGAGGAATATCTTAGCTGTGGAGGTTCCCCCTGAAGGAGTGAGAGACCCCAGTCCTACACCAGATTCTCCAGCCTCAGTACTACAGGAAGAAGAGCCACCACAACACCTGGCTGTGAAACAGAGTGGAAATTCTGACCATCCAGGTGGGACAGGAGGTTTCAGGAAATGCAGGCATCCTCTTAAAAAATGTGCACACAGACTATCTCACTCACAGTCACTCACCTTGGGCTCCAGTGGAGGGACAGTGACTCAGGGGGTATCAGAGACATATAGGGGCCAATTGAGTTGTATGGCTTTAGGATGAGGGCTGAAGGACACTAGGCATTTTCCCTGTGTTGGGCTCTTTCCCGGACAGCTGGCAGGAGGGCACCATCTTTCTGTGTTGAGACCTCCCCCTAAACTTATGGTCAAATCTGAACCTGATTGGTCTGATGAGATCCCTAGCTCTGCCATGCTGACTCACTGGGACACCACTCCACCCTACTCCCCCAATACCTGAGGCACTTTCTTGTGAGCAATCAGCCCCACCCACATTGCAATACCTTGGAATAAGTATCTGAGTCCATGGGTTCCAGGCTGGTGGCAACTGATATTGGTGTGCTCTGAGACTTTTGCTAAGTAGCTTCAGGCTCAGCACTGGCACCAAACCAGAATTTACATTAACCTGGTGACCACAACTCTTCCCAATCTAGTGATTCCCTGAGACCCTGCCTCAACCAACATTCATACCACATGAAGCTGTATCAGTGGCTGAACCTTAAAGGAGCTGGCAGGTGGCAGAAGGCCTCAGGGTGTCCTGGCATTTTGTAATCCATCCCAGGCTTGGTACTAGCGGCAGACATCTTTGGTTCACATTGCAGCCTCTCCCACATGCCTCCAGGGTTAGCATAGGCAGTGAACAACAGTGGATAGCTTTGTATCCCTTACCAGGTAGTCACCCCACTGGTTACAGATAGTGAGTGACCTGGGCCTGCACCAGAGCCCCTCGCAAGAGGCCCCAGAACGTACACACTTGGGGGTTGGCTTCAGACCACAGCAGAGCACCATCCAATTAGCCCCACAAGTGGAACACCCAAAGGACAATTTCAACAGGCACCAGAATCCTCTGGGGGCAAATCCCACTCAGTGGGGTAAATCTGATGCACAGTCGTCTCTAAGCTGCAGACATGGCCAAACTCCATAGGCAATGAACCTAAGGGTCAATCCCACCCACTGACATGCCAAAAGCAATCAAGGCTCAACTATAACAGGAGGGCACATACAAACCACAAAAAGGACACTCCTGGAACACCCGGCTCAGGTAACGAGGGAGACTGCCACTGGGCCCCAATGGCACCTACTACATAAGGCCACCCAGCCAAGACTGGAAGATATAGCAGATCTACCTAATACATACAAACAAACAGAGAGGCAGCAAAAATGAGGAAACAAAGAAATACATTCCAAATGAAAGAAGAGGAGAAAACTCTAGAAAAAGAACTGAATAAAATGGAGGCAAACAACCTACTGGATACAGAGTTCAAAACAATGGTTATAGGTTAAAGGAACTTAGTGAGAACTTTAACAAAGAGTTAGCAAGCATAAAAAAAGACATAGAAACCATAAAAAAGAACAAGTCAGAAGTGAAGAATACAATAACTGAAATGAAGAATGCAATAGAAGGAATCACCAGCAGACTAGATAGAAGCAAAGGATTGAATCAGCAATTCTGAAGACAAGGTAGCATAAAGCACCCAATCAAAACAGGAAAAAAAAAATCCAAAATAAATGGAGATAGTTTAAGAGACCTCTGGAACAACATCTAAAATAACAACATTCTCATGATAGGGAAACCAGAAGGAGAAAAGAGTAAGCAAGGGATTGATAACCTATTTGAAGAAATAATCACTGAAAACTTTCTAACCTGGCAAATGAAATAGACATACAAGTCCAGAAAGCACAGAGAGTTCCAAACAGGATGAATCCAAACAAGCCCACACCAAGACACATTAAAATTAGAGTGGCAAATGTTAAACAAAGAGAGAACCCTAAAAGCATCAAGAGAAAGGTAATTAGTAACTTAAAAGGGAGTTCCCGTAAGATTGTCAGCTGATATCACAACAGAAACTTTGCAAGCCAGGAGGATTGGCAGGAAATATTCAGCATGATGAAAAGCAAGGACTTACAATCAATATTACTCAACCCAGCAAAGCTATCATTTATTTTTTTTTCTTGTCAGTATAGTATTTTTTTTTTATTTTAATTAGTTTCAGGTGTACAACACAGTGCAATAGTTATACATTTTACCCCTCAAAGTGACAACCCCCCACCCTCAATCCGCCACCCCACTCCCCCCCATATCATATATATCTATTACTCTTCCTCTGACTCTCTTCCACAGTATAATCCACATCCCGTGACTATCTATATATATTCAATTACAGTAGGTATACCACCTCTGCTTTAGTAATACAGTGCAGTGTTCAAACCTCTACTCCATCCATGAAATGGTCTTCCTAACAAGACCTATGATCATCTGACATTCCACAGAATATTTACAACATTATTAATTATATTCCCCAAACTGTTTTTCATATCCCAGTGGCAATATTGTAGTTGCCTATTTTTGCTGTCTAATCCCTTCCCCTTCTCCCTCATCCCCATTCCCCTCCCAATTAGCAACCCTGATTTTTCCTCTATATCTATGAGACAGTTTCTGTTTACTTTGCTCATTCATACAGTTTTTCAGATTCCACATATGAGTGAGATCATATGGTATTTGTCTTTCTCTGACTGACTTATTTCACTTAACATTATAGTCTCTAGGTCCATCCATATCATTGTGATGGTACGATTTCATTCTTCTTTATAGTGGAGTAATACTCCATTGTATAAATATACCACAGTTTCTTAATCCAGTCATCTACTGATGGGCATTTTGGTTGTTTCCAAGTCTTAGCTATTGTAAATTGTGCTGCTATGAACATAGGGGTGCATAACTTTTTTTGAATAAGTGTCTTGGTTTTTCAGGATAAATAACTAGAGTGGAATTGCTGGGTCAAACGGTAGCTCTATTTCCAGTTCTTTGAGATACCTCCATACTGACTTCCATAGTGGCTGCACCAATCTGCAATCCCACCAACAGTGCAGCAGGGTCCCTTTTTCCCCACAGCCCCGCCAGCACTTGTTGTTTGTTGATTTATTAATGATAGCCATTCTGACTGGAGTGAGGTGGTATCTCATGGTGGTTTTTATTTGCATTTCCCTAATGACCAGTGAGGTTGAACTTTTTTTCATATGCTTGTTGGCCATCTGTATGTCCTCTTCAGAGAAATGTCTCTTCATATCTTCTGACCATTTTTTAATTGGGTTGTTTGTTTTTTTGGTGTTGAGTTTCATGAGTGTTTTATACATTTTGGATATTAACCCCTTATCAGATATATCGTTGGCAAATATATTCTCCCATTCAGTAGGCTTCCTTTTTGTTTTATTAATGGTTTCCTTTGTTGTGAAAAAACTTTTAAGCTAAAACCATTCCCCTTAAGATCAGGAACAAGACAAGGCTGTCCACTTTCTCCTCCTTTATTCAACATAGTGCTGGAAGTTCTAGCCACAGCAATCAGACAACAAAAAGAAATAAAAGGCATCCAAATTGGTAAGGAAGAAGTAAAATTGTCATTATATGCAGATGACATGATACTGTATATAGAGAACCCCAAAGACTCCATCAAAAAACTATTGGAACTGATAGATGAATTCAGTAAAGTAGCAGGATATAAAATCAATGTTCAGAAATCAGTGGCATTTGCATATACCAATAATAAACTAACGGAAAGAGAAACTAAGAAAACTGTCCCATTTACAATTGCCTCAAGAACTATAAAATACCTAGGAATAAATTTAACCAAAGAAGTGAAAGATCTGTACTCAGAAAATTATAAGACACTGAAGAAAGAAATCATAGAAGATACAAATAAATGGAAACACCTACCATGCTCATGGATAGGAAGAATTAATATAGTTAAAATGTCCATACTGCCTAAAGCAATATATAGATTCAATGCAATTCCTATCAAACTAGCAAGGGCATTTTTCACAGAAATAGAAAATATAATCCTAAAATTTATATGGAATCATAAAAGACACAGAATAGCCTCGGCAATTCTGAGAAATAAAAACAAAGTCGGGGGGATCACGCTACCAGACATCAAAACCTACTACAAGGCTACAGTAATCAAGACAGTTTGGTATTGGCATAAAAACAGGCACATCGATCAGTGGAACAGAACAGAGAGCCCAGAAATAAATCCAGGCATTTATGGACAGTTAATCTATGACAAGGGAAGCAAGAATTTACACTGGAGTAAAGATAGTCTATTCAATAAATGGTGCTGGGAAAATTGGACTGACACATGCAAAAAAATGAAACTGGACCACCTCCTTACGCCTTATACAAGAACAAATTCAAAATGGATTAAAGACTTAAATGTAAGACCTGAAACCATAAAAATCCTAAAAGAAAATATAGGGAGTACATTTGTAGACATTACCCGGATACATCCCTACGGGCAAGGGAAGTAAAAGAAAAAATGAACATATGGGATTATATCAGACTCAAAGCTATCATTTAGAATTGAAGGACAGATAAAGAGTTTCCCAGACAAGAAAAAGCTAAAGGAGTTCGTCATCACCAAACCAGTATTACAAGGAATGTTAGAGGGGCTTCTTTAAGATGGAAAACGAAAATCAAAATTATGAATAATAAAATGGCAATAGCTACAAATCTATCAACAATTACTTTCAATGCGAATGAATGAAATGCTCCACTCAAAAGACATAGGAGGTCTGAATGGATAAGAAAACAAGATCCTTACGTATGCTGCCTACAAGAGAATCACTTCAGATTGAAAGACAAACAGAATGAAAGTAAAGGGATGGAGAAAAATATTTCATTAACGTTCCATCAGGCACTATGCAAAAGTTAAAAGTTTGAGCGCAATGCATCTACTAGACACGTGTATGACATTTATTTATTTAAATTGGAAATGAATGAAAATAACATGTAAGCATGTTTATTGTTTATTCAGAATGAAATTTTAATTTGCCACAAAGTAAAAACAATATATATTTATTACATAAATTCAGTATAAGCTTTGCCTATTACTGTGCAGTACACCTGCCAGATACAGCAACCCTATAAATGCTTTCATTTCGACCTGGTCTGTACATTTTGCATATCTCTCATGAAAGTATTTTGACCCAATTTTTACAATTCACTCATTTGTATACTGAACAATGAAGTCCAATATTTCCTTATTTATGAAACAGTTCCAACATTCGAGATTAGTATTGGCCTGTTTTGCAGATCTAATGACACCTGGCGAACACACTAAAATATTTTGTGGTCTGTTTTTTACATGCTGTGACAATTTAATTTTTTTCCATTTGGTTATTTTATCTTTCCAAATAAAATATTCATCGATTTCTTCGTTACTACTTTCTTGATCACTTTCTGACAAAGAATTTTCTTGCTCTATGTCAGAATTTTGGCCTCATTCTTCAACTTAATCTTCACCATCTGTGTCATTTTCATCTTCTAATTCAAGTTCATTTTCATCATTATCAGACTCCATCAACATCTGTAGCAATATCTTAGCATCTTTCGTGTCATCTGGATTATAAAATCTTTGATGCTGAGCTATTTTAGAAGGTAAAACCTACAAAGGAAAAATATTACCCTAAACAAGCGCAATGAATCTGTCAGATTAATTGGCAATTAAAATACCTAATTACTAAGTTTCAATAAAAAAATTTCCTTACAATCTCTTTCTGCAATGTCTGAAACAACTATACAAAAAAATCTGTTAAGAAAATATAAAAAAACATATTAAATAGGCTCAATGAATCTGTGAGATTAAAGATGCCTCTATGAAATACGTCTTTACTGTACTAAGTCATAAAAACAACTGGTGAGAGGTTACGGCAGAGGGGGAAGATATGGGAGCGATGAGTTACAGTACTTAGATTAACTGTTAGATATTCAAAAATTTGTGTGTAGTGAATCTGTGAGATCAGTTGTGCCTAATGGAGGGTTAAAATGGAAATGAATAGGGGAAAAAAAACTGTGGTAACAATACTTATACCAGACAAAATAGACTTTAAAACAAAGCCTGTAACAAGAGACAAAGATGGACCTAGTAACCCCACTTCAGTGTATTTATCTAAATAACCAAAATGCTACTTTGACAGGACATGTGCATTCATATGTTCATTGCAGCATTGTTTATAATATCCAATACATGGAGGCCGCTCAGGTGTCCATTGACGGATGAATGGATAAAGAAGGGGTGGTACATATATACAATGCTTGGCCAAGAATGGAAGGGAATGGGTTCTTGCCATCTGCAGCAGCATGGATGGACCTGGAGAAAATTGTGCTGAGTGGAGTGTCAGACAGAGAAAGGCAGATGCAATGTCATTTTGCTTGTATGTAGAATCTAAGAATAAAATTAGCAAACAAAACAGAAACAAACTCATTGATACAGAAAACATTTTGATGGTTGCCAGATGGGAGGGGGATTGGTGGTGAGTGAAAAGGGGGAAGGGATTAAGAAGTACAAATTCGTTGTTACACAGTAGTCATGGGGATGTAGGATAGCATAAGGAATATAGTCAATGATATTGTAATAACTATGTATTGTGTCATATTGGTACTAGATTTGTTGGGGTGATAGATGGGAGGGGGTTGGGGGGAAGGGTGAAAAAGGTGAAAGGATTAAGAAGTACAACCTGATAGTTACAAAATATTCATGGGGATGTAAAGTAAAGCACAGGGAATACAGTCAATAATGTAGTAAGGGCCTGCCGAGTGGCACATTGGTTGGGAACTGGCTTGGGGCACCAGCGGCCCCAGTTCAGATCCCACATGTGAGGGCCAGTGGCACTGCCCTCTGCAGCTGGGATGGTGAGCAGTGGCTCCGCCTGGTCCTGGGCTGCTGTGGGTCCCCGGGGACAGCGTGGCTGCAGCCCCTCCTTCAGTGGGCTGCCATGGGCTGAAGTGAGTGGTTGGCGGCCGGCATGGGCAGCTGGCAGTCGGTGTGGCTGCTGGGGGCCGCTGTGGGTGGCTGTTTGGAGGCCAGCAGCTGGTCTGCCTCACTGGAGAAGAATGCAATGATGCTAACGTGGGCCGGTGGGGTGACATCCTCCGCAGCTAGACTGAAGAACAAAAAGAGACAACGACTTGTGTGTTCCCCTCCCCCAGTTCCCCCAGCACTGTTCTCCACCCCCAATTCCCCAATAAAAATCTTTTTTAAAAAAAGGAAGGAAAATAAAAAAAAAAATAAAAAAAAATAATAATATAGTAATAACTATGTACAAGTATAGTACTAGGTGAGTACTTTACTAATCAGGAGGCTCACTTTTTAAATTATACAAATGTCTAAGCATTATGCTGTACACCTGAAATTAACATAAAATAATATTGAATGTCAACTGTAATTGAAAAATTTTTAAAGGGGGAAAAGGTGACGGGGAATAAGAGATTCAAATTTCCAGGTACAAAACAAATAGGTCATAGGGATGTAATATAGGGAATATAGTCAATAATATTGTGACAGCGTGGTAAGTTGTCAGATGGTTGCTGGACTTATCAGGGTGATCAGTTCCTTAGGTACATAAATGTTAAATACCTATGGTGTAATCCTGAAACTAATATAATATTGTATGTTAGCTATATTTTAATAAAATCTTTAAAAATAAAATAAATTGATATAAATAAATAAAAATTGATGATATAGAAAAAAAGAACTCAACAAATGTCTCATTATATTGCTGTAGTAGTTATTGTGCTGCTACGAGTGGATCCAGAATAATTTCTAATGCCCAGATGCCATGGTACATATTGAATGAATGAATGAACAAATGAATTAAGAAACAAAGAAATAAACAATAGGGAAATTGTCCCAAAACAGTGCATAATAAACTATGAATTCAGTGCATTCTAGAGTAAATCACTTTCTTTCAGCCTCATCTGTCTTAAAAAAACGTGTTCATTTTCAAATTAGTCTCAGTATTATACTATGTAAATTTTTCTAATATACTTCTGAAACAAAACTGCTTTTAGTGACCAAAAAATTACAAATATTAATGTTTAACAAATAAATGGTTACCTAGAAATGGGAAGCAGCACTTATTAATCCCCAACGTATGGAGGTCTATTTAAAATTCTAATATAATTTGTTGAAGGCTGAGAACTCAGCTTGTCACATTCACTCCGAGAGTGTAGCTGTTAAGGAGGAAATTAGAAATTGGATACACAGCTTCGAAGGGACTATGTGTCCTTTTAAAATGTCTGTTAAGGTCTACTCAAATAAAAGAGGAAAGAGAAGAGCTACCAGAGCTTGGCAATTTCACAGCAGGTCCAGAGTGGGAGGAGCTATTGAAAAGAGGATATTTACAACCATCTAGTAAGGTCAGACTGATTAATTAACACCAGCATTCTAAGCACAAGTGAAGGTCAAACTCGCTAGAGGATCAGACAGCTGACAAAAATGACCTGGGACAACCAACAGACAAGAAATGAATGATATTTCAGTCTTGGCCCATCAAAGCAAAAATTACATTTTTAGCAGGAAGGAATTCTTTGTTCTTAAGTATTTTTCTAAACATATCAATCATGTATTATGAAGATTATCTGTACAAAATGAGATGTACAAGTGTGTGCTGTTATCTAAGTAAAAGTGACTTGAGGTTCCAGAGGGCACACTGTGGTTTTTAGCCTAAAATCATTTCTTGGAACTTGGATCAGGTTCAACTATTGGGTCTTCAGAAAAGTCATGACATATTTTGTCTATGTTTCTCAAAGGTCATTTATAAAGAATAAAGATCAATCAATGATATATTGCCCATTTTGTTCGATAACATTTTGCCATCTTTCAGTGAGCTTCATAATTCCTAGTTCATAGAAGGACCTGTCTTTATTTGCAAAAAACTGAACAAAGTGCTGATTGACAGCCTCATCTGAATTGAACGTTATACCACACAAGAAGTTTTGAAGAGAATGAAACAAGTGAAGTCTTATGGTACAAAGTCAGGTGTAAGCTCCAAAAATTTTTGATGGGTGATCAACCTTGTGTGTGGTCTTGCGTTGTCACAATGGAACACAACTCCTTTACAATTAACAAGCTCTGGATGTTTCTGGATGATGGATTCATTCAAACTGTCCAATTGCTGACACTACACATTCTATTTGATTGTTTGGTTCCTTGGTAGAAGCTCAAAAAACACAACACCCTTAAAATGCCACCACACTGAAAGCATAACCCTCTGATGAATGTCTGCTTTCGATGTCATTTGAGGTGAATCATCACGTCAGGACCAAGATGGTTTGTGCACCATATTGTTGTAAACAATCCACTTCTCATTACCAGTTATCAGTCACTTCAAAAAAGAATCATTTTTCTCATTTTTAATGAGCATATCGCAGATGTTTATACATGCCATCAAATGAACTTCTTTGAGTTCATGTGGAACCCAAATATCGAGCTTGCTTCCATATCCCATATCCCAGCTTCTTCAGGTGGTCGTGAATGCTTGAATGATGAATGGTCAATGTTTCTGCAATCTCTTGTGTCGTGTAACGTGGGTTTCACTCAATCAATGCCTTTATTTTGTTGTCATCAACCTTGGTGGGCCTCTCTGACCAAGGAGCATCATTGAGATAATAATCACCAGTATGGAATTTCATGAACCATCATTGGCACTGACGTTCTTGTAGAGCATTGTCACTGTAAACTTTATGCAACTTTTCACAAGCTTGACGCACCTTCTTCCCTTTATAAAAGTAAAACTGTGAAATATGGCAAAAATGCAGTTTGGTCTTCCATCTTCAGCTTGTTGCAAAATCTCCAAAACTCAACCAAATAGCTCAATTTTTTTTTTTTTAGAATGAAGCTAGAACTGTCATCTGTCAAATGACATAGCAATAACATAGATGCAAATGACTCTAGTATTTCCAAAAATGAGTTAGTGCCATCTGTTGCAAACATGCATCATGACTTTTCCAAAGACCCAATAATCACTTTTGTCTCCCAATGGAACCCACAATAGGAATCAGCTTTTAGCTTTTGACTTGTACCAACTCTGAGTGCGTTTTCCCCCTACACACCTTACCATAGCCTTGGACTTCATTCCTGCCAAGACCCATTTTCCAAGACCCAGGAAAAAATGCATGGCATGGTCAAGAAATTGCAAGTATCCCAGTGTGCGTAGAATGCAGAATGCCCAGAAAGGGGGATGGGTGATGAGGTTGAAAGGGGAGATTTGGTCCTGGTGGTAGAAGCCCATGGGGCCATGCTAAAGAGTTTAACCATATGTGGTAGGCCTGGATGAGGTTTGATCTTTGTAGTACGGGATCATCTCTGTACTAAGTACTCCTCTCTAGAATTTACTTATCCATTGTTTGCACACGAGACATTGTTTAAGTTTTTGTTTTAATTGTAGTAACTAATCTCAAAAATAGTCAAATAACATTTTTACTTTTTATTGTTAGATATTTTATAGTAATCCCTTCTTTAACCACATGCTTGCCTCCTAAGAAGGGCATGTTTTAATTTATACCATACTTGCTTACATAATTAATTCTCTTAATTCTCAATTGTATTGACTCCCCCATTTTGAAAAGAAAATATTTTTTTTTCTGTAAAATTCCACACTGCTTCCCTCTCACCCACACAGATTCTCCTTTCTCATGAGTGCAGTATCATGGCTGTCCAGGTCCCTGAACCTCCAAGAACTTCCATGCCAATGATCACCACTGCCTGAGATATTTGAGTTTCATAGTTAGTATTTTGAGAGAAAGAATCTGATTGACTCAGTGTGAGCCAGGTGTCTACCTCAAGTCCAATCAAGTTGGGGAAACAAGGCTATCTGGTCTATACATGGCCACAGGGCCCACTCTTCCAGCCAGGACTGAAGGACACTTGTAAAGAACCCAGCAGAGGCTGGTCGTGAACCACAAGCATGCCTACCACATATCCCTTTTTCAAACTTGAATGCATCAAGGCAGCATTCACTTGTGAGGACAGTTTTGTGGATGCTAAAGAACTAATAA
Organism: Aselliscus stoliczkanus; assembly: GCA_033961575.1. Lineage (NCBI taxonomy): Eukaryota > Metazoa > Chordata > Mammalia > Chiroptera > Hipposideridae > Aselliscus > Aselliscus stoliczkanus. The sequence continues at coordinate 72,590,439 of CM066738.1, read as the reverse complement.
AGAAAAAGAAACCCATTAACACAATCTGATTGTAACTACATTGTTGCTGATTGCAGTTTAATTCTGGATGGGTTGTTATTCTTCAGTTAATCAGAGAGAAGAGACATCATAATTTGAAGGTAAATGACAAAAATGAACTGTAATTTGGATTATTGTCTGATTACAGTCTCTCGTCTCATTAAAGTGATGGTATCATTAAAAAAGAGGGAGAGAGTGCATTTTGAAAAGAAATTCATTTACTGTATATAATCAAGATATTATTGGAATTTTCCACATCTCTTAAGGTACAGATGAGATGTCCTCAAGTCCCATTTCACACTTGTGAAAAGTCCAGTGTCTAACCCAGGATTTCTGTGAATTACTAGTCGCCTTTGCCCAATCCCCTGCTTCCTTTGGTCAGTTCAGTTTATGGATCAACTTACCACCTACATATTCTGCCCACACCTTCTCCTTCATTTCACATTAAACTCAGATATGGACTCTACCCCTTTCTTTCTGCCAAATCAAAAGGAACTCATGCAAGGAATATGGCACATAATGAGGACATAGGGAGACGGAGAATGGCATCCCTTCACTGGGCCCCCTCCTTAGTTCTTCATGTAGCAATAAACGTCGCCACCACCAGCTCTTGAATTTTACGTCTTGCAACCACTGTTCTCAGAGAGACTTCCTGGACCTCTCTCTTAGCCCAAGGAAGGATTCCTATTGGTCCAGTTTGGATCACATGTCTTTCCCTGGACCAGTCAATTGAGGCCAAGGATGGTAGGCACATGTATTGTTCCCATCCTTACCCTGTACAGTGCCGTCGGAGCTGCAAGTTGACCCTTGAGTAGAGGCTAAAGAGTGGGGAGGCTAGGCCAGCTCCTGGAGGACCTGTTGCCAAGACTCAGAGGGTCTATAGCATGGCAGAGCTGCTGTGGGGCGAATCCAGCAGAAGGAGGTCCACCTGACCTTGACTAAGTCAAGGGGAGCACCCCTGATTCACTCCACCTTGTACCTCATAGCTCACTCTAAAGCTGTGCCAGCAAACACAACAGTCATCTTTGAAGAGGTCATCAGAGTTCCCGGGGGAGATCACAAAGACCAGCCCATATATCCTCTCTAACCACCATGAGGAATTTAAAGCTCAATTCACACATATCCCAATATAGCGTTGTAGACCAAGTTTATCATCTTTATACATTGAATGAAAATGCAAACATCAAAGAAAAATAAAAACCAATAAAGAAAATGAAGAACATCACTTTTTTTTTTTAAATTCTGCTTATCTATAGGAGTACATCCATATAGAGGCAAGTAGAGAATTCTTTTTAGGGAGGGATCTGATCTTTTAAGATAACATTTTTCTGGGTCTCTCTTTAAATGTGAAAAGTAAAGTACCATGGATATGGTCTGTAAAGATAGGATTAAAAGAAGAATTTAAATGTCCTATATAAAAAAGTAACCAGAATTTTAGAACTTTTTCCTAAGGACCTAAAGCTTTGAGAGTCCTGACTGAGGGGAAGTGGATTATAGTCAAGGTCAGGTTCCAGGCATATGAAGAGAAGTTGAGGCCTAAGGAGGAAGCAGCCTGTGAGAAAGAGGCCCCTGTTTAAGATGCCTGAAGGATATTTAGACACAGTGGTTATTAATCTTCAGTCATAACTTATTCTTTCTTCTGGGCAAGGCTATCATCTAAATCTCCTTGATTAACTTCAAACCTTCAGGAAAATCCACTAAATACAAAAGCTTGTGGTAGAGCCACTAGAGACTTAAAGGATCAACAGTGACAGGATGGGCTGGCTGCCTCTCAGATTCTGCCCCGTGCAACCTGCATGCCCATACGTGGTGTCTACCTGACCTAGGTCTGGAAATGAAGAAACCTCTCTTCCTAACTATATTAGAACAAAATGATCCTCAAGAAGGCTAAATTGTATTACCTGGATTAGAGAGGAATAAAATACATCAACTGTGAATGGTGATTATCTCTAGTTGCAATAGCAGGTGACTTTTATTTTCTTTTTAGTGCTATTATACAATGAATCTTTGTTGGTTTTGCTGACAGGAAAAATGATTAAGAATCAAAGAAATAGGGCCGACCGAGTGGCAAGTTGGTTAAGAGCTGGCTTGGGACACCAGCGGACCCGTTTCAGATCCCACATATGAGAGCCAGTGACACTGCCCTCTACAGCTAAGATGGGGACCAACAGCTCCCCATCTTAGAGTTGGACTGCTGTGAGTTCCTGGGTACTGCATAGCTGCAGCCCCTGCTGCAGTGGGCTGCCATAGGCTACAGTGAGTGGCCGGCAGCCAGCGTGAGCGGCCGGCAGCTGATGCGAGCTGCCAAGAGCTGCTGTGAGCGGCCGTCCAGAGGCCGGCGACTGATCTGCCTCATCTGGGAAGAGCGCCATGATGATACCAACATGGGCCAGTGAAGCAATGTCCTCCACAACTAGACTGAAGAACAAAAGGACAACAACTTGTCTGTTCCCCTTCCCCAATTCCCCAACGCTGTTCCCTTCCCCCAATTCCCCAATAAAAATCTTTAAAAAAAAAAAAAAGAATCAAAGAAATAATCACACAATAGACAAACAGCAATAGTGATGGAATGGCTGGCCAAGCCCAGCCTATCATCTCTGGATGCCAGCTAGGGTCTGAACCAACTGATATTCTTCCAGCCTTGGTCATGCCTGAATCAGGAAGGTGCTAGTGCCCATAGCAAGTAGGAGAATGCCCACATGGTGGTGGATGGGTGGGAGGGTAAGGCTGTACCGGAGAGACAGACTTAGCAACAGAATGCAGCCAGAATATGTTGTGTTTGGGAACTATGCTGAGATGTATATACTTCTATTGCAGAGATTCACCCAACTGCCCCTAAATCTTAAGCAAAATGTCAAGAAATGAGGAGGTGTTTCTATATTTTAATCTAGTGCCTCTGTGGTATTCACTTTCATTACTCTTTATAAAAAATTTTACATTTTAAAATTAGCAGGTCTTTTAATTATGCAATTTTTCTCTGCAGAAGACCTTAGATGTTATGTAGCGCTACTTCTTTTCTTTACAGATTGCACACTTGGGCCTCAGAGAGAAGAAAGAATGAGACCAGGATTACATAGTGTATTAGTCAGGATTCTCCAGAGAAACAGAACCACTAGGAGGTGTTTATAGAAAGAGATTTATTTTAAGGAATTGGCTCATGTGATTATGGAAGCTGACAAGTCCAAAATCTGCAGGGTGGGCCCACAGGCTGAAGACCCAGGAAAGAGACCATGCTGCAAGTCAAACCAGTTGGCTGGTGGAATTCCTTCTTGCCCAGGGGAGGTCAGTTTTTTGTGCCACTCAGTCCCTCAGCTGATTGAATGAGGCCCACCCACATTACAGCAAACAACATGCTTTACTCACAGTCCACTGATTTAACTATTAATCTCATCCCCAAAAACACTTACAGAAACATCAGAAAAATGTTTGACCCTATACCTGAGCACTGTGGCCCAACCAAGCTGATGCAGAAAATTAACTATTACAAATTGGTTGTTAAATGTAAACATGGAATTAAAACCCAAACGTCCTGATTTTTAGAAAGCTCACTCCATTCCTTCACATGGCCCCAATAAGACTCATATTTTTGAAACAACGAAATTCTGGAGTCTTAAATTTTTCAGTGGAAAAAGCTGGGAATAGTGAAATGTTATGCTTAACAAATGTATTCCTTTACAAGTTTTAAGTGATTTTCCCCACAATACAGCTACCAGGACACATTTCAAACCAAGAAAGAAACAAAACAGAATTTGGAGAGAACAAATCCTATACCCCCAGCTCTATAAATCCCTCCCAGCACCCCAGTCCCACCATAAAACAGCATTAATGAAATATTTGTGCAGCCCTTTGAGAGCCATGGATATTAGATGCAGAATATTATGAAATACAAAACATTGAGAGATACATGTACCAAACATAAGCTCACAACAAGTTCCTCTGTCATCTGAGCTCATCGTCAGTCTGAAATGTTAGACTGATTCCCTCTTAGGGGAGGAGCACACTGGAGTTCACAGTTTCCACTTTTCTTATATTTCAATTTTAGCCCTTTGAATTTTACCTCCTACGGTCTTTTTTTTTCTTCATTAAAGGAAAAACAGAGAATGTAAGCTTTGAACTTAACACCTCATTGAGAAGCCTATATTATAGGAGGAGACTTCCCACCCTTGCTACTCTAATTTACTGGAAGAATGTTTTTTTATTAGCTAAAGAAGTAAAACTACAACTATTTAGGATTCCCACTGTACATCTACAATAATATCATTACCATAGCAAACTGTGGATTTCAGTTTCACTATCACCTTTCTTCAGGACTTAGGTAGTTTAATCCATTTGAAAATCCTAAATACACTGGGAAATATTTGGAGACTGCAGCTAATTAGAATCTAAATAGTCATAAAAATTAACAAGTAATTGTACTCCATTCAGCTCATGAATCTTACCAAGCAGGAAGCAATTGCTGAGACAGGCAGACCAATAGCCGAATACAGATTTATAACACTGCAGATATACCTTTAGAACAGCCAAAATAATGAGACCTGAGGTTAAAACATCAATCTATTGTCTTCAGGATACTGATTTTTGGTTAGGCAATGTCAGCTTAGACTGCAACAACAAAATATCATAGAATGGGTGTCATAAACAACAGAAACTTATTTTCTCACAGTTCTGAAGGATGTAAGTCCAACATCAAGGTGCCAGCAAGTTTGATGTCTGGCAAAACCTCTTTATCTGACTTGCAGATAGCTGCTGAAATGTTCTCTCTGTGTCCTCACAGGGCCTTTCCTCTGTGGAGAGAGAGAATGAGAAAGACAGAGAAAGAAAAAGGAGAAAGGGAGGGATGGTGCGAGAGAGGGAGGGAGAGGGTGAAGGAGAGAGAGGAGAGAGAGAGAGAGAGAGAGAGAGAGAGAGAGAGAGAGAGAGAGAGAGAGAGAGAGACACATCTGGTGATTTTTTCTCTTCATATAAGGACACCAGTCCTAACAGATTAGGTCCCACCCATATAGATCGCGTTTAACCTTAATTACCTGCTTAAAAACTCTATCTCTAAATACAGTCATATTGGAGGTTAGAACCTCAGTGTATGACTTTTGAAGGGACACAAGTCCATAACAGGCAATATTAACCTACCTAAAATGCCTTTTTCTACTGTTTAAACTTTATGCAGAGGTATTTTTCTTTTCCTCTTCCTCCCCCTCCTCCTTCCCCATTTTCTCCTCCTCCTCTTTCTCTTCCTGTTTTGTTTCCCTATTACCTATAGATTCTTTCCCATTCCACATAAGCCTCAGAATAAATCAGAAAATATTTTTCTTCTGTTAGTTTTTTTAATGCATTGAGCATTTGGGATCCTGTCTTTAATGCAAAGGGAACGGTTCACAATTAACTCCAAATAACCCAAAACATATTTTTCTAAATAGTCCCAAGAATTCACATTTGCTCTGACCAGTTCCAACTCAACATGGCAATAAAAACACAAGTGGGAACACTTATCAGAACTGATTTCAGGGGAGTTGCTTCTTACATGTATTTAACTTATGCAAATTCAACTATACACACTCGGAGTTTGGGAAGACATGCTCTCTATGTGATCCCTAAACATAAGCCATTCAGTATATCTGTAGTCAGCCAAAGAAACAGCAATGTGTACTGATGAGGGAGGAAAATTTGACCATGGGTAGATTTGTTGACAGACACCATAAGATACACTAAGACATCTATGCTATATTTGATGGGCAACTTACAATGTTCTCAAGATTAACTTTTGACTGTATGCCATTTTTGCCTAATGAGCTGTCTTCAAAACTAACTCCAAACTAAGACTCAATTATAAAATGTATCATGACACAGTTAAGGAAGAAAGGGAAAGTTCAACTGGACCAGCCCTCGAAAGATGAAAAAATTTCACCTATATGAAAGAAGGGATGGCATTCCAGGCAGAGGAAACAGTATAAACAAAGGAGTGGAGGCAAGAATGTGTCCAGAACATCCTGGCTTCTCAAAGGAATGTGCTTAGAGATCACCTGGTAAATCTGTTAATATGTGGATTCTCCTGCAGCAGGGCTGGGTGGCTCCTGAGATTCTGCTTTTATCAAGCTCTCAGGATGCTGCAGTTCTGGAAGCCTCACTTTGATGACAAGGCACTTAGAAGGGCATAAAGAAGATAAACTGAAATGGTGTCTGTTGACAGGTAGTAAGAAAAAAAAGACAGGGTCATTTGTTGAAGTCAGGTTAAATAGGGCATTGAATACCAGAGCAAGTTGTTGGACTTGTGATAAATTATTACTCTCGAAATGATCAGGCAGAAGAGCAACACTAAGTATTAACAGGAAAATGTTAAGAGTATTGTCTGACGAATCCATGCAAGGACCAAGCCTGAACACTTGTAGTTATTTAGTACAGAAGGTTGGAAGAATTTGCATCTCAAGAAAAAATAATTCCATTAAAGAAGCCAAAAATCTACAGTTAAAAACAATAAAATTAGCCTGCTTAATAAGATTTCATTGTAACTTTATGTTCAAAGGCTCTAAAATAGGTGGTAATCTACTTTTTTTTTTTTTGAGGGCAGTGTCACTGGCCCTCACATGTGGGACCCCAACCTGGGCTGCTGGCGTCCCAAGCGAGAGCTCAACCACCACGCCACTCGGCCGGCCCGGTGGTAATCTACTTTTAATAAATGTCTCTGTACAAACAATTACAATAATCTCTCTCTGAAGTTTGAAAAAGCATCACATTCATGTAGCAGAACTATCGAATTGCTTTTCCAGAAAGCACTTCAAAGAAACACCATAATGGGCAAATATTTATAGACCAGTTGACTTAAAAGCTAAAAATCTCTCCTAAGGAAAAGACGACATTTACAAAATTAACCATAATGGTAGAGAAAATTCATACCAAATAGAGGCTTTTTTTCATTCTATAGTCTATTCTAAGAACAATACAGGTAGGAAGAAAAAAGTGCAAAACTGAAACCAGATTTCTGTCATAATTTTGCTACCAATTGCTTGGCAGAACTGCTTAGTAAAAAGCTGATTGGTACTTCAAGGTGCATTGTTTGGGCCCAGCTCTAGATAAAGATAAACATTCAGGCTTCCAGGGACTGGAATCACAAGAGTGACTAGCAAAGTTCATAGGAAACGAAAGACCCTGGTGCCAATTAAAAACCATACATCCCATCACAGCAAGGAGGGAAGCTACTGAATAATTGAATAATCTCAAGCCATTCCAAAGGAGAATAAACAGATGATGTCCTGATCCCGTGGAGACTGGATGGAGCTGTGTGCATTAGAGTGCTCTATATTCTCTTCCTACTTTGATTAATTATCCAGCTGTGCAACTGTCATTATCAAGGATATCTCTGAATCATGTGGCTCCGACAGTAACCAAATCTGGCTGTTCTTTTCATTTTTTTTTCCACATGGGTAAGCGCCTTGCTGTTTGGAAGAGAGTTACCTAGTATGTCACTTGAAACAAGCAAATGCTCCATGCACTGCATACAACAATGGGTCAGTGTTTAGATTATTTTCCACAGTACCATGGATAGGCTTATACAGAGGTATACTTGGGAGATGAGAAACATATGACCTCCTATAGATTGATCTTCCACTGGAAAAAGTTGGGAAACACCAGATTTGAGATGAGGATGAGTCATTTCAAAATCTCATTTGCTTGCTTATTTGTTTATTTCTTTGTACTAAAAAGCTCCACTCCCATCCCAGCATTCTAAAAGAGAATTGAGCCTGTGGTTGGGGCTCAATATAGTATTTATCTAAAAACTTTTAATTGTCAAGGAATCCAGGGCTTAAGCCAAAGAAAACCATTTGAAATTATAAAATTTCTACCTTTCAACCAATCATGGAAGGAAAGAAAGACATGGGAGAGGGAAGAGGTGGGAGTTCTTGAAATAATGTTATGTCAGTAGCTGCCTATTCTATACTTTCTTGGTAGCTATGACAAAGGTGAGCATATACTCTTGAGTGAGTCCAGACTTTCTGTGCCCAAGACTACCCACTGATTAAATGTGGACAATGATGAATGTCTTCTCTACTTCCAGGGAGGCAGAACAATAACAGGGAAGAAACAGAATATTCACCAATATTCCATCTGTTTCTTACATTTTCCAGCCCTCTTGCAGTTAACCAGGACCATATGACTAGTTCTGACCAATGAACTGTGAGCAGAGTAATGTGAGTCACATCCAGGCAAATGTAATAAAACCCTAATGCAACAAACATTCTCTCTTCTGCTGCGCATGTTCCTGAAGGAGCAGCTATAGACAGTGGCCCTTCAGCCTGGGTTCCTGAGTCAAGGTGTGGAACCAAGATCCCTTGTCAGTTTATCTTGTGAATATATCATGAGCAGGAACTAAACCTTTGTTTGGTTGAGACTTTCTTCTTATCTCTACCAGGGGAAATTTTATTCATCCTTCAAAGCCAATCTCAAATGCCGCCTCTTGCATGGATCCTCTCTCTATAGTAATTCCCATAGCATTTTGAATCTCTATTTTTTAATATCTACCTCATATTGCCTAATATTACTGAAAGTCTATAAAGTATAGCTCAGGCTCTGTGGCCAAATATACCAGAATTCAGATCTCAGCTTCAGCATACACAGCTGTTTAGCTTTAGTCAAATTATTGAACCTCCCTAAACCTCAATTTTCCCACCTATAAAATGGGGTTAACGAGAGGTGTCATGAGATTTAAATGAGATGCAGGTAAAGAGCTTGGCACAGGTCTGATGTGCAATAAGACATGCATGAACCATTCAGTTAATTATTTTTGTGAACTGGTGCTACAATCTCACAAGATTGTAAGAGCTTTATATACGGAGATGATATGCTCACCTACTTTAGGTCCTCTACAACATCTGAAATAGGGTTTCACACATAACAGCTATCCCATAAATGTATGAGGACCAAATGAACTTAAAAGAGGACAAAATAAATCATTGAAATGAATTTTTTTTTAATGACATAAAATTCTCTAAGAAGCAAAAGGAAGAAAAATGAGAGAGAAACTTAAAAAGTAGGCAATGGACAAATTTTAAATAAACCAAGTTGACCTGGGAAATGTAGATAGGTGTAGTCTATGTTTATAGGCCTCATTTATAGAGATGACTTCAGGTACAGAAAGCTGAGTGAATCATACTCCTCCATTCACAACTTGTCACTTTATTTTTCTGGTTTTTATAATGCTTCAGTGAAGAATTTACATTTTAAAACTCTTTGAGTTCATGTAAAATGTCAGACATAAGCATGCTCTAAATTCTTCAGAAGAAATCACTAATTATGACCAAGATAGATTTGATTGCTGAGTAATGTAAAAACAATGATAATAAATTAAAATAAAACAATGGCCTTGGGGAGTAGGGGTTGTTATGTTTAGAAATATCTCTTAAGTGTATCAAAGTGTTCCTTTTCCTGGAACAGGTTTTCGCCTTCTTCAAACTTTTCTCATAAACTGGTCCGCACAAAAGATGGGTTTTTGTTCCTCTACATTTTTAAGCAACAGCGACATCATGTGGCCGCTCTGGTAGTTGGCTGGTCTTCGCGCCCAACTGCGCATTCCCCCCAAGGGAGACATTAATATGAATGCCGCCTTCCCTTCAGAATAAATGCATGCAAAAAACACTCAGCAAATTGAGTGTAGATTCTGATCCTTAGAATAGGCACAATGATCTGTATCTCTTCCAATCGTATCTAGGGGATCATCCCATCACTAAACTCGTAAACAGACACAGCCTATTCAGGGACTAACCTAGTCTCTGCGACCACTTCAACCCAGCAACCAAGTCAAGTTTGTTTGACAAAGCATCGTTCAAATATTACTAGAGATGAATGCATTCCATTAGCTGGATTCAGTATCCATCACACATAGTGTGTGCAGGGTCTTTTCCCATTATTGTCATAAATCTCCCAGATCAATTCAAGACCCTCTGTTTTGCATTCATGTGGCCCCCTGCAGTGCCTTTTGTAGAATTAATCACAAATGTATGATTGCTAATGTAAAGCTCCGCCTCCATTAAGCTGGAATGCTCCATGAGGTCAGGCACAGAAGGTTTTTGCTCACTCTTGTTTCTGCAGCCTCTGCCTCTCACTAGTAGATGCTCACCCATTCACGCAACAGATATTTATTGAGCACCTACTGCATACCAGGCACTGTTGTAAGTGTTTCAAAGTTCTTTCTCTCATGAAGTTTACATTCTAGTTGGAGGAATCAGGCAATAAACAAGTAAAATGGGAGATGGGAGTAAATGCTATGGAGAATAGGGAGTACTAATGGTAGGGTTGCTACTTTGTGTTAGGTGCTCAGGGAATCCTGACTAATAAAATGAGAGCCAAGCAAAGACCTAAAGAGAGGAAGCCTGTTATGTGATTAGTAGCAAATCTCTGAAAACTTGAACTTGAACTTAGGAGGGAGAGAAAAGAGGAAAGAAAACTCTAGTGTAACTAGATAAGAAATGAGAAGACCTGCGTTCTTACCCTGACTCTTTCATAACTTGTTGTGCAATCTCAGGCTTTCCTTCCCCTCTCTGAGCCTCAGTGAAGAATTTAAGTAATCGTTAAAGTCCCAGTCAAATATAAGACTCTACCATAAAAAGTCAGGGATTGTAACATTTAATGGCCGTGTGTGTGTGTGTGCATGTGTGTGATTAATTTCTGAAAGCAATTTCAGACATTTGTATCTTTCAAGAGTGATTAGTGATTACACACACACACACACACAGAGCACACTATTTGCTCACTATTTAAAAGAAATTGATGGGAAGTCTATGGGTTAAGGATTGACTGGTTTCACACTAAGATGTACACTTCTAGAGATTTGACATTATGTACCCAAATACAGTAATTGTTAAAGGATCATGCACTGCAATTTGGCCCTAAGAACCATTCAGGTAGTGGTAAAGTGGGCAGTTAACTTCAAGATATAAGCACCTGTTAAGTACATGACATGTTATAGAGAAATGAACTTCCAGTTTGGAAATTCCCTAGTTTGATGGTTTCAGCTGTACTAATGCCTGAGGCTCTCTGGTAATACAATGACAGATACATATGACACAATACACACACATATCATAAAATAAGTGCAATAACAGAGAGGGCATAAAAGCCCACTAAAGGACTTCAGGCTTAAAATGGTTCCTTGGTGATATGTTTCTCCAACTTTCATCAACATTCTCACATGTGGAACCAAGTACAGAAGACAGGATGGATTCTGTGTTGGATGAACATCAAAGAAATCATCATCAAGATTTTAGGAATCTGTAAACATTCATCTGCCCAAAAATGTCTTCTTCACTGGACCATCATTTTGCCTTAAATGGCACCATATAGGTTCATTCTTAGGCTGTTATTATTTCTAGAAAATTCCTGTTAAAATGCAAGGATGTTCCCAGAGGGAGCTACCCATTTCACTTTTGTCACAAATGCCTCAGGAAGAATAAGCAAGATCAGGGAGAAACAGGAGGATGAAGCCTTAGAGAGAAGTGCTAATGTGAGGAGAGGGGGACAAGATCATGAAGCAATACAGAAGGGGGATCAAGGTGAGAAAACATAAGTGCCATGTGGTGAATTTCTGCTATGTACGTTAGGCTCTACAGCTAAAATCTCTACTTCTTACATATGGTAGACAACAACAATCCCATCTTTACAAATGAGAAAAATGAGGCTTGCCTGAAATTTCACAGTTGGTTACAGAGCTGGGGTTCCATCCCAATTCCACAGACTCCAGTGCCAGGGGCACTGGATACCTCAAAGAGGAGGAAATGTTAAAAAGGAAGAAGAGGGCAAAAGTGATGATATGGAAATAGAAAATGTGACCAATCTGCCATTCTGTCCTGAATTAGGCTTACTCCCTGACCATGCCTGAGCAGTGAAGAACTATGGGTACTCCAGGGAGAAGCAGGCAGCTAGCCCTGAGGCAGCTATGGTGTAAGCAGAACAACTTGCTGTAGAACATTCAGGAACAGTGCAGTCAAGGGTAGTCAACCCCTAAATAAGAGACTGAACAGTGCTGTGAGCAAAAATTGGGCTCAAATAGCAACTCATCAATTCTGGGCAGCACACTTACTTCTCAGAGCCTCAGTTTCCTCTTCTGTAACATGGGATGAATAGCTACTTAGGGGGAGATTATGGTGATGAAATTATATCAATACAAGCTCAGTGCCCGATATACAACACATATATTAATACATGTGATTCCAATCTTTTTTTCCTCAAAGAGAAACCAGCAAGCTAGGGAAAACTAATCTCATTATATCGAACCCACTTCTACTCTCCTTGCCCCATGAGCTGTACCAGCTTCCACAAGGGCAGAAGATCTGCTGGTCATCTTATTCCCAGAAATTTTCACTATGTAGAGTGGCACAGGTTCATACAATTCCCTGACCAGACCCAGCTGAAAGTGGAGCTCCTCCTCAACTATGGCATTTGGGCCATCCTCAGAGAGAGCACTCAAAGACATCCTGGCATGTATGGATGAAGGTCCTTTCCAAGGTTATATGATATGAAGGAAGTGGGGAGGAGGTGTTGAAGAGCTGGGAATCTAAAAAGACAAATTTTCCCTAATTGCTTAGAGTCATGGTGATACAGCTGACCTTGTAATATGACATCTCTAACCTGCCCACCATGAAAAGGTCATAACTTTTTATGTCCATGAGAAAATGGTCAAGGATCCTTGACTTGAGGGAAGAAAACAGGCTCCTGGCCTGTTTTTCTATCCTCACCCAACTCCTTTTGAATTTGTTTATTGAGTATCTAGTACATAGTAGGCATGCAATAAACATTTGATTAATGAATTACAAATAAATTAAATATTGCATGGATGGATAGTTGGATGGGTGGATGATGGATGGATGGATGGGTGGATGATGGATGGATGGATGGATAAATTTTAATCTACATAGTTACACTCCTACCAAGCAACTTCGAGACAAAGTTGAAACAAAGTTGCTTGTTGATTGGTTGGTTGGTTGGTTGGTTGGTTTTAATTGGGCTGCATGCATTCACACAACTAACAAAGAGATTTGCTGTGCCTTTGCTTGCTAACATTTCATTCACCAGTAGGAAGATATATCCTAATACCAAGTTAGTTATTCTTACACCCTAATATCCTCTGAGCCTCATAGCTTGACTGGATAAAAACACAGTCATGTCAAAAGATAGTATCCCAAGGAGAAATAAGATGCCACTAGTGTTAATACAATATCCCTGAAAAAAGAAAGTATTTATTACTTAAATTTAGAGATGGGTGCATGGGTATTGGTTACTGTGTTGTTCTTTAAATTGTCCGTATATGATTTACATACTCTTTTCTATATATATTTCCAAAACATATTAATAAAAATTTTTTTAATTAAAGAAAGGTAATTAGAGGGTTAACAACTGGCTGGAGCTTCCACAGTAAAGAATAAATCTTTAACCTAAGGCCTCAGGCCTTCACTGTGGTGGGCAGCTCCGTTGATGGCTGAAGCACAGTGTGGTGCCCAGACAAACAAGTAGACAATGAAAGAAAGAGATCCTGTGATCTTTACATCCTTGGATAGTCTTGAATTCCACACAGCTGTTTCTGGACAAAGGGACATTCTGGAACTGGAGTCTTCTCCTGCGGGATTGATCTTTGTGTCCTTTATTACCTAAGAGTGGCAGGGCTTTGGCGCCAATGATGAAAGCCAATTCACAGGCTGCGGTGGACAGAAAGGCTTTTTGTGATTTCCAAGTGTGTGAGGAGGCAGGCAGGGGCAGGCGCCCTGGCACTCCTGCAACCCCACTCAGATCTCAGGAGAGCTGTGCAGTTCAGCTCCTCCCCACTGACCTTAGAGGGCCCCAACAAGCCACTTCAAGGAGATTACCTCGTTTCTATTTTGCAGCTTTTTCTGGGTTTCCACAAGGTGGTTGTCTGGACATAACACATACTGGCAGTTCATCTTAATAGGAAGCAGAATGAAACAGCCCGACAAAATCTCCACCCAAAGGAATTCACAGTGGATGCTTTCAGAGGGCCTGAGGCTCTGTTCAGCCTCAGGTACCCCTGTGAAAGAATGCAGGAATGAGTGGGGGGAGCAATCCACTGGGTTGGTGGAGGACCAAACAAATGTAAATTCTCACTAAGAAGAAACATTTTTTTTTCCTTTGACATCTCTACTCATACTTTTGTGAATTACCATATTCCAACTGAAAAAGAAAATTTTAAGTGAAAAATATCTCATTTTAGAATTATTTTTAATTTTAAGCTGATCGTTAGTATTTTTATATGTTTGAAATAAACGAAACACTCAGTGGAGTGATCCAATGCAGGACACGTCATCAACTATTGTTACTCCGCTCCCACGCTGAGCCACTACCATATCCACACAAATTGTAAGATAATTAAACTCTCCCAGACTCATCTCTTTCTGTCTTTCTCCCTCTTCCCCCTCTTATCTGACACATCCATGTATTTCTGAATGGAGTGTATTCATTTTCTAGAGCTACTGTAGCAAGTACCATAAACTGGGTGGCTTAGAAACAGAAATATATTGTTCCACAGTTCTGGAGGCTAGAAGTCTAAAATCAGGGTGTCAGCAGAGTTGGTTCCTTTGGAGGGCTGTAAGTAAAGAGTCTGTTCCAGGTCTCTTTCCTTGGCTTACAAATGACCACATTCTGCCTGTGTTTCTTCACTCTATATGTGGCTGTCTTTGTGTCGAAAAAGAACACCAGTCATTGAATTAAGGCCCAACCTGATGACCTCATGTAAACTTCATAGCTCTGTAAAGACCCTGTCTCCAAATAAGGTCACATTCTGAGGTACTGGGTTAGGACTTCAACATATGGATATGGTTGGGGGGGCGGGGGGGGCCCACAGTTTGACCTACAACATAGTGCTTTGCTAGAAGCTCTTCCAAGTAGTAACTGGAACATTTGGACAAAGGCAACTTCAAGGTTGGATGCTGTGGTAAATACACAGAGGTCTGTGCTCAAAGCAGTGACATGCTCAAGCAGATATGCTCTACAAAGCACCACAGAAAGGTATCAATTTAGTTAAAACACAAAGAGAAATAAGAAAGGTTCTTCCCAAAACAAGATAAGATATTGTTTTATAATGTGTATCAAGCCACAGAGACTGCATGAGTGTGTGTGTGCACAAGTCCATTTCCTTACTGAATTTCCTTGAAGAATGGTTTTCCTCCTTTTCAATTGTTTTTGAGTTTTATATTTTTCATATTTATTCATAAATCTATACCTAGTGAGTCCTATGTTTAATCTAAACCATGATTATTTAGCAGTGCAAACAGCATGTTCCATATTCTTGAGATGCCCAGATGCTAATTGGCTATGGGAATGAGGGAATAGCTATGAGGCATTAGATCACTTTGGATCTTCTCTCAGCTTATTCTTTCTTTTCTATATCTGTTCTTTAAGTGGTGTAATAAATGCCTGGCTAATAAGTAACTGTACAGAAGCAAGTGATATCAGTCTATGGTTTCAACTTTGTTGAGCATTCAAACCAGGGCTAAGGTCCAACAGCCGATGGACATAATGCAGCCCCGACCCCCAGAGGAACTTCCATGCAGCATAATGGACAAGAGGCTGTCTACACTTCCCCACCTGAAAGTCACCTGCCCTAGCAGCACCAACATAAAGCAGTTGGGCTTGTTTCCCTTGTTGAGGATTCTTCTGGCTTTTAGTTCCTTGCCACCTAAGAAAAGCTAGAGTTCATCTGAAAAAAACATAACCAGGATGATGAAAACTGAATATTATGTAATCTGAGAAGGAGTTGAAGGAACTAGTCTGGAGAAGACTAAGGAGGAAATTTTAAAGAACTGTCAGAGACAAGAGATTGCTGATTAGTGCTGGAAAAAAGTTATCAGTATAAGGTCATGTTTACAAATGTGATCTGTCTATACAATCTGCTCTATTAGCAGTGGGCTTCCGGTCACTGAAGTGTGCAAAGAAACACCATCCCAAACAAACATAGTGTCTTAAGAGCATAGAATTTTGGAATTTGAATCCTGACTGACCTCTTTCTAACCATGAAATCATAGATAAATGAGTCACAATTCTCTCATGTATAAAATGGTAGCCACTGTTTTTAGCATGTGGTAGATCCACAATAAATATTAATATACACCCACATGTTTCACTTCTCCCCTCAAATCCTTTTCTTAGAGTCACAGATACTAAAAAATCCAATTTCTGTTCCTCTTGTTGAACAAACTATGAGAACCCACCATCTCAGCCTGTGTGTTTGGCTTTGCACATAGGAACAAAACCCACCCTAAAATTCCTGTAGGTGACTAAGTAATAAACACAAGACACAGGTTTCATGCCACTGTTTTTTTCCTTCCTACCTGAAGGGAACCAAGATCTGAGCACCAGTTATCACATAAAACATTCAACTCCATCTTGCTGGTAGTTTTAACCATGTTTAAATATTTCATAGAGAACATTTTTCTTTGAAACACTCTCTTGTCTTGTTTTTTAACAGAAAGTGACCTGAATTAATGTGGAGAGGCCAGAATAAAGAGCAGAAGGAATTAATACAAGGCAAGCTATAGTGCCAAAACAGTAGAACACTATTCAGGATGCTATTTCTTTGCTTGTCCATATATGTTAAATGTCCAAGCACTTCAGAGATATCACTCACTGACTGACTGCATGGGTGCTTCTGTGTTTAAAGAGGCAATAACACACACACACACACACACACACACACACACACACACAACACAGCATGCCATAAAAATGTATACACACTTTAAGAAATGAAAAAAGTGTATTAATATATACCGATAACAAAAGATTAATACAAGTCATGTTTGACTTCTGCAATTACAAGAGGTGCTCAAAGTGATTACCATCAGCTTCTAGACACTCCTGATTACAGTGAACTACTGCTTGAACAACGTTGACCAAAGTGTTAACATCTCTCAAAATGTGTATACACATTTTTGGCACCCCATATATACACACACACACATATTCAGCTTTCCTCCTGGAGTAGATTAGATTGCTGTTCAAAAATATTTACTCCCTGCCTTCCTCTGCCAAGGCAGGGGTATACTTTCCCACCTGTCAAATTGGGGGTTTAGTAACATGATTTGTTTTATGCAATAAAATGTGGGCAGACAAGATAGAGTGCCCATTGTGAGTCTGGCCCTAGAGGCAGCATGTTTCCACATGTTCCCTTGCCCCTCCTCCATTGCCCTGAGAAAAGCATCCCCATCAGATTGCTGTTGCCACTCTTCCTGGGCCCCAAAATGAATACTCATGAAGTAAACCTGAGCCAAAGTCACAGCCAAGAGCCAAGCCCAGTCAGATCATTATACGAAGTGGAGCCACCCAACAGAGCACAGCCCAATCAACCAACATGCAGACACATGAGCAAAAAGAGTTATGCCTCCTTCCTGCTTGTGCAAATCTCACATTCTAATTATTACTTGTACCATCTGATGTACATTTAACTACATAATAAAGTGGAGAATATGTGGCTGTCATTTCTCCTGAACAATATATTATATACATATTATTATATACATATGCAATATGAGTGTGTGTGTGTGTGTGTGTGTGTGTGTGTAATTGACCGAGTGTAAATGAATCAGGAGGCTTCACTAGAATTAAATGACAAAGTTTTATTCAAAGGCCTTAAGCAACTCAACAGCAATTCAGGAAACCTACCAGGCAATACCCAGTGTACTCCAAAGAATAAGTTGAGAGTTTTTATGGTAAAAAGCACACTCTTGAGAAGAATCAGACTTGCGAAGCTTCTGAATTGGTCTGAGATGGTGATCTTCCAGATGTTCACTGGCCTAGACATGTGAACATTATTTCCTGAGTTCTTAAGATGGTTATCTATAGTACTTATATATCTCCAGGCATTGATGCACAACTGAAAAGTTCAAAAGTTTAAGTTCCTAGGCTAGTTAAAGTACAACAAAACCTACTTCTCATGTTTCAGTCCATCCTGATATAAGTAATTTTGTTAGCTTGGCTATGGTGACTCCATTTTGTTCCTTCATTCTTTCCTCAATATAATATAATCTGATTTTACTCAGCACTTTAGACACCAAATGTGTGGGTTTTCCACACAAAGCAGTTCTACAATTCTCTGTGGACACCAACTGGGTGTCCTACAATGTAACTCAGTTCTGACACTAACTACCCCAAGTTAGCACAGGTCCCACAGAGTAGGGGCCCAGTCCCACAACACTGCCCCCCACATTAGATGCCAATCATAAGTAGTGGCTCCCGAGGTTACCCACACTTCTGTCCAACTTGGCTACAAATGAAGTGCTCCCACAACTGCTCTTCAAGTTTGATAATTTGCTATAACAGCTCACAGACATAGGGAAATCCTTTACTTATTATTATTGGTTTATTATAAAACACATTATAAAAGATACAAAGGGAGAGCTACAGAAGCCAAGGTCTGGAAGGGTCATGAGCACAGAAAATTCTGTCCTTCTGAAGTCTGGGGTGCATCACCTTCCCAGCAAATGGATAAATTCACCAACCTGGGAGTTCTCTGAACCCATAATTTAGGATTTTTATGAAGGATCCATTAATGCATGCATGACTGATTAAATCATTGGCCATTCAATCTTCAGCCCCTCTCACCTTCTTAGAGGTCAAGGGAAGAGCTGAATGTTTCAATCCTCTGATCACTTAGTTAGTTCTTCTGGTGACCAGCAAACATCCAGAAGCTACCTAGGGGTCCACCAAGAGGCATCTCATTAGCATAAACCCAGATATAGTTAAAAGGGACTTACTACAAATAACAAAAGATGCTCTTCTCCCCCCATCATTCAGAAAATTACAAAAGTTTTAGGATTTCTATGCCAGGGATGAGATCAAATATACATTTCTTATTGTATCAAAATTTATCTCTCTATTTATCTACTCACACTCACATATACATAGTTATAAATAAAAATGAAGAAACTTTTCCATGAGGGATAATAGCCTGGAATGAGAGCCACAGAAGAGAAAACAACCAGCTCCCTGGGTATGATGATGGTGTTCACCAACACAATGGAACATCTGACCCATTCTCATTTCTCCTAAAAGAGTAAGCTATGAATGTGAGAACCCAAGACGGGAGCCATGATCCAAAGTAGCTGTTGAATAAACCAATTTCTAAAATTCCATTTTCTTCAGTCACCTTAATGGCCCTATTGATTGAATCATGTGTGTAAATCTCAATGCATGGATTTTTGCGATTAAACTGCACTGGAACCTACAGTTTTGAAGTTAAATCCCAGATCTATCATCATAATTAATTAACATGGATTGCCTGTCCACCTAGGGCTGGTCATAGAATTCAGAGGCTGAGTCCCTGGGATGACCTTGAACAGTTGCTTAACCCCTGGGCCTCAAGAGCTTGGGGTCCACAACTTGAGCAAATGTACTGATTGGATAAAGCCCTTATGCCACCAGCCCTGTGGGTCTTTCTCACTCACTTGTGACTAAAAAGAAAATCAAACCGCTGTTGCTCTATTGCTATTGCTGAAGAAAGTGTGGGTTTAAAAGACTGGTGAGAGGTCCCCAGAAGACAGATTTGCTGGAAACTGCCGGGAATTTCACTTGGCCATACATGAGATAGAAAGCAGAATTCACACCTGGGCAGGGCAGGGACCAACCATGCTCTGACATTGTGGAGATATGGTCCTTATGGGTTGGAGTGGTTTCACAGGGTGAAAATGGATGGCTACAAATCCAGGGCAACAGAGCTGGAATGAGGAACAGTGTGATGTTTGAAACCAAAGCAAAACATTGAGAAAAGGATGGTAAGGGGGAACTTCAAAATGTGCTATTTTAGTGCCTACATTTGGGTTTTGTTGTAATAAACAGGAGTGCTGGAGCCCCTACAGCATGAGAAACCAAAATGAAAACAAAAAACAAGCTTCGTTAATATTTAACGATATCATAGCCTTTATATATAGCTGTTGTGAAGAAAAGGGACAAGATAAAAGGGCACCCACAAACCTCAGTTTCCCCACCACAAAATATAAAGACGCTATCTAAATGTCATTCATTGATTGATCTGTCTGAAAAGGAGAAAAATAATAAAATAACAATATGCATATCAGGAAAAACTGTGATATTT
This sequence comes from Aselliscus stoliczkanus, assembly GCA_033961575.1. Classification (NCBI taxonomy): domain Eukaryota; kingdom Metazoa; phylum Chordata; class Mammalia; order Chiroptera; family Hipposideridae; genus Aselliscus; species Aselliscus stoliczkanus. Next base: position 72,570,341 of record CM066738.1, on the reverse strand, counting down.
GCAAAATACATTCAGTTTCTGTTTATTGCTGCATAACAAATTACCACAAACTTAGTGGATGAAAACAACACCCATTTATTAACTTGGAGTCCTGCAGGTCAAAAGTCCAGCACCTATGGCTGGGTTCTCTGCTTACGGTCTTCCAAAACTGAGTCAAAGTGTCAGCTAGGCTGAATCTTTGTCTGGAGGCTCTAGGGGAAAATCATATTCTTGGTATTGGCAGAATTCAATTCCTGTGGCTGAAGGGCTGAAGTTTCCATTTTCTTGCTGACTGTCAATGGAACATTACTGTCAGCTGCTAGAGGCCTTCCATATTCCTTGTCATGTGACCACCTCATCAGCCAGTTAAGGCACATCAAATTTTCTCATGCTTTGAATCTGACCTATGGATCCAGATGGAGAGGGTTCCTGTGATTAGATCAGGTTCATGTGGATGATCTCCCTCTTAAGGTCAACTGATTTAGAACCTTAGTTACATCTGAGAAGCCCTTTTACCATATAACCTAATACTCATAGTAACAATATCTCATCTCATTCACAGATTCTACTTGCACTCAATGTGAGGAGATGATATTATACAAAAACATATAATCAAACATAAGAATTATACAATCATCTTAGAATTCTGCCTCCCAAATAGATGCTTCTGCATCCTCCAAGATCCCAAAGTCCTCCATCCACTTAGCTTCCTAAAACCCTCGAGATTATGGTTCCATTCAGGTCCACTCTTTGTCCCATTCTAGTAGGCCTTCCCTAGGTTACTAATCAATTAAGCTGGTAAACAAACTCACAGTAAAGTGTTACTGGGTTCAGCTATTCCCCTGCCCTTGACCATCACATCTGACTTTTTAATAAGAGTTCTGACACAAGGGAGTTAAAAAGATGATGGGCAGAGGAAAGGCTGGACCCCAAACTGGCTCTAAGATGCCTATTGGTGACAATTTCAGGCATATGGCAAACTGTCACAGAAGGTACCGTACTAAATCTGAAAAGCTTTTTGACATCCCTCAATCACTTAGACATTCCCTCCCCACTCGGGATGAGGCCTGCCCTGCTTATATCAGACTATCATCAGGATGTAAAGTTTATGAAGACTTTAGTTTCATTCAAGTCATCCACCATCTACGCAACCTGGACAATATCTCATGCAAGGGCTTCCTGTAGGTGACATTTTCCTGCTCTTTGCTTTAGACTTTCACATTTCCACAGAGCAGAGAATGTTCTGGTCACTTCTCAGGCTTGCAGTTTGACTGCTCAAAAACTGGGACAGACGGTTTAATGTGTACATCAACCCAAGGAACCTGTTTTCAGGATAGAAGCTTCAGCCAGCATTCCACAGTCATCCAACACCTGCGTCTTGTTGAATTCCATTCAGCAGGTTTGAGAGGGCAGCACTTGGCATCCGTAATCAGCCCACAGGCCAGCTCATCTGCTATGTCTATATATAAGCCAACCTCCAAAATAAGTGCTCTCCCGGTTTTCCAATGAAAAGATCCCCAAGAAAAGGTTTGGACCAACCTAAATGTACGATTTTTTTTTTTTAAGAGGGCAGTGTCACTGGCCCTCATATGTGGGACCTGAACCAGGGCCACTGGCATCCCAAGCCAGCTCTTAAGCACTACACCACTCGGCTGGCCCTATAATTTTTTTTTTTTAATGTAAAGAAGTTCAGGGATATATTGGTTTGTCGGAAAAGTCATGACATATTTTTTCTGTTTTTTGTTGCAAAAATGTGTCATGACTTTTCGGACAACCCAATAGTTGTAACAGAAACTGTGTACTTCTAATATATAATTTATAAATTTGCATTCCCACACAGCTCAAAGATTCCATTATATAAAATATATTAATTTGGGGCATGACTGGTTTCTACTCTTACATACTCTCTTAGATCAGGCTACTGTAACAAATTAGCACATAGACTGAGTGGCTTAAGCAACATTTATTTCGTACAGTTCTAGAGGCTGGGAAATCTAAGATCACAGTTCTGGCAGATCAGAGGGCCTGCTTCCTGGTTTGCACATGGCCATCTTCTTGCTATGCCCTTACAGGGAAGGGAGCACAGATAGCGGCAAGCTCTCTCACGTTTCTTCTTGTAAGGACACTAGTCCCATCACGAGCGCTCCACTTTCATGATGTTATAATTACTTTCCAAAGACAACACTTCCTAACACCATCATATTAGAGGTTAGAATTCAACATATGAACTTGTGGAGGATACCAAAATTCAATCCATAACACATATTATAAATCATTTTATCAGGCTGTTCTCATGTATCTTCTATGTTGATGTAATCTCTATCATCCTTTTGTGTCATCTAATCCAGCTGAATATTTTTGAATCCATGTTCTGAATACATGTCTCAGGAAAGTTCAGTTTAAGTCACAAGTATCCTTGGTATGAAAATAGGCAGAACATTTGGTATAACTTCTTATTCATATTATAGGTGCATATTCATGATCTCCATGACATAACCATTGCATGCGTGGCCTCTAAAGTGTTTTCTAAAGGCTTTTACAACATCATCCAAAACTTGGAATTGTGAAGTCACTTCATTCAGATCTCTGCTCAAATGTCTCTTTTCAGTGAGACTTTCCTTAACCATCCTTTCTAAATAACACGCTCTTCCATCAGCTACCCATTTTGCCTGCTTTATTTTTCTTCATAGAATTCATCTTCCAAGACTTTGTGTCCCCATTGGGCAGAAATCTTGTCTCTTTTATTATCATCTATCCCCATTTCTTAGAACAGTGCTTTGTACGTATAAGGGTTGTTACTTACTTTTATCTTTTTATTTTTATTTTTTTGAAGGCAGTGTCACTGGCCCTCATATATGGGACCCGAACCGGGGCCGCTGGCCTCCCAAACCAGCACTTAACCACCACGCAACTTGGCCGCCCAAAAATAAAAAAATATTTCCAGGAATGATCACTAAATTGTGTAAAATTACATTAAATTATTTGATATATATAAAATTTTATTATTTATGTATAAGTTTTATATATCATATTTATTTTATATATGAAATTATATAATATGAGTGTATTAATTTTATATACAGCATATATGTATATATAATTACATTAAGCAAATCTACAAGCATGTAAAATTATCATTAATTAAGGTCATTTTAGGCTAATATGTGTTCTCTAAATCATATTTTCATGGAAAAAATAAAATTTTAAGCAGTCATTAAGGAAGTACTCTGTATTATGAGAGAAAAATTAGGAGTCAATTTTTGGGTGTGGGTGGGTGCTGTCTTTTTTTATTTGGGGTCCATATGCAGGTACAGAGTGATCATTTCCACACCATGGAATACCATGGCCCAGTTCTCTATTTTATCTAAGTGTTCTGCTCCCTCAACTTTTATGACACTGCCTGTTTTCCTCTATTTCTGTAAACATCTCTTCTATAGTTTTTTTTTTTAGATCTGTACCCTAAACACAAAAGCTTTCTGTTGGCCTTTGTCCAATCAGTCTTGTGTTTTGTTTTGTTTTTCAATTTATTTTGTATAGAGATTGCTCCTCTTTGGCTAGTCTTCCTAACCTCTTGACAAATGTCCTTTTCCCTAAAGTCAGATCCCTGGTTTCCTGGCCATCACAGGCATCTTCCTGATGTCCTGCCCACCTGGAAACACATTTCTTAGTCTGTTTTCAGTATTTCTATCAGTGATCCCATCTTACTCCTGCTGCTGGGTAGCATTATTATTTAGGTGCATTGCTTTGTCCCACCAACCTGCATGAATTCAGATCCCTTGATAAAGTAAACACAGTAATGCACAGTCATGATAAGAAGATGGAAGAGATGAACACACCTAGAGAAGGTAATAGTCACACAACACATGGATCACATCTTGAGAAGAAGAAATCCTAAAGAACCAATGAGGAGGGGCTGCTGCCATCTGCAGAGACCACTGCCAAGCAATAGAAGCCTAGACTTCTGAAAGTGCCCGTATGGCCTGCAGTGTTACTCCACACACTCCCTTGAAGAAACCTACTAGACTGTGTAAAGCACGGATTGTTCAAATTGTTGTATTCCCAAGTGAGCTGGAGGGGAGGAAGATGCCTGGTAATGGCCTGGAAGCCAGGGATCTGACTTTGGGGGTTGGGAGATGGGAAGCAGAAACCCTTCGGTGTACCAGCAAGAAAATGAGGGACGCTGTAATTAATGTAGTTTGAACTAAGAGGCAAAGGGAGAACTAAGCAACACAACCCCCCGAAAAGCCATAGTCCCTTATTACCCACTTCCCACTGTTCTGCGGTTTGTCACAGACACTCCATAAAATTAATTCAACTGACTCTTGCATATACAATAAAAATTCTTCCCTGGACCCTCAAAAAAGTCACTGGAAACTTAGGAGAAATAGATGCCACTCTTCTCCTGCACCCTGGAGGAAGGTACATTTCCCTGCCTGTTGAGAAGAATCCAGTAGTGCAAGAAAGGAGGATCAAAACAAAGGGGACACTTTCTCTGAGAAGTTTTATTTTATTTCCTGAATTGCGATTGCATGAAAAAACATCCCGAAGCACCCTTTGCTCAGTTTCTGTTCTGTAATGCAAAAAGACAGCTGTGGTTACAGGGAATGAAACTATTCTTTGTCATTTTTTTCTTCACCTCAGTTTTTTTTAATGATGAATTGACTGTGCAATTTGTGTGCAAGGATTTTTTTTTCTTGAAAAGCTTGATAAAATCTTGTTTACCAAACTTCTATCACAGCTAACGTAGCACATATGCTTATTTGGAAACTAGTTATTATAATAAAAATAATGGCATTTTACAAATTCACAGGTATTAATCTCTTCATTCCCATGTTTCTTTCTTTTCTTTTTGAAAAAAATTTTTAAAATATGTTCAGAAAATAGTTTCCCGTATTCAGGCATGCTTATGAATTGGTGATGAAATCAGTACCACAGATTATATGTGGAGTTAGAAATATGTTTCAGTCAGTGATTTACAGTCTCATGACAACATAATTTATACAAGGAGAGATGCTAATTTCCATGCATCCTGATTTATTTCATTAATAATTCTTAGAGGCAGTATATTCTGTTATTACTGAACTTATTTTAGATCAGTAAGTTTTCAAATTGGCTTATGATCAATTCATGAAAATGCTGGAAGTAATCAGATACGTAATAAATTGTTCCATAGAGTCAGATATAACCACTATGTAACAGTATATTGAGATGATATTGGTTTTAATCAGCTACCCAAAAAAGGGAAAATTTATACCATTCTCTGTTTAATTTAGATTATAAAATTCACTGGGGAAATCAAGGAATCGGATAGCTGATAGGAGTTCTTAATAGCAATTTCAGTAAAACACATTTCACTGCTTGAAATTTGTGAGCTTCAATTAATCATGGGCTCAAATAGTTTTTAAAAGTGTTTTATAATCCAAATACTACTATCTCAGTAAGACACTCCAGTGTGTTTATTAATCCATATCTACTTGCCTACCTTTCTTGACCTTCAGTCACATGTCTTACAGCTCAGCAGGCTTCAAGCAAGATGCCAAAACTCCTGCTCTGTCTAATTGCATGATTTTCAGTTACTATACACAATTTCTTTCCAAAGAAGCTTTAAAAAAATAATCCCGTGCCAGCTGAGTCTCCCTCCCTATAGACAATAGGCTATGCATTCATTACATTTTTGGTATTTTAGAGGCTTTTCTTTTAACCTTCCTTTTTAAAAAATTACCTTGCCAGTATCTACACCTTTTCTCTTTACTAAAATAAGACAACTTCATGATTAACCTCCTCTAGATAGATGAGAGTGTCCTCCAGAGACAGTGATAAAAATTCTCTCCCGTGAGCTATTCCACTGATTAACCCCCTTTTCCCTGATATACCTATAATGTCCACTCTCAGAAGACAGGTAATTATCCTGTGTATCAAAGTCCTGCAGCACTTAGAATGTGCACGGGACTTAGTAGGTGGTGAATATGTCACCTAAACCCCCTCATTCTGCCGTTTTAGACCATTTTATGTTATTTATCTCTAATAGAAAAGGAGAAAAATGCTCCAGAGAGTTGATAAATACAAACTGGGACATGATATGACACATTTATTAAAACGTATCAGTAGAAACTACAGAAATTTCAAATTCCTTATCCTGGCGGTCAAGGCTCTATGCTCCAGCCTCACCTCCCACCACCTCCTGGCACACAGCCTTTTCCTCCATCTGACTTCAGTTTACCTCATTAACTGACTCCAAAACACATCTGGCACCTTTCCTGCCCCCACCTCTTTGCTTATCTGTCAACCTGGAATGCCCTGTCTCAAAACTCTACTTATCAAAATACCCATCCACCTTAAGCACATTGTGTATGACACAATAGAAATAGCATGGACTTCAGCATCAGATGACCCCCAGCAGAGTGACAGTAGACAAATTACTTAAATTTTCAGAACAGTTGTTTCCTCAATAGTAAAATGGGGATAACCTGGACTAAATGTGTCTACCATGTGTGCAGAAAAGGAAAGAACCAAAAGCATTTAGTGAAGCATTGATGACCATTATAACTAACAAACCATAAATTCCTTAAGCAGAAAACATATCTTGAATATCTGTTACTCTTGGCAGCTCCAGAGAGAGTTTTGTACATTGTCATCACGCATAAGTAGGGAATGAATGAATGAATCCAGAAGAGGAGAAAAACAGGAGCACATTTATAATTTGAGGGTTCCTAATTCTGTTTCTGTGGGTGTGTATGAGACAGACCTTCCCTGTTGGGATCAGAGTTAAGCAGAGGAGTGCTGTCTAGCTACATTTTTCATAAGGGAGCCTCACAGGGGGCCAAAGTTTAACCCTGAAGGCAGCAGGGAAATGCTTCGTGGTGGGAGCCAGATAATAAGATGGGAAAATTGTGCTTTCCAACTGTAGAGGAAGTTAATATTCTCACCTACCAGGGTCATTCATAGAAACAAAATTAATTGGTTCCTTACTAAGTGTATTCTGAACTATAACAGGAAGACACTTACCCTATTGGGTACCTAAAACCGCTTCTCCCAACCAAGGGCTACATGGCTTAAAATTCTCACATTGTTTCATTTGCTAAACTTTGAGTTAAGCACTGTCCTCCTCTAGCATCTTATTTCAACAGGCAAAGATAAAGCACGGTATCAATGTCACTTCCATGTAAGTAGTTAAGAAAACTATGACATCTGCACCAGAAGGCACTGAGAATAGTAAGACAACATGATGGGGAGGGGCAGGATTGAGATAGAAGAAGGAAGAGAAGAACACTGAAGAGTGGAGAGGCAGAAAAAGTTTCCTTCTCCATTCTTATCAATGCTCATGCCTGAACTGCTACCTCTAAGCGAGTGACACCCACAATTTACATTGCCCCTAACTTCCCTCAGAAGTGTCTGGCCCTCATGGCCTTCCACTTGGATGTCCCTCAGGCACTTCCAACTCAACAAGCCCAGAGCTGACCTGGCCATGTCCCTCCCTGCTGCACCCTGTGCTACCTGCACACAGATCAGCCCTGTTCTCCCTTAAAGCCCCAGCTTACATGTCAGCTTTTCAACTACGCTTATCATTTGGAAATAATTTTTCTCTTTTGAAATACCATAGCCTTTTATTTGTGTCTTTGCAGTACTTGTCACTCTCTACCTTGTACTATAATGATGGAGGGTTTTTCCTCCCCTTTTGGACTGTAAGATCTTTTATATATTCATAAATCGTCTGACAAAGTGTATATAGTGTTTTCCATATGGAAATGTTAGGGAGAGAGCAAGTGAACAAGAAGGACAGCCTACCTCACAGTCCTGATAAACATTTATGAACAAAGTGCCTCAGACCTGGTTTTAAAACCTGATGTCTGTATAAGATCCCATACAATTTTGCTACACTCCAAGGATGATCAAATTATTGACCTGAATGATATTTTTACAAATCACCTAGTCCAGACATTTTACAAAACTTTTAAAGTCAAAAGACATTTGTACAGGGCCAGCCAGGTGGTGTGGTGGTTAAGCACTGGCTTGGGATGCCAGCAGCCCCGGTTCGGATCCCACATATGAGGACCGGTGACACTGCCCTCTATAAAAAAAAAAAACAAAAACACATTTGTACATAAAAATTGAACTGCACAAACTTGATTAAGATATAAACTTTTAAATATAAACATACACACACAATACACACATAACAAATAGTAAGAAATTGATAACATCTTAAAGTCAATAATTAGTATTAAGGGAATTTGAATTTATTTTATTTATTTATTCAGTTATTTAATAAATACGTCTACAGTGTTCAATGCATGCCAAGCATTGTTCTAAATGCATTAAAAATATTAAATTATTTTCCTCACAACAATACAAAAGGTATTATTATCCCCACTTAATAGATGAGAAAACTGAGGCACAGCAAACTTATGTATGTGACTAGGTAGCAAGGGTATGTGACTAGTGAATTGTAGGATTAAGGTTAAAACCCAGGCAATCTGACTCCAGAGTCTACACTCAATAGAAACAAAAAAGTTGCCTCATTAATATTATTGTTACTGTCATTATTAGAAAAATAATAAAATAACTCTATGGTAAAAAAAAAAAAAAAAAAAAAAAAGGAACCTGAGGATAGAATTGTGAATGTTATGGTTACATCCTTCTTTCCTTTCCCTCTGGATTAAAAAAAAAAGAGTTGAATTAAAAATGTATGATTATAGATGACAACATTTATACTTAATTTCCTACTGTGATCCTTGATCATTCTCAATCGAAGTTTTATGAGCAACAAGAGTACAAAAGAGTTAGGTTAAGAAATTGTTTCTTCACCATCTTTACAATTTAGAAAAACATTCATAAGTTCATAAAAATATTTAAAGTTTTAACTCCACTTGTAAAATAATTTATGAATCCCTGTCAAGTTTCTCTAGAAATAAATGTCTTTTTTTTTTTTTTTGAGGGGAGTGTTACTGGCCCTCATATGTGGGACTGAACCAGGGCCGCTGACTTCCCAAGCCAGCGCTTAACCACCGCACCACTAGGCCGGCCCAAGTTTCTCTAGAAATAAAGAGCTCCATAAAACACTCTGAAAATTGTTACTGGTCATTTCTGCTGTCCCAAAGCAGGTGATCTCTAAACTCTCATGGAAAGATGCATGAGCAGCTAAGAGCAGAGACCCTGCCTTATTTGTCTCTGTACCTCAATAAACCTAGTGTAGTGTCCCATATAGTATGAGTTCATTGCATGTTTCTTAAAGTGAACTGAGCAAGTGGTTTTCTATGTTTTCTTTCTAAGGCTCTACAAAAATCCAGTACTATTTAATGTCTGTTTGAAAAAGAATCCCCAAGAACAGGTAAAAAAGCAGAGTCCAAAGCCAATGAAACTTGAGAGAAAAGGAAGCTTTTCTGCCAAATACAGGGGATTCTTCCTTCCCTCTTGGGTGCTATGGAGCAAGCACACCTCGGCTGACCACACTGTCATGAGCCTCTCACTGTTGACGAGTGAAAGGAAAATTGTCACACACCTTCCAAGAGGAGAATAAAAATGGAGCCCAGAATTTTTCTGGAAGAAAGATAAAGACCATATCTTACCAGTAATTATAGAAACTATCTTAGAAGGATATCTCTTAGGTACCATATTGGAGATGAAAAAATGGGCAGAGAGGAGTAGGATGGGTATGTATTTTAGCAAGCACAAAGTCACAAAAGCAAAGACCAGTGTGTGTGTGTGTGTGTGTGTGTGTGTGTGTGTGTGAGAGAGAGAGAGAGAGAGAGAGAGAGAGAGAGAGAGAGAGAGAGAACACAATTCACCTAGATGACAGATTTCTGGGGTGCCAGGATGCCCATACTTCTACCTCACCCAAAAATGTCCTCTCCTATAAGTTGTTGAGGCAGAGCTCTATAATGACAGATTCACAGACACTACAATGAAAGAGGTCTCAACATTCATCCAATACCTCCTATTTTGTAGATTATGCTACAAAAGGAAATTACAACCTACCCTAAGTCAAAATTAGATTGGTGGCAGGACCAGAACACACAATGAAGCAAATAGGGGAAGGTTAGGACCATGTTGCTAGATTCAAGCCCAGCCCCCTTTCTGGGATGCTTCACTTCATCTTTTGTTTAAAAACAAATACCCTTGACAGGAGGAAGAACCTTATTCATCATTCCTGTGCTATATTTCTTAAGCCTCAGTCATTCCCCTACCTGCTTTCCAATTTTTGCTCCATCTGTGTACAATTTGTATTATTTGTTACCTATTAATTTTCTCCAAATTCATGTTTAACCTTTAAATCTGCAGCAGTTTGCCAAATGTCCCCTAGTTTCCATTCTACCCTTTTAGTTAAGGCAGTAGAGCACCCCCAAACCACTGAGTTCTGGCTGGGAACCAGACACCCAGTCTCCCTTGCAATAGAGCACAGTGACAACAGAATGTGAACAGAAGTAACAGATGCAACTTCTTCTCATTTAAAGAAAACCCCTTGCCATGAAGTTCCTCTTTATTCCCCTTCTGACAAGCTAGAAATAGCAAGGTTATGCAGCACCTTCAATCCCTCAGAGGAGGGCAATGCCATAGAGCAGGGGTCAGCAAACTGTAGTTTGCAAGCCACATACATCCCTTTGGGTATGTTCCGTCTCAAAAGTTTGCCAACCCCTGGAAAAGCCAATCTTGCCCTTCGAAGTTTTGCAAGACCTATAAAACAAATGAAATCACCATTATGTGAATAATATCCTTTAAAAATTTTTATAAATGAAACAATGATAGTTTTATTTTCATTTTCAAGTATACTTCAGAGACACATGTACATATCCAAAGAGCCACATGTGGCTCACAGGCAGCAATTTGCTGACCCTGCCAGCTCTTTTGTCTCAAAAGTTTGCCGACCCCTGCCATAGAGGATGACAAAGCAACACAATGGAAAGAATCCAAGTCACTAAAGCTCATGGACCCAATTTCCTGAGAGCTATATTGGCAATAAATAAACTTCCCTCCTATTTAAGACATTGTATTTGGGGAATCCCTTTGTGTGATATTGTGATTTATAATATATATATATATATATATATATATATATATATATATTTGGCCTTTTATCTATTTCTGGTACAAAGCTCCTAAAACCCTTGGACTTTCCTTAGTGATGGGTGGGATTAAAGTGTCTTTTGTTATGTTAATGAGATGATTTTTTTAAAAATGGCCTCTTGGTACCCTAAAGATGGGGGCTGCTTACCTAGAGAACCAACCATGTGATTAGAGAGTTGGAATTTGAGTCCTACCACCTGACCACCTGGGAGAGGGAGAGGGGTTGGAGATTTAGTTGAATCACCAATAGATAATGATTTGATCAATTGTGCCTTAGTAATGAATCCTCCATAAAAACCCAAAAGGGTAGATTCAGAGAGCTTCCAGGTTGGAGAATACAGAACATGTGAAGATGAGGAAAGTGGAGAGCTAAGAGAACATGCAAGCTCCATGCCCTTTCCCTTGCACTATGCGTCTCTTCCATCTGGATGTTCCTTTTATTCTAGTAAGTAAATATTTTCCTGAGTTTTGTGAGCGGCTCTCACGAATTAATGCAACCAAATAAGGGGGTTGTGGGAATCTCCAACCTTTAGCCAGTTGGTCTGAAACACAGGTGATAACCTGGGTTTGTCATTGGTATCTGAAGTGGGGGCAAGCGGCAGTCTTGTAAGACTGAGTCCTTACCCTGTGGGATCTGATGCTATTTCCAGGTAGATAGTACAAAAATTGAGTTAAATGCTTGGTGGTTTTGAAAGAACACACATTGGACTTTGCTATAGCAGCTTATCATTTACCCTACCTAAAGCAACAGCTTATGCAATAATATCCATGAAAAATCCAGATTTTATTTAACATTTTTGGTAAACACATTAAATTATATAACTATTCAAATAAATAATATTCATTCAAATACTGGTTGAAAATCATTCCTATAGCACAGAAGCATGAACACCTAACATGAGAAAAGCTAATATAAGGGAAGTGAAAGCAGATTTTGATAAGAATAAGTGACAAGGGGATGTGGGCACTGAGAGAAGGGAAAGGAATCTGGGAGAAATAAAGGCTGGGTGTACCAGAAGTAATCTGCCTTCTTCATCCTCAGGCCTTGGGAGAGCCTGAATTCTGTCACACTGTCCAGGGAAGCGGGGAAGGCTAAGGACTGCCAGGGCTACCCCAGCCTCATCTCTGTCTATAAAAAGGATCCTAGCACTGGCAGGGACACAGACCTTCCACACCACTACCACCAATCAACCTCCGGAGATGGGGTGGGGCTTAATGGTGGTGGGTGCCATTTTAGGAAGCAGTAGTTCTCTAAGAGGACTTGGTCAGCTTTGGCTCCTCATCCTGCCCTAGTTCCCCTTCTCTATGCAAATCAAGGGAAAAGAGGTACAGCAAGCATTCAAAGAACCTAGTAAGAAAAGCAGTACCATCTGCATTTGCCAAGAAAGGCAACGCTTTTGCAGGTTTTCATGTTGGCCTTACTCCCCACTGCTCCTCCTCTCATGGTAGCCTCTTTCCCACAGGGGACAACCATAAGAGGATACAGATTGGAAACACATGCCAGGAAACTCCCTTCCTTTGACCTACAGTGTACCCACTACCACCACATCACATGGCCTCTCCCCTAACTTCAATGAGTCTTTTGAAACATAAAAATGCTATTTTGCCTGGGGCCAACTTGGAAGAGAAGCAAATGAATTTTTAAACTAATTTTCAGAAAACGATATTCATCATTTTAGCTTCCCATCTGGAATTATTTAAAACACACACACACCCACACAAAATGGCAGATTTTGCCTTCATCTCTATCTTTACATTTGACCCCTCCACTGAGACAGAATAGACTAGAGTCAAATAACTGTATCTTTTTCTGTAGAAGGTGGTTGTACAAAGCTTTCTGTTCCCACCAAGGAGCCTTTCCTTGAAGCATCCTTCAGGTCGCTGTCAGTACAGAGACTCTGGATTCTCCTCCTCAGACCACACTCACCCATCAGAGTAAATACATCAAAATGAAATTAGTAAAATAACTACTTTCATATGTATCAAAAGGAAACTCATATTTTAGTGCCTGACCTAAGCAGAGGAGACTTGAAAACAAACCATCGTAGCTCTGTATTGAGCAGCTGGCTCAATTCAAGCAAGTTAATGCACATTGCTGAGCTTCACATTTCATACTTTGGAAAAGGGAGATAGTAACATCTTTCACATAAGGTTGTTGGGCAAATTAAATGGATTGACATATATTAACCTGTATAACACAATGCCTGTCAGGAAATCTGTTAAGGCAAGGTCTCTTCTTCTTCTCATTTTCTTCTTGTCCCCTAAAACAAGCTTATATGTTAAATGGCTTAAACAGAACTATCAGGGTGCAATTTTAATTTTGTTCTTTATCCTTTTCTGTATTTTCCAAAAGCTCCTTACTGAACATGTACTGTTTTCCTGAATAGGAAAGCTACCCAGATAGCAAAATGTAGTCTCTGTGAAGAAATCTACTTGTCTCCACAGACTAAATTCATGTATTTTGTGTGTTTTTTTCTTCCCAAAACCAAACATTAAGAAATCACATAATTTAGAGTAAATTATTTTTTTAATTGACAATGAAGATAAATTCATCATAACAATGATTAAAGCCAGCTCTTCCACATTTTTAAAATTCTGTTGGAAAATAAATATAAGCAACAGCTAAGCTGTTACAATTGAGAATTATAAGTGTAGAATTTCTTTCACTAAGGTATGAAATGGTGGTTTAGGGTGTAGAATGGAGCAAGTTATTTGAAAATTTTGATTATGCAGTTATGTCTAAGTATAAAATATTTAAACATTCTACCGTCTTAAAACTATCTTTTAATATTTTGGTACTTATAAACTACAAACAGATTCAGAATTATCCTTTCCTGGAAATCAACAGCCTTAATATATAGACACTAACTTTCAGGCATGAAAAGTAGAATTTCAGTACAATGCTGCATCTAGAGGACAAAAAGTATCTCACCTTTACTGGCACTATTCCCTGTAGTTTTACTTCATCAAAATGGAAATGGAATAAATTTGGGCAAAGAGTTTGATCCTATTCAACTATCACCTAGAGAACCTCTATGCAGCTGGACTATAAACAACCTGTATACTATGTCACCAGTATTGGTTATAAAATGAGGGAATGTTCATTAGTATCTAATAAGAAACATTTCATATTTCCTTCACCAGTGCTCACTGAAGAAAACAAGTCTGGGAAATACAGACAAAAGGCGTGCTGGTTAACTTTGGCTGGTGTTTCCTTCTAGAGCAGGGTGAGCTGCCACAGCCTAGTTCTTAACTGGTATGTGTCCCCAAAGCCTGGAGATTAATTCTGGGACACTCCAGCCCAGAACTGGGATGTGCAGAAAGACTCACTTGGGGAAGCTCTTTAAAATGCAGATATCTCCTACCTAACCCCCAGAGATCTCCCGCAGTAGATTTCAAGTACGGCTTAGGAATACAAATATTTAAAAGTGTCCCAGGTAATTCTGAACTATATGCCAAAAACCTATACTCACACCCTACTCTCTCTCTCTAAGTGAGAGGTAAATTATTCTTTAGTTAACTTAACAAAAACAAAGCTTACAGAATTTTAATTTGCTGTGGAAGGGGGTGTTTTTTAAAACAGGAGAGAAGTAAATATTTATGGAGAAGGTATATAATCTTAAATGTTTTCTTCAACAAATATTTGTTAAATGTCAGCTAGATGACAGACAGTGTGTTGTAGGGCAAATTGAGCAAATACTTCATCTTATTCTCTCATCACCTTTAGAAACCTAATTTCTTCTCAAAGCAATAGGAAAGACCTCAGTAAGAAGATTTTGAATAAATTAGTATCCAGAAACATCATAAAAGGCAATAAGAACAACAATAACAATAATAAAGTTCTAACAGTTATCATAATGAGATGGCTAAACTAAGTGGTGATGAAACTATTCCACTGCCTTGAGGCTGATCATATTTTTCTTGTATAATAAATGAAGTTACCAAAATCACTAAGTTGCAGGTTATTAGGCCAGACTTGGCTTTCAGAAATCTTGTTAAGTGAGTCCCTGGTAAGGGTAAGAGCATAACATAAAATAAAGGTGAAACAGGGACCTGAAACTTTGTTGAACAGTCTTGCAATTTTTAAGTTCAAGAAACTCTCACTTTTCCAGGGCGTTAGATATTTTATATTGCAAGTCATTTTGCTGTCTTTTTGCTCTGTTTTACTGAAACCAAATAAACATCTCATTTGCAAG
The DNA here is from genome assembly GCA_033961575.1 of Aselliscus stoliczkanus. Taxonomy (NCBI): domain Eukaryota; kingdom Metazoa; phylum Chordata; class Mammalia; order Chiroptera; family Hipposideridae; genus Aselliscus; species Aselliscus stoliczkanus. The sequence continues at coordinate 72,555,105 of CM066738.1, read as the reverse complement.
TGACATGTATCCCTTGATCCAAAAGTAACAACTTGCTTGATTTTAACAAGAGGAACCAGTGTGGTTGTCAGGTAGTGATGAAAACCTGTAATGGTTGCACCTTCTCGTAAGGCTAACAGCCATTCAAGTTTGAAATACTGACAGATAAAACAATATTCTCGGGAGGGGCAAGATGGCGGCTGTGAGGAGGGCTCCATGAAATCTCCCCTGGAAATATCCACAATTTGAACTTCTAATACGCTTCAAAGAGACATCTACTCATCACACAGAGCGACTAAGAGTTCCACACAAGGATTGCTGGAAGGTGGGCAGGCCGGGCGAGTAGAGGAAGAAGGCGGCGAGACGCGTGAGGTGCAGCCGGCACCCGCGGCTGCTGAGTCACGGTGAGTGTTCCCCAGCTCGCTCCCTGCGGCCCGCGGCCCACCTAGAGCTCAGCAAGAGCGCGTTGGTTTACAGTCTGAGGCTGAAACCTCAGGCCGGGCAAGTGCGGGAGGAGAGAGAGGAGACGACTGTGCAGAGGTACGAGCTGCACCCGCGGCTCGTCAGGTCCCCAGGAAACAGGGTGCAGAGCCCCGCAGCGGCAGGGCAAGATCAGTCCCTGCACCCTCCCGGTTCAGGGATCAGCCTCTGTGCCCACCGGGTCCCGCGGAGCGCAGAAGCCTGAAACCCGGGAGCAGGGGAAAACAGAGGACTCACCCGCGGAGAAGCAGCGCGCGCTGGGCGGAGACGCAGGTCCCGGAGAGACGGAGCGGGGATCGGAGCTGCGTGGAAAGGTGCGCGCAGTCCCCTGAACCCCGGCGGCAGTCCCTCCAGGAGCGCAGCAGGAGAACGGCGCGGACGCGCGCCGGCTCCACGGCAGAAGCCTTAAACCCGGGAGCAGGGGAAACACAGGACTCGCCCGCGGAGACGCAGCGCGCCGGTCGGAGTCACAGGTCCCGGAAAGACGGAGTGGGAATCGGAGCCACGCGGCACGGTGCGTGCAGTCCCCTAAATCCCGGCAGACCGTTTGGGAGAGCAGCAGGAGATCCGCGCGGGCGCGGCGGCTCCGAGGCAGAAGCCTGGAACCCGGGAGCAGGGGAAAAAGAGGACTCGCTCGGACAAGCAGCGCGCTGGGTGGAGACGCAGGTCCCCGAGAGACGGAACGGGGATCTGAGCCTCGGGGCAGGGGGCTTGCAGTCCCTTAAACCCCGACAGTCTCTTCGGGAGAGCAGCAGGAGCACCGCGGGCGCGCGCCGGCTCCGAGGCAGAAGCCTTAAACCCGGGAGCAGGGGAAAAAGAAGGCTCACTCAGACACGCAGCGCGCCGGGCAGAGACGCAGGTCCCCGAGAGACGCGGAGCGGGGATCTTGGCCACACGGTAGGGTGCGCGCAATTCCCTAAATCCCGGCAGACCCTTTGGGAGAGCAGCAGGAACTCAGCTGGAGCATAAGTGGCAAAGGCCTTAGCTTGAAACAGTGTTGGAACTGTGGCTTTGTTTATTTTTATGTTTTTTATTTTTTTTCCCTTTTTCTACTCTTGAACAGAAAGCAAAAAAAAAAAAAAACCCAATAACTCACCCACTCCCACAAACTTTGTCCCCCGCCAAGACAGTCTTAAACTGACTCCTGAATGCAGCAGTAGGGGCAGACTAGGAAGATATTCCTACCTGCAGGGGGTTGAGAATTTCCACCCAGTAAAGGCAGCAGAGTGAGACTACCTACCCCGCCCCCACCTTTAGGCAAGGCTTGGGAGGCAGGGCAGGTTCATCTGCTGAGGCACTAATTAACAGATTCTTAGCAGCAGGCTTTTGGTAGTGAGGAATTCTTTAATTCTCCACGGCTGTCAACCCAAAGGGTGCCCAGAGACACTCATTGAGCCTTTGGGGGTGCAGCCTGCCTTGGGACAGGCAAAAGCAAAAAGGCAGTGACTTTGTAAAAACCACCAATCACACGTCACAACCACACTCAAGTACAGCAAACCTGCAGTGCCAGGATTACGCTAGGCATCAGGTGGCCTACTGTTCCCACAAGACGCACAGGAATTTTTGTACAGCAGACAAACTAAAGAGAGCTTGGTGGACTTTAGCCTAGACCAGCACGGGTATTTTTGGTTTGTTTGGTTTTATTCTGTTTTGTTTTCCCTTTATTGGCTGCTTATCTTGGTTGTTTTTGGTTTTTATTTCTATTTCATTCTAATCATATTTTAGTTTTTAATATAGGCATATATATATATATAGGTGTATATAGGTGAATATATGTCCATATATATGGGTGTGTAGACAAATATATATATTTTTTTCCTTTTTTCTTTTTCTTTTTCTTTCTTTTCTTTTTCTTTTTTCCCCACCCTCACTTTCTCTCTTATTTTATTCATTCTTCTCACTGCTATACTTTTCCTCTTTTCCTTTTTTCTGCAAATTTTATTTTTTAGATTTTTCTTACTTTTTTATTATTATTTTAGTTTATTTTTATTTTTTATTTTTTAGGTATAGCTAATCGGTTTCTCATCTTTATTCTATTTTTTATTTTAGGATATTGTATTTTATTTTTTTTCCTCTTCTGTTATTATTGAGTATGTGGTTTTTGTTTTGTTTCTGTTTGGTTTCTTCATTAGTATGATTGATATTTCTGTACAAGTTGACTGTAGTTTGATGGTTGGTTGTTTTTACTTGTGCGAGCATTTGGTTTCCTTTGGTGGCTGCGGAGGTTGTTCTTGTTGATCTGTTATGCTCTAAAATCACTCTGCAGCAGTGAGTCCAAACAAACAAGACACAAGAATCATCATACCCGGAGGCCAACTTTAGATAAAACTAGAGCATTTCTAGGTTTGACATACAAGAGTCACACCCAAAAAGAAGTTACTACAGGTACTAAGACCCATAGGGTCCAAGTTTCATCAGAGGGGTCAATCCTCTCACAGCAGCTCATAAACTGCAGAAGCTGCTGATCCTCACAGCTAATCAATCTGGGAGTCAATCCCACCTACTGACAAACCAAAAGTAATCAAAACTAAAACTTCAACAAGTGAGGACGCATGACACAAGGAACACCTCAGATACAAGCACAGGAGAAAAAGGAGACTGAGTAATTCAAATATAAAGGACACACACCATATAAGTTTACCCAGAAAAGACTGAGAAATCTGGGGGATCTATCTGTTATATTGAAGCAAACACAAAGAGTAAGCCAGAATGGGGAGACAAAGAAACATAACACAAATAAAAGAACAGAAGAAACTTCCTGAATCAGTGGAAATAGAGGAAATAGAGGTAACCAACCTATCGGAGACAGAGTTCAGAACACTGATTATTAGAATGTTCAAGGAAATTAATGAAAATATAAAGAAGGATAGAGAAATCATGAAAAGCAACCAGCTAGAACTTAAGAACACAATTACTGAATTAAATAACAAACTTGATGGAATCACTAGCAGACTGGATGAAGCAGAAAATCGAATCAGTGACTTAGAAGACAAAATAGCAGAGATCACCCATGCGGTACAACAAAAAGAAAAAAAAATGAAAAACATGGAAAATAGTTTAAGAGAGCTGGGGGACAACATCAGACGCAATAACCTAAGGGTCATTGGAGTACCAGAAGGAGAAGAGAGGGAGCAAGGGATTGAGAATATATTTGAAGTAATAATGTCTGAAAACTTCCCTAACCTGGCAAAGGACATTGAAATACAAGCCCAGGAAGTGCAGAGAGTTCCAAACAGGATGATTCCAAACAGGCCCACTCCAAGACACATTATAGTGAAAATGGCAAGGGTTAAGGACAAAGACAGAATCCTTAAAGCAGCAAGGGAAAGGCAGCAAGTTACTTACAAGGGTACCCCCATAAGATTATCAGCTGACTTTTCTACAGAAACTTTGCAGGCCAGAAGAGAGTGGCAGGAGGTTTTCAAAGTGATGAAAAATAAAGGCCTTCAACCAAGATTGCTGTATCCAGCAAAGTTATCATTTAAAATCGAAGGCGAGATAAGGAGCTTTGCAGAAAAAAATAAGTTAAGGGAATTCATTACCACCAAGCCAGCTTTGCAGGAAATGCTAAAAGGCCTTCTTTAAGTAGAAGAGAAAAACAACCTATGAAAGACTACGAACACAAATAAGAAAATGGCAATAAATACACACCTATCAATAATCACATTAAATGTAAATGGATTAAATGCTCCAATAAAAAGACATAGGGTGGCTGAATGGATAAGAAAGCAAGACCCCAGTATATGCTGTATACAAGAGACTCACCTCAGATCCAAAGACTCATACAGGCTGAAAGTAAAGGGATGGAGTAAAATATTTCATGCAAATGGTACTGAGAAAAAAGCTGGAGTAGCGATACTTATATCAGATAAAATGGACTTTAAATTGAAGAATATAACAAAGGACAAAGAAGGACACTTCATAGTAATGAAGGGATCGATCCAACAAGAGGACATAACTCTAGTAAACATCTATGCACCTAACATAGGAGCCCCTAAATATATAAAACAGATATTGTCAGACATAAAGACAGAGATCAACAGTAACACTATCATAGTAGGGGACTTCAACACCCCGCTGTCACTAATGGACAGATCCTCCAGACAGAAAATCAGTGTGGAAACAGCGACCTTAAATGACACATTAGATCAGCTGGATTTAACAGACATTTTCAGAGCATTTCATCCCAAAGCTACAGAATATACGTTCTTTTCAAGTGCACATGGAACATTTTCTAAGATAGATCACATGTTAGGCCACAAAACAAGTCTCAATAAATTTAAGAAGATTGAAATCATTTCAACTGTATTCTCTGACCACAATGCTATGAAACTAGAAATCAATTATAAGAAGAAATCCGGGAAGCTGACAAATAAATGGAGGCTAAACAATATGCTATTAAATAGTGAGTGGGTCACAAATGAGATCAAGGAGGAAATCAAAAGATACCTCGAGACAAACGAAAATGAAAACACCACGACCCAAAATCTCTGGGATGCTGCGAAAGCAGTCCTAAGAGGGAAGTTTATAGCAGTGCAGGCCTACCTAAAGAAGGAAGAAAAATCTCAAATCAACAGGTTATCCTTACACCTAAGGGAACTGGAAAAAGAACAGCAAAAGAGGCCTAAGGGGAGTACAAGAAAGGAGATATAAAGACCAGAGCAGAAATAAACAATATAGAGAACAGAAAAACAATTCAAAAGATCATTGAAACCAAGAGCTGGTTTCTTGAGAAGATAAACAAAATTGAAAAACCTCTAGCCAGGCTCATCAAAAAAAAAAGAGAGAGGACTCAAATTAGCAAAATCAGGAATGAAAGAGGGGAAATGACTGCAGACATCACAGAAATACAAAAAATTCTAAGAAATTACTATGAGCAACTATATGCCAACAAATTTGACAATCTGGATGAAATGGATAATTTTCTAGAAGCATACAACCTTCCAAAGCTAACACAAGAAGAAACAAAAAATCTAAATACCCTGATTACTACCAAGGAAATTGAATCAGTAATTGACAAGCTCCCAAAAAACAAAAGCCCTGGACCAGATGGCTTCACAAGTGAATTTTATCAAACATTCAAAAAAGAACTATCACCTATTCTTCTCAAACTATTCCAAAAAATCCAGAAGGAGGGAAGGCTCCCAAACTCTTTTTATGAAGCCACTATCACCCTGATTCCAAAACCAGATAAAGACATCACAAAAAAGGAAAACTACAGGCCAATCTCCCTGATGAATATAGATGCAAAAATTCTCAATAAAATATTAGCAAACAGAATTCAGCAATATATTAAGAAGATCATACATCATGATCAAGTGGGATTCATCCCTAGTGCGCAAGGCTGGTTCAACATCCGTAAATCAATTAATGTGATACACCACATCAACAAAATGAAGGATAAAGATCACATGGTCATTTCAATAGATGCAGAAAAAGCATTTGACAAAATCCAACAGCCATTTATGCTAAAAACCCTTAGCAAAGTGGGAATACAGGGATCATATCTCAACATAATAAAAGCCATATATGATAAACCTACAGCTAACATCATACTCAATGGGGAAAAGCTAAAACCATTCCCCTTAAGATCAGGAACAAGACAAGGCTGTCCACTTTCTCCTCTTTTATTCAACATAGTGCTGGAAGTTCTAGCCACAGCAATCAGACAACAAAAAGAAATAAAAGGCATCCAAATTGGCAAGGAAGAAGTAAAATTGTCATTATATGCAGATGACATGATACTGTATATAGAGAACCCCAAAGACTCCATCAAAAAACTATTGGAACTGATAGACGAATTCAGTAAAGTAGCAGGATATAAAATCAATGTTCAGAAATCGGTGGCATTTGCATATACCAATAATAAATTAATGGAAAGAGAAATTAAGAAAACTGTCCCATTTACAATTGCGTCAAGAACTATAAAATACCTAGGAATAAATTTAACCAAAGAAGTGAAAGATCTGTACTCAGAAAATTATAAGACACTGAAGAAAGAAATCATAGAAGATACAAATAAATGGAAACACCTACCATGCTCATGGATAGGAAGAATTAATATAGTTAAAATGTCCATACTGCCTAAAGCAATATATAGATTCAATGCAATTCCTATCAAACTACCAAGGGCATTTTTCACAGAAATAGAAAATATAATCCTAAAGTTTATATGGAATCATAAAAGACCTAGAATAGCCTTGGCAATTCTGAGGAATAAAAACAAAGTCGGGGGGATCACGCTACCAGACATCAAAACCTACTACAAGGCCACAGTAATCAAGACAGTTTGGTATTGGCATAAAAACAGGCACATCGATCAGTGGAACAGAACAGAGAGCCCAGAAATAAATCCAAGCATTTACGGACAGTTAATCTATGACAAGGGAAGCAAGAATTTACACTGGAGTAAAGATAGTCTATTCAATAAATGGTGCTGGGAAAATTGGACTGACACATGCAAAAAAATGAAACTGGATCATCTCCTTACGCCTTATACAAGAACAAATTCAAAATGGATTAAAGACTTAAATGTAAGACCTGAAACCATAAAAATCCTAAATGAAAATATAGGGAGTACATTTGCAGACATTAACCGGAGCAATATTTTTACTGATACATCCCTACGGGCAAGGGAAGTAAAAGAAAAAATGAACATATGGGATTATATCAGACTTAAAAGTTTTTTCACAACAAAGGAAACCATTAATAAAACAAAAAGGAAGCCTACTGAATGGGAGAATATATTTGCCAACGATATATCTGATAAGGGGTTAATATCCAAAATTTATAAAACACTCATGAAACTCAACACCAAAAAAACAAACAACCCAATTAAAAAATGGGCAGAAGATATGAAGAGACATTTCTCTAAAGAGGACATACAGATGGCCAACAGGCATATGAAAAAAGTTCAACCTCACTGGTCATTAGGGAAATGCAAATAAAAACCACCATGAGATACCACCTCACTCCAGTCAGAATGGCTATCATCAACAAATCAACAAACAACAAGTGCTGGCGGGGCTGTGGGGAAAAGGGGACCCTGCTGCACTGTTGGTGGGACTGCAGATTGGTGCAGCCACTATGGAAGTCAGTATGGAGGTATCTCAAAGAACTGGAAATAGAGCTACCGTTTGACCCAGCAATTCCACTCCTAGGTATTTATCCTGAAAAAACCAAGACACTTATTCAAAAAAAGTTATGCACCCCGATGTTCATAGCAGCACAATTTACAATAGCTAAGACTTGGAAACAACCAAAATGCCCGTCAGTAGATGACTGGATTAAGAAACTGTGGTATATTTATACAATGGAGTATTACTCCGCTATAAAGAAGAATGAAATCGTACCATTTGCAATGATATGGATGGACCTAGAGACTATAATGTTAAGTGAAATAAGTCAGTCAGAGAAGGACAAATACCATATGATCTCACTTATATGTGGAATATGAAAAACTGTATGAATGAGCAAAGTAAACAGAAACTGTCTCATGAATATAGAGGAAAAATCAGGGTTGCTAATTGGGAGGGGAATGGGGATGGAGGAGAAGGGGAAGGGATTAGACAGCAAAAATGGACAACTACAATATTGCTACTGGGATAGGAAAAACAGTTTGGGGAATATAATTAATAATGTTGTAAATATTCTGTGGAATGTCAGATGATCATAGGTCTTGTTAGGGAGACCATTTCATGGATGGAGTAGAGGTTTGATCACTGCACTGTATTACTAAAGTGGAGGTGGTATACCTACTGTAATTGAATATATATAGATAGTCACGGGATGTGGATTATACTGTGGAAGAGAGTCAGAGGAAGAGTAATAGATATATATGATATGGGGGGTGTATTGGGGGTGGGGGGATGTCACTTTGAGGGGTAAAATGTATAACTATTGCACTGTGTTGTACACCTGAAACTAATTAAAAAAAAAAAAATCTAAAAAAAACAAAAAACAAAAAACAAAAAAAAAAAAAAAACAATATTCTCCATGGCATATTTCTGAGTATTATCTTAATGAACTGAAATAACTTCCTCACAGATGTTATGCTTTTTTGTTTTACATTTGTTTTACATTTTGAGGTAACCTTGTTATATTTTAATTTAAATATATGCCTTTTTGGTATAAAAATATACCAAAGTCAAGTGGCATTTATATTAGCAATGCAAGGATGGTTCAATATAGAAAATCTATTACTATAATGAACAATTTCAATAGAAGAAAAGAGAAAATGATACAATTACATCATGAATTCTGAAAAAATGTTTGGTAACATTCAGCAACCATTACTGATAAAGACTCCTCATAATATAGGACTAGAAGATCACTCTCTTAATGTTATTTTTGACATATGCTGTGTGTTCATGAGCCCCATGCTTTAGAACACACCCCACACCCTCCCACTGCTGGACCATCCTCAGGGTACCCAGGACTACAGAATTCCTGCCCAAATATCCCCAAGCGAATTTCTGGGGCATGATATTCTCTTCCCTAGGTTTGTCCTCCATTGGGCAGACCATACCCCACCTTAGTGTGCAAACCGCAACCCCTGGTGATGACTAAAGAGTGGCTGTTTAGAAGGGGGCACAGAGCTTGGAAGTTTGGTGGGGTATTCTAACACGGGAGTTGAGCATTACGCCTCTCCATTTGGGTCAAAGCTAAGAAAGACGAGAAGGAGAGCAGGCTTAGAGGGCTGGATTTCCCACACCACTACATTCCAGCACAAACTCTGAAGAGTCCTGAAATTCTGTATTTGCACCTGGCTCCCAGATCTTTATGAAGGATATTTTCTATGGTAAATAATTATTCCACTTTACAGTTTTTACTTTAATTAATAATTTTAAAATACTTTCAGATTTGTTATGTGGGCCTTTATTTGGACTCCTGTCCCAAATCTTATAAATGTCAGGGGCAGACCTGTGTGGCTTAGTGTAGTGTAATAAAGTATGATTTTGTCTTAAGCTAAAAGCTGGTATCATGCATAGTGAGGAAAAACAAACAAACAAAAATTAACCCTTTTAAAGAAGGAAAATGAAAATGCCATTATCACTACTATTAATTAACAGTGTTGTACAGGCATTAGCTAAAACAATTAGATAAGAGAAAAAAAATTAAAGATATAAATAATTGATAAGAAAAGAAAATCGTCACTATTTGTAGATGACATATTTGACTAAAAAAATCTAAAAGAATCAAATGAAAAATAGATTTAAAATAATTTTTAAAGTTCATTAAACTGATATAACAAAAACAATATACAAAAATCAATAACTGCAGAAAATTAGCAAATAAAATATGAGAAAAATTATATTCATAATTGCAACAAAACATAAAATATATACACATAAGGGTAATTTTAAAATTTGCACCATACAAAATTTTTGTTTTTAGGTAGATAAATAAACTTATAAGAATGGTCATGACAATCCTGAAAGAGAAGAATAATTAAGGAAACTGGCTCCTTAGATATTAAAGTCTATTTTAAAGCTACAGTAATTAAAATAGCATAGTGCTTTCTCTATAAAGAAACAGACAGGGCAATGGATTATGCCTACTCCTAAGAAACTAATAGTTATCACCTTGGAGGGAGACTGAGAGACTAGAGTGCAGCGGGTGGAAGGAAATTCTTTTCTTCCTGTTCTCTTATGTTATTTTTCTTATTAAATGCACATATTCATTTTTCAAAAAAACCTGTTGAAATATTTTAAAATATTTTTATACTAAAATCAAAAGCAACAAAAGAAAAAATAGGTAAGTCAGACTTCATCAAAATTAAAAAGTTTTGTGCTGCAAATGATACCATCAAGAAAGTAAAGAAATGACAAACAGAATGGGAGAAAAGTTTTGCAGATATCTGATAAAGGACATGTGTCCAGAATATACAAAAAATTCTTACAACTCAATATAAAAGATAAATAACCCAATTGAAATAATGGGCAATAAAGGATTTGAATAGACATTTCTCAAAAGAAGTTACACAAATGATCAATAAGCACATGAAAAGATGCTCAATATCATTAGTCATCAGAAAAAGGAAAATTAAAAGCATAATGAGATACAACTTCACACCCACTGGAAAGGCTATGATCAAAAAGGCAGACAATAATAAGTGTTGGTGAGGATGTGGCAAAGTTGGAACCCTCACAAATTGCTGGTGAGAATGTAAATCCACAGTCACTTTGGAAACAGTTTGGCAATCCCTCAAAATATTAAATACAGAGTTTCTACCACTTGGTTCATTTCCAAGAAAAATGAAAATATATATCCATACAAAACCTTGTACATGAATTATTGTTCATAACAGCATTGTTTGTAATAATAGCCAATAAGTGGAAACAATCCAAATATCCATCAATTGATGAATGGGTAAATAAATTGTGATACAATACAGTGGAATATTATTTGGGAATAAAAAGAAGTGAATTAATGATACATGCTACAACATGGATGAAGCCTGAATACATGCTACATCAAAGAAACCAGTCACAAAAGTCCACATATTGCATAATTCCATTTGCATGAAATGTCCAGAATAGGCAAATCTATAGAGATATAAAATAGATTGATGGTTGCCAGGGGCTGGGGGGTGTTGGGGAGAGAAGGGGGTTGTGGGATTGTACCTGAACCAATCAAGGCCAAAAAGGGCCACTCATCCATCATTCAACAAATATTTATTGCAGTCCATGAACCATGCAGTTTCAAGGACTGGGGAGGCAACAGTGAGCAAGACAAAGTTTCCTTTTCTTCATGAGCTTGGATCTCAATGGTGATAATAGCTCATCTTTATAATACATTGCATGTTATACACTTTACATGGATCATTTTATGTCATCCTCATAAATATCTTCATGCTGACTCTTACCATGGGTATTCTTATTATGGGTACCCTATGGGTACTCATAATGCTCATTTTACTGATGGAAACACTGAGGCTCAAAGAGGCTAAGTAGCTAGCCTAAAGCCACAAAGCTGATGAACAGTGTAGTCCAACTTCAATCATGGCACTCTGACCCCACAAGTATGCTTTATACCCCTATGCTGTTCTATTAGTGATCCAGAAAATACATAAACAACAACGAACAGTCAAGTAAGCATTATAATTAGTGATCAGTGGGTTTCTGAGAGGCATGTTGGGAGGGGTGTTTAGATAGCATTTAGATGAAAGTAATTAGTCTCTATGAGGAGGTGACATTTAGGCGGAAACTTGAAGACTGAGGAGGCACCATGGGAGCAAGAGGAGAAGGCTGGGGTACTTGATGTGTTGCAGGCAGTGAGTCTGGAGTACAGGAGGAGGTGGGAGAGGCAGGGGGTAGGCAAGCAGAACGAGCAGGGCCTGATGGGCCATGGAAATGAGTTTGGATTTCATTCCCAATGCCATGCAAAGCCAAGGGATGGTTTTAAGCAAGGTAGTGTATGGAGTGATAAGATCAGATGTTTAAAATCCCTCCAGCTGCTGAGATTGATAAGAGAAGGGTAAGAGTAGAAGCAGAGAAACCAGTTGGGAAGTATTGCTGCAGCCCAGCTAAGGGATGCTGGAGACTTGGACCAGGGGGGAGCAGTGGAGATAGAGAGTAGGGACCAAATTCAAATGTGTGCTGGAAGTAGAGTCAATCAATCAATGGTCCTTGATAATGGATTGGGTCTGGGAAGGATGACTCCTAAGACCCTACCTGGCTTAGTGTTCCGTATCAGGCCATGATGTCTCCATGCATTCACCATGTCTTTTATTTTCTGTATACTGATGCTTTGACAACTGGGTCTTTGTTGACCCTGGAAGGACTGCCCCTTCCAGGGTTAGCTGATTCCTAGATTTAGTAAATAACTTATCCTCCATTGTGCTTTTCAAATACAAACCAACCAATTCAGAGCCCACATCCCAACCACCTTCTTTTATTAGCTCATACTGTGGGTCACTATCCACCTGCACTAATCACTCCTGGGCCAGGTACCGGACAACTAGGGACAGCTCTTGTACCTCAGAGCCTGCTGAAATGATTGGAGCTGGCCAATCCGTAGCATGCTCAGCCTCCCTCACCAGTTCGTTTCTGTGAAAACCATAGCAAAGTCTCCTGCCCAGAGTTCCTCTTTCTTCTTCCACCTTCTGACTGACCCAGGTGTTTCCCTGTGTGGCCTTCCATAGTATGGTGTGGCCCCTCCTCTTGGGAACTATGAGTAATAAACTATCTCTTCAATGGCAGTCATCTCTGATCTGTTGGCCTAAGTATACTCAAATTGTCTATTAATGCACTATATCTTAGAACACCCACTCAGTCAGAATCTCACTTCTTGGGAGGTAGAAAGGGGAGACTGTGAGAGGCAGACACAGAGGCACGAGGGTGGCAGAGTATGAGAGTAGAGTCCTTCCTCTGATCTTACAAGGATCTCCCCTGGCTTGAGATCAAGTGAGCAAGTATTTCCTGTGCCCCTGAAAGAACCACAAAAGCCTGGACAAGGCAAGAGTCCTGTCTTTTCCATCCCAGCCCACAGCCCCGTCATTTTCACTGGTATCCCCTAGGCTGAGACAGAGCTTGGCTCTCAATCCACTGTCTCCACCAGACAAGGCAGAAGGAAGCCCTTCTGCTCTGGGCCAAGAATTGCATTCTCACAGTCCTGTTCACTCCCCACAAGCTGCACTTGGACACACAATGCTACTGATATCACAGATATTATTTTAACAATAGCTTACAAGATAATTAAGCCAGTGAACATCTCTGCCTGGGGAACCATATGCAGGGTCTATGAGAGGGTGGGACAGGGGTGACTGAGCATATCCACACTATTAAAAGAGGTAAGAATTAGCAGAGGCACTTAGAGGGTTTTCCAAGAGTTGTTAAAGGTGATCAAAGCCCTTTCTTCCTCAATAAGACCTTAATTGTGCTGAGAGTTACCATAATTAAGCAGTGGGTAGCAAATAAAATGCCCTGGCTTTTTGCAAAGCGAAGCAAGGAAATTGTGAAACTGGGTTTCAACATGCAAGATTTTCAGACTACTGCCAGAAAAGTTCCCAGAGTACTAGATGCTGAGCCAGCGTGACTAGAGAGACAAACACACTCCACCGCATCCACTCTAAATCCTTGAAGCTTAGATGGGAAAGGTCCAGACAGAGCCCCTGAGCTGAAGAATTCAAAGTACCGATGGGTACAATGGGGCCCAAGAAATGATGTGACTTGGCTGAGGTAACAGAGAGTGGCAGAGCCATGATGAACACCCATACAGTGCCGTGTCCAGGTTGGTGGGCATTTTTGAGTGGGGTATATTTGACTTGGAGCCTTTTTCTCTCTTCACCTAAAATAAACCTATGGGTTCCCATTCCTAGGAGATGGCCCAAGCAGGTCCGGCTCCTACTTGGCCTTCATGTAAAAAGGTGAACACTTTCTGGGAAGACAAGGGAGATAGATCATTCTTCTGGGCCTCCATAGAACTCCTAGCTGTCATTGTGGCCACCATCTCTTCACTGGTCCCTGTGATGTTTGACTGAGGCTGCTCAGAAGACTGACTCTGACTTAGGTACCTTTGTATTCCCAGTGCTCTGCATCATGCCTGGTACATATTTCATAGCTGTGGGATGAATGAGTGACAAGAAGGAAGGAAAGGAGGGAGGGAAGAGAAATAAAGGAAGGAGAACAGATGGGGGAAGGAAAGAAGAAGTCCCCCTTCGAATATTGTGCCTGGCTTCCAACATTTTCCTTCTGTCTTCCCCCATCCAAACTCCCTGAACTGGTTTCTCAAGCCCCACTCTCTGCTTTATAATATGCCATCCAATTTATCTGACAAACTAATTTTTGTTAATGAATTAGTGAATTACAATGACAAATTTAATTTCTCAGCAAACTTTAAACAGAAATATATAGATAAATAGAGATAGAAATAGATAGAGATAGAGATAGATGTAAATATATGAGTATGCCTAAAGCAAAAGATGCCTGTAGCAATCCCAGTGGAAGAAATACCAGGATTGGCAGGCTTTGCATCCCCTCAGATGGACCTTTCCTGCCTAGAAATAGAGGAAGCCTCATTCATTAATCCAGAAAAAATAATTATATGTAAAATTCAAAGTGGAAATTTGTCCAGTGCTTGTCTGATCTAACAGAACTGAGCTTCTCATCATAGCTTAGGGTTGGGCTTTGTATTACATATGTTAAAAAAACAAAATTCAACTGAGTGTATTTTAAAGATCTTTTTGGCTTTATTCAATGATTCATGTTCAGGCAGCATCCAACTTAGCAGACAGAAAGGAGCTCCAAGAAGCTGTACAAAATGAAAGACTTTTATTGGCAGAAGGGAGCACAAAGAAGAAGTTGGTTAATGCAAGGTCAGTTTCCTTTAGGGGATGGCAGGGGTCTATCAGGTAGGTTACCTAACATGCTGATAAGGTGATTCCTGAATGACTGTTAAAAAGGCCTTTTCAGGGAGAGGTAAAACAGTAATTAACTCCTTGTTTGGTGACATGGTCTTAGTATAAGTGACTTCATTTTGGGCTTGTTCTTTTGTTTTTAACACATAACACAAAATATTCATCCCTCCCAGATAATGTCAGTGCAGCAGAGACATTTAGGGGAAACACTGTCAGATTTGACTATCACCCTAATAGTGACATATCACAAAATTTCTTCTTAAACACTGAATTATTCTCTGGGAGTGTTTTTCAAAATTAAAAAATAGTTTTAAAATAATTTATTACTAAAAATAGTTATCATACTAATTCTTCCCCCCAAAATTAAACACTTAATTTTTATTACACATGTTTTAAAGAAACTACACCTCTTCCTACATCACAGTAATGCATTATTTAGCCTTGGAATGCACAGTTCTTCTCCCTTTAATTCGTGGGCTCTATTCTACCACACACAAAAAAAACCTGAAAACTTGAAAGGAAATTTAGCTCTGCTGATAATATTTGCTTTCATTTTAAATCAACTTTGTATATTTGCTTGAAAGGGAAATGGTAATTCTTCCCTCAGCACTCTTCCTTCACAAATGAGGGTTTTTGTTACCACCATCATTGGAGACCAGAGAATGGATAGATTCCAAATGCAGGTGGTGCCTAATTTAATGAAGACACAACTTATGTTCTTCCTGAAAGACAAGGACAATTCCCAAAGCATCCAGGTGGCCCATCTCTCCTGAGGGGCAGAGGACAATTAACACCTTGTGTAGATGCAACAGAAACAAACCTGAGCTGGTTGGTGCTGCTTGTGTGGGGGGTGTGGGCTGTGGAGGGGAGGTAGAACAGGCGAGTGCAAATAGTCACCTGCCATGCTAGGACCACCCACAAACCTACATTCCACTTGTCCCACTATAGAGATTGACAATTGCACCACAGCACTGGGTTTTATTGTACATACACATCTACTCAAAAGTAGGAAAGAGCAACAAGCACACTGAGAGATTAAAATTCACCCTTCTCTCACCCCCAAATATACAGCAGAAGTTTCCACAGAAGACAACATGGGCTTATTTAACAAGTCTGAGTCTGGGAGTTTTCGATGCCAGATTTGATGCCTAGCTTTTCCACTTACTAGTCACATGATGTGGACAGGGTACCTATCTTCCCAAGCCCCGATTTCCTCATCTGGAAAATGAGCTTACCTATCCCACTTAGCTCACAGGGTTGTTGAGATGTTCTAATGGGAGAAGGGATGCACAACACCTTCACCTAGCAGCACTCCATAAATGATTATCATTGCTATATCCCCACCTAACTCTAACTGAATGAGGTTCAGTTGCTGCCAAACGTTTTTGCACCACAGGAGTGGATACAGTGACTGCAAATGCAAGTTTCAGGAAGTCTCACCCTAGAGAGATAGTCAAGAAAAGTCCAAAGTTCTGATGGGCTCTATTTCCCATCTCCTTACTTGGTAAGGAGTCTTGGGCATATAATGCAACCTCTTAATTTCTTTGAAAAATCCCCTTGTGAGTTCAACAGAGCTCTGAAGAGTATGTCCCAGAGTCTGGTCCAGGCTAATTTCATCCCTGGATGCTAGGGCCAAAGGCACCAAATCCAACCTGCAAATCCATCTTTACATGGCAGGTCTCAACAGGCTGCAGATTGGAAGTGAATTTCTGGGCTCACTACTTTGTGTCCTCTTCTGTGGATCATACCTGCATATTGAATCCCTCTGATGGGTCTTAAAGAGGTCCAGCAACCACGTAGAAAGTCTCAGATTAGTGAGTCTGGAAGAAACCTCAGACATAAGCTTAACTCTGCAGCAGAATACCCTCCAGGGACCCCCACAACCCTCAGGGTGAGGTCCAAATGCCGATCACATTCTGTGCAACCCTCCACCTGGCCTACATTTTCCTCCATGTCCCACAATCCAGTCCTAACCTCTTTGTTGCTTCAGAGCCTGCCCAAATGATGTTCATCTCTCTGAAATGCTCCTCCATCTCATCCCACCCCCATCTTTTGCTGGCCAGCTCCTCCTTATCCTTCAGACTCACCCTAAACAACTTTCCTCAAACAGGCTTTCCTGACACCTCAAACTTGGTCACACCTTCCCACAGTACAATATATTTCCCACTTCCTAAAATGCATCACCTTAAAATTATTTTTTTAGTCTTAGTCTAATTTGTGTCCTATAAATTCAAAAGGACATGGAGTATATTTGATTTATTCTCATAGTCCCCCAGTGACCTAGCACAAATCTTGGCACAAACTGAACACTAAAAGAACAATTGTTAAATTATGTTGAACCATCTGCTCCACCTCCCTCGTCTTACAGAGAAACCTGATGGGGACCCAGAGAGGTGAAGAAACGCCCCAAAGCTACCATACATCTTTGGTTGCAGCCAAGAATTAGAATCCAGCTTTCCCAACAACCAGTCCCAGGGTCCTTTCCCATGCCAGCCGCCCTTTTCTGACAGTACTTAACTCCCATTTGTCACAATCTCTGCACTTAAACAAGATTAGTTCCAGACATGGATCATGATTTAGTTTGGATTGTCCAACATCCGACTTCTCCATTCTGTATGAGGATAAACTGGGAAAACTGCTACTTCTCAATCTCTTATGGACATGCTGAGACTGTTATCTGAACAGCACACAGCTAAGCACGTAGTTAACATGTAGGAGCATACACTACCCCCACTGCTTTGTTCAGCGCCTTGAAAAAGTAAATGCCACATGACAATATCCCTTTGGTGTAACTGTTGAAATGGCCTTCTCTCCCCAGTGAGAAAACATCCCAAATGAGTGCAAGGTTCCCTTCAGTGGTGTCATTTTCAGTGAAGCTTGCTGGTGTCATTTGCAGTTAGGGGTTCATTGGTCAA
Source organism: Aselliscus stoliczkanus (assembly GCA_033961575.1). Lineage (NCBI taxonomy): Eukaryota > Metazoa > Chordata > Mammalia > Chiroptera > Hipposideridae > Aselliscus > Aselliscus stoliczkanus. Next base: position 72,537,372 of record CM066738.1, on the reverse strand, counting down.
AAGTGTTTTCCAGGGATGTGCACAATGGAAGCCATTAGAGAGCTACTCAGAGCCGCCTGCTAGCCCAAAAGTTTAATCTACTATATTAGCTGTAATGTTGGAAGGCAGCTGCTAAAACAGAGGAAAGACAAGAAAGCGAGAGTGACAGATTTGTACAAACACACTTGCATAAGGTTTTAACAAGAGCCCCAGTGATGGATTTAATATAATTATAGCATTAACAATCTCTTCCAGTTTACTAAAAACATCTTTAAAATCCTTTAGATAATGAAAGGATCTGAAAAGAATATTCAGTAAACTTGTATGCCTCCACTGTAAGTTACAGTCGTAGAATTCTATCATCACTTTTATTTTTATTTGGGGTGGATCGGGGAGCTCATCATTCTTGGGATGACTTTCCATATCATTTCTCAGCTGGACAGTTTCATACATGAATCCCAGAGCATGGTGACATTCTTCTTTAGAAGGCATGGGGTAGTGCAGGAAATTCTCATCTCTACAACCAATATCATCAAAAGTAAATTAGGACTTAAAAAAAAAGAGGGTCATTATGAAGAGCCGCAGATTCACACTGGTCTCTCTGATGAATTATAGTATGTCATCTGTGCCCATAACTCTATGTTAGAAAGCAGCCAATGCAATATCTGCAGTCCTAATTACAGACTTTGATCCCAACTTGCCCGTTAGAACAGAAAAGTAGATTTGCTCTTTATATTTTATATCTCCAAATGTTTCAGAGTGAAGAGATGAGAAAGTATATTGAATCCTTCGGTTCGCTCTTTATCCATCTCTAAATGGGATCTTAGGACTTTCTGTGCTTACCTCGCCTTTTATCCAGCTTGCAGTGTGGCTCATCTGCAAGCACAAATTACCTCACCAAAGTATTCTTAGGAGAAATAATTAGCCACATGCCCCTCCTCCACACACTCCCCCTCATTCCTCTGGAGGCCTAGATGCCTGACATAAATCATTTAGTCCTGAGCCCTTGCACACACCTTTCCCACTGGATTCCATAATTGGCAAAGTAGTTGCCAACTGGGTTTTAAGTGATTTGAAATTGTTTTCCATCCAGTCTTGCTGATAGCAAAAGGTTTCCCCTTTACCTCAAGCATGAGTTACAGTAACATGATTGAATGTAACCAGTTATTCAGTTCAAGCTGTGATTCTGATACAGTATAGACAATATGAATTCCCCAGAGCTCAGTGGGGCCATCTCAACGGTCCGTTTAAATCCAATTCAATTATACTCACTATGGTTCTTAGACTTTCTTAGGTATGTTTGCAACAGCCCTCAGGGTTGAATGTGAGACTGGTATTCATCTAGGACTTTTAAATTAGGTCTCAGGTGTCATCATTCTAAATGAATTATTACAGTGGTGTGTTCACACTGCTGTAGTTGAAGTTATGTTAGCATCTCCTCTCAACCATTTTAATCCACTGTGGAACAGAACTTGTCATGTAAGGTCTCTGCCAGAGAGTGACTTTTTTCTTGAAACTCAGTTTTTAAAATAATTGGTCTACCCAGTAAACACTGTGATATGCATTTTTTGATGGAGAGGGAATTAGACCACCTTAACTTTTCTGGATTTTTTTTGTTGGTTTTTATGTTTTACTTTGTAAATCAACACATGAAAGAATACCTCTCTTAATTTGAATTTTCTCACATTTAATAGTTTGGGTCTTGAATGCATCCCTATTTGGGGGTATTCTTTCAGGGGTGGGGAGTCAAACTTAAAAGGAAGTTAATATATTCTTTTATTCAAAATGTTCTGCCATCTGCCTCTATAATCTCTCCTTGTGAAACTTCAAGTAGCATTTTCTTCTTTCTTTTAATTTCCCAGGCTTTATACAAGCCCCAATCATGACATCAGCAAGCACGTGGGAACATCTGTCAGTAGGTAGTTATTTCGGACACATTAAAAAGCACATGCTCATTTTCCCATGCTAGATTTGCCTAACAATCTATAGCTTCAAGTATATAGTGACAATGACATTAATACCAGAGTAGAGGGATCAGCCAACCTAATGGAGAAAGCACTCTATGCATATGCCATCAATACAAATCACATGCTGGGGCAAAAATAAAATAATTACAGGACCTATTTTTCTTTATTCAGGCAATTCAGATACTGTGGCAGTGTTCCAAGTTCCCAAAAACCAAGGGGTGGCAGTAATCCGCCTCACTCTGAAAATATGTGCAAGAAAGAGTTTAAAACAACAGAGCCATGAAATTCAGAACAAAGCAACAACAGGTGAGCAGATTAAATGGGGTACTAATTAGTTAGTATATAAATCAGAAACACAAAAAGTGAACATATTCAGAGTTTATTATTTGTTTCCAATGAAAGAAAATCTGAATTGGCAATTTTATATTTCTATACACTATTTCTCTAATTATACCTGTGACTTTTCTTTATAAAGCATAAAAAGGAGGTAATATTTTGCAGTTATATGGTAAATTTGAATAATATACCCAAACTGAGCGTTCAGGTCTACCAACAACTCAAGACACCTGAACTATGCAAAGAGACTATAACACTCTATCCATACACAATGCTATGTTTATTATTTTTAGTCATCACTATAAAGTCTTAAGCAAAACCATTATAGCCCTCATAGTTTACCTATGAAATACATGCACACTAGAGCGAGTGGTGAAAGAAGTATTCTCCAATTGCTTAAAGTGACTGAAATGATGGCCCAAACACTACTAATTTCAGTGTTGAAAATGACTTGCTGATGTTTTGAATGGGTGGTCTGGCTATTTTTATTTCATAAATATATATTTTTAAGAATTCATGTACATTAAGGTTAATATTCACCAAGCTAAACTTCCTATTTTGATTTTAGGTTTCTCTGATGGGATTTAGATAATTAATCAAACTAATCCTATCACTTTGCCCTTGCAATTCCCCGTTCATGAAAAGCTCTTCCCCCAGATAGTTGCATAGTTTTCTCATCATTAACATCAGAGCTCAGCTCAGATATGATCTCCAGAGACTGCTTTCCTGACCACCCTAGCCACCCAGACCCCTTCTCACTGTCACACTCTATCCCATTACCCTGGTTCATATTCTTTGTTGTTTTTTTTCTTGTTTTTTTTTTTTGAGGGCAGTGTCACTGGCCCTTATATATGGGACCGAACCGGGGCCGCTGGCTTCCCAAGCCAGCGCTTAACCACCGCGCCACTCGGCCGGCCCCTTTGTAGACTTATTACCTGAAATGACCTTTTTTATTTATGTGCTGATTTGAGTAGTCTCTTCCCTATTCAAATTTGCACAGGAAATTTGTCTTTTTCATCTCTGTATTCCTAATGTTCAGATAGTACCTAATACACAACAGTAAATGAATTAGTGAATGAATGAATGAGGCACTTACACACACACACACACACACACACACACACACACACACACACAGTGATAAGAATTCAAGTCAAATTTTTCTGACAAATTTATCCATGCTTTTCTAATATGAAATATGGATCTATTTTTCAAAAGGAAGAATTGGAGAGTTGGCACTATCAAAGATAGAAATGAAATGTGTAAATAATGTGATATAAAAGGCATTTCTTACCATGTAGGATGGTCAAAGAACAAAAGGAACAATATGGACCACTCAGTGATGCAGGACATTGAATTCCTAGGTTATTATCTTGGTTTTTGTAGTGTTGGAATCTGGCTGGGTATCTGTCTGTAGCTAAAATTGAGTATCCAGTAGACACTCAATGAACACAAAGGAAAGTCAGTCCTATGGGAATTTCTAATTCCAGCATTACAGAAGACTAGATATCTCAGAAGAGAAAACTGAAAAATACTGAATAAATTATAAAAGCAGTTTCTTCTTAAATTGCAGTGAAATATACATAGCATAACCATTTTTAAACGTATAGTTTAATGGAATTAAGTACATTCACATTGTTAGGCAACATCATCACCATCCATCTCCAGAACTTTTTCTTCACATTCCCAAACTGAAACTTTGTGCCCATTAAACAACTCCCCATCCCCACTCCCCATCCCTGGCCCCTGGTAACCACCAATCTACTTTCTGTCTTTATGAATTTGACAACTGTAGGTCCCTCATATAAGTGGAATTATACAATATTTGTCCTTTTGTGACTGGCTTATTCACTTAGCATAATGTCTTCAAGGTCCATCGATGTTGTAGCATGTGTCTGGAGTTCCTTTTTAATTTTTAAAGCTCAACAATATTCCATTGTACATATATACCACATTTTACTTATCCATTCATCTGTTATGGACACTAGAGTATTTCCACCTTTGGACTATTGTGAATAATGCTGCTATGAAAATGGGTGTACAAATATCTGTTGAACTCCCTGTTTTTAATACTTTTAAATATATAAGTAGAAGTAGAATCATATGTTACTTGAATTACATGGTAATTTAATTTATATGGTAGTTAATATTTTTAATTTTTGAGGAATTGCCATATGGTTTTCCATAGCAACTGCACCATTTTATATTCCCGCCAACAGTGCACAAGGATTCCAATTTCTCCACAACCTCATCAGCCTTTCTTTGTTGTTTTGTTTTTGTTTTAATAGTAGCCATCCTAATGGATGAGATCGTATCTCATTGTAGTTTTGATTTGCATCTCCCTCTTATTAGAGATGTTAAGCATCTTTTCATGTGCTTTCTGGACATTTTTATATCTACTTTTAGGAATATTTAAATTCTTTACCCAGTTTTAATCAAGTTGTTTGTTTTCTATTGTTGAATTATAGGAGTTATTTATATATTCTTTATATGTAGTGTAGAAGTATATACATATATTTATAATATATTTTATATATCTTTATAAATTATCAGATATATGATATGCAAATATTTCTCGCATTCAATGGGTCATATTTTTACTATGTTGATTGTGTCCTTAAAAGCACATAAGTTTTTAATATTGATATAGTAAAAACATTTTTAAAATGCATGCCAAGCTGGTGAGACCTTAAATACCTATCCAATGAGAAACCTCAGATTCAAAGATGTAACCAAGTTCTCAGACCATGGTTTGCCTAGGGGACATATGTATGTTCCTGTATGTTTAGATCTTGGGTCTTACCCACCATAGGTAGCAAAAAAAAGGGGGATATATCTTAAAGTTGAGACTCCCAAAAAGTGACACTTTTGGTGGGTGTGTTTTTTAAAAAAGCTTTCTGAGAGAAAGATGGTGGGAATATTTGTTTGTCTTATCCTTATCTCTGGTTAGGGCATAAAAAAGAAGATTTTCCCCCCAATAAGTCCTAAAATAAGGCCATTTTCATGCCTGTTTGGGGCTAGAATTCACAACAATAGAGCCCAAGAAATCTCAAAAAATTTAGTTTAAAATAGTCTTGATCATGGAATCCACAAATCCTCTCTGGCAAAGCACAGTTTTAGACCTCAAAGAACAAATAAAATTGCCAAGAACATGAGTTCATAATCACTGTACACATGTGAAAACAATCACAAGTAGGAGTCAGCAGAAACAGCAAACCATAAATATTAGAATCACAAACCTGCAGATGTTGAAATAGTAAAATAGTGACTAGGAACTCAATATGCTTAAATATTTGGAGAATTTTAAAAATGTTTTTAAAGTTATGGTGAAGATTAAGATGCTATCAAAGGTTACCTAGTTGAACCAAAGCCCTACAACTAAGGACCTACAAAAGAAACCACCTCAAGACTGATAGGAGGGGCAGAGATGTAAAATGTGTTGGTCCCCCCACAACACATGCACACACAGGTATGACTATTAAAGGTCAAGAGGAATATTTTGGCTGCAGAAGTGCCCACTGGAGGAGCAAGGGATCCCAGAACCACACCAGGCTCCCCATCCCAGGGTTCCAGTGCTGGGGAGAGAAGTCCTCATAATTTCTCACTGTAGAAAATAGCAGAGATTGTGGCTGAGTGAGACAGAGGGCAGCTGCAGTCCCAGGTACTCCTCTTAAAGGGCCTACACACAGACTTACAGACAATGACAACCCACTTGCTTTGAGTTCCAGCACTGGGGCAGCAGCTCAAAAAGCATCAGGGCCATACAGGGAGGAATGGAGTTGTTTGGCTATAGGACGAGGGCTGGAGGGGCAGCGTTCTCCCAGAGGGAGAGGCTAGGGGGAGACATTGTTCCTTTCTTGAGCCCTCTCTTTCTGCTGGTGTGCAGACACAAGTAGCTGCCATATCTGAGTTTCCATCAACCTGACTAAAACTGTTTGTTCACCCTGCCCTAGTGATTCTGAGACCTTGCCCTACACAACTTTCAGGCATACCCAAATCACTTCTAGTTGCTTTTTCATACAAACAGCTTCAGACTCTGGCACATGCTTCAGACTTTCCTGAAATCTCTCGAAGATTAACAAAATCCAAAGAAGCAGCACCTGGCTTCAGCATGTCTTGTATCAACGGCTTAGCGGCCCCAAGCCTGGCACTAGCAACAGTTGGCCTCAGTTCATGGCTTAGCCTCTCAAGACACTTCCAAGCCCAGTGTGGTAGTAGCCATCTGTGGATTGCTTTGTGGCTCATGCCAGGTGGCCAGCAGGGCATGGCTGCAGCTGAAATTGGCCTGCAGTGGGTCCCCTCCCAGGAGACCCTGGAGCTGGCATGCCCAGTGGCAAGCCTTGAACCAAACCAGAACATCATCCAGCTGCCTCCAAGGATGACAGACCCAAAGGACAGACTGGGCAGGAATCAGAGACCTGCTAAAGTGAATCCTGCTCTGTAGAGTCAGCCCCTGCACAACAACTCTTTCACTGTAGTCATGGCCAGTCCTCACAACCAATCGGCCTGAGGGTCAATCCTCCCCACTGATGTGCAGATAGCAACCAAGGCTCAATTACAACAGGAAGACACATACAACCCACACAAGGAACACACCTGGAGCACCCGGCTCTGGTGACCAGGGAGAATGTGCCACTGGGCCCCACAGGACACCTACTACATAAAGCCACTCTACTAAAACCGAAGACATAACAGCTCTAACTATTACATAGAAACAAACATGGAGAGGCAGCCAAATGGAGAGAAAAATAAAATGTCCCAAATAAAAGAATAAAACAAAGCTCCATAAAAAGAACTAAATAGGACTGGCTGAGTGGCGCATTGGTTAAGAGCTGGTTTGGGATGCTAGCAGCCCAGATTCGGATCCCACATATGAGGGCCAGTGACACTTCCCTCTACAGCTAACAACAGCTCCACCTAGAGCTGGACTGTGCGAGCCCCAGTGACAGTGTAGGCTGTAGCCCCTGCTGCAGTGGGCTGCCATAGGCTACAGTGAGTGGCCGGCAGCCAGCATGAGCGGCTGGCAGCCAGTATGAGTTGCCAATAGCCACGGTGAGCAACCATCCAGAGGCCGGCGACCGATCTGCCTCATCCAGGAAGAGTGCAATGATGATACCAACATGGGCCAGTGAAGCAACATCCTCCACAAGTAGACTGAAGAACAAAAGTACAGCAACTTGTCTGTTCCCCTCCCCCAATTCCCCAATAAAATCTTTAAAAAATAAAAAATAAAATAAGATAATATCACAAAAATCAAGGATTCCTCCTATTAAAAAAAAAAAGAACTAAATAAAATAGAGACAAGCAATCTACCAGACACAGAGCTCCAAACACTGGTTATAAGGATGCTCAGTGATCTCAGGGAGAATTTCACTAATGAGATACAAACATAAAAATTGAGATAGAAAACATATAGAAGAACCAGAAGTGAAGAACAGAAATGAATAACATAATAACTGAAATGAAGAATACATTACAGGGAATCAACAGATTAGAGCATCAAAACAGTGATTTAGAAGATAAGATAGCATAAAATACCCAATCAGAACAACAAAAAGAAAAAAGAATCAAAAAAACTGATGGCAGTTTAAGGGGTCTCTGGGACAACATCAAGCATATCAATATATGCATCATTGTGGTACCAGAAAGAGAAAAAAGAGAAAGGGGAATTGAAAACCTATTTGAAGGAATAGTGATGGAAAACTTCCCTAACTTAGTGAAGGAAATGGATATTTGGGCCCAGAAAGTGCAGAATCCCAGACAAGATGAACCTAAAAAGGGCCACACCAAGACACATCATAATTAAAATCCCAAAAGTTACAGACAAAGAGAGAATCTTAAAAGCAACAAGAGAAAAGCAATTAGCTCCCTACAAGGGAGCTCCCATAATAAAACTGTCAGCTGATTTCTCAACAGAAACTTTGCAGGCCAGAAGGAGTTGGCATGAAAACCATGCCAATATTGAAAGTGATGAAAAGCAATCATGATCACTCTACCCAGAAAAGCTTTCATTTAAAATCAAAGGATGAATAAAATGCTGTCCAGACAAGAAAGAGCTAAAGGAGTCATCATCACCAAACCAGTATTACAAGAAATGCAAGAGGGACTTTTTTAAGATGAAAAAAATAAAATAAAAAATATCAATAATAAAATGACAATAACTACATAACTATCAACAGTTACTTTCAGTATACATGAATTAGATGCTCTGATCAAAACATACAGGGTGGCTGAATGGATAAGAAATGCATATGCTGCCTACAAAAGACTCACTTCAGATCAAAACACACACAGATGGAAAGTAAAGGGATGGAAACAGATATTTTATAAAAATGGAAACAAAACAAACAAACGAAAAGCTGGGGTAACAATAGTTATACCAGACAAAAGAGACTGTAAAACAAAGGCTATAACAGGTGACAATGAAGGACCTAGTAATCCTACTCCCAGTATTTATCAGAAGAAACCCAAAACACTACACCAAGGGAACATGTGCACCCATATGTTCATTGCAGCATTGTTTACAATTGCCAAGCTATGAAGGCAACCTGGGTGTCCCTAAATGGATTAATGGATACAGAAAATGTGGTAATATATACAATGGAATATTACTCAGCCATAAGGAAATAATGAAATCTTGCCAGCTGCAACAATATGAATGGACCTAGAGGGCACTGTGCTTAGTGTAGTAAGTGAGAAAGAGAAAGACAAATGTCGTATGATTTCACTTATAAGTGGAATCTAAAGAACAAAATAAACGAAGCAGAAATAAACTCATAGATACAGAGAACATTTTGTTGGTTGCCAGATGGGAGGGGGTTTGGGGTAAGTGAAAAGGGGAAGCAGTTAAGTACAAATTGGTTGTTACACAGTAGTCATGGGGATGTAAGGTATAGCATAATGAATAGAATCAATAATATTGCAATAACTATGAGTATGTATGGTGTCAGATAGGTACTAGATTTATCAGGGCAATAGATGGGAGAGGGGTTGGATCAGGGTGAAAAAGGTAAAGGGATTAAGAAATACAAATTGATAGTTACAAAATAGTCATGGGGATTAAAGTAAAGCATGGGGAATATAGTCAATGATATGGTGATAAATATACATAATGCAAGGTGACTATTAGACTAATCAGGGGATTACTTCTTAAATTATTTAAATATCTAACCACTATGTTGTATACCTGAAATTAATATAAAATAATATTAAATGTCAAAAAACTTAAAATAAAAATAAAAAACAATAATTATATTAAATGTCAACTGTAATTGACAATTTTTAATAGGTGAAGGAGAATAAGAAGTTCAAAATTCCAGGTATAAAACAAATAAGTCTTGGAAATGTAATATATAGCATAGGAAATGTAGTCAATAATATTGTGATAACATGGTACGGTGTCAGATGGATGCTGGGCTTATCATGGTGATTACTTTTTAGATATATAAATGTTGAATAACTATGGTGAACCCCTAAAACAATATAATATTGTGTGTTAGCAATATTTTAATAAAAATCTTTAATTTAAAAAAAAATAAATAAATCAAATCAGAGTTTCAGAAAAAGAAATTAGAGAAAATGAGTGAGAAAAAAATATCCCGAACTGGAAAATATCTACCTCCTCTCAGATTCAGAAAGCCCAATGAATCTCACAAAGGATAAATAAAAATAAAATTCATTAATCACATCATACAGATGTGCACCAAAATCAAAGCAAAGATCTTTAAAACAACCAGAAAGAAAAGACAGTTTACCTGCAGTTTAATTCATGGCAAGCAACAATGAAACCCAGAAGTCAGGTATCTTCAATGTACCAAGAACAAATGCAGTAGTCCCCCTTTATCCATGATTTCGCTTTCTGTGGTTTCAGTTAACCACGGTAACCATGGTCCAAAAATATTATATGAAAATCCCAGAAATTAACAATTCACAAGTTTTAAGTTGTATGTGCCATTTTGAGTAGTGTGATAAAATTGTGTGATGTCCAGCTGTGTCCCAACCCAGAAAGCGAGTCTCACTTTTCCAGCATCTCCACACTGTATACTCTCCCCACCCACTCAGTAGCTGTCTCTATCATCAGATAGACGGTGCTTGTGTTCAAGTCACTGTTACTTGACTTAAGAATGGCCCCAAAGTGCAGGAATAGTGATGCTAGTAATTCAGGTAGGCCAAAGAGAAGCCAGAAAGTGCTTTTTTTAAGTGAAAAGGTAAGCACAGTACAAAAAAATTTGAAAGAGAGACCACATTCAAATAGTTTGTATTACAGTATTATTATTTTCTTTTATTAGTAGTTATTGTTACTCTCTTACTGTGCCTAATTTATAAATTAAACTTTATCACAGGTATGTATGTATGGGGGAAAAAACATAGTATTTATAGGATTTGATACTCGCGATGATTTCAGGGATCCCATGGGGGTCTTGGAACTCATCACACACACACCCCAGCAGAGAATGGGGAGACTACTGTAACTCTGAATCTATAATTTTAAAGATTATCAAGACTAAGATCAAATAAATACATTTCCCAAGAGAAAAAAAACAACCAAGGCATTTCTCACCAACTGATTCTCATAAAATGAAATTCTAAAGCATATATTTCAGGAAGAATAAAAAATTATACCACAGAAGCATCTGGGATGCAAGAAGGCAAGAAAGAATAGCAGTGGAGGGGAGGGAGAGAGGGGAAGATCAATAACTGTCTAAAACAATAAAAAGTCTAATTTGTGGAGTAAAAAACATTCAAAATGGAGGCAAAATTACCAAACAACAATAGTATGTAAGGTAGGAGGAGATAACCAGAGTTAATCTTCTTCAATTTGGGGTGTCTAACAGGACAGCAACAATAATAAATGTAGGCTATATGATAAGTTACATATGCATGTGAAAATTTCTAAAGTAAACACTAAAAGAATGGAAATTGTACATATAACTTACAAACCGGTAGAGAGGGAAAAATGGAATGAGAATAGAAAAAAAAATGTTAATCATAAGAAGGGGGACAAGATTAAAGGCGGACAAAATGTCTTTGAATAGGGGCTGGCCAAGTGACTCAGCTGGTTAAGAGTTGACTTGGGAGCACGAGCTCTGAGCATCAAGTCCACCTGTTTGGTTCCCATATGGGCCAGTGACGCTGTGCCCTCTATATAGCAAAGATTGTGAACAACAGCTTGACCTGAAGCTGGGCTACTGTGAGTGGCCAGCGACCATGTAGGCTGCAGCCCCTACTGCAGTGGGCTGCCATGAGCTACCGTGAGTGGCCAGCAGCCAGTGTGAGTGGCCGGCAGATGGCATGAGTTGCCATGAGCCTCCAGGAGCCACCAGGAGCAGCTTTCCAACAGCTAGGGAGCAACTGCCTCAGCCGGGAAGAGTGCAATGATCATAATGGCAACATGGGCCAGTGAAACGGTGTCCTCCACAACTAGACTGAAGAACAAAAGGACAGCAACTTGCCTGTTCCCCTCCCCCAATTCCCCAATAAAATCTTAAAAGAAAAAAAAAAATGAAAGAATTGCACATATAACCCTTTCTTTGTTTAAAAAAAAATTGTGTATATGTAGTTGATTAGACTCACACATAAACACACACATCTATATAAAATGCATGGAAAAAATCTTGGCCACATGGGAGGCTCTTTATAACTTTATGCGTTTTGCATTTTTGGAAATTGTTTATATAATAACCATGCATTCCTTTTATTATTAAAAAAATAAAAATACAGAAACTTAAAAAAAAGCATGTAAAGGGTTTGAGGGACTATAAACAGATAAAAACAAATGGAAATAAGATGAAGTCACTGAAAGGAATTAAGTAAAAGATGGCATAAGGAGACAGAAAAAAAAGTGAGAAATTGGGAAACAGAAACACCAAAAGGTTATATAAATGTTGCTCCTATTTAACTTTCGTGATTTTTTTTTAAGTCTCTTTTATTTACTGTTGGTTTTGTTTTTTTGTTTATTAAATGTCTGCTGGTATGTTGCCAAAGCTCTAGACTTCTCTGCAGCTAATTAAGACCCTTGTCTGGATTGGGACCCTGGAGATAAAGGTCAGAACTGCTGGTGGGACTCTCAATGGTTTTAACCATTGTTCTTTGCACTTCTAAAAGCTTAACTCCTCAACTGCCAACCTGAAAAATGGTGTCATGCTTTCACTTGACAAATAGCGCCCTTCCCCATGCCCCACCCCATTTCAATCATTGCCCATTGTTTAACCCCTCAGTAATTCATTGAACCCCTTAGAGTGAATTTACAGGTCGGTTTCTTGCAGCATTGGTATTTTCCAAAGATAATGCTGCCTAGGCACATCATTTCCTCTCTCCTACTGGTTAACACCAGGACCCTGATTTCCCAAACTGCCATAGCTTTTTCAAGATTAAAAGCCCTGAGAGGAAGGTGTTAATCAGAGCAACAACTAAAACAACTGAACTCTCCTTACTGTCTCAAAGCCTGAAGTAAAAGCAGCCTGAAAATATTCAGTGGCTCCCAAAAAAAAAAAAAAAAAGTTATGAAAACTGAACAAAGAAATGGGCAGGAAAGGCCTAGGCAGGAAATGAGGTAATGAGTCATATAAATCCTAAAGTCTACCAATGTGTTGTTAAGAAGGAAATGAAAGAAAATGAAGGTACCGCTTTGTCCTGCTTAATTTATAGCAAAATACCAAAACATTCTGCTAATGTAATTTTCAGGAGATTCAGTTGCACAATTAGTTATTAAGTTCTCAAAAGAAAATAGGAATTAATGGTATGGGTAGTTAAATTTTGGCCTAAAATTATTGTAGCCAAAATCACTTTATTTTTTAGCTAATGAAAAATAATGTGATCCCCTATTGAAGGCATCTTAAAAGGCTCCTTAGAATTTACAATTCTCTTGATCTCAAAACTACTTGGCCCTTTTATTTCAGTGCTGTGGCCCCAATATATCAAACTATCTCTATTTGCTTCAAGTGCATGGAGTATTCATCTCCTTGAATAGCTTTTTACATAGGCAGAATAGACAGGTGCCTAATATTGGGATTGCAGGGGTTCCCTGAAATCTCCTAAGAATGTCTTCTGCATCCAGATTCTAAAACACTGTCAGTGAAGAGACATACAGCTTAGCCAGAATTTGGAATTAAGAAATTTCTTTTTCTTCAGGTCTCCTTTAAAAATGCAAACATTATAAGAGGAATAACATACAAGTCACTAACATTATAGCTTGAATTAATTAATCAGGGATGTCAATTACCTGAGACCTGGGGTAAAACCCCTTCATCATTCTGAGCTTTAGTAAAAGATGAGGTGGTTGGGCTATATCCAAATGTCTTCATCACGAATAAGGGTTTAGGTGAGAAGAGAAAGGAATTCCTAGAGAGGATATTTGTCATAGCACCCACCACACTTGGACCACCTCCACATCTTCCTACATCTTCATCCCCCTGCCCACCAAATCTGCCACACCCGGACTAAAGCTAAGAAATCTCAGAGGTTACTTCCAGCAAAAGCACTCTACAGCTTCTATGCTTCTAGAATATGATTCAAGGGTTTCTAACTATCTATAGTTATGGGCTTCTTTGGTTATCCAATGAACACTAACCAATGAAAGCTGTTATGAATTAGTGTAACTTTAGCTGCTTTAAAAATTGTGCAGTGGCTCAAAAACAACAGAAGTTTATTTTTCACTCACTTGAAGTCCAAAATAGGTGTTCCTACTTAGCAGATGGCTCTGCTCTAAGTGGTGATTCAGAGACCCAGGCTCTTTCCCATCTATGGTTCTGTCATCTTCAGCGTATAGCTTCCAAGTTCACTGCACTCTTAGGCATTGAGCTGGAAGAAAGGGAATGATGGGAGATAGATTAAAAGCCAGGCCTAGAAGCTGCATGCAAAACCTCCCTGAATCCCTTCCATGTATGTATTTTGGGGTTTGGGCCCATGAAGTTAAAAATCTCCTGGCTTAGATCCTTTCTTTCCTAAATAGCAGTGGCTTAAGACCTGAGCACTTGATGCATAGGGCACACTAAAAGGGGCAAGAGATTCAGAAAAGAGAAATGAAGAAGGACAAAGCCACACTCTAACCTCAGGATTTTATATAGGCCAGCTTCTTTAAATCCAGGCAAGGGGTAAATAATGAATAGTCCTATACTTCAAAGGAGTTTTCAGCCCTTGCTTATAAGATTTTAGATGATAGATAGATGATAGATATAGATAGATAGATAGATAGATAGATAGATAGATAGATAGATAGATAGATATAGAAATAGAGATACACGTACCAGGGGTGCCAAAAAAATGTATACATATGACTTGTATTCATCTTTTGTTATTGGTATATATTAAGTATTACAATTTTAACAGTTTTTCCTTTCTTAAAATGTGTATACATTTTGGCACCCTTATATATATTTTAGTTTTATATAGTTTTAGTTATCAAATATATGTAAATCATATGCATTTATATATTTTTCACCTAGACAGCTTATGTGGTAATAGTAATGATAATTTCACTTTCATGAACTTGTTCACTGCCTACAATATTATAATTTATAAGAAATATATATATATTTTTCTGTTTTTCATTGCAAATATGCATCATGACTTTTCCGACAAATATATATATATATATATATATATATATATATATATATATATATTTGGTCATTCAGATGATCCAAATGTATTTCTCAGATATATTTGCTCTTTATCCACAGCTCTTGGCTCACAGCTCCCAAATCCCTCAGGATTTCCTGAGTGATGAGAGGAACAATGGTATCTCTTATTATGTTAATGAGGTAACGCTTGGACCCCACCGAAAGATGGGGGCTGGTTGCCAGTGGGAGCTATCCATGTAGTTACAGAATTGGAACTGTCAATCCTACACCCTGATATCTAGAGAGGGGATAGGAGCTTGAGGTTGAATCAATCCGCAATGGCCAATGACTCAGTCAATCATGTCTATGTAATGAAGCCTCCATAGAAACCCAAAAAGACAGCTCATTGGTCCTTTTCAGAGACCCAGAACACTTCCACATGCTGGTGCCGCTGTGCCAGGTCCCAAGCCCCACAAGGACCTTGCTTGCCGCCTACGTATGTATTTTGCTGTGTATAATGTGCACCCATTTTTTTTAAAGATTTTTATTGGGGAATTGGGGGAAGGGAACAGCGTTGGGGAATCGGGGAAGGGGAACAAGACAAGTTGCTGTCCTTTTGTTCTTCAGTCTAGTTGTGGAGGACGTTGCTTCACTGGCCCATGTTGGTATCATCATTGCGCTCTTCTCAGATGAGGCAGATCAGTCACCGGCTTCTGGATGGCCGCTCACAGCAGCTCTTGGCAGCTCACACCAGATGCCAGCCACTCACACTGGCTGCCGGCCACTCACTGTAGCCTATGGCAGCCCACTGCAGCAGGGCTGCAGCTATGCAATCCCGGGGACTCATAGCAGCCCAGCTCCAGGTGGAGCTGTTGTTCATCATCTTAGCTGTAGAGGGCAGTGTCACTGGCCCTCATATGTGGGATCCGAACCGGGGTCGCTGGCGTCCCAAGCCAGCTCTTAACCAACGCATCACTCAGCCGGCCCTGTGCTCCCATGTTTTTGAACCAAACTTTCAGGGAAAAGAATCCCTCGTTTTAATTTTTTAATTCAAATTTTATTTGTTTACATTTAGGTATTTATCTTTGTATTATAAAGGAATTTTAGTATTTGGGTTTTTGGGGTTTTTTTTAAATTTTTTTTGGGAAATTGGGGAGGGAAACAGGGTTGGGAAATTGGGGAAGGGGAACATTGTCTTTTTCCAGGACCCATCAGCTCCAAGTCAAGTCAAGTTGTTGTCCTTCAATCTTAGTTGTGGTGGGCGCAAGCTCAGCTCCAAGTCCAGTGGCCACTTTCAATCTAGTTGTGGGGGGGGGTATAGTCCACTATCCACGAGGCAGTCGAACTGCCAACCTTGCTGTTAAGAGCATATGATCTCACTAGCTCAGTGGCAGCTCAGCTCAAGGTGCTGAGTTCAGTCTTTAGTTTCAGGCGTAGCCCACCATCTCGAACAGGCAACCTTGTTCTTAGGAGCATGTGCTCTCACCAGCTGAGCCATCCTGCCACCAGTTGGCGGCTCAGTGGCAGCTCAGCTCAGGTGCAGCTCACTGGCCCATGTGGGAATTAAACCGGTGACCCTGTTGCTCAGAGCTCACTCTCTAATCAACTGAGCCACTTGGTCGGCCCCTTAGCATTTGTTTTTTAATATATTATGGTACAGAAATTTTATGTAACAAATAATTACAAAACACAAGAATAGATACAAGGTACAATAAATTTTATGTACCGGTAACAAATTTACGATATTTATGCATCATAGAAGGCCAAGAACTTTTCATTGTTGTAAGTTCATAGTAAGTTCAACAAAACCAATTATCATACATATTCCAGGGTATTATTTTGCATACAGATATTGTTATTGATTTCTAGAGTTACACTTTTAACTCATAAGCATAAATAAAAGAATTAAAAACATTTATATAGATACAGAATTAGTACTATCCATTATAATGCACATCCTTATTTTTCCCTCACAAATTTGGGCAAAGAAGGGTACATTATACACTATAAAATACAGTGTCTCTTCATCTGGCTGTTGATTCACATCTTTTAATATCCTTTATCTTGGAATTAAGACATTTCCTCTTCTTCCAGGTCTTCTTTAAAAATCTGGTGGGTAAACAGATTTTCCTGAGTCCTGTGAACTGTTCTAGCACATTAATCAAACCCAAAGAGAGAGTTGTGGGAACCTGTGATTTACAGCGAATCGGTCAGGAATATAAGTAACAACCTGGACTTGCAATTGGCATGCTGAGTTGAAGGGAGTCATTGGAACCTCCAATTTGTAGTCTGCCAGTCACAAGCTCTGGTAACAACCTGGGTTGTTACTCAGGTGTCTGAAGTGGAGGTTGGTCTTATGGGCTGAGCTCTTTACCTGTAGAATCTGATTCTATCACCAGGTAGATAATGCTGGAATTGAGTTGAATTTGTGGACACTCAGTTGACATCTGATAATTGCTTCTTGGTATGAGGAAGCCTCCACAATGTTGGAATTGGGTCCAAGGACCCCTTTTGAGGTAGATAAAAGGCTGGACTGGCTGTGGAAGATAAAAGACAGGGCTGGCTGCAGAACAAGAAATCTCAGCCCTTTTTGAACCTTCTCCTTGAAACTTACTTGAAACCAGACCTCAAGCAGAATGGAAAATAATCTGGGAACCACTAAGACTGGCTGTGACCAGCTAGAACCAACATGGTGATGACCCTAAGACTCATTATACACTCATTGTAATACATTAGCATGCAAAAAGACACATCCTGCACTGCCATTGTCAAAAATGGAAAGACCATAAAAGGACACAAAATGGCTGCTGGAGCCCTCTCAAGAAATCTCTGTAGTTTTTCAGAAAATCCCTGAATATTCCTCCTACAAATTTGAATATACGGCCACTAATTAAAGGGATGCCAATAATAGACTCAAACCCCAGCAAGAGCACTGCTACCATGTCTATGGGGTAGCCTGCTTCTTCCTTTTTCCTTGTTTGAATAAACTTATCCTTGCTTTACTTCCATTTCTCTCGCAGGAGTTGGGCTGCTCTGTCTATGGAAGAGCTTGCCTCTCCTCTGCTTGAATAAACTTATCCTTGCTTTCCTTTCATTTTGGCTCATTCTTGAATTCTTCCCTGTGTGCTGCCAAGAACTCACTGATTAAGGTCCCTTCTCTGGGTCTCTCAGGGTGGAGGTGTCACCTAGCTTCCTGCAACACTTTAATGCCCACTTTAGCAGGTGCTCCTATCCAAAGGGACAAACCCTATATATTCAAAACTCACCACAGTAAATAATATATCAGGAAGCATTTAATAAATTATGAAGAGTCATTCAAAAATCGCAATTCTACTTAGAATTTCTTGTGTATGTGTGTAATTTTTTTAAAGTGCTACAGTTTGGCAAATACCCAAGGTTATGTTCGAATAAATGGTGTGTGTGTGTGTGTGTCTGCATACTCAAGCTGTTTTGCAAACAATGAAGTCAAGTTTTAAAAAGACTTTCAAATCTACTGAACAGATCCTCTGTGTTAAATGTGAATCCAGAATACAACAATGTTTAAGCAGAATAGAAAAGTAACTATTGGGCCGCCCGAGTGGCACGGTGGTTAAGCGCTGGCTTGGGACGCCAGTGGCCCCTGTTTGGGTCCCACATATGAGGGCCAGTGACACTGCCCTCAAAAAAAATAAAAATAATAAGAAAAGTAACTATTATAGCATTCACTTTAACTGAGGAATTTTTGAAAAGAAGAATGAAAAAGAAACTATGAACTACTGAGCAAAAATTCTGCCTACTCTGCCCTTGTGGCACTTGTCAAATTCTCTCATTTATTTTTCCTCTTTCCCAAATACAGAGACAGAAGGAGAAAAGAAATAGGATCCAAAGCACCTTCCTCACAAGTTAGGACAGTCGGAGCCCTCAAAGGATGGCATCCCCACTATGCACTGTGGTCCTCTGGGCCACTTACTGTCTACCATGGTGGACAGCATAGACCACCTGTTCTCATGAGTCCTGCCTTCAATTTATTATCATAGGGAGTGGGAAAATAAGAATAGATGCTTTTGAAAAGTAGTCAGTCCAAGTGTGTGTGTGTGTGTGTGTGTGTGTGTGTGTGTGTGTGTGTTACTGATTTTATAAGAAAATAAGACAACAATAAATACAAACAATGTAGGTCAAACTAGAATACATTTCTCTTCTTGGGCAATAACAACAGCTGAATGTAGATTTCTTAAAAATAAATTAATTAAACATTTTAGTTTCTTTTTCAATATTCATTATAAATGCGTTGAACCTAAAGAACCTAAACAACTTGTATATGTAAAGGAGGAAAAAAATTCTTTTTCCTCTACACCACTAGGTTCATGGGCTAGGACTCTGCAGATTAGACTGACCAAAGACTAACAAGAGAAAAGTTAACAGAAGTTTATTAACATGTGCATCCTGCATATATATATATATATATATATATATATATATATATATATATATACACACACAGGAGTACTCAGATGAGTAACAAAAGGGTGATTAGAACTTGAACTTAGGGGCTGGCCAAGCGACTCAGTTGGTTAAGAGCTAGCTCAAGAGTATGAGCTGAGTTCTGAGCAACAGCAGTTCGATGCCCAGCCTGAGCTGAGCTGCCGTTAAGCTACCAACAGATGGCAGGATGGCTCAGCTAAAAAAAAAAGAAAAAGAAAAAGAACTTGAACTTATATAATATCTTAATAAAGAATAATAATTTTGTGGAGAAGTCACAAGACAAAGAAAACGGACTTTGTGCTTCAAGAGGGGCAAATATACCGAGAAATTAATAATATATAAGGGTCAGTTAGTAAAGTTTCTTATGTAAATTCCTCTGGTGCTATCTCTGGGCTGATAAAGATTTAGAGTTTTCTCCAGTAATTAACTTCTGCCCTTCCTGGTAGAGACGGCAGGGAGGACACTTTTATAAATTTATGTTCTGCTTTTAGGCAAATAAAGGGAGAGCAGAGAGCTTTTCTTGTATCTGCTTCTTCTTCTCAATTGCCTTAAGTTCAAAATTATTCTTATGCCAAAGTGGCATATTTTGCAGTGGCATGTTCTGCAACCTTTCACTTAGTAGATATTATAACTAATGTTGAAGTGATTTTTTTTTTCTATTTTAAATTCACTATCGATTCAAAAATAAATTCTAAAATTCCCAGTGTGGGAGTCTTAGCTAATACTTCTAGAATATCAAGTCAGCCTTTTTGGGTATCTCAGTGTTATACCACACATCATTTTCAATTAAGATAAACAATTTAGGTGCTCTGATTTTTTTTCCAGTAAATATGCTTTACTTCATTTCCTACCTTAAACCTTGACATAAATTTGGCCCTTGCTGAGATATTTTAGAGATGAGGGTTTAATAAAACTTCTAAAATATGTATAATTTTATAAATACTTTAAAATTTTATTTTTTTATAAGAGTCATAATAAAGAAATTTGAAGAAATATTTTATAATGGATAATTTAACATAAAATTGATTCTCTTTCATTTTGTGAGTTTGTTCTTAATGACTTCTATTTTTCCGAGCTGCCATAGAAGTAAAAGCTACAAACATTGTTATTTAGTAAAATGAAGTGTTTCATCAGTCAATTCCTGTACCAACAGGTGATATCTCTGTATTGTTGTGATAAATAGCTGCTATCATCCAATGTGTGTAAATGGGTCTGCTATATTATGGAAGAGTAACTGTGGTTTTTGTATACTCCAAATATTAGGTCAATGAGTCTATATTGTCCTTAAGCTCTGGGTTAGAGTGATTCAAACTTATGTTCTGTGGGTTACAGAAATCCAAAGCCAACCTCAAGTATTCAGTAAAATTAATAAATCTGTTTATATGCCATCCAGAGCTTCTCCTTATATTATTCCGTTTATGGTTTTCCCCCAGGTCTTGCTTATGTCATCCTGGTCCTGTGGTAATGCTGTTGTAGTGACAAAACTCTGCCTTCATTTTTTAAAAAACTATCTACACAAGACATTGGTATTAAGGTAGAGAGCTGAAGGAAGGAGTCTGTACACTGTATCAGGCCTTAGACATGATTGTTTTCATAAATCATTGACCTCCCCCCATGAAGGATTGCCCATTGTCCTCTCATGGCACAGGATTACAAGCCCTGATGCCATCTCTCTGTTTCCTCTTCCCTACCCACCTTTTCCCTTTCTTCTGTCATCCTATGGCTCCTCATCCCAGGTTGATTTTGGAAACCCCACCATTATCAATTTCTTTGTTAGATGAAAAAATTCCACTCTCTCTCTATAGCTATTATGCCCAAATGCAGTTTTTGCTCCCCAACCCTCTTTAAATACCACACACATCTAGTTGGTCACAGAGGGGTTTTTCACAACATAAAATCCATCCTCCTCAAACACTCCTGTGGGCTGATCAATAATTATTTTAAATGTAAATGGATTAAATTCTCCAATCAGAAGACAGAATGGCTAGATGGATAAGAAAAAACACATGAAACAAGACCCAACTACAGGGTGCCTATGAGAGAGAGACTCACTTCAGCTTTAAGAACATGCATAGGATGAAAGTAAAAGGATAGAAAATTATATTCCATCAAACAGAAACCAAAAGAGAGCAGGAGTAGCTATACTTATATCAGACAAAGTAGACTTTAAGTCAAAAACTGTAATTAGAGATAAAGAGGGTCATTATACAATGATAAAAGCCCATTCATAGAGAGGAAATAACAATAGTAAATATTTATGCACCCAACATCAGAGCACCCAAATATAGAAAGCAAATTTTAATAGCTCTGAAGGGAGAAATAGACAGTATACAATAATAGCAGGGAACTTCAATACATCACTTTCAACAACAGATAGATCATCCAGACAGAAAATCAATAAGGAAACATTGGATCTGAATAATACTTTAGACCAAGTGGACCTAACACATATAATAAGAACATTCCATACTACAGCAGCAGACTACATACTCTTCTCAAGAGCACATGGAATATTCTTCAGGATAGATCATATAGAGATCCCTCAAAAAACTAAAAATAAAACTATCATGTGATTCAACAATCCCACTTCTGGATATATATCCAAAACAAATAAAATTACTATTTCAAATCAATGTCTGCACTCTCACGTTCATTGCCTCATTCTTCACAAGAGCCAAAATGTGGAAACAACCTAAGTGCCTGTCAACAGACTACAGGACAAAGAAAATGTGATATATCTAGATATATCTATATCTATATATAAATCTATATATCTATCTATGTAGATATATCTAAATATGTCTATATATCTATATAGATATAGATATATGCTATTTAATCTTAAAAAGAAGGAAATCCTGGCATTTGCAAAGATATGGATGAATCTGAATGACATCATACAACATGAAATAAGCCAGACACAGAAAGACAAATACCACATGATCTTACATGTAAAATTAAAAAATAAAAAAGTCAAACTAATAGTAACAGAGAGTAGAATGATGGTTACCAGAAGCTGAGGAGTGGGAAAGGGGGGACATATTGATCAAAGGGTACAAATTCTGAGTTATAAGATAATTAAGTTCTGGAGACCTAATGGACAGCATGGTGACAATTGTTAATTATATTGTATTGTGTACTTGGAAGTTTGCTAAGAGAGTAGATAGATCCTAGGTGTTCTCAGCACACACACACATACACACACACACACACACACACACACACACACAAATGGTAACTAGGGGAGGTGATGGATATGTTAATTCATTTATTGTGTTAATCATTTCACAATGCATACATATATCAAAACATCACATTGTATACCTTAAATATGAACAACTTTTGTCAAAAATAAATACATAAGAATAAAAATAAAAGCTCTGTAAGCTATACAATAGCAATATTTCTTCTTCATTTCTTCATTGTGTAAACTTGTTGGAAGTTCTGAGATTTTTTTCCCACTATTTTTTTTATGGAACCCCCCCTCAATACATATAATCAGAACCTGGATTACTTCAATCGTATTTTGTTGTTAATGCATATAAATTTTCACAATAGTTCTAATCAACATGCACTTTAGGTTCTTGCCTCTATACAGATGGTATCTATGTCATGTTAAGCAAACAGGTTGACTGAAGCAATCCGATGTTGACCTTTGCTAAGTGAAAAGAGAGACTCCATTTTTCATTTCATTTTTCATGTACTTTGTACATTGTATGTATTCAATAACACTGGTTAAATGAATAGCTGTAAAAATATGCTGCTGGTAAATAAACTCTGAAGTCTTGGCTGCAATTAACATTTTAAATAGGGAAGATAAAAATGATAGTTCAACATTCAACATTTGTCAAGAAGGATATAGCCTGAGGGGGAATGTTACCAGTGTGCAATTTAAGTAGCACCACTACAATAATTAGTTGAGTAAAAGGAAATTGATTCTGCATATTTTTAAATCTACACAGTATGTACTCACATAAAGCTTAAACTGGTTTAAACATTGAGGTGATTTATGTAAAAGCCCAGCCAGAATGACAAGAAGTATATTCAGAAGGGAACGGTATTATCAAGTAGAACTATGAATGCACTGGTGGTGTCTTTCTGGCAATTCTAGTTTTATTGCTCTGAACATAAATATTTATATGGTGAAAGAACATAAAAGTCTTATTTTTTCAAAACACCTTTCAGGTATGTTGCTTACTTAACAGCTCCACATCCTTGAATGACACAGTAGATTAGCTATGACGCTGTGTTTACACAACCACCTCTTTACCACAGTCCAAATTCCTGGATTTTGCAATAACAGAATCCAACAAGTAAAAAAATTAATTAGATACATCTATTATATTAAATTTTCATCCATGAAAGTTTGAGTCTCTATACTTGGTACTGCCTAATACCTGGCCATATTTTTGCTGTTTTGCCTCATTACATGTATTATAATCTGTGGGTATATGTCAGCCACTAGACTCAGTTCACTGAACATAGAGACTGGGTATTGCTCCATGTGTCATGACTGACAAGAAGTCTTTCAAAAATGCCTATTACATGATTGAATATCATGATCTGATTATTTGCTCTTTGGGCTCCTCTGAAATTTATAGCTACAATGTCAACTTCAAATTTCTTCTGTCCTTTCTTGAGTGATCTCATCCACCTCCATACTAGCAGCTAACATTTTGGGAGCATGTTTCATACACAGGCACTGTGCTACACACCCCTAAGTGCATTCTCATTTAATCTTTAGGATGACCATGGAGGCTTGATATTATGGTTATCATTGTTTTCATCCTCAAAAGAGATCACTGAAGTTTAAAATTCAGTAATTTGCCTGAGGTTACACAGCCAGAAAGACAGCCCAAGAAAAAGCAGTGCCCATTAGTACTGGATAAAAAAAAAACATTTTGTTTCTAAGGGCCTTGGGGCTTGTAAAAATTCAGGGAGTTCATCTCTTCCATCTTTTGTTTCTCTACATGGAGGCCCTGAACTTGGGTTTCTAAATGAAGGAATGAGTGTTGGAGGACAGATGTTCCCCCCAGTAGGTAAGATGAAGCCACAGTCTACACTGAAAGAATAGCTGTGGGTGAGGGAGCAGAAACAGGTAATGCTTTCTCTTAGCTTTAAAATGCAAAGCCTTTCTGTGGTCATAGTCCTACAGTTCTATACCAGAAGCCAATACAAAACTAAGATTCAGTTATGGGACCTCACCTTTACATAGCTCTAAGAGGGGAGAACTATATTAATTAAATTTAACCACTGTTGAATTTGTCAAATTCCTCCTGTGCTTACCAGGGGCATCTCCATAAAAATCACACTATCTATTAGCAGACAGAGTAAGCATCTGCTGTTATATGATCCAAAGGAGACCCGAAGGCCCACAGCCTTTCTCCTAAACTCCAGTTGGCCTGCTCCAATAATAGAACCTTCCCACAGCCCCTAGGCTGGGCCAAGCCCCTTCCTCTGAACTTCTACAGCATCTTTTACAAAGAAGTATATAACATCATATTGCATTCATGAAAGAACAGCAAAGATGTGAGTTAAAGGAAGATCTTGCTTCCAATCCCTTCCAGCTCTATTCCAGCACTCCAGCTGGAACAAGCTTCTTGGTGAATCTGTGAGCGTGGTCTCTGCGGGTGTTCAAACAGAGGTGGGTGGCTGATCATTCAGATCCTAGAGGAGATTGCTGCATCAGGCAGAATTTTGGAAGAGGTGACCTCTAAAATGTGATTTTTCAGTTCCATGAGTGCTGTGCTAAATCTTTGTGTGGCACAGACCCTCAACAATTTAAGTGTTCAGACAAAGGGGAAATGATGGCTTTCCCTCAGGTTATTTTGAGGACAGTTGTAAGTGCCCAAGTATCTCTTCAAAGAGTCACCTAAATCAGATCATCAACCACTGTTAATATTTGGTAAAATGAATTTTATTTCTTTGTCAAATTGCTTATTCATAATCCAACCTTGCTTCAGAGAAGCTCTGGGTGACTGTAATGTAAATTGGACAAAGAATGAGTGTTAAAAATGCAGAGGCGGACCTACAAAACCTCCCAAATCCAAGAGCCTAGCGGCTGTGCCCACAGTATTTATATGGAGTAAGTGTGACATCTAGTGGTCAATTAAGTTATACCTGGATGAAATTTATAATTTGCCCCTAACCTAGAAGCAATTATACTTGGAAAATTATTTTTTTGAACAACTCAATTTGGGGCGCTTCTGAACTTCAAGGAAGGTCTGAATTTTGAGTCCTCGAATGCAAGAAAACACTTTTCTCTGTCTCCCAGCGTGTAGCTTTGATGTCTTCAGACAGGCTTTGTTCAAATGTGTAAAAAAAAGAGCTCTCTACTGCCTCATCTATAAAATGGAGCAGGTAATAAACTACCTGCCAAATTAGAGCCAGAAATGAGCTGCCACGGAAGCACAGTGTGTGAGGACAGCCATAAACACGCACCGGAGGAAGAAAGGAGAGAGGGTATTCCATAAGTCAAACAGAGAACAAAGAAAGGAAAGCTGAAAGAATGAGGCCAGATTAATGCTCTCAGGCAGAGAACTGTGTTGCGGGTGAAGCCTTTTGGCTTATTTGCTGTTGCCTCCCCAGCGCTTAGCACAATAGCTGCATATAGCAGGTGCTCAGATATGATTTTGCTTTGTGCATAAATGAATGAATGAATGGAGGATTTTCGAGGCATTATATCCTAAAGGATCTGCCAGTTAAGGGTCAGGTACGTTTGCTCAGACCAATTTGATCTGGGCAACGCCCCTCCTGGCTGCACCTGAAGACAGGCAGGAAGAGAAAGACTCAGGATGGCCTTACTGGCCTGAGTGTAAAACTGGCTAGAACCATAGTAGTGTGAAGGACTAAATATAAATTCTATATCTGTGTAGTTAACACTGAAAATCTACATGTTCAGTTATCCAATGCGCTAACTGAGCTCTAGCAGGCGTTCACTGGCTGACCCATGACCAAGCAGGGGCCCCAGGAGAAAGGCACAGGAGCATGTGACAAACAGCCTACGCCAAAATCACAGTTTAGACAGCTCTCCCTTCATGCCCTTGGGTCATGACAGCCAGACTTAGCAGAGGTCAATCTAAAGAGCCTTTTGTGTAATCAGTCTCTCAATGGTTTTACATAAACTGTAGTTTAGATTATCTCATTTTAAATAAAATATTTGTTACAAGAAAATTGTATTCAATATAAATACTTTTCCCTAATAACATTTTAGGATCTCGTTACATAGAAAAATATTTTCATTGTTTAGAAGATTTTACTAAAAAATATGTTGATTATATTGCTACAGTTTAAAGATATTGTTCAAATAATCTGATCATACTCCCCTCTAGATGCACAGGATCCACCTTTAGGGACCAAAAAAAGGTTAAGAGTCTGTAAACCACATCAAATGGCATTTTTGCATAGCCTGTAAAAAATGGCCAAAAGTTATTATTTCCAATTCATATAACTATTTATTATCCTATAACTTCACAAAAATGTAGTAAAATATTATATTTTTGATAAAAGTAGTATATTTGAAATTCTAATTACAAGAAAATACAGAGAACTCCAAGTCAATTTCTTTCTAAAACTGTAATTAGTACAAAAGAGCATAAAGTTTTATAACAACAATAACACATTTGTGTTAAGACAGTAATTCCTTGCCATTATGAGAAAATTGTTAAATCTTGAAAAGGCAAATGTATATAAATTGTTAGTGTAATTATTATACTCTTCTCCCTATATGAAATATGATAATGTCAACATTACCACCAATAATAAATTAAAGAGTGTGTGTGTGTGAATTCATTTAATGATTTTACCACATCTCTTGTGCAGATGGGTTGCAGTCTAGATTAAAATAAAGACTTGTGAGATTCAAGAATTGCTGAAATGAATGATTAGGAATATAATACCATCTTCCTGCTTATGGTGCAGTCTAATGTAATGTGTAATCCCTACAACTTCCCAAGAGGAAGTTGAGCATCCTAGAATGAAGTCAGCCCTCTGATCTCACAAGTATTCCTCTCAAGGTCTAAAAGCCCAAGTATCAGAGAAAAGCAAAAGCTGCAATCTGAAACCAAAGAAAGAGGCCTTCCTATTTTTTTTTTTTTAATTGGGGAATTGGGGGAGGGAAACAGTGTTGGGGAGCGGAACAGTGTTGGGGAATTGGGGAGGGGGACCAGCCAAGTTGTTGTTCTTCAATCTTAGTTGCGGAGGGCACCAGTTGCCATTTGGCTGCCAGTCGGCAGCTTGTGGCCTCTAAATTCAAGGTGCTGTGTTACAATCTTAGTTGAGGGTGGGCGTAGCCACCATCCTATGGAGGGAGTCGAGTCCAGAAGCCTTGTTGTTAAGAGCACACGCTCTATCCACTCAGCCATCCAGGTGGCAGCTCAGCTCAGGGTGCCAAGTTCAGTCTTAGTTGCCAGCGGGTGTAGCCCACCATCGAACAGGCAATCTTGTTAGGAACAAGTGCTCTCATCAGCTGAGCCATCCTGCCACCTGTTGGCAACTCAGTGGCAACTCAGCTTGGTCACTGGCCCATGTGGGAATCGAACTGGAGGCCCTGTTGCTCAGAGCTCACTCTCTTAAGTGAACTCTTAACCAGCTGAGCCATTCATCTGGCCCGAAAGAGGCCTTCTGCATCCATGGTAATGGGTACCAGCCACACTCTGGTGGGCCACACAATTTGATTTAATTCATTACATAACATATAAAATGCACTATACAGAAATAACACTGTTTTAAGTGATAATCAATTTAAAATAATTTCTGTGAGTGTTTTTATGATTTCAAGGCAACTTTTACAATAATTAGACATATTGATACCTTTTAATTAATAACGACATCATTTCTCAGCTAAAATCTCTGCAGTGGCTTTCTATCACCTGTCACATAGATTCTAACTGCCTGAAGTAGCATATAAGGCCTCAGTGCTCTATAACTCACTCCTGCCATCCCCTCATACACCCTACCCACTCCACACCTCCACCAAAGAACACTCAACAACCCAAACAAGTACAAAACCAAGTAAGAGACTCATTTATCTACATTTCACTCATGCATTTAGCAAACATCTATTCCACACCTTCTACATGGTTGGCTTTGAGGATAAAATGATGGACAGACATTGTTCTTTTCCAAAATGCTAATTTGGGAGAGCTATCAAATGTTGTATAGTTACCTCTATCTCTTATCAAAGAAATGAGACACCCACCATCTTTCCAGTCCACAAGAAGAAAGAGGCTGAGGCCTTAATAATAGGACAGGGTAAAATTGGTAACCAAAGTTTCCAATTAGGGAAGTAGCTTCAAATTATCAATCACATCCAAACATGGGCCAACCCAGACCAGTCACTCCCTCAGTGCACCAATCCCCCACCCAAAACTAACAAACAAAAAAGATGAGGACTAGGTAGGAGCAAGAGCAGGCCTTGGAAGAGCAAAGTGGAAGATAAGAGTGTATCATCAAATGTCAAGCAGATCTTTCGAGATCCCAGATTTCCGATCATGTCAGAAAGAAACAAGGCCCACCACCTGACCATGATGAGAAAAATGATCAGAACTGGCAGGGTATGAACAAACAATGCGGAGATGAAACCTAGGGATCTGGAAGGTTGAGGAGAGGAGAGTAGTTGATTTAAACTCACCAAGAGATTATTCAGGTTGGGAAACTGATGTAAAGAAAAATCAGTAATTTGGTACCTGGAAGAGTCAATGATTTCTTCCCTTTGACAGAAAGCAGTCATAAAAATTTGCAGATCAAGAGTGGAACAAGGCCCAGAGAAATCCAAGATGCTAATTCAAAAAAATACATGCACCCCTATGTTTATTGCAGCGCTATTTACAATAGCCAAGACTTGGAAACAACCGAAATGCCCATCAGTAGACAACTGGATTAAGAAACTGTGGTACATTTATACAATGGAGTATTACTCCCCTATAAAGAAGAACAAAATCGTACCATCACAATGATATGGATGGACCTAGAGACTATAATGTTAAGTGAAATAAGTCAGTCGGAGAAAGACAAGTACCATATGATCTCACTTATATGTGGAATCTGAAAAACTAAATGAATGAGCGAAGTAAACAGAAATAGTCTCATAGATATAGAGGAAAAACTGATGGTTGCTAGTTGGGAGGGGGGTGGGATGAAGGAGAATGGGAAGGGATTAGACAGCATAAATCAGTAACTACAATATTGCCACAGGGTTATGAAAGACAGTTTGGGGAATATAATTAATAATGTTGTAAATATCTTGTAGGGTGTCAGATGGTCATATATCTTATTAGGGAGACCACTTCATGGATGGAATAAAGACTTGATCACTGCACTCTACACTTGAAGCTGATGTTGTATAATATTGTATGCCAACTGTAATTGAATATATATATAGTCATGGAATGTGGAATATAGTGTGGAATGGAGTCAAGGGAATTGTAGTAGATATGTATGATATGGGTGGGGGGGTGGCGAATTGGAGGAAGAGGGTTGTCACTTTGAGGGGTAAAAAGTATAACTATTGTACTGCATTGTACACCTGAAACTAATTTATAAAAAAAAAAAATGTAGGGGCCGGCCGAGTGGCTCACTTGGGTAAGAGCTTGCTCAAGAGTGGGAGCTCTGGAGCAATAGTGTTGTTGGTTGGATTCCGGGCCCAAGCTGACAGCTACTGAGCTGCCAATAGGTGGCAGGATGGCTCAGCTAAAAAAAAAAAAAAAATGTTTATTTCACAATAAAAGAATTTTTTAAAAAAAGAAAGAAGTATAAATTGGCAGTTACAAAACAGTCAAGGTGATGTAAAGTACAGCATAGGGGTTAAAGTCAGCAATATTGTAACAACTATGTATGGTGCCTGCTGGATACTAGACTTATTGGGGTGATCACTTGATAAGTTATATAAATGTCTAACCAGTATGCTGTACACATGAAACTAATATAATATTTAATGTCAGCTGTAATTGAAAAAAATTTAAAAAACAAAAACAAACAAAAGAGTGGAACAAGGGTGGAGTGCCCTTCATGGTCGGGTGGATCTGTCTCTTGCTTCAACAGTGTTTGGATCAAACAGACCCAGGGATGACCCTTCTTCCAGCCTCCAACCACCCTCCTACCTCCTTTCCAGTAGCAACCTTTGGAACCATCTCTCCATCCTCAGCCTCTGAGACCAGCCAACACCATTTTTGAGTTTAACTCCTTATTGCAGAGCAATCATGAGCTCCCAACTTCGTTAGAATTATTCTACTAAGGTGGAGGCCACAGTCAACCACCTCATCAACCTGCATCTGTGGACTTTCTACACCTACCTCTCTTTGGGCTTCTATTTTGACCATGACGATGTGGCTTGAAGGTCTAGGCCACTCCTTCCTAGAGTTGGCCGAGAAGAAGCACAAGAATACTGAGTGTCACTTGAAGATGTAAAACCAGCATGGTGGCCACATCCCCTTCCAGGACCTGCAGAAGTCTTCCCAAGATGAGTGTGGTAAACTTCAGAATGGCATGGAAGCCACCATGGCCCTGGAGAAGAACCTGAACTAGGCCTTTGGAATCTGCATGCCCTGGGTTCTGCCTGCACAGACCCCCATCTCTGACTTTCTCATGAGCCATTTCCCAGATGAGGAGGTGAAACTCATCTAAAAGATAGGCAACCACCTGATTAACGTCCCCAGCCTGGCCAGCCCCTAGGCTGGGCTGGGCAACCCTCTCTTTAAAAGGCTCACCTTCAAGCATGACAAGAAGCCTTTGCAGCACAGAGGCCTTTGGGGAGCCCCTCTGCACCGCCCTGGTGTTGGGCTTCTGCCTGAGCCTCTTCCTGTAACCACTAGGCAGCCTTCCAACCACCTGGAGCCCTCTCCCATGCCGGTGGACCAAATTGAAACAGTAAAGCTTTCTGCAGAAAAAAAAAAAGTGAAACAAGAGTAAATTGACCAATTCCTTAATAGATATAGGGAATGGAAGATTGAACTATGAAAGACTTGGTACTCAGCTCTCACTGATGATCAATATTTCTCATCAATGTAAGGAAGGAAAATAATGGAGAAGAGGTCACCAAATAAAAGGTGTATGCATCTCTCATTTCCTCAAAACTACCATTTGTTGGGCCCTGGTAAATCCTCCTGACCGCTTATACAATGTTATGATCTCCATTCTAAAAATGAAGAACTTGAGGACCATTTAAATTAAGTAACTTGCTCAATATCCACATAATTTACTGCATGCTAGGTAACTTGCTTAATATCTACATAATTTACTGCATGCTAGAGCCACAATTCCAAAACCAGTCATTTTAATCACTATGCTCTGCTGTTTCCTTGTTTGAGTCATTTAATTGGCCCTGTCTCATGAGAATTGGAGCCCTATTGGACATCATTAGGCAAAAGGCAAACACAGTTATGCTGTTCTCCACAAAAGGTCTTAAGGAACACTAGTCACCTCAGAGTTTTCCAGGTTGACTTCACACCAGCATAACCTTCAGGATTAAAGGTACTAGACTCTTAACAAATAATAATAATAATAACTAAAGTTTTAACTCTGTCTGATCAAAACATAATACCAGCAACCATGTAAATGCATACCTGGTGTACACTGCAGAGCAGTCATTGCTAATTAGAAATAATTTCTCTTAAAACCAAAATGCAAGATTAAACTACATGAAAAAGAAAAAAAAAGGTATTTCATGTTAGAAGTCAGTTCTACAAGATGGTTACATATGAAGGGAACGAATTTTTAGCCTATAACTATGATGAGAAGGAATTGGTGGTTATTGTAAGTCTTTACCATGCTACGTAGAGATTGTTTATGCTGCAAGCAGTGTCTACAGAGGCAAAGCCAGGAGAAGAAATGTGCTTGCCTCAGCAGAAGCAAAAGAGTGTGGGGACCCGCCAACCAAAACTTAGTGTATTGAACAAAAATATTTACACCAACACTTTATGAAATGATCCATTTTCAAGGCATCGACTGCTGCATGCAATATTCCATCACACTAAAAATGTTCCCTTCTGGGTCTACATATAGAGGAAGTTGAAATATGTTCTTATGAATATGGACATGATTGGAACAGCAAGCTGTAACTATTCCTAAAAATATATTTTAAGGGGCATAGAATCAAAGGTGCTGCAAATTGAAATTTTGGATGTATCTAATTTCATATTGTAAACAGAATCTCTGTAAGCTTTTTTTTTTTACTTCTTTACTTCATGCCATTAAAAAGTGACGTACACTGTGCAATTTCAGGATATAGTGGAAACAGTGCCACTGAAAATTTGTCTCTGCAGCACATCTAAAATACTAATATCCCCGTTATCATATACCTTATATTTATTTAGAAAGATGAGACAAGTCTGTCTTTTTATTTTTATTCATTCATTTAGTTCAGTAAATGCTATATGTGTTCCACTAAACCAAAGTTTTTCAACCTCAGCACTATTGACATTTTAGGGCAGATAATTTTCTGTTGTGAGGGGCTGTCCTTTGTTTTGTAGGATGTTTATTAGCGTCCCTGGCCCGTACTCTTTAGATGTCAGTAACACCCATCCTCCCAAATATGACAATCAAAAATGTCTCCAGACATTGCCAAATGTCCCCTGTGAGGCAGTCACCCCAGTTGACAATGATGTCCTGAACTAGTCTTCAAGATACTCTCAAAGCCCAAAGGGCAGGCATAATGGAGCCCTGATTTTCCTGACATGTAGTCAACAGCTATCTTCTTTACCATAGGCCCTGTTATTTCTATATGAGATCTCCTTATCTAAGCATCTCAAATGCAGTAAATTGGATGTTCAGCTCTCACGTGGCTGAGAATAACGACCAGGGCCAGCCAGGTGTACACAAAGAGAGTTCTCCCCAATAATATTTAGATTCTCCTTTCTAATATTTAAGTACGATTTTATTTTTGTGTTTTAACTAACCTCTGCTCCACTACCTCTCACACATCTAATAACGTTGTCAAGGAGACGACCATGACCTAATAGATAATAGTTAGACCAAGATAACTTGACCTTGGTTCCTTTATGTTGTTCCCTAGCACTGCACACAGTGGACCTTGCAGCCTCCTGAAATTAGGGCTGACTGCACAATTATTGTATCCAAAGGAGAAACTCACAGATCCTACTCTCCTGCTCTTACCTGGTTTAGAACCAGAGACGCATTTCATTTGCTTCACCAGATCCAATAAAGAGGGAGCCTGGCAATAGCGATAAATCCCAGAGATCAGCTGAATTGTGTCCCACCTTGACATTTATATAAGCACATGCCTCTCAGTCTCTGGTGGTGATTAGATTAAGTGTATTTTAGCATGCACTTCATGCACACACATCCTAAAGATTCAGATATGGGCTGGATTGTGACTAATACCATCACTGCTTTTATTCAAATGTTTTGTATTGCCAATGTGCTGCCTAAAACATTACTGAGGATAGAGGACTGCATTTCCACAAAGCGCACACAAAGCCTCTTACATTTTAGAAGTAAGGTTTTCACACCGGCCCTACCTCAGACCCTGAGCGAATATTTGTGCCCTTGGGACATGTAATCATGGTTTCCTATCTGGGCATCATCCCACATGGCATACTCTACCTCCAGGGACTGAGACTATTTTGCTCAGAGATTTTGATTGACTTCATTAACTCCAGAAACCTCAGGAGAGGCTGTGAGACAGTGCACTGGAATGCAGGCTGACAGCAGTGAGCCTCTTGGGAGAGTAGTGAAAGGCTCAGCTCTACCTCTGTTCTAAGTTAAAAGCAAAGAAAAAAAAAAAACACTGGTGTATCATAAAATTCAGAACTAGAACTGAAATGCCAAGTCACCAACAGCTAGCCAAAACCAACCTCTTTGCCATGGTATGAGTTAAAATCCCATTGATATCATTCAGGGGATAGTGTATTTGTCATGGAGCCATCTGTTCTTAAAAGGAGAATGAGCAGTCAAGAAGGATTTCAGATCAGATCTGATAGTTTAAGGAACAGATATAAAATACATCTCAAAACGTGCTCTTTATTGGCACGGAAAAGGAGGAAAACATGATAGTCTTTTATTTTATAAATTATTAAATTCTCCTAATCCAAAAGATAGGTTTCAGTCTTGGTTAAAAAAAATTCTAAGTCTCAGTTTAATGTTATGAATTGTAAAATTACTTTATCTATAACTGGTCAAATAAAACTTAAATTCTTTCAAGTTTTGTAGAAATTTATGTTCTTTTCTCTTGCTTCTCCGGCTTCTCCTTTGCTCTTTATGTATTATTTAATCTATAGATATTATGACCATTCATCCTCTAGTTAGCAGGCCTATTACAAAAATTCTGTCCTGTTGTCATTGTGTCAGACCCTACCTCAGAACATGTGTCCCAATTTTAGTGTCCAAAAATAGCTACAAGTGTCTAATGAGTGCAAAATACAAACCACTTTGGAAAGAGAAGTCCCTCTCGGCCAAACTCCCAATATCCTATTACACAGAACTGTCAGACACAATGAAAACTCCATAATTCATTTTCTTTCTTTGCCTATATTTACCCTCACTTCAATCCACAAAGGATCTCAGGCCAACTTAACAAAACTATATACATTACAAAAGAATAAAATAGGTGAGGGAATCAGGGCAAAGGTAATTGAGGGTAGGAAGTTGGTGAAAGCCAGAAGTGACATCAGAAGGCAGACCTGGGTAGCTTGGGACCCGTCTAGTTGCGAGAGGGGAGCCCAGAGAGTGACTTCAAGCTTCCTAGTAATGGTATCAATGGCAGAAAGACCATCAGTTGTGAGACAGAAAGCAAACTGTTCAAGAGTGACTCTGTTGGTTGTCAAATCCTGAGAGTAATCCATCCGGGGCTGTGTACTCCAGAGTCTGTATCAGACAAGGACCTCCAGGGCACCTGAATTCATTTTTTCCCCCATCTTTTTAACCTTTGGCAAAGCACACTTAAGCCTTCCCAGTAGGACATGGATGGTCTCATTGTTAAAAATAATCTCTAGAGAGGGAAACTTGAAGACACCATCCAGTGACTCATAGCTCTGCAAACATTTTTCTTTCTTACTCTTAGCCTCTCACAGTTTTGTTGCATGCCTCCTTCTCTTTCTGCAACCTGCTCCCGAATTATCCTATTATAGAGATGAAGACATAGCTACCGCATAGACCCACTCTTGCAAAGTCGTATATGTATATAACCTCAGAGCACCAACCCTAAAACACATTTTAGAGCAAAAACACATTTTGCTCTAAAATTTCCATGGGAAATTGTGGCAAATCTGGATTGTTTTTATTTATAATTGTCTATGATACATATGTCCTACCTAAAATGGTTTATTCTCAGTAAAACCTCCTTTTTTGTTCGGGGGGTGTATATTCATGGAAAATATCAGGCAGCAAAGAGTAATAATGAATATTACATGTTCTTGTAAAGAATGGCTTCAAAGGAGAGGAGGCTTGCCAGCATTACTGAATAATGATCTTTGAATACAACATTAAAGTCGTAGCATGAAGGAAGGGAGATAAAATATTTAATGACATCTTAATATTCCCAGCTCTTGAAAAAACCCAAGAACTGGTCACAGTTTATCAGTGACTGTAATTTTAATATTGTTAGGCAACCATTACTCCCCCACCCCAACCCCATCAGAGTATTAGAATTACCAAAATCATGGTGTGGTAGAAAGGAATGAAAATAAAGTGGGCTATAAACTACTTGAAAATCCTTCCTTTTCCAATTGACCTTTAATATGAATGTGGAAACTGGGCTTAGCAATCAATTGGCTCACTTGGTTAACAGCTTGGCCAGAGCCTCAATAAATATTGAGGATGTCTCTATGAAATAAACTTTGACTAACCGTATTCCAGAAAATTCCTCTAAAACTCCACTTGTCTCCTGAAACAAAGTGTGGTCAGAAGTCATCTTGGGGTCTAGAATGTCATTGCCCCCAAATTTTCCAATTCTCCCCGTGTGATTCAGTTCAAGGAGACTAATACGTCTAGAACTTTGTACCAGGCAAATGGGTGCTTAATAAGGATGGGTGAAGAAGAAAAGGCAGGAGTGGAAAAACAAAGGTGTGGAAACAGCAGACTCTAGAAGGGTAATTTATGGAGACACCAATTTGCCTGGGTCTCACTGCATTCGCCTCTTCTCCCCCACTCTGCCATTCCTTCCAAATAGCAATGTCCTTACTATTTTCCTGCCACAGAAATTTGAGACGAATCACAGAAGCTACTGAAAGCCAAAGGTTTTTCCTTCCTTTATAAACACCTGAGCTGATCAAGGAGAAAAAGAAGATACAACGTATAGTAGTCTGCTAGGACTGCCATAACATAGGACCGGACTAGGGGACTTAAACAACAGACACAACAGAAATTTATTTTCTCACAGTTCTGGAGGCTTGAAATCCAAATTTAGGGTGTCAGCAGGGTTGGTTCTTCTGAGATCTCCCTCCTTGGCTTGTGGATAGCAGCCTTCTCCTCTGTGACTTCACATGGTCGTGTGTGTGTGTGTGTGTGTGTGTGTGTGTGTGTGTGTGTGTGCCCTAACCTCCATGTCTTATAAAGACACCAGTCATATTGGATTAGGGCCCTCCCTAATCATGTCATTTTAACTTAGTTACCTCTTTAAAGGCCCTATCTCCAAATTCACATTCTCATGTGCTAGAGGTTAGGACTTCAACGTATGGAATTGGGGGGGTTTGGGGGGA
Organism: Aselliscus stoliczkanus; assembly: GCA_033961575.1. Classification (NCBI taxonomy): domain Eukaryota; kingdom Metazoa; phylum Chordata; class Mammalia; order Chiroptera; family Hipposideridae; genus Aselliscus; species Aselliscus stoliczkanus. The sequence goes on along the minus strand of CM066738.1, from coordinate 72,500,418 downwards.
CACATAACACAGAGAAATATATTTTTGGAAACGGAGCGAGAGCTGTGTGAGTCATCAAATCAGGAAGGTAATAAGACCTAGAAGGAGTCTCTCTGAGGGATAACGAGAGAGGACAGACCTAAGCCAGCAATTCCTCAATCCCCTCCAGGATTCCTCTGCTCTACGCACTCCATTCAAGTAACAGAGCCTCTCAGTCTGAATGACCAGGATACTAAGAGTCTCTGCGGTCAGAGGAATAGAGTGGTGAATGTTGACCAGATGGTCTTCTCTGATGACCCAGCTGTGAGTCCCAAATCCATAGCACAATTCAGGGCTGGGAGCATAACCAAAACTGAGTTTCTAGGCATCCTGTGGAATAAGGGCTTAGCTGCAGATTTATATTAATTTAAAGGAAATACAGAATGTGATACCTTTTATTGTTTATGGACTGAGTTCATACATGCTGGAATTAGGTGAGGATGTATAGAAAGCTTGGAAAAGAATTAAACAAAACAGAAACCAGGTCCATATCTATATAGTAAGCCAACCCAGGTAACTAAAACAGCACAGAAGCAGTCTCAAACTAAGAAGTCTTGGGGTACAAAGAAATTTGTTTGGACATCAGAGGCAAGCTTCTGTCAGGTCTCCTGATCTGCAACTACACATTCATCTCATCCATGAATGATAATAACAATAGTTAATGGGTGCTAAGCGCTAACACATGTTCAGCCTTCCCACTCCATCCAATCGTGCCAACACTCTCATTTCAGTTTGAAATCCTTCCTGTAGATCTCCAGTATATCTCAATATTTTAGTATTATTTATGGTTTCATACATGTTTTGTTTATGCAGTCCTCCTACTTAAATGCTAAACTTTATGAGAGCAAGATCTCTGTTTCCAACTTCCTTTGGACCACTTCACAGAACCTAGAGGAATTTCACTCAGTTAATCACAGGTCACAGTCATAACTGACATCTTTCTTTTCCTCTCTTCATAGGTCTCAAAAGAAGCCATGTGTTTGTTCCTTTGTACTCTTGAGACTGAACAGGCAAACTGGACTAAATCTCCCTAGTTTTCCATTAACACAGCTCAGGGTGTTTTCAGGAAATATTTCTTGCAGATAGCTAAGTTCTAGAAAGACCACTGAGAGAAAAAAAAAAAAAGAGGTCTGGCATTGAGAAAGATGAAACGAGAGGAGAAGCAGATTCCAGAGACAAAGCATGAGAACATAATGAATTAAGTTTGGGATAACTTTAGCCCTAAAAGTCCTAATTTCCCTCCCCTTCCCCAGCCAAATATATGCCTGTCCAAGCCTGGAGTTCTGAACCAATTAAGAAATACAACAAAAAAGTGAAGCAAATAGATCAAAATGTCCCCTTTGTTTCAAATAAAATTGATATTATAGAACAGAGTGCACACCTGTAAGCCACTGGACTTTCTAACATGGAGCCACTGAATTAGACTCTCCTTCCCACCTAGAGAGGACTGAGTACTCTTTGGTTCCTCTGATACCTTCCAAGCCTTTGCCCCAAACTTCCTGTTGATCAAGAACAATCGGGAATACATGCTGTCTGATAGCATCTCACCAGTCAGGGAGGTTTATCCTCTCCGAAGTAGAGAGGTATGAAAGAGGCTAGTAGTGTTAGCTAATGATTATGACTCCCCACCTGAAGAAAACAAAAGAAGTGAAGAATAATTATTCTCCCTATAATGCGTATGTTGAATGTAACCTTCCATAGAAGATCTCAGTGGACCATCCCACTGGCAGATTAAGAGAAAGATGGGGAATGTACAGGAGAGACATCAGGGCTGCGATATGCATTTGGATGTCACCAGTGTACAGTAGTGGCTGAAATCATGAATGGAGATGAGATTCCTCAGAAAGAGGATGTAGAGTGTGAGGAAAGGGGACTAGGATTAGAGCTTTTAGGAAGACACGCATTTAAGGTAGAGCAGACAAAGAGAAGCCAGGAAAGAAATGAAGAAGGAAGAGCCCAAGAATGGTGTTGGAAAAGTAAAAAGAAAATAAAAGCTGGAAGAAGAGAAGACAATAATATCAAATGCTGCCAAGCCTTCAAGTAGCTGAGGATCGGATACAGGATTTAGCAGTTAGGTGGCCTTTAGAGCCCTTCTGCAGAGTAGTTTCAAGGGGTTGGTGGTGAGAAGCCATATTGTAGCATGTTAAGAACTGAATAGGGGTTGAGAAAGACCTGTTCCCTGCCCTCAAGGAGAAGAGAGCCCAGCAGTGACTATCAATAATTAAACAGACAATTACAAAAGCCATGGTCTTTATCTTGGATCCATGAATGAGCTTCTAAAATGTCCCCCTAAAAATTCTATGCCAAGCTTTTTGTGCTCCATGTGTCTGTATTTTTCTGGGGAGAGATTTATAGCTTTCATAAATCCAATTGTCCAGTATTAGGAGTCAAGAAACCAGGCAACAGAATGGATATGAGTCAGGATTCTAAGCCCTCATAAGGGGACATATGTAAAGTCATATAGGCTTTTGGGTCCAAGTTGGATAGGAAAACAACTAAACCAAGAAGGCAATTCTTCTGTTTAACCAGTTGATATGTAGAAGACACTTAAAGGGTCAGTTGAAGAGATCTCAGTAAAGAACAGGAGAAACAAAAGCAAGCAAGAGGGAGCTTGTAGGTCAGCACTGCCACCCATTCATTTCCCAAACCCTTGATAATTTCCTGCTATGTCCCAGGTGCCCAGCTAGGTCCTGAGGAGAGAGTCTAAGAGAATTTGTGTTTAGAAAGCAAGAGACTAAAATTTGAGATTTCATGGATAAAAACAGTTTTTTCACTATCTCAAGTGAAGTTTGCTCCATTATTTCATTTGTAAGTCACAATGTTCACATTTGGAGAAAAAAAAAAGAAAGAAAGCAAACCACAAATGGTGAATTAATCCACCAAGCAGCCAACATCAATCTCCTATTCAATCATTTGAGTCATGGGGGAAGGAGGAAAAATCCAGATGACAATAAAAAAAGAGAGAAATTAAGATGTTAAAACTTTGCATTTCAACTTTGAGCTGACATTGTGGTGAGGCTCTTTCCAGCTGCTTTGTCTGGCCATGTCAAGAAGTGACCATGATTTATTGTGCCACCTCCATAATTTCAATGCTCTTGATCTCCCACCGGAAGCAGTGACAAGTAAGGTTAACTGCTGTGTAAAGAGACAGTATGAATAATGCTTCATGCACAGAGCTGGCACTGATCTACAGCTCGAGGTGGGGGAAGCAGGGATGCTAGCCATTGGTTAAATCCCTCCCAAATGCCCTAACACCTTTTGGAACAGTCTGCACTTGTAGGGAAAAACACCCTGAATTGTGTTAGAAATTGTTTCCTTGTCCATGTCCCTCACAAACATGCAAACAGCCAACTCTGCTCACATTTGTATTTTGTATTGTTAGTAATAGCTAACATTAATTGTCCATACACCATGCCAGCCCTGTCTACATGGTTTATATTCATTGCTTCAGTTAACCCCCAGTTTGTCATCCACTATTATCATTCCCATATACAGATGAGAAGAATAAGGCACAGAAGGTTAAACGAGCTAATCAAAGAGTGGGAAGCAAATCCAGGATTTGAGCACAGGCATTCTAACTGCATGACCTGTTATCCTGCTCCTCTACTGGCCCATTTTCATTCATTTAATTCAATCAACTTCATCTAACTTGTATTTCCTCTTCAACAGGCTTGCATACATTCCTAAGGACTATTACTCTGCCACTACTGAGTAAATTTGGGTGTGCATGACCATAGAAAATATTTTATTTTTCAGTCTTCCAAAGACTTTCTGTCTTGATGAACAGATTCTAGATCAGAAGTTTCTGTATCTGCAAATATTTCATTAATGCTAATTACTTTTTCCTATGTGTATATCTCATTTCCCCCAAATAAACGAAGAAAAGGAACCGACATTGATTGAACACCTATTGCATTCCAAAGATGGTGTCAGGTGAATTAAGCCTCACAATGACCCCATGAGGTTAGAATAATTATCCTCATTTTATAAATTGGAAAATGGAAGCTCAAGAAAGTTAAGGGCATTTCCCCCAGTGTAGCTATGTGTGAGGCAGAAGTGGGCTCAGAGTCCTCCATGATTCCGCTTCACCAGGACTGGACTCATGCTATGTATGTCTTAGTAACTTGGTGCCTTACATTCTATTATTCATATGGATGAAAGAAAATCAAAGGGGAAAGAAAAAGGTAGGAAGAGAAGAGGTTGAGGTGCAGGATGAGAGTTGGCTTCAGAGTTTAGATATTCCTGAAACACTGGAGAAATGGCTTCTCCACCTCCCAGGTTTCCTCAAGTTTTATCTAAACTATTGTCAAGGATTTCAGTTTACAATGGTTTGGACGGCAACCTTGAGATACTACATTCAAAGTTTCTTCTCTGGCAAAAAGCCAAACTCCCTCCATCTTCTGGCAAATGCACAATGCCTGTGTGAGGTCTTCTGCTTTCCAAAATGCCTGAGGACAAGGTCAAGGATGTGCTGCTTTTGGGATCTTACATCCTACAGCGACTCAGCTGGTAGAGATTGGGTTCCTGGAGAAGGAGGTAGGGGTCCAGCCTCCTCTCATCACACAAATACGTGCCTTCATCTTATGTTCTAAACTCTTCCCCTTTACTGAAGAGTTCTGGAAAGCCAATTCAAATCTCACTTCAAACTCCTTTTTACCTGGAGGGAAAAAAACACAAAAAAAGCTGTTGTTTTTGTCTAATAGAAATACTATTTTGTCTAATAGAAGTACTGGGGCCGGCCCAGTGGTGCGGTAGTTAAACGCTGGCTTGGGAAGCCAGCGGCTCCGGTTCGGGTCCCACATATGAAGGCCAGTGACACTGCCCTCAAAAAAAAAAAAAAAAGTACTGTATTTGCAACAGCAGTGTGCCAAAATGCCAAAAAAGTGTATCAAAAATAACATTTAAAAAAAACTCAGAGGAGACATGTTATAGTCCTAAATGAGTATCTTTATTTCTCTGTGTTGAAATTTGTTAGTCTCCTCTCAAGGGTCTTAGTAAACCTCAAAGAAACACACAACACTTAATGAACACAATTTAAGAGCCAATTCAGCCTTTGATACTCCCATTACTGTAAAAACATCTCTCACTTGTATTTGTGAGTTCTCCTCTTCCAAGCCTTTCTATTCAATTTCTTCTTCAATGAATGCCTATTTTCCCAAGGTCCTTGACCTCCAAAGTATATGCATATTGTCATGAAGTTAATCAACTAAAAAGAATTAATTTCAATTTATTTTCTGAGGAAAATATCACAAAGTATTTTCTGACACATTACAGATAACAGTCAAATTCATGGCAGTCCCATGTTGCCCAGGGTTTAAATATTCAATTTAACTGTCTTTTAAGTAAGTTAAGTGATATTTAAGTAATATTCAAGCATATCTATAGGCAAGATGCTGGCCTCCCATGATCTGGCTAAGAGAAGATAAGAATATTAAAATTTCCAAGGATATTCAGATAATTCAAACTATCACAGTGTCCTTTGCATAACTTGAACAGAAGCTATTTCATTCCAATAAAACACGGGGAAGATTTGCTCAAATGCCAGGAAGCTCCTTGAATTTCCTGCTTCCACAACCTCAATGTCATCTACTGCTTGTTAACTGCTCTGCTTCCCCAATGCAGAGGCAAATGCAAATCAAATCAAAATGACCCGATTTCTGGGGCAAACTGATTAGAAAACAGGTGGACCTATGACATAGTAGGCCACAGTTATTTTGCAAGAATTATTTTGATACTAGAAGGGAAAGGGTGTCTCCTGTTAGTTCAACAAGTTTTAAGCATGAATTCAACAACGGTAGCTAACACCCACAAAATGAAGAACAGTGTTGGTAGTAGTCTTTCTACCCTTGAATCCAGCTGTACCTAAAGTCAAATCCACCTTCATATGTTTCCAAGTTACAGGAGCCAACACATTTCCTTCTGTGCTCATGCTAGTTGAATTTGGCTTGTCTGCATTCCTGAATAATATACAGGTTTATTCCCATAGGCAGGCCGAGCAGTGTTTCATTAACTAGAAATTGTTCAATGTGGGTGAGTTGTGAACTTTTCTGTTGCATAGCTGTGTGCTGCAAAGATGCAGGGTGCTTATACACAGGTGGTTTGCCCCAGAAGCGGACTAAGGTTGAATATTTGCCCATCCCTTGTCTCTTTAGTGGTAACTTTTTGCTGCAGAAGATCACTGATCACCTAATATTATGTTTGCTAGATGCTCTGATGCATCTATGGTGGAATTATAAATCAGTGCAATCTTTTTATGCAATTTAGCAGTGGGGATCAAGAGTCTTTGATATCCATACTGTGAGGTTATTCAAAAAATACTGAAAAAGCCATCCATTGATCAAAAGTGAAAACTCGCATAACTGTCTCCATAAATGCTGAAAGCATATTTGAAAATCCCATTTTTTAAATCTTAACAAAATAGGAAAAGATGGATACTTCCTTAGCATGATTCACTATGTCTATCTTAACCCCCAAACCTTCATTATACTTAATGGGGAAAAAACTACACATATTTTCAGTAAAATGAGAAATAAAACAAAGACGTCCATTATGTTAACTACTATTTAACATTATGTTGGAAATATGTATCTTCAAATATAACCTATATAACAAAACAAGAAAAAGAAATGAGGCATAAAAATAAGAAAAGAGGAAGTAAAATTACCATTATTTGAAGTGGTCTAATAGTTTACCAAGTAAAGCCAACAAAAACAATTGCAAAAATATTATTAAAACTAAAGACAAGTCATAGTATGACTAGCAACAAAATTATTCCATGTAATTAATAGCCATCATATAGTGTACAATCAGCAGTTTTATTGTGAAAAGGGAGAAAGTCCCCAATTTGCAATAATAGCAAAAAAAAAAAAGTTTTAAAATACCTAGAAATAAACTTAGCAAGAAATGTGCAAAATATACATAAAGTACTAAGAAGCAAATAGACAATAAACAAATAGAAGGACAACCATTTTCTGAAACAGAGAAAATCAAATTACAAAGATATCATTTCTTAAAAACAAAAAGAGAAAGAAAAAAAAGGAAATGAATCATTTAAAAGAAAAAAGATGTCATTTCTTTCCAAAATAATCAATGAATTTAAAACAATCAATATAAACACTTATGAGATTAAGAGGAAAAAAGCAGGAAAAATAATTCTAATAGTCTTCTGGAAAAAAAAATGGTTAAGGATATAAAAAGAAAAGAAATCTGAAAAGGAATACTAAAGAAGAGAGACTAGCTATGCTAGATATTGAACTATATTATAAATCTAGAGTAATTTTATAAATAGAGTACAGCTCATGAAAACCAGATATATCAACAGAACAGAATGGAAAAACTAAGAAATAGACCCAAATATATATGGGAATTTAATATATGATAATTCTGGTATTTTAATATAATGGGGAAAAGATAGATTATACAACAAATGGTATTGGTCAGCTATCTGAAAAAAAATAAGTTGTATCTCTCACTTTACACAAAAATAAATTATAGATTGAGCAAAGACTTGTGTAAAATATAAACTCATAAATGTACCAAAGGAAAATAAAATATATAATTAAAATCTCCAAATGAAGAAAGGCTTCCTATGTATATGACAAAACTCAGTATCCTTGACATAAAAAAAATTGATAGGTACAACCATATATATAAAACATTCATGGATGGCAAAAAAACAAATAAGCTAATAACATAAACAACTGAAAAGATAATCTGGACAGAAAATTCTTGCAAATAAAATCCAAAGAGCTAAAATTTCATCAATATAAAAAGAATGCCTACAAATTAATAAGGAAAAAACTAAGGGCCCAAAGGAAAACACCTCCCCAAAATACCCATTCCCCAAAAAGGAAATAAGTGGCCACTGAAAAATGTTCAACCTCTCTCAAAATAAAAGACGTTAAAATGATAATGAAATAACATTTTAACCTCTTAAATTGGCAAAGATCAAAACATTTTTGTAATATATTATGTAAATGGGAATAAGAAAATAGGCTCTTCATTCTCATATTACTACTGATAGAAATATAAATTGATACAGCCTCAATGGAAATACAGTCTGTAACATTTATCAAAATGTTCGATGTTCAGAACTTCTAACCCAGCAGTTCTACTCCTTGTGTTGCACTGTGAGAAATAAGGTCTATACAATGATAGTCAGTACAGCATTGTTTACAGAATAAAAAGATTAGGATCTATGTAAGAGTCCACAGGAGACATATACTCAAATATTACACAGCTATTAAAAAGGAAAATGCATCTTTTATACACTCACACGAAATGATCTTCAGGACATATGTGCTCACAATATAAAGATTTCTCTGAAAGGAAAATCAAGAAACTGAGGCTGACTTCTTGGTAGCTGGGAGACAGAAATGGGAAAGAGACTCGATTTCACAATACAACCTTTTGTATCTTTTGAATCTGTATCCTCTACATAATTGTATTAGTTATTAAAAATAACAAGAATAGTTTCAAATTATTAAACTATTTTGGATATGGTAAAGCATATCCAAACTTTAATAGCATTAATGTAATTTCTAAGACTCTATTTTAAGAAAATAATCTGAAATGCGGACGAAAGTACATGCTCAAAGCTATTCATCACAAGGGGTTTTCTTTGTTTGTTTTGTTTTATTTTAATAATTAGGAAAAATGGCAACAACCTGAATTGCCAATGTTAAGGGAACAGTTAAGGAAATAATATTACATTCATAAAATGAAATAGTATGTAGTCATTAAGAATAATGTTCATGGGCCGGCTGAGTGGCTTGTTGGTTAAGAGCTGGTTTGGGACACCAGTGACCCTGGTTCGGATCCCACATATGAGGGCCAGTGACACTGCCCTCTACAGCTAAGATGGTGAACAACAGCTCCACCTGGAACTGGGCTGCTGTGAGTCCCCCGCGGTGGCATAGCTGCAGCCCCTGCTACAGTGGGCTGCCATAGGCTACAGTGAGAGGCCAGCAGGCAGCGTGAGTGCTTGGCAGCTGATGTGAGCTGCAAAGAGCCGCTGTGAGCGGCCGTCCAGAGGCCGGCTCCTGATCTGCCTCACCCGAGAAAAGCGCAATGATGATACCAACATGGGCCAGTGAAGCAATGTCCTCCACAACCAGACTGAAGAACAAAAGGACAGCAACTTGTCTGTTCCCCTTCCCTGGTTCCCCAATGCTGTTCCCCTCCCCCAATTCCCCAATAAAATCTTTTTTAAGAAAAAAGAAGAATGTTCATGAAGCACTTTTAACTACATGAGAATGTGCTTAGATGATATGACTTAGGGAAAAAAGCAAGCCAGAGAATTTTTATACACTGTGATCTCAGCTAAGTAAAACCATAGAAAACATGTTAAAATATTAATAATTATTTCTGAGCAATGGAATTATAGGAAATTTTTTTCCTTTATACTTTTTCATAGTTTCCAAAAGGATAATGTATTTTTACTATAGTAACTAGAAAAGTGTTCAATAAAAATTAAAATCTGTGTGCCCTTGTTCACAATCTCTGGCCTCCTTACTTATAAATGACTGACTCAGAGTAACATGCCCTCTGGGACTTTATCTTACACAGCATGTAACATCATTTTCTGCTTTCTAGCAGGATCCTACCAGGAGTGATTTCATCTTAGGCCTTCTCTAGGTGTTGAGATCAGTGCCCACCTTTTAGTCATCACGCCCTCTGCAGGAGATTGGGAGTCCAGCAGCGTGGCAGTTTCTGGGGTCAGTCTGCTTGGATACAAAGTCCAATCCTATCATTTTCTGCTTCATTTCTGTACCTCCATGGGGATGCAAGATATCCACCATGTAATGTCACCATGGGGATTCATGTAGGGTGCATAGCTCGCTGTGCCTGGCACACAGCCAATCTTTAATAACTATTATATATTCTGCGCAAGCGACATATTTGCTTTTTGATTCACGACTGTGACTTCAAAACATGAAGATAAACTCTGCTAATAACACCCCAATTCTCTATCAGTTTATCTGCTTCTATTATTTCCCGACAGTTTGAGATTCTGTCACATGGCTTGAGGTTCTCTCTCAGCCTCTTTGCATTAATTCCACATTGATTCAGCTGCCTTTGAAACCCACACCAGCAGGAAGCTTCAGGGACTTTACAAAGAGTTTAGTGCTGATGCTCTAGGAGGGCTGCCTGTCCCAGGATGGAGGAAATAAGTTGGGTGAGGGGAAGTTCAGAGGAAGCCCATGACCAATAGCCTCCAGAACAGACCTCTATCCCATCTTCCCCTGAAAGTTCAGGGTGATGGTCAGAATTCTTTATGCAGAGCAAGAATTCAGGATTTCTCATTGACCAGAAGAAATAGATTGATTTCAAAGCTACACTCAAAGGAAAATGAACCAAGATCTTGATTTATAAAGACTATTCTCCACTAAAAGGACCCAAGAGCTCCTTGAAGGAAAGTCTGGCTCCAGGACTGGGGCAGAGAAAGTCAAAGGTGCTCCTGGAATTTTTTGTTGTGCCAGAAAGTAAGGAAATGCTCAAAGAATGATAAGGACATATCATAGGAACACAGAAGCCAACTTGCAGGAGCTCCCACTGGGGACAATTCCAGCATCAAAATAAATAATGATAGTATGAATGATAACCATTAAAATAAAATAAAATTGCAAAAATACATACTGATGGGAGGGAGGAAGGGAGGGAGAGAGGAAGGGAGGAAGGGAGGAAGAGAAACCTCTTCCTTAGAGAAGAAGGCCAATTAAAAATATAGAAGGAATAAAGGGGTTAGAAAAGCACCAATGATGCAGAGAAAGGGGCATTAGCAAGGGATGGGGTGAAAATCCTGCACAGGGGATTTCAGGAAGTTACGTCAGGTGATGGTGACGCTGGTGGTGATGGCAGTGTGTAGCAAGATGGGCCTGCAGCCCATCTCCCTGCAGCTGCAGGCACAGCAGAGCTGAGGAGCAGCCAAGAACAGAAATGGAAGACCACAATGACATTAAGTTTCAGAAAAACTAAAGGTATATCCAGCAACAGCATCTATACATAAAATGATGAGCCCTCAACTTCCCCACCTAATGTGCATTTTCAAGCACCTTCTCTCAGTGTCTAACAATAAAAGGCAAAGCATCATGTGATATAATTAAGATCACAGTCTTAGAACTGGATAGCATACATTCAAATTCTAGCTCTGCTCTCTAAGCCTTGTGACCTGGGAGGAGTTACTAAAACTCTGTGCCTTAGTCTCCTCACCTATAATTTGAGGTTGATAATAAAAGTGTCTACCTTATAGAATTGTTGTATTACGTGTGTTAACATGTGCTTTAAAACAGTGTCTATCTAGCACATAGTAAGTATATATAAGTACTTGCCTTTATTATTAGTGTGTTATAGATGAGATCAATAATATGACACTCTATTGTCTCTGGATTTACAAATATATATATATATATATATATATATATATATATATATATATTTCATCTTTTTTTTTTTTAGAGGGCAGTGTCACTGGCCCTCATATGTGGAATCTGAACCGGGGCCGCTGGCATCCCAAGCCGGCTCTTCACCACCGTGCCACTCAGCAGGCCCCTATTTTTCATCTTTAATCACCCCAAAAACACCTCTTTCAATACGATTTCAGTGAATGGGAACAGTAAATAAATTGGAAGGTCATATGTCATTATCTGTGGTCTGGGTACTATGTGCCAAACCTTAGAGATTCCCAAACACAGACTCAAACACTTATGAAAGAATGTCCAACATCCTTTCCAAACTAACTGGGATTTAAGTCTTTGATTAGATTAACAAAACATCTGCTGTGGAATTTCAAGAAGCCTCCAATATGTAGGAAAATCTAAAGGGGGGAAGGTCCCAGTGAAGGACACCTTACTAACATCCCAAATCGCTCTGGGTAAGCAGCTAGCTTTGTTCTGGATGCATTGGGCTGGCCCCATCTGTGATCTCCCTGCATCCAAAGCCTCTCTTCCAGTTTTTTTAGTGGGTTTTTTTCTCAATTCCACATTTGCCTCTTGATGCCTCAATTTCCTTATCTGTAAAATGGGCCAATTAAAGCACCTATATCATAGGATCATTGTGAGAGTTAAATAGGATACACATGAAGTTCTTTGGCTGGAGTAGAGTATTTGGTAAATGTTTGTTGTTATTGTCATTATCAGCCCTACTGAAGATTTTTGTCTCCCTTGTTTTGCATTTTGTGTGATGGTTCCAAGAGGATGTTTCCTTCCTGTGGTCTGTTCCCCACCCATCTCATGACACCCATAGACAATTTCAGTAACATAATGTGGATTGAATTGTGTCCCTCAAAAAGACATGTTGAAGGGCCGGCCGAGTGGCTCAGTTGGTTAAGAGCTCGCTCAAGAGTGCGAGCTGAGCTCTGAGCAACAGCGGTTCGATGCCCAGCCCGAGCTCAGTTGCCATTAGGCTACCAACAGGTGACAGGATGGCTCAGCTAAAAACAACAACAACAACAAAAAAAAAAAAAGACATGTTGAAGTCCTAATCCCTATAACTTAGTTAGAAATAGGCTCGGGCCGGCCGAGTGGCGCGGTGTTAAGTGCTGGCTTGGGAAGCCAGCGGCCCCGGTTCAGTCCCACATATGAGGGTCAATGACACTGCCCTCAAAAAAAAAGAAAAAAGAAATAGGGTCTTTGCAGATGTATTCAAGTTAAGATGAAGTCATACTAGATTACAATGGACCCCAATCCAATATAACTGATGTTGTTATAGGAACACACACACACACACACACACACACACACACAATAACACATCACAATGGAGGCAGAGGTTGGAATGATGTCTCTACAAACCAAGAAATGCTAAGGATTGCCAGCAACCACCAGAAGTTAGGAAAAAGCAAGGAAGGATCCTCCCCTACTACCTTCAGTCCCCTACTACCTTCAGACATCTTGATTTCAGACTTCTAGCCTCCAGAACTGTGAGACAATAAATTTCTGTTGTTTTAAGCCACTCAGTTTGCTTTTCACATTCACTGTATGGTTTGCCTTCTCAAACTTTCCTCCCCAAAACAGTGTCTCTCGTTTATGCTTTTTTTGTTTTGTTTGTTGTTTGTTTATGTTTTTTATTAGTTTCAGGTAAAAAACAGTGCAATAGTTATACTTCTTACCCCTCACAAAGTGACAGCTCCCCTCCCCCAATCCACCACACTCCCATATCATACATATCTATTACAATTCCGTTGACTCCACTGCCCACACCATACTCCACATCTCGTGACTATATATGTGTATGTGACTACATATACATATATAAAATTTTATAGTTGACATACAATATTATTGAATGTCAGCTTCAGATGTACAGCGCAGTGGTCAAGCCTCTACACTGTCCATGAAGTGGTCTCCCTAACAAGATATGTGACCATCTGACACCCTACAAAATATTTACAACATTGTTAATTATATTCTCCGAACTGTCTTTCATATCCCTGTGGCAATATTGTAGTTACCGCTTTATGCTATCTAATTCCTTTCCCTTCTCCCTCATCCCCACCTCCCTCTCATCTAGCAACCATGAGGTTTCCTCTATATCTATGAGACTATTTCTGTTTACTTTGTTCATTTATTCAGTTGTTTATATTTCACTCATTTATATTTTTGTGTGTGAATTTCCCCTCATCTTAGGGACTATCTGAGGAAATGTTTAATCACAGTGGTCTGTGTTAGAAACTGCCCTATTCTCTAGGGTGTTTTTTCTTTTTTAATTCATTACACATTAATTCTTTCCCTACCACTAAATATGATAGTGCAACAAAAGGATATGACACAGAACACTGAATTCCTTTTATTCAACTTCATCAGTGTTGGGGAACAATCTGTTATCACTGGAATCAGTAGCCACTTGTCCTGCTAGGTTATCGTGAATCCTCATTTGGCTCCAGCTATTCATAACCTTGATGTCCTAATATTCTCTCAACTGGGAGATTGACAAAGAAACCACTGTCATTTTGCTGACTGATTATTCAATTCCATATTTCTAAATCTCATTTTTCCCAGCTTCTCTGAGTTAAACATTACATTTTATTTCAGCTAAATCACCCCTGTAATAAGCTGAATCTTATTCTGTTAAAGATTTTGATGACTTCTCCATTGATGGGACATAAAACAGGGTCTAGCATATATACATTTTTACAGTTTAATTCTGGGCTCCCAAAAGATAAATTGTGAACCAAATGGGGAAAGAGACATGAATAAATAATACCAGCTGAACAGACTAAAATATGTAGGAGAAGTTAAGCCCCTCTCTGTAAATGTCAAGTATGAAATTGTTTTATATAATTTTATTCATTGGACCTAACCTACTCCCACAAGATTTCATTTAATTTTCAGAGATTGATACTATTATGTTCTCCATTCCAAGTGTGAGATCAAAACATTCCTGGTCTCAGACTACAATTTCTTGCACAGTGATGCAGAACTTGCTCTAACAATGGTGCATCCACCAGAACAGAGTCAAGTCAATGGTTCAGCTGGCCCTACCCAACACTATTCACTGCACCCTGGTGTGTGGGGTCATCACTGACTGAGCACCGGGTTGATGAGTGAGTCTCCACTACTACAGCTGATCAGAGCAAGGAAGCTTAGTCCAAGAACAGAAAAATCACTCCTAATTTTTAACAGCTATGCCCCAACTGGGGCTAGTTGGAGAAAGCACAGCAGCTGAGTTGATCACACATGTAGGCAGATGTGGCAGATTATTCACTAAATCATTGCCTTTCCTTCTAGACACACAGTTACACTACTACACCCAGCCTCCCTTGTGATTGAGAAGTGGCCATGTGACTGAGTTCATGGATCCACTGGTGAATCAAAGTGGCATACTCTACTTTCAGGACTGTGCTTCAAAGCAATCCTCCCTGTTCTCTCCCTTTCTTCCCATGCAATCCTCCCTGTTCTCTCCCTTTCTTCATCTGACAGCCAGACTAAGAGAATTCAAGGAGAAATTCCAAGACCCTGGGGCAGAAGCCAGCATTTTTATTCTGTAAATGGACAAAAAGTAAATATTTTAGGCTTTGGGAGATATACAGTCTATCATGACTACTCAACTCTGCTGTTATAGCAGGAAAGCAGCCATCAACAATAGTAAATGAAAAACAATAGTGCTTGTATTTCAATAAAACTTTATTTATGAAAGCAGGTTGGATTTGGTCTCCCCAGGGGACCATATGTAGAAGGACCTTAAGTTCCTGAATCACTGTGTGGGTTAGACCATCACTTCCCATGTGTTGACCTTTTTGGCTGGGAAATAAGCGATGGGTTGTCATGGGGTTCTGCTCATAACAGTCATTCATAAATATAGGCCAACTGAGGCATCATCATAAGCACACACTTCCACAATCACCCCTACTGTTGAAAAGGAGTACTTGAAATTATACCCTTCTCAAAGTTTCCTCCTAGAAGTGGCTTGTGTTACTTCCAGTCACATTTTCTTGGCGAAGTCAAGGCATGTAACTTCAAAAGGAGAGCAAAAAATAAAAAAATTTTAAAAAATGGAGAACTGACACAATCCTAGGCGAATATTCCAAGAGAATAGAATCCAATTATTTGTGAATGGTACTGATGAAACTACAGAATGTTAAACAAAGCTCAGTCATTCACATCCTAAATGCAAGAAAAATGTAATCAGGCTGTTGTCCTCCTAAGGCTGTAGATTGACCTACTAAAGAGAAGTGAAAGGTGATATTAGAACTCAGGCATCTGTGGGTAGAGGAGGCTTGGATTAGTTGAGCAGGTCAGGGTTTTCAGAAAGCAGTGTTATGGCACAAGGGAAGTGGGAACTCGGGGGTGAGGGGGTAGGGGGTGCTATGGATAGGGGAAAGGAAGAATAGGGGACCTAGATTAACATCCTAGATACAATTTTGCTTCCAGATCATCCTGTTCTCTTCCCTTACAGGAATGACAGAATTAAACTGGCCCACTTTACAAAGGATTTTCACTTACGTTGAGATTTCCAATACTTGACTATTTTTACCTATAAAAACGGTTTCACGTGGTCAAATCTAATATATTTTAAATATCACTAACATTGACCTTAAAATGGAATAGCATAAAACAGTTACATTATACTCATAATGCTAGAGGGTTCTATCCAAAAATGTGCTCAGAAAACAAAATATCCCGCAGGCTGTGTAACTAGATCTAGCCCTTGAACATACTCATAAAAGAATCAAGACTGACTATATTCTTGTCTTGATGCTGCTTTTGAAAAGTTGCGATCACCTCACTTCTAAACCTAAGGAAAAGACACCTAGTATATATTGAGCTCCAACTATGTGAGGGGCTTAAAGCCAAGGTCACAGTTGAGCTGAAAAGGGAATGAAGTGTCTGGCTGACCCCAAGCACCCCCAAGGATCTTTTTGGAGGAATGGAACCTGTATCCAAGCAGAGGTGGAGAGAAGACGAAATGAATGTAGCAGTATAGAGCTGGCTCTGAGCCCTGCACTAAGAGGCTGGACGGGCTGTTTTCTTAAGTGACTTTGTGAGATATAAGACTTAAGTGGTGAGTGTTCAGAGCCATTGGGATTTTGTACCTTCTG
Source organism: Aselliscus stoliczkanus (assembly GCA_033961575.1). Taxonomy (NCBI): domain Eukaryota; kingdom Metazoa; phylum Chordata; class Mammalia; order Chiroptera; family Hipposideridae; genus Aselliscus; species Aselliscus stoliczkanus. Next base: position 72,483,863 of record CM066738.1, on the reverse strand, counting down.
GTAGTGGGAATCAGGCAAGAGCACCTGCAGTAGGGTCTTGGTTTGCTTAACAGCAACAAGTAGGGAGCTGTGAGAAGACTATTCATAAGCACAGATGAGATAACCCTCAGGAAGTTCAGACATAGGAAAGAGGGAAGGCTGATGAGCTAGGCAGATGGGGGCAATTAGTCATAGAAATGTGGGCATTTCTTACAAAGTGTGTTAGCCAGGGTTCTCCAGAGAAACTGAAACAATAGGGAGTGTGTGTGTGTGTGTGTGTGTGTGTGTGTGTGTGTGTGTGTAAGGATTTATAATAAGGAATTAGCACATGCAATTAAGTTGGCTAGCAAGTCCCAAGATCTGTAAGGTTAGTCAGCAAGATCAAGGCCCAGGAAAGTCAATAATGTAGTTCCAGTCTAAAGGCTGGCAGACTCAAGACTCAGGAAGAGCTAATGCTCAGTTTGAGTCCAAAGGCAGAAAAAAAGCAATATTCTAGTTTGCAAGCTATCAAGCAGGAAAAATTATCTTTTACTCAAGGGAAAGTCAGACATTTTTTCTATTCAGGCCTTTCAACTGATTGGACAAGATCCACCCACATTAGGGAGTGAGATCTGCTTTACTCAGCCTACTGATTTAAATGTTAATTTCATATAGAAATATCCTCTCAGAAACACCCAGAATAATGTGTTACCAAATATCTGGGTACTCTGTGGCCCAATCAAATTGATATATAGAATTAACCATCACACAAAGTAATCTCATTTATTCATACAGACTGATGATTTTCCATTTCACAGAATCTTCCCAACAAATTCTGAGTTATGTATTACTGAGGTAAGCGAAGATGTTAAGTGGTTTGCTTGAGATCACAGCTAGGGGGGAAATAGAATATGAACCCGTGACTTCACGAATCAGTTGTCTTTAAGTTTCCACCATAAAGATTCCTTTTTATTTATTTATTTTTTTTTTTTTTGAGGGCAATGTCACTGGCCCTCATATGTGGGACCGAACCGGGGCCGCTGGCATCCCAAGCCAGCGCTTAACCACCGTGCCACTCGGCTAGCCCAAGATTCCTTTTTAATAGCAACAAAATACAATAACTTTGTTTATGTCTTAATTCAAGAAAATAAACTACTAAGAAAAATATTTTGAAACAACTGGGGAAAACTGAATATAATCTGGGTTTTAGATGATATTAAGAAATTATTATAATCTGAAGCTGCCGTTAAATAATATTATATGTCAACTATAATTTATATATATATATTCAAGGGATGTGGAGTACAGTGTGGGGAGTGGAGTCAATGGAATTATAATAGATATATATGATATCAGGGGGGCTGTGGATTGGGGGAGGAGGGTTGTCACTTTGTGAGGGGTGAAAAGCATAACTATTGCATTGTTATGTACACCTGAAACTAATAACAAAAAATTAAAAATGAAAATAAAAGTAAAAATAAAGCATAAAAAAATCTAGTCAAAAAAATCTTCAATTGAAGTCTTTCATGTTGATAAAGTAATTAATAAATTTCTATCTAAGAGTTCTCTGGTTAATAAAGTAGATGAATGGTTTTTTAAAAATTATTATAAATATTTTAGGAGTAATATGGCATGGTTATGTAAAAATTAAAAATCACAAACAGACCATTACATAACAGTATTTTTCTTTCAGATCATAAACAAAGTTTTTTTTAAAAAAAATATGAATTCCTCTAGGCAGAGCCCCAAAATGCTCTCCCCGAAAACCCTCTCTCATCTTGTAAAGCTCCTGCTTTCCTTTGGTGCCCAGGACAGATGCCACTTTCTTCACAAAGGTTTCTCTGAGCTCCTCTCCTCACATCCCTCCCCATCCAACCTGATCCATCCTCTTCAAACCTCTACAGCGGGGCACATCTCTCTTATGACACCTCTACTCTTCTCATAAATTCAGAGGGTGCAGACTAATTATGTTGCCGTCTTATTTTCCCTCCCAGACTATAACCTGTCTGAGACAAGCCTATTTTTATTCATCTTTATACACCCCAGCACCAACTCATTGTCAGTACTCAACATTTATTAAAATCCATTCAACTCAGCAGCCAAAGATATGTCAATTCCCACAATGATTTCAACCACCATTAACACAAATCAAGATTTTTTTTTTTTAAATCTGGGTGGTGGTTTCAAGAGCATCACTTTAATTACTATTACTATTAAATTTTTAATATGTGTGATGTGAAAATGTTTTAAATGCAAACAGGAAAAATAAAGTTTGAGTTCTCATGGATTCTCTGACATCTACACATCACTTTCATACAAGACAAGCTGCTTAAATTGTAGAGGGCTCTAGGTAGACAGTGTCCTGGCTCTATCTTCCCTGGATCCCTCCTAAGCTTCTTCGAGCCCAGTCACTGCTACCTTAAGAAAGAACTAGTTGAAACTTGATGCCTATCATTCTTAATTACAACTGCAATGCTGGCTTTATGTGCATCTCTGCTCATTTAAACTCAATGCTGACTGACAAATTGTGCTCATCCGCCTAGTCAACAGTAATTTAGTCAGGCAACCTGCAGCTTGCACCAGACTGAAGAGCAGCTGTTTGATCTGTTTGGGGATGTATTGTTGTTTTCTTGGTGTAGGCGGCTTTGTGCTGCTGCTGAGTAGATGGATGGTTTTGTCTCCTCCAGTGACATTGTGGACACTCTGGATGGCCTTTCCCATTACTCCAAATGCACATTTTTTATAAATCAATCACCTTCCATCCCAGACATAGCATCACACAGAAAAGCAGGATGAAATGGTTCATCAGACTCAACTCAAACTCACATTTCTGCTTTTCAGACCAGCCAAAGTCCAGTTTGATATCCCAAAAGTGGCTATTCTTAACTGTGAACTAAAATCTATTGAATGGTTACACATGGTGACTTCTCGCTAAAGAATTTTATGTTAGTAAAGTTGCCTTTTGGTAGAATTACCCTACTTAAACAATATAATACAATACAAATTACAATTCTGAATGACCCACTCTTCCTCTGCATGCCCATGGCCTCAGCTTCTTAAATATGGCGAGTTTCTGAGCTAAACATCTACATCTCTTCAAGCTGTGAAGTGATCTACTCCCCCATGACTAACACTTTGTTTTTTTTTTCCAGATCAGGTTTTTATGGTCCTTGTGACCTAAATGCAGAGTTACGAGTCCGTAAAGTATCAGCAACTCCTTTACTGAGATATAATTCACATATAATGCAATTCACCCATTTTATGTGTACAATTTAATGGCTTCTGGTATGTTACAAGTATTATTTTTTTTAAGTTGTGGTAAAATACATATAATGTAAAATTTTCCATACCATTTTTAAGTATACAACTCAGTGGTATTAATTCCATTTACAATGCTATGCCCATCATCACTATGTCCAAAACTTCTCCTCACCCCAGCAGAAATTTTGTAACCGTTAAGGAAAACTCATTCCTCTCTCCCCAGCCCCTGGTAACCTCTATTCTACTTTTGGTCTCTATGAATTTGCCTATTCAAGGTACCTCATGTAAGTGGAATCAGACATTATTTGCACTGTATGACTGGCATATTTCGCTTAGCGTGTTTTCAAGGTTCATCCATTATTGCAGCATGTGTCAAAATTTCTAAGGCTGAATAATATTCCATTGTGTGTGTGTGTGTGTGTGTGTGTGTGTGTGTGTGTGTAATTTTATTTAACCATTCATCTGTTGACGAACATTTGGGTTGTTTCTACTTTTTGATTATTGTGAGTAATGCTACAATGAATATGAGTGTACAAATATGTGTTTGGGTGCCTGCTTTCATTTCCCCCAGGTATATACCTATGAGTAGAATTGCTGGGTTACATGGTAATTCTGTGTTTTGCTTTTTAAGGAACTGAACCACCAAACTGTTTTCCCTAACACCTGCACCATTTTTCATTCCCACTAGCAAAGCATTAGGGCTCCAATTTCTCCATATCCTCACCAACACTTGTTATTTCTCATTTTTTGTTTTTATAGCCATCCTTGTAGATGTGCCCAGCACCATTTTAATTCTTAGAGCAATTTTCACAAGTAGTAATAGAAAGGAAGAAAGAGATTGTCAATGTGGGTTTGAAAATGTATTGACACCATCACACTTTAAGGAACTTAGTCTAGGTCAGCTTTAGTTACAGATGTTTTCTAGTAGTTTCATTTTATGCCCTGTGACACTGAGGGAGACCACAGGTCACATAGATCCTCCCCATTTGCAAATATGCTACCTGGTCCCTATTAAGGGACAACAAGTGAACTGGTAACAATAAAGCATAGGCACATAACAGTAATATATTTTATATCCCATTTGTAAGGAAGTCTCCAAAAGTCGAAGACAAATACCGGGCAGGAGGCGGGGAGTACAACTTCTGAAATTGAAGCCAGTAAGAACCAAATACATGTACTCTTTTCAAACTCCCAACATGCATACCAACTCAATATCATAACAAATAAGGTCAATTCCCTCTTCACTGAGAAAATAAAAGCAATTGATGTGGGCTCCTCAAATCTTTCTTCCCCATCAAAATGTGTCTTTATCTTCACTTACTCTCTGTCTTCTTTCCTGTTGTCTCTTCTTCAAGACTATTTTCCCTTAGAGCTGGCCTCCACCCCCTCTCAGTTTTACTAGGATATTTCCTGATAATGCCCCCATCAGCTTTGTTATTCTTTTTTTTTTTTGAGGGCAGTGTCACTGGCCCTCACAATTGGGACCCGAACCAGGCCGCTGGCTTCCCAAGCCAGCGCTTAACCACTGCGCCACTTGGCCGGCTCCAGCTTTGTTATTCTTTCTCTCTGCTCTTATCCCTTCAAAATGACAAGCATATTTAAGTTTCCTTACCATGCCTCTCTTCCTCACCCCACCATCTCATATCTTTTGCACACAAGTTTTTGACAAAGTAGTTTAAATTCACCCTTTCCAGTTGCTCATTTCATACAGACTCCTTAAACCCTTACAATTCTATGTTTCCACTAGCCACCCCCTGAAAGAGTGAACACAGAGTGAGAGGACTGTTCAGGGCTGAGTGATGTCTAGAAACAAAGAAAGAAGGAAGCCCAATAAAGCAGTAAATTCAAAGGGGGCAGGTGATGATAGAGTAAGAAGAAAAGATGCGATAAAATGGAGAAGAAAATTTAGCCGGTATATAGAAAACAGAACCTGAAGCCTTATCCATAATAGAACCAGGGCCGTTTTATGGGGCTCCCGTGATCTTGCTCCTAGGTAAAAAGGGGGCTAAGAGAACTGAGCTCACTGGGACACTGTAGCAAGTTCACTAATGAAATCCTTCCATTCAAGCCATTTTCAGGTTGTCAGAGTTAGCCACCAAAAATACAAGATGCCCAGTGAAATTTAATTTCAGATAAACAATTATTATTCATTCGTCTATTTTTAGTAAGTATTTTTTAAATAAGTATGTCCAATGCAATACCTGGATGTCGTCAATATAAGTATGCCCCAAACAGTGCATGAAAAAAATAAATGAAAATTTTTTATTGTTTATCTGAAATTCAAATTTAACTGGGCACCTTGTATTTTATCTGGCAATCCTAGTCAGACTTCACCTCCATGGAGGATTTTGACCAACCCCTTCGTGACTCTTCCTCCTAATTTGAGTCCCAGAACACTATTCTCTCTCAGTTTCTGACAATGTCTTCTGTTCTTCAACTTGATCCTTGAATTTAGAGACTCCCCAGTATTTGAGATACAGGCCAGTTCCTGTATCACTGTGTTTCTCCCAAGCAAAGCTACTCCCCTCCCATTTCTTTCTCATACTGAACTTATGGCTGAAAAGTCCCCTGTCAGTATCTCCAGCCCTCATTCCTCAAAATTCTATGAACTACTTTCATCTTTCTTTAAACATTTTCATTTAGAATTTCCATCCCTTATCTCAAACCCAACACACGTAAAACTGAACTCACCATCTACCATCAAAACCTGTCCCCAATTTCCTCATCTAAGCTAACTGAGCCAACATCTACCTGATTATCCATTCAAGAAATGTCAGACCTAAATTTGATCCTTCCTGTTTGGTTGCTTATATCCAGTCACCAAATCCTTTCCATTCCACCTTTGAATCTGTCACCAAGACTTCCCCTTTTGTCATTTCTTGCTTGAGTAATTGTAATTGCTCTCTCAGACACCCACCCCTCATCTCTCCAGTTCTGTCTTCAAACTACCATCACACAACATCCAGAAGTACCTTCTAATCATATCATTCCCTTCCTCGAAGTTCTGCATGGTTTCTACTAACTAAAAACAAACTTTGTTTGGGTCTTAAGTCCATTCCTGAAGGAGGCTTCTCTAGTTTTCTGGATCAGGGTCTGGGGACATTATGAGAATCAGCTTTTGCTCAATTACAATGTAAATATACATCTCATTTTTTTTCTGTGACTTGTAGACAATATGAAAATACAGAAGAGCATAAGAATAAAATTAAATCATATTTTTAAAAGATTGAACTTTTAACTCCTTAATAGGCTGTTCAAAGTTTCAATGATTTGACCCAAATAACATCTACAGGCCCATCTGGAACTAAGTATTGGAGTTTACTCATTATTTCACAAATACGTCATACCTTTTCACTCCTATGTTCCTTTGTCCAGTTTGAAATTCCCTTTCATCCATTCCCCACATACTCAATTTTCAAAAGCAACTCTTTGGTGAGGTCATCCCCAACTCCTCTCCCTTCACCCAGTCAGAATTCATTTCTTCCTTCTAAATTCGCACTTACTTATTCATCTTCTCACTAGTTTCTTGAACAAACATGAATTGATTGGATTAGTTACAGTGACAAGCACTGGGAGAGACAAGACCTGGTGAAGACAACAAGACAAACTAAACTTAGAGGGGGGTGGGGTGGACTCAGGAAGTGAGTAATAAAGTCAGAACACCTGGGTTTGTATAGGGCTCCTCATTGCTGACCACAAGGTGCCCCACCCAGATCCCCTTGGAAAGAGTCCTCTCCTGTGGCTTTCTCTGAAGCCCCTGCTGACAGCCGCTGTCTTGGCCTAGGAGCCTGGATGGTGACATGACCCACACTACCCATGACCCCTGTCCCTTTGCAAATGACCTATTCTGGAGTAAAAAGTCTGACCCCTTTGCCTTAGTGGGACAAATTTTCAGTTAGATTTAGGCTACAAAGTTCGTCTCTTAGACCTCCGCCCTCAGAAAGCCAAAGCTAGATTTTACCTGAGGACACATTTTGCTCAGCTTCTTCCAAACCCTTTCCTGCTTCCCTCACTCCCTTGGGTTTCCCTGAAGAGTTCACCCACAATAATAAATTGCACTAACCTGAAGGCCTGGCTAATAATTAGGCCTTCCACCAAGGATGCATTCTATCATGGACCTGTTCTCTTCATCTCTGAAATGGGGATGAAGTTCTCTCCCAGGGTTTTGAAGGAGGACTGTGGCAGCACTTAGCAGGCTGTCTGGGAATTAACAAGTATCCATTCACTGTGCTGGAATCTGAACTTGAGCCCATAAGGAATTCAGTCCCCAGGGGCAGATAGTAAACATTCACTCTGATGAATACTCAGGTGGACGTGAAGGTGAGGTTCTTGGACTGGAAAGATGGGGAGAGCTCTATGGTGATCGCAGCTCAATTCAGACGCCCCTGTTGTCTAATTTCAATAATTATTTCTAGTTATTGCTACATGAGCTCCAAGAAACTATGACTGCTAGGCACCCCATGGTTGGTCAGTAACCACTGAAATCTTCTGGTGAGGGAAACACCACCTTGTTTCAACATGCATCGTCATGCAAGGGATGATGGTGTGCCGTCTGATAAAATGGACACAGTGTAGAGAAGATGGGGTGCTATCCTGGACATTTAGGGCCCAGGAGGAGAGTCAGGGGATGGCTCACCTAAGGCTATGAATACATTTTCCCATTTGTCTCATGGTATACTAACTGTTCTCCAGCCCTGTGCATGCAACCATGACTTAAGGATCCACCGTCTTTCTCTACTTTATTTTATTTTATTATATTTTTTAAGATTTTATTGGGGAATTGGGGAAGGGAACAGCACTGGGAAATCAGGCAAGGGAAAGAGACAAGTTGCTGTCATTTTGTTCTTCAGTCTAGTTGTGGAGGACATTGCTTCACTGGCTCATGTTGGTACTGTGATCATTGTGCTCTTCCTGGCTGAGGCAGATAGATTGCCGGCCATTGGACAGTGGTGGCTCATGACAGCTCATGCCAGCAGCTGCTGCTCACACTGGCTGCTGATCACTCATGGTAGCTTACGGCAGCCCACTGTAGACCCACTGCAGCCTATGCTATCCCAGGCAATTTACAGCAGCCCAGCTCCAGGTCAAGCTGTTGTTCACAATCTTTGCTATAGAGGGTGCTGCTTCACTGGCCCATGTGGGATATGAACCGGTGGCCCTGCCTCTCTGAGCTCGTGCTCCCAAGCCAACTCTTAACCAACTAGCCACTCAGCCGGCCCCTTTCTCTATTTTATACTTCGGTCCTCAAACACTGAAGATTCTGCTTGCTTAGAATCAAAAGTCCTGCCCAGAACATTTTAATTTGCAAGTAGATAAAAGATCTTATTACAAATCAACCAAGAGCATTTTATCTTTCTTTCCTGTGACGTCCATCCCAAAGTGTACAATTCAAGAAACAGACATAATAGTTGTGAAGTCAAACATAACCAGAGGGTTCTCCAGTCCTGGCTATCTAAATACCATGTAATCTGTGTTACATAATTCTTATAGAAAGCACACTGCTTTAATTGTGCAGCACAGATCATGACAGATTGCTCAGTTTTTTGACATCACTTTCTTTGGTGTTTTCTCTGCTCTGAGCACAGGGAAACTAATTATGTCCAGGTGGGGTCCAGGTGCAAGTATGTGTGCTAACTCCAGAGGGCCTGCTTATATATAAAATGGTTTTGTTCAAGTGTTCTAGCTTTGAAAACTTGCTCTCTTGGCCCTTTTTAATAAGTGCTCATCTCTCTCTAAATATTCCCCCATCCCCACGCTGACTAATGACTAATTGAAGTTCTGCGGGAATGGAACAGGCTCTGAGAAGGAAGAGAGCATTTTCAGGCTCCATTGCAGAGTGGGCTGCCATTCTTAACAGTCTCTCTGGAAACCAATCTTTACAACACATGGGCTCATTCCTTAAATTATCATCATCACATACAGTGCTGAGATAATTTAGCTTCACTTCAAATGTAGAATAGAAAATTACACTTGTTAAGGAGATATATTTCCTGTTATCAAAAGTAACTGGAGTTCCAAAGATGGATGGTGATGAATATTGCACCACATTGTGAATGCACTTAATGTCACAGAACTATACATTTAAAAATAGTTAAAATGGAGCCAGCCAAGTAGCTCAGTAGGTTTAGATCTCGCTCGAGAGTGCAAGCCGAGCTCTGAGCAACAACATTTCGATGCCCAGCCCAAGCTGAGCTGCCACTGATCTGCCAACAGGTGGCAGGATGGCTCAGCTAAAAAAAAAAAAAAAAAAAAAAAAAAAGTTTGAAATGGTAAATTTTATGTTATGTATATTTTACCACAATGTAAAAAAAAAATAGGGCTGGCTGAGTGGCACATTGGTTAAGAGTTCGTTTGGGATGCCAGTGGCCCCAGTGCGGATCCCACATATGAGGGCCAGTGACACTGCCCTCTACAGCTAACAACAGCTCCACCTGGAGCTGAACTGTGTGAGCCCCAGCAATGGTGTAGGCTGCAGCCCCTGCTGCAGTGGGCTGCCATAGGCTACAGTGAGTGGCCGGCAGCCAGCGTGAGCTGCCAATAGCCGCGGTGAGCGACCATCCAAAGGCAGGCGACCCATCTGCCTCATACGGGAAAAGCGCAATGACGATACCAACATGGGCCAGTGAAGCAACGTCCTCCGCAACTAGACTGAAGAACAAAAAGACAGCAACTTGTCTCTTCCCCTTCCCCGGTTCCACAACATTGTTCCCCTCCTCCAATTCCCCAGTAAAAAAAAAATCTCTTTAAAAAAATAATAAATAACTGGTTTTATTTTAACTTCAGGAGGTGGGTTCAATAGAAGGTAGAACAACATGCCAACTTCAGATCAGTGATATTTACAGAATCCTTCCATTCTATTGGTTACCTCAGAGATTATCACCTTAAATTGGCATAGGATTGCTTTATACTTTGAAAGCACTTTAATATGCCCTATCTTTGTCTCTCTCTGTGTATACAAATCTAGTGGGTTTATCACCATTTTGCAAATGAAGATTGCTGCAATTGTCTTTGCTGAGTAACAAAGTAGACCAAAACTTAGTGGCTTAAGAATACTCATTTATTTTGCTCACCAACCTGCAACAGTGGGCAATGTGTGGCCCGGATGTCCATCTCTGCTCCATGCAGCATTAGTTGGGGTGGCTCAGTGAGGGCTAGAGAGGATCCACTTCCAAGTGGATTCTCTCACATGTGTGGCAAGTGGGTGCTGATTTTCAGCTGGGAACTCATTCAAGCTTGTCAGCTAAGGTTGCTTCACTACAGGGTTGCTTGGGCTTCCTACAGCATGGTGGACAGGTTTCAGAAGTGAGTGTTCCTGTTCTAAAAGACAGAAAGTGGAAGCGCCCAGTCTCTTAAGGCTTGGGTCCAGAAATTGGCACAGCATCTCTTCAGCTGTGCACTATTGGCCAAAGCAGTCACAAAAAAACCACCAATATTCAAGGGAAGCAGACATGGCCCCAACCTCTTAAAAGGAGAAACATCAACCAATTTGTGGCCATCTTTAGTCTGCCACAGGACGTCAAGGCTTAGAGTGAGTTGGCCATGGTTACAGAGCTAGTAAGTAAGATTTGACCCTTCATGGGCCGGCTGAGTGGCACGGTGGTTAAGTGCTGGCCTGGGAAGCCAGCAGCCCCGGTTTGGTCCCACATATGAGGGCCAGTGATACTGCCCTCAAAAAAAAAAAAAAAAGATTTGACCCTTCATTTTCTTCACTAAGTTATTCTGGATTGGTGTGATGATTTTTACACCAAAATCTATCTAAGTCACTTGAGAGTATTTCTTTCCCTTGAAGCCAGTGGATAATCATGCTTAAAACACTTTCCTTCTTTGTTAGAGTACAGAAGTGAGTTCTTAAGAGTAATTGTTTAAACCACAAAATGCTTTGAATCACATTTCTTCTGGATCTAAGATCTAGGTTACAGTTGACCTTGAACAACACAGGGGTTAGGGGCACCCACCCACAGTACAGGTGAAAATCCATGTATAACCTTTCACTCTATAATTGAGAGACTAAGGGCTAACTGTATTTATTAAAAAGAATCCATGTATAACTGGACCCATGCACTTCAAAACTGTTGTTATTCAAGGATTAACTGTATATACCTGAAATCCTTAATTTAATTTCTGCCAATGATTTAAAAACTATCTCCCATAATACGTAACACCATCAAAATATATGTAAATGTGTCTTGGGCTTTAGCAATTTTAATATCCAAAATGTTGTGTTTATCAAATTATCTCAAGTAGGAAAGGAATTCATTTTATGTTACCTAAAAATCTCAAACATTAGAAATGTTCTATTACAGTTAAGACATATTTTTCATGGCATGAAGCTCCCATTTTAGCGAGAAGCTCTATAGGTGAAATAACCATTTTGCTTTGAACAATTTTACCATGCAGCCAAATTTTCTGGAAAGAAACTATTCTATCACATGGAGATACTGAACTTTGAGTGCCTCATGTTGACAAATGAGGTTGTTAAGCCATGGAGACCTGGGAAAATGTCCTTTACAATGGAGGGACCTGGTTGTCACCACCTAAACCAACTGATCAAACTCCACATCCATATCACTAATCATGGTACAACCTGATGTTAAATGCCCCTCATTGTGATAGAGTAGGAAGTACACAGTACCACCTGTAAAATGTTCTTGCCAAAAATGTTTAACTTGACTCTCTCTAGTCAGCCTTCAGACCTAACTTTCAATAATCTTTTCTTGACTGGGGTCCCTCACCTGAACCATAGATCACAGAAAATGACTTGAGTGGTGATTTGTTTGATTCTCCCAAGAATGGAACATTCAGTACCATTCTAGATGCACAGGATAGAAGTTAATTCATCATATAACATAGGTGCCTTTGGACAATACAGCTCAATTTTCTCATGGAGCCCCAGCTGTGAAGGATCAAATTAAATGAGATGATCAGACAAACCCAGAATGTGAGACATTCTGCAAAACAACTCACCTAGTCTCTGCAAAAGAAAACATGAAAAAAAAAACTGGTGATTGTTAATTAAAGGAGACTAGTGGCTTCTCTCACAATAGCTGATTTTTGCCTGTTTTTTTTCCCTTTATCTACAAGGATTCATCCACTCTCTTTGTACAATCTTGTCTCACCCAACATAATATCTGAGCTTCACCCAAACTATTGTATGATTCAGTATCTGTCTCCTTTGTATTGCTGTGTAGTGTAGTATTCCTTTGTGTAAATATACCACAATTTATTTATTCATTTTATTATTGATGGACATTTGGGACAGCTCTAGTTCGGAGAAATTATGAATAAAGCTGCTATGAGCATTCTTGCACAGGTTTTGTAGTGGTATATATACTCATTTCTCTTGAGTATGTACTGAGAAATGGAATTGTTGGGTCAGCCATAGAGTCAGTCTGTGTTGGAATTTATTAGACACTGGTAAACAATTTTCCTAAGTGGTTAAACCAATTTACACTTCCTACCAGAAGATATGAGAGTGCCAGCCATCTTCTTCTTTTTGGGGGGATGGGGAGGAGGAGATATTGACAGGGAAAGAGCATGAGGAAACCTTCTTGGGTGATGGAAATATTCTATTTATCAAGCTTGTGAATGGTTACATAGGGGTACTTAATATAAAAAAAATTATCAAGGTCTAAAACTGCTATAAAAAAATCTACTTTTTAAAAATTCATCAAGTATACATTTAAGATTTGCACACGTTGAATGTAGGTTCTACCTCAATGAGAGAAGAGAGGGGAAGACACAAAAAAGACTTAACAACCAAATTTATGGCTGAGCCTTGATTGGTTCCTAGTACAAAATGAAAGCCAGTTACAAGAGATAGCTAGGAGTCAATTGGAATAGTTTTAATATGGACTGAATGTTAAAGGTTAATAGAGAATTATTTTTAACTTCTTAGATGTAATGATGTGTTGTGGTTATGTAGGAGAATGTCGTTGTGAGGAAATGCATGCTGGAATATTCAGGGGTGAAGTGCCTGGTGTCTGTACCTTACTTTCAAATGTTCAGCAGAAGTGTGTGTGTGTGTGTGTGTGTGTGTGTGAAACATGGAAAAATGTTTATTATTGTTGAATCTAGAGAGTAAATATAAAGGTCTTTGGCATATTATTTTTCAACTTTTCTGAATATTTCAAAATTTCTATAGTAAAAAATTACTGGGGGGTGGGTACAGAGACCTAAAGTGACCAACTTAAAATGACAAAGTAACTAAGGAGAAGACCCTAAAATAAAATCTAGGAATCTTAACGCCTAACTTTCTGTGCCATCCCCTGAATTGTTGCTTTCTGTGTTACAAACTGATTGTTAAATTTAAATATGCTTTTTAAAATTAATTTCTTTCTGCAAAGTACCCCCAATAGTCTAACCAGGCAGCACCAAGACACCCGCAGGTTTCTCTTAAAAATAAATCGAACCAGCATTCTGCCTGTACTCACACCTCCCCCCTTCCTCCCCTCCCTCTCTTCCTCTTCTATCCCCTCTCTCCATCCATCTCTCTCTCAGGTTACACAGCCGCTTTTAAAATCTCTCCACAACCACTTTTCCCCTGTCCACATTCCCTTCTTCTAATGCAAACGCTGAACTGAAAGCTGAGTGGCCCTGGCAGCCCACAAAGCCCCGTGATCCCCTTCCCCGCCCCCAGGGCAGGAGGGGGACACAGTAAATGCAGCACTTCTGTTTGAGGCTCATAGCTCAGCTGCAGCGCTCAGCGGAGCTTCTCCGGTGGCTGGGCCGCTTTGAAGGTTTACTTTCAATTAAAAAAAAATAAGAAAGAAGCCAAATCAGCAGCTGTCAGGGACGCAGGGAAGATTTATTCAGGGTGGTCAAAGGGGAGCATGGCCAGCAGTAACGGCCTGAAGGTAGACAGGAAGGAAATTCAAGCTGGAGAGAGAAATTCCTCCTGGCAAGGTCAGACCAGCGCTGGGCTAGTCCTTCTGGGCAGGGCTGCGCGGATCCTATTGCTGGGCTTGGTCACAAGGGAAAGCAAGGTCCTGTTTGCAGACACTTGAAGGGTGGGTTTGGGGAGGGGGACACCCGAGGGGAAGGAAACGGCTAGGGCCTTGAAAGCATAACTTATTAATCAGACGAAACCAGGCCCACGGGATCAGAACATGACTGACTTTAAAATTACTTCCTGATTCAAAAGCTGGTGTTGCCCACCTCAAAATGTGATGAGGAGTGAAAAGGCCAGGTCCCCGGGCAGTTCCGCAGACACAGAGCTTCCCTTGAAGTCGGCCTGCTTGGAAAAGCAGCACACATGTGCAGAGAATGGTGGCCGCCAGGGTCTGTGGTTTTATCACCTTTCATTTCCTGTCTCTGTTCTTCTATGGCTTTAGACATTTGACATGCTATTGTGAAAACTAATGTGTGCTTTTCAGAAAGAATGAGCCAAGTCCCATGGTAACCCTAATCAATGACCAAGTAACTTCTGGAAGTGAACAGTCAAGCTCCTGGCCTGAGTTAGAAAAAATTCTCCTCAGCCCCTCTCCCCATGTATACACCCCTTCTCCATCCCACCCCATCTTAGATGCAGTTGCAATATGGAAGCTAAAATGGGTTCCATGCTCTATCCCTTTCCTGCAGCGGTGAGAATTATCCAAATTATACCTGTTCCTGCTTATACCATGGGAAACAAGGGTTACTGCTGAACTTACTGGCCGCACTAGTAGATGTAGATGTTGCCCCAATATCCCAGACCTCACTAGCCTTTGACTATTTTAAACATATATATGTATATATCTATAAACACATACATGTATATATACTCATATATACATAGATACCATAATTTGATTGCAGTATATACAGAGAGAGTTAATTAAAAAAAGACACAACAAAATTATAGTAGATTAAGCACACATTTGTCTGATATCCAGACATTGGCGTTTTGTACCTGTCATTTCTGATGTCCCCGAAGAGATGCCTTTGTACATGCCCACAAACCAGCCTGTCAGCGGCAGGCAGCATGAGGAGACCGCCCTCTTTTCAGTGTCTGGCTCTCCTTTGTCCTTGTCCACCACGCATGAAGCCCCCTGGATGGGGAAGGCCCAGTGCTGCCAGTGCCCGTCAGGAGAATCCACTGGACTCCAGACAATGAGCTGTCTGAGGTGAGCCCAGCATGTTAGACCAGTTGTCAGAACAATGCTGAGTTCCTGGCAGTGTAGAAGAGAATGGCTTCCTTCCCAGCTCTGTGCCACATTTTGACATCTGGTCACCAAGGCAGCTTTGTTATGCCAAGAGAATCACAAAGTCTCTCTTGAAATGTTATATCAACTTCTGGGATCACCACTTATCTGGAAGGGGGTCCTTAAGTAAACTAGTTCCATCACCTTCTGGTCCTCATCATGCTCTCCAGAGGAGCTCGAACATAAACCAGGAAGATAAATACACATTATTCACTCCATTCTTTTTCTTCCTCTTTCTTCCTAGCTTTTATTCCCCAAAATAAATTTGTAACTCTTTTCCAAGTTGCAGAACAAAACCTCACAGGGTTTCAATAAATGATATTAATTGATAGGGAGGAAATGAAAGTACTATCTGCATCAACAATGCCTGAGACTCTTCTTAGTGTGTCAACATTTTGAATAAATCTAAAAAGTCTATCTATTGTCACTGCCAATACTTGGCTTTATTTTTTTTAACAGCTGAGATTTTTAGAAATCTCTGCTTATCTTGTGAATCATAAATAATGCCCACATCATGAAATTTATTTATTTCTGAAAATGTGACCATAGAACAGTTTTCACCAAAATATATATTATTTCCCATTAACATCCATTATAATATCAAAGACAGTCTCTTAAGAGCAAAAAGTTTGAGAGTGAGGTAAGGGAGCCCCAATTAGTGATATGGAAAATTTTTAGTAAGATAAAGATTTTAAATGTGGCTAGATTCATGGCACACAGTGTAGCATGAAGTTAGGAATTATTTTATGATTGAAATAATTTCCATTTTTACATCCTGATCATATAATTACAAAATAAGCTCTATTGCTTCCTTTGGGTCTGGGCATTAACTAGAACTGAGCTGCAATACCAAATTTAGCCAGTTGGTGGTGCATTTTTTAAATGGAGAAAATACTTGATTGTTTTTGTGAAGATATTTGAAGTTAAGAGGATCATGAGTTTACAGCTGCCTTTGTTAAAGTTCTAGGTACTTTCGTTATGAGTCTAACAATAAGAAATAAACAGCTACTTTGGGGGATCACCAAGAAATGTAAAGAGTAGATGTAAGAAATACTAATAAAATAATACTATGAGAATTACTTCTTTTCAGTGAATTTTGAGAAAGAAAGATTTTTTTATAAGCTTGGAGGTCCTGAAATGCAGTGATTTTTTTAAGCCAATAATTTGTAATATTTTTACAAAGAAAAGATAAGCAAATGACACTAATGAAATAAGCCCAGAAAAACTGTTAGACTTTTCTCACAGTCTTAAGGAATTGGGACCCCTCTTCTTGGACTGTGTGTGTGTGTGTGTGTGTGTGTGTGTGTGTGTGCGCGCGCGCGCGCGCGCACGCACATGCATGCCCTATGTGAGCACTTTTGGGTGGCTTTACCTTCGAGGAGGGAAAAGGAGAGGTCATTGTTTTGTTTTGTTTTTATAGAGTTGATGTAGCCTTAACTGATTTTATGAGTTTAATTCAATAGACAATATTGACGTGTGAGAGAGCTGTTATCAGGTTTCTTTAAATCGTAACATAAAACAATATTACCCGTTTATTTATTCAGTGGCAGCCCAAACAGAAATAAAAGGGGGGGGAAAAAATCTATGTGGAATTACTGCCATCTGGTGGAAAAAATAGAGACTGCTGTTATGGAAGCGGGGAAAAGACCCTTAGATTTGGGTTTTCTGGATTTGGATTTGTTTTGTTTTGATTTAATTTTATTCCGAGTTTTGGTTAGTTCACGTACATTCACCTCCTTCTAAAATCTCTTACTAACTTTCCTGTGTGAAAGAAGAAGTGAGCAGAGATTTCCTAAGTGCTGAAAGGCAGTGTAGGATGGGGCTTATGCATCTGGACTAGTTTCAGACACCCCGAGTACAAGTTCTAGCTTCATTACCCTCTGATTGTACCATCTGGAGCAAATCGACTATTCTCTTTATTCTTTAGTTTCCTTATCTGTGGACTAAGAATAATAACAGTATCTGTTTTACATAGGTGTTCTAAGAATTAAGGTAATTAAGCCAGTCTGGCACAGAGGAAACACCATACATAAATTTCTGCCTATCATTATCCATGCAAATCCTATTCTAACCTACTGCAGTCAAAGCCTATACTAGTCCAGGAGAACAGCTGCACAGCCTTGCCATGGAAGGATCAGGTTGCTTGGAAAGATATAGGGCCAACCAAGAGAGTTCTGCAGCAGTACAGCTGTAAGGGCACTGTTCTCTCTTGCATCCCTACAAATATTACTATAAAAGAAACAATTCATTATCCCCTGTCACTGAACTGCCGTATGGGTATGTCAACCTGTTGATTCCACGCTAAATGCTATATAACTCCCTCAAGGCAAGAATTCTGCTTAATTTGTTCGCCAGTACCCATTACATGGTATGAACCATGTTGAGACTATTATCTCAAAGCAGTAGACATTTTCCTCAATCCAGAGAATAGTATAGAGGAGTACGGCCTTCATACTCCAAGCCATCCTTTCCTTGGTTCTCTAGAGAATGAAGAATACTGAGGAGTATTCCACGTCCAATTCCATACCAGGGTGATTACAGTCCCTTGGGAGCTATCCTTAGCTCCGTAATCATTAGATCTTTAGCTCAGCCTGAGCCCTGTGCAGCCAGAGGATAAAACCCCAAAATAAGTACGAAGCTCAAAACAGTTGAATTCTAGATATGAGAAGCCAGGAAAGGCAGGACATCCAACCAGCTGCCTAACCACCACTTCAAACATCATTCAGATGCCCTAGATTAGGGCAAGGGCACAGGAAGGATGGAGTAATAATTTAAAAACCATTTTTCTTCCAGTTTCTAAGAAGGAACTGATAAGCCTTTCTATGGAGTGATAAAGACTAACTGGAACTTTAAACAATCATAATCAGTCGGGAGGTTCTATGAAAGGAGCTAGGGTTTATGAGAACAGTTCTCAAACTTACGTAGTAGCAAGAACCCTACGGAAGAACTCTGTGCTTATAATAAAGTTCTATGGAACTTCCTTTTCCCTTCTACAAATACCACTCCATCATGGAAAGCCAGAGTGTGCACGTGACTTGCCATGTCTGCATGCACTGGGTTGCAACCCTTTCTTTTTCCCAAATAAATCTATTATGGTGATGGAACACCTAATTAATGTTATTTTTCATTTGGCAGGAAGCAAAGGCACATTTTTTACACTTTTATCTTGACTATTAGAGCTTTTAGGTAAGGATGAACATCAAAAATAATGTTTCAAGGACCGGCCGGGTGGCATAGTTGGTTAAGAGGGCAAGCTCTGAGCAACAGGGTCACCAGTTCGATTACCACATGGGATGGTGGACTGCACTCTCCCGCAACTAGATTGAAAGCAGTGACTGGACTTAGGCCCTCCACGACTAAGATTGAATAACAACTTGACTTGCAGCTGATGGATCCTGGAAAAAGACAATGTTCCCTTTCCCCAACTCCCCAATTAAAAAAAAAAAAAAACCTTTAAAAAATAATAATAATGTTTCAACAATTCCCTGAACTTTTCTTAGACTTTCCATGTTTCTGCTTACATTGACCTATCTGTTATTGCATACTGCCTACTTTATCCATTAGAGCCATAGCATATTTATCTTAGTTGTTTTAAACTCCAGTTCTGGTTGTACCAACATCCCTGCCATGTCTGGTTATGATGCACTCTCTGTCTCTTCAAATTGTGTTTTTACCTTTTGGTATACCTTATAAATTTTTCTTGATAGCCAGACATCATGTACTATATAAAAGGAATTGCTGTAAATAAGCCTTTAGTAATGAGGTGGTGAGGTATAGGGGGAGGCGAGGTATTCTATATTCCTATGATTAGATCTGTCTTGTAGTGAGCTGTGCCCCTGGACTGTGAAATTCACAAACATTTCTGTTTTTTTTCCTCCCCACTTAAGTGGGTCAGGATGGCTAGAGTGGAAGGAGGTTGGGCATTTCCCTTCCCTGCATTCAGTTAGGCTCTGATAAAACCCCAGCAGATTAGGCTCTGGTTAATTAACAGTTATCCACACTTTTCCTGCAGGATGTTACTGCAGAGATATTCACATTAACCAAACTGGTTGGCTCTATTCAAGGTTCCCTTCCTTTTCCTCTTAATCCATAGTAGAAGTTTAAGCAGGTAAAGAAATGACTATAGGCATAAGCAAAGAGAAGAGCATCGAGGAGAGAGGGAGAGGGAGAGGGAGAGAGAGAAAGGAGAGAGAGAGAATTTAATACAAAGTGCATGCTAGTCCTTAGGTTGCAGTATCTGACTTAAGATGGAAACTTGAACAGACTGAATGAGGCAGTTAAGGGAAATGTGAACATAGCTAAAAAGAAAAACATAGCTTGTTGTAACCTGTGATGTCATTTCTTTTCCATTCCCATGGTGCAACTTTCCTACTGATGGGTACATCTCTCCTACTATTGTTATGTTGTGTAGTTTATAATATTTCAAAATCAGTTATCCTTGTTACTAAATAATTGTGTTCCTATAGTCACGACCTTTTTACAAAAGTCTGTCCTATTACATAATAATGTTTCTATCTTTTGTCTCAGCTCCCACAAAAGAACAAGTGATATAAATATCTACATCCCTCTTGTATTCAACTTTCAGATTTTACATTTAATACACAGTAAGGTAGGTATTTGACATGACATATAGCAATTGCTGAATATCAAACCACTCCCCAAAAACAGTGTCTTATCACTGCTTAGGGGTTTCTGGGTGAGCTGAGTGGTTGTTTTGGTCTGGGTCATGCTAGACTTCTTTCATTTAGCCATCATTTGCCATGAATCTCCAATCAACTGCTGAGTCAGATGGAGGTTGGCTGCTCTAAAATGGACTCAGTCATGACAGCTTGATTCTGCTCCATGTGGTCTCTCATCCTCCAGCAGGCTAACCTGAATGTGTTTACTTGCAACTGAAAAAGTTCTATGAGATAGAACAGGTGTGCACAGTTCTCTTGAGGCCTAGGCTTGACACTGACATAATGCTACTTCCATGGTCTATTGGTAATAGTTTATTGGCCAAAGCAAGCCTCTTGATGAGAACAGTTACAAAATAACATTGCAAAGGGTGGGGTAGAAAATTGTGGCCATTTAGATAGTCTTACACAATATATGAGGAAGACAATCAGATGTTCATGGTGTCTCCAATTTTTGAATACCCCTTGAAGTAAACATTTATTATCTCTACCCCCTTCTTCTGGTAATCACATCTCCTTTCATTTGAAGAAACTGTTCCTCTCTCTTCTCATCACATTGTTTGAATGGGGCTGATCCTACTTCCCTGCCATAGAGACTAGTCTGAAAGGGATCTGACCCAAGTAAGTAATACAAGTATCCACTATCCTGTGTAGAGATTTATCCTAGAATATGCACACATGATACTCATTGAGCACTCAATTCATCTTTTCTAAGATCTTTTTTTCCTCATTGTTACTAGGAGAGGCCCTTTTCCTATCTGGTCAAGAAGGATGTGAGCATTCATCATCCCAGCCTTGTAGAGAAGCCACAGTATAAAATAAAGTTGTCACAGAGTCTCTGGTTTTAGTCATCTCTGGGGTGTCTCCCAACGTTGTCTTCATGAACCTTGGTCATGGGAACTAATCTGCTCACTTTGGCCCAGGTGGTTCAAATTGTGTTTCTGTCATTTGTAACCAAAGAATCCTAACCAAAGGAGCCCAGAACAAAATTTCCAACAGGAAAGATGATGTTTGTACTTTCTGGGGTATTCACTAAAATAGTTTTATGAATTGCTTTTTCATTTTACATATAAAACATGGGTTGCAATTCAGATACCTAAAAAGAACAGACAGGGAAATGAAACTGACTAAATGAAGGAAGGGGAACTGAGGAGGGCTGAAGGGTATCTCTCTGTCTATAAGAAGCAACCTCTACTCAGATTTGGCTATTTGTTTTCTAGGGGGAATGAGAGCTTACTGTTGCTGGATCTTCCTATTTTTTAAAAAAGCCTAGAAATATCAATGTAATGTTAAGTTCCCCAACTTTTAAATAATAGCAAAATCAACTCATCTTATAGACCAGATATATCCATGAACCACCAGTTTGAAATCTCTGTTTTGAAATGTATAGTGAACCCACCAACAATAGAGCTGACACACTGCTGAGTTCCATGCTTTCTTGGACTTCTTCCTTCGTCCCTCACTTCCATCACCAACACAAAAATGTTGAATACTTCATAAGCATTGCAGTCCATGTGATAAGAATAGAAGTCAAGAATGAGGATGCTAGGCTTAGCAGCCAAATTACTCAGTGTATCATCAGCCTATGGGTACATGATTTGAATTTGTGCCATAAGAAAATTACAAATTATAATTTTATGGGCCAGCAGGCTGCTTATATACAGTTGAAACTGTGAATGTTAAGTCCCTGAAGACAAAATTCTACTTTATTATGCTTAAATACAAAATAGGATTTGCCAATTATCTGTTGTTGATTAGCTCCAAATCCTACCTTTTTATACACAGCACTAGACTGGGGCTAGAAGTCATATAATTCCCAGACTCCCTTGACAACTGGCTTTCAAATAGGTTCCTCTAATGGGAGGCACTGGAGAGATTGGAAGGCAGGAGGTACTGAGAAAAAAAACTCACTTAGTCCTTCTAACTTGACTAGGCATCCTTCTAGCATCAGTTCACTATAATGCTTCTGCCTTGCTGTGTCTTATTGAAGACACCAGCAGTAAACATAGCTGCCCTGCCCCACCTCCCATGGTGCTCCAAAGGAGGGCTTGGAGCACTCCTTTGGCTGTCCAAACCCTAACTATTTGTCATCATGCATCAATCAGAGCTCCAAGCATCAGTTCTCCAGGGACTTCTCCAAAATCTTACATTCTCTTTCATTTCTCTCTGTCCCTAAAGATGGCAGTTGCTTTCTTAAGTTATTAATGTCTGGGTTATGTCAACATCCACTTCTTGCTCTTTCAGTTTCCCAATACCTGTATTATCCCATTGTTTCTATTAAATTCCTTCTGTTTGAAATAATTAATATGGTTTTCTTGACTCAACCCTACCTGATAATTATTAGAACAAAACATTACTTTGTATGTTAGAATTTCTTTTTTTCTGAAATCATATGAAAAATAGTTTCTTCAAACACCAAGATCCTTGCTATAGAAAGGTAGTTACCAAATATCCACACACAAAAAAAATCCACAAATGGCATTTCTGTGAAATACATACGATTATTCTATCACTTATATCTCAAGCCCTCATGACTCATAAAAAGCTTAGACCTAAAGTGTCAGTCATAATTGGCATTTATATACCTAAATCTATCTTTATTCTTTTTGAATCTATTTCTATTTTCTGTACAGACCAACTGAAGCCAACACTTCAGAACTAACATTCCAAGGAATGTTCTACCTATTATGCCAGTAGAGTTGGGTCAGATTTAAAATAAGCTAATAAGTGGGCCGGCCGAGTGGTGTGGTGGTTAAGCACTGGCTTGGGAAGCCAGCAGCCCCGGTTCGGTCCCATATACGAGGGCTAGTGACACTGCCCTTAAAAAATAAATAAATAAATAAATAAATAAATAAATAAATAAATAAATAAAATAAGCTAATAAGTGTATTAAATTTTTAAAAATACTTATTGAAATAAATATTATGTATTGAAGTATTTTAAATCAGTTTTAAATTAAGTATTTTAAATTTAAAATTTAGTATTTATAAACCAGCTCTGTTTGGGGAAGGGGACAGTAATTATTCATACTAAATTAGCAGCTTTCATTTTATGAAAGTATTCACCTGAGGATAACATGGAAAGTTTAGAAATACAGACACATGTTTCAAAAAATGGGATTACATTTTGTTTTCTCTAGAAACATCTACACCAATCTCATAATTATGGTTGCTTTTTGGATATAGGAATTGTTTATTATTGTCTTTTCCTTTTGTGACAAGTACATATCACTTTGTTGTAATGAAAAACATATTTTAAATTTTTTCAGTGCAAATTTAAAATACTTGGATTTAAAAACTAGGATTTACATTTCATTTTTAAGAAAAATGCCTAATGCATGCCTTTTCAACAACTATCTCTTGAACACCTATGCAGTGCCTAACATTGTATTGGGTTGTCGGAAAAGTCAAGATGTATTTTGTCTGTATTTTTCAAAGGTCATTTATTTATATAAAGAACAAAAATCAATCAATGATACATTGCCCGTTATGTTTGATAACCTTTTGCCACCTTTCAGTGAGCTTCATAATTCCTCATTCATTCAAGGACCTGTCTTTATTTGCAAAAAAATTGAACAAGGTGCTGATTTACAGCCTCATCTGAATTTAATGTGATACCATGCAAGGAGTTTTGAAGAGAGCAAAACAATTGGAAGTCTCACTGCACAAGGTCAGGCGAGTATGGTGAGTGTGGCAACTTATTCCATCTAAACTCCAATAATTTTTGACGGGTGATCAAACTTGTGTGTGGTCTTGCATTGTCACGATGGAACACAACTCCTTTATAATTAACGAGTTCTAGACATTTCTGGATGATGGATTCATTCAAACTGTCCAATTGTCGACAATGCACATTTGAATGGATTATTGGTTCCTTGGTAGGAGCTCAAAAAACACGACACCTTTAAAATGCCACCACACTGAGAATACAACCTTCCTCTGATGAATGTCGGCTTTCAATGTCATTTGAGGTGGGCGAATCATTACATCGGGACCAAGATGGTTTGTGCATCACATTGTTGTAAACAATCCACTTCTCATTACCAGTTATCAATCGCTTCTAAAACGGATCGTTTTCCTCACGTTTAATGAGCATATTGCAGATGTTTATACACACCATCAAATGAACTTGAGTTCATGCGGAACCCAAATATCGAGGTTGTTTATATATCCCAGCTTCATCAGGTGTTCGTGAATGCTTGAATAATGTATGTTCACTGTTTCTGCAATCTCTCGTGTCGTGTAATATGGGTTTGACCTAATCAATGCCTTTATTTTGTCATCATCAACCTCGGGGGGCCTCCCTGACAGAGGAGCGTCGTTGAGATCAAAATCACCAGCACAGAATTTCGTGAATCATCTTTGGCACTAACGTTCTTGTAGAGCATTGTCACCATAAACTTTATGCAGCTTTGCGTAAGCTTGACTTGCGTTCTTCCCTTTATAGAAGTAAAACAGTAAAATATGGCAAAAATGCAGTTTGGTCTTCCATCTTCAAATTGTTGTAAAATCTCCAAAACTCAACCAAATCGCTCAATTTTTGGTTTTTTTTAGAATGAAACTAGAACTGTCAGCTGTCAAATGACATAGCAATAACATAGGTAGATGTGCATGACTCTAATACTTCCAAAAATGAACTAGTGCCATCTGTTGCAAACATGCGTCATGACTTTTCCAACAATCCAATATTAAGAAAACCCAAAGTCGGGGCCGGCCAAGTCACTCAGTTGGTTAAGAGCATAAGCTCCGAGCAACAAGGTCACCAGTTTGAGTCCCACATGGGTCAGTGAGCTGCACCCTAGCTGAACTGCCAACAGGTGGCAGGATGGCTCAGCTGGTGAGAGCACATGCTCCTAACAACAAGGTTGCTGGTTTGACTCCCTCATGGGATGATAGGCTATGCCCACCCGCAACTAAGATTGAACAAGGCACTTTGAGCTGAGCTGAGCTGCGCTGAGCTGCTGAAGCATGGCTGGATGGCAACTGGACTTGGAGCTGAGCTGGCTGCACCCTCCACAACTAAGATTGAAGGACAACAACTTGGCTGTTCCCCCTCGCCAATTCCCCAAGACTGTTCCCCTTCCCCAATTTCCCAATAAAACGTCTTAAAAAAAAAAAAAAAGAAAAGAGAGCGAGAGAGAGAGAGAGAGAGAGAGAGAG
Source organism: Aselliscus stoliczkanus (assembly GCA_033961575.1). Lineage (NCBI taxonomy): Eukaryota > Metazoa > Chordata > Mammalia > Chiroptera > Hipposideridae > Aselliscus > Aselliscus stoliczkanus. Next base: position 72,458,630 of record CM066738.1, on the reverse strand, counting down.
AGAAAGAAAGAAGAAAGGAAGGAAGGAAGGAAGGAAGGAAGGAAGGAAGGAAGGAAGGAAGGAAGGAAGGAAAGAAAGAAAGAAAGAAAGAAAGAAAGAAAGAAAGAAAGAAAGAAAGAAAGAAAGAAAGAAAGAAAGAAAGAAAGAAAGAAAAGGGAAAAGGAAAAAAGAAAAAAGAAAACCCAAAGTCAAATTCCTACCTCAAGGAATCTCAATCATATTGGCAATGTTCAGAGACATCTTTGCAATGAATAGCTAACACATGATAGATTCTTAATAAACATTTGTATAATGACTCCATGAACATACCACCAAAAAAGTGGTTATTTATTCAAAGTCTCCTTTCATAGACTATTAGCCCTACTCTGTATATTTATTGTACTTATATCATATTTCACTACTTCTAAGATACACATCACTCACTTTTCAACAATTCTGAAATTTGAATCAGACTTACTATCAATGTGGTTTTTTAAAGTATTGTTTCATAGACAATTTGCAACATTTTCTTTTATAGTAATAAATAAAATAACAGTATGTTTTTGCATTGATGACATTTTAGATTGAATGAAGTACAATATAGTATTACATTTTATATATTTTAGAAAATACACATGAATATTTAGACATGTTTCCCTGAGATTCAGCTGAAAAAGTTTTCATAAGGCCACTCCATTCAATGAGCATTCAAGCCTCCAATGATCATATGAAGTTCACAGCTACTAATTTGTAAACGTTAAAACCAACAGCTGACAAATAACAACTTTGTAAAATGTTGTGCATTTATGAGAGCTTACTTCTCAAATTTTTTAAATTACTATTGAATGTTAAACATGTATCTTCTATTTTGAACTGAATGCAAGGCATAATATACACAAAACTTATGGCATTTCTAAGCATTATGTACTTAAAAGATTTTCATATTTTAGAGTTTGAAATTAATCAAAGGTTTAAAATATCTGAGAAATATTAAAATGAATAAACTGCATAAAAACTCTGAGAAGTTATAGAAGAAGTGCTGATAAAACTTTCTAGGAGAGATTAAATTAGCTATGAAATAAAAAATGAAATGTTATGAAAAAGACAGGCAAAGAACACTGAAAAACAGAAAAATTAATATTGAAAAAATAATAAAACTCACCAGACTAATAAAATGTGACTCATCAGTAAGGTATAACTTTCATTAACTGCATAATAAAGGAATCACTGTGAGCACTGCAATGTAAAACAATGGGTATATAACTTAAAGACATCAAATAAATACAGATATGTATTTTATTAATAATTATTGACACACAGTTTTATGAATGTTGTACCAGGTACATCATATAGTCCTTTCAGCATTTCTTAGCTTTTCTCTTTTTTTCATGTTTTCTCACAGAGAAGTTTTAGCTGATATGGAAGTTTGGAGAAGAGGGCAGGAAAAGATAGGGAAAGCCATTCTTTCAACCCATTAGTGACCGTTGCCTTTCCTTCACCCTCTCATCATATGATTGCCAGGGCTTCCAGGTTAATTTCATTGAGGACCTTTGATAGCTGCAGTTACCTACTCTTTCCTCCACCATCTTTCTTTTCCTTCTTTTCTGAAATTAGGAATATAGAGTCTGGAAGAATGTGATACATGTACCCTCCACTCTTCCATCTGGGCACTCCCTCACTCCCTGTTCCTGCCAATTCAAACCCCAACTCTCCTGCCCATTGAGGATAACAGAGTTGCACACCTCCAGTAAAGAGGGTAATATAGCTCCTTTTTTATTGTATACTTTTATGAAATTTGACAAGTTTTTGTCACTATAAAATAAAACAGGAAATTTACTTAAGACTGTAGCAAACACTAAATATAGGCAAAAAGTCTTGACTGTCACAATCAGTGTTATATCAATATCTAAAAGACAGGAAGAGGTGATAACTAAGAAAAATACAGTGCTTTCATGGCTATGAATTTAGAAAACTATTATCAATTTCTAATCTCACTTACTCACCAAAATAATTTTCCACTTTCAGGTTTTGATTTTTTTTTAAGTGTTACAATTTTATGCACATTTTTGTTAGAGTGAAAAAGGCAAGACAAAAGCCAGATCAAATTCATTTAGATGAAATTAAGACTAAAATGTATGTAAGCGATAAAATTATCTTTGAGCAGATACTGGCTGATTGTGTGATAGTATGGGTTGCTTTTTCATACAAAATATTTTCAAGAAAGCCTTCTGAAAATGCTTGTGACACAATGGATACCAAAAAGTACTGACAAAGGAATTACACCACTGAAGCACAAATGTGATATTGTACAACACTTTTTGAGGATGTCGATTATGGCCATAAAATGAAAGAACAAATGTGAACAGAGAATAAGAAGCCCAGCAAATGGAGAAAACACCTAATAGAATGCCCAGTGACTTGGCTAATTTCCTGGCTTTAAGCAGTTCAAGATGGTCCTTTTGGTGAAGAGCTAGGCTTTCTGAGCAGGAGAGGGAACCCATTTTGGAAGCAATACTATCGCTAGTCTTCTGGGTTCTTATAGAAAACAAGAGACTACTCTTTCTTTCTTGTCTCTTGAAATGAAGGGACACTGCTGCTTCCTTCGGTTCAGCAAGAGATGCCCTTGAAAACAGTCCATACTTGAATGAGCATCCAGAGTTACTGGAAGAGGCAGGAGAAGTGAGTCCAGAGTGGCTTTGCCACATACTGAGATGACCACGTTTCCAGAGCCTCCAGGAAATATACATGTCGAAATAAGCCACTAAGAAGACTGGGGCCAGGAAATCCAAGAATGAAGTAATGGCAAGGATATACCATTTTGAAATACCAGGTTCACAATATTCCCTGTTTGTCTTCCAAGACTCTGAAACTATTAATTATTGGTCCATGCACTAAGAAGGCCAGCACCCAGACGGCCACCATCAGAGCCACAATCTTGCAGATCCCAGTGTGTTGAGCTCTGTAAGATATCTAAAGGAGGCCAAATATATTATTTTCAATGTTATCAACATATTCTGAGTGCATAAAGCATACCATAGACCCTCAGGAGTTTCAGGGATTTGCAAGAAGTCAGGGCATTAACTGGACCTGGGTAACATGATGTGAGCCAGGACAGAGGGTTAGATTTCAATGAAGCCTGGACCAAGATGAAGACTTCCCTAGTGATTTTCAAGGGGAAGGCTTTAACCTTCAAGGTTAAATCTCTTACACTATAAAACATATCAAAATCTGAACTGTTAAACTGTTAAACCTGAAACTGGGTGTACCTTCTCACAGTGTTTCCCAATCTGCCAGCTGGGTAATGACCAGCATGTTGTTTAATAAAATAAAATAATCAACATTGGAATGCATCACACATCATCAGGTATGTATTGTCTGATGAAACTTTTGCTTTGGGAATATAGATATATATAGAGAGAGAAATGCATGTACTGAATCACAGTGTAAAATGTAATTCACTTCTCATGGTAGTCACAGTCAAAAACGTTTGAAAGCAACTGGCTTTCCTGATTCTAATATAGGAAGAATCTATGCTGCAGTTTATGCTGATTCCTTAAGTTGGGATCAAAAAGAGAAAGAAAAACTCTTACATCACTTCCAAGAAGATGATGCACAAAAAGGAAGAAGTTTAAACCTGCTGTCGATAGATACTACAGTGTTATTGAGCGTTACCAAATCAGTTCTTTCTATAAATGTTTCCACCTGACAAAAATGTTGCCAAAGCTGTGGTGGGTAGCCATTTTGAGAGACATGGCTGTGGCAAGTACCACAATCTTTTTTAAGGGTGAAGAATGTTCTAGATCCACTTGGTCAAAAGGGCAGACTTCTGAAAGGAAAACAGGTTCTATCAGTGAGGATTGCTCTCAGGTCACAGGACCCATGGTCTTTGATACATCCTGAAATTTTCAAGCATATTTTCTATAAGAAATGTAAAGACACCCAAGACCAACCCCTTCATCTGAAGGATAAACATATGAATCAAGAATTTTCTGAGGGGGCCTGTAACAGACAACCTCTTTGAACTTCTTTTAGATCAGCAAGGTTCCCTCCAGCTCAAATGTTCCATGTTTCTCTGATTTCCTCACTTGAGGGAAAAGAAATGATCTACTCATGAAATTGCACCATGCCTCCCTTTCACCATCTCTCTTGTATTGTTTTCTCTGTGAGTTTCTAAGTCTAGTTCTGCAATCTTTTCTCATTTTTATTACAAGGGTGCAACATTGCCCAGCACTGTCTCTCTTTGATGAATTATACACGCTGGGAAGGGCTCACCAATTGTCTAGAAGTTAGAGGAAACTAGTTGGTCTCTTTTTTTTTAAACTGAGTTATTTTTAAAAACTGCAGGGAAGTGGTGTTTTGTGTGTTTTTTTCCAAATTACTGGTATTTCTGAGGCTAAGCTAAAATGCATATGGTGCTGACCACAAACTCCTATGTATGATAGGCTTTTTTGCCTTCTGCTTCTCATGCCACTAATTAATACATCTTTTGCACTAAATCTAATGATTATTAAGATGGTAACAATACCCAGATGGTCATAAAACTGCATTTAGTTTTTTAATTGCTCTGTTCAGCCTTTATAATGATATGATGCAATATGCTGAAAGGTGATCTCTTTTCTATTATGCATAAGGTCAAATGGGATCATGGATATACAAGGGAATTGAGAAGATAATGCCAATCTCTTCATCTCGGCATAGCATTTTTGATGGACAGCTCAAGCTTTGCTTGAACCCAGGGTCAGGACAGTTGGAAGTGGCCTCCCTGAAATCAGGCTGTGGCCCAGTTCTCACCCACTACAGATTATGTCCATTATTCAGGACTTTGCCTTTCACCCTGCAACAACATTTTTCATGGTCTTGATTTTACCACCAAGCTTTTTTCATCTGCAGATAAAGAAATTCTCTCCCCTTACTATCTTAATGCTGCATACGTTTCCATTTTCATTTCTTCCAGCTACACTGTTCTACTTTCCCCTACCCACTCATGCTTCAGCCCCAGGATCTCCCCCTCCAGAAAACTATAATCTTGTGCTACCATCTGCATTAAACCTTCATTTTCCAAATTATTGTCAGATTTCCATTCTGAGGCTCAGCATACTACTCTGCCTTATTATACCATCATCTCTACTTTTAGCTACAGCAAGAGCCCAGCTTCCCCATGACTGCTTCCTACAAGTTCCAGTGGGCTTTGAAGGATTCCTTCAGGTTTCACACAGCTGTGTTGAAACTCTTAGCCAACAGAGGTACAAATGCTGCCTGAGCAGCCCATACAAGAATCTATGCACTGATGTGTGGAGCTCTTGTTAGACACTTAACTCTGGGCTATGTATTAGGAACCTCGGATCCAGCTGACTGGCCCTCACCAAGTTTATAGCCTGCAATGCCAGAAAAATTCCTCAGAGCAATACCAGGAGACAAACCCACCCATTTGCTCTCTGCACATCACTCCTCATCTCTCTGTAACTTCAAAGCACTTTTTTCTAACTGGGTAAGCTATTACCTTCCCACAAACCTAAGGTAGACCCAAGAGTTTGGACATTCAGTAAAGCAAGTCCCAGTGAAGATTAAAAAGAAATATTAACTAAGAAAGAAAGGAAATGGGAAACAGCTTTTTGAAACTGTTTTTCAAACATTTTGACTGTGACCTAAAGTAAGAAATACATTTTATATCTCGACCAAGTATATGGATAAAAATATCCATAAAACAATACTTGCCTTTGTTATGTGCAAGGTACCCTGATATTTTATACTCTAATTTTATTTTCTATTCTATTCTGCTCCTTTTTGTATTTTTTCATGAAAAAAATAAGTGACTGGTCAAAACCTACTGAACTAATTTCATGACTCAATAATGGATCTTGAGACCTGCCATTTTAAAAACATGAGATTATAGACATCTGAATTGCTCATCCAAACTGCTCTGCACTTTCTCCACAGTCTGCCTAGTATGAATTCGGCTCTGGTACCAAAAAAGTACCCAATGCCATCCTCCCCTTCTTCCTGGCCATATGGTGGCTCAGCTAGAGACCACATTTCCCAGCTTTCCTTGTAATGAGGTGGGACCATGTGACTAAGTTGCACCAATAAAATGTGAGTGGAAATAATTGTTGATTGTGCACTACCTGGTTAAAAGAATATCCTGTGCCCTAGACTTTTGCCCTTTTCCCTTTCTTTCTAGAACCTGGAGTCACAACAACCTGACTTTGATGGTGCAAAGGAAGACTATGACCTAGAGAAGGTGTGAGCAAACTACTATCCATGGAACAAATGTGACCACCATTTGTTTGCATCAATAAAGTTTCATTGAAAGACAGTGAAGTCCCCCCCACTATTTTTTTTTTACATGTTACCTTTGGCTGTTTTTCTGCTATAACAGCAGATTGAGCAGTCTCAGCAGAGACTACAGGTCCCTGTATAGTAAAATTTTGCTGACCCCTGCCCTAGAGGATGCAGAGCTGCCCCGCTAGCCTGGATCCCAGGTTAGTTCCTGGAGCAGACCCTCCTACTGTTCCTGGACTATTCTGTGAGAGAAAATATACTTCTATCTTATTTGAGTCTCTGTTACAGCACTTTATCCTTGTCTCATCCAATACACCCTCTCAATCCTGTCTGCCTCCAAACTGCACAGCCCTCCCAGGCCAGAGTTGTCACTGTCCTCTAAATGCCTCCAGCACCACACTTAGCCCATTCTACTGAACCAATTTGTTTATAAATCTGCCCCCACATTAGACTTTATGTGCCTCAAAAATAGAGATTCTACTGATTCATTTCTTTATCCCAGCACTTAGCAATATCCCTGTCACACAGTAGTCCCCCAAAGATTTGGGTCCCTGGGATACAGGAGTAAAGGAAGTTTCCCATCTAGGCCTCACTGCTCCATATTTCTATGGCCCCTTAATTGCATCAAGGACAAGTTTTCTCCTTTGTTCTATTGCTGATAAACTTAGCTTGCTTAAGACTTGTCACTAACTCATTGGTGAGGCTATTCTATTATAATTCTTAGGTAAGTTCAGGTTTTCTTGACATGTGTCCTACACTGGCAACGGAACTTGACTTTTCTGGTTGGCACCACTTTATAACTTATATCTTATTTGTATACTATCTTTTCCTTTGGCCATTCAAAATTGATTTTCTCATGACATTCATAAGTCTGGGAGTCTTTCTACTTGCCCACCAAGTTTTGTCCTCAGGAAAATATTCAAGTCTCAATTTGTCTAAGGAGTCGAACTGATAAACCTACAGTGAGCCTCTTGTATATCCAACCTACTATGGACTCAACTTCTGACAACTTGCCTTGAATTTTCTTTGATTACTTCACATTTTAGTAGCACAAAGGAGACTGTAGTACCCAAATCACATGCTGAAAATGTTCACTACGGGCCAATAAGAACTTAGTGCTAGATAACAAAAGGATAATCAGGCTCCTCTAGGAGTTTGCCAATTAAACAAAAAAAAAATTAGACTTAACAAACTTTGCTTGGCGACCGAAAATATATAAGTATATACTCTTTTAAGAAAGATAAATCAATGGTTTGGCTTACAGCATTTGAGACTGACTGGTATCTATCATAGCTGATGAGTACAATTTATACGCAGATGCTGTACACAAAAGATAGTCAATACTGAGCTGATTTGATACAGACTGTATCAAATTTCCAACTGAACAACATGTAAGGGATGTACAAAGGAATGGAGATCATACCTGTACAGAGAAAAAAATAAGGGTAAAACAATAGCACATATCAATGAAAACAAAGAGGCATACAACACAATGAAGTATCTGAATTGACCAAAAATGGCTTAATTATAATTTAGAAATTTATGGTATACATCAAAAAACTAAGGACTGATTTCCTATACATTCTTTAAATACCATTTTTGTAATAGCTGTTGTAAACACAATACCTTCAATAGCTCCTTATTACTTTCCAAATTAAGTTCAGGTCCCGACCTGTATTTCCAGCCACATACAGCACAAATCAACTTTACGTTCATGATCCAATCCAAACAGCACAGGCCATTCTTCCCTCAAACACATTCCACATCTTCACATCTCTCTGCTTTTGTCAACATCATTCTTTCTTCCTAGAATGTCCTCATCTCTTGTACTGAAAAATCTATTTACTGCCTTCTCATTCTTCACTTCAAAATGACTTCCTCCTTGTCATCTTTCTTGGAACTTCCTTGGCAGAAGTGACTCCTCTGTCACCTTCACTCTCCTGACACTTTACTTATCTCTCCCTCTTTCATGTACAGAAACATTCTACTTTATATTGTCATCGTTTTTTAACTTGTTTCTCCTGAGGATTGGGACCATGTTGTAAGTCAATCTTTGTATTTTTCACATCTAGAGTTAACCAAAATGGCTTGCACATTTAACTTAAATAAATGAATCACTGTTAACATGTTGCACAATTACCATACACCAGATATTGTGCTATGGGTGTTGCATATATGATCTCATTTAACTTTCATAGAAACTTTGTGAGGTAGAGACCCTGCTGAATTAAATAAAGAACCCATAGCTCAAAAAAGAAGACATAATTAGCTCAAGGTCCGCTCAGCAATTGAAAGATTGGATTTGAAACCAAGCAATGTGATTTCAGAACCCTTGATTTTACCACTACCTTTCCCTGAATAAACAAATACATAAGTGATACCACTAAGCACTGAACCTGCTTAACCGTGAAAAAAATGACTAAACTGAGTTCTCTTTCCTTTAGCTTTTTTAGGAGTTCTTAATCGATTTTTCATACAGGTGGCACTAATCAATGAAACCATAATCTATTAAATGGAAGCTCAAGTGAACTCTTATTTTGTTGAGTATCATTATATTTTATCAGGTACTTACAGAATTTCCCATTTTTTATATCAGAACTAAGTAAGCCTATTAGAAAGAACAATAGTAAAGGTAAAAGAAAGGAAAAGGAAAGGGAAGGATGAAGGAAACACCATATTTCTCCCAAAACAAGACACAATGAGAATATAACGGTGTGGCTTCAGAATTAGTGAAAGAAAATGAAGAACTTAGTATTCTGTACCTAGGTTTACACACAAATATGAGAGATAAGACACCATAGAGATGAAGAATTGTGGCATTGTGTGGTCAGTTCTTATATGTAGTTCAAATTGCCTGCTTGTTTTATGTTTCAGTTATATATATATATATATATATATATATATATATATATATATATATATATTTTTTTTTTTTTTTTAAAGATTCTATTGGGGAATTGGGGGAGGGGAACAGCACTGGAGAATCGGGGAAGGGGAACAGACAACCTGCTGTCTTTTTGTTCCTCAGTCTAGCCGTGGAGGATGCCGCCTCACGGCCCACATTGGCACCGTCACCGCGCTCTTCCCGGGTGAGGCAGATCGGTCGCCGGCCTCTGGATGTCGCTCACCGCGACTATTGGCAGTTCACGCTGGCTGCTGACCACTCACTGTAGCCTATGGCAGTCCACTGCAGCAGGGACTGCAGCCTACACCATCGCCGGGGCTCACAGCCCAGCTCCAGGTGGAGCTGTTGTTAGCTGTAGAGGGCAGTGTCACTGGCTCTCATATGTGGGATCCGAACCGGGGCTGCTGGTGTCCCCAAACCAGCTCTTAACCAATGCGCCACTTGACCGGCCCTCAATTATATTTTTAATGATAACTAAGCTTCCTTATGGTGCCTTCCATCTCAAAGGTGTGTGTGTGTGTGTGTGTGTGTGTGTGTGTGTGTGTGTGTGTGTGCGCGTGCGCGCGCGCACGCATACACAGGCACACACCTAAGATGTAAAATAAGTCATCAGGTTCACCTGAGATAAATCAAATTATCTTCAAAATAGAGGCATTCATTACATTTTGACCCAGAGTTGTAGCATCCAATGTTCCCCAACTGAGTATTTTCTATACACACACTCATTTCCTCCACAGATTGAGAAAGAATAATGCAATGTCAGTAATCATTTGCATCACAGGCACTCCTATCTGTTTAAAGGTTACAGGGAGAATTTCAATTAAATAAGCTTTTTACAATCTTTCTGAATAGATGAAAGAGGAAGGGTGTGTCCAAAACCTTAGGAGCTGCTTGAACTAGCAATTAGCTCAATTTATTCTTTTTGTTTTAATGAAAGCCTGCTGTCACCTTGTGTTCCACATGTTTCAGTACAAATGCCATGCTCAGTTCCTGTCTTGTTGAATGATGATGTTTGTAGCTCATTCCAAAGGAGTTTCAAAAACTGTGAATGAAAAATATTTCTATGATATACCAGCCTAAAGAGTTCTACAACTTTCACTCTGAAATCATGCTTCTGGGTCAAATGGACTTGATAAGTAAAACTAAGAGCTAGTTCCTTGAAAAGAGCAATAAGTCTTTGGCATGAGAAATTAGGGGCAGGGGAAAGTAAGAAAAAACAAACTATATTTAAAAATGGTGGTGGGGGGAAAGGAGTTGAAGGAACAGGGGGAGAAGAGAAAGAAGGGGAAAGATGATGAGAAGAACAGCCCTATAAGACCCTAGATGACTTGTCCACCCTAGCAGCCCCCATCTCTCCGGTCTCACCTCCTGTTACTCCTTCCACCCCTCACTCTCTCCACTCCAGCCCTCTGGTTTCAAATACACCACACACACACTGCCTCAGATCCTTGCACTTTCCTGGGTGTGATATGGTCTCCTGCCAGAGTGCTCCTTCTGTTTGTTCAAATGTCTCGATCAGTGAACCCTACCCCTGAAGTTTAAATTGCAACCTCCACCTCAAACACATGTTCTTCTCCCTCATCCCTGCTATGTTTTTCTCAACAGCAATGATCATCCTCTAAAATGCTATGTAATTTTATTTATGATTTATATTGTTTATTGTCCATTTCCTCACCTCCACCCTCAGTAGAAATAGAAGCAACATGAGGAAAGGAATTTTTATCTGTATTTTCACTGCTATATCCCCAGTACCTTAAAGAGTTCCTGGGGATGAGGACAGGGAAGCCCAGTTTGCTTGAAAATTGCTACCAGTATGGTATTGTCCCTTCTTTCTGAAGCCAGCTAAGAAGCTATATAATTCATAAGAAAATGATAATCTGAAGGAGGGGGAAGCTAAAAGCCCCCAGTGAATTCTTTGGACCAACAGAAGATTGTGTGCATCACAGTGAGTGCATAGAGGATGTTATGGACTGAACATTTGTGTCCCCCCCAAATTTCTATGTTGAAACCCTAATCACCAAAGTGGCTACATTTGGAGACAGGGCCTATATGGAGGTAATTAAAGTTAAATGAGGTCATAGGGGTGAAGCCCTAAGCCAACAGGACTAGTGTCCTTATAAGAAGAAACACCAGAGGGCTTCCTTATTTGCCTTCATTCCATGTACACTCGGAAGAAAGTCTAGGTGAGGATGCATCAACAAGGCAGCCATCTTCAAATGAGGAGAGCTCTCTCAGGAATAAATTCAGCTGGCACCTTGATCTGGAACTTTCTAACTTCAGAACTATGAGAAAGTAAATTGCTGTTGTGTAAGTCCAAACTATGGTATTTTGTTGTGACAGCCCAAGCTCACTCAGAGTGAAAGAGAAGAGTCCTGAACAGAGGCATGAAGATGCTAAAGATAAACTTTGCCATCCTGAAAATGTGATTCAGACTCTGTTGGCAACAACAACCTTTGCCCTTAAAGATCTTGTCTGGGCCATCTACCCATGGTCACACAGACCATAAACACCACACAATTGTCAATGTGAAAAAGTTCCCCAAAGATAGAAACATCAATCATGAGATACCAGTTTTATAGATATTGATATAGTTATAGATAGCATTTTTTTTCTAGAATAGTGTATAGATAAGATGTATTTATATCAATGTAGCTGGTACTGGAATTTTTCCTCAATAAATCTTTGCTATTTCTAATGAAGATGGAGGAGTAGGTAAACACTGTGCTAGCAGCCTCCTCTCACAACCACATCAAAATTACAATTAAACAAAAGAACAACTATCATTGAGAATTGCCTAAATCTAGCTGAACAGAAGTCCTATCTCTAAGGACATACAGAATGAGCCACCATGAGACTGATAGGAGGGGCAGAGACGTAAAATGGGCTGGTCCCATGTCCATGTGTGACTGGTAAAAATTGGGAGTGGTAACTTGGCTGCAGAGCACCCCCCAGAGGAATGAAGAGTTTCAGCCCCACACCAGGCTTCCCAACCTAGGGTTCTAGTGCCAAGGAAAGATGTCCCCATAACTTCTGGCTGTGAAAACCAGGGGAGATTGTGGCTAAGTGACACGAGAGTGGCTGGAGTCCCAGGCATTCTTCTTAAAGGGCCTGCACATGGACAGACTCACTCGCTCAGAGTTTCAGTGTGGGGCAGTAGCTGGAAAGGTGCCAGGGACATATAGGGAGGAGTTGAGTTGTCTGGCTTCAGGACAAGGGCTGGAGGGGCACCTTTCTCCCAGACAGAAGTGCAGATAGAACCCATTTCTTCTTTGTTGAGCCCTCCCACCTCCCAGTGTGTAAATACCGGCAGCCACCATATCTGAGCCTCCATCAACCTGACTAACACCATTTATCTGCCCCTGCCTGGTGGTTCTCTGAGACCCCACCCCACCCAACTCTCAGGCACACCCAAGCCACTTCCAATGGTTTTCCATACAGACAGCCTGCCTTGGCTCATGCTGCAGACTTTCCTAAAATCTCTCAAAGGTCCACAAAACCCAAATAAGCAGCATCTGGCTTCAGCATGTCCCATACCTTTGACTGAGCAGCCCTAAGTTTGGCACTAGCAGGAGCCAGCCTCAGTTTGCAGTTTGGCCTCTTGAGGCATCTCCAAGCCCTGAACCGCTGGTTGCTTTGTGTCTCTTGCCAGGGGGCCCCAGGCAAGGCACAGGCTGAGGCTGAACATGACCCTTCCAGGAGGTCTCAGGGCTGGCATGCCTGGTAGCCAGCTTTGGACTGAGCCAAAACATCACTCAGCCACCTCCAAGGATGACACACCCAAAGGGCAGACTGGGCAGGAACCAGAGCTCTGCTAAAGTGAATCCCATTCCATAAGGTCAGCCCCTGCACAACATTGTAGTTATGGCCAGTCCTCACAACCAATTAGCCTGAAGGTCAATCCCTCCCATTGAGTGCAAATAGCAACCAAGGCTCAATTATTACAGAAGGGTACACACAACCCACACAAGTGACACACCTGGAGCACCCAGCTCTGGTGACCAGGGAGACTGTTCCTCTGGACCCCACAGAACAAATACTACATAACACTGCTCTACCAAGACTGTGAGCCATAGTAGATCTACCTAATACCTAGAAACAAACACAGGGAGGCAGCCAAAATGGTGAGACAAAGAAACATGTCCCACATGAAAGAACAGAACAAAACTTCAGAAAAAGGACTAGACAAAATGGAGACAAGCAATCTACCAGTTACAGAGTTCATAACACTAGTTATGAACAAGGATGCTCAATGATCTCAGTGAGAACTTCAACAAAAAGATACTAAACATAAAAATGAAGGTAGAAAATATTTTTAAAAAAAAGTCAGAAATGAAAAACACAATCACTGAAATGAAGAATACTCTGGAATCAACAGTAGATTAAATGAAACAAAGGGTCAAATCAGGGCCAGCCGAGTGGTGCAGTGGTTAAGAGCTGGCCTGGGATGCCAGCGGCCCCGGTTCGGATCCCACATATGAGGGCCAGTGACATTGCCCTCTAAAAAAAAAAAAAAAAGGGTCAAATCAGCAATTTAGTAGATAAGGTGCATAAAACACCCAATCAGAACATTAGCCACCTTTACTGGTGACCCTGTCATTTCTATATCATAACTTCTAAATCAATCTCTCCAGCTAGAAATTTTCTCCATAGGTTTTATCAGTGCAACACTGGAAGCATAAGCTGCCCTCCCAAAATGTTCCTTCTTTCTATTAAGAGTTTTATACTTATTCTTCAGAACTCCATCTCTAACCCATTATTCTGTTTCTCCTGCCCAAGCCCAACCTTGCAGCTCTGCATCCCAAACTTCTTTTCCACCTTCACCCTAGCCCAGAGCTTTGCTACATGACTTCTATCTCGATTACAGGTTGGTCTCTGAAACTAAGATGCCCCCTACTCCAGCTTCTCCCACCTACTATAAACCTTCTGATGCATCTCAGGTAAAGCTTTGATCCAACCAATCACTCACCTGCTTTAAAATTTTTTCATACTCCACATTGCCTGCTGGCTAAACTCCAATCCAGACTCATTAGTATGCAAGGACCTTCACTATACAGATTCCAACCACTTTGACTTCAGCAGCTACTGCTCCCACACAGCCAGGGCATACCAGCCAGCCTGGAGCCCACACTTAGGAATATACCCATAGTGTTCCAGGCCAAAAACTAAGTATCCTATGAGTTTTGTTTTATTTTACTATAAATGCAAGCATTTATGTAGCTACAGACAATGACAGATTAAATTATGCTAGAAGCTCCTATAGAACAATATCATCAACTGACTGCACATTTACTTATTATGAGAAACATTGTTAAAAATCAATGATCATCAAGCAGTAAAAAATTACAAAGTACATGTTTTCAAAGAATGATTATTTTGATTTCTATGATCTCTTATAATGCTACCATGCCATATTATATGCAAGATAGTTTAGTGTTGAGTATGTTTTATAATATTCTATACCATATCATAAAATAATATTATTAGTCATACTATTTAATTGACCTGAATATCCCATTTTCTGATTGTGCTGGTTACCAGCATATACATTATTTCCTATTACTCCAACACTGTGATACTAAGGAAACTATGCTTACTTAAAGAGTAATACTTATAATTATAAGCCAAAACATACAAGGAAAATTGCTCCAAAAAAAAACCACTCTTAAATTAAAGAATTTTGGAAATATTCCAAACTTATTTTTATTCTATAAAAAGAAAATAAAACTGTTTTCAGATGAAAATTCCCCTACAAACCTGATTCACATAGTATAAGATTTTCCCGAAGTGCCATATGGGCTCCCCTAACTTTAATCCTTAAACTTTTTGTTTTTAATCATTCCATATTTCATACACTCCCTTGAAATAACAAAAGCCTATTTTAAAGTTTTATAAATAAATTATAATTGGAAAAGTTTATCTTAAAAACAGAGATGTAACTTACCTACAAAGAAGTCAGAAATAGCCAAATTAAAGAAAAAAATAATTACTTCGATGTCTAAGGTTTTTATCCACCACAAAAGCTAAAATAACAATGGCATTTCTAGCATTATAGCAAAACCTAGTAAGCCCATTAAAAATGCTAAAGTAATGCAAGTGCTTTGTGAAAAAGTAGTTGTGCTATTAGTAGCTGACATCACATCAAATGATGAAGCTCAATATAGCAAATTAATCCATCAAGCCAATTCTGACAAGAAAGTTTCTCATTGTAAACCTAAAATATATAGTCTTCTACTCATAACAATGTTTTTCAAAATCTGATGCTGATAACAGTACTTCCTGATCTTGATAAGCAAACTTGTGGTTAACAGTTTCCCTTTAACACTAAAAAAATGAGTTTCCAAAGGACAGTGAAATTTTTATCTTAAACATTTTAATGTGATTCATCCATCTCCCATTAATAGAGCAATATTATATATTTGATACATTATATAGGTAAGAAATTGGGTTCAAATAAGATTCTTTTTTAAAACTAATATAGATCCAGTTAAACATTCTCTTCTAATCATGACAAAATAGCAAGGGCTAAATTCACCATCTCATCTGAAACAACAACAACAAAAAACTAGACAATATATATGAAACAGTGGTTTTCAAGGTACTGGACATTGTTGTCTAGATGAGAGAAGGGAAGAAAATTCAGTGAGCCATGCAGTGACCCCAGCTTAGTATCTTGAGTTTCCAGAGCACCGAGCGAGAGGGGATACCAGGAGAAGCCTAGCAGGTTCCCTGAGATGGGGAGATGGAGCTGAGAGTCTGGGAATACTGGACAGTATTCTGCAATACTGCCCTATGCTGCAAAGGGGGACTAAAAGTGGGTTTCTGTTAGATAGACAATTATACTTTTGTGGTAGAATTAGAGGGAAAGTGGTAAGGGATGTAATTTACATGCAAGTCTTCCTTACTTCACCATAATTTTCTTTTTCAATGGTGGATCTCATAGTCCCTAAAACCAGAGCTATCATTAAGGGTCCCAAAGCCTGGTAGTATTATAAAATAAGGGAATATGCATATTAATTTGAACCTATTAATAAATGCAAAAATTCCAAAGAGATGATGGGATGAATTATCTATTCCCTGCCCTTTGCTAAACTGCCCTTTGTTAACACATGTTTTTGCCTAGCAAAAGAGATAATTCCATTGATTGGGACTGGACCTAAAAGGAACCCTGGAATATCTCAACTTGCTACCAGCAATATAGACCAGCCCAGTGACTTGACCAGAGGAAACTACATTAGGGAGAAAGGTTTGGATTTAAATTAATGATAAATGGAAGAAAGGTGAAATTATTGCTGAAAGGAAGGTAGCTATTAAATAGGTATTCCAAAGCAGAAAATCTAACATAAATTTTGGTGCCTTAAGAGAAGTGTAGAGCAAGAGAATATTATTCTCTCTTAGCTTTGACTCAGGTCCCCATTGAGTGAAGAACTCTGTTTGTCAAAATCATCTCTTTTGAATAACCAAAAAGTAAGCAGGACTACAGCCAACCTAATGCATATACATATGTATACTTCTAAGAGTGGTCTGTTTCCTCAAAATGGATTGACAGGCGGGAGCTCTGACTATAACTATACATAATAATAATAATGTGGCTGTCTTTTGATTCCCATTTCACAGGATAGAGCTACTATTGAAATGCTTAGTTAGGAAGAAAACTATGGGAATACATATCTGGTTGAATCTCAATAACACTGATTAATAATAATATAAATTAACAATTATATTACCATTAATTTTGATGATGAAGGTTTAAGGTAGTGGGATATAACAGTAGAAGTTCATCTTCTGCACTTCCCATCTGTCAAAATATTATGTGTAAAAATAGCTCTTTGCCCTATTATTGTGGTTGGAAAGCCATAAAGAGGTGGAGGGATCACTGGAACATTGGATCATTGACAAAGGAAAAGAATTTAGTCTAATTTGGTGGGCCTACATTCTTGAGAATGAATATCTAGAAATTCTATGTGGATGGCTATGGGAAGCACTATGACATCCTCCAAACAAAGCCCGTGTAGCAGTAAGGACTACTCCTAGGACTTTAGGCTAAGGTAGTCTACATTGTTGGGTCCCAAGCTTATTTCCAAATCATAAGAATGCAGTTATTACTCAACATCAACAACAGGTCTGGTGGATCAAACAACTTTTGTCTGCTTGAAAAAAGAGAGCATTGGGGTAATTAGGAGTTGTGCTAGGAGTAATTGATGATGAGGAATTCACTTTTGATGAGGAAAGATATTTTGGAAGAAAAAAAAGAGATTTCTGGAGCAAATGGGAAACCTCCAAGGCAACCTCCTCCAGGGGAAAGATAGGATAACAACTGGAATGGTAACACAGTACTGGGAACATGGGCCTTGCAATCAAAGCAGACACTAGGGCAACACAGCTGGGTTCCCAGATATCCTAATTCAAATAAAGTCTGAGTTCTCCCAGGCCCAATGGCCAGGGATTCTCACTGCATGGGAGACTTATAGGCTACACAGTCTACGGAAATTTGTAGTTGGAGAATTCAATGTATTGAGGTGCTCTTTAACAACTTTAGTGCCATGACTGAGTGCTAACCATCCCTTTCATATAATATAATTCACGGGCATTGGACAAATTTTAAGCAGGACTAGAGGGCCGCCCATACAGAATACATGGACCCAATTGTGAGACACATCTCCCTGAGAAATACTATCTCTCGAACCATGTAACCAGAGAAAAAGGAATTTGGCTGTGTTTTCAAGAGGTTTGGAATCCTGAAATAACAGAGACAAGTTTTCTAACCTATATTCCTATGAGAAAAGGTAGATTTTGTTGAGAAGGACATAATAATGATATGTAATTACATCTGATTTATACTGTGGCATGTATCCATGATTCTACTGTGTGGTATAATACAGAAATCACACATAAATTTCATATTATAGAAGCTAATAAAATTTATGATATTACTGAGGTGGTTGATCAAATCTATTGTGAAATTGAATTAAATTCATGATGTTATCCCTATGGAGGAGAATTGGATTGAAGAAGATTTAGACTTGATGAATAATAATTTGTATTGTCTTTCACTCAGTAGATATATACCTTAAAATACAGATAGCTGTTAAGTCAGGGAGACAAAATAATTATAAAATTAGTCCAACATAGGAAAAAGTTTTTGCTATCCTGTGCTAATATTAGTAGGTTGTTCAGCAGTCTATTCAAATCCATACCAACCTCTTATTTACTACAGGTGTTTGGAATTTGGTGCATTTTGATTGCCTGTGTGAATATACGATGCTTTAGAGCAAGTAATTGCTGTCAAATCAAGAGGTATCATTAGGTCTTAAAAAGACCTTGATCATGGGTCAAAGGACTGGACTATGCTGTGAGGGATGATTCCAGAAAACCTGGAATTTACAGGAGTTGTTTTTCTAAAGTAACTGCAAGGCATTGACCTCTTGATCAAGATATAAACATGCTGATTAAGAGTGTTGCTTTGTAACCATGGGTCTGAGGAGTTTAGGGCCAGTCTGTTCCAGCTTTCAGCATTTTTTATTGATAACAGTGAGATGGATGATTTGCACCTGTTTTCTATGAGACCTCAGAGGGCTGTGCTGTTGAGGCTGATTATGTAGCAAGAATATATTACCAGCAAAGTATAAGAAAACCCATCTGAGACTCCAGTTTGGTTTCAAGCTGTTCCATATACCTGTCAGTGGATCCTGGACCTAGAGAGGCAGCACGTATATGTGGCCCTTACAAAGAGAGGATATCTGGACCTCAGGCTGGCTTCTCCAGATGCTTGGTTGTAAAGGAGCCTTGGGCTGTGCTCATGCTGTATTGGATCCTATTCCTGCAATAAACCACAGATTTGTAAGTATTGTCATTTTGGTTCCTGTGAGTCCTCCTTAGCCATATCACTATTAGTGCAGTTAAATTCCAGGCGAAGTACTTTAGGTAAAAGCAGTTACTATCATAATTTCTCACCCTCATCTCCTCCTCAACTTGCCCCCAACACATACATATACACACACACACACACACACACACACACACACACACACACACAAAAACACACACTTCTAGGATCAGAACTCACATCTCTTACCCAGCTGAAAGCAGACAGCCTAATGACATGCAGTGGAAACTTGAGGCTGTCAAAATTGCTAGATATAAGAAGATACTGGAGCTTGATCTTTTCTATAGAGGAAAAAAAAAAAAATCCCAGGAAGTGAGGAGGGAAGGGCTTTGGTAAGAAAATGGTGGTCAAAGAGGAAAGCCTTCAAAGATGAGACAGAAGATAAAAATGAAAATTAAGGCTGAGAGAGCATTTACTTGGGAACTTCTGAAAGCTTATACAGTGAGGGCCCACCCTTTGTGTAGCCCAAGAGGGCTTCAGACCAATGGCATAATACCCAATCCGCTCTCCACAGTAATGGCCATATTCTTCTAAAGGTTTACAGTGAAGAGCTGCCTAAACCTGCATCAGGGATCAGTGTGTATTCAAAAACCAACAAGAGAAGATGAGCCCAGAGAAGGTGAGGAACAGCAGACAAGTTGACAGGTGTCATAGTTTATGTCATTCCAGAAGCATATTCTGAGACAAGGATCTGTACAAGTAATTTATTTGAGAAATGATTCCAGGAGTACTGGGAGAAGAGTAGGGAAAGGAAGAAAGTCAATACAAGTGAATTGTCGTGTTACCACTTTGGCTATGGAAAGTTTAATCCCACTGGGATTCTCTGGAAGCCAGAGTAGACCACACCCCTGAGATTTATTCCCATTGTTGTTGTGAAGGAGCCATAAATCATGAGTTGAAGATTGCTAGGGTTTGAGAGTGACATTAATTCTTTGGTATTTTCAGCCTGAGGTGCATGTGCAGAGCCGTCTCAGCCCTCCAGAGAAGGCCGTCTGGCAAAGAAATGCTGAGGCCAACAGGTCAGCAGGCATAAGCTACAGCAATAAGGCCAAAGGAGATCAGGCTGAGCACTGACATCAGTCACAACCCCACAGTCTTCTCTACAGCAAAGAGTAATTAATAGCAACCATCTTCCCAACTTTTACCTTTCTTAGATAAGTTTGTTGACAAAAAGGGGAGGGGTCTTTCTCATGGGTTACACTGGGTACTCCCTTTTGGGATTTTTGCATGTGGGTACTATGTCCAGCTGTAGTGTTCTTTGGATTCGTGTCCTGGAACTGAGCCACTCAGGAAGATAGATACATGCCACCCTCCACCCACTGCTACCATGGACACAAATCTATTAGCAGAAGATGCTATGAGGCAAAATTGGCCTAACTCAAGGTATAAGGGGGCTCAGAATATCCTCACAGAATAAACAGGATATGATAGATGTCATTGTGACCTCAGTGCTGGATCTGATAAAATGCTAAACCATCTGAGAGTGAATGTTCCAGAAAGTAGGTCAAACTTTGTTGAGGAAGCTTATTTTGCAAGTCTGCCTTGTGTTGCAACAGAGATGGATTGGTCTGCAACGCCTAAAATGTTTGTTATCTGATCCTTTGCAAACAAAGTTTGCCAACCCCTGGGTTAAACTCTTAGTAGGATTTCTGAAAGTTAAGGGCCCTGGGAATCCCCAAGGCCCATACAGTATAGCTAGAAGCCCCTGGTCCAACTCACGTGCTACAAATATATTCCAGTTTTTGCTATCAATGTGTATAAATTAGTTTCCAGACCCAATTTCCACCATGAGGGACAGGGGGATTCCCCACACCAACAAACAATTCTCAGACACCAGCAGGTTACCTGAGAATTCAACTCAATTCTGATACTTTCTATCCAGAGATAACATCAGGTTTCATAGGCTAAAGGTTGATTCCTACAAGACTGACTCCCCATACACATACACACACTTCAGACACCAGCTGCAAGCCCAGGCACTCTGTACTGCTGCCCAACTGGCTACAATTTTGAGGTTCCAATGACTCCCTCCAACTCAGAATGCCAATCAAATTCAGGTTGTTATCTGTATTTCTGACCAACTAGCTATAAATCATTTTCCCTCAATGCTTTCCTTGGGTTCAATTAAGTTGCTGGAACAGCTCACAGAATTCAGAGAAACTTGTTGCTTACTAAATCACTGGTTTATCATAGAAGGATATAACGCAGGAACAGCCAAATCAAAGAGATGCATTGGGCAAGGTATGTGAGACGGGACACAGAGCTTCTGTGCATTCTCCAGGCACTCCACTCTCCCAGCACCTCCACACCTTCAATAACCTGTAAGCTTGCTGAACCCCATCCCCTTGGGTTTTAGTGGAGGCTTCATTCCATATGGATGATTGCTTCAATCTCCAGCCCCTCTCCCCTCCCTGAAGGTAAGGGGGAGTGAGACTGAAAATTCCAACCCTCTAATCATTTGGTTGGGTCTCCTGGCAACCAGTACCCATCCTTAGGTGCTTCTCAAAAATTACCTTATTAACATAACAAGACATGTTTTTACTCTCAACACTTGGAAATTCTAAGAGTTCCCAGAACTGTCAGCAAGGAACTGTGGATAAAAGACCAGATACATATGAGAAATATATTTTGGTCATTCAGATGACCAAATATATATTTCTTATAAATCATAGTATCACAGTGTGCAAAGTAAATATATAATGAGAAGAGCACTCTTCTAGAAAACTGCTCTCTAGTGTGAGAAAATGTGAAATGGGTTTAGAGTCATACACAAGAGCCATCTGGCCCTGTCAGGCTCAACACCCCAGCCATCTAAGTGTCCCATGGGTTGGACCAAAGCAAAGAGAGTAGGCCAGGCCAAGCTGAATCAGACAGTTCCTCTAATATTTAGAATTTCAGTCAGTCTAGATCAGTATCACATACATGTTTGATTGCAAAACCTGTGATCTATCTACAATTAAGGTAGATTATAGGGAACCTAGAATTTCTAACAGAGGTTGATGGAGGTGAAAGAAACGTTGCTCTTACCCTAAGTTCTGTCAGGATTAGTACAGGGTTGATTAAGACCAACTGTATCTTCACAGTATTAACCTAGTATCGTAAGCAACAAGTAAGTACCCAGGCCCTAGTCAGGCTCCTACAATCTTACCCAGCAGAGGGGAGCTCAAGAGGGAGCCAGAAACACTAACTGGCTTTCTTACTGTTGTTGAGGGTCCCTATGACCACACTCAGCCTCAATGATTTGCTAGAAAAACTTAACTCAGAAAAGCCATTATACTCAACTTATGGCTTATTATAGCAAAAGGATACAGATTAAATCAGCAAAGGCAAAAGGCACATAGGGCAGAGTCCAGGATAGACCAAGTACAAGCTTCCAGTGTTCCTCTCCCAGTGAAGTTATGTGGATCATGCTTAATTCTCCCAGCAATGATGTATGAAAATGTGCATGAAGTATCACCAGCCAAAGGGCTCCAGGGTTTTTACTGGGGACTGATCACAAAGGTATGTAGTACCCACATGGCTGACCTTAATTTCTCAGTTTCCAGCCCCTCCAGAGGTCAAGCTGATATCACATGGCCCAAGATCCCTACCATGAATCACATCTCTAGAATAGGCTTTCTGGCCTAGCCAAAGCCCCAGGTAAACAAAAACACTTTAACAGGTGAGATATTCCAAGAGTTTAGAGGTTATCTCTCAGGAGTTGCTCAAGGACAAAACCTTTCTTTGAAATGTGAGGGGTTTGGACAACTCAGGCCTGCTGAGTTAATCCTTGTGGCACATTTACCTTTGGTGATTCCCTAGAACTGGATGAATGTGGAGAGATAAAGAAGTGGTTGCCGGAAAACAGCAGCCAAGAATCTGGATGGAGAATAGATGGGGTAGTACTTTCAGCCCTGGTGAACCAAGGGCTGTGCTTTCTGTACATCTCAGTGGGCTTTGTGCTGGACACCCATGGATGACAAATGTTTTCAGCTGTTTTGTTCCCTACATGGTCTTTTAAAAGCTCTCCACCAGGTTAAGGGCCATGAGACACAGGCAAACAGAGCTGTGGCAGCTGTAAAACCTGATGTCTTTAAACAAGAAGAAAGCTTTAGCAGCTACTCTTTTAGAGATGCAAAAAAAATGAAATGCACAAACTAAAAAGCGGACAGAAAATCTCAGGCACCTGAAAGAATTGAAAAAGCAGACAAAAGAATAGTATGTGTAAAAGAATGAAAGAGGGAAAGAGCTACAAGGAAAATGCAGAATAGTCTCAGGGAGAAAAAGGCCTGGTCCTTCTACTTCCTCTTCATTTCTAAATGTAAACCTGCTAGGAAAACCTCTACATAGCGATGGTTTTAGTCTCTTGTTTGTTGAAGGAGATGGAATATGTTAGAGAATAGGATGCAGAGTTCATCGCCTGGTGGGTGAGGTTAACATTCTTGCTATGTCACTGTTGACATTAGCAAAATGAGTCTTTAACTCAATGTTCAATTGCCTTACGTGTGCTTTTTTTCACAGTGACTGGATATGGCAAGGTGAGGTTTAT
Organism: Aselliscus stoliczkanus; assembly: GCA_033961575.1. Lineage (NCBI taxonomy): Eukaryota > Metazoa > Chordata > Mammalia > Chiroptera > Hipposideridae > Aselliscus > Aselliscus stoliczkanus. Next base: position 72,435,056 of record CM066738.1, on the reverse strand, counting down.
TTCTATTTATAGCTATATAAGCATTGCTGATGGATTAAGTCAAAGGACCTAAAGAATGCCAATAGGCCTTGGATCACTGGTTACAGTCCACTAAAAGTCAATTATTTTAATTTACAATTAAATAGCAAATTACTACTTGATATATAAAAGCCTCTAGATGTTTAACAATCTTGATTTAAAAGGCTTAATCATGACCTTTTGAACATGATTCTAGAATAGTCTCTGTGAATAAGTTGGTAGAGTTTTTCATATATATCTATTTTTATTTACAGAATTTGAATTTTAAAAGTATCATAAATATTTAAAAGGAATAGTCAGACTATATCAGGTATGATAGAAAAGGGGACTGCTACACAAATTTACAAAGATACTTGACACTTCAATAAATTTTAATGAATTCAAATAGTATACCTAGAATGAAATACTGACCTTTGCACATAACGAAATCTATTTTCACAAAAAGTAAGAGAACAAAATGTAGCCCAACATAATCCATCATTATTCATTTCCTGAATGCTATCTACCTGGCAGTCCATTTCATGAAGGCAGTTCCCCAGGTAAGGCCACCAGGTAAGATCCCCAAGGTTGTCAGGTTTCCTTCTCTTTCCACATCAACATTTAAAAAATATATAGTGCAGCGCTGGCCGAATGGCTCAGTTGGTTAAGAGCTTACTCAAGAGTGCGAGCTGAGCTCTGAGCAACAGCAGTTCGATGCCCAGCCCAAGCTGAGCTGCCACTAAGCTGCCAACAGGTGGCAGGATGGCTCAGTTAAAAAAAAAAAGTAAAAATAAAAATAAAAAAATATATAATGCAGATTCCCACACACAGTCCCCAGAATAAACGACTGTTTACCCCCTGTGGTAATGTATTCAATGCCCCTTCAGTATCTTATCTACAGTGATTACAGTCATCTTGTTTACTTTTGTACCTTTATTTTATACTACAAAGTCAGCCATGTATTTATCAGCCTTTCTTTTCTTCCCCCTTCACACTGTAGGCTTTCTACACACTCCAGTTTAGAGGCTAGAATTAAGAAAGTGCATCGTAAATCAAGAATCACACTGGTTTTTTTAATAGCAAGGCCTTGAAAGTTGACTAAGCATAAATACTGGCTATTTTTGAAAGGAACTTTATAATTGTGGAAGAATGTAAAATATCCTAGTTCCTCTTGATAGTGAATTTATAATAAAGGAATACAAAAAAAGTATAAAAGTGAAAGAGAGTGACAAATGGGGAAATCATTTAGATTTTTTTTAAAAATCATTAGCATACATTTGTATTCCATGAGTACAAAAATAATCAAATCAACCCTATTTTAAGTCAAACATCTCTATGTAATATGGATTTTTATCTTTACCAGATACTTTTTTTAAAAACTCACAAGTACCATCCTGCACACAAGACTTCCAGCTTGTGTGCAGTTAAAACAAACAAACAGGGCCGGCCGAGTGGCGTGGCAGTTAAGCGCTGGCTTCGGAAGCCAGCGGCCCCGGTTCGGTCCCACATAAGAGGGCCAGTGACACTGCCCTAAAAAAAAAACCAAAAAAACAAAAGAAACCAACCAAACAAACAAACAAATTACATATATATTAATACATATGAATGTCCATCAGGATTTTGAAACAAATTGTTAAAACCTATAATGACCAGGTTGTTGGAAGTTATCTGTTATCATACACAGTCATATATTATTAAAATTAAATTGTTTATGAACATTCATAAACAAATACTTCAAAAACATCAAAATGCTATAATCTTTCTCTTACGTTAATTATTTATTAAGTTTTCACACCATTTTTACAGACTAGATTATCATTGTTAATGTCTGGGAAACACAACATTAATAATTTTATTGAAAAAAATGAAAAAAATTACATATTATGATGTAATCCTACAGTAGACCCATAACATCTTGGTTCATGTTGTAAACTGGTCTTTACTTCTATTCACCTACAATTTATAAATGCACATACTTGTCTTTTGTTTTCAAAATACTGAAATAAAACTGGAGTAATTTCCAGGATGATTTTAAAAAATAAATTATTTATTGGAATGTGAATTTAATCTTTTTTTTTTCTTACATATAAAAATGTAACACTAGATACTTATATAAGCTTAACTTTGAATCATTTTTAAATGGAAACTTTTGAGAAATTCATAATGTTTTAAATATCAGATAAATTTTCTATGCTCTTCAATTTGTTTTGGTGACTGACTCACAATTTAGTTGACAATGTATTTTACAAAAAGTGTACTATAAATAATTATTTTGGAACATATGACACCAGAAGTTTCATATCTATATTTTATAATACCATTGTCCAAGATGGTTACAATCACATATATTATTCTTCCTTATTTTTAATTCTTTATAGAGATATAATTCAAATACCATAAAATTAACTCTCTTAAAATATACATTCAGGGCCAGCTGAGTGGCTCGTTGGTTAAGAGCTGGCTTGGGACGCCAGCGGCCCTGGTTCAGATCCCACATATGAGGACGAGTGACACTGCCCTCTACAGCTAAGCTGTTGTTCACAGCTTCACCTGGAGATGGGCTGCTGTGAGTCCCCCCAGGATGGCATAGCTGCAGCCCCTGCTGCGGTGGGCTGCCATAGGCTACAGTGAATGGCAGGCAGCCAGTGTGAGTTGCCAAAGCCACTGTGAGTGGCCATCCAGAGGCCGGTAACTGATCTGCCTCACCTGAGAAGAGCACAATGATGATACCAACATGGGCCAGTGAAGCAATATCCTCCACAACTAGCTGAAGAACAAAAGGACAGCAACTTGTCTGTTTCCCTTCCCCGATTCCCCAATAAAATCTTTAAAAAAAAACAACAAAAAACAAAGCTGTGTAATTGAATTCCAGAATATTTTCATCACCCCTCCCAAAAGTCCTATACCCATTAGCAGTCACTATCTATTCACTATCAACACCCTGCCTCCAACCCCTGGTAACCGCAAATGTACTTTCTGACTCTGTATAGTTTGGCCTATTCTGAGCAGTTTGTATAAATAGAACCATACACTATGTGGTCTTTTGTGACTGGCTTCTTTCACATAGCATAATGTTTTCAAGTTTCATCCATGTTGTAACATGAATCAGTACTTCATTCCTTTTTATGGCTCAATAATATTCCAATTATACGGATATGTCACATTTGCTTATCCATTCATTTATTGATGGGCATTTGGGTTACATAGAACTTATTTCCAAATCTGTTCATTATGATTACAAATTAAGTACAATATGCAACACATGCTGCACCAGTAAGCTGCGCCCTCTACAGCTAAGACTGTGAACAACAGCTCAACTTGGAGCTGGGCTGCCCTGAGTGGTCGGCAGCTGACGATAGCTGGCATGAGCCACCATGAGCGGCCGGCCGCCTGACAGGCGGCGACCAACTGCCTCAGCCTGGTAGAGTGCAATGATCATAATACAAACATGAGCGAGTGAGCTGCATCCTCCACAACTAGACTGAGAACAACGGCTTTGAGGTGGGAGATGTAGGGGAGAGGGGAGAGAGGGAAAAAAGGGGAAAAAAAGAAAACAAAACCCTTGCATATGTTGCGTACTGGAGACTCACTTCAGATTGAAAGACACTCAAAGACAGAAAATAAAGGGATGAAAAAAGATATTTCATGGGAAATGAAAACAAAAAACAACAACAAAAAAGCTGAAGTAGCAATGCTTATACCAAAGAAAATAAACTTTAAAACAAAGGTTATAAGAAGAGATAATGAAGGACCCAGTAATCCCACTTCAGGGTATTCATCCGAAGAAACCCAAAATGCTACTTTGAGGGGTTATGTGCATCCATATGTTCATTGCAGTATTGTTTACAATGGCCAAGATGTGGAGGCAGCCTGGGTGTCGGTCCAAGAATGAATGGATAAAGAGTAGGTGGTACATATGTACATATATACAATGGAATACTGCTTGGCCATGGAAGAAAATGGGTTCTTGCCATTTGTGGCAACATGGATGGACCTGGAGGGTATTGAGCTGAGTGGAGTATAGCAGACGGAGGAAGACAGGTGCAATGTGATTTTGCTCATATGAGGTCTGACAATTACTTTCGTGAAGTTGTTGCAATGATGTTGCTCACCTTTTTTTGATATCAGAGGGATTATTTATTATGAATTTGTACCAACTGGACAAACAGGTAACCAAGTTTACTATTTAGAAGTGCTGAAAAGGCTTCATGAAAAAATTAGATGACCTGAACTTTCCGCCAACAATTCATAGCTCTTGCACCACAACAATGCACCAGCTCACATGGCACTGTCTGTGAGAGAGCTTTCAACCAGTACACAAATAACTAAATTGGAACACCCTCCCTATTCACCTGATCTGGCCCCCAATGACTTTTTTCTTTACCTGAAGATAAAGAAAATATTTAAAGAAAGACATTTTGATGACATTCAGGACATCAAGGGTAATATGACGATAGCTCTGATGCCATTCCAGAAAAAGAGTTCCAAAACTGCTTTGAAGGATGGACTAGGCGCTGGCATCAGCGCATAGCTTTCGAAGGTGACCATAATGATATTCAGCAATGAGGTATGTCGCACATTTTCTAAGATGATTTCTCAAACTTAATTGTCAGACTCATGTGGAATCTAAGAATAAAATTAACAAGTAAACAAAAAAAAATTAATACATACAGAAAACATTTTGATAGTTGCCAGGTAGTTCAGGGTATGGGTGAAAAGAGGGGAAGGTATTAAGAAGTACAAATTTGTTGTTACAAAGCAGTTATGGAGATGCAGAGTATAGCTAAGGAATGTAGTTGATAACACTAATAAATATGTATAGTGTCAGATGGGTACTAGATTTGTTGGGGTAATAGATGGGAGGTGGCTGGGGGATAGGGTGAAAAAGGTGAAGGGATTAAAAAGTACAAATTGGTAGTTACAAAATAGTCATGGGGATGTAAAGTAAAGCATAGGGAATATAGTCAATGGTATGGTAACAATTGAATAGACCTAAGTGAGTACTAGACTAGTCAGGGGGATCACTTCTTAAGTTGTATAAATGTCTAACCACTATGCTGTACACCTGAAATTAATATAAAATAATACTGAATGTCAACTGTAATTGATAAATTTTAAAAGGGGGGGAAGGGAAAGAGGATAAGAGGTTCGAATTTACAGGTATAAAGCAAATAAGTCATGGTGATGTAATGTACAGCATGCAGAATATAGTCAATAATATAGTGATAGCTAGTATAGTGTCAGATAGTTGTTGGACTTATCATCGTGATCACTTCTTTAGGTATATGAATGTTGAATAACTATGGTGTACACCCAAAACATTAAATATTGTATGCTAGCTATATTTTAATAAAACTCTTTTTTAAAAGGAGAGTGGACTTGGGTTAGATCTAAATGTGTATTGCAAACACAGTTTCATGATTACACTACATAGATTTCATCATCAGTAGATAGGTTCCATATAATCATATTAGCAAAGCAAAATTTATGCTTTCCAATCCCTTATAATAAAAGCCAAAAGGAAATTCAAATTATTAAAAACCAAAACAAATGAAACCTCATTTTTTTCTCCAGTTATTTTTTTCACCCTGGTTAGAACATTTAACTAAATTTGCAAACAAATAAGCCAAACAAAACAAAATCAATTAAAGTTAAAAATAATTTTTTAATTGACATATGCCAGTGAAATTCTGTGACATTCCAGTTTTGGAAACAGCAGCATACAATTATCATTCCTATGTTGAGGGATGGCAAACATGTGTGTCATTGGTGACTCACCAAAACCTAGGGTTAGGAGAGCAAAAAAAAAAAAAAAAAAAAAAAAACCCCAGAAAATAAACAAGAAAGTTCAACAGGTATATTCATTAAAGTATCAGAATATGGATCTATGCCAGTGGCTTATCCTGTTATCCAGCCTATCACCAGAGTCTAATTTTGCTTCCTAAATATCTTTCAAATCCAAATACATAGTTTCATCTGCATTGCTTTATCCTAGTCTAAACTACTACCATCTCTTTATTACCACAATAGGCTCTTAAATGCTCCCCATTATCCACTCATTTTATTTCAATACATTTTCTGCAGAGCAACCTAAGTTATCTTTCTAAAAGACAACTCTGATGTGTCACTCTTCTTAAAACCCTTCAAATGTTTCACATTGCTCTTTAAGACTTGATCAAGGGCTACAAAACCCTGCCTGAATGATGCAATGCCTAACTCTTGTGTTTCATCTCACAAAATTCTTTCTCTAGCTCCATGCACTCCAGCTATACTGGCCCTTCATTTCCTCTAAACAAAAGTTCTCAATAAATTTATAGTTAACAAATGAACTGTAAGGTAGGTCCTTCCATCAATGCAATTCTTCAGGTCCATTAATTCAGTTGGGATTTTTCTTTCCCCCACACTCATCAGCTGCAAGCCTTCGGACGATTTCCATCAGCTACTTCCACTGGAGCTTTCTGCCAGCTTTCCTCCTGCCTGCCACCTCACCTCACCACAGTTAGAACAAAGCCACTGCCACCCCAAGCCATTTAGGATCTTACTACTTTTTCTAATTTATGGCAAAATATACATAAGATTTACTACCTTAATCTTTTTTTTTTTAATTGGGTAACAGTGTGTTTTTTCCAGGACTCATCAGCTCCAAGTCCAGTCGCCATCTTCAATCTAGTTGATTGTCTAGTTGCGGGGGGGGGGGGTGCAGCCCACCATCTCATGCAAGAATCGAACCAGCAACCTTGTTGTTCAGAGTAACTGTGTTCTAACTAACTGAGCCACCTGACCACCCCTATCTTAACCATCTTTAAGTGTACCATTTGGTAGTGTTAAGTGTATTGACATTGCTGTGTAATCAGTCTCCAGAACTCCGTCTTCATCTTGCAAATCTGAAACCCATTACCAACAACTTCCCATTCTCACCTCCTCTCCACTCCTGGCAACTATTCTACTTTCTGCCTCTACGAACGTGTGTGTGTGTGTGTGTGTGTGTGTGTGTGTGGCTTATTTCACTTAGCATAATGATAATGTCCTTAAGGTTTATCCATGTTGTAAAATGTCACAATTTCCTTCCTTTTTATAGCTAAATAACATCCCTTTGTTTGTATATAACACATTTGCGGTATCTATTCATCTGTCGATGGACACTTGAGTTGCTTCTACCTTTGGCTATTGTGAATAATGCTGCTATGAACATAGATATATAAATCTCTTCAAGACCCTGGTATATCAATTCTTTGGGGTATATCCCTAGAAGTGGAATTGCTGGATCATATGGTAATTCATTATTTAATTTGTTTGAGGAGTCACCATACTGTTTTCCATAGTGGCCATACCACTTTACATTCCCAGCAACAATGCACAGGAGTTCTAATTTCTCCACAGCCTTGTCAACAGTTATTTTCTGTTTTGCTTTGATTTATTTTGTTTTGTGTTATAGTAGCCATCTTAATGGGTGTGATGTCTCATTGTGGTTTTGATTTGCATTTCTCTATGATTAATGATGTTGAGCATTTGTTAATGTGCTTATTGGCTATTTGTATATCTTCTTTAGATAAATATCTATGCAAGTCCTTTGCCCATTTTTAAATTAGCATTTTTTAAATTGTTGAGTTTTAAGCATTTTCTATTAATCCCTTGTCAGATATATAGTTTGCAAATACATTCTCTCATTCTGTAAGTTGCCTTTTCACTCTGTTGATTGTGTCCTTTGATGGAAAGCTTTTTTTAATTATGAAATAGTCAAATTTATCTATTTTTTATTTCCTTGCTTGTGCTTTTGGTGTCATATCCAATGAGTTCTATTAGTTTTTAAATATTTTATTACAAAAATCAGAAAATGATAAAACAGAAAATGAGAAAGAATACTGAGTTAAAAAGAAGAAAGTCTCCCAAAGGAGTCAACATTGATGCCTAATTTATCCATCTGTGGTCTTATTTTCCTTGGAGCTCTATATTCTTTCTGTTCTCTTTTCCATGATTAATCATCAATGCAGACCCAGTGAAAAGCCCCGTGACTTAAAAATCTACCTCCATAATCAGAGGGCAGGAAAAGGCTAAAGAAAGAGGCATACCGCTCCAGTCTGGAAATTGACAGACTTTATTAAAAGAAACTTACATATGAGGTGCACCTTGGGTGGCAGAAAGACAAAGTGGATGTCATCTACACCTCTGGACAGGCACTAAAGAATTATATAGAGCAGGGCAGGACGGATAGGGGTACTGATGCAAAACCTGCCCTAGATAAGGGTAAGTGTCTTAATGTCTTACATGCTTACCCAGGGCTGGGCAATGGCCTATCCAGGAACCAGCATGCTGTGAGGCATAGGGGAGAGGTTGATCAAACAGTCTCTTAGGGGATGTATGGGAGGCAATCTCTGTTCTAGCCCAGATCTAGTTTATGGGTCCTATAGAAGTCCCATCATGAACAGTCTGTCTTCTAGAAAGATGCAATTTAAACATCTAGTTGAAACTTCTAGGCATTTTTCTTCAATATGTTCTAGAGTTTTACCTCTGACAATTTGTTCAATTCTGCTAACATCCCTTCTTTCAATTTTAAAATTAAATTACCTCTTGGCTTCAAACAGTGCTGCTGTACTTGACACTATAGCGATGTTTCTGGTTGAAAGGAGAAAAGGCTCCTCTGGGACTTCTCCTCACACATCCCACACATCCCACTAGTTGAGAATCACAGCTGTATACAAGCTAGCATTCTTCCTGAATTCCACTGCTGGTTTCCTGACTCACTTTCCTGTTTGGGCTCCAAAGAACAGCTTTATTTAGATTTGCAATCATCCCATAATGCTCATTTGGTCACTTCCTTTTTCTTTTCAAGGAAGTTTCTGTAGGTTCTCTCCTCAGGAAATACAATTTTTCTGAAGTCTGGCTTCTCCTTTGTCCAACCTAATGTATCTGGGTCAGCCCAGCCAGAACCAAATGATTACATCCAGAATGACAGTATTCAGCAAGCAGCTACCCAAAAGGCATTGTGGAAACAAGTAAGACAGCTGAGCTACAGCAATGAAGGGGCCATTGACATCTAAGTGGCAGTGAAATGGCTTCCCAATTAGGAAACCAGGATTGACTTAAATGGCATCATCATCTACCCAATTTCCCAGCCCAGTACCTGAATGTCAACTTTAACTCTTCTCTTTCCCTCAGCCTACTCACATTCAATTGCCAAGTTTTCTCAGTTTCACCTCTTAAACACATCTTAAATCCATCTGCTTCCATCCATCCCCACTATCAATAGCTCAATTCAGGCCACCATCATCTCTCACTTGGCTTTTCTTCTGACACGCTTTGGCACAGTGAGAGAGGAAAAATAATTTTCCCTCTACACTTCTGAGTTCTTTGCTAAGACTCCCTGTAATAAAAAAGCAGATTAACAAGAGAAAAACAAACAGAAGTATATTAACATGTATGCCTCATGTCCACCTGGGAAATACCCAGAAAAATGAGCAAAATTCCAGAGATGGCCCAAGCTACTATCTTAAATACCATCTTCAGTTAAAGACAAAAGAAAGATGTTGTGGTGAGAGAGTGGGAGGGGAGGTAATTCACAGAAAAGTAAGAAGAGGAAGAGTGCAGTAAGCAAAGATTAACCTGCCTTGCATCAGGTGAAAAAGTATCTGATAATAGCTCTCTTCCTGGCACAGGCCCCTTTCTAATGTAAATTTCATTCATAAATGTAGATTCCCTTTACCAAAAAGTAACCTGTGTTTTCAGAGCTTCTGCTGTGTCTGAAGCTTCTTGAAAAAATCAGCTCAAAATAATCCTTAGGCCAAAGAGGTATATTTTAGGGTGACATATTCAGCTACTTTTCACCACTAAGATCTTACTGATTACAGACTAATCTGATTTCACGTCTTTGACAATGAAAAACATACTAACCATCTATTGAGCTCCCATGGTGTGTAATGCTTTAGACCAGTGACATTTCACACATTTTCTCATTTCATTCAACCCTCAAAAAATCGTATGAGGAAGGATTATCAGCCCCGTTTTATAGCTGAGGAAAATAAAGCTCAAAGAAGTTAAGTAACTTGTCCAAAACGGCTTCCATGTCCAAGTCATGGAACCAAAATTGAAATCCAACTCTGACTTCCATATCTACTTCTCCTTGATTACAAACACACAGTTGTGATTTATCTCTTGCCTGTCAAATGATATTTAAAATAATACAGTTTTAATGAGTTTGGTGTCCTGTATTCAAGGGAAAACAATCCATGGATCAGGGAAGTACAGGGCCTCACAAGCAGTGGAGCACTCTCCCCAAGGGATTTGGGGCAAGAAAGAATTTTATGGGATGTTAGAAAAAGCAAGGTGGAAACATAGCATGATTGGCTAGGAGGAGGTCAGGGATTTTCTTAGAAGGCTATCAGGTCCTATTTTCTAGAGTAAAGTAAGCTAATTAAAGCTGAGTGGGAGGATTGTCATCGGTGTATGTTAGTTAGGTTTCCTTGACAGGTGTTTCCCATAAGTGCAAGCTGACTTAGCTTTAGGGTTTTTTGTTTGTTTGTTTGTTTGTTTATGGTGCCAATTTTAAATAATTTTATTTAAGACTTCGCATTTTCCACTTTACAATACAGTGCTTATAAAGTGCATCGTTATTTCCTTTCCCTATGCACATAATTCCATATTCAAGTATCAAGAATGCCCAGTTTTTCTTTTTGTATTTTTCTTACTATATTGCAGCTCAACTTTAAAACTGCTGTGAATTTGCTACCAATTTGGGTCCTTCCATATTTTGTGTGGAACAATGCTACATCTATGTTTATGGTTGGCTTAATCAACCTCTTCAATGGTGGGTCCAGAAGAGGCACCACCAGAAGGAGGAGCTCCACCACCAGGGAAGCCTCCAGGCATCCCTCCTGGCATGCCTCCTGCACTCTGGTACAGTTTGGTAATGATAGGATTGCAAACTTTTTCCAGCTCTTTCTGCTGATGTTCAGATTCTTCCTTCTCTGCAATCTGATTCTTATCAAGCCAGTTGATGATTTCATTGCACTTATCAAGAATCTTTTGTTTGTCCTCATCATTGATCTTGCCTTGGAGTTTTTCATCTTCAACAGTTGCTTTCATGTTGAATGCATAGGATTCAAGTGAATTCTTGGAAGACACTTGTCCCTCTGCTTCTCATCTTCAGCTTTGTACTTCTCAGCTTTCTGGACCATGTGCTCAATGTCTTCCTTGCTCAGGCGACACTTGTCATTAGTGATGGTAATTTTGTTCTCTTTTCCTGTGCTTTTATCCACAGCAGAGACATTGAGGATGCCATTGGCATCAATATCAAAAGTGACTTCAATTTGAGGAACACCATGAGGTACAGGAGGTATGCCTGTGAGATCAAACTTGCCAAGAAAATTGTTATCCTTGGTCATGGCCTGCTCACCTTCATAAACCTGAATAAGCACACCAGGCTGGTTGTCAGAGTAGGTAGTAAAGGTTTGTGTCTGTTTGGTGGGAATGGTAGTATTGCGCTTGATGAGGACAGTCATGACTCCACCAGCAGTTTCAATGCCAAGGGAGAGAGGAGTGACATCCAACAGCAGCAAATCTTGAACATTTTCAGATTTGTCTCCAGATAGGATGGCTGCCTGGACAGCTGCACCATAAGCAACAGCCTCATCAGGGTTGATGCTCTTATTCAACTCTTTTCCATTGAAGAAATCCTATAGGAGTTTCTGAATCTTGGGGTACGGGTAGAACCACCCACCAGGACAATATCATGGATCTGGGACTTGTCAAGCTTGACATCCTGAAGGGCTTTCTCTACAGGGTCCAGGGTGCCACGGAAAAGGTCAGCATTCAATTCTTCAAATCGGGCATGAGTGATAGAGGTATAGAAGTCAATTCCTTCATAAAGTGAATCAATCTCAATACTGGCCTGGGTGCTAGAAGAGAGAGTACGCTTAGCACGTTCACAAGCAGTACGGAGGCAACGGACAGCCCTCTTGTTCTCACTGATGTCCTTCTTATGCTTGCGCTTGAACTCTGCAATAAAATGGTTGACCATTCGGTTGTCAAAGTCTTCTCCACATAAGTGGGTGTCCCCAGCTGTAGATTTGACCTCGAAGATTCCATCTTCAATAGTGAGAATTGACACATCAAAAGTGCCACTTCCCAAGTCAAAGATCAGCACATTTCTTTCAGCTCCAACCTTTTTGTCTAAGCCATAAGCAATAGCAGCAGCAGTTGGTTCATTGATGATTCTAAGCACATTGAGACCAGCAATAGTTCCAGCATCTTGGTAGCCTGACGCTGAGTGTCATTGAAGTAAGCAGGTACTGTGACAACAGCATTGGTAACAGTCCTCCCAAGACAGGCTTCTGCAAATTCCTTCATCTTTGTTAAAACCATAGATGACACTTCTTCTGGATAGAAACTTTTTGTCTCTCCCTTGTATTCTACTTGGACCTTGGCTCTGCCAGCATCATTCACCACCATGAAGGGCCAATGCTTCATATCGGATTGAACAACAGCATCATCAAATCTACGTCCAATCAGGCGTTTGGCATCAAAAACCGTGTTGGTGGGATTCATTGCAACTTGATTCTTTGCAGCATCACCGATCAATCATTCGGTATCACTAAAGGAGACATAACTTGGGGTGGTTCGGTTTCCCTGATCATTGGCAATTATTTCCACTTTTCCGTGTTGGAAGACACCCACACAAGAGTAGGTGGTACCAAGATCAATGCCAACTGCAGGTCCCTTAGACATGGTTGCTTCAGCATGAGCATGTCTTGCGAAGAATAAAAAACTCTGACGGCTACTCCCCTGTTCAATGAGACCGCAGCTTTAGGTTTGTGATGTGGCCCGTGCCACTGGGACGGCCTCCATTTTGTGGGCTCTGATACACATATTAACTACATCATGCCCCTAAACAGTATACACCTCAAAACCTGGGCCAAATAGAAAAAAAAACCTCTTCCCTAGTCTCAGAAACCAAAATTCTATGTGCTAGCATTATACTTTTGAACTTGCCTCACTCTTTCTGCCTGGTAAAGCCCAGGCAGAAAGAGAGAGGCAAGGTTCACAGACCATAGTTTGGTTCGAGCTAAGAATGCTTTTCATATATTGTGATATTATGATTTATAATTAGAAATATATATATATTTGGTCTCCATCCCCATTTCTAGCACAGAACTCTTAGAACCCTAGGAATTTCCTAAGTGATAAGAGCACTGGGAGCATTTTTATTTTTTTAATAATATTTTTACTTTTCAATTACAGTTGGCATATAATAATATTATATTAGTTTCAGGTGTACAACATAGTGATTAGACATTTAGATAACTTTCTAAGTGATCACCCCGATAAAGCTAGTAGTACTCTAACACCATACATAGTTATTACAATGTTACTTACTGTATTCTTTATGCTGTATCTTACATTCCCAAGACTATTTTGTAACTATCAATTTGTACTTCTTAATCCCTTCCCATTTTTCACCCATCCCCAACCCTCAAATGTACTCTGTATCTATGAGCTTGTTTCTATTTTGTTTGTTTGTTTTGTTCTTTAGATTCCACATATAAGCAAAATCACATTGCATCTGTCTTTCTCTGCCTGACACTCCACTCAGCTGCACTACCCTGTAGATTCATCCATGTTGTTGCAGATGGCAAGATTTCATTCACTTTTGTGGCTGAGCAATACGCCATTGTATATATGTACATTTTCTTTAACCGTTTATCCATTGATGGACACCCCAGTTGCCTCCATGTTGTGGCTATTGTAAATAATACTGCAATGAACATATGGATACATACATGTTCCTTTGAAGTAGTGTTTTGGGTTTCTTCAGATAAATACCCAGAGTGGCATTACTGGTACTTCTTTGTCTCTTGTTATAGGCTTTGTTTTAAAGTTTATTTTGTCTGGTATAAGAATTGCTACCCCAGCTTTTTTTTTTCCCATTTCCATTTTCATGAAATATCTTTTTCTATCCCTTTACTTTCATCTGTGGGTCTTTCCAACTGAAGTGACTCTCTCGTAGGCTGTATATGTAAAGGTTTTGTCTACTTATCCATTCAGCTATTGTGTGTCTTTTTTTTTTTTTAATGAAACTATAATAGTTTTATTTTCATTTTCTTTTTTAAAAATGAAACTATTAATCGTTTTATTTTCTTTCTTTTAAGATTTTATTGGGAAATTGGGGAAAGGGAACAGACAAGTTGCTGTCCTTTTTGTTCTTCAGTCTAGTGGTGGAGGACATTGCTTGTTGGTATTATCATTGCGCTCTTCCCAGGTGAGGCAGTCACAGGCCAGCCATTGAACAGTCACTCATGGTGGCTCATGGCAGCTCACACCAGCTGCTGGCCACTTACGCTGGCTGCAGGCCACTCATAGTAGCTCACGGAAGCCCACTGCAGCCCCATTGTAGTCATCATTGCAGGCGACTCACTCCTGATGGCAGCCCAGCTCCAGGTTGAGCTGTTGTTCACCATATTAACTGTAGAGGGTGCAGGATCACTGGCCCATGTGGGAACCAAACCCACCGGCTCTGCTGCTCAGAGCTGATGTTCCCAAGCCAACTTTTAACCAACTGAGCCAGCCCTATTGTATTTCCTTTGAGTGGAGTATTTAACCCGTTTACATTGAAAGTTATTGTTGATAGATATGTAGTTATTGCCATTTTATTATTCATACTTTGATCTTTGTCTTCTTTCTTATTATTATTCTTAAAGATGTCCCTCTAATATTCCTTGTAATACTGCTTTGGTATTGATGAACTCCTTTAGCTTTTTCTTCTCTGGGAGGCTCTTCATCTGTAGTTGAGTCTTGGTTGCTATTTGCACATCAGTGAGAAGGACTGACACTTGAGCTGACTGGTTGTAAAGACTGGCTGTGACTATGGTGGAGGAGCTGTTGTGCAGAGACTGACCCTATGGAGCAGGATTCGCCTTAGCAGGGTCCTGGTGCCTGCCCAGTCTGCCTTTTGTGTGTGTCATCCTTGGAGGCAGCTAGGTGGTACTCTAGCTCAGTCTAAAGCTGGCAACCAGCTGTGTGGCCCCAGGGCCTCCTGGCAGGAGCCTCGCCACAGGCCAAATTCAGCAGTAGCCAGTGCCCTGTCCAGAGCCACATGGCATGAGCCACAAAGCAATCTGTAGATGGCTGCCACCCATGCTGGGGTTGGAGGTGTCTCAAGAGGCTAAGCCATGAACTGAGGCCAGCTGCCCCTAGTGCCAGGCTTAGGGCTGCTCAGCAAGAGGTATGGGACACACTGAAGCCAGATGCTGCTTGTTTGTCATTTGTAAACCTGTGAGAGATTTTAGGAAAGTCCACGGCATGAGCCAAGACAGGCCATTTGTATGGAAAAGCCACTTGAAGTGGCTTGGGTGGGCCCGCAAGTTGGGTGGGGTAGCTTCTCAGGGAACAGGGCATGAGGGGACAGATGAATGCTGTTAGCCAGGTTAATGAAGACTCAGATATGGTGGCCGGCTGTGTCGGCATGCAGGGAGGTGGGAGGGCTCAACAAAGAAACAATGGATTCTACCAGTACTTCTGTCTGGATTAAAGCTTCCCCTCCAATCCTCACCCTGAAACCAGACAATTCAGTTCCTTCCCATCAGTCCCTGTCACCTTTCAAAGCTGCTGCCCCAGCACTGGAGCTCAGAGTTAGTGAGTCCATCAGTGAGTAAGTCCATGTACAGGCCCTTTAGGAGTGCCTGGAATTCCAGCCACCCTCTGTCTCACTCAGCCACAATCTCTCCCCTGGTTTTCACAGCCAGAAGTTATGGGGATATCTCTTTCTGGCACTGGACCACTAGGTTGAGGAAACTGGTATGGAGCTGGGACCCCTCATTACTTAGGTGGACCTCCACAGCTGAGATATCCCTCCCAATATTTAACTTGCATATACACGTGTGGTACCGGCCCATCCTGCATCTCCACCCCTCCTACCAGTCTTGATATGGCTTCTTCTATATGTCTTTAGTTGTAGGACTTCTGTTCATCTAGACTTCAGAGGACTCTCAATGATGGTGGTTCTGTATGTAGTTTAGTTGTAATTTTGATGTGGCCATGAGAGGAGGCAAGCACAGAGTTTGCCTTCTCCATCATATTGACTGAAATCTTTGGAACATCTTTTGTTATAATATTTGGTTCTTTGTCATTGGCTCCTGAAATAACTCCAGAGCCATAAAGGTAAAAGGAGTGTCTTATTAACAAGCCCCTTTCAACCACACCTGAGTTTAAGTTAATAAAATGATTTATTAAGCCCTTAAGGATGGGAGCTGGTTGCCAGGGGAACCAAATAGTTGATTAGAAGATTGAAACTTTCAGTCCTACCTGACCTCAGGAAAGGAGAGGAATGGAGGTTTATTCAATCACCAACGGCCAATGACTTAACCAATTGTGCTTATGTAATGAAATTTCTATAAAAACCCCAAAGGATGGAGTTTGGATAGCTTCTGGGTTGGTGAACCCAGAACATGAAGGGAAGGTGGCATGCCCACAGAGAGCATGGGCGCTCCATGCCTCTTCACACATACTTTGCCCTATGCATCTCTTCAATCAGGCTGTTTCCTTTTACAATAAATCAGTGATCTAGTAAGTAAAATGTTTCCCTGAGTTCTGTCAGTCACTGTAGCAAATCAATAAACTGGAGGGTGTCATGGGAAGCTCCAATCTATAGCCAGTTGGTCTGAAGTACAGGTGATAACCTGGACTTGCAGTTGGCATCTGAAGTGTGGGCAAAGGACAGTCTTGTAGGACTGAGCTCTTACCTGTGAGATTTAAGCTATCTTTAGGAAGACAGTATCAGAACTGAATTGAATTGTAGGACACCAAGCTGGTTTTGCAGAAATTACTTCGAAAACTACGCTCTAATGTCAGAAGTGATGTATTCTGTGAGTAGTTTTGAGAAAGAGGAGACATACAGGAAGAATGTTTCCCTTTACACATATTTACACAGTTGAAAAAAATCAAAAGAATATTTTATGACACATGAACATTATATGAAATTCAAATTTCTGTATTCATAGTTTATTGGAACACAGCCATGCTTTTATTAGTGTATATGTTGTCTGACTGCTTTCACACTACAATGAATTGAGAGGCTGTGACAGAGATGGCCTACAAAGCATAAAATATATAGTATTTGGCTGTTTACAGAAAACAGTTTGCCAACCCTTGTTATATACCCTTTGGCTAGATTCAGAGTTCTCTATTGCATCTTTGTAACTAAGCAGACTTTCAATGTCAGCCCACAGCCTGCTTAGCTTTTCATAAGCTTTTCAAAACTGAATATATAGAAATTAGATAATTTGCCCAAGCTAGCAAGGCTTGCTAAAAGCAGACAGAATTCAAACCTGACAGACTCCAGAGACCCTGCTCTAAGCTACTATGCTATATTGCCTCTCTAGAGGAGCCTAAGAATTTAATAACCTCAATGTCAACTTCAAATTCTAGGTACTGTTAAAATCCTCAGAAATAGCCTATCTTAAATAAGAGGTATTGTTATAGGACAGTTCTCCCCTAAAGAGGAAAAGATAATATTTATTGGCTTTATTGGATGCTTGTCACATGCTAAGCACCATGAAAGGCACCTCATTTAATTCCCATAATCTCACAGAGGGAGGAATCAAAATTCACATTTTTACAAATTAAGAGCAAAAAAAGACTGTTTCCTGATAAATTCACAGACTTAATATACCAGTGGGGTGATAATGAAGTGCTGGAAATTACAGACTAGGTGCTCAGATATGCAAAATTATAAACTTGTGTCTGAATAAAAATCAAAGTTAGTAACAAGCCCCCATATTTCCATTCCTGGGAGAGAAAAAAGTGTCATTAAAAGATGACTCAGTCACTTCAGATATAAAATATGGTAACCAAAAGTGTTCAATTTCATTAGTCATCAGGGAAATTCAAATTAAAACCAGAAAATGATGCCACTATACACCACACAGCACAATTAAAATGAGTCAGATAATACCAAATGTGGATGTGCAGCCTGTAGAATTCATTCACTTCTGGTGAAAACTGGTGTAACTAGTTTGGAAAACTGCTTGGCAGTAGGAGTGATGGGTGCTGCAGCTCACCAGAAGTGATTGTTATATTTTACACCGTGTTGTGAGCCTATTGATTTCACATTGGTAGCTTGAAATTGGATAGAGTGAGGTATTTACATCACAGGAACTGGCAAAGATTATAAATCAGCACTCACCCCAGAGCCAGTTAAAATTTGCCAGCACACCATTGGGCAGTATACGCTATGCTCCATATATACAGAGGGTACCAAAAAATGTATACACGTTTTAAGAAAGGACAAGCCTGTATTAATTGTAATAATCTATAACAGTAACAAAAGATGAATACACGTCATGTTTGACTTCTGCAATTACAAGAGGTACTCAAAGTGGTTACCATCAGCTACCAAGACACTTCTGGTTTTGGCAAACTACTGCTTGAGCATAGATAACATCTCTTAAAATGTGTGTACATTTTTTTTGGCACCCCCAATATATATCCTAAGACTCAGTTAATCCACTTTTAGGTATGTATGCTTTAGAAATGTGTATATATGTGTATGTTGACCAAAAGCCATGTACAAAAATGTTCATAGCAGCACTAAATATATAATAGCCTTAAACTGGAAACCCAAACATCATAAACAGAATTAATGAAATGTCATGTTCAGTCAATGGAATACTATGCAGTGATTAAGAAAGAACTGCCACATGCAACAAACCAGATGAATTCCACAATATGTCAGAAGACCAAACAAGGTTACATACTGTGTGATTGAATTTATGTAAGTCAAAACAGACCAAATTAACTCTGGTGTCAGAAATAAGATATTACGTGAGGGAGAGAGAGAGCAGCTAATGACTGGGTGAGACACAGGGACTGTGGGGTGCTGGTACTGTCCTCTTTTTCTATCTAAATGCTGGTTATAGAACTGTTTACTTTGTGAAAATCTATGAATAAAAGGTTTCAACTTAAAAAATTAGTCGCTTCCTGGGCCAGCTGAGTGGCACGTTGGTTAGGATCTGGCTTGGGACACCAGCTCTGAGCAGCAGAGCCCCGGGTTGGATCCCACATATGAGGGCCAGTGACACTGCCCTCTACAGCTAAAGTGGTGAACAACAGCTCCACCTGGTTGCCTCTATAGCTAAGATGGCTGGCAATGGCGTAGGCTGCAGCCCCTGCTGCAGTGGGCTGCCATAGGCTACAGTGAGTGGCTAGCAGCAAGTGTGAGCTGCCAAGAGCTGCCGTAAGCGGCCATCCAGAGTCTGGCAACCGATCTGCCTCACCCAGGAACAGCGCAATGATAATATCAACATGGGCCAGTGAAGCAACGTCCTCCGCAACTAGACTGAAGGACAAAAAAGGACCGCAACTTGTCTGTTTCCCTTCCCCGATTCCCCAACGCTGTTCTCCTCCCCCAATTCCCCAATAAAAATCTTAAAAAAAAAAAAAATTAGTCACTTCCATAATTGGACATCTATGTGCAAATAAAAAGAACTTCAAATTAAATCTCATACCTTATACAAAAATTAACTGAAAATGGGTAATTGAGCTAAAAGAAAAACATGAAACTAAAACTTTAAAAAGAGAACAAAAGTCTTCATGACCTGGGGATAGGCAGAGGAGTCCTTAGGCATTACACTGAAAACATGATCCACCCCACCACCAAAGAAAAAAATAGATAAATTACATCTCAACAAAATTAAATATTTTCATTCTGTTAAACACAATGAAAACACATGCTACAAACTGGGACATGCCTGACAAAGAATTTGCATCCAGAATGCATTTCTTGGTTTGGATAAAAATACTATAGTTATGAAAGATGTAACTATTAGGAGAAGCTGAGTATTTTTATAACTTTTTGTGAGTCTATAATTAGTTAATAACAAAAAAGGTAAATTAAAAAAAAGTTGGGCCGGCCGAGTGGTGTGGTGGTTAAGAGCTGGCTTAGGATGCTAGCAGCCCCGGTTTGGATCCCACATATGAGGGCCAGTGAAATTGCCCCTAAAAAAAAAAAAAAAAAAAAAAGAAGAAAAAAAAAAGTTATTGGTACTTTTACCTACCAGACTGCCTATTTTTTCACATCTTTGATTGGTATTCTAAGTATATTCTAACACAATGCTAATGGGGGTATAATTTATAAGCTTTTCCAGAGAGTAATTTGGCTAATCCAAATCAAATTATTAGAATGTGCAACCACCATTTGACAAAGAAATTCCATTTCTAGGAATTTTTCCTAAGAATGTAACCAGAGATAATATATAAAACCCTGCATACAATGATTTTTTTCACAGTTGTTTATAACAGTGAAAAGTTAAGAAATTAAGCCATAGAATAATATTTATTGACATGGGAAAATGTTAACAATATACTTCTATATGAAATATCAAGATACAAAACAGTATATACAGTTCAATACCATTTTTATGGAAAGAAAAATAGCATATGTACAAAATCATGCATAGGAAAAAAATAGAAGGATGTGCATACTAACTGTTACTAATGGTTATATTTAGATAGTGGAACTAGAGGCAATTATACAATTTTCCCAGTAATTTTCACCTTTCCTACCAACAGTATCTTGCTTCATGCTATTCATTCCTGGTTGTGATTAATTTGATATAGCTCTCTTCAAATAGGCTCTGTTTCATGATATGTACCTCCAAAGCATACTGCTATTTCTATTTAAAAAGTAGATGCTACTTGCTCTTATATTCTGGCATACGGAGAATATTTTTAACTAATACAATATACTATAAAATATGCCACAGCATAGATTTGGCTATAGAAAATTATTATTTGGAGAAGCTGAAAATCCTCTAATTGAGATAAATTTTAAAGAGAAAAAAGATACTATCATTAATTAGGGGTCCATAATGGTAGAGTGTGAAATAACTCAATTTCCAGAATTGGAGATTTTTAGATCTCTCCTTACTAACTGCATAGGAGATTAGGGTTTTTAGTCAGGAAAATGTGGTTAATAATTTTATAGAAAGAAACAATAATAAGATTGTTTTTAAATAAAGGAAAATGAGATCCCAGTTATAAAGATTTTCTATAAAGACCTAAAGAAACATTACATAAAACAGCAAGAAAGAAATTCAAATTTTCTGGTGCAGAAAAATTAACTCATATTTATTTTTCTGCAGCACCAAAGTCTTACTGTTTTATATCTTCTATCACAGGTTTGATATGCCAAAATTGTGAAATTATTTTAATTAATGGCCTTTAATTTCACTTATTTTAAATTAACACATAGGGCATACTTAATTTTTCATAGAATCTGAGGTAAAGTGTTGTAAATACATGTCATCCTTGATAACTTGATAACTGGTAACATTAAACAAATAAATATAATTTAGAATTTATTTCTCAGAATCTATCCTAATGTAAAGCTATTTACTAGATTCTTACTAAAAATAGCAAGTAAGAATTTTTTTTAAAAAACATCAGAGAAGAGAAAAAAAAAACAACCATGTCTGTGTCCACTTTTCTCTGATGCTTTCCATGCTCCCACACCATCCCATGTTGCCTCCTAATTTCTGTTCCTTCTCTTTGGAAGGGAATGTTAGGTAAACCTGTGGTAATTAACATTTAATAATTATAATCAATCTGAAAGGGAATGGTTGATGATTTGTTACATCTCAGAGGTAAATTTACTGTCTAGATGCTTATAGGTAAACAATACAATTTGCAGATGAAAGGAACATAAAACACTGATGAAAAGATTTGACAAGTATAGCAGGGAAAGACGGACTTCCTTTGTTTTTCCAATCAGAGGGCTTATTCCTTCTCTCCACAAAGTAATGGAACTGAGAAAGATGGCTGGAGTGCAGGTGGGAAACATGCATCACGTTTCCATAACGACACAACATGTGTCGTTCTGCCACCTCTATCTATTCCATTCTATAAATGTCCTTAACCACAGCATAGCTTCTAGGACAGATCGAATTCCTCAATGAAGATCACAAGAAAGGAACTTACAGGTTGTTAAAAAAGAAACAAGAATATTACACCAATACATTTCAGAGGTGGGAGGAGACTACTGACACTCCACATTTATTGCTTTACATTACAAGAATTAAACAAAAAAGGTAGACGCTAGAAAATCACTTTTTGAAATTTCACAATCACCAATGTGTGACAGAAACTGAGGCATAATACTTATGCTACCAAATATATTAGATGAATTACTTCAGCACATAACTGCAGATGGATACTCCTGGATTTTCACTTAATCCATTACTCAATGATGAACACTATAAAATGAAAGGTGACATACTTATGAACTAAGAAGAAACTCTCTAAGATCAATCTTCAGTGAGCTCCTCTTCCAATAAGCCATAAAGAGCAGTAAAAGGCAATATTCATTTAACAAAATGAGAATCCCGATGACAAGAAATCAGGTATTTATATTCCTCCAGAGACATTTCTTCCTCACCTAACAAAGGCACTTGACATGTACTGAAATGGACAGTTAATTCAGGTACTGCCCTGGGCAACTGTTACCTTCCAAAAATTAGGTGAAGTCATGATTAAGTTCAAATTAATCCTTCCAAATCAGCCTGAAACACACATGAATATATCACAAGTTCTCTATTTTTAGCAGATGATATAACCAAAGAAGAAAAGATAATGTTGGTGTCTACGATGAATTGGCTGACTTAAGCAGTCCAGGATCCCCTCTCTGCACAATATATTCTTTAATGACTGTGGAATTTGTATATAATTATAGGCAAATTAACCTTTCATATAGTTTCAGGTATTAATGTTCACTCCTCTTCTTGTCCTTTCTTACTTTTTTGTTCTTTCCCAAAGTCTTGGATGATTCCTCCTGAAAAAAGACAAAAATCAATGTAGTATCTTTTCATTTATATGAAGATAGTAGCTTAGGAATCTTAAATCTAATCATATGGAAGATAACAGTGAACATATAATTATTTCCATATGTATTATCTTTCTGTTTTATATGGCATTTTCACTTATAGTCTATTTAAATATTTACAAAACAATCAAGGATAATCAAGGAAAACATTTATCTAATAGATTTATGCTTGAATAATTTCAATATTTAATCTATTATCTACTTTCCAAAGTAAAGCAGCAGGGTTTAAATTCAATACATATGAACATACTTATAAAATATGACATAAAGAGAAACCCTTAAAAGGAAAAAGGCATCTAAAGCCATCAGGGGAAAGAGGAGATGCTCTGACACTAACAAAATGTTACTGGTTTGTAGGAAAAGTCATGATGCATTTTGCAATGAAAAGCATAGGAAAAATACGTTATGACTTTTCTGACAACCCAAAAGAATTTTATAGATGTTTAAAGAACATCTGAGCGGCCAGCCGAGTGGCTCAGTTGGTTAAGAGTGCGAGCTCTGAGCAACAGGGTCATCGGTTCGATTCCCACATGGTCCAGTGAGCTGTGCCCAAGCTGAGCTGCTGCTAAGCTGCCAACAGGTGGCAGGATGGCTCAGCTGGTGAGAGCACATGCTTCTAACAACAAGGTTGCTGGTTTGGCTCCCACATGGGATGGTGGGCTACACCCACCAGCAACTAAGATTGAACACGGCACCCTGAGCTGAGTGGCCGCAAGCTGTCGACGGGCGGCCAGAGGGTGACTGGACTTAGAGCTGAGCTAGCTGCACCCTCCACACCTAAGACTGAAGGACAGCAACTTGGCTATTCCCCTTCCCCAATAAAAAAATCGTTCAAAAACAAAACAAAACACGAACATCTGATTCACTGTAACATTAGCTGCAATCTCTCTGAGCCTCAATTTTAGGGAGTGTAAACTAATTAGTCTTTAAGGGTTTTGTAAAACTCTATGAGTCTATGAAATTAAGGTTTGAAGAGACGAAGTCATCTGCCTAAGGTCATACAACTGGCCAGTCAGACAATTTTTACTAGAACATAAGTCTCCATTTTCCTAGTCCAAAGGTTGTTCTAATGCACCACACAAATTCTGATTCATTCTTAATTTTATCTTTTTTTAATTTCACAGGCAGTGGTGAGAAACTCTTTAGACACAATATCTATAATCACTTACTGGTGAATTTGTGTAGTTCTTCTCCACTAGTATGTTTCTGGCACAGTTGTTGATGTGTTTGAAGCGATCTGGTCCTAGCAGAATCCCTCCATACCAGCGTGAGACTACCACCATGACATTTCTCACATTCAAAATCTGTTATTTTCAGAAGCATAATTAGATATACATATAGACATGTACAAATGTGAGTTTTAAAGGAGAATGAAATAACCCATATACAAAACTGCACACAAAATATCCCCCTGACTTTAATGGCAGAACCACATGAGTGAGCAGAGTGAGATTACTAACAATTCAGGGGATAGAATGTTACAATGAGAAGGGAGTTTGGAAAACAAACACTGTGCTTCACAGTGTCCTCAAATCCCAAACTTTGGGGCAACAGGCAGAGTGAAGGAGAGATCATGCAGGTAGGGCTCCAGTTCTTGGTGACTTCAACCAGAAAAGCTGTTGAGACAGCCTTTTATTCCTGGACAAACCAACAACACGAAGCCTACTTCTGAACAAACTACTAGAGCAAACTGGGACTGCATGAGTGAGTAATCGCTGATGCCTACCAGTAAGGTCTTCCTCAGTTTGATATTTGTCAAATGCTGCCCTTAAGGTGAAGCCCACCAGTCTACAGGCCTGACCCACACACAGGGTTCCTATCAAGGGAATGGCCTGGTTAGAAAACAAACCTCCACATACAATAGCAGAAGAAACTATAGCAACTACCTTAGGAAATAAAAAACAATCCATTCTTAAAATTAATGGACAATGATCACCAGACAGATGAAGAAAATCCAGCAGCATGAAAGAGAAAGGACAAGATAAACAAACTAAAATGGACCAGGAAAAATTTAAGAGAGAGAACATCTTATAAAACAACAAAACAAAAACAAACAAAAACCCCCTCTAATTAGTATATTCGGAGAAATTTTAGAACATATTGCATCTATAAAACCAGAACAGCACACTATGAAAAAGGGAAAATGAGAGAAAAAGAACTCTTGACAATTAAATATACGGTTGCTAAAAAAAATTCTAAATTCAATAGAAATTTTGGAAGGCAGTCAAGAAAATGTCTCAAGAACATAAAGCAATGAGATGGCAACTTCAACTTCATAAAAAAGAAACATTCTGGATCTATCCAGAAGGTCCAGTTCTCAACTAATAGGAATTTCAAGACAGAACACAGAAAATACAGAGGAACTGTCAAAAAACAAAAAGCAGATTTTCCAGAGCTGAAGAGCATCTTCTATTATCTATGACTGAAAGAGTCTGAAAACACAACACTTATTAATCCTTTGTTTTCTATCCCATTTCCAATGGTTAAAATTTCTCTCGGAGTTAAAAAATTAACTACTAATTAAACCAAATATAACTCATGTTATATGGTCTAACTGATTTACTTATTCCTAAATGTTTTGTTGAGAAATTTTATGGCTCATAGAACAGGATTTAACAGGGTTTAAGTTACACTTACCTCCATGAGATGGAGAAGACGCCCACCAGCTGCTGTTTCCCCATCATCTTCACAATCCTGTAAGAAGGTCTGTTTATCCTCACAATATATTCTAAAAATACATATAACAGTATTAAACTTTGAAATTTCAAAATATTATAATAAAAGTTATTCCTTCATACTTATTGCTATCAATTTACTTTTGTTTTTAAAAAAATCCTTCTGGAATATATAAGTATTAGATAAATTTTCACTGATAATTTACTATCCAGTATGTTTCACTTTTTATATTTGGGAAAGCTAGGAATCAAGGTGTCTCCTTTAAATCAGAAACACTGCTATTATGGGAAGGTGAGTTTACACATCTGAAACTTCCCTCACTTCATTTAACCTTAAAGCTATGAGGTTATGTAGAGTAGTCACTGAAAAACATTTATTGAGAATATACCATACAGAATAACAGGTGCTGTGAAATGATATAAAAGAAATAAATGGGGGGCCGGCCGAGTGACGCGGTGGTTAAGTGCTGGCTTGGGAAGCCAGCGGCCCCGGTTTGGGTCCCACATATGAGGGCCAGTGACACTGCCCTCAAAAAAAAAAAAAAGAAAAGAAAAGAAATAAATGGCATACTCCTGTCTTCAAAGACCCTAAAAATCTAGTGAAAGAGGCAAAAGTACATAAAAATATGGAGGTGATGAAACTAACAAAAGTTAATATTTTATACTTTTTTCACATCTTATTCTAGCCATCAAGTATTCCTCTATTTTGAGTTAAGATTTCTAAGATTTCTTTTTCTCTAGATTTACCCCTGGAGAGTTATTAATATCAGAAATAAATCATGACATTTTCATCCATTCAAATGATCTAGAAAGTCAGCACTTGGAATAATAATGTAGTACTTTGTAGTAGAATAAGCTTGACAAATACGTCAGTGTAAAAAGAAAATAGTGCCAGTTAAGGTATGCCATCTAGTGGATTTCTTAGGCTCCTACAAGTGGTACCATTTAGGACTAGGCAAATGTAACAAAGATCTCTCTCTGGCTATGGCCATAAAACGCCAGCTACTTAATACCTTATCTATACATCTAAGTCAATTATGTTAATTTTATTATAGCAATCATATTCATTCATTCATCTTTCCATCTATCCATTCATTCACTCACTCACTCAATACAGGTGCCAAAAAAATGTATACACATTTTAAGAAAGGATACAACTGTATTAAAATTGTAACACTCAATATATACCAATAACAAAGGATGAATACAAGTCACATTTGACTTCTGCAATTATGAGAGGTGCTCAAAGTGGTTACCATCAGTGTCCAGACACTTCTGATTATGGTGAACTACTGCTTGAGCAACGTTGATCAAAGTGTCCACTTGTATACATTTTTTTGGGGGGAAGGGCTGGCACCCCCGTATTTACTGCCCACCTACTATGACCAGGCTCTATTATTATATACGTTGATACTGTTTGAAGAAATAAAGTTAGTACGATTAAACAAAATTTTATATGGCTAATTTAAGGCAAAACGGAATCAGCAGCTGGTTTATATTAGGCTTGTAATTATAATCTAACATGATAATTTTATGGAACAAATGAAGAAAATTTGACTATATAAATCAGTACTGTTAGGTTTTAAAAAAATGAAACACCATGGACATTTTCCTCACATGCCAGGATGATAATGATATGGCATCAGATAGCTGTTGTGTACCAGTACCCTAAAGAGCACCCCATAACTTCAAAGAAGGGGAACACAGCTCCAGATCAAGGAAGTAACCTTAAAAGAACCCTAAGCATTCAAAATACACAACACAAAGTCCACATACCAAATAAAGTCATTTATTTTACTCCCAATGGAGTCCTTCAGGCCTCAGCTTTGTGCCTTTTTAGTCTTATCTGACAACACAATTCTGACAAGTTTATCTCTTTCATTCCCAAGTATCAATAATGTAAGAGGGTGGGCCGGCCGAGTGGCGTGGTGGTTAAGCGCTGGCTTAGGAAGCCAGCAGCCCCAGTTCGGGTCCCACATATGAAGGCAAGTGACACTGCCCTCAAACAAAAAAAATAATGTAAGAGGGTGAGGTAGACGGGTTTGCTACATGTAGTCATGCTGACATTTATGAGAAGTGACAGATAATCACCTATTAATGTGCAACAGCAACAAAAATACTCACAAGAACATAAAGTTTTGGGGAACCGGGGAAAGGCAACAAACAAGTTGCTGTCCTTTTGTTCTTCAGTCTAGTTGTGGAGGACATTGCTTCACTGGCCTGTGTTGGTATCATCATTGCGCTCTTCTCAGGTGAGGCAGATCAGTCGCCGGCCTCTGGATGGCCGCTCACAGCGGCTCTTGGCAGCTCACACCGGCTGCCAGCCACTCACGCTGGCTGCCAGCCACTCACTGTAGCCTATGGCAGCCCACTGCAGCAGGGGCTGCAGCTATGCCATCCTGGGGACTCACAGCAGCCCAGCTCCAGGTGGAACTGTTGTTCACCATCTTAGCTGTAGAGGGCAGTGTCACTGGCCCTCATATGTGGGATCCGAACCGGGACTGCTGGCGTCCCACGCCAGCTCTTAACCAACGCGCCACTTGGCCAGCCCTCTTTCTTCTTTTTAAATTATACCTCCATTTCATTTCAAAAAAGAATCTGAAGCAACCAGCACCTATCCCAAGGAAATAATCTAAAATGTAAACAAAGATGTTCATAGGACTATCCTTTAGAATAGTGAAAAATATGAAAAACTAAAACAACAAAGGAAATGGTTAAATAAATTGTGATTTGGAGCCTCAAATATTATACAGCCATTAAAATAATGTTTATAAATGCAATTATAACAATATGGAAAAAAGCTTTTGTTAAATAGGATATACTAGGGTAAAGCACTGAAAAGGTAAACTCTGAAAAGACAGAAAATATATCAAAATATTATCGGTTACATTTAATGGTAGAAATATGGATAATTTTCCATCTGATTTTTGTTTTCTGCAGTTTCCAAATATTCTACACATGATTATTACTTTCATAATGTAAAAAACACATAATAGTTATGTTTTTAAATCATGCATCAGTTTCTTCCATTTTTTTTTACAAACTGCACATTCCTAAAATTGTGATGATCACTCACCGGTATGCATAAATGTTGTGGGTGGCACTAGCTATTTTCTTATTCTCATACAATTTGGCAAGAACCATTTTCACCTTAAAAACAGCAGTAATGTAAATAAATTAATGTATACTTTTTATTTGCTCTGTAAATAAATACTAGAAAAATATCTTAAAGCATATTTATATAAATATTATGGTATTGAAACAGTTATTTAAAGAATTTTCCATACTTTGCAAAAGCCATTTCCAAAGTTTTCTCCTCATTTTAGAGGCAGAAACTGGTACTCTCAATTGGTATAAAAAAGCTGGACCTGGTATTTTTGAACTCCAATTATCAACAAATATTTAAGCACTATGTCTAGGGTGCTTGAACATGAAAAATTTTTCCCCTTGTAGAGAATTTGAAATGTAAATATGAGAATCCCTAAAAATGAGCTCTGAAAATTTACCCAATTTATGTATCCAGTGTGATAGGTGCGCAATAATGGTATGTTCCAAATGTTATAAAACCAACTCTCTCTGGGAGTCATGTAAGGTTCACAGAGGAGGTAACATGAGCCAAGTCTTGACAGGTAAGTAGCAATTTTTCTGCATCAAAAGGGAATAGGGATGTGGGGCAGGAAGAAGCCGTTTCACTCAGAGTAAACAGCATGTGCAGATGTATCAGATTTAGCAAATAAAAATAAAGGATGTTTGGTTAAGTTGGAATTTCAGGTAAGCCACAAATAACTTTTTATTATAAGTATGTCCCATGTAATAATGTTTATCTGAAATTCCAATTTAACTAGGTATCCTATATTTTATCTGGCAACCCTATCAGGAACATAAAAGAGAAAGGTTCAGGAAGTGACCAACAGTTTTATGTAACTGTAACTTAAGAGTATGAGTGAGAAAATGATAGAAGATACATCCTGAATGATAAAGCTAGGGTCATATCACAAATGCTTTTGCATAATAAGTTCAGATTTTTCCTTAATGACAATGGAAATCATCAAAGATTGTGTGAGGGTGGGGTCATGGGGGAGTAAGACATGGTCAGATCTTTTAGAAAGGTAACTGGCAAGGAGTGTAGAAGAAATATTGCAGGTATGGAACGACTAAGTTGGAATCAGGAGACCAAACTCGATCAGAAATTGTGCAACCTTATGTTTATCATTTTTTTTAACCTCTTGGAGTCTCAGATTCCTGATCAATAGAATAGACATTGGCCTCTAAGACCTATTTCAGCTCTCACAAATTATGATCCTATAAATCCAATTGTTAGTATAATCATAAACAGAAAGAGGATCCAGGATGAACAGATTCAGAATAGAATATCTAAGGAGGACCTTGGCAACAAGGTTATGAGCAAGGGCCTTGGGCAAAATAGGGTTCCTGAAAGAAAAGTCCAGAAGCCTACACCAAAAGCTGTTCTCTTGATCACAAGTCAGTGCAAAAAGGAACTTCCTCTTCCAGAGACTAAAAGAGATTGAAGGGGAAGCCTGGTACAAAGAACTGTATCCCTATAGGTCAGATCTTTAGAAGAGTTTAGGAAGTAGAGGAGCTATAGAGGCCATAGGGAAGAGACTAATGCTTAAAGCCTATGCTAAGTTAATGAGACTTTATTTTTCATTAATTTAACTTTACAGGTAGTATTGAAATGGCCACTTACATCTATAAAGTTTAAACTAGGCTAGATTATAGCAGCAAGGAAGAAAATGATTCTGCTGAAAAAAGAGTGAGAAAGACAAAGACCTAGAAATACTGTTTTTGAAGGAAAAGTCTCCCATTTGATATCCCTGGGTGGCAATCACATCACCTAAGGTCAGGAACATGCAGCTCAATCAGTCTGTCCACTGTCCCCTTAATTTGGCAACAATGGAACTGACTTGGTTTTCTAGAACATCCATGCAATAGGACAAACAATTCAAATAAAAAAAACCAACAAGTTATTGTACATCCTAGTTTTCTACAGCACCACAATGGGGTTTTTTTGTTTGAAAATCTATTAGACGGTTAAGCCCTAATCAGAGTTTAGATATGATTTTGAAAGCTGTGACAAACAGAAACAAAACAAATCTTCCATGATTCACAGTAATTTAGGGGCAGGTAAAATCAGCAAATATTTTTTATCTTACATGAAAATTAAACTATTAATAATAATAAGGATATTACTGCAAAACCATTTGTTTGAATTACTCTGGTTAAAAAACATCAAAGTGAGCTGGACTTCGTAATCTTACCTGTTTGGGACAAACTACTGGAGCCAAGTGTGCCTGAAAAGTACTTCTTCGGTCTGTAATAGGAATGCCATGATCAATCGGAGGTAATTCTTCTATTTCTATAAATTCAAAGAATTATATTACTTTTATTTTTAAAACTCATACATTCAAATAATAAAAAATTGGCAATGGTGTGGGCAGGGGTGAGGAAAGAAATGTAAATTACATGGAAATCAACCCCTACAGCCATTTAATAGTTATCTATTAAAATTAAATTATAATTTTAAGTAAAATGTTCCAAGATACATTGTATGTAACAAAAAATCTACTTGCCAAGGTCACCTGGTGGAAGTAGTGGGTTGGGACTCAAATCCTGGACCATTGCTGTGCTATAAATTGGTCCAGTATCTAATTTTTAAGAGTAAAAGGGTCCTGAGACCAAAAAGATTGGCAGCTGTTAATATACCATAATTTATTTATCCATTCTACTCTTGATGGACCTCTGGGTTTGGAAACCTATGATTTTATTTTGTAAAGCTATAATATAATGTCTTCTGCTAATAAAACTGCTTCTATTTCATAGGCTTGAATTAAATATATCAATAATACATCAAGTTGGTATTCCATAGGGAATCATGATTTCCAATTATTCTGCCTCTTAAACAGGTTTAAGAACTACTAATTTACCCTTAACTCTGTTGAAAAACTTACCAACCATCCTGGCTGTTGTACCTGCCTCATTTAGGATGAAAAGTTATTCAGGAAAAAAAGAATTACAATTTTTCCTATTTCTATTCACTGATCTGTTGAATCTTACCAAGTCAGCTTGCCTTACAATTAATGAAATACTTCAACTAACACATGTAAAAAGATTTCTGGAGGGCTTTAACAACTCTCCCCAAATCACTTCACTGGTTTAGAGCAGCAGGACCAGGACAAGACACCAAGACACCAGGTTTAGCAGGATGTTTTACCTTGCCCCTGAAGTGTCCTCTTCTTGAATGGATTGTGACCATTGGACAGGTACAGTACCAAAGTCAATATGAACTGGGTGTTATTTATTTATTATTCTTCTTATTATTTTTTAAAAGATTTTATTGGGGATTTGGGGGAGGGGAACACCATTGGGGAATCGGGGAAGGGGAACAGTTGCTGTCCTTTTGTCCTTCAATCTAGTTGTGGAGCGCGTTGCTTCACTGGCCCTTATTGGTATTATCATTGCGCTCTTCCTGGCTGCGGCAGTCCCTCACCAGCCATTGGATGGCCACTCACGGTAGCTCAGGGCAGCCCACTACAGCAGGGGCTGCAGCCTACGCCATCGCCAGTGACTCAAGGCAGCCCAGCTCCAGGTTGAGCTGTTGTTCACCATCTTAGCTGTAGAGGGCTAGCGTCACTGGCCCTCATGTGGGATCCAAACTGGGGCCCTGCTGCTCAGAGCTAGCATCCCAAGCCAATTCTTAACCAATGTGCCACTCGGCAGGCCCTGAGTGTTATTTATTATGACTGTGATTTTCACTCTTTTAAGGGTGGATCCTGTTTCCCAAAAGAAATCTTATATGCCAAATCCACAAAGACATAAACAAATAAAATGGGAGCTGCTTAGATTGAAGCAGGGCTAGGAGTCCTGGATCCTCTCCCATGCTCTTCTACTTCCTCTTCACCCCCTTCCACCAGTCCTGAGACACAATGCAATAATTTTTAAACCTTCACAATACTGTTTAAAACCTACTTTATAGTGCGGTGATTAAGTGCTGGCTTGCGAAGCCAGCGGCCCTTGTTCGGGTCCCACATATGAGGGCCAGTGACATTGCCCTCAAAAAAAAACTCCTTATCTATCATGTTTTTATAAAAGACTTGAGGAAACTTATGATATCATTCAAAATTTTAAAATACTAAAAAGGAACATACTTTCTGATAGAAACATAGACTGAATTATCTCATCAAGCTTTCATAAGCTGAATACCACTTGACCATGGAACCAAATTTGCTTAAGCAAAAATTAAATCTTAAATTAAAGGCATTTTACTAGCTTAATTCAGTGGTTATACATCAATTATTTATTTTGTGAGCATAGACAAAAATTTAACTCAGAGGTATCAGGAGAGATCTGATAATTTCAAAATGGAAATATAAAACCACAATGTGAATTGAAAACATTAACATAGAAACATGAAATTTCTTAATTTCAATTTCACTAATCACAATTCAAAACTCTAGAAAGTAGAAAAAAATAAAAATAAAAGTCAGCTTTTTATTTTTTCCCTCACAATAGACCACACAAACACCAAAATGACTAGCAGACAGGGGGGGGAATCCTCAATTCTCTGCAACTTAGTTATTATTTCCTAACACGTGGAAGTTTACTAACTTTCTAAACCATTTCAAGAACAATTCATAATATTACAATCCTACCTTCTTCAAAAAAAAATTAGTTAGTAACATTATACCTGTTTGATTTTCACTGATATCAAAATCCAATGCTTTAACTGGATTTTCTGGTTGACAGGCTAAAATGACATCCTCTTCACATTCAACATCTTCCTCTTCAGTTTTCTTCTTTAAGTCTGGGCCTATGTGGATATGAGACATTATGAGTGATCTACAAAGACAACAAGAAATTACACTTAACCAATCATTGGTCTTGGTCTCTAAACATTACTTCTGTAGAAGGAACCCAAGCTTCTACGAGAAGTGGTTGATTCCAGGGTTGGAGTACGGAACATGCAAGATAAGACTAGAATATTTTGTTGATTCCAGAGAGTAACAAAAATGCTCCAAAAGGGCGGGCCGAGTTGCTCATTGGTTAAGAGTTGGCTTGGGACGCCAGCTCTGGGCAGCAGGGCCCTGGTTCGGATCCCGCATTAGGGCCAGTGATGCTCACCCTCTACAGCTAAGAGGTGAACAACAGCTCGACCTGGAGCTGGGCTGCCGTGAGTCACCGGCGATGGCGTAGGCTGCGGAGGAGCTGCAGTGCGCTGCCTTAAAGCTACCGGGAGCGGCTGGCAGCTGGCGTGAGCAGCAACCCAGTGGCCAGCAACCGATCTGCCTCACCCGGGAAGAGCGCAATGATCACAATACCAACATGGGCCAGTGAAACGACATCCTCCACAACTAGCCTGAAGAACAAAAGGACAGCAACGTATCTGTTCTCCTTCCCTGATTCCCCAATGCTGTTCCCCTCCCCCAATTCCCCAATAAAATCTTAAAAAAAGAAGAAAAAAAAAAAAAGCTCCAAAAAAGATGTGAGCGCATCAGAAGAATGCAGGAGCCTAATCTGAAGGAGCTCCTAAAGGGACAATTTGAGCAAAATAATGATAGTATGAAATTTTAACCCACAAAACAAAATAATATACATGAGTTCATACTGACATAAATAACCAAATAAACAAGTGGAGGAAAGAGACACCTTGTACTCACAACAGAATTCCAATTAAATTAAATGCAGAGGGAAAGAAGGAAATGTGAATCACCACTAGGCAAACACCTAAATATTATAAACAAGGTATACTAATGGATACTAAAATTAGTGAGTGAACCTTTAAGGAGGAATAGGATATATTCTCATATTCATTCATTCTCTATCTATCTATCTATCTATATATATTTATTTATACAATTTTTGTGGTATTCTTGCCAAAATGCCTAATCTTACTCCAATCATGAAAAATAACAGACAAACCCAAATTGAGGGATAGTCTAAAAAACAGTTGATCAGTTCTCTTCAAAAGTGTCCAGTAATAGGGCCCGCCGAGTGGCGCAGTGGTTAAGCACTGGCTTGGGAAGCCAGCGGCCCCAGTTCGAGTCCCACATATGAGGGCCAGTGACACTGCCCTCAAAAAAAAAGTGTCCAGTCATAAAATGTCACAAAAGTCAAAGAAAGACTGAGGAACTGTTTATAGACTAGAAAAGAGTAAGGAGAAATAACAACTAAATGCAACACAGAATCCTGGACAGCATCCTATGACAGCAAAAAGGACATTAGTGGAAAAATCAGTGAGATTTGAATAAGCTCTTTAGTTTACTTAAACTTGTATCAATGTTAATTTCCTATTATTGATAATTATACTATGGCTATGTAAGATGTTACTAGGCGAAGCAGATGAAAGATATGAGAGAGATCTTTATATTATTTTTGCAACATTTTTGTAGTCTAAAATTAGTTCAGAATTTTTAAAAGTTGTATCTAATTATTTTAAAATTTAATATTTCTTAGTAGAAAAATATGAAATAATAAAGAACAAATTTCTACTGAAGATTAACAGTAAAATCAAAATAAATTACTTGTCAAATATGCCCTGGGGAGCATACTAATTCTCATGAGATGTCCTGATCACTGGCTTGGACCTTTATTAGCTCTATGGAATTACTAAACCTTTCATTTTAATATGAAGTCTACAAAAACAATTTTTGATTTAAAAAAAAAATTCCAAACAAAATTTCTAAAAATTATAAATTGTAAATTTTACAAATCAATAACTAAAAGTTGAAGAGTGGCTAAACTAAATTATGGCTAAGTGAGAAAGGGGCAAATATCATTTTTAGGATCAATAATTTTTAAAATTTCCTTTTTTTTTTCTAAGAGTTGAGTGATCCCAAACTTTTTTGAGTCCTATATTTTTACTGATATACATTCCATTATTGCAATTTTCCCACACTCTCCAATGGTAGATTGGCAAAAATCAATTTTTTTTTTCATTTACAGTTGACATTCAATACAATTTTGTTTTGAGACCACTTTTCTCATAGATGCCCTGAAATGCTGCAAAAGCAGAACACAGATCATAAAAACTTAAGGAAAATACTTTAAAAAAATGGTCACATAAACAGAATCTTCATTTATCTCTTTGATTTTAATGGAAGCAGTAAAAACATTGCTTCTCTAGAAAAATAGTAAAATTCTCTGAAAAAAAATACTATCAATTTTGTATGTATACTGATTCTGCTAAGGGAGTCTTAAATAATTGGTTCCCTGTAAACAACCTTTTAAAAAAAAGTAGGTAAACTATTGGGGTTTTTTAATCCCTCTTTTTCCAAATTGAAAACTATTCTATCAATATTAACAATAAAACTCTATTTGGAAATAAAATCAGGTTAAGTAAGAGTTATTTCCCTCTCTAAAAGGCCTTTATGGTAAGTGGAACAAAGACTACTAGCAAAGTAAATAGGAAACATGAGAAATTTGCATGTTGTCATATACTTGATGATCAATAAAAGAATAATAATAGAACAAAATAACAACTTTCAAATGTCCCAAAATTGGATAGTGGTGATGGTTGTACAACTTTGGAATATACTAAAACCACTAAATTATACATTTCTAAAGGGTAAATAATTATGGTATGTAAATAATTATGGTATGAGAATTATATCTCAATTTAAAAAATTAAATTTCAAGGTCAATTTTTATATCCTAAATATCAGTCAGTGTGGTTTTAAAAGTTCTTTTTCTATAAATACAATACTTATTTGAAGCTAATGTCTAACTTATATATTCCAGTAATTCATGAAGAATGTTACATGGTTCATAATACCTTAACAGTAGTCAAAGAAAGCAAAGATTTTTTTGACCTAAGTTGTTTAAATATAAAATTCTATTTCTTTAAGACTATAATATGAAACCAGAGGCTAAACTGTATACAAAGAAATAACCAAAATTACATAAGTAAATGAACTTTCCACAGCAATACATATTTTCACTAAAAATTTCAATAAGAATATCAATGTGAAAATGTGATTTCTGAAAGTTAAAAGAGCACTGATAATAGTTTTCAATCCTACCTGGTTCTGTCATCTGAGATTTCTGTATTAGAACATCTCTTATTTTCTCCACCCAGAGGTAAAGAATACTTTCACCAATATTCTCTCTAAACAAAATTCAGGGGAAAAATATTTGTTATTTAAATAAGTTGCCTTCTCAAATTCAAGAAAATACATACATATTTACAACCTGAGACATTATATGTAATCTAGCCATGTCTTTTAAAAAAGAATTTATAAAAACATGAGATTTACTAACATTTGTGGATGCGTATTTAACATTATTGTTTATATCAACATTAAAAATTCCAACTGGCTCCAAAATTAACACTGCTTACTTAAAATAAGCAGAAGAGTTGCAGCAAAAAGGGAAAGAAAATTTCTGAACTTGCACTATAGATGAATTATTACAGATAGATATAAATGTGATCCAGGTTTTCAGTGGATATAGTTTCACTATTGATGTCCAATCATTGCTTGGGTTCCAAACTTTCTGAACAATTTCAAACCACTTATTTGATACAGTTATCATTTAGTATACTTATTTCAACAAAGAAGAATTCAAAACATTTGAGGAACTCCCTCAGAGAACCAATTTACAAGACTTCAAAGACAATCAACGCAACAACTTTATATTCATATTTTGTTTTTGACAAAATATTCTATTGCCCACAACAATTAATTTGGGTTCCAAATAATATCTGGTTGCTTCAGATAATTAAATCCATCTCAAAGGATAATTAAGTAAAAGAACATATCATAGTTCAAGTCCACAGAATTATGTTAAATAATGGCAAAGCAATAAAATAAAGCCCCAAGTATTTACTCTTTAGGGAATGACAATAATTTTAGATAAGTTTTAGTATGCGTATTTAAAGAAATCACCACACTACTTCATAAGAACACCTTATCTCCCTCTAAAAGTTTCCCTTGAAACCACTATCTTTCTCTATCACCACTTATCAGCACCCAGTAAAGGAAACTTTCAAAACATGCATACAAAAGAAAACAACATTGTTTTCAAATAATTCGGCACCCTCAAATCCTCCCCATCTATCTCACCCATAACTCCTTAGCACTAAAACAATCCTCTGTGTTTTTGGTAACCTGTCTTTTCTGAGGGAGCAAAAGTCAATTAGAAAGGTTTATAAAAATTAAGAATATTGATTGACTTTCTTTTAAACAATTCCCACTCCTATCCTCTCCTTAATAAGACTTAGAGATACAGAGGCAGAAAAAGGTACAAGGTATTGAGTATACACTAAGTCCAAAGTACATTATACGCATCAACACATTTAATACTCATAATTGTCAAGTAAATAAGTATTATTTGTACAAATGAGAAAACAGACCTAGAGATATCTAGACCTAGATTTGTGTAAGAGTCTTAAAGAGTGTTGAAGCCCACAGCCAGACTGAATGGACTTACTCCAAAAATCAGGTCTGCCCACTGCAGTTAGTTCTCCTATCAAGCCAGCTGTGCCCTTAGGCAAGTAAGCCACTTGAACTCTCTGGGTTTCAGCTTCCTCTCTATAAAACAGAGATTTAGAGCATCCTGTCTTACTTTACAAAAGTAGTTTCTTTTGAAGTGAACCTATCTTCATTCACTCAACAAATCTTTAAGGGCCTATAAACTGAGCACTACATGCAGCCCTGGGGGTATGTAAGTGAATGAGAAAACTGGGTCCCTCAAGTCAGTGTTTATAATCATTGTCTTGGGGCCCGCCGAGTGGTGCAGTGGTTAAGCCCTGGCCTAGGAAACCAGCGGCCCTGGTTCAGGTCCCACAAATGAGGGCCAGGGACACTACCCTCCAAAAAAAAAAAAAGTCTCCCTCTTCAGGATGTGACTCCAGAAATATAATCATTCTTTACAAACTGATGGTTTTACAAACAATTCTCTCCATCTCCTAATCTCATTCTATTGAATTCTTCATGTCTTCATCACCAAAATTAGTAATACTAACATCTAGTGTTTACTGAACACCTACTATATAGAAGACAGGTAGAAAACGCTTTGTTAACTCAATCCTTATCACCACCCTTTGAAACAGGAAAATCATCACTCTACGAATACATGTTCATATTCAGATTTTATTGCTGGTGGTGGTAGCGGAAACACCTTGGAAGAATTTTAACAATTAATATTTCCAAATAATAAAGAAGAAATTAAACCTTAACTACAAATCTCCTTTCTGGCCCATGGCTTCCTGCAGAAGAATATACAACAGCACTTCTGCTCAGCATCGTTTACTAATTGCTTCTGTCTTCCCTAGCATTTAACTAGACTTAGTAAAATCCGGTGTAGGAAGTTGTAGTGGATGTGAAAGATTTCCTGAAGAAAATGAAAATTATTCTTTCCTTTGGACCCCAAAATTCTATCAATGATGGTGGGAATTTTAAAAACTTTTCTTACTGATGTATTTGTGTCTTCTCTTGTGGAAATAGTTTGTTCTTATCTATTAAGTATCTCTAGGATTTGGAGGTTTTCAAACGTTTGCCTGTGCTGTAATGAAACCTCTTGCAGAATGAGAAATACATTAAAACAAACAAAAGCTGGGAGTCCTCTTTCTTGTACCTCTCCTCCCTTCCCCCAACAATTCTGGAGGAAGTTGGCTAATTCCTAAGGTCTCTGGTGCAAATCTGAGACCTATTCATTAAAAAGTAAGATGCCAAGCTTTAATTTTATGAAGGTAAATTATGGTAACGTACCTAAATATAAAAAGTCTTGAACAAAATTTATTCCAGATTGTATGAAAAAGGAAACTGGACTAAAAATTGATATTTTAGTTGAGATATTTTGTGAATAACTGAAGTAACTACAGTCCAATCCAGAATTATCAAAACAAAGTCAGGTTATTTGTGACTCTACTTTTACTTGTGGTTTTAATTTTTTCTATCTTTAATTTTTCAATACAGTAAGTGTCCGACTTATGAACTTTTGAGTTGCAAACTTTCAGATACAAACAGACCTTGCATTACGAACATTCGTAGATGCGAACAAATCGCGGAAGTAGCTCGCGTGTCTGCTCGTCAGTTCACTCCATGCAATCTCCTATATGCCAGTTGTTGTACTGTACCACCATTTTAAGGTAACTGTGAAAGTAAAAATTTATGTACAGTATTTTTGTGTTTAGTTTTTTTTATGCTTTACATTGTATATTTGTGTCAAAGATGTATAAGACTCACTTTGTTGGACTTATGAACGAATCCGACTTACGAACGTTCTTCAGGAAGGGAACTCGTTTGTAAGTCAGGGGCTTACTGTATTTATATTTATTGATTTAAGGGTAAAGCTACTCACTAAAATGCAGTAAGTTGTGCAACCTTAGAAAAATCACTCCATCTCTCTGAATTTCTGTTAATCTCATTTTCAAAATGACAAAATTAGATTCTTATTAAGAACAAAAATGTTATTATATAGTGCTGAAGTATATTACATGAAATCTATCATTTAATCCTCACAATGATATTACTATTATCCTCATTTTACATATAAGAAAACAGACTCAAAGAGATCACACTATTTCAAAAACTGACTCCAGTAGCGTAAGACAAAAACCTCAGCTTGACTATGCTTCAGACAGGCAGAACTTCCAATTCTAGGCCCTGACCTCCCTTTCCTTAGAGCATTTGATTTAGAAAACTGGTCATTATAAATTCTTTTCTCCTTTGGGATAGACACCTTTTTAAAAGCCCCATCAGTTTTACAGCCTAGGAATGTCTTTCTCAAGGACCTGGAAGCCATCCTTTTGAAATGCTATGGATCTCCCAGCCTCTGAGGGAGAGTAGGAGCCTAACTTCAGATGAGCAAGTTAGCAAACACAGATGGCCTAATCACAGAGAAACACATTGCAAACTCAGGAAATAACAATGTGCTGGACATTTCTCATTGATCAACCTCCCCTGAACATCCTCCAGTACTATTCTACTAGCACATCCCAACCCTTAAAAATTCTCCTGCCTTTGTTTCAGGAAGTTGAGTTCAGTCTGAGTTCTGCCTCTCTCCCCTATTACAATAGTCTTGAATAGTCTTCTTTGCCTGTTTAACTTTGTCCGATGCAATTTCTGCTTTGACAAGCCTCACTCTCCAACTCTGAAATCTAATACTCCATAACACATGAAAATATGAAAAGCTGTGGGAAATTAAAATAATCATTGGATTTTAAATTAAATATTGTTGAAATGGGCCTTAAATTCAATACTACAAAAAAAAAATTCTAATCCCTTTCATTTTCTTTTTTTTTTTTTAATTGGGGAATTGGGGAAAGGGAACAGCGTTGGGGAATTGGGGAAGGGGACCAGCCAAGTTGTTGTTCTTCAATCTTCGTTTGTGGAGGGCGCCAGTTGCCATCTGGCTGCCCGTTGGCAGCTCGTGGCCCCTAAGCTCAAGGTGCTGTGTTATAATCTTAGTTGTGGGTAGGCGTAGCCACCATCCCATGCAGGAGTCGAACCAGCAGCCTTTGTTGTTAAGAGCGCACACTCTATCCACTGAGCCATCTGGGTGGCAGCTCAGCTTAAGGTGCCGAGTTCAGTCTTAGTTGCCGGTGGACATAGCCACCATCCCATGCGGGAGTCGAACCATCAGTTGCAGGTGGACATAGCCCACCATCAAACAGGCAGTCTTGTTGTTAGGAGCACGTGCACTCACCAGCTGAGCCATCCTGCCACCTGTTGGCAGCTCAGTGGCAGCTCAGCTCAGGTGCAGTATCACTGGCCCATGTGGGAATCAAACCGGCAGCTCTGTTGCTCAGAGCTTGTGCTCTTAAGCTAACTCTTAACCAACTGAGTTACTTGGCCGGCCCTCATTTTCTCTTAAACACCACTAATTTGTAATATGTTCTAAGTGTCTTTAAATCTGTTATTGACCTTTGGCTTTATTAAAATAATTTTTATATATTCAAAATAGCCACATAAAAAATATTGAAAAATAAGATATAAGGAAATTAATCTACAGCTAATCAATCACTAAATCCTAGTTTTATTGTTAAATATTTATTTAACTGACCATTCTTCACCCACAGTCTTATTGGCTTAATAAAGGCCCCCATCATCACCCTCCTGAGTTATGGACTGCTCTACTCTTCCTACGGTGTCCCTTACTACAAACTCTCCATAGCCCATCCTCCACACTGCTACACAAATCTGATTCAATCACCACCACCACCACCCACTGCCCATCTAAATGGCTTACAGCCTACAAGATAACGCCCAAATTCCTTATCCCAGCTTACAGGTTCTTTCTTCTTATACCTATATACCAGGTATCTTAAACTACTTGCTGAACTCTGAAGATGCATCACACTTACATGATTCTGCTCATGCAGTTTACCCTTTGATTACCTGGCAAACACTGTGCTCAGAGGTCATCTTCACAATGGAACACTCCTTTACAACATCACCCGTGTGCCCAGAGATACTCTGTTGTTAAAACCTCTAAAATATGCTACTATAGCACTTGGTTCAAACCTCTCGGTAATTATGTCACTATATTGTATTGGTATCCATCTATCTTAATATTTAAATTTCAAACTCCTAACAGAATGCCAACGTATAGGAGATACTCAATAAATGTTTATAGAAAAACTGCTAATTTTCTGACTTCTTACCTCTCTACATAAGAGGAAACAAACTATAACATCTTAGGCAAAAATCAAATTTAGCATTCAAAATGAATGCTAA
The DNA here is from genome assembly GCA_033961575.1 of Aselliscus stoliczkanus. Lineage (NCBI taxonomy): Eukaryota > Metazoa > Chordata > Mammalia > Chiroptera > Hipposideridae > Aselliscus > Aselliscus stoliczkanus. The sequence continues at coordinate 72,392,826 of CM066738.1, read as the reverse complement.
CTATGAAAATCTCAATAGTTACAATATTTAGAACATAGTGAAATTAGAAACATTAAGAACTTTATTCATATATTCATCTCATGTTTGATTTTCGAAAACCAGTAATATTTTTCACTTGCTGCCCCCTGCTGGAATTTTATGGAAAAATATGATTAAAAGTTGTCACACAAAACTTAAAAACAGTGTATTTCTATTTCTAAAAACAGAGTGTGAAAGTACTACCATTGGACTTGGGATACTCAAGACCTTTATTAATAAAGAAGACAGTATGAACCATATTCTATCTTTAGAACTGCTTTGTAATTTCTGATCCTTCCTAATTCTTAAATAGCTCAACTGAACTAGTTAGGGAGCACAGCAAGTTGTGTCTTACAGAAGTGTATCTCTTAGTAAAGGAGGGGGCACTTTTGGCAGAGAAAAAAGACAGATGGGATGACACTTCAGAGTGTATGACACTGTGCATAGGTAGGAGAAAAATTTGACTGATGAATATGATTAATCTGATAAAAGCCAAATGTGGGGAGAATTTTTGAGGATGAAGTGTTCAATCCCACCAACTTACTGAGGAAAAGTAAGAACTTAAAAATGTCTGAAGAAAAAAAAAAAAAAGCCAGATGTATGATATCAGGGCAGAGAAGGGGGGAGGGGGTAGTCACTTTGTAAGGGGTGAAAAAGATAACTATTGCATTGTTTTGTACATCTGTAACTAATAATAATAATAATAATAATAATAATAATAATAATAAAGTTTAAAAAAATGCCAGAAGAAATACAATTACTAACTATATCACTGGTGAACAATTCTACAATATATTTATCTTATTCTACTTAAAGGGGGGAGATAAACTGGTAAATAAGTATAAGAAAGAATTACACAAAGAAGTTTGTTGGGGGCACAAAAATATGAATGGTCAGTAAGATTAGGGACAGGTATCATAAAACATTTAATTGCGTAAGTAATACTGATAGGAGGATGACGGAAACACGAAATGAGGGCATCCCCTATTGGTATGTCCAGTTCTTGGTTATTTCAGGAGTCAAGTGTAAACCTGGGGACTCAAGAAGACCATGCTTCCTCTAGGAGAAAACAAACAGAATCAAACCTTTTTTTAATTAAATATTTTTTTAAATAGTGAAAAAAGTTTATCAGAAGAGATAGTACACTCCAAAGAATTAGGAGCGGGCCAAGCACAAAGAAAAGTGACTCAAGGTCATTATTAGGAGAAAAAGTACACTCCAAAGAGTTTGGAGGGGGCCCCCAAGCAAAAGCAAGGCTCAAGGCCTCAAGACTCAAGGTGCTCAATGGCTCAAGGGGCTCAAGGCTGCATTATTAGAAGAAAAAGTACACTTTTGGAGCGGGCCCTGAGCAAAGGCAAGGCTCAAAATGCTCAAAGGGCTGTAATTAAATATTTTGGGGAAATAAAGAAACCTGGCCTAGATCCCAGATATACTAAGGGTGTACTCTCACTGTACCAAATAGGTGGCCACTTAGAACACACAAGACAATCCTTACCAATTCAAGGATTACTGTAAAACTGATACTCCAAAACATTATTTGTTTTATTAAATTAATATCTCATTAAAAGTAATCCGAATCAGTCATATCTTCTCTGGGCTACTGCATTAGCCTCCTAACTGATGTCCTACATCTATATTCTTGCTCCTTTTCAATCACTCTCCACACAGAAACAGAACGGAGTTCTCAAAATGAAAATCTTATCATGGCATCACACCATTTAAAACGCTTCTCTGCTTCCCATGGGTATTAGGATAAAGACAAAAATCTTTAATGTGGCCTAAGGGACTCTGCATAACTTCCCTGCAGACCTCACCAGGTCATTTTCTCACCATGCATCCTTCTCTCCTCTCTCTTCCTACTTCATATATTACTGTAACTTTAAATGTGCCAAGCTCCTTGACACAGAGCCTTTGCACACACTGTGCTCTTTCACTGGAGTTATCTTCACCTAAGTTATCTTCAGCTCTTAAGTCAAACAAGCCATCTCCTACCTCCTAAACTAGGTCAGGTTTTATTTTAAACTCAATTAGTACTACACATTAATATCCTTCTTTTATAGAATTTATCACAGCTGCGGTTTTACATTCGTTTTTACATTATGAGTAATATGTCTCCAACCAGTAAATTCTAACTGCCATGAAAACAGAAACCATTTCTGTTTTTGCTAACTATGTGTATCCAGGAACTAGTACAATGGATGCCATATAATATTTGTTGAATGAATGGAACAGTGAAAAATATATCAATAGACTCTAAGTCTTATGGCCTAATACAAGAAAATTACCATTAAAAGTATACAGTAGTTTAATAAATAATTATGTTTATAATTCTGCTGTTACCAGTTTCATTTAACATTGTATGTGAAAATATCAAGACAAGAGCAGTATCTCTGGATTTACTTTCACAAACTGGCTAAGTGTTTTTACAGCTACTAGTTCTATATATTACTATATGTTTGTATCTCAGTAGAAGTCATAAAAGTGTGTATGTAAAATTATATTACTTAACCAATCTTCCAAGGACTCTTCAAGTGCATCCTTTTTGTTAATGGAAAGGGAGCTTAACAAAAAATTTGGGGAATTGCCCTAACATATCACAGTACCAACAAAAGCCCACAATAGAACCATGAATAGAATTTTTTAATCACCTGTCACTTACATATATATTTCCTCAAGGCTATTCGATAAATCCGCACGTTCTTGCCCTGTAAGCCAAGGAGCACTAAGATTAAATAAAACACAGTAAAGATTATTTGAGGATTCTGTTCATATATCAAAGAGAAATTAGTGATTAAATCACAAGTTGGTTTTACTTAAGTTTTAAAAATTATCTATTTTCACTGAAACGTTATCTTATATCATATAAATCTATAATAGTTCCAAAACGCTTTCAATGGCATTAACTCATTTAGCTCTCCCAGAAAAGCATGATGAAGCCAACACCCATATTATTCAATTAAAATATGGTTTAAAAAACAGGGGTGAGTTCAGATGATAGCATAAAACTGTCCAAGTTTACATAAGTGGCAGAACAAGTTCCAGAATCTAAATTTCCAGATTCACAGTATTTGCCACACTTTCAGGAAGTACCAATTTTTTCTAACTGGTATCTCAAAAACAACTGTAAGTTAGTTGCCACATAATTGTAAAAAAAAAATAACTTTTTCTGAGAAGTGCATTTATGTTTACAAGCATTTTATAATTACATCTATCATTTTCAATAAATAAAAATTTTAAAATTACAGAACCATTATTAATGGCAAATGGTTTTAAAAATTACTAAAAATCCCACTGGTAAGTAAAAATTGTAGTAATTGAGGTTCAATGCAATTCTGTTCATGCAGGTTTATGCATCTTAGTAGGTCAAGGGGGCAGGGTTGATCAAAGGTTACTTGCAATCGACAGGTCATGACTCATTAAGATTAAACTTAGGCTGCTGAGAAAATAGTTCCTCAACAATAAGTTGAAGGAAGAAACACCAGAAGCACCATGGGAAAAATTCTTGGAAGGCAGAGGGTCTTAGGCAGAGGCATGTAAAGGAACTGTGGTTAGATCTGTGGTGGAACCAGGTTAGGAGTAACTCTACAGGCCAGGGTTTCTAGGATACTAGATTATCTAAAGAGGAAGATTCCCTTCTTCACTTCTAAAGACAATTCTGTAGCTATTTTACGCTATAAACCCTGTGATTCTCTTTTACACTAAATGGCATACTTCAGTGTGTTTTTATATAATTTAATTTTTTATTTAAATTTTTTTTATTTAAAGTCCAAAGGCATTTTTAACTTCTATATACATTGTTTACTATATTTTATAGCAAACACAATGTACAGTATAAAGAAACAATTTTTGAACAGTATGATCTTTTTATAAACATATAAACGTAGAAATAGAGCTTACTTCAGTTGATAGATAGGTGGAGCTGTACCTGGGTATTCATTTGGTAGCATCACCTACAAAGCAGTTTAAAAACAAATATGTTTACCCTTCCCGTCTCAAAAACAACATTTCTAAAGCTAGTACTGGACAAATTTCTAACTTGCCAAGCTAAAAAACAAAACCATTGTTCTGTTAAATCTTGGGAGAGAATTCCCTCCTCATATTTATGTTTCTACCTTAAATATGTTGCTAATAATGATGCTGATTTTTTAAGAAGGAGCTCATTATTTGCAGAGAAAGTATACAAGCAATGAAAGCTAAAAAAAATTTTTTAAAAAAGGTGGGAGGACAAAGATGAAAGGAAAGAAAAACTGAATAGGGGCATTATACCCTAACCCTAAATGAACAGAGTGGCAATGTAACATGTTTCAGGGATTTTTCTGAAGACATACTCAAAAAAATCCTATTAAATACTGTTAAATACATTTTCAGCTAACACTTAAGTAGAGAACCATACAGATTTCTTTTCAAAACAGTATTATTAAAGACAAATATTGATAAAAACTCAATTTGTCATCTCTTATGTTGAAAGTATAGGCAGTCATCAAAGAATAAGCATTAGGGCCGGCCGAGTGGCGCGGTGGTTAAGCGCTGGCTTGGGAAGCCAGAGGCCCCAGTTCGGTTCCACATATGAGGGCCAGTGACACTGCCCTCTAAAAAAATAAAAATAAAATAAGCATTAAAACAGAAAGTCAACTGATCTTCTCATTTTTTTATCTTAACCACAACTAATTTCCGATTAATAATGAAATGAGTATCTACTCTACGAAATCATCTAAATTACTAATCTATTCCTCCTCTTAAATGTTAGCTATCTTCCCAGGTTTAGATCCTATTAAAACAATGGGATATTGAAAGCAAATGAAACTCAATTCTATAAATGGTACATTAAGAACACTTCAACAATTAAAATAATTAGGATAGGAAAGATTGACACTATCAATTAAAGTGTGACTTGAGGATGATCTGAGATTTAATTACCCAGATGTTTAGATAATCTATCGTTAACGAAAGCCAACAACCAAAAGACAATTTAGAAAAAGCCACACAAGAATAGTTATTAGAGAAATACAACAGTCAATCCTACAGAGTCAATGCTGTAACTAGTAACTGGCCACAAAGAACGGAGAGAAAAAAATACCTGCAGGCAAAGTGTCCATTTGGGGTCATCTATATCGTCGCTAATTCTAATACAAAATATTTTGGCACAGTCATCGATGACACACCATTCCTCGCCATATATAGCTGCCATTGCTTCAATTTCCTCGTTCTGAAAGAAGTTGATGGAGGAACAAAGTCAACAAATGTACATACCCTAAAAACCTGAGTTTTCCTTACTGCTTTTTAAGGTATTTAATGCCTTTCACATGACTAGCCTGAACAAAGGCTCCATGAATGAACATTGCCAAACCTTCTCAGCAGCAGGTCACCATGTGCTATGAGGCACTATTGCAATGACTGGAACCAGCCTTGCTACGCTCCACACACCGTGCTTTGGGCCCCCACTGAGCCAAAGTACATATGCACTCCCACGCATGGTAGTGAGATGCACAAGTGAAAGGATAAATGCATCTCCTCTGATCCACCTTCTCCTTTTGAACAGGTAATCCACACCTCCCAGTAGCGTTCTTACTTACTAGCCCTATATTCCTACTGGGTATCTCCTTCCTGGGTTTTTGTTTTGGATTTGGGCATGAGGCTGGGTGGTTGGTTTGGTGTTTTGGTCATCAAAACATTTCAGAAATTATTCTTTTGGTTTGGGGTTAAGAAACATAATCGGACCTAAAAGTGAAATGGAAAGCAAAGCATGCCTTCAACTTGTTTGTCATCTCCTTTTGTCCTCATAACCCAGGAGGAAAGCTGTAAGGACGCCCACGTGAGCCACACACAGAGGAAAGCTCAATACCAAGAGAAGTAAGAATCAGTGGGCCCTCGAAGAACTCCAGGATCTGTGTTATCACTGCCCGTTTTGCAAAGGCAGAAACCGGGGCTCTTAAGTGGCTTGTCCATGGTGACCCGGCGAAGACGGGGCGCAGGGCAGAACCCGGGTTTCTGCCTCCGGCCCGGAGCTGCTCAGTCACGTGCTGGTGGTTTGACGATGACACCGTGCGAGGCAGGCCCGGCGCGCTGACGCCCGGGGAAGGCCGGCATGCGAGTGCTCGGCCGAGAAAAAGGAACGCGGTGCAGCAAACCGCACGGCTAGCGGCCCGGGCGGTGGCGCGTGGAGGGCCCCTCGGCGGAGGAGGCCCGGGACGGCGAGGCCTAGCCGAGCCTGGAGGTCGGCACCCCGCCGGGGCCTCACCTGCCTCTGGTCGCTCACTGCGTCCCCCTCAGCCATGTGGCCCTGGGAGCGGCCGGGCGGCCACTGCGCGCTCAAGTCCGGAACACAGGGGCGGGGCGAGGCGCTGCGGCGGCGAGTGAAGCGCAGACTGCAGCGCGGCCCGACCCGGAAGCACAACCCTGGCTGCGCCGCGCAGCCCACAGCTGCTTCCGGGTTGCGGGCCAGGTGACGAGAGCGGTTCCCGCGGCTCCCCACCCTGGTCTGGAGCCAGCCGTACGCCTCTCCGTTGCCGTGGCTCGAGGAAGCTGTACTGCCTGAGAGGCGCCCGGACACCTTCTCCGCTCCCTCGCCTGGCAACTCGCGGGGGCTGCAGGCTTCTGCTAGCCCACTGCGGCCTCGGTGCCATGGGAACCCCCAGAAGATGCTTTGAGGAGTCGGGTGTACCATCACTTCCCTGGAAGAAATTCGGCCCAGACTCGTCTTGACACTTCAAGACAGGGACTTTTTACGTGATTTAAGATATTCTGTCGGACTTGAGCAAGGATGGGTTTTATTTCCCCAAACACAGGAGAGCAGAAGAGGGCAGGTGGCAATTTTGAAGGAGGGCGGACAGTTTTCTATTGTGACAGTTTTCTTTGGTGTTCTTTTGGACATTTTGTCTGGGAGCAAGGACCATTGTTTCATTATCCAACAAATTGGTATCAAATTGTGTCATTTCTCCCCCGTGCCCAATGCATACATTCCAATAATCGGTTGTGAATTGTATCGCTCACCTGATCGGTGGCGCCTTAAGCCACTTACTTTTTTTCTCAGGAAGCATTCTGTCCCCTCTTGTCTCTCTTCACACATACAGACAAAAACTCAAAATGTTAGTACATCTTTCCTCCTATCTTCCTTAATCATGGGCTTGTTATAATTTCTCCTTAAAAACTATTCTGAAGGGCCGGCCGAGTGGCGCCATGGTTAAGCGCTGGCTTGGGAGGCCAGCAGCCCCGGTTCGGGTCCCACATATGAGGGTCAGTGACGCTGCACTCAAAAAAAAAAAAAGAAAAACTATTCTGAGTCAAGGGTGCATTACATAAGAACCTGTAAAGAATTCCACCTGACTTACTTTGGAGGGATTCAATATAAGCCTTGTGATTTATTAATTCAACAGACACTTATTAGGTTCTTATTGTGCTAAGCTTTGGAGATGTAGAGTCAGATATCATGCATTACCTTTAAGGAGCTAAGATGTGGGGCAGCAAGTAAATCAATATTCAAATGTCCTAGTGTTGTGTTAGCACAAAGAAGGGCCATCCATCCAAATTTTATTGAGCGTCTTGTTCCAGAGAATGTTTGAATTGAGTAATAGAACAGGTAGAGAGGTTAGCTAATTGAGAAAGGGGAGAGATGTTATTCCAGATGGGGAAAAAGTGTTGGCAGAAAAATTGTGGCCCGTTGAAGGAACTTCATGCAGTTCATTGCCTTTGACATCACAGCTGTCAACTTCCTCTTGTCATGTGGCTTGGATAACCCCTTTATTATTGTCTCCATATATCTGCACATGTGCATTCATTTTGGTTCCAGGAGAGGGTTTGAAGAGATTTAACCCTCTCTGATGTCAACCACATCCCCTCCAGTTAATTGGTTTGGACAGTTATTTTTTTCTTCCTCTTGAACAAAAACAGTTTCAAGCCCCAACTAAGCTTCCAACCAACTTGGGCACCAGGGTCCATGGTACAACTGTTCCATCATGGTATTTCTCTTCGAGGTGAGGAATTTGCCTTCAAGTGCTGAGGGTTTTGGTCACAGTGCATCCCCACATTGCCTGAAACCTTGTTCAAAGCTACCTACCATGTTTCCCGAAAATAAGACTGGTTCTTATATTAATTTTTGCTCCAAAAGACGCATTTTATTCATTTGTGTACAAAAATCTACATTTATTCAAATACAGTCATGTCTGGCTCACGATCTTAACTGGGGCGTATTTTGGGGTAGGACTTATAAGCACCCTGAAAATCTTGCTAGGGCTTATTTTTCTGGTTAGGTCTTATTTTCAGGGAAACATGGTAGATATCCATCTATTCTTCAACATCTATTCTTTACTCTGACCTGTCACTGATTTCTTTATGTGTTTTTACAGCTTCTATTGCATAAAACAGTGGTTTTCACATTTTCAAAAAAAGCCATAGAACCTTTCACAGAAAGCTTATGTGAAACAGATTTGGCTGTTCTGGCTGAAATAATGGGGATGAACCTGAAGTCCCAACTACTCGGTAACCCTCCCTCCTACTGGCCTCTCAAGGACTTTAAACACAAATTTGAAAACTACCACATTAAAATGTAACAGAAAACAATGCACAGCAAAACTTAACCTTCTAAACAAAGCACAATATATCCAGTTTATTACACATAGCACCTCTTTTCTTACCACATGTCAACTGTTAAAGAACAAAATTCAACCAAGTAAATTTGAAGATCTAATTGGCTTTAGTAAGAGATTCATAAGTCCAGCAGCATCCCATCTAACATCTACAATTGAAGGGCGCTCCAAGGGGCTGTACAAAATGGAAGGTTTTCACAGGCAGAAAAAGGTGGGACTTAAAAGTGGATTACTTCAAGCAGGAATACCTTCCCTCAGGAAGTCAGGGGTTCTCATCAGGCAGATACCTCACTGGTGTTGATCAGGAAATTCTAGACTAATTGGTTTAAAATTCCACTTGTGGGAGAGGCTGAAACTGCTATTAGGTTAATTATTAAGTTTTGGTTTGATGTCATTACTTAGCAAAAGTGACTCCATTTTGGGCCTGTTGTGTTTTTAACAATAGCAACTAAATCTATCTTCTGCAGATTATACCCATGATTTTCTTAATTCCTATTTCCTCTAGCTCGAGTCTTTAATTTTTTTTGAGCTCAGATTCTAAATGGAAATGATTCTGCTGAAGGGAATGGAACAAAACCCTCCCTACTTCTCAGAGTGTTGAAGTATGTGGCCAATACAGAGAACCCTGAATAAGACTCAAAACTCAGATATGCAAGAGCGCTTTAGAAAGAGGAGAGAAGTAACTATTAAAGTAGCAAGTGTAGCAGGCAACCTGTATTTTGCAGAACATGTTGGTAGAAAGGAAGACTAGATAATGCAGTTGGATAATTCAGTTTATACTTTATATAAACTTTGAGCAGTTGCCTAAGCAAAGGCTGAGAATGGTCTGGAAATAGTAACATAGACTTGGATACAAGAGGAGTCTCTAAGTCAAACTGCTGATTTCCACATTCATTTACCCAAATAGTTCCAGGATGTCTCCCTGAAACTCACTATATTCAATATATTCAACTCAGGGCCAGCTGAGTGGTGCAGTGGTTCAGAGCTGGCTTGGTACGCCATTGGCCCTGGTTCAGATCCCACATATGAGGGCCAGTGACACTGCCCTCAAAAAAAACAAAAAAAAAGGTAAAACTCAGGGCCGGCCGAGTGGCGCAGTGGTTAAGAGCTGGCTTGGGAAGCCAGCGGCCTTGGTTTGGTCCCACATATGAGGGCCAATGACACTGCCCTCAAAAAACAACAACAAAAAATATATTAAACTCAATGTATTCACAACTCAACATATTCAAACACTAATCCGTGTCTCTTTTTAAATCGAAATCCACAATAAATAAATAATCATCTATAAACTGATTGATTTTGAAAACCTTTGTTAATTGTAACTGTGTTGTTCTCTCATGGCTATACTTCAAAGGTAAATGCATTAATTTATCATGTGAGTAAAATAAAAATTTGGCTATGAAAAAAAAAAACAATTCAATATATTTCTCCCTAAACCTGGTCATTCTTTTTTTATTTCAGTAATTGCCAACACCTGCACTCCTGCATCAATAATTGCCTGAGCTTGAAACTTGGGAAACATACTATACTCCTCTCTCTCACTCCCTCCACTCCCATACAGCAAGTTCTGATGAGCCTTGATTCCTAATGTCAGTGTAAGAAATGTCCAAGCCTGAATTTTAATGAGTTTATTTGAGCCAAACTGACAACATTGCTGGGAAGCAAAATATCAGATGCTCCAGAGAATGACAGTTTTGCAGTTTCTTTTATAAATTTGGAATTAAGGAGGGAACATACAGAAGATTACATGAAGGTTGGAAAAAGCAAGGTACAGAATAGCTAATATGATTATGTGTTCCCTTGAGGGTGATTATGTGCTCTCTTTGAGGGGTCTCGAAAATAGGATTACTTCTGACATTTCAAAGGTGTGTTAACCTAGATGCACAAGAGCAATGGACAGGGCTTGGTTAAAAACCTTTTACTAAAGACATTACAGCCCCTTATGTCTTTTCTTCCTTGAAATCCTTTATTTGCTCCCTAATGCTTATACACAAGATATGCTCCTGGCCACCTCTCTAATTTTATCTCCCACTATTTCAGCCAGACCAGCCCAATTTATTTTATTTAAGCTTACTTTCTGATGAAAGAATTCCATGGCTTTAGAAAAAAATGTGAAAACTACTATTTATACAATAGTCACTGTGTGGAGAATTCAGTTGAAATACACAAAGAGGCCAGTGACGAGTGAAGGAAGAGAACAGACCTGTTTAATGATAGATGGACAGGTGCATGGTATTATGATGACAACTGCAGAAGTCTGGTGACCTGGAGGAGATACATGTGGCCAGATTCCTCAGAACGCTCATGTGAATGAGAAATATAATGATTGGCTACACCAGAATTTCTACGTAGGATGGATCTCAGATGGTTGGAAGGAGGGTCTTGAAACTTTTTGCTTGGGCCGGCCGAGTGACGCATTGGTTAAGAGTTGGCTTGGGACACCAGCTCTGAGCAGCAGGGCCCCGATTTGGATCCCACATATGAGGGCCAGTGACACTGCTCTCTACAGCTAAGATGGTGAACAACAGCTCTACCTGGAGCTGGGCTGTGGTGAGTGGCTAGCTATGGCAGAGGCTCCAATGGGCTGCCGTAAAGCTACCATGGGTGGCCGGCAGTCAACGTGAGCAGCCGGCAGCCAGCATGAGCTGCCAGGAGCCACCTGGTCGCCGTGAGCGACAGTCCAGTGGCCTGCGACCGATCTGCCTCACCCGGGAAGAGCGCAATGATGATACCAACATGGGCCAATGAAGCAATGTCTTCCACAACTAGACTGTAGAATGAAAGCACGGTAACTTGTCTGTTCCCTTTCCCCGATTCCCCAATGCTGTTCCCTTCCTCCAACTCCCCAATAAAAATCATTTTAAAAAAACCTTTTTGCTTAAGATTAAGCAACATAAACTGTCTAAACCAAATAATTGTAGGGGAGAAGGGAGATGTGATTAGATCACAGATCACAAAGGGCTAAGGCCCTCTCTTATTACCCAAAATAAATGAATACTTATATAAAGAGAAATGATCATTAAGGAGTAGTGCAAGCAGTGTGACAAGGGCAAGCAGTACGACAACTATGATATTAGTGGCAAGGGAAATGAGTTACTTGAAAGGAAAAAACTTAACCTGGAAGTGTATACATCTTCTGACTGCAACGAAGATAGCTATCTATCGGAGTTGAGATGTTAAGCCTCTGAAGGATTCTCCATAAACCTACTTAGATGATTTGAATAGGGCTCTTCCAAATATTCTCTAGGACTTTTCTGCTGAAAGTGGGGTCTGTGCGCCAACAGCATCATATTACCTGAAAGCTTATGAGAAGTACAGAAACTTAGGCCCTACCCCAGATCTACTGAATCTGCATTTTAATAAGATTCCTGGGTGATGTGTATGCATATTAAATTTTGAGAATCTTGTAGATGACCATGAGGAAGTGACTCTCAGATCTGAGAGAGCAGGGAGAGTAACTGACTAAGCATCCCAGTGACTGTGCCCTGAGATTGTTATTTTGTTAGCACTAAGACTATGCTTTCCCTGGGCTGCTCTCAGCCAGAGAGCCTGGCAGAGTTACTCAAACAAGCCATTTCTGGGAGACAAGACATTCCTCTGATGGGGGACTTGAGCTCCAGGGCTCCTTGAAGGCTTTGCTGAACTTTCCATAAGGACTACACACAATTTCTCTCAGTCCTTTCGTTCCTCTCCCCATTCGACCAGGGGCATAGCATTAGTCAGATGGCTCTCTGAGCCCCTTTGGGCTCCCTCCCCAATAAATTTCTTGCACATATAACCTCATTTTGGCATGTGCTTCTCCAGACCCCCTCCAGCACAAGCTGCTTTAGGATACAGGTGAATTCTTCCCATACAATAGAGACTTGTAGTAATATTATCTGTTTCTGAAATATTTTTTTTAGGGAAATGTCCTTAAATATTTAAGAAACAAAACACAAACAAATCATGCAAGCATACTATTAATAATGTTTTTCCCCATTCTTTGTGTTTATCTAATATATACCCAGTTAATGAAAGCCAGTGTGGCAGACTACAGTCCGATGGATGCTGAGTCTATAGCTTCTCTTTGTGCCACTTATTTGTGTCCTAAACAGAAGTTTGACCAAGTATGGGCAAGAAAAGTAACAGAGGTACAAAGGAAGATTAAAATTCTGGACATTAAACTGTACATTTTATGGAGAAGCTCTGTCAAAGAAATATTCAAGGAAACAGTCAAGATTAACCAGGCTTTGGGGAAGAGAGGAAATCCTTGAATATTTTAATGTCACCATAATAAACATGCAGCTTGGTTAGATTAGCTGGCAATTTTATAAACAATAACAGGTAAAAGTAATGGTGCCAGGCATTTCTTGACTTTGGGAGATTTGAAGGGGATAGAAGGGCAGTGTCTAAATGCAGAACGCCAGAGCTCACCTCCAGTGGAACTGTGCAATGAGACCTGGTTACAGCACCCATCCATCAGCACTCCAGTTCAGAAATAGGAACCCCCATTTGCTAATGTGTAGGCTAAAAAAAATAATACTTTTCCTCCCACCTTCTAAATTCTTCTAGCTAGGCTAATAATCAGATTAACAGAGGTAGATTAACAGGAGAAAATCAAATGTTTAATACATGTGCATGGGGAATTAACATAGGCATGAAAATTCCAAAAACACTGAGCTAACAGTGGGTATATAAGACATTTTTGGTCAAAGGAGAAAGGAGTGGAAGGGGTGTTAAATTTTAGAAGTAAGAATGGGAGGTTTTGAGGTAGTTGGGGAAGAGGAGAACATACGTGGCAGGAAAATTCTTTCTGGGCAACTCAGAAACAATGGGACACTGGCCTGCCTGATGTCCCCTTATTTACCAGACTGAATTCAAATTAGACTAAGGCAGCATGCTAAGATTTCCTTCCAGGAGGAGGTTTGTCTGTCTGAATCTCTTGGGCAGGAAAGGGGGAAGGATCAAAATGTCTGAGTTTTTTGTTTCTTAACAAATAACTTAAGGTCAATATCCCAATAGACAGGTATAGGGTGGCAAAATTTTGGTTCCCTTCAACAAGGTGTGTGACCACTTCAGCAACCTTGCAGACAGTGTTTGATTTCCCAGTAACAGTCCCCAAATATTTATCCCACAGAAATTAACCTCTCAGAGTATACAGTGGTCAAGGAGAGAAGGTGTCTGGTCACTCCAATTTATCAGCACTGTGCTAAACACCCTTCATCTGATCATTTTATGTTAAAATTTTCAGAGCCCTTAACATTCTAATGTGCAAGATAAATCTCCAAGAGAGAACAACAGTATGTAGCTTTTCACAAAGTATTTGACTAAGGAATCTTTCTTTCTCCCTCCCTCTCACTCCCTAAAATCTTGGACCAGTAAAATTACTAGAATTCTCATTGATTAGCACTACTTCATTTAGCATCATGATACTTCATGTTCCTCTGGTGGTAGAAGTTCAAATAACAGTCACTATAATATCTATTTTTGGTCCAATATTAAGGACCTGGATCCCCATTTGCCAAAAATGTTAACTCTGATTTCTGTTTTTTTAATTTTCAAGAAGCTTCTTCTTAATGAATATTAAGGGATAGTTCCCAGTTCTATTTTTAAAACCTTATGAAGGACTGAGTTCTAGCCAACAGAGAACAGGACCCTGGACAAGAATGGGAGACGGATTCCCTCCTTTGCCACATTACGCACACTTACTCTGTCTTACAGCAAGTATCTTCCACGTGCTACTTCCTTACCTCTTTCCATGACACCTCAAATTTCTTTTGCTTTAAAAGCTTTTCTTTATGTTTTTTTTTAAAGATTTTATTGGGGAATTGGCGAAGGGGAATAGTGTTGGGGGATTGGGGAAAGGTAACAGCCAAGTTGTCCTTCAGTCTTCATTGTGGAGGGCTCAGCTAGCTCAGTTCCAAGTCCATTAGCCATTCGGCTGCCCATCAGCAGCTCCTGGCCGCTCAGCTCAAGGTGCCATTTTCAATCTTAGCTGTAGGCGGGCACAGCCCGTCATCCCATGCAGGAGTCAAAAGGGAAACTTTGTTGTTATGAGCACATTCGTTCATCAGCTGAGCCATCCTGCCACTTGTTGGCAGCTCAGAGGCAGCTCTGCTCAGGCGCAGCTCACTGGCCCATGTGGGAATCCAACCAGCGACCCTGTTGCTCAGAGCTTGCCTCTTAACCAACTGAGCAACTCTTCCAGTCCCCTCTAAAAGCTTGTCTTGATTAAAAGTAGAATATTAGATAGGATTAGGACCCTCCTTGCCCCAAAATCAGTGGTCAAAGAAGATGACGTATGCGAAATCAAAAAATGTTGGATAAAGAAATACAAGTTTTTTGCTTTTTCTTCTGATGGGAATGTTCTTTCATACTCAAATGGTTGTCTCCTTACCTATCAGTTCTCAGCACAATGACACCTCATCATCAAAAACTTCCCTGACCACCCTAACTAGAGAATTTTTCCCTTCTCCCTCTTGTTGATGCACATTAATCCAAGACCACCAGGAACACACTGTAACCCAGCAACCTTGGGCACGTTGACACTCCTGGCAGCAAGAGAGTCTGCACACCTAGGTGAAACATGGGGCATCTCAGTAAGAAAGGTTTATGAGAGGCTTGTTAAGCGTTTGGACTTGTGTTCAGGGAAGTGCGGTTTACTCTGGATGGGGGTCCGTCGGGAAACGGGAGTAATTTCATGATTGGCTATCTTAATGAATTTTATCTTAGAGGCAGAAGGAGCAGAATGGGGCTAAAGCTGCAGTTGGTAAAGCAACATTCACTCATGTTAGTGAAGAGAGGGGGTTATTTGGTCATTTTAGTGGTTTGCACAATGTACTTGGTTTTGTCTATGCTCAGACATAGTTACAGAGTAGTTTTATTTGTTTTTTTTGTTTTTTGTTTTTTCCCTGTCATAGTCACAGAGTGATCTTATCTCATGTTGGTATAACATGAAATTGTTTTGTTTGTTTGTTTGTTTGTTTATTTATTTATTTATTTATTTATCTATTTATAGCTGAGCCATCCTGCCACCTGTTGGCAGCTCAGCTCGGGCTGGAAATCGAACTGGCGACCCTGTTGCTCAAAGCCCGCACTCTTGAGCCACTCAGCAGGCCCTTATAACATGAAATTGTTATGTTTGACAGGAAAACACTTCAGTCTAGAGTGCCAGGCCAGCTCCCAGCAGACAGAGGAGATTTTTTTCTTTCCTACTGTATCCTATTATCCTGTGCTATTACAGTATGGATCAGTATCTAACAATTATCTAACTTATGTATTTTTAATGTATGTATGATCTGTCTATGAGTGGGCACGCGGACACACACTGTCTTCCATGAGGGCATGATATTGCCTTCTTGTTCATCTCCAACATCAAAGCAACCCCAGCACATGGCTGTGTCTCCAACATCAAAGCAACCCCAGCACATGGTAGATACCCAACAAATATTAGTTGATTGGATGCACCAATTAGATATTTGGGGAAAGCGCTCCTCTGGAAGTGGGAGAGAAGTTCATGAAGAGAAGTGAGGAAGTGGCAAAGCATCCACCTGCCATTTCAAATGATCTCTGGGGTTGCCCTGTCATCCTGTGATAAGATATCTGATCTGGGAGGCTAGGAAACTACTGAACCTAGAGTGAACAGCGTTTTGAATTCTAACTACAGAGTCCTGTGAGACTGTGAAATGTTAAAATCTGTATTCCTCTATTCAGTAGGTGCAGAGATATTCTTGTCCTTGCCAGTTTGGATTGTTTTTTACCTTCAGGAAACAGAACCTGAAAAAAAACGCAGTCTTTCAATTATCTTCACACAATGGACATCATAAAATGTCTTCTCAGAGGTTTTGTCGTAATGTCCAGGCCTATATATGAAAAAAATGTCAATGAATATAGCTCCTTTCCTCTTATTAAAATACTATGGTATATTTGGAAATCATTCTGAAGCTTTCAAAGAAAGCATTCCAAGTAATAAGCTTTCAACTGCACTTAAAAACTTAAAGCTATTAGTGACCATTTAAAACAGTGTTTTTGAAAATATTCATTAAGCCATTTTCCCAAAGGCAGCAAAAATTTGTATCTAAGAGGCAATAATGATGATTTATGTTTTTATTTACTATTTGTATATTTTACTTCCACTGTTTGTTTAATACATTCTGGTACTTTTCTAACGAAGTTACTGAAAAGTTGCTAGTTTGGTTGAATTCAATAAATATCAAATGCCTATTTTGTGCTATGTACAAGGCATTATGCAATTCATTTCCAAAGAGTTTAAAAAGGTATAAAGGAAAAGAATAACTGTGCCTTTTTCAATAAGACCTATTTTCAACTATGTGTAACACACTGAATTATCCTCACTAATTTGTACTGAAGAGAATTAAAATTGTTAGCCTTAGCCAAGCACTATTTAACATCATTTTGTGAGGTTAATATGGCATACATTTAAGCTGCAATAAGTATATAGTTTCTTCATGTACTTTGGAAGGGCTCCAGGCCAGGATGCTTAGGCACAAATATTGACTTTGCCAATAACTACTTGTATGACTTAAGAGTTCTGAGCTTCAGCTTCTGATCTGTAAATGGTGATGATAATAATAGTATCTATTTCATAGGATTACTGTGAAAATGAAATGATCTAATCTATGTAAAGGGCTTAGTATATTGCATGGCACATAGTAAATGTTCAATAAATATTAAATATTATTTGTATTATAAGTTACATTATATGTTATATTACTATATGTTATTATCATAGAGTTTAGAAGACCTATATAATTAATAAACAGTGATTTTGCAGTAAATATCTCTACAGTGTTTCATACAGAAAACAGTATGGAGTTTCACTATCCACTTAATCACACTATGTGGTGGGAACAAAACTCTAGATCTCTTACCTACTTTTTCTAAATGTATATACAAAACCAACATTTTCTCTTTCCCATCTCCTGTGACCTACGTTGGTTACCTAAAGTGATTCCTGTCACTACTTTGTTAATCATGATCTTTGTAAACGGCCAAGGAAATTTCTGTTCAAATTCCTTATTTATATACCCATTTTCTCTCTCCTTCTTACTACTACTTTATAGTTACCCACTACTTATTTCTACCCCTTTTTTTTTTTTTTTTTTTTTTTTTAGGGCAGTGTCACTGGCCCTCATATGTGGGACCGAACCGGGGCCGCTGACTTCCCAGGCCAGCGCTTAACCTCCGCGCCACTCGGCCGGCCCTTCCCACTACTTATTTCTAAACACATCATCCAGTTTATGATTTTTGGGGCCCTAGCAAGATAGCATAGAGATTAAGGGCATGGGCTTTAAAAGTAGATTATTTGATTCATATCTTGACTCATGTACTAGCTGTAGTTATTTAGCTTCTCCGAGTCTCAGTTTCCTTACTTATAAAATGAAGATGTCAATGTCTATTTGGAGAATTATTTTTTTTAAAAAGAGGGTGCACCTAGCACATTTCTTGGCAAGTAGTGAGCTTTCAAGAAATGGTAGCTAATGTTACTGAAAATACAGCTATGATATTTCATACTTGGGTGCATGATAAGTAGAATTTTGTTCCCACCACACAGGTCTCCAACATGAAAAGGAAGAACAAAACTACTGAGAAAGAAATACTTTTTTTTTTTTTTTTTTTTGAGGGCAGTGTCACTGGCTCTCATATGTGGGACCAAACCGGGGCCGCTGGCTTCCCAAGCCAGCGCTTAACCACTGCGCCACTCGGCCGGCCCAATCTTTGCAAGTGGGGCCCAGGTATTTTACTTTTTTTTGAGGGCAGCGTCACTGGCCCTCATGTGTGGGACCGAACCGGGGCCGCTGGCTTCCCAAGCCAGCGCTTAACCACAGCGCCACTCGGCCGGCCCTGAGAAAGAGAATAGAGTGGCTCATATTGCTTTATGGGGTATCTACAGCTATGGATGAAGGCTGCAGTTATCATTTATAACCATTCCCAGAATTAACCCAATAAAAAGAAAGGATTCTCTCTTGGAGAATATGTGGACTTAAAACTTTCAGGATGAGGTTCTAAAATGGAAATTTGACTACATTGGTCACTTGCACCCCTTTTGATGGAAAAAAAAACTCAATTAAATCACCCATAAGATATGCATTGGTAATTGAAATGTAAAGAATGTAAGTTATTAATAGTCAATAATGTGTCAGTGTTTCAATAGGAAACAAAGGACACACTCAAAGGATTTAACTGAAGAGAGACTAAGGAAGGGATGATTTACAGAAGAGTGGGCAAGATTAAGGGACCCCATGAGGGATCGAAAAGCAGCCAGGGATGCAAGAAGCTAAGGTACCCGGAATTAAAGGAACAGTGTTTTTGCACCCAGCAAGAGCGGGAGCCATAAAACAAGGACTGCCCAACAGAAGCAATGGCTGTAGAAAAATGCAGCCACTGTCAGAAATTCTTGACAGTGTCAAGGGTAAAGAAGTGATAGATACCTCAGCCTCTCTCTCTTCTTGTTTAACTCTCCTGCGGTTACCTCTCATTCTCTGAACCCAACTGGAAGCCAGAGGGCAAGGAAGCTCAGGTGGTTCGATCCCTAGAGGCCAGCTCCTGGGACACAGAGCGGAGTAGAGAAGGGCAGAGAGAGTGGATAGAGAACGCAAATGGATAGCCCAGAGAAGCAATCAGTCTGGGGTTTGAAGCCAAGGAGAGAACAAAAATTGCTGGGTAGAGTGATATAAACCACTTCCAAGCCCATCCAGAAAACCTCCAGTACAATCCTCTATGCTCTCGGTCCTGCAGTGACTCTGGAGGCCATGCATTGACAGTGGTGATGTTTACAATAGAAGGAACCTGGATCTTGAATGACTATTCAGAGCAGAACCTCCATCCTGACCACAAGCATTATAGTATGAAGGCCCTAATGGGTTCTGTGTCATTTGTTTTAGATGTCAGATGGTGGTGGTAGGGGTTGAGGGGTGGTGATTAACACTGACGACTCCCTAATGTGTCTCTCTCCAGGTTTCTTCTCTCACATGAGCTTCTGAGCACTTATTCTTTCAGTAAATATCTATAAGACATTTACAAGTGGATATTTTAGATGTTATCTTAATGTTTCAGAGCCAAATTCAAACACCTTCCCAAAACTATCTGTCTTTATATATACTCTGCTCTTCCAACTTCTTTATTCATTGAGTTGGTCATTTCAGGATATTTAGTCAGACTTGGTCCATGCCATAATCTGGGCTATATATTAAACATATAAAAATAAATAGGAATTTGTTTCGGATTTCAAGCCCATAGTCTGATACAGGTAAACATGTAAACAGAGTCACACACTGCATGACAACAGGGATATGTTCTGAGAAATGCATTGTTATGTGTTTTCTTTGTTGTGAGAACATCATAGAGTCACTGACACAAACCTAGATGGTCAGCCTACTACACACGTAGGCTATGAGGTATAGCCTAGTGCTCCCAGGCTAAAAGTCTGTCTGGCAAGTTACTGTATAAAACAGCATAAGATTAAATCAAATGTAACAGAAAATGGTACAATGGTGAAATGTAGGGGGCTGCAGCCAGTATTACATGGCATACTGGTTTACATGGTAAACTTTTTTTTTATAAGTACAATAAGTGCATTCTAAAGTAACAACAAGTATAGTGTAGTAAATACATAAACTATTAACAGTGGTTTATTATCATCAAATATTGTGTACTGTACATAATTATATATGCTATTCTTTTGTACAACTGACAACATAGTAGGTTTGTTTACAGCAGCATCACCACAAACACATGAGTAATATATTGTGCTTTGATGTTATGATAGCTATGATGTCACTAGGCAATAGGAATTTTTCAGCTTCATTAAAACCTTATAGGACCACCATCATATATGCAGTACATCATTGATTGAAACGTCATTATGCATTACGACTGTAATTACTGAAAATGTGTTATATGCCATGGTGTATGTCAGTTGCTCTCTTTGCTTTATACCTCGCAGCAAATGAGTCATAAGTATCTTAAATTCTTCCTCAATAATAACCACTTTCTCACAGTGTTATGTGTGAGTAATAACTACAGCCTCCTTGCTGCCTCTTCCTTCCCTCACTCTACTTCTGTTTTCTTCCTTTACTCCTTCTAGTTCTAGTGTACCCTTGTATACAATACTATTGTATACAAGGGTACACTACTACTTTGTTCAGGAATAGTTTAAAGTTTTCTCTCTTCCTACTGAGTCAAGTCTCAGTTCTTCTGCTTGGCTTTCAGAGACCTTCAATCAGCTCCTCTGATGCAGCGATTCAATACTGCTCTTCATGACTCTCCATTGTAATTGCCAAGCCCTGTCTATTGTTACTTCACCATCCTCTTCATCTCCACTGTTCACCTTAGTTCAGGCCCTCTCATCTCACCCCTATACTTCTGCA
Organism: Aselliscus stoliczkanus; assembly: GCA_033961575.1. Classification (NCBI taxonomy): domain Eukaryota; kingdom Metazoa; phylum Chordata; class Mammalia; order Chiroptera; family Hipposideridae; genus Aselliscus; species Aselliscus stoliczkanus. The sequence goes on along the minus strand of CM066738.1, from coordinate 72,371,858 downwards.
GGAACTTTTCAGCTCATTTTCCTGACCCTGGACATTTCCTTTTCACCCATCCTGTTTCCAGCCAACAGAACTCCCTTATGAAAGCATCTTTTTGATAAGTTCTCTGTTCAAAAGCCTTTTCATCTGTATTTCCTATTTCAGTAAAGTATATACCAATTGCCTGTACCAGAAATGTGGATGCCATCTTTACTCTTCCTTGTCCCTCACCCATCTCATATATTCAATCACCAAGTTCTTTCTGTTCTCTCATCTAAATAAATATTCCTTGAATCAGTTTACTACTAATTTTCTCTATCTCAAAGTTCTTGCCAAAGTTCAGGCCACTGCTGTCTCTTGAGTGGACTACTCTAACAGCTTCCTAAGTGGTGTTCTTATCTCTAACATCACCATCATCTTTTCAATCCATTCTCTACCTAGCTTCCAGACTTATCTCTTTCTATGACAGAAATATAATAATGTGACTTTCTCGCTTAAAACTCTTTTGGTTTTAATTCCATGGTTTTAAGGATGAATCTCAAACTCTCTGACACATTGTAAAGGACCCTTCATGGTGTGACTTCTGTTTATCTCTCCAGTCTCATCTCTTGCTCCCAGCTCTCTTCAGTTGCTTGTTCTGCACTTCGTGGCCCAGCCTTACTGAAGTATGTCCACTTCCCACAATGAAGCACGTGATCTCTCACCTGCAATCTTTCTCACTTATTTGTCGCTGTACATGCTCTTTCCTCTTACCTTCTCCTACACATTGTTTTGGACTCAGCTTCCTCGATGGCAGTTACTATTTCTTTCTTTATCGTTGCAATGCCAGCACCCATTACAGTCCTTAGCATCTCATGGGCTTTCTATTCAGAGAAGTTACCTAAACCTTTCATGGTCATACAGTTGGTTAAGTGGCAGAGAGCTGGGATGCAATCTAGCTTTCTGATTCTAGATTGTGTGTACATTCCTTTTCACAATACTGCCTCCAAACTTAGATTAAAACAAAAATCTTAGACATAGTTTAAAGTCCCAGTTCATTCATTAATTCAACAAATATCTGTTGATTTCTATAGAGGAAAGACTGTACCATGAGGTGATCACTGCCTGTCCCATGAGCTGGACCCAGGTCAGAAGGGGGAGATTGCTTATCACAAACACCCCTCAGAAACCATCTGATCATAATTGATGTTCATTCTGATATTCATCAGCATCCCTCTCTTGCCTCCTGCTATGTACTGTTTCCTGGAACAGGTTGTTGTCCTAACCTGGTCAAGTATGTGAAGTAATTTCCAGTACCTGGTAGCATTTGCATACTATTCCATTTTTATTCTATATAATTCTCTGGCACCTGTCAAGTGGCACACAGGACATCCACTGGTGTTGTAGCTGCCCAAGTGTACCACATACATAAGTTTCCCTTAAGAATCTCTGTTAACTGACACACTGGAGTGGCCTCTTTCTTGGGTCTTTCCCTGCTCTCCACTTACGAGATAGATTTTCAAGTTTCAGGGCTTTTCCCTGGGTCTCTGTGTACTAACAATTTTCTAATATGTGCCAATGCACAGTATTAGATACAGGGAATAAACTGGCATACAAGGCATTTCCTCCCTGCCTTCAATACACTTCTAGCCTATGAAAGGAGGCGTTTGTAGCACAGTATGCTAAATGTTATCCTAGAAGTAAGTACAAGGCAAATTGGAAAGCCTACAAGAGGGGCACATAACCCAGTCAGAGGGGGTCAAGGAAGGCCCTTGGAGAGAAGTGATTTCTAAGCTCAGACTGCATGAAGCATAAGCCTCAGAAGGATGACAAAGCTGAGGAAGAGATTTCAAGGCCCAAAAGAACAAGATGGGCAAAGTTCCTAAAGTGTCAGAGCCTGCATCAATACAGGGAAACTGAAAGTTGTTCCTAACTGCTGAAGTGTAAAACACCAAGGTGATGATGAGAGACGAGGCAAGACAGTGTGAGACTTTATGATGCTAAGGAGTTTGGACTACATCCCAAAGCAATTAAAGGGCACAGTGGAATTTTTTTTTTTTCCGAGAGATGAAGAAAATAAAGTTTACTTCAATGGAATTTCATAAGAAATACATTCAAGCAGCTGCCTCCCTGCAGCCCAAGCCCAGGACTTGAGTTCCAAGAAGCCTGTGGACATTGTAGTGCCTTCCAGCCACCGTCCGGACCTTCATGGGCAGCAGCCAAGGGCAGGGAAGCTTCAGGAGTTGCTGTCTCAGACATATCACAAAGCCCCAAGCCAGAGCCAAAATAGCAACGATGAGAGACGGGCCCAGGATCCATGGGGAAAGAGGGCCACGACCCACGCGGCCAGCTCCCAGCCGGTGTCTTCTTCATAAGTCAGAGCACAGGCTGGGCTAGGGGCCAGAAGGGAGGGCGGGCAGGTAGACGTCCTGTGGAGGACTCTCGTACTCCTCCATCTTGGCTCCCCCTGAGGAGCCAGCCCCGCAGGCCAACCACCCCTCGGGGGTAGGGAGAAGTAGATGGAGAGGGTAGGGCGCTGTGTTTTGTAGTTTTTCTTCTCTCAGACCCCTAACTGAAGCTTCTCCTGTGTGCCTCTATGGATATCTGTTGTGGGTTTCTGTGCTCTGACAACTCCCTGGGCACCAACGGTGCTCAGCAGACTGTCTTCCCAACTCCTTCCTTCCGCCACCCCCTTCACGGGGCTGCTTCGGAGCTCTGGCTCTTCTGGGGTTACAGAGCAGACACACAGTGCTCTGCTGAGCTGAGGAGAACTGGCCCAGCTGTAAGCTCCCGCCCACCCAGGAGTGCTAACTTAGCCCATGGGGAAAAGGAGCCATCCCCAGTAGACTAGGGTAAAGGGTCGCTGCCTTTACCTACCTCCTCCCCTCCACAAAGATTCCTGCTTTCTATGAGGCTGCTGGTATCTGCCTCCCCTAGAGCCTGGGCTGTGAACAGTCTTGCCCAGGGACAGAGGAGCCTGAGTGGTACATCTACAGACATGAAAGTCTGAACATGGAGGGTTACAAAGTGACCCATTTGGCTTAGATTCTTCCCACAGAACTAGAAGCAAAGAGGCCTGAGGGATGCGACTACTGAGAAAAATGGAATTTAAGAAAGTCTGGGATCCCTTCTTTCATGCTCTGTGAGGAGGGATGTGACTTAGAAGGAAGATGGAGGGGTAAGATAAGGAATGTGCTTTTAGCTTTAATGTCTATTAAATAAGTTGGTGGGAATCAGAGCCCAGGTGTGGGGACCAGACCCTGCCAAGGGCTGAGTCCCCGCCCTCCCACTCAAGCTGTGGCTCCACCCAGAGCCAGGAGAGCTCTCGGGCAGAGGGCTAAGAAGTGCTGGACGGCAGCTAGTGCCCTTCGAGTGTGGGCCCGACAGAGGAGAAACTTCGTGCTCCTTGGGATTGGAGTGGCTGGGATCCCACAGACCAAGTCCTGTGGTCCCCTGGCCCTTCTGGTGGCATCCAAGCTGGTGGGATCAAGGCTGTGGCCCTGCTCCCATGATCTGGACATCTGGCTTGGATTGGTGGACCCAGAGAGGCAGGCAGCACCTCTCTGTGTGACATGAGATTGTATAGATCAAGTCTTACTTCTTCCAGGAGGTCGCTTCCAGTGGAAACCTCAGGCACCTTCCGGCTAGCAAGGCTAGCTAGCTGTCTGCCTTCTTCATGTGGTGGAAGAGGTTACAGAAGAACTCATACCAGAAGAACACAAAGCTGGTGGACAGGGCAGCCTTCAGCAGGCTGGGGAACAGGCCCTTGAAGAAGCCCTGTGCACCTTCCTCCCGCAGAACTTGTGTGGCACAATCCAGCAGGCCCTCGTAGCTTCGAACCTGGCCAAAGGTGACTCGCACCTGCTCAAACCCTCTGACCTGCAGCCGTTTCTTGAAGAGGTCCAGGGGATACGTAAGTGTTTTGCTGATGACCCCAGCTCCGCTGCCACAAAGCAGGTTTTTGAAGTTTCCGTTTTTCTTTCCTTCGGCCGGCATGACCCACTCATACATGTGCTTCAAAGAGTTGTAGAAGGAGAACTGGAAGCCCGCGTAGGGGAAGACAGCGATCAAGGTCAGCTTCAGGCCTTTGTAGAAGACCAAGGGGCCTTCTGTCCTATACATAGTGGTCACAGCGTCCCGCAGGGTTTTATATACCTTGGGCTCACCCCGAGCTGCAAAGCGGGTGCGCAGCACATCCACAGGGTGAACGGTGAGGGTGGCCACGCAGGTGGACAGGCCACCACAGACAAAGTGCACGGAGAAGTTGCAGGCGTCGCGCACACTGGCTCTGTGCACCAGCTCGGTCAGCATTTCAAACGACAAAAACTGGACAGCTCCATAGCCTATGGAGAGAAGCTGGGCTGGCATGTGTCCCTTCCAGAATGCTGTGGGGCCCTTCTCCTGCAGTATCTGCCTTGCGGCTTGTAGGATCCCATGGTACATCGCATTGGGGTCACTGCGAGACAGGCGCTCAATCTGAAGCTGGAAACGAATCTTGATGACGTCCAAGGGGCTGATCAGGGCCCGGGTGACAAGTACAGACACAGACCCAGCCACTGCCACCTCGAAATTGGAGATATTCCTGCCATCTGCTTTGAGGTTATAGCCAACCATCCCTGCCTCTGGTCCATACAATGTCCATCAGCTTCAAGTTTCTCTGCTGCTCGAAATTTCCTTCTTATACCAATAAGTCTTGATATTTATCTGTGTGTGTGGGCTCCCTCCGGGGACCAAGGGTGCAGGTCCCAGAGCCGAAGGCAAGAAAGGCGGAGGTAGAGGTCACTCACCAGGCTCCCACAGTAGAATTTTAAGCGAGATAATTATTTGATCAGATTTAAAATTTGGAAACATCCTCAAACTACAAAGTGAAGAACACTGTGAGAATAGATTACGATTGCATGTGCTAGGGTAGATGCATAGGGGAACAGATAGGATGGGGAGAATGGAGGAAAAGAAACAATAGTGCTTTGCCATTGGGAAAGAGAATATAAGGAGGGTAGCAAGTTGTGGGGAGTGGGATTGTCCTTTAGTTGTGTTGAATTTGACTTACAGATTTGTGAAATGCAAGCATACAGAGGGGTATTGTAAGCCATGGCATAAGAAGGAGTAGAATTTAAGGGTATAAGAATTTAAGGGGTAGAAATTGAGGGTATAAGAAGGGGTAGAATTTAAGGTAGAACTTGCAACATTTAAAGAAAGGGCCAAAGACAAGGAACTTGGGGAATTATGGGAAGAGAGTATTCCAAGGGGTCACCGGTGTTGAATGCTGCTAAAAGGTCAAATAAACTTAGGACTTGTAAGAGTCAACTGGATTTCACAATAAGGAGGCCTTTGATGTCCTCAGCAGGACCAATTTTAGTGGATTAGTGGGAGCAGAAGCCAGGAGAGAGTAGAGGGGAGAATGGAGAGGAAATGGATAGAGCCAGTGTAGACCACTCTTTCAAGTAGTTTTATTCTGAAGGAGGATTGAGAGAAAGGGTTTTTAAAAGAACACTGAAATTAGAGTACACTTGTGTGGCAAGTACAGCAAGAGCACTTTAAGATTTAGAAGAGAGAAAGAATCGATGGAGTGAGATGGAGGGATCACGAATATGGGTGGAGGCTCTGGCCCTAGACGGGAGGGGTACCTCTTCTATTTTAATAGAAAAGGAAAAGTAGGAAAGGGTATGGGTACAGGTAAGCTTGTTGGGCTGGTGGTAAGAAGTATGGGGTCTTCTCATCTAACAGCTTTTGTTTTCTTGGTAATGTAGGAGGTGCAGTCATCTGTTGAGCGTGTGCAGGGAGATGGTAGGGTAAGGGATTTGAGAAGAGTGAAGAAAATGCTGTCAAAGGCAGGAAACAAAGCTCAGCCCTGATCTTACAGCTAGAAACAGGTTTACAAACCACCCACAAGTATCTTTTATTCTCATTCTATTCTCTCCCCCTAAGCCATCTCCTGCAAGGCTCATGGCTTCAAGTCACCTCTCCACGGATGATAACAAATTTGTAGCTTGAGTCCTACCTCACCTCTTAGCTCTCAACCATCTACCATCACCTACACTTGAGTGTCTGAAAGGCTCTTTCAATTACCTCCCCTCCAACTCTAGCTCAGAATAGGCAGGGAAGGATCTAAGATTGTTGAGCAGTGCTGAGAATTCAGTCAATGTTTAGTTTCATGCATTTGCAGTGGTTTGCTCTGTGTGAGACCCTATGCTAGCTTTTATGTCCACTCATTCCCTCCCCATCCCCCATCAGTTTTTTTCATACATTTTCACCTGCTTAATGTATCATTTCCCCAACCATTTCCATGTGTTCAAATCCTATGCATCCAAATGATTCAACTTTAAAAGTCATCTTTTTTTGCAAAGCGTTCAATAGCCCCAGATGGGGCTAAGTGAAACTTTCTTTCTATAACAAAGTGAAACTTTCTTCTTTTCTTCTTTATCTGAATTATTATTTTCTATCTGTTAATACACCTACTGATTTACAAGTCCTGTATTGTCTTAGCTGCATCATTGGGTTGTTATGTTCTTGAAGGCAAGGCTGTTATCAGATTCATCTTTTTTTTTTTTTTCAGGGCAGTGTCACTGGCCCTCATATGTGGGACCCAAACCGGGGCCGCTGGCCTCCCAAGCCAGCGCTCAACCACCGCGCCACTTGGCTGGCCCTCAGATTCATCTTTTATCTCTCAGCCTAAAACAGTGTCTTGCACATGTATCCACATGCAAAGTCATGTTTTTTACTAAGTTGATATACATTTACTGATAAATGAATAAATAAATTAATCAACGATGAATGAGAAATTGTCTGCCCTGGTAAATCTTTACATGTTATTATTGACATCTTCTTTCCACTGGTAATCCTATAAAATGTCACAGATATTTGTGGGTGATTCGTAAATCTGTTTCTAGCCCTAAGCCCTTAAAGTATATTCCCACATTTTCATTTTCTTGCTGCATGTCTCAAGTTTACTATGTTGAAGGTACTCATTTCCCATTTCCTAGTTTTCCAATGTAAAGCTGAGGCTAAGTGTAAATACCACCACTTCTAAATGTCTTCTCCATTGTAGTCCTCTCTCATCCAGTCTTTCCAAGTCCTTTAGAATTTACTTATTGCTTTTGGGTGTTATGGTTTGTCTTTTTTTGTTAGTTTTCATTGTATACTTTGCCTCCCAATTAGATTATAAACTTCATGGGGCCAAAAATTTGCCTATAAATACATCGCTTTTTGCTGCACGCCCTCCCTCCTTTCTCCAATCTCTCTGCTCTCAAATTCTTTTATTAATAGTTGAGAAAAGATAAGTACCACCAGAGGGCAGTAGAGAGGTCAGATTATAAGGATAGGAAAAAGGCCATAGGTTTAGCAAAATTGATACAGAGGACTTACACAGATTTCTCTAGTCTCTTTAGCTTCTTAGCAACACATGTGATTTGCTTAATTCTGGATGCTACGTTTCAAGAGAGAAAAGTACAAACTGTGTATCAGAATGCCATGACCAGCTGGAGCATGAGGACAGGTTGGAGCATCTAGGTACGTAAGAAAACAAAAATCGGGACTGCAGGGTGGCTCAGTTGGTTGGAGCATGTGCTCTTAACAACAGAGTTGCCCGTTTGACTCCTGCATGGCGCTGACACCGCAACTGTACTGAGGGCGGTGGCTGGACTTGGAACTGGGCTTGTGTCCTCTGCAGCTGGGATTGAGGGTCAACGGCTTGACTTGGAGCTGATGGGTCCTGGAAGAAAACATATTGTTCCCCAATGGAGTTAAAAAAAGAAAAGAAAAGAAAGAAAGAAAACAAGGCCACTCACACTAGTTGTCTTTAACTTTTTAGAAGAATGGCATGTGAAAGGGTTATTAAACTTATTCAGTTCAGCTTTGTATTGAGGATTAACAAGTGAAGCTGTATGGAGCCAGCATTTGCCCCAGTAAGAGGAACTTCTAATAGTAATGATTTGGGGGGTGGGGGAGGGAGTGAAAACATTTCCCTTCTTCTCTTGTAGGTTCTTTGGCTGATCTAATAATTAGATTAACATAAGACAGGTTAATGGGAGAAAAATAAATTTTGTACATACTGTACCCCCATAAAAAATATGAGACTTTCCCAGCAGTCAGGTAATTGAGGCTTATATACCATCCTGAGCTAAGGAGAAGGGAGTATGGGTGTGGGGCTTCAAAGGGGAGGAAGACAATTCACAGGAAGATGAGAAGAGCAAATGTTTGGTTAACAAATGTCTGCCAGGTCATGCAGGTAAGTCTTTCTGATATAAAAAGTTATCTCTGATAATAGCTCTCTTTCTGGTACAGGTCCACTGTCTGAATTATTTTAGTCAGCTAAAGGAGAGGTAAAAAGCTCTTTTTGAGTCTGCTGGGCCCCCCGATTGTCTTCAGCTCAAAATAGTTTATATGCCAAAGTGGTGTCACTCTGGGGCGGCTTATTCTGCTCCTTCTCAAACTGCATCATGAAGCAGTGATCTGCCAGCCTAGCAACTTCCCAGCCTCAAGGAACACCTCTCTTCAGGATGTGGTTAAGGAAATGAACTAAAATCTCATGCCATGTAACTTATCGAGATGGATGGGGCCTTTGACCTGACCGTGTCAGCTGTTGACAGGTGATTCAGGAATAGTGAAGGATAGTGGAGATCTGGAAAAGAGATGTGTGTTAGAAGGCTCAGAAGAGCAAAGAGCAGTAGAGGCCGTGAAGGAAGAAGTGGCTATTGAAAAAAAGGCGGTATTGATAGGTTGTTTGTTAGAGATTAAGAAGGATAGAGCTGAGAGCAAGAAAGGGGGTAGTAGTGGCATGTTAGGCTTTCTCTGGGTTCAAGGAATAGAGAAACATTCAGGTCACAGCAGGTAAAGAGTAGGAATTTATCGCAACAATACAGAGAGATAAAAGCAGAAACATCTGTGCTGTTCTGAAAGGTCATTGAAGATAATGCTGCAGCCACCAGTGATCACCATCTCAGCAGGGAGACTCACCCTTTGCTCTTTGGAGTTTCCATACTGGGGTCTCCATCATTCTCTCTCTGCTCTTGCACGTGCTGTCCTTGATCACCTTTTTTCTACTTTCCTTGATGTCCCATGGTTTCTGCTTTCTCTTTGCCTTCTCTTCCCTCTGTATGCCTTTCTTCATATACCCTGGTTGAAGACTCTACTTGGTATACTTCACAGTCAAACAGACCCAGAGAGAATCTAGATAGCTTAATTCTACTAAGTAGAGAACTTTTCGGTTGGGCAGAACAGATTTACCAGGACTTTGGTAAGCCTAATAAAAAGAGGCCAATTAATTAGGTCCTGACCCTACACCTTCTGCTGAGCCAGGAAAAATAGGCTGTAGGAGGAAGCTCTCAAAAGGGGAATATGAGCAGGGCAAACTTTCTCAGGCTTCTAAGAAAGGGTAGTGCAATTGTTAGGCACAATGCTTGGCATGATCATTTTGGATGGAAAAGCAGGGTGTATTTATGATGAATAGGGCTAAATATATTGCCCACGCTACTCATGCCTTATGGGAAAAGCTATGAAAGAGAAGGGCTTGAATGAAAAACAAAAAAGAGGCTGTAGGGGTATTTTTGTGATTTTGGCTGCCTATTATCCATTGCCCTTTTCTCTGGTAATATAATAGCACTGTACCAAGATATGTGGGGTGTGTGTGTGGGTGTGTGGTGGTGGTGGCAAGCTACCTTTCCTATGAAAGGTAGCCTTGTAGGATTATCAGTCAAGCTGCCCTGCCCTATAAGCCAAAAAGTTTCTCTCCCTTCCTCTCTCCCTCCCTCCCTCCTCTTTTGCCTCTTCTGAAGAATGACAAAAGGATAAGAAAACAAAAATAACTGAAACTTATTCTTTCCCACTGGTAGTACCTTGGAAAACCAGTAGACTAGCTCTCTTACCCAGATCCCTGCAACCCTCTCACCAGGTCAGATTTTCAGCTGTTTCTTTGATCCTGTCCAATACATTCCCTATTTGCTTAATTAAGTAAGCCAGAGTCATTGCTTGTTGCTTGCAATCTACAGATATAGGGGGCTTTTCTAAATTTTTTGAGTGGGGACCCAGCAAAATCAATCATTGGTGCTTAGACATCTGTGTGTCACCCTCCGAGGAAAAGAGGGACAGGAGCAGAATTAGGTTTACATAAAAATAATTTAATATTTGAAAATATACCAACTCACTTATTTCAGTTATTTAATAAACTTAGTGTAATGGCATAAACGACAAAAAAAAATTTTTTTAAGAGACAAAAAGTTCCAATGGCTTCATATCCTTGATGGTCTGGAGTTATAACTACAAAGGGTTAATATGTAGGTGTAGGGGATGGTTAATTTCCCCCAGCTCAACAATTTATCTGGATTTGCCTGATGACATCTGACCTACTTTTTAGCATTCCAGGCAGTCCTTACCAAAGCCCTTTTCAAAGTCTCAGTCCATAAAATCTTCCTTTTAATAAGATTTAACAAGCCTTTAGTGTGCTCCCACAAGCACTTCAAAGTCACACTGGCACCAGGGGAGTGTTTTTAAAACATGCAACGCACGAAGTACATTCTGGGGTATTTCAGACTTAGACAAAACTACAGGGACACAAACATCAAGTACTATGTTCTGGAGGGAATTGGTGGGAGATGGGGAGTGCAATAATGGTAGATAGAGAGCTGCGGGTTCCTAAGGTTCCTGAAAAAAGCAAACAAAAGAATCCTAGGTGGATCCAATCCGAACCAGGCAATGGGCAATTCTGATGAATCGCACTGTGGTCTAAAGTTAATTAGACCATGGTTAATTTTTCAAATGGGTCAGTCAGGCATGGGAATGGTAGGGTAAAGGGTTTGTTACACCCAAATCCCTTTCTATCCATCCAAAGTTCCCATTTCTATTCCTACTTACATGCACTGTAGACAGGGATGACATAGTTATGTTAACATACTCCATCTGCAATGCTAAAATATCTACCTGCTCGTAAGCTCAGAGAAGAATTTGGAGACAATATTGTTTCCAGAGATTCTGTCTGCCAAATGTTTCTTAAAATAGAGTATGATATGATTGGGACTATATAGTAATTTATTTGTTGCTCTAGAACAGCAATGTCCAATTTGGTAGCTGCTGTCTACATGTGGCTATTAAAATGAAAATTAATAATTAAATACAATTAAAAATTCATATTAAAAATTTAGTTGCATTAGCCAAATTTCAAGAGTTCAGTAGGCATATGTTGCTAGTGACTACTATATTGGACAAAATAGAGTTACAGAACATTTCCGTCATCGCAGAAAGTTCCATTGACAGCAGTGTTCTGTAATATCTGTACTAGGTTTCAATAAAAATGCCAGGGATGTATTTTCCTAATGGTTATTGATGTACATACCAAAGAGACTCCTGTAAAAATACAGTTAGCCTAAAAATAAAAGGGCCTTTCAAAGTGAGAGGCAAACAAGCATTTATTTGAGATAAGAATAGCTATTTGGGAATCATTAATTCAGGCAGAAGCCCAAATAATGTTAGGAGACAAAGGCAATGGGTATTTATGAGAAAGGGAAGGGGAACAATTACATTAGTAGAGTAAGGCATTTCTATTGGTGCAGAGAACATAACATAGTGATGTTACTTCTAAACAATGTTTTAAATTATCAGGTTAGTAGTCATAATAATTGCTTTTTTGTTACCTTTGCAAAAAATTCTTTGGGACACAATGTTTTCCTAAGCCCAGTCCAGTTATTTGCCCTGTTTTTGACATTTCAAGGTTTGAGATGCAAGGCAGTTCCTCTGGCATGGCAGTTCCAGCTCCATTTTAAAGTGACTCTCTTCATATTATTGTTTATGTAATGATATTATCCAGATTGGAACTTCTCTTATTGGTAATCATGATTACTTTCTATTACTTTCATCCTCCTGTTGGCTAAGATCTGTTTTTGTTTACAAATTCAAGAAGAGCAAAGTGAATTGAAAAAAGACAGTAGTGAATTTAGGCAATTAAACCATCATAGTGAGAATGAAGGCTTTCGTAGAATAATGGAAAATTATTTTAATAGACAATTTTTATTTTGGCTCTGAAGATAATTTAGTATTCTCAGAAAATAAGACCTGAGGATTCTTCTTTGCAAGGCAAATATGCCTGCCTCATTTTGCAGTTGAAGTATTGTGCTAGTCAAGTGCCTTTTTTTATTAGTAAAAGATGATGCTAACCTGCAATACACAAGCAAGACTGCTTGTGTTTGCCAAAGACATTCTAAGAGATCTGCCACATATCACATGTAGTGCCTATATGTTTTCAATACATGTTTCTAGACTTGAATTGACTGAAAAACCACAGTCCCTTAAAAATGATACCTATTTATTAATTTTTCATTACAAAAGAATATGTTTGTTAAATGCACTGGCAGATATAGGAAAGTTGAAAAAGTTTTCATATGCACATAACTTTCCTTTGTCTCTTAGTTATATATAATTTAAAAAATAGTTGTAACTATATTCGAGTTTAAACCTGTACATTCCAGACGATATATTGTTAAACTCTCTGGCTAGACCTGTTGTGCATTGAGTCTGAAGAAGTGTTTTTTTGTTTTTTTTTTAAGATTTTATTGGGGAATTAGGGGAGGGGAACAGACAAGCTGCTGTCCTTTTGTTCTTCAGTCTAGTTGCGGAGGACGTTGCTTCACTGGCCCATGTTGGTATTATCATTGCGTTCTTCTCGGGAGAGGCAGATCGGTCGCTGGCCTCTGGACGGCCACTCACGCTGGCTGCCAGCCACTCACTGTAGCCTATGGCAGCCCACTGCAGCAGGGGCTGCAGCTATGCCGCCCTGAGGACCCACAGCAGCCTAGCTCCAGGTGGAGCTGTTGTTCACACATTTTAGGTGTAGAGGGCAGTATCACTGGCCCTCACGTGTGGGATCGGAACCAGGACCCCTAGTGTCCCAAACCAGCTCTTAACCAACTGCGCCGACGGAGGCCCGAGATGGGCTCTTTATGAAAGATCATTTGATGGGGGGAGGAAGGGAAATAAATTTCGTGACTCCTTATCTCTTTAAGCATCCCTCAGTCATATCTATCTCAGCATGGTTACACTTGTACAGCATTTTAAGCCCATCCTCTATCATGTGAAAAAGAAAAAAGGGTGTAGCTAGTTTACACTGCCAATTAAGTTCCCATGGGCAGAGTCGCAAGCAGAGTAGAAAAGAAAAAATGTGGGCAGCTGGGTGATGTACTTCCTTAATAACAAATTTCCAGAGCATGAACCCAGCATTCATATTTACTTCAGCTTGGGGGATGTCCTCTCCTCGCCCGCCACAGCGCCTTTGTGTCCTTGGGGTAGTTTCCAGCCCTTCTTTCCGGGTGTGGTGGGAGGAGCGCAGAGGCTGTGCCCGCTCCCCGCAGGCGTTGGCAAAGTCTGGAGCCGGCCTGGGTGGTCGAGGCGGGACTGGAACGGGCGGGGGCGGGGCCGGCGGGCGAGCGCGCGCAGCGAAGCCCGCGCACCGGTCACGTGCTGCACGCGCCGGGCACAAATTGCCCGGGCGCGCGCGCGCTCGTGGGGCCGGCGTCGCGGGGAGGCGGTGCCACCGCCTAGTGGACCAGTCTCCCGCTGCCTTGCCCGGCGCTGGGATCCGGGACACCGTCCTTGCGCGGGGCCGCGAGTCCACGGTGAGTGCGAGCCAGGTGACAGCTGCTTCATTGACGGGGAGCAGCCGGGAAGCCTGGGGTCGTGGCCTACGCCCTGGAGCTCCGGGTGCCCGTTTGAGCGCCGCAGTCAGTTTCCAAGGCGGTTCCCGTGCGAGCGGGTTCCCCCCTGCGTGGTGCTCGGGGGAGGTCTGTCCGCACCTGGTAGGGGGTGCGTGCTGGTTTCCCGCGCGTCGCTGAGGATGGTCAGAGTCGTGCGTGGCGATGCTGGGCTCCGAGCCCGAGTTCGCTTCCTGGCAGCCGCTGGCTGCTCCAGAGCTGCAAGGAAGTTAGTTGTGAAAAGTAGCAAGCAGTTGGCATTTGTTGCACTTCCACTCTTGGTGCTACGACTTCGTTCTGATGCCACAGGCATTCCCTACCAAATCATCAGCTGCGTACTTTCTCGGTATTTTGATGTTTGCATCGTAACTTAGCTTCCTCCTAATGTGAGACGGATTGATTCACAGTGGAAGTCACGAGCTGTTCATGTGACCATTCTCACAGTGTACAGCGTGGATAATTCGACGAGCATGAAAAACTCAAAGGGATTCAGAAACAATCTGAAAATTGCAGCTGCACAGTAGAAACAAAGCTTCGTTGACCCGGTGGTCCTATTAATTGGAAGGAGGCGTTGAAAAAGATTGTCCTGATTTTGTTAAAATTAGCTTTCAGTTGTCAGAATCGTCACTTTATGCAGACTGTGTTGTGAAGTTGAATCGTTGGCATTGTGATATTAACTTAAGCAAGGAACTCGAATGTTGCAAATTTGGGTATTAGGCTTTTGCGGATAATTGGTAATATAATTAAATCAGCGATGTGTTTTCCCAGAAAACTTGAGCTGTAGCATTGTAGTTAATGCATTCTGTATATAGAGAGTTAAGAACACCCTCAGCTTTTTAGCCAGCATTTGGAAAATACTTTGTTGGTTTGTTTTGAGGGCTAGCAATGTTTCCGTTCTAACCCTGATAGAATGTTTTGTAGCCAATGTGGTAGGTATAATTTCTGAATCCCCCAGCTGAAAATTTAAAGATGTCTGTCTTAATAACACAATAGTTGCAAAATCCACCCTCTTCATCTCCTAGCTTTAAACCAAGGACTCTATCTACTCTGTCTACTCTCTGTGGGGGAAAATGAGATAAAACCATCAGTAACATTCCTTTTTAGAAGTTAACTATGATTTTCTTTCCCCCAGGCAGAGCAACTCGTCCCTCAGCACTGAGTAACTGTTATTCAAAATAGAGGCGTCAACTACTGCAAATTGAGTAGATTTATCTGAAGCAGTTTATCTCAGTATAGGGTTTTGCCAAGGTCTGTTTATCAGATGACACTTGCTAAATGTCTTATTGTTCATTGGCAGAAATTTGTGGTGGGTGGCTAATCCTTGTCTCTGGAGCCAGCTGTCTTGCAAGTGTTACACCTGTAATTAAGAGCAGCTAAAAGTTATTTCTGTAAAAAAAAAATAAAAAATTGCTCCCTACTTTTCCAGCTGAAACAAAGGAAAGTGATACTTGTTTAGAACCAACAATTAGGTAGATAAAATACACAGACAACAGTATGATCTTTACCAGAGCGGAAGGGGGGTTGAGGGGAGGTAGAAAAGGGTAAAGGGGTCAAATGTATGATGACAAAGGAGACTTTGGACGGTGAACACACAATGCAATATACAGATGATGTATTATATAGAATTGCACACTTAAAAACCTACGTAATCTTATTAACCAATGTCACCCTAACAAATTTAAGTAAAATTAAAAACAGGGTTAAAAATTAAAATATAACGAAAGAATACAGCCAGTTTCTTTTGAGTAGTAACATGGTGTAATATCTATTAAATAAATAAAAAATTTTCTTTCCGTGTCTTTATTTTACTTAGAGATACATCTATATATTTAATCAGATTCTTAAGTTGGAACTCTGTTGTGGCAATTTCTTACATCTTTACTGGAAGCTGAGCTTTTGTACATTATATGAATTCACTGAGAATAGTACTCAGTAGAAAGTAGAAATATGCTTAACTAATAACATATGGAGGAAAAAGAATAAGATAGCAAATGTATGTGAAAATTTTGAAGTGGTTCTGAACCTTGTCAGTTTGTACAAGCCAAGCCTGATTTTTCAAGCCAATGAAGATGGAACTTCGTTGATGACTAGTAAATTCTTTCCAGTTCTAGAAAGATGGCAGGTGTTAGCAGTGTAGGCATCAGTTAATACCATCTGGCCAGAATTTATTAATGAGATGTTAGAAAAGATACTGTCATTCACTCTTTACAGTACACGTTGATGATGTTCTTCATTCTCGGAAATACTGGGTTTTACCTCACTTACCTGACTTCACCACTAATAAGGTGGGCAAGAAATAAGAAATAGTTTTAATGCTTTTAGTAAGAGTTACACTAGGCTACTTTATCTGAGTTCTTTGATTCATCAGCTCACAAACAGGAAATTACTATACTATATAGTGAAAGCAGTCCTTAACTGTACATTTTCCTATCATGTCATGATGGAAAGTAACCACATTTTTACTTTTTTGTTTAATGTTTTTCTTTAAAGAGAAACTTCTGGATATAGGGTGTGTAACCAGTCAATATTATTACATATTAGTTTGGAAGATAATTTTCATATGTGAAATAATCAAAATGGGCAACATTTAAATATATTTTGTCTAAAATTCAAAGATTTTTATCCTGAAAAGGTATCAATCAAGCTTCTTGTTAGTGAGTACTTTTACTATCTAAAACTGTTTTTATCTTGATTGTTGAAGTAGATAAAATGTATAGCAACCTAAGGTTAAACAATTTCATAAAGCAAAGACATGAAGCTTATTTAATTTTCACCAGTTTTGATAAACATTAAAATTTTCAATTGAATAAAGATAAAATGATAAATATCCAGCAAGTAGGATTTTTCTTTTATTATGTTTCTGTGGCATCTAAGTCACTGTATGTAATGAATACAAATAAGAAAAGGTAATGCGAGGGGCCGGCTGAGTGGCGCAGTGGTTAAGTGCTGGCTTGGAAAGCCAGCGGCCCTGGTTCGGTCCCACATATGAGGGCCAGTGACACTGCCCTCAAAAAAAAAAAAAAAAAAAAAGAAAAGGTAATGTGAATGTGTCAAATATAAAGTAAATAATAAGGTGTAACCATTGTATATTGATTTCAGTGGTTTACAAACGGTAGTATAAAATGTTACAATTATAGCCAGTTCTCTCTCATTTCTCCTCCAAAAGAGACAATGCTCTTTATCTGGGTACAAAGTCTTAAGTCATGATTTTTTTTTTTTTTTTAAGCTGAGGCACACAGCTCAGCTCTGGCTGGGCATCGAACTGCTGTTGCTCAGAGCTTAGCTCGTACTCTTGAGCGAGCTCTTAACCAACTGAGCCTCTCGGCCCACCCTTGGGCACAAAGTCTTATCAAGGGAGTTAGAGAAAAACTTTCAATAAATTAAAAATTAAGTGATTTAGAAAAAAAAGATTTTATTGGGGAATTGGGAAGGGGAACAGCTAAGTCTCCTTTAATCTTAGTTGTGGAGGGTGTAGCTAGCTCAGCTCCAAGTTCAGTCACCATCCGGCTGCTGGTGGGCAGCTCGCGCTGCTCAGCTCAAGGTGCCATGTTCAGTCTTAGTTGCGGAGGGGTGTAGTCCACCATCCCATGTGGGAGTCTAACTGGCAACCTTGTTAAGAGCGCACACTCTAACCACTGAGTAATCCCTGCCGCTGTCGGCAGCTCAGGGCAGCTCAGCTCAAGGTGTTGTGTTCAGTCTTAGCTCAAGGTGTTGTGTTCAGACTCCCATACGGGAGTCGAACCAGAAACTTTGTTGTTAGGAGCATGTGCTATCACCAGTGGAGCCATTCTGCCATCTGTTGGCAGCTCAGCTCAGGTGCAGCTCACTAGCCCATGTGTGAATTGAACTGGTGACCCTTAACCAACTGGGCTCGTGCTGTTAGCCAACTGAGCCACTCAGCTGGCCCCCAGAATTAAGTGATTTTTAATTTAATTTTATATTTTTAAAAGAAAGAGTGAGTGCTTCCTAAAGTAGACTTTATAGTTTGTTGTTGTTTTCTTTAAATTGCCATGTTTTGGATATCTCATTTCAGTTAGTAAATAAAGCTCCTAAAATGAGATTAAGCCATAATTCAGAGTTGACTTAATGCTTACACATGAACAATAACTAGGATCAGTCACATTTAATTTTAGAGGCCGATTTGAGTTTTATGAAATGCATAGCATTAATATTATTTCACCCCCTGATTAAAAGTTCTAGATTCTGGTTGTGGCTTTACTATCATACAACACTTAGCAAGTAACTTGACCTTTGTACTTTTCCATTTCTCCATCTCTAAAATCATTATTAGATTAAATATGAATCTCTCTACAAATGTTGAATTTCTAAAACAAAAATGAATTTAATTGTGTTTGTGTTATCACAAATGTCATAGTTTCATATATACACACATGTTTATATAAATATATAGACACATGTATACACACATATATATGTGGTCATGTCAGAGAACTTACTGATGGTTTGCTAAGAACTAAGAAGATTGAGAGCAAAATTTATTTTTTTCTATTGCCATGATTTTACATAGTTACTTTAATTGTTAATATTTTCCTCATACTAAAAGAATATAATATCACAAAGAGCCCACAGCATTGAGCGGCTAACTACTTTGGAATGTAGTGCTAAACACACTACAGATATTTTTTTTCTGCTTCTAAGATTTAGATTGTAATATATATGTATTTGTTCATGAACACATTTAATTTTTTTTCACTATTCAAATTCCTAGTATATATTGTGTTTCAAATATTATTTTAATGTAATACCAAGCATAAAATCACTATCTGAGAATTTAAATAATAATCACAGCAGAGTTGTAACAATTTTTGAATAATTAGGCTCCAGTTGGCTTTGTTAATAGTATAAAAGCTATTTGGCAATTGTGAGAGCCATATTTCAGATGGTTCCTAATTTATTTTTTATTGTGGTAAATACACATAACATAAAATTATGTTTTTATCCATTTTCAAGTGTACTATTCCGTGGCATTAAGTACATTCACATCATTGTGCAACTACCATCACCATCCATTTCTAGAACTTCATCACCCCAAATGGAAATTCTTTCCATATTAAACATTAACTTCCCATTCCCTCCTCCCTCAGCTTCTAGTTATCACCATCCTACTTTCTGTTGCATGAATTTGTCCACTCTAGGTACCTCATATAATAGTGTAATAGTATATGTCCTTTTATTTATGGCTTATTTCACCTAGTACAGTGTGTTCATGGTTCATACAGGTTGTAGCATATATCAGAATTTTATTCCGTTTTAAGGCTAAATAATATTCCTGTGTGTATGTGTGTACATACGTGTGTTTTTCTATTTATTTGTCACGGGACACGTAGTTTGCTTCCACCTTGGCCGTTGTGAAGAATGCTGCTATTAACATGGGTGTGAAGGTATCTCTTTGAGTCCCTGCTTGAATGCAGTTCTTTTGGGTATGTGTATATATATATATATATATATATATATATACACATACATACATATACCTGGGAGTAGAATTAGCGATCATATGGTAATTGTAGGTTTAATTTTTCAGGAACTGCTATACTTTCCTGATGTTTTATGAAGTCCAGTTAAATGTTATATGTATTATTGAATAAAATTAACCTGGGTTTTTTTGATTTTTAACTTCATATAACTTTAAGAACTCAAAGGACACATTGTTTAATATTTTTAATTTAGGGTATTTGGGTGAATTAGTTCTGATTGTTGAACTTTATTGTCAGGGTTTTCTAGGAATTTTCTACTTTAATTCTGTAGAAATTAAACTTGAATAGTAAATTAGTAGTTCAAATCATAAAATAGTAGACTTCCCACCAAATTTAACAAGTCACAGTTGCCCTTTAAATTGCAAGTTTTAGGGTCTCTGCCAAGATCTGAGAGATTTTAGCACTAGCATTTAAGCACTGTATTGAATGGGGATTTAGTGGCATGGACTATCAACTATGGGTACTACTTTAATGAGGCAATTTGCAGTTAGATAAATAAAACAACAAAATATAGATTTGCTTGCCACAAAGTTATTTCAAATTAGAAGCCTAGCTTCCCCAGTGGACCTTAGAGGAGAAGAAACATAAGGCAGAATGGTCTTTTAGTTTCCCAGTTTTTGAAGCTCAAAATGTTTTTTGTCTAGCTGTTTCCTTGAAAACATTCCCTTGACCATTAAAATCTCATTAATTGATCTTAAAAACATAGTTTGGAATTGCATGAGTGTGAAAAGAGCAGGTAAAAACATCCACGAAGTGATCATGAAAAATACTGTGTGTGCAGCTTGGACCTGGCCCAAATCCATTCTGATCAGCTGCATTAAGGGATTGCTTGTCTTTTTCTCTTGGCTTAAACATCAGAGACAAAGTCCTTTTCTGAAATAAGCTCTCTTATTCCAAAGAATGTTGTAAAAAATCTGCTCAACATGTGAATTTTGATTCTTTTATTTTGTAGTTTTTCTAAATAATACAGAAATTAATCACAGAAATTAAATAATTTATAAATTAGAGATGCATCAAATTAAATAAAGAAGTAGTGACAATCCTAAATAATCCTAGAATATGTATATTTAAAACTTCTCCTTATTTTGGTATTAATTTATTTCCTGTGGCATATAAGAAAAAACGTCATTAATTTTTTTGTCACTGGATAAAGGTGTGCCACTCATAAACATGTTGTCTTTAGTCCCTACTTTAGGGAAACGTGATTGCTTTGTTCTGGAAGAACTGAGTCCCATCCAATTCATCTAGCTGTCCATTTAATTAATATTTGATGTGTACTGTGTTCTAGGCACCTTGCTAGGTACTAGGGATACAGTGGGGAACATAATAGACGATGGACTCATTCTCTAATCCAGTTTACAGTGTAGTGTAGGGAGGAACCAAAGAAATGACCACATTGATACGTGCAGACAGACATTTGGGGGAAAAAAAGTTGTGAGGTTTTATATAGTTGACGGTGGGGGTGGAGAAGGAAAGTCAGATCTTTTGAGAAATGCGGATATAGTAATTTATTTGTACACTTGTCTTCCTTAACGGCGTTTGTAAGTTCTCCTAGTTGAAGATTTGTTTTTTTTCATTAGTGTGTCATCAAAGTTTAGGACAATATCTGGAATGTGGCAGGCCCTCAATTAAATGGTTTATTGATTCATCTACTTGCGTAGTAATTGAGATAGGGAAGGTGATACAGCTGGTCCTTGAATAAGGATTCATTATAACGATGAAATGCCTAGGAACTTAACTCTTGTTTACATCCATTATCCTATTGTAAAATTGGTTTTATTATATGTTATTTCATTTAAAGTTGCAAAACCTATTCACACACTAAATGAGGACTTAAGTTACCCTTATCACCACCAGGTAGATGGTGATGGGGAAACTGCAACTTCTAGTGTCTCTCACATTGGATACCTTCCTAGCTGGTGCTGGCTACTTAGATGCCCACTTAAGGAATAAGGTTTTAGATACTAGTGATACTCAGTGGATATTCTACATATTGAGGTCTCATAGACAGTAGTGGACTTTTATGTTTTAATGATGGTTCTTGGATAAAGAAAGAAATTGTGAGGAATGTTTTTATGCCTTGGTTTGCAACATTTTCTTAGTTTCTTTGTAGCATAGGTGAAAGGAATATAGAGACGATTTTGTTGTACTGGATGATCAGTTGGTTTTTAAATTACAGGTATTTTTGGAGTTATTCTACTTTGACTGAGTGTTAGAGCCACCAGAAAATTAATTTGCTATAAGAATGTATTTTTATTGTTTTCTGTTCCAAAAAGATGATTTGTTTATGGAAGTAAGTTTTAAATATATACATGATTTTATAAATTTGTTTCTAAGGGGAGATGGGAGCAAGTGTCAGTCCCTTCCCACCATTGCCACTCCTTTTTAAAGTAATGGAATATGATAAAGGGAAAGTATTGAAAATGCCTTTTTGCATTTTGGAATTTATCCTCGAGGTATTGCTTATTTGAGTAAGTTCCAAGTTTTATAGTTGGCAAACCATTAGAGTTGGTTCAAGCTGCAGATAGACCAACTATATAGTTTTGATGGGTGAGGCGTTAAATTACTTTGAAAAGGAGAGAATGTCTAAATTGCTTTAAGAATATTTCACCTGTGTTAAAATGGATACGTATGGGATTTAGGCATAGAGCAACAAGAGTTTTGTTTTTTTCTGCCTTAGTGAAATTGAACTGGTCTTATTCTCCTCTAAATTTAATTAATTTATTTTTTAAAGATTTTATTGGGGAATTGGGGGAGGGGAACAGACAGGTTGCTGTCTTTGTTCTTCAGTCTAGTTGTGGAGGATGTCGCTTCACTGGCTCATGTTGGTGTTGTGATCACTGCGCTCTTCCTGGCTGAGGCAGTCGCTTGCCAGCCATAGGACAGGTGCTCACAGCGGCTCACAGTAACTCGTGGCAGCCCACTGCAGCAGGAACTGCAGCCTACATCGTCGCTGGCCACTCACAGCATCCCAGCTCCAGGTCGAGCTGTTGTTCACCATCCTAGCTGTAGCAGACGAACGCAGCGTCACTGGCCCATGTAGGGTGATCTGAATCAGGGCCCCGCTGCTCAGAGCTCTTGCTCCCAAGCCAACTCTTAACCAAGGAGCCACTCGGCTGGCCCTCCCCTCTTAATTTTAAAATAAAAGGATCTATTTTATTTACCTCTGTTCCTCCTCCCCTCCCCAATCCCCCCAACATCCTGTCTTGTAGTAAGAAACCTCTCTCCTGTTAGCGTACCTGAGTATCTGTTTCTTTTCTTAGGAAAGTGGCAGTCATCTTGGACATTTCATCCACCTGCTTCAGTCTCCTCTAGGATCTTGTTCAGTCTCTCCTTCCCCGCTCCTTGTACCTGTATTTCAAGCTTTCCCTCTCCCCTGGCTCTTTCCCCACAGCCTATAAACTTGCCCAGGTATCTAATATACTAAAACTGAGGCTATCACCAGCTCTTCAAAACCTAGTTATCTTAAAGGAGTCTGGTGTACTCCTTCCCATTATCCCACTTTAAGTTCTCAATTTACCCAAATCTGTTTTTGATCTCTGTCATTTGTACTGAAAGTATTCTTGAGTTCATCAGTGGCCTCCTACTTGTCAAACCAATTTTCAGTTGCAGGTCTGGTCCTTGCCTTTCCTGGGCATTTCACAGCCATCTGATGCCCTTGAAATGCTCTTCTCTTTCAGTTTCAGTGCTACCACCCTCTTCTGTCTACCCCTTCACCCTTAGTCTTTCTTGCCAGATCTTATTCACTGGCCTCCTTCCCCTTAAATGTTAGTCTTCTTCCAGGAAGGGGTCTTATTTACCCCTAAGACTTTAAAGACCATTGATATGATGATAAGTCACCATTTGAATTCAGCCTAGGGTAGCATTCTCCAGCGTGCTCCAACTAGAATTAGCTAAATAGCATATGGGGTACCTCCCTCTCCATTTCCCATGGGGATCTCAAACTCACCATGACCAAAATGGAATCACTTCTTAAAACCAAGATGGTTTCTTTTCTAACAGGTGTTCAGGTGAGAAACCTTGTTCACCCTGGTGGTCTTGGTGAACTCATTCAAGTCTCAGCTTAAATTTCACTTTCTCTGTGATTCCTTCCATAACTAATGCAGGTGAATAGCTAATCTCCCTTGTTCTCTGTATGGCCACTATCCCTTGTATATTACTGTACTTGGCACATGCTGGTGTGATTATTATTTGCCCTGTTTCTGGGGGCCAGGGATTGTCTTGTCCATCATTATATCTGCAGTACCTATAGCAGACCCTATCATTGATTGATAGGTACTCAAGAAACAATTGTTGAATAAGTTTTAACCCCAATCCCAGTGCTTATGTACAATTGGCATGGCTAATATATTACAGTGGCCTGTTTAAATAATGATAGACTTTTATCCTTTTCATATTTATTATATCGAAATGGAAGAACTTAAGTAATGTTCATTGAGGGCCGGCCGAGTGGCGCAGTGGTTGGGAGCTGGCTTGGGATGCCGGCGGCCTGGGTTCGGATCCCACATGTGAGGGCCACTGACACTGCCCTCTTAAAAGGAAAAAAAAAATGTTCATTGAATTTGACTTGAAGATTTGTCATTTTCAATAACTTACTTTTTCTTATAAAGAAATTCCTTTATGTTGTAGGAAATTTAGAAAATATGACTGTCACAAGACATTAAAACGATTCATAATTTTACTGCATGGAATAACCACTGTTAGTATCCCGATGTATTTTCCCACTCTTTCTCTGTGACTATAAGGACATATATAGACGTTATGCTATATTGAGACCATCCGACCTAACAATATATTGCAATTCCAAAGTTTTAGAAATGTTTTTACAACCTTTTAAATGGTTTCATAATATTCAGTTAGGTGAATAAACCTTTATTAATGGACAGTATTTAATATTTTTGCCTTATACTAGTGCTACAATGAATATAGGTATTGGTAAACTTTTTTTTTTTTTTTTTTTTTTTTTTTTTTTTTTTTTTAAATTTTATTTTATTTTTAATTAGTTTCAGGTGTACAACACAGTGCAATAGTTATACATTTTACCCCTCAAAGTGACAACCCCCCCACCCCCAATAGTTTCAGGTGTACAACACAGTGCAATAGTTATACATTTTACCCCCCGAAGTGACAAACCCCCCACCCCCAATACACCCCCCCCACCCCCCCCAATCATACATATCTATTACTCTTCCTCTGACTCTCTTCCACAGTATAATCCACATCCCGTGACTATCTATATATATTCAATTACAGTAGGTATACCACCTCCACTTTAGTAATACAGTGCAGTGATCAAACCTCTACTCCATCCATGAAATGGTCTCCCTAACAAGACCTATGATCATCTGACATTCCACAGAATATTTACAACATTATTAATTATATTCCCCAAACTGTTTTTCCTATCCCAGTAGCAATATTGTAGTTGCCTATTTTTGCTGTCTAATCCCTTCCCCTTCTCCTTCATTCCCATTCCTCTCCAAATTAGCAACCCTGATTTTTCCTCTATATCTATGAGACAGTTTCTGTTTACTTTGCTCATTCATACAGTTTTTCATATTCCACATATAAGTGAGATCATATGGTATTTGTCCTTCTCTGACTGACTTACTTCACTCAACATTATAGTCTCTAGGTCCATCCATATCATTGCAAATGGCACGATTTCATTCTTCTTTATAGCGGAGTAATACTCCATTGGTATTGGTAAACTTTTAATAAAATGATTAGTTAATGTTTTATTTTAATAAATATACACATAGATGAATGCAGAGGTGATTAGTATAAAAGCTGATTAACAACTCTGTGAGGAAAGGTCACTATTAGATGGTCACTTTTAGATGAAGTGTCCCATGAAAATATACATGGAAAATAAATCTCTTGGCCAGAGTCTGGGTTTGGCTCCCCTCAGAGTTTATATGAGCCCTTTCAAGAGGAAGTTAGTGAGCGTGGCCTTGAGTGAGCACTGGGAACAGGGCTTACGGTTTGGTTATTTGATAGGCCTCTAAGCGGACTAGGTTCTTGGTCCCTGGCTGGCCGGAGTGTGTGTGTGTTTGGGGAGTGGGATGGAGCTCACAGAGGCCAACCTCTACTTCTCAGGGATAGATGGAAGCAGAACACTTTTTAGGGTGAAATGAGTACCCTCAGCTGATCAGGCTGAAGAACATGGAGTTCAGAAATGGGATTAACACAAAACCCAGACAAACCAAGAATGGATAAAAGCTAGGCTAGGTGTAGTTCAGTTTCAGGAATCTCCCTTTACTCCGGGGACTTCCTTTGTTAATTTCCTGTATCCCACAACTTCTTTTGTTGGTATATGAATTTTGGTGAACCATATACTCCAGCAGTAGTTTCCTGAGAAATGATGCACGGGAGGTAATTTTGCATCCTTGTGTGTCTAAATATGTTTTTATTCTACCCCTGCTTTTGGGTGTCTGGTTATAGAATTTTGGGTTGAAAATAAGTTTTCTCTAGAACTTCAGGGTATTGCTTTATTGCCTTTTAGCTGCTTATGTTGAGGTTGAGAAGTCAAAATCATTCTGATACCTGCTCCTTTATTATATATACATTTTTCCTTTCCTGAAATTTATAAGATCTTTGTCTCCGGAGTTCTAAAATTTTGTGATGATGTGCCTTGGTGGGGGCTCTTTAGTTTGTAGTTTCCAGCATTGTTGGGCTCTTATTGGGCCCTTTTATTCTGTAAGGTTTTCTTTATTTCCTATCTCTCTATTTTCTGTGTTTTCTTTTTCTAGAACTTCCATTATATGGAAGTTTAATCTCCTGGACCAGTCCTCTTAATTGTCTTATATTGTCTCTTTTTTTTTGTTTGTTTGCTTTTTTTTTTAAATTGGGAGACAGTGTGGTTTTGCAGGACCCATCAGCTCCAAGTCAATTAGCTGTTTCAATCTAGTTGTGGAGATTGCAGCTCAGTGGCCCATGTGGGGATTGAACCAGTGACCTTGGTGTTATGAGCACTGCACTGTAACCATCTGAGCTATTATTGTGGAACTGTTCTTCCTTTAATTCTCACAGTTTTTGCTTTATATATTTCAATAATGTATTAGGTATGTAAATTTTTATAATTGTTATATATTCCTGCCGTGTTGAAACTTTTATTAATACATAATGCCTTTCTTTACCTCTTGTAAACTTTTTTGTTTTTTTTTAAGATTTTATTGGGGAATTGGGGAGGGGAACAGTGTTGGGGAATTGGGAAGGGGCCCAGCCAAGTTGTTATTCTCCAATTTTTGTTGTGGAGGGTGCCACTCACCATCTGGCTGCCTGTCTGCAGCTTGTGGCCTTTAAACTCAAGGTGCTGTGTTCAATCTTACTTGATGGTGGGCGTACCCACCATCCATGTGGGAGTCAAACCCAACAGCCTTTTTGTTAAGAGCGCATGCTCTATCCACTGAGCCATCTGGACAGCAGCTCAGTTCAAGGTGCCAAGTTCAATCTTTAGTTGTGGGTGGGCGTAGCTCACCATTGAACAGGCAATATTGTTGTTACACCAGCTGAGACCATCCTGCCACCTGTTGGCAACTCAGCAACAGCTCAGCTAGGGCACAGCATTCACTGGCCCATGTGGGAATCAAACTGGCAGTCTGTTGCTCAGAGCATGTGCTCAAAGCCAACTTTTAACCAACTGAGCCACTTAGCTGGCCCTTTTTTTTTTTCTTTAAGTGTGATAGTTTATTAAATCATGTAGAAAACAAAAAGTACAGTTAAAAACCAGTGTTAACAATAATACTAGTTTATATTTGCCCATGTAGTTACTTTTATTGAGATGTTTATTTCTCCATATTGCTTTGAGTTATTGTCTAGTGTCCTTTGATTTTTACCTTGTAGGACCCTCTTGAGCTGTCTTGAGCATTAGACCTGTAGGGCAGGTCTAATGGTAGTTAGCTTTTTGTTTTTCTGGGGATGTCTTAATTTTCTCTCATTTTCAGGGACAGCTTTTGCTGGATATAGGATTCTTGGTTGACACTTCTTTTCTGTTAGCACTCTGACTATATCAGTCCACTAGCTCCTGAACTCCAAAGTTTCTGATGAGCAATCTCCTGGTAAACTTATTGAAAATCCCTTTTATGTGATGATTTGCTTCTCTGTTACTACTTTCAAGATTATTTCTTAGGGAGGTCGGTTAGCTCAGTTGGTTATAGAGTGCAATGCTCATAACACTAAGTTTACCAGTTTGATCTCCACGTGTGCCACTGAGATGTGCCCTCCAAAACTAGATTGAAACAAATACTCGGGGTGGCCGGTTAGCTTGGTTAGTGCGCAGTGCTCATAACGCCAAGGTTGCTGGTTCAATATGAAGGTTTCAGCCATTATCTCTTTCTTTCTTTTTTTAAATCTTTTTTTAATCTTTACAGACTTTTTTTTTTAAATTGGGAGAGGGGAACAACATTGGGGAATCAGGGAAGGGGAACAGACAAATTGGTGTCCTCTTGTTCTTCAGTCTAGTTGCAGGGGACGTTGCTTCACTGGCCCATGTTGGTATTATTGTTCCGCTCTTCTAGGGTGAGGCAGATTGGTTGCCGGCCTCTGGATGGCCACTCACAGCAGCTATTGGCAGCTCACTCTGGCTGCCTGCCACTCACTGTAGCTTATAGCAGCCCACTGCAGCAGGGACTGCAGCTTCGCCATCGCCGGTGACTCACAGCAGCCCAGCTCCAGGCGGAGCTGTTGTTCACCATCTTAGCTGCAGAGGGCAGTGTCACTGGCCCTCATATGTGGGATCCGAACCAGGGCCCTGCTGCTCAGAACTGGTGTCCCAAACCAGCTCTTAACCAACTCACCAGTCGGCCGGCCCTCAGCCATTATTTCTTAAAATATTCTCTCTACTGCTTTCTCTTTGTCTGGGACTCCCACAATGCATATATTGGTCTTGTTAATCGTGTTCCAGAGGTCTCTTAGGCTTTGTTCACTTTTCTTCAATCTTTTCTTTCTGTTCCTCGGATTCAGTAACTTTCATTGTCCTATCTTCAAGTTTGGTGATTCTTCTGACTGCTCAAATCTGCCTTTGAATCCCTCTAGTGAATTATTCATTTCAATTATTGTATTTTCATCTCCAGAATTTCATTTTAGATTTTCTGTTTATTGATATTCCCATTTTGTTTATATGTCATTTTCCTACATCTTCCCTTAGTTCTTTGAGCATCTTTAAGACAGTTGTATTAAAGTCTGTCTAGTATATATTTGCCATCAGGTTTTTTCAGGGACAGTTTTTGTTGAGTTATTTTTCCTTTGAATGGACCATACTTCCATGCATCTTTTTGCCTTGTGCTTTTGAAAATTTTGTATTTTGGTTAAATAGTGGATATTTGAATGTGGTAACTCTGGAAATCATTCTCTCCCTTCCCCAGGGTTTTCTGTTTGTTGTTTATTGTTTTTTGTTTTGTTTTGTTTTTAAGTGGTGAAAAAGCTTATTAGAAGAGATAGTACACTCCAAAGAATTAGGAGTGGGCCGAGCACAAAAAAAGAAGTGGCTCAAGGCCTGTTTATGTTTTTTTTTTTTTTTTTTTTGAGGGCAGTGTCACTGGCCCTCATATGTGGGACCGAACCGGGGCCACTGGCTTCCCAAGCCAGCACTTAACCACCACGCCACTCAGCCGGCCTGTTTATTGTTTTTTTGATTGATGTAGGCTGTCTCTGTGCTGAGGGTTAGCCTGAGGTATTCTTTCCTGAGTCTTTCTCTGGGCATGAGCAGTCACATTCTAATTTTTTGCATATATGCAGTTGTTTTGAATCTCCTAGTCTTTAATGTCTGGCTCTTAAAAAGGGAAAAGAGAGAACTAGAGGGGGGAAGGAAAAAGGGTTCTGGCCCTTTAGCTTCCTTGGAAGTTACTTTAGTGGGAGAGGAAGGTGCTTGCAGCCATTGCTGACCACCTCTTTTCCTGCTTCTGTGATCAGAAGCAGCAATCAGTGATCAGAGCAGAGATCCCTAATATTTGGAGGACAAGGTCCTTTTCACTAATCCTGGCTCCCAGAAGCTGTTCCAAGAACACTATATAGTTGCCAGCCATATGGCTGAGGGTGGAGGATGAGTAGTTGTTTCTGAGCTAAGAGCTGAAATTGACCAAAATTATCTATAGTTTACCTTCCAAGTCTTTCCCTGGTAGTTGCGAGCCTTCAGTAGATTCCAGAGTTCCAAAATAGTTATATCAGATTCTGCTAACGCCTTTGTTGTCTGGGTGGGGAGAAAGATTTCTGGTGCTTTCTCTATGCTGTTTTCCCAGTATCTTCCCTAGGTGTTTGTGTACTTTGAAAATTATTTGATGTTATCAAATTGTTGCCTGTCTCCCTGCAACAAATTAAAAATTGTATGCATTTATATTCATATTAGCAGTTTATCAGAGTACACACTTCTTGTCCATACAAGCATTGGGTGTGTTTAATCTTTTTTTTTTTTTCTAATCTGGTATGCAGAAAAATCCTTTGTGTTTAATTTATTTTTATTTATTTGATTATTAATATGAATGAAATTTGTATTACTTTTGGGAATTGCTATTCATAACATGTTGACATAAATGCCTTAGATTTGTTCATAGTCCTCTATATTGTAAAAATATATGAAAGAAAAAATTTATTTGTAAGAATAGTGAGTCCAAGGTATTTATAAAAATTTATTGTTTTCTTGTTTAAAATGTTTTTTTCACACAGGTTTTGAGTGTTTTAATTTATGGCAGTCTTAATAATTCTTTTTGAATGGCGTATTTTAACTTTATGTCTAATTATTAATATTATAACTTTTCAAAATACTTTGTATTTGAACAGATGCTTTTATAGACACAATCTTACAACAGCTCATAGTCTTGGTTATGTTTTACAGCTGAAGAAACAGAGGCTTTGAGAGATTGAGAAACTTGCCCAAATAACTAGTGTACTTCTTTGATAATAATACAAAAGACAGGGAATCTGTTTGGGTCAAGTTTTGGCCCTGCAACTGATTTTTTAAAATCAGTTCTTAGGCCCGGCCGAGTGGCTCAGTTGGTTAAGAGCTCACTCAAGAGTGCAAGCTGAGCTCTGAGCAACAGCAGTTCTGAGCAACAGCAGTTCGATAACTGCCACTAAGCTGCCAAGAGGTAGCAGGAAGGCTCAGCTGAAAGAAAACAACAACAACAACAACAACAACAACAAAAAATAAAATAAAATCTGTTCTTGTGTCTATCTTATTAGCTGCAAAATCAAGATCATTCTTTTCCCTTTTTGTAATGGCAGGTAATATCTGAAAGCTATGTATCTTCTTAGGTAATAGTAATATTATTACTTTTTAAATATAGAAATGAATACAGAAGCTGAACAACGTCTTCTCCATCATGCCAGAAATGGCAATGCTGAAGAAGTAAGACAGATTTTAGAAACTATAGAAAGGAATGAAGTAATTGCTGACATTAATTGCAAAGGTAAGTTTTGAATGGATTTTTTTTACCTTTCTCTTGCAATACTTATGTATTTTCTCTTATGCACTACTCTTATCATTTATTTAGCCCTGATTTTTGTGATTTTGCTTGCAATAAATTTCCACTTCTTATCCTAAAAACAACCCCCATGGGAGTGGGTAAAATGCCTCTCTTAATTATCTCTAAGTCAGAAAAATTGAGATACAGTCTTAAAATTGTCAATGGATCCCAAACCTATGACCTAAAAGAGTGTCCCTGAGCCCATAAGATGCATGTTATGATATTTTTTTCTTCTTAAAGACATTGTAGTTGAACCAGCAGGTTTGAATGTTTACTGTATGCCCAGAGTCGTGTGAAGTAATGCTTTGGAGATTGTGTCAGTCAGAATCCTTTCCCTCAGTTGATTCTACATGATGCAGTATGTATCAGAATACAGAAGTGCAGGGTGTCATGGAACTTCATAGGAGAGGTATATAATTAGAACTTGAAGGATTAGTTTGTGGAGGAAATGATTCTAAGGTGATATATGAAGAATGTGTAGGACTTACCCACGTGGAAAATAGAGAAAAAAAAGGGTTCAACGCAAAAGAAACAGCATGTGCCAAGGTCCTGAGTTGAGAGAGAACCTAGATGGCAAAGGCCTGCAGGCAGAAGGGGGTGAGGATAAGGGTAGGTGGATAGGTAGCAGCCAAATCATAATGTGCCTTCTGCAACAAGGTTGCACATATATTATACTCAAGTGTGCAAAGAAATAGAATTTATTTTCTACAGTGGCTCTGATATTTCAACAAGCACCTCTTATTCTGGGAATATGGAGGACTAAACGTTAATCTTTGGGTACCTCAATCTCAGTAGCTTTTTTGATAAATGATTGGTCTTCCAAAGCCTCTTGCCTCTCGCCTTCCCCCATCTCCCCTAAGGTGACATTTAAATGTAAAGATGAACCTTGCTGTGTGTTTGTACAGCCTTTGGTTCCTCAGTGACACTTGTCTTCCTAGTTTTCCTTAAGTATTTGTAGCTGAAGTAAAACTCAGGGACAAAGTCAAACTCAGGGCTCTCAGTTTGTCATGTGATCTTGGTGGTACTCCTTGACCCGTCTCAGGAAATTCACCTTGGCTCTTGTTAGCTTTGTGTAACCCTGAGCCTCTGTCATGTCTTTCATCTGGCACATGGCCAACGTCTGCTGATTGAACTTATCCATACAGGAGTGTGGTGAGGGTGGCATGTGGGGATTCAGTGACACATGGGAGCTAAGAGCAGCTATGGTTAGCCAAAATTTGGCCTCTCGTCTGCCTGCATTCGAGTTTACTTTGCTCTGGCCATTTTGCAAGTGGGTGCTGGGATAGGTGGTCAGTTAGGGTATCTTTTCCTATTATAGCATCCCACCCCCATACACCTATTCTCAGTGTTACCTCAATTTATCTTACTCTCTGGGCTTACAATCAGGAGCCACATACCTCATCTTATGTCTTTTCCTCTCCCCAAATCCTCTATCCCAGATGAGTATTTTCTTCTGTGTCACGTTCTCCTATTCTAGAGCAACAAACCTCATGGCCTCACCCGCAGTGGGGAAGGAGTATTGTCTTTGCAGCAAGGAAGGAACTGTGATCTGAGTTGTCCAGAAAGTGTAGTCTGAGCTGGCTCTTGGTATTCTAAAGGAACTCTAAAATTACTCCCAAAGTGTTTGAGATCCAAAAGAATATCTATTACAGAAGCACTGAGTCAGGCAGAAACCCAAATAGTGTTCTAATTAGGAGGTGAAGGCAAGGGGTATTTATGAGAAAGGGAATTGGGGTCATTACATTAACAGAAGGAAGGAATTTCTGTAGGCACAGATAAGCTAACATAGTGACGCTAATTCTAAAGAGTATTTTAATTTTCAGTCTGGTATCTTAATAAACAATTGTTTGGAATATAGTGCTGCTTCAGGCCCAGTCCAAAGGTTGTTTTACCCAATTTTAACATTCCAAAAGTTTGAGGAGTAAGATGTTTAAGGCAGTTCCTCTGAGATGGAAAGTCTGGCTCCATTTAAAGTGGTTCTGTGTATGTTATAGTTTACATTTCCCCCTTTTGATCAAGATCTTTCCTTGAAAGCATCACAGATCAATCATTGGAAAGCAACACTGATCAATTATTTTTTAATTTTTTAATTTATATTTTTTTTGAGGGCAGTGTCACTGGCCCTCATATGTGGGACCCGAACCGGGGCCGCTGGCTTCCCAAGCCAGCGCTTAACCACTGCACCACTCGCCGGCCCGAACACTGATCAATTATTAAAAGCATCGTTGGTCCTTTGCTGCTGGGAAAGCACTTTCCCAGTATATCATATATCATGTCCCATGGAGGAAGGAAAGTGGGTGTGAGTTTTTTTGTTTGTTTATTTTTTGTTTTTTTGGCTTTAAGGAGCTTAAGGACACATTTGAGCAGTAAACACCAAGAGCAGCAAGAACAGAGTAAGGCCATACCGTCATGCTCCTTTAAAGGCAAACATCTTCTATAGTTTCTTGAAGTTTCTCATATGAAGTCTCTTAGTTCCTAATGGTCATCTCACCGTGGGTTGAGATGTTTGATTGTTTTGTCTCCTTTCATTGGATAGCTGAGAGATGTCTTTGTAACATTGTGCTATGTAAAACAAAGTTTTGTAACAGGAAAAATTATTTCTATAATAACAAACAAACCATTAAACCCAATTTGAAGAATAAATCTGAACCAGGAGGCAATACCTGAAGGCAGCCAGCTGAAGATACCAAAGAACCATGAGGTGTTAGTAGGCACTGTATTTAATCATTTGGTTTATGCCTAGATTTTTAAAATCTAATTCCATCTCTGCTCCATCAGAGATATAAGATGTATTAATAGATCAAACCCTACCTTGTTCAGCTAGGGTATGGTTAAGAGCAATTCTGTTATCTGACACAACTCGTGCAAGGGAATTTAAACATTTTTCCTGGTTGGTTATGGCTTTGGTGGTAGCTCCCGCAATTTCCCCTAAGGTTTTTTGATAAGTTTCTAATTATGTATTCATTCATTGCAACACCTGCCCAAGGAAAAGGGTATTCTTCCAGAACTGACACCTTCGCTGGGGTTGGCATCGCCAGGCATTGAACACCCTGGACTATGTTGCAACCATTTGCATGTTTTGACCTATGAAGTAGGCTTAAAGATGATATCCAATGCTGAGTTATCTTTGAAGGCAGAAATTAAGGGAAAAAAGGAAACAATAACTATTACAGTGAGTTGTTGGCCTCTTATTTGTATGAATGAATTAATGCAAGGAAAAAAGGAAAAATGAAGGTGCAGAACATACACGCCTAGCTCATCTAGCTGTTCGCAACAGATGCCATCTACCCCATTTTCCAGTAATTTTTAATTTCAAATTTTCTATTGCTCTACACTGATCACTTAAACGTACCTGATATGGTCCTTTCCTTCTTGGTTGTAAAGAGTCCTTTTGATGGTGTCTTTTCCAGTACATATAGTCTCCTGGTTCTAACTTGTGATGTTTAATTGTGTCATCTCCTTTCATTGGACATCAAAAGCAGAGAAATCTAAATGCATAGGTCTCCCTGCTAAGGCTGCTGGGAACCCTGTAAGCATTGTGTACCCGGCTGATTTTCCCAGGAGGCTTCCATAAGTCAATCTTTTTTCCTTAAAGCTGTTTTAATGTCTGCTCAGATGGCCAAGTGTTTTTTGGGATCATTTTAGAGCTGTTTTTTGAAGCTTCTGCGTATCAGTCAAGAATGTATTACACTGACCCTAAGATGCTGGAATCCTTTCTTTTAAAGGAGAAATGGCCTTGAGGTGGACTTAAAATAAGGGCTTTCCTGAATGGCCATTAGAGTTTAAAATTATTTTGGCTAAGTTTGTCCATTTTATTAAAAAGGCACAAGAGGGGCCAGCCGAGTGGCATATTGTTTAAGAGTTGGCTTGGGACGCCAGCCTTAAGCAGCAGGGCCCGGATTGGGATTCCACTCGAGGGCCAGTGATGCTGCGCCCTCTACAGCTAAGAGGGTGAACAACAGCTCCACCTGGAGCTGGGCTGTAGTGAGTAGCCAGCTATGGCGGAGGCTGCAATGGGCTGCCGTAAAGATTTTATTGGGGAATTGGGGGAGGGGAACAGCGTTGGGGAATCGGGGAAGGGGAACAGACGAGTTGCTGTCCTTTTTTTGTTCTTCAGTCTAGTTGTGGAGAACGTCACTTCACTGGCCCATGTTGGTTTTGTGATCATTGCGCTCTTCCTGGGTGAGGCAGATCGGTCGCCAGCCACTGAACGAACGGCTGCTCACTGCGGCCATCTGAGTAGGTGCTTTAAAATTTCTTATTCTTTGTCCTGCCTGAAACCTGGCAAGATACTTCAAAGAATTTAATGACTCGGATCAGAAATTTGACAGAATTAAAAGTCTGATAAGATTTTTTAAAGACTTCTCAGCAAGTCCCCAGGCCATCTTATGGATGATCAGGAATGTAAACACAACCTACTGCTGACCTCACTGATCCACCCCAGCCACCCTAAAAATTGTCAAGGACAAATACAAATCTAACATCTTCTCTAAAAATAAAAGCCTTAGCTATCTAAATGAAAAACCTTAACTCACTCCAACTGTTGTAAACTAGTAGATTTTTGCCTTATTGTAACTGTCTCCTGGCTTAAACTTTAAAAAAGAAAGTATCAGGTTTCTGGGTGCATCTGTCTATATATGTATATGTATATCTATCTCCAGAAGATACTAATAAAATTAGTTTGTAAAAAGCTGTTTAATTAACTTAAAGGAATTAAGCACTTACATAACTCATCCAAATGAGTTTTTTCAGTTTCAGAAAAATTATTGGTATTAAAGCTAATTTAACTTTGTTGGTTTAATTAAAACAGACATGTCTTTTTCTTTTTTTTCTTTTTGAAAAGGCACAAGAGGAGGAACCAAAACTTTATACATATACTAGCTAGAGTTCTCAAAGAAGAAACTTTTAGAGGGTGAAGTTCTCTTGTTAAAGACAAATTCCCGGGTTTACAGTAAGATGGCAGAATAGTCGGACGCTGTGCCAACTGCATCCCGGGATCACACCAAAATTACAACTAATTTATACAACATTTAACTTTGGAAGTCCTCTGAACACTAGATGAACAGAACCTCTAAACAAAAGACCTAAAGAGAGGCCGCGTCAGGTCTGGTAGGAGGGCACAGATGAAGGAGGGCGAACCCCGTGAGAGACGCCCCTGAGGTGGTGAGGCTTTTCTTCCGGGGGACAGACCCTCCGGCCCCACACCGAATTCACTAGCCCACAGTTGCTTTGCCAGGAAGAAGAGTTCCATGATAGCTGGCAGTAGAAATTACTGAGGGGTCTCTTTACCTGGCTTGGTGAGGAGGAGGGCGGCTGGAGAACCAGTGGGGACGGCGCACAGGCTTGCTCGCCAGTGAGCACTCACCTGGTTCCTGGTGGAGGGAGTAGCTGTGTGAGCTGGGCCCAGGAGCCTGTGGGGAAGGACTGAACTGAGCACCTTTGGTGCAGAAGCAGAAGCTGGAGTGTTTGGGACCATTGTTCCCCTGGTGTGGAGCTTCCACATGAGTAGTGTACAGGAGGGCACCATTTTGTCAGGGTTGGGCCCTCCCACAGAGGGTCAGATCCAGGATCCCCTTGGTCTGTTGAAATTGGCTCAAGAGTGCGTGTGTGCGTCTGCGCGCATGTGGCCTTGGATTCCCACCCTCGGCCCTGCTTGTGCTGCATTGCCAGGGAAACGGCAGGCAGGTACCCTCCGGCTCCAACAGGCTGCTCACTGAGACCCAGGAGTGCGCGACCCATCTTGGATCCCAAGCCTCCGCCCTGCTTATGCTGCATAGCTAGGGAAACGTAGGAGGGGTGTGTTCCAGCTCCATCAGTCTGTTCACTGAGACTCAGGAGTGCGCGAGCCACCTTGGGTTCCCGCTCTCTGCACTGTTTGTGCAGAGTTCCCAGACTGGGGATTGGCTTTGGGCTGCTTAGCCTGATGTGTGAGCAACTAATTCGGACAGGCTGAGACGGAGAGTTTTCCTGAGAGTGTTGGGTCTGGAGCTCTGCGCCTGCATGATCTGGTCGGGGCTTTCCTGGCAAGTTTGTGTGGGCTGGTTGCTGGTGTAGAGTGCATGCTGCTCGGACTTGGTGGGGGCCATTGACCATATCCAGTGGTGCCTTGGGGGCCTGCCCCACCCACCTAGAGCTGGTTGCAGGAAGCACCCTGATCCCCTGGTGCCTGGCCCACACCTTCCCAGGCCACAGAGGGCTTTTTGCAGCAGCAGACAACCCGCAACAACTTGTGAAGATTTTTTTGTAGTGAGCACAGTTCCAGAGCACACAGCAATTAACTGCAGGAAGCTCACTGCTAGCCTGAGAGGGAGGCCGGCACATAACACGTTAAGC
This sequence comes from Aselliscus stoliczkanus, assembly GCA_033961575.1. Classification (NCBI taxonomy): domain Eukaryota; kingdom Metazoa; phylum Chordata; class Mammalia; order Chiroptera; family Hipposideridae; genus Aselliscus; species Aselliscus stoliczkanus. The sequence goes on along the minus strand of CM066738.1, from coordinate 72,334,937 downwards.
CCTTTGCCCCAACAGCTAGTGCTGTCACCCAGACATGCTATTGCTGAGCAAGTGGTGTGTAGACTAAGGAGGACAGAGAGGCCCCCAACCTCTTTTTCTTTTTTTTTCTCTTTTTTCTAGGTGATCTATCTAATACATCAAAGCATTCACAGAATGACAGCCAGAATGAAGAAAAAAAGAAACATGTCCCAAGTAAAAGATCAGAAGAAACCTCTAGAAATGGAACTGAATGAAACAGAGGTATCCAAACTTTCAGAGACAGAGTTTAGAACACTGATGATAAGAATGTTCAAGGAACTTAGCGAGGACATAAAGAAGGATAGGGAAACCATAAAAAACAACCAATTAGAACTGAAGAATACAACAACTGAGATGAAGAACACACTCGAAGGATTCACCAGTAGAATAGATAAAGCAGAGGATCGGATCAGCGAATTAGGACACAAGATAGCAGAGATCACCCAGCTGGAACAACAAAAAGAAAAAAGAATAAAAAAGAATGAAAATAGTTTAAGAGACCTCTGGGACAACATGATATGAAACAATAACGCATTGTAGGAATATCAGAATGAGAAGAGAAGAAGCAAGGGATTGAGAATGTATTTGAAGAAATAATGACTAAAAACTTCCCTACTCTGGTGAAGGAAATCAACATACAAGCCCAGGATGTACAGAGAGTTCCAAATAAGCTGAACTGAAATAGGCCCACACCAAGACACATCATAGTTAAAATGGCAAAGCTTAAAGACAGAGACAAAATCCTAAAAGCAGCAAGAGAAAGACAGCAGGTTACATAGAAAGGAACTCCTATAAGACTAACAGCTGACTTGTCTACAGAAACTTTGCAGGCCAGAAGGGAGTGGCAGGAAATATACAAAGTGACGCAAAATAAAGGTCTGCAACCGAGATTGTTCTACCCAGCATGGCTATCACTTAAAATTGAAGGAGAGATAAAGAGCTGCTCAGAAAAGAATAAGCTTAAGGAGTTCATTACCACCAAGCCAGCATTGCAGGAAATGTTAAAAGGGCTTTTTTAAATAGAAGAAAGGGGAAAACAAGCTAACCCAGGAATACAAGAAATACAAATAACAAAATGGCAATAAATATGCACCTATTAATAATCACTTTAAATGTGAATGGGCTAAATGCTCCAATCAAAAGACACAGAGTGGCTGACTGGATGAGAAAACAGGACCCATGCATATGCTGTCTACAAGAGACTCATCTCAGATCAAAAGACACACACAGACTGAAAGTAAAGGGATGGAATAAGATATTTCATGCAAATGGAAATGAGAAGAAAGCTGGAGTAGCAATACGTATATTGGACAAAACAGACTTTGAAATGAAGACTACAATAATAGACAAAGAAGGGCACTACATTAATAATAAAGGGATCAATTTAACAAGAGGACACAATCCTAGTAAACATCTATGCACCCAACATATGAGCTCCTAAATATATGAAATAGATTGTGACAGACATAAAGACAGAGAACAACAGTAACACTATCATAGTAGGGGACTTCAACACCCTGTTGTCACCAATGGACAGACTTTCCAGACAGAAAATCAATACAGACATAGTGGCCTTAAATGACACTTTAGACCAGCTGGATTTAATCGATATTTTTAGAGCTTTTCACCACAAAGCTACAGAATATACATTCTTCTCAAGTGCACATGGAACATTATCCAAGATAGACCACATGTTAGGCCATAAAACAAGTCTCAACAAATTTAAGAAGATTGAAATCATATCAGGTGTCTTCTCTGACCACAATCTATAAAACTAGAAATCAATTACAAGAAGAATTCTGGAAAACTCACAAATACATGGAGGCCGAATAACATGCTACTGAATAGTGAGTGGGTCAAAAATGAGATCAAGTTGGAAATCAAAAGATACCTCAAGACAAACGAAAATGAAAACACCATGACCCAAAATCTCTGGGATGCAGCAAAAGCAGTCCTAAGGGGGAAGTTCATAGCAGTGCAGGCCTACCTAAAGAAGGAAGAAATATCTCAAATGAACAGACTCTCTTTACACCTATGGGAACTCAAAAAAAAAAAAAAAACACAAAACAGCAAAACAAGCCTAAAGGGAGTATAAGGAAGGAAATAATAAAGACCAGAGCAGAAATAAATGAAATAGAGAACAAAAAAAAACTACGAAAGACCAATGAAACCAAGAGTTGGTTTTTTGAAAAGATAAATGAAATCTACACATCCTTAGCCAGACTCACCAAGAAAAAGAGAGAGTGGACCCAAATTAACAAAATCAGAAATGAAATAGGAGAAGTGATAACAGATACCATAGAAATACAGAACATTTTAAGAAAACACTACGAGCAACTATATGCCAACAAATTCGACAATCTGGGAGAAATGGATAAATTTCTAGAAGCATACAACCTACCAAGTCTGAACCAAAGAGGTACAGAAACTCTGAACAGACTGATTATTACCAAAGAAACTGAATCAGTAATCAACAATCTTCCAACAAACAAAAGTCCTGGACCAGATAGATGGCTTCACAGGTGAATTTTACAGAACATTCAAAAAAGAATTAATACCCTGTCTCCTCAAACTATTCCAAAAAATACAGAAGGAGGGAAGGCTCCAAACTCTTTCTATGAAGCTACTATCACCCTGATTCCTAAGTCAGACAAATATATTACAAAAAATGAAAACTACAGGCTGATATCCCTAACGAACATAGATGCAAAAATTCTCAACAGAATACTAGCAAACTGAATCTAGTGTCACATTATAAAGATCATACACCACAATCAAGTGGTATTCATTCCTGGTATGCAAGATTGGTTCAATATCCACAAATCAATTAACATAATACATCACATTAACAAAAAGAAAAAGAAAAATCATATGGTCATATCAATAGATGCAGAAAAAGCTTTTGAGAAAATCCAGTAGCCATTTATGAATAAAGCTCTTAGCAAAGTGGGAATAGTGGGATCGTATCTCAAAATAATAAAGGCCATATATGATAAGCCCACAGCAAACATCGTACTCAATGGTGAAAGACTAAAAGCTTTCTCCTTAAGATCAGGAACAAGACAAGGCTGTCCACTTTCACCACTTCTATTTAACATCATTCTGGAAGTTCTAGCCACAGCAATCAGACAAGAAAATGAAATAAAAGGCATTCAAATTGTAAAGGAGGAAGTAAAATTGTCATTATATGCAGATGACATGATACTATATATAGAGAACCCCAAAAGACTCCAGCAAAAAACTGCTAGAACTGCTAAATGAATTTGGTAAGATAGCAGGATATAAAATTCATATTCAGAAATCAGTTGTATTTGTATACACCAATAATAAACTATCAGAAGAGGAAATCAGAAAATGAATACCTTTTACAATTGCTTCAAAAACAATAAAATATCTAGGAATAAATTTAACTAAAGAAGTAAAAGACCTGTGCTCAGAAAATTATGAGACACTGAAGAGAGAAATCAAAGAAGATACAAATAAATGGAAATACATACCATGCTCATGGATAGGAAGAATTAATATAGTTAAAATGTCAATACTTCCTAAGGCAATATATAGATTCAATGCAATTCCAATCAAACTACCAAGGACATTATTCTCAGAAATAGAACAGATAACCCTAAAATTTATATGGAATCACAAAAGACCCCAAATAGCCACGGCAATCTTGAGAAATAAGAACAAAGTGGGAGGCATCATGCTACCTGACATCAAAACATACTACAAGGCTGCAGTAATCAAAACAGTATGGTACTGGCATAAAAACAGACACATGGAACAAAGTGGAGAACCTAGGAATAAACCCATTCATATACAGTCATTTAATTTATGACAGTGGAAGCAAGATTTTGCATTAGAATAAAGATAGTCTATTTAATAAATTGTACTGGGAAAACTGGACTGACACGTTCAAAAAAATGAAAATGGACCACCTACTTACACTATATATGAGAACAAACTCAAAATGGATTATAGACTTAAATATAAGACCTGAAACCATAAAACTCCTAGAAGATAACATAGGGAGTAAATTTGCAGACATTACTCTGAGTAATAATTTTACTGATATTTCCCCTCATGCTATGGAAGTAAAAGAAAAAATGAACATATGGGATTACACAAACTTAATAAACTTTTTCACAGTAAAGGAAATCATTAATAAAACAAAAAGGCAGCCTACTGAATGGGAGAAGATATTTGCCAATGCTATATATGATAAGGGGTTAATATCCAAAATTTATAAAACACTCATGAAACTCAACACCAAAAATACCAACAACCCAATTAAAACATGGGTAGAGGGGGCTGGCCAAATGGCGCGGTTGTTGAGCGCTGGCTTGGGAAGCCAGTAGCCCCGGTTCGGGTCCCACATATGGGAGCCAGTGACACTGCCCTCAAAAAAAAACAAAAAAACAAAACAAAGAATGGGTAAAGGATATGAAGAGGCATTTCTCTGAAGAAGACATACACATGGGCAACAGGCGTATTAAAAAACGTTCAACCTCACTAATCATCAGAGAAATGCAAATAAAACTGACAATGAGATACCACCTCACTCTGGTCAGAATGGCTATCATCAACAAATCAACAAACAACAAGTGGTGGTGAGATTGTGGAAAAAAGGGAACCCTGGTGCACTTTTGGTGGGACTGCAGATTGGTTCAGCCATTATGGAAATCAGTATGGGGGTATCTCAAAAAACTGGAAATGAAACTACCGTATGACCCAGCAGTTCCACTCTTGGGTATCTATCCAGAAGAATCCAAGACATTAATTCAAACAAATATGTGCACCCCTGTGTTTAGTGCAGCGCTGTTTATAATAGCCAAGACTTGGAAACAACCGTAATGCCCATCGGTAGACGACTGGATTAAGAAACTGTAGTACATTTATACAGTGGAGTATTACTCTGCTATAAAGAAGAATGAAATCATACCATTTGCAACAATATGGATGGACCTAGAGACTATTATGTTAAGTGAAATAAGTCAGCTGGAGAAAGACAAATACATATGATCTCACTTATATGTGGAATCTGAAAAACTGAACTAGCAAAGTAAACATAAACAGACTCATAGATATGGAGGAAAAACTGATGGTTGCTAGTTGGGAGGGGGGTGGGGATGAGGGAGAAGGGGAAGGGATTAGACAGCATAAATAGGTAACTACAATATTGCCACAGGGATATGAAACACAGTTTGGAGAATATAATAATGTTGTAAATCTTTTGTGGGGTCACATGTCTTGTTAGGGAGACCAGTTCATGGATGGAGTAGAGACTTGATCACTGCACTGTATTCCTGAAGCTGATATTGTAGTATAATATTGTATGCCAACTGTAATTGAATATATAGTCACAGGGTGTGGAGTATACTGTGGAAGGGTGTCAAAGGAATTGTAATAGATATGTATGATATCGGCAGGGAGAGTGGGGTGGCGAACTGGGGGAAGGGGTTGTTACTTTGCCGGGTAAAAAGTATAACTATTGCACCGTGTTGTACACCTGAAACTAATTAAAAAATGTGTATTTCACAATAAAAGAATTGAAAACAAGAACAACAAAAATAGACAAATTCCCCTGAGATCTGTCATGTTTGGACAAAAGACAAAAGAGATATTATCCTAAAGCCCCAGGTGGTGTGACTGCCAAATGCACTGACACTTGTACGTTTGAATGGTGTGGAACAAAAAACCATTCTCAAGATGAAAGAAAAACTCCATTTTTTATTTTATTTCATGCACATTAATTGCTGTAGTTAAGGCTTGAGTCTTAGAGCCAGACTAAGACCTAAGAGGGTTGTGCAATCTAACCCATTCCATGACCAATTTATCCTATTACAGGAACCTTCTTTTTTTAAGATGGTAAGTGTCTTGATGACTTTTGATTGCTTGACCCGTGCCCACTGATTTGTGGCTTTGACTTTCAAGATTCCCTTCACAATAGCTTTTACCTCATATTTGTCTGATCCACAGTAAAGTTTATTTAAATAAAATTCGGTCTGGCGATATCCACAAACTCCTCAGTTTGCAGGGGCTGGCCCACAGAACAGGTTTATAGTATTTAGGGGTATGCCTTTGTCCTCCCCTAGGAAATTTCTTTCTTGTGGCAGCAATACAACAGACAGTGATAAAGAAAGGAAAAAATATTCCAGAGGTTTGAGGAGTAAGACTTGCAAGGCATTTCCTCTGGGAAGGCACCTCTGACTCCATTTTAAAGTGGCTCTGTTTATATGACTTATTACACAATCAACATGGAAATGTTTTTGGTGGGAAGAAATCCACTAATATCAAGTCAAAAGCCAGAGAAGGAAGCGCTCATATGCAGTTAAAGGTTAAGGTCAAGATTTCTGGGCTAGGGGCACAAAGGAGGATGTAATCAGTGTTGCTTCTAAGCTGTTAACCGTGTTGTTATAGGTGTGTGTTCATGGTTCTGTCTGTTGCTAATGGTGAGACATTCTTTTTTTTTTTTTTTTTTTTAATTTTTTAGATTTTTTATTGGTGCGTTGGGGAGGGGAACAGCTTTGGGGAATTGGGGAAGGGGAACAGAGAAGTTGCTGTCCTTTTGTTCTTCAGTCAATTGTGGAGGATGTTGCTTCACTGGCCCATGTTCGTATTATCATTGCGCTCTTCCCAGGTGAGGCAGATCGGTCACCGGCCTCTGGAAAGCTGCTCATGGTGGCTCTTGGCAGCTCACTGCAGCTCTTGGCAGCTCATGCCGGCTGCCGGCCAATCACTGTAGCTTATGGCAGCCCACTGCAGCAGGGGCTGCAGCCTACATCATGGTTGGCAACTCATGGCAGCCCAGCTCCAGGTCAAGCTGTTGTTCACCATCTTAACTGTAGAGGGCAGTGTCACTGGCCCTCATATATGGGATCCAAACCAGGGCCCTGCTGCTTAAAGCTGGTGTCCCAAGCCAGCTCTTAACCAGTGCACCACTTGGCCGGCCCGGTGAGCCATTCTTGCAAATAAAAAGTAAATATTAATATGTTTACATGCATAGTTTACTTTATAGAACTTACAAGTGATGTTCCAAGACATTTTTGGAAACAAAATAAGAACTTATATTGGCACTGTTAACACAACATCTTGTATAGTGCTGTCCTGTCACTCTGCTGTAAAGTCTGAATGTGAAATTACTTAACTATTACTCATAACATCTGCTGGTGTTCCCCTGTGTTTTAATGTTCTATATTTAGGGTATAGTTCTTTGTAAATATTCCTAAACTTGGTATTTCTTATTCATTGAACAAAATATTTTGGATATCCTTGCTAAATAATAGAGTATAAAGAATGTTTGGAGCATTTTAAGAATAAGTTAGGATTTTGGAAATTTTGATTTCTTCATCCACGATCGCATTTGGAAACACTAGATGTGAGGAGACCAGTTAACAAGCTGTCATAGTAACTTAGAGGAGACCATTATGGGTTATAGGGGAGTAGAAGCAATGGGAATGGCAAAAGGTAGATATAGTTAACATGTAGGTGATAGAATCAATAGGACTAATTGAGTATAGGGGTAAAAAGGAGAAAGCCAGCAAGAGTGATGCTTATTTCTGAGTTGAGAAATGAACTGAATGATGGGGCAATTTGTTGTGAAAACAAATGTGGAGGGGAAACAGGTAGTTTTTGTGTGTGCCGATGTATATATAAGATGACAGGTGAGTTAAGCTTTGTACTTTTTGAGCATGAAGTATTCTTGTATTATTCAAATGGAGGTGTCTAGTAGAGTGTTGGGAATACAGATTTTGAAGTCAATAACATGTAAGCAAAGCAGTGGGAAAGTGCCAGGAGATGTCGTTATCGGAGATACCAATAATAATGGACTAACCAGAAAGCTTCCAAAAGACTCTGGGAAGAAGTGCCAGAGTGGTGAGAGAAATTCCACAGATTGCATGGCTGCAGGAGCCAGGGATGCACACAGCTGTGATATCTGGTGCTGCACAGTGACACGATACGGTGACAGTGGAAAAGTGCCCCCAGGATTTGGTGACAGAATATTTATTGATAAAAATTGAGGACAGTTTTAATGATGTGATGGGAGGTTATTTGGTGTGGGGCCAACCACGGGGGGGCTGGTAAATGGCAGCAGAGAAGGCGTTTGAGGGAGCTACAGCTATGGCTTAGTGGCAGAAGTCTCAAAAAGGAGGGGTTGTAATGTGAATGAAGTCATTGTCCAAAGATAGCACTGGGTTTTGATGCAGAGGTTCACATGGCTTCTTTTTTTTTTTCTTTTTAGTTTCAGGTGTACAACACAATGCAATAGTTATACGCTTTACCCCCCAAAGTAACAACCCCCCCCCAGTTAGCCACCCCACTCCCCCCCCCACATCATACATATCTATCACAACTCCCCTGACTCCCCTCCACAGTATACTCCACATCCCGTGACCATCCACATATTCAGTTACAGTTGGCATACAATACTATACAACATCAGCTTCAGGTGTACAGTGCAGTGATCAAGCCTCTACTCCATCCATGAAGTGGTCTCCCTAACAAGACATGTGACTATCTGACACGCCACAAAAATTTTACAACATTATTATATTCCCTGAACTGTGTTTCATATCCCTGTGGCAATATTGTAGTTGTCTATTTATGCTAATCCCTTCCCCTTCCCCCCATCCCCACCCCGCTCCCAACTAGCAACCCTCAGTTTTTCCTCTACATCTACGAATCTGTTTACTTTGATCGTTCACTCAGCTCTTCAGACTCCACACACAAGTGAGATCACAAGGTACCTGTCCTTGTCCGACTGACTTATTTCACAAAACATAATAGTCTCTTCACAACATTATCAATTACATTCCCAGAACTGCCCCCATATCCCTGAAGCAACATTGTAGTCCCACCTACACTGTCCAAAACCTTCCCCCTATCTCTCTTCCCCACCCCCTCCCAGCTAGCAACCATCAGTTTTTCCTTTATATCTGCTTGATATGACTTCAATCTTCTTAAATTTACTGAGACTTGTTTTGTGGCCTAACATGGTCTATGTTGGAAAATGTCCAATGTGTACGTGAGAAGAATGTATATTCTGCTTTTTCAGGGTGAAATGCTCTAAAAATATCAACGACGTCCAGCTGGTCTAAAGTATCATTTAAGGCCCCTCTTTCTGTGTTGATTTTCTGTCTAAAGGGTCTGTCCATTGGTGTTAATGGTGTTGAAGTCCCCTACTATGATAGTGTTACTGTTGATTTCTATCTTTATGTCTGTCAAAATCTGTTATATGTAATTAGGAGTTCCTATGTTGGGTGCATAGATGTTTATTAGGGTTATAGTGCCCTCTTTGTCTTTTATTGTGGTCACTTTAAAGTCTGTTTTGTCCAAAATAAGTATTGGTACTCCAGCTTTTTTTTTCTCATTGCCATTTGCATGAAATATCTTATTCCATCTGTAAACAGCATATACATGGGTCCTATTTTCTTATCCACTCAGCCACTCTGTCTTTTGATTGGAGCATTTAGCTAGCCCATTCACATTTAAAATGATTATTGATAGGTGCATATGTATTGCCATTTTGTTATTTGTATTCCTGGTCTCCCTGGGTTAGCTTGTTTACCCCTTTCTTTTGTTTAAAAAATCCCTTTTAACATTTCTTGCAATGCTGGCTTGGTGGCAATGAATTCCTTAAGCTTATTCTTTTCTGAGAAGCTCTTTATTTCCGCTTCAATTTTAAGTGATAGCCGTGCTGGGTAGAGCAATCTTGGTTGTAGGCCTTTATTTTATGTCACTTTGAATATCTCCTGCCACTCCCTTCTGGCCTGCAGAGTTTCTGTAGACAAGTCAGCTGTTAGTCTAACAGGAGTTCCTTTGTATGTAACCTGCTGAGCCCTTGCAGCCTCTAGGATTCTGTCTCTGTCTTTAACCTTTGCCATTTTAACTATGATGTGTCTTGGTGTGGACCTGTTTGGGTTCAGCTTGTTTGGAACCCTCTGCACTTCCTGGGCATGTATGTTGATTTCCTTCACCAGGGTAGGGAAGTTTTCAGTCATTATTTTTTCAAATACATTTTTGACCCCTTCTTCTCTTCTCCTTCTGGTATTCCTATGATTTGAAGGTGGTCGCGTTTCACCTTGTCCCATTGGGCTCTTAAACTATTTTCATTGTTTTTTATTCTTTGGTCTTTTTGCTGTGCCAACTGGGTGAGTTCTGCTATTTTATCTTCCAAATCGCTGATCCGCTCCTCTGCTTCATCTACTCTACTGGTGATTCCTTCGAGTGTGTTCTTCATTTCAGTTATTGTATTCCTTAGTTCTAACAGGTTGTTTTTTATGGTTTCCCTATCCTTCTTTATGTCCTCGCTAAGTTCCTTAAACATTCTTATCATCAGTGTTCTAAACTCTGTCTCTGAAAGGTTGGATCCCTCTGTTCCATTTGGTTCCATTTCTAGAGGTTTCTTCTGATCTTTTATTTGTGACAGGTTGTTTGTCTCCCCATTCTGGCTGTCACTCTGGGATTGCTTTGATGTATTTAGATAGATCACCAGGAGAGCCCTGGCTAGGTCACGCAGGCACATAGCTCACGGCCCAACACTCGCAGGAAAACTCCCAGTCTCAGACTGTCCCATCAGCCGCTCGCCGCAGATCAGGCCTAGCACCCCGACAACCAGTCACCAGCCTGGCAACTCTGCAAGCACAGTGTGGAGAGTGGGGACCCGAGGAGGCTTGCGCACTCCCGCGTCTCAGTGAGCAGCCTGTTGGAGCCGGAGCATGCCCACCAGGCGTTTCCCTGGCAACGCAGTGTAAGCCGGGTGGAGGGTGGGGATCCAAGGCCGCATACGCGTGCACGCACGCACACACGCACTTCTGCGCCTATTCCACCAGACCAATGAGGTCTCGGACCTGATCCTCCGTGGGAGGGTCCAAGCCCAACAAAATGGCGCCCTCCCTACACCACTCGCATGCAGGCTCCACACCACGGGAACAACAGTCCAAAAACCTCCAGCCTTTGCACCAAAGGTGCTCAGTTCAGTCCGTCCTCGCAGGCTCCTGGGTCCGGCTCACACAGCCACTCCCTCCACCAGGAACCAGGTGAGTGCTCACCGGCGAGCAAGCCCGGGCACCTGCCCCACTGATTCTTCAGCCGCTCTTAGCCTCACCGAACTGCGCAAAGAGAGTCCTCACTAATTTACTGCCGGCTATCTTAGAACTCCTCTTCCCGGCAAAGCAACTCTGGACTGGTGAGTTTGGTGTGCGGCCAGAGGGTCTCTCCCCCAACCAGAGAAGCTTCCCACAGCTGGGGCTTCTCTCACGGGGCTCACCCTCTCTTGTCTCCGCCCGTCCTAACAGACCCGAAGTGGCCGCCTCTTTAAGTTCTTTGTTTAGTGGTTCTGTTCATCTAGTGTTCCGGGGACCTCCGGGGTTGAATGCTGTATAATTTGCTTGTAATTTTGGTGTGATCCTGGGAGGTAGTTAGCACAGCGTCTGTCTATTGTGCCATTTTACCAGAAGTCCCTCACATGGCTTCTTTTTCGTGATGACCAGTGGGTGTGCACATGAGGGGAGGCTCCACCTGAGGGGTAAGGAGAATCACTGTCAGAGAAGCTAGGTTTCAGTTAAGAACAGAAGATAAAAGAAATGTTCCATTAAATAGACTGAGGCTCTAGGATTTAGTGCCTGTGGTTCCAGAGGGCACGTATTTGAGAGAAAACGTGTGAATTTGGGTAAATGGCAAACAATCATAGGGATGTTGTTGGTGGCGGCAGCCCCTCAGGGAGTTGTTAGAGGCCTGTTCTGGTTACACTGAGGTTGGTGGCTGAGGTTTCTGTTGGTTCAAACCCTGAAATCCAGGCACTGCGCGCAACCCTTAGACCTCCAGCTCCTCCCGAGGAGAAGAGTGTCCCCTGGGCAGGCAGCAGTGGGCTCCTGGGGCTTTGATAGACCCTCCAGGATGGTGGGCTTTGAGGTTTTGATAGGCTGTATTCTCTCAAGCCTGATGTGGAATTTTGGTAAGCTTTCAGAGTGATCTCAACTCTAAGCTATAGTGTCCCTCTACTCTCCCACCACTTTTCCCCCTAAATTAAATTATATAGTTTCTGCTTTTGCAACACTCATTGTTTTATGCCTTACCTCAGTTCTGCTAGGATCTCACATTTCATTGCTTTAAATTAAATTTTGGTTCTTGTTACCTAGTTGGCCTTGCTGCACTCTGGTAACCCAATATCCTCATTACCTGAGATTTTTATCTGAAGTCAAGACTCCATTTTCAGTCACTACCTGCAGCCCTAACAGCTTTCAGAATTCTGCAGGAAAGATTTTTTTAAATCAATTCCTCATTCCCATCCACCCTTCTAACATGGTACAGGTTTTCAAAGAGAGAGGTGCTTTTCTTGAAATACTGTGACAAGAGAACCACAGCTTTGCTAAATGAGGTCAAGATGGTTAGAAACTCAGAACTTTAGAGCCAACAGGCTACTAGAGATCATCTATTGGGTTGTCGGAAAAGTCATGACGTAGTTTTTCTATGTTTTTCGTTGCAAAAATGCGTCATGACTTTTCTAACAACCCAGTAGTTTGAATGTAACCCCTCATGTCTCCTTCCACCCTTTCAGGAATGAGGACATTGACTTAGGAAAATGGCATCTAGAATCTGGGTCTTCTAAGTTCTAATTACACTCCTTATACTTCCAACTCTGTCATGTCCCTTGCCTCTCACTCGTCATTTTTGCAGTCTGAAAGGGAGCCATTGGCCAGTGTACTGAAGTAGCCTTTTAGGAAGAATTTAATTTTATTGTAAAATTACCTAAATAATATCTAAAAATATATTTTTTCCTTTTTTAGGAAGAAGTAAGTCTAATTTGGGCTGGACACCTCTTCATCTGGCATGCTACTTTGGACATAGACAAGTGGTCCAGGATCTGTTAAAGGTATATTTATGGTTTTAACTTTTAAATGAATATAATAAATATTGCTATTATAGAAATTATAAAAGTCTTAGAAAAGCCAATTGAGCCGTAATAGCTTATTTAAGGCAATCGCTCATTACTAATGACACTTAATTGTTCGTTACTAAATACATGAAGAAGTTTAGCTTGAATAATTTCATTTTTTTCATTCATTTGAATTTTACATTATTGACTTTTTAAAATTGCAAAATAGACTTATGAGTTAATGAAAATACTATTTTCAGTTTTTTGAGCTTAACAGTTGAAAAATAACCAAAGCACATCCTAAATAATTTTAAAATGTCAGAATCTCTTAATGAGCACCATTTAAGACTGCCTGTTTCTCACTTTTCTGAATAATTTTTCACATGTTGATATTCTGAATTTGTGTTTTATCTTAAAATTGATCTATACAGTAAGATGGTGCCATCTTTTTATTTTTGAAAACTTAATAAATGGATGGAGAAACTATGATATTTCATTCAGAGACCATTCTTTTTTCAATGAGTGTTTCAAAAATGGAGTTAAGGTGTATAGATTTTTAAAGAAAATGACTTCATTTTTTTTACCTATCAGGTAGATTTTTACCTTTAGGAAGGTTCTATTTACTTTTATTATGAATTGGATTTATTTTTAATAGTGACAACCAGTCAACATTAACAATTATTTCAATTTTAGAAATATTTAATATATTTTTAAGGTATTATTTTCACCTTTGTATATTTCTTGAAATAAATTTAAAGTTTTCATATTTACTAGGCTGGTGCAGAAGTAAATATATTAAATGACATGGGAGATACACCACTTCATCGAGCTGCCTTTACGGGACGAAAGGTGAAAAACATTCTGTATTCAATGTTTGCAAGTGAAATCTTCAGAAGAGCAGTCACAAATGTTCTCTGTTTCACAAACATATGAATTGCAACTGGGAAAACCCACAAAAATTTATAAACCAGCACTTTGGGTCAAAATACCACAAGCTCAGCGTTGGACGGTGAGGTCAAGTACGAAGGTCATGGAGACTTCCACCCTAGCATCCCTGATAGGAGCTCATTCACTCTCTGCTTCCTTAATGTTCCTTTTAAAAAAGAAAACAAAACAAAACAAAAATAGCTTCACTGAGGAATAATTAACATTGCATAAAACTCATCTGCTGTAAGTGTACATTTCAGTGATATTTAATACATCAGTCCAGTTTCAGAATATTTCCATTCCCCGCAAAGTTTCCTCATGCCGATTTGCATTCACTTCCTCCTAGTTCAAGCATCAGGCTACCACTGATACCATTTCTGTGTCTTTTTTTTTTTTTTCCTTTTCTAGACATTTCTTATAAATGGAATTATACAAACTTCTGTGTCTGGCTTCTTGATAAGTTTAGCATAATGTTGAGGTTTGTCTATTCCATAGCATTTTGTCTATTCTGTTCCTTTTTATGGCTGAATAATATTCCATTGTATGGCTATACCACATTTTGAAATTTATTCACTGTGTATTGTAAAGGCTCTTTTCCCACTGTATTGCCTTGACACTGTTGTTGAAAATGAATTGACCATAAATATAGTGGTTTATTTCAGGATTTTCTATTCTCTTCATTTGATCTATATGTCTATTTTCATACCAGTACCATGCTGTCTTTATTACAGTAGCTTTAAACTAAGTTTTGATATTGGGTAATGTAAGTTCTCCAAATATGATCTTTAAAAAAATGTTCTGGCTATTTTCAGTCAAAAGTCTGTCTTTCCATATAAATTTTAATATCATCTTGTCAATTTCTATAAAACACCTGTTAGAATTTTGGTAGAAATTGTGTTTTCTTGAATCTGTAGATCAATTCCAATCTGTAAACAAATGAAATGCCATTCCATTAATTTAGGTCTTCTTTAATTTTTCTCAGCAGTGTTTTGAAGTTTTCAATATACAGATCCTCTACTCATTTTTTTAAATTTATTCCTATGTATTGTATTCTTTGATACTATTTTTGAATGGCATTTTTCTCTTAATTTCTTTTTTTGATTTATTGTTGCTACTATCCATTGGGTTGTCGGAAAAGTCATGACGTATTTTTCTATTTTTTTGTTGCAAAATTGCGTCATGACTTTTCTGACAACCTAATAGAAAGACAATTGAATTTTTTATGTTGATCTTGTATCCTCTTTCCTTGCTGAATTTGTTTATTGGTTTTAATAGGTTTTTGTAGGTTTCATAGGATTTTCTATATACCAGATGATATCATTTGCTATATACCAGATGATGATATCATAAAGATAAATGTATTTCTTCCTTTCTAATCTGGGTGCTTTTTTCTCCCTCTTTATTTTACTTTATTTACTCTTGAATAAATATGAGAACAGAAATCCTTGCTTTGTCTTTTTAAAATATTTTATTGGGGAATTGGGGGAGGTGATCAATGTTGGGGAATCAGGGAAGAGGAACAGACAAGTTGCTGTCGTTTTTGTTCTTCAGTCTAGTTGTGGAGGACATCGTTTCACTGGCCCATGTTGGTATTGTGATCATCGCGCTCTTCCTGGGTGAGGCAGATCAGTCGTCAGCCACTGGAATGGCCGCTAACTGCAGCTCTTGGCAGCTCACACCAGCTGCAGGCTGCTCATGTTGGCTGTCAGCCACTCATGGTAGCTCATGCAGCCCACTGCAGCTTCACTGCAGCCTACGCCGTTTTCAGCGACTGACAGCAGCTCAGCTCCAGGTTGAGCTGGTGTTCACCATCTTAGCTGTAGAGGGTGCAGTATCACTGGCCCTCATGTGGGATCTGAACTGGGCCCCTGCTGCTCAGAGCTGGCATTCCAAGCCAACTCTTAAACGACACACCACTCGCCCGGCCACCTTGCCTTGTTTTTTGATCTTAGAGACATAGCATCTAGTTGGTTTTTTTTTAACCAATAAGTATGATGTTAGTTATCATTTCTATTAGATGCTCTTTATTAAGTTGAGGAAGTTTTATTCTATTTCTAGTTTGTTGAGAGATTTTTATCCTGAATGGGTGTAACATGCCTTTCCTTTGTCTTTTGAAGTGATTATGTGATTTTTGTTCATTAGTCTATTAATATGGTATATTACATTAATTGATTTGGGGATGTTAAGGCAATTGTGCATTCCTGTAGAAATCCCACTTAGGTGTATTTGTTGATAATATTTTTTTTATGTTTTTGGATTCTGTTTGCTAATACATTGTTAAGGATCTTTTGGGATCTGTATTCATGCATAAGAGATATTGCTGTGTACTTTTCTTAACGTGTTTCTCTGGTTTTTGTAACAGGCTAATACTGCCTTCATAGATTGAGTTGGGAAATGTTCTTTTTTTCCTCTATTTTCTGAAATAGTTTGTGAAGGACTGGCATTATTTCGTTTTTTAAATATTTGGTAGAATTAGAATTCACCAGTGGAGCCAACTATGCTTGGACTTTCTATGTGAGAAGATTTTTTAAATTACTAAGTCAACTTAATTATTTTATATAGGTCTGTTCAGATTTTCTATTTATTCTTGAGTCAGTTTTGGTTATTTTGTCTTTCTTGGTAGTTTCCATGTCACCTAAATTATCTTTATTTGTTGCATAGAGTTGTTAATATTCTCCTGCAGTTGTTTTCATATTGTGAGGTTGGTAATGATAGCTCCCTGTTTCATTCCTGTTTTTAGTAATTTATATATTATTTTTTTGTCTTTGTTAGTTTGGCTAAAGATTTATCAATTTTGTTTACCTTTTTAAAGAACCAGCATTTGGTTTCACTGATTTTGTTGTTTTTTGTTTCTGTTTATTTATGTCATTGATTTGTGCTCTTAACTTTAGTTCTCTCTTCTACTTTCTTTTTAACTTTCTATTCTTTTTCACTTTTATTGTTTGTTTCTGAAAGGCTTAGATTATGGATTTGAGTCCTTTGCTCTTATTTAGTAGAGGCACATTTTTAAAAAAAATTTTTATTATTAGTTTCAGGTGTACAAAACAATGCAAAAGTTGTGCTTTTCACCCCTCCCAAGGTGACAACCCCCACTCCCCCAAGTAGAGGCACTTTTTAAAGCTATAATTTTACCATACATGTTGACATGTGTTTTCATTTATCTTAAGATATTTTTAAGTTTTCTTTGTGATTTCTTCTTTGACCTATAGGTTATTTAGAAGTATGTTGTTAGCCAAATATTTGGTGATTTCCTAAACTTTTTTCTATTGTTGATTTCTAATTTAACTTTCCTTATGATCAGATAACTTAATTTGAATTATTTATTGAAGAATACATTTTAAATTCTTTCAAAATTTATTAGGAATTATTTTATGGTATAGCGTTTGATCTATCATGGAGAATGTTCTATGAGTGCTTGAAAAGGATGTATATTTTGCTGTTTTGGGGTGAAGTATTCTATAAATGCCCATTAGGTTAAGTTAGTTGACAGGGCTCTTTAAGTTTTTTTTTTAATCCTTAACTGATTTACTGTTTGGTTGTTTTATCAAATATTGAGAGTACAGTATTGAAGTCTCCAATTATAATTCTCAAATTGTGTCTTTTTACTTTTTTTTTTGCTTCATGAATTTTGGGGTTCTGTTAGGTGCATATGCATTTGTAGTGGGATTATGTGGGGTATATGGGATGTCTTCCTGATGTATTGACTTTTTCAAATTTAATTTTTTAAATTAGACTTATTTGGGTAAAATTGGTTAATAACATTATGTAAGTTTCAAGTATACAATTCTATACTGCATTATCTGTATATTGCATTGTGTGTGTGCCACCTAAAGTCTAGTCTCCTTTTGTCACCATATATTTGTTCTCCTTTGCCCTCTTCCTCCTCCCCCTACCCTCCTTTCCCTCTGGTAGCCACTATATTGTTGTCTGTGTCTGCATTTGTGTGTGTATTTTGTTTTTTGTTTGTTGCTTTCTGTTTTATATTCCACATATGAGTAAAATCATATGGTTCTTGTCCTTTTCCATCTGACTTATTTCACTAAGCATGTTACTCTCAGGATCTATCCATGTTGTTGCAAATGGCAATATTTCATCCTTTTTTACTGCCAAGTAGTATTCTATTGTATAAATGTACCACAACTGCTTTTTCCAATCATCCACTGAAGGACAGTTTGGTTGTTTCCATGCCTTGGCCACCGTGAATATTGCGTCAGTGAACATAGAGGTACATATATCTTTACAAATAAACATTTTCAAAATTTTCAGGTAGATACCCAGAAGAGGGATTGCTGGGTCACTTGGTCACTCTATTTTTAATTTTTTGAGGAACCTCTATACTGTTTTTCATAGTGGCTGTACCAATTTATATTCCCTCCAACAGTGTGGAAGGGAATATATTCCCTTCACAGCCTCTCCAATACTTGTTATTTCTTGTCTTAGCGATAATAGCCATTCTAATAGGTGTGAGATGGTATCTCATTGTGGTTTTGATTTGCATTTCACTTATAGCTACTGAATTTGAGCATGTTTTCATACATCTGTTGGCCATTTGTATGTATTCTTGGGAAAAGTGTCTCTTAAGGTTCTCTGCCAATATTTTAATTGATTTTTTTCCTTTTGTGTTGGGTTGTGTGAGTTCTTTATATATTTTGGATATTAGCCCCTTAACAGAGGTATCTTCTCCCATTCAATTGTTGCCTTTTTGTTTTATTGATGGTTTCTTTTGCTGTGCTGAGTATTTTTAGTTTGATGTAGTCCCATTCATTTATTTTAACTTTTACTCCCCCTTGCTTTTGAGGTCAAATTTATAAAATATATAGACATAAACATAAGTACTAAACTTATGGACCTTGGTCTTGCAGAGGATTTTATTCATTTTGAGTTAATTTTTATGTATGGTGTCAGACAAGAGCCTAGTTTTATTCTTTTGCATGTGACTTTCCAATTTTCTGAACACCATTTATTGAAGAGGCTTTCCTTTTTCCGTTGTATGTTTTGGTTCCTTTGTTGAAAATTAGTTGCCCCAACCTCTTTTAAAAAATCATTATGAAATGTCTTTCTTTGCCTTCAGTGATATTTCTTGTCATAAAGTTTATTTTGTTTTATATTAATGTAATGAGTCTATCGCTGTTATGAAATATTACATTTTATATCCTTTCCTTTTACTTTCAGCTTCTTGTATCTTTGAATCTAATTTGTCTTTTGTATACAATATATAATTCAATTGTGTGTTTTTATCTAGACTGAAAATTTCTTCCTTTTGATGTAGTATTTAATATTTAAATATCAATAACTTTGGATTTACATTTTCTATTTTGTATTTATTTCCTATCTGTCTCAGTTTTTTTGTACCTTTGTTCTGCATTTACTGCCTTCTTTTGTGTTATACAAATATTCTATAGTGCACCATTTTAATTCCTCTGAATATCAAACTTTTTGAATATATTTGTAACAGCAGCTTTGCATTCTTCATCTGCTAAATATGGTTCCACGGAAATTCAGTTTCTGTTACCTATGTTTTTCTGACATTGGGTCATACTTTCCTGTTTCTTTTTCTGTCTCATAAGTTTTTATAGTCATATGCCATTTAACAGGAATATGTTCTATGAAATGTGTTATTAGGCGATTTTGTTGTGCAAACATCATAGAGTGCACTTACATAAGCGTAGATGATATAGCTTACTACTGTAATTATACCTGCTATACTTTTGTAGAAAGTATAGTACTGCAGTAGGTGTGTTTACACCAGCATCACCACAAACACATGAGTAATTGTAGCGTAAGCCCTAATAGTTGGCTTTTCTTTCTGTACTGCAAGTGCCTGGCTTAAGCTTTGATTGCCCAAGCATTCATTTCAAAGAGGCATCCAATTCAATGAAGGCTATCTGGAATAAAACACATATACAGCCACATAGATAGATAAAGAGCTAGCCCATCTCTCCCTACTAAGGCTCCTCTGTAGGAAAGAATGATTTTGATAGCTGACCTTTTGGGCTACTTGTTTTTTTCTCCTCCCATGCTTTAAAAGATTACTCTCTTATGTTTTAAATTCTGGAAACCCAAGGCTCCTACCCTTGACCCCAATACAAGCAGAATCTCTCTCTCTCTCCCCCTCCCTCCCTCCCCCTTTCTCCTTCTCTCCCTCTCCCCCTCTTCCCCTCTCCCTTCCCTTCCTCATCCCTTGACCCCCCTCCCCCCGTCCACTGTGTTGTTGGAGAGTGGGCCCTTCTCGCAAAATCCAGGTCTTTGGCAACTCGAGCAAAGAATTGAACAAGATACCAGAGTAAAAAGTAGTTTATTAGAACAGATAGTACATTTCAAAGAAGTAGAAATAGGCCCGAGTGATAGAGAATGGCTGAAGAGCCCATCATTAGAAGAGAAATTACATTCCAAAGAGTTTGGAGCTGGCCACGTGCAAAGGCAAGGCTCAAAAGTCTCAAAAAAGGGAGGAAGGGGTTCAAAAAGAAGCGGTCAAAAGGAACAGGACAGGCTTCCCAGGACTTGGAGTTTTTATCCCCTTTCTCTAGAATAGGCTGTTCCCCTTTGGGCTTGGGACCACTTGATTTACACCTGTGATTGACAAGAGGTACTGCACAGGTGTGAGTGACTGGTCTGATCTAGTTGGGTATTTTGTGCTCATTTTTTTTCCAGCAGGGGTAGGTAATTACAATACAAAGGGGAGTTTTGGGTGTAGAGGGGATATCCCCTTGGCAGTCACACTCTGTGGGACATGCAGGAATGCAGAGACCAAATGCCTGCCTCTAACTGCCTGCCTTGTTTTTCTCCTTGAGAGATGTGATCCCCATAAAATCTCTATAGGAAGTTGAGGGACAGGAGGTGTCTTCTGTATCTGCTTCCTCCTGGGCTGGGGCATAGAGCTGGCCCTGCCTATTGGGGGTTCACGGAACTCTCACCGTAGCTGATCTCAGATGAGAGGAAGGATCTCTGGCTCTGCCTGGAAGACCATGTTGGCTTCTTTGGGTGTGACTGGCAATCTTGTTGGGGTGTCTTATGTATCCCCAAAGCCCCTGAATGAGGAAAAATAGATTTTAATTAATAAATCTGTTGGCTCTTATGAAACCTGTAGCCATTTAGCCTGTCACTCAGGTGGCGTCTGTTGTCTGGGCCCAGAATGTGTTTGGAAAGAATCATTAGGCTTACTGGCCTGGGGGATATTAGGAAGTCACAGGCTTTCAAGTAATTATCTGAAGCAAGGTTAGGATTTCTATGAACAATCTACTGTTTAGGATTCAGAAACTGATTTACAAACAATCAAGAAACAGAGGGATAGGAGAATTCTGTGATTCAGGCTAGAAGCAATCTTTCAAAGCCAGGAGCTAAGGGACTAAGAAACTAGGGAGGAGACTTAACACTTCCATACTTAACATTTCTACATTTCTACGAGAAGGGAAACTTAAAATTATCTCAGTGGTGGTGGGGAGGGGAGGGCTGTTCAGTTGGAAGGTAAAGCCTGGACCTGGCTGTGTACTCCCTGGCGTGCATCCTATGCTCCAGGGTCTATAAATAATAAACTCTTTTTTTTTGTTTGTTTTTTTGTTTCCTAGTGGTTATTGCTGAAGGGTATCTTGCAATAGTAATAAGAAGCACAAGGGCTGATCCACTTGTAACATTGGTTTAGAAAGGGGAGCTGTCTGGGGGAAGCTCACCTGGGCCCAGGTGAAGCCCTTAGGCATTTCTGGCAGATAGCATTACTATCGATGATAGACTGAAACTGGCACAGAACTTTAGGACACTTAAATCACAAATGATAGGAATTTTTCAGCTCCATTATAATTTATGGGACCACCGTCATATACGTGGTCCCTCATTGAGAGAAACATTATGTGAATCATGACTGTATTGAAAACTGGACATTTTCTGTAATATATTTTAGCAACTCTGAATTCTGACTTTTCTTCCTTCAAGTTATTATTATTATTATTATTTATTTATTAGTAACTTGTCTTGCCTTTACCTTGAAATCTGGAATGTATCTGGCCTGCTGATATCTCTGTGTTTTTTTTTTAAATTGTTCCAATGTTTAATTAGCCGATTTTTGTTAAGGGCTGTTTATATCCCCATAATATTCATATGTTGATGTCCTAATCCCCCAGTGTGATGGTACTAGGAGATGAGGCCTTTGGGAGGTGATTAGATCATGGTGGTGAGCCTTCATGAATGGGATTAGTTCCCTTATGAAAGAGACCCCAGAGAGCTCTCTCACCCTTTCTGCCATGTGAGGACACAGCAAGAAGACAGTCATCTTTGATCCAGGAAGAGGGCTCTCCTGCGATACTGAATCAGCTTGTGTCTTGATCTTGGACTTCCCAGCTTCCCAAACAGTGAGAAATAAATGTTTGAGCCACCCATCTATGGTGTTTTTGTTATAACACCCCAAATGGACTAAGTTCCCTAGAATTTGCCCCTGCATCTACATAGCTTGGTGGTCAAGCAGTGTTTGGGTAGAGCTCATGCTGGAATGCTCAATCCCGTTAGGCATCTATCCTCTGCCTATGGATCTGTGTATAGGTTGGAGAGTGCTGTCAGAATTTAGGCATTTTACACTTCTGCCCCTGCTTCTACTTTCTGCAGGGCCGTCTCTTGTTTCCCTGTCACATTATAGAGTTACTCAGCCGATCAGGAATGTGAGGGCAGCTTACCTAATCCTTTGGTTCTCTCATTTCCATGCTGTTATGCCATTTGCCCTATGTGTGTGGGCATAATAGGGGCCCTCCAGTATATCCTCATCTGAATCCCTGAAACCTGTGTGTATGTTAGATTAACATGGCAAGGGGAAATTAAAGTTGCAGATGGAATTGAGGTTGCTAATCAGCTGACTTTAAGATAGAAAAATTAATCTGGGTTATCTGATTGGGTCCAGTATACTCACATAAGTCCTTAAAAGTGTCAGAGGGAGACAGAAGAGTAGAGTGGAGGACAATGTGCCTGTGAGAGTATGGTTGCAGAAATGCCACATTCTGGCTTGAAAAATGGGGGAAAGGTACCACAAGCCAAGGAATGTGGGAGGCCTGCAGAACCTGGGAAAAGCAAGGAAATGAATTTTCTGAGCTTCTGAAAGGAATGCAGCCCTGCTGACACCTTTGTGCTAGCCCGATGAGACCCAGTTCTGAAATACAGGATCATAAGATAATAAATTTGTGTTGTGTTAAGCTGCCAAGTTTGTGCTAATTTGTTAACAGCAGTAATAGTAAGCTAATACACTTCAATGGGAAAAGCAGTCTCATACCTTCAGACCTCTAGTTTCTTCCATTTGTTTCCTACTGAATTTGCTACTTTTACTGACAATCCCTCTTGGTCTTTTGCTCGAAATCAAGTCCGTTCTCTCTGGCAGCAAAACTACTGGTTTTCACTGCCAGCCCTGGCCTGGTCAGAATTCTGGAGGAGGGTAGGAGAGGATGGGAATGGCCTGTGACCAGAAGGCTAAAGATGGTTGATGTTCTTACCAGAAGTTCTAGTTCCTGTTGAGTATGCTTCTTAATTTGTTGTCTTTGGTGGATATCCAACATCATGAAATGATTAGTTTTGTCATTTTGCCTAGCTTTTTTTTTTTTTAATTGGGGAATTGGGGGATTGGGGAATAAGGGAAGGGGAACAGACAAGTTTCTGTCTTTTTGTTCTTCAGTCTAGTTGTGGAGGACATTGCTTCACTGGCCCATGTTGGTATCGTCAATGAGCTCTTCCTGGATGAAGCAGATCAGTTGCCGGTCTCTGGATGTCACTCACCGCAGCTATTGGCAGCTCATGCTGGCTGCCAGCCGCTCACGCTGGCTGCTGGCCACTCACTGTAGCCTATGGCAGCCCACTGCAGCAGGGGCTGCAGCCTACACTGTCGCCAGGGCTCGCACAGCCCAGCTCCAGGTGGAGCTGTTGTTAGCTGTGGAGGGCAGTGTCATGGCCCTCATATGTGGGATCCGGACCAGGGCTCCTGGCGTCCCAAACCAGCTCTTAACCAATGCGACATTCGGCTGGCCCTTGCCTAGTTTTATATTCATTTTTTAGGATAAAAATTCTCTGATCTTTTTACTCCACCATAGCCAAGAATTGATTGACTCCTTTTTCCTGATTTTTTTTTTTTTGTGTGTGTGATTATTTGAAGATCTGGTAAATTAACTATGACATAGCATGTATTTCTGATTATTGACCATGGTCTGACATGATCCCTAAAGGTTATTTTTTTTATAAGCCCATAATTGGAAGATATACATTTATCATGAGTTAAAGAAGAATGAATTTATTGTATTTAACACTTCTCATTATTCTGATGACTAAATTTAACTAGTTTTTAATATAATTTATGTATCAACCTTGTAAGTATGTGCTAAGCGTATTTGAATTAATATATTTTCCAGCATTCTAGTCTATTTGTTCATAGTTTGACACTTGTGAACCAGATATAGAGTCTTACTAATTTTGAGAATAAAGTACCTTTTATAGTAAAACAGTAAAAAATTAAGGTACTGGATTAATTGCAATGCTTGACTCTATGAGGTTTCAAAATGAGATGCCAGTGGTTTAATTTGCATGACCACACACAAACTACTTGTTTCCTTTATAGCCCTGCACTCCTCATTCTTGTCTATGTACCTGAGAAAGTTTCTTTGCCATCTAGTTCCACATGGCCTAAGCTCACCCATTCTTGAAAGTGCAGTTCAAATGCTATCTCTCTAAATTCTTTCCTGGCTTCTTGCAGCTGGAAGGAAGCTGTACTTTTCCAGATTTCCCAAGTACATTACAGCGCTTTCATTCATCTTCCTCCTTGTATTATAGTTATTGTTGTGTATGTCTGAACTCTACTGCTAGATTGCATTCACCTTGCTCTCGAGGAATGAACACATTTCATTTTGTGTCATCCACGAGTACAAGTTTTACTGCCCATCTCTGTAATTATCTAGATCAAATCGACTTCATTTATGTATGCTTGGTTCTTCACAAGTTTGACTCTTTCGGCTATTTTCTTGAACTCTGAACACAATGAGACAGTGCTAAATTGACCTTGGTTTGATTTGAACATTAGTGTACATATTATCTGTTATATTAGAAAATAAAATTTAGCTGAAGCTAAATGGTTACGTCATATCAGAAACATTAAAAATTTATGTGCTCAATATCTAAATGATTGAATTTTGCAAAAAGTTTAATTTCTAATTGTACTCATAAAAGGAATCAAATTACTTTATTCTATTGTAATCTTTTACCCCAAAGATAATTTAGATTATCTTATGTTAGTAAGATTCTGTGATTTAATAAATAGAATGATGGGTTGAACAGGGATTTGGTATATTATAGAGCACTTTAAATTCCTGTCCTTTGGACTATATAAAAAGACAGGGACCTTTGGGCTTTTCTTGGTACATTAGTGACCCCTAGTGTTCCTTAATTAAAAAAACAACAGAATTTTAAGATGCATTCAGCAGCTAGCTGTTCCTTACTTTATTTTTCAAATGCAGTTTGAATTCTGAAGTTTCTATATCTTTTGTAATCAGTTTAAAATAGGGATAAAACCAATATAGTAAATCATTGGTTTTTGGTACTGATCTTTGTTTTGATTTACTATTTTCTAGTAGAGCTAGGAATACATTTAGAACAAATACTTTCTATTTTCTGTGTCTCAGAAATTGTGTATTTGTCACCTGGCATATAGAAGATACATATAACACTGGGCTTTTTGTAAGCGTACCTATCTTGAATACCTTCTATGTGTTAGGCATTGTCCAAACAACTTGACATGTATTGTTTCATTTAATGGAAAAATAACAACCCTGAAATATAGGTATAAAAATTGCTATTTCTTACAGGCTGGGCTTCCCAGGAAGCTGACTGAGATGGAAATTAATATGCAACAGGTATATTGGAGTGCAGTGGATTACACCTGGAAAGTTTGGCAGAGAGGGGAGGGAACAGAAATGGTCAGAGGCTGCAGTTAAGCTGTGATGTGCTCTTTGGGGATGTCTTAGCCGACCATGGGGAACTCTGCAGAAGAGATGACCCTTCAAAGCTGTCCTGATTTGAGGTGAGAGGGCTTGACCCCTGGGATGGTCAGTCAGTGGATATAGGCTTCCCTGGAAAGGGGAGTAACCTTGCATGAGGCTGCTTTCTTTACCGGAGACAGTATCTGCTGTGGCTGACAGTTATAGGTTGCTTCCTGGGCACTGAAATCATCTGGGGTAACAAGTCCTTTACTCCTCAAGGGGGATCTGGGTGGTGCATCACAGTTTTGGCCACAGACCACCCCTTATTCCACTCATATTCATTTCTTTGTACATTTCTGGGAATAGCGCCTTCAAGGGTTTCCAGTGGGCCTTTCCTCCTGGGAAAAATTTAGAAGAGGAAGGTTGGTGCAGCAAACCATAGCCCCTGTTGCTGTGGTTCGTCTTGGGGTCCCACCTGAATCATCACCTCTCTCCTCTATTATCCACTCTAGCTTCCTCCTCCTTGGCTAGCAGATACGGTGTCTGTGGCTTCCCTGGTGGTGTGACTCGGTTCCTCATCCCTGGGGGTCTGAGCCCCTGGTTACCTTGTCCTTCTTAGGCTGGGGTTGTTACACTTGTCCATTTACTGTCAAAATAAGGTAAGGGACTACTAGGAGACACCTAAATGTATCGTCTGTATGCCATACATATCCCTTCATGTCCCCACTTTGATTCAGTCCTACTTGTGATGTTCAAACTCAGTTACCTCTGCCGAGATGGTGACTCTTCTTCCTGCTGGTCCTTTAACACAGGAGCCCAGTGTTCAGGCAGCCAGTCTTGTCTCCTGCCATATGGATCAGAGCATCACTCTGAGGTGTGGAATATGCTACTCCAGGACCTGAAGAAGCCAGTCACGCATTATGCTTCCTTCTCTGTTTTGGGCAGTGGAAGATGGAATACTTTGTTCTTGGGAGGCAATATCTGGCATTTCTTTGACCACCGAGTCCCTAAAAATTTGCCAACATGGCACAGCCCCTGAATTCTTCCTAAGATGTATCTCCCACCCTGTGGAGCATATGTGTCTTACCAAGGCTTTCAGTCCTCTAGCCTCTTCTTGCCTCATCTGGTTCTATTAACACAATGCCATTGATGAAGTGAACCACATGGTGTTCTACAGGATGCCCAAATGGCTCTGAGGCAAAACTATAAATGTATAACTGTTGTCCATGTGAGTGAAAACTGTCTTTGATCTTTTTTTCCTAATAGGGTTAGAAAAGAATGCATTTGTCAGATCAATGCTGTGTACTGTGTACTTAGGTACTATTAACCTGCTCTAGCAGAGATCCCATATTTGGCAGCGTGGGGCTACTGTTTGGTTGTTTGTGGACGTCCACGTACTCTGCATTCCATCTGCTTTTTGCAGTCGCCAACTGATAAATAGAAACATGATAGGGACCATCACCTCTGCATTCTCAGGTTTTTAAGGGTGGCACTAATTTCTGCCATTTCTCCCCATATGTGATATTGGTTTTAATTTATCTTGGCCACAGTGTGGGGAGGGCAATTTTAAAGAGTTCTCTTTGGATTTTACAACTATAGACCAAGGAAGCCAAATTTTCATTTCTGTTGGGCATATACCTAGGAGTAGAATTGCTTTGTCATATGGTATCTCTGTTTAGTATTTTGTGGAGCTGCCAAACTGTTTTCCAAAGCAACTGCACCATTTTACATTCCCACTAGCAATGTATGAAGGTTCTGATTTCTCCACATCCTCACCAGCAGTTGTTATTGTCAGTCTTCTTAATTAGGCCTCTTAAAGCTGGTGAAATGATTAATGACATTGAGCATTCGTTTATTTGCTTATTGGCTATTCTTCTTTGGAGAAATGTCTATTGAAGTCTTTTGCCCATTCATTAAATTTTTAAATTTTATTTAAAAGACTTGAAATTTTTAGAGCCATTTCAAGTTCACAGCAAAATTGAGAGGAACATATAGAGATTTCCTGTACATGCCCTGCCCCCACACATGCATAGCCTCCCCCATTATCAGCATCCCCCACTAGAGAAGTTTGTTAGAATTGATGAACCTACATTGACAAACACATCATAACCATCCAAAGCCCATAGGTTATCTTAGGGTTCACTCTTGTTTTATCTTCTTTGGGCTTGGACAAATGTATAATGATATGTGTCTATCATTGTAGTATCATACAGAGTATTTTCATTGCCCTAAAAATGCTCAGTGTTCCACCTGTTCATCCCCCCTCCCACCCCAACCCCTGGCAACCACAATAACTATTGTCTCCATAGTTTTACATTTTCCAGAATTTCATATGGGTGCCATGATATAGTATGTGCGTAGCCTTTTCATATTCTTTGCCCATTTTTTAATTGGATTGTTTAAGTGGATTGTGCCATTACCACACTGTTTTAGTTACTGTAGCTTTGAGGTAAGTTTTGAAATAAAATTGTGAGATCTCCAACTTTGTCCTTCTTTTTTCAATGTTGTTTGTTTTGGTTATTCTGGGTTTCTTGAGATGCTGTATAAATTTTAGGATAGGATTATCTATTTCTGGAATAAACCATCATTGGGATTTGATAGGGATTGCGTTGAATATGTAGATTGCTTTGGGTAGTATTTACATCTTAACAATAGTAAGTCTTCCCATCATGAAGACTAGATATCTCTGCATTTATTTATGTTTTCATTAATTTCTTCCAGCTATGTTTATAGTTTTAGTGTACAAGATATTTGCTTCCATGGTTAAATTTATTCCTAAGTATTTTATTCTTGACGCTATTATAAATGGAGTTGTTTTTCTTAATTTCCTTTTCTAATTGTTCATTTTTATCTTTGCTCATTTTTACATTGGGATATTTGTCCTTTTGTTGAGTTGGAAAATTCTTTATGTATTCTGGATACAATTCCCTTATCTGGTATATGATTTAGAAGTATTTTCTGCCATTCTGTGGATTGTTTTACTTTCTTTACTAATATGAATTCTTTACATAAAGTATAAAAACATGTTTCCCAAAATGTTACTTATAAAATGATAGGAAATGCTAAGATATTTTATAAGATAATTTATTGAAATATTAGACTTCTTAACCATTTTTCTATTTTTAACACGTGGTAGTACATTTTATAGAATAATATTCAGCCATGAAAAGTGTGCTTTTAGACCCTATGTAATACCCTGGAAAACATATGATATAGTGAAAGGGCTATAACGCTGACAACTATATCATAGAAGTAAAATTAGGTTTAAAAAAAATCTCAAACTTACGCACAAGAAAAACAATTAGAAAGAAATACAGTAAAATCTTGGATTGTGAGTAACGTGGTTTGCGAGTATTCCGCAAGACAAGCAAACATTTCTCATGCATTTTAACTTGGTTAATGAGTGATGTCTTGCAATATGAGTAGTTTGTTTCCAGAATGAATTATGCTCACAAACCAAGATATTACTGTATACCAAAATGTTTATAGTGGTCATATAATGACTAGGAAAATGAGTACTTTGTTTTCTTTTCTCTATGTTTTTTAAGATTGTATTTAAGCATTTTTTTTATTACAATTTTTTTAAAAGAATGTAGGATATTTTATGGTCCAAAGGAAAAATGAAACTCATGGGAAAACATAACAGCTAATGACATAGGCTATATCACTTCATACATGTATGTTTCATTGCATACATGTATGTATCATTCATCCTAGAAGTTAGAATCGCATTGTAGTTCATCCTGCCTTAATGTAGAACTAAAGAGCATGTGTTACCACCACCCTTTCCGGGATATAGCACATCCTAGTAAAATTACACATCAAATCTCGAATATTCTACTGCAAATCTTGCTGCATTGTTCTCCATTTTTATTGTCTTGTTAAGTTGTATAACTGAATTGAACCAGTGCTACTGGACTTGTATACATTGCCAATTGGTGTGAAATTCCTAGACAGACCATTAGCCACTTAGAGTAAATATGAGCTGTGTAGTTTATTCTCCATTGTTGTATACTGACTTTAGGAGATCGTTTGCTTCATTATAAGCTATTGCTTCGATAGTGGTATATCTTATCACTTTAGAAAATAATGTTCTATTTCTTTTTAACATCAAAATTAGTTTTAAAAAATCTAAGTCTGTGGGGTGAATTATTTTTTCAACAGGTTTTGGAGGAATAATGTTAAATGAATGCGTTATCTGCTGTAATTTAAATAATGGCTTTGCTAACTTATGCATTTAGTTTGAGCACATGAGTCAATTTGGTAAAACAACCAGATAATTTATTTTAAAAATCAGTTATAGAAGTTGTCTGTGTTAATTGTGGGTTGGCAATAGTTTAGGCAGTCATCAATTATTATTACAATTAATTGAATTATAGTATTTGACTTACTGTAGTTACTTAGTATTCATTTACTGTAGACTAAACTGATACTATATAAAAATTCCTACATAGTACTTTTTTCTATTGTAGAAGCTTGGTAGCAATTAGTACTTTGTAAAAGGACTATAAAACAATCAAGGCTTAGTTTAATAATAGCTAAAATAATTTCTCTGCTTTTGTAGGAATTGGTAATGCTTCTTGTAGAATATAATGCTGATACTACTGTTGTTAATGGGAGCGGACAGACAGCAAAAGAAGTCACTCACGACAAAGAAATCAGAAACATGCTTGAAGGTAAATATTATGGAACTTAACATAAATAACATTTACTTTAATTATAGGCAAGGTCCAGAATATAAGTAGAAATGGCTTCTAAGATGCCAAAATAGAAGACACCGAGCTTAAGTTCTAAAGATAATGTAATTTGGGAGTCAGTGATTAGATGCAAAATGATCTGTATGAGAATTTCCTCACAGCTTTTAAATTGTTACAACATAATGGCAAATTTTAAAAAAATCTATCAAATCTCCAACACTCAGAGAGATTTCTCTAAAATAGTTTGAAACAAAAATATTTTGATGCTTGTATTGGGAAGCCTTCATGCATTAGGATTATCCTCCGAAAGGCCAGGGCTTTGCTGTAATTACTTTTTGGTAGTATTTCTATGGTACGGAAGAGAAACTTTTTTTTTTTTTTTTTTTTTTTTTTTGAGGGCAGTGTCACTGGCCCTCATATGTGGGACCCGAACCGGGGCCGCTGGCTTCCCAAGCCAGCGCTTAACCACTGCACCACTCGGCCGGCCCTGAAGAGAAACTTTTTAAATTACTACTTTATAAATACAGTGAATTAAAGTGACACTTTCACATCAGAGAGGGGCAATTCAGAGAGGGGCAATTTAGAGAGGGGCAAGATAATTTTGTATTTGAAAGGGATTATTTTCTTCATCATTAGTATTTTTATCTATGTGAAAACCAAGATTTTGCTTTTTATTACTTTTCAATTGGCTTTGAGAAATGAAATCTTTCTTGTTCTCCAGTATAATATGCTTGTCAGACATTTTTACATTAGTGTCTTAACTTGTTCTTGCATTTTAAATAATCCTCTCGTTTTCAATTAACAAATCAACACATAGCATCTTCTGTAAGGCTCTGTATTATGTGATTTTTGGGGAGATCAAACATATTAAATGTACTCCCTGCCCTTTAATAAATTGTGACCTAATTGAGAGGATGAGGTACTTTAATCTTGTTCTGTCATTTTAATTGTAAAAAGATGAGAACCCAGAGCTGAGGTTTATGCCCCCCTTTACCCCCCGCCCCCGTTAGGTTAGGTTAGCCCGACAAGTTGACATTTAATGTGGCCAGTTGTACAGAGATGCTCTAACCCCAGCCCTCCCCTCACCCCAACCTTCCATCCCCAACCAAAATTACACTAAAGACAAGGGCTTAATTGACTTGATCGGCATTATGATTTATCCACTAATGGTCCTAGCCAGGAAAATAGAAGTAGAAACTTAATTGAGTGATTCTGCTCTGATGAGAGCTCCTTAACCAGATACAGTATCATTTATAGATAGCATGTTAAATGGGTCAGATTGCAGAGACTACATCCACAACCCAACAAGACCACAGGTAGACCAGAAATCATATATGAGGTAATGCACATAAAGACAGAAAATGTTTCATCCTAGAAAGACATTGGTAGACACACAAAATCATCTGAAGAGTTGTTTGGAGGAGGGAAAATCTTCCTAGTATCAGACCAGGACCAGTTGATGGTTGAGTTGATGGAGTGCCAGGGAGTTTATCTTTGGGCCCAGTGTATTGTAATGGGTTGCCTTGAAAGCTTTAGTGAGTTTCCAATGATTGGAGATATTTGGGAGAGGATAGATTACTACTTATCAGGCACTAGAGAGGAATACCCTCTTCTATGCATCATTTGCTTTCTTTTTAGTTAGAGAAAATTTTCGGCTTATGGAAAAGTTTTATGAATCTTACAGTGAACACTTGGATGCCCTTCACTTAACTTCACCAATCATTAGTATTTTACTACATATGACTTATCCTTTTATATATTATTTAATGTCATTTTTTACCTTTTTTTTTTTTGGCTGAACTCTTTGGGAGTAATTTGCAGACATAGTGATAATTTTGCCCTAACCTAAATACTTAAGTATGTATCTCCTAAGAACAAGGATATTTTCTTATATAATCATCATATAATGATCAATTTCAGAAAATTTAACATTAATATAATAACATTATATAATATACTGTTTATATTCAAATTGTCCAAATAATGTCTTTCTTGTTGCATTTCCCCCCTCAAAGTAGGATCCAATCCAGAATCCCACATGGCATTTAATTGTCATATCTCTTTAGTCTTTTGTCTGGAATAATTCCTTAGCATTTGCTTTTCATGATCTTGACTGTTGAAGAGGAAGGCAATTGTAGAATTGTTTATAGAATGTCCCTCGATTTGAGTTTTTCTCTTTTCATATAATTAGATTCAGGGTATGCATTTTTGGCAGGAAGGTTGTAGGTGAGGTTGTATCCTTTATGAGTGCATCACATAGGAGATAAATAATGTCATTTTGTACCATTACTGGTACTGTTAACTCTGATCCCTTGATAGTCCACTGCACAGGTACCTCCCCCATTTTGTAATTAATAATCTGTGGGGAGAAAAGTTGAGACCATGTAAGTATTCTGTTTACCAGTAAACTCTTAGTGACTTTAGCATTCATGGTTAATTCTTGCCTGAATCACTTATTACTTTGCAAAATGCTGATTTTCTGTTGTCAGTGAAATACATTTGCCTGGTTCTTGCCTGCATTACAAGTACACTACTGTTTAAAAAGGTGAAAGATTTATGCGATCTGTAGAGAAACCAGAGTATCAAGTACACCCTGGGAATACATGGAGGGTTTTCAACTCCAAGTCTCTATTTTCCTTCATTTATGAGCCTAAACAATGCAGATAGAAACTTAGGATTCCCTTTACCCCCCTTTCCTATAGTTTAGAACTAACATCATTATGCAAAATTTGATTATTCAATAAATATTTATTGGCCAAATATGCATTGTGCCAGACATAAATGTCTGTCATAAATGTCTTGGATCCTCAGGATAGTAAAAACAGGTACCTGATCTCACGAATGACTGAGGGGATGAATGCCTCTCTGAGTAATACACATAGTAGTGGAGGTATGTACAAAAGGGATAGGGAATTGACTGCTCTCACACAGCTCACAGTTCAGTAGCCATAGAACCAGTGAGAGGAAAGATTGAAGAGTGTGAATCTCAGCAAAAGAAGAAGGCATAGAGAGTCTATGTAGAGACTTGGCCACCCTCCTCCATGGTAGAGAGGTAGTTTGGGTATGGTAATAAAAATGTGAGAGTAGAAGATGATGGTATGTAGTATTGTTCGTCATTTAAGACAAAGCTAAACTAGTTTCAGCCATTCCTGTATTTAAGAGATGTGTTCCCTGTAGTTGAAATATGATGGCATGCATAGTGTCTCAAGAAACATTTTAACGCATAGTAATTACTAACTATTAATAAATGTTCATTATTTCTCAGGAAGATCTGAGAAACCTTTTATTTTTTATTTTTATTTTTTAAAGATTTTATTGGGGATTTGGGGGAGAGGAACAGTGTTGGGGAATCAGAACAGACAAGTTGCTGTCCTTTCGTTCTTCAGTCTAGTTGTGGAGGATGTCGCTTCACTGGCCCATGTTGGTATTATCATTGCGCTCTTCCCAGACGAGGCAGATTGGCCGCTGGCCACTGGATGGCCACTCACTGTGGCTCTTGGCAGCTCAGACCAGCTGCTGGCCGCTCACACCAGCTGCCAGCCACTCATGTCACTTATGGCAGCCCGTGTAGCTTCACTGCAGCCTCCGCCGTCTTCCGGCGACTCATGGCAGCCCAGCGACAGGTTGAGCTGTTGTTCACCATCTTAGCTGTAGAGGGCAGTGCCCTCATGTGGGATCCGAACCAGGGCTCTGCTGCTCAGAGCTGGGGTCCCAAGCCAACTCTTAACCAGTGCGCCACTCGGCCGGCCCCTGAGAAACCTTTTATAGTTCTTCCCTTGCAGTGTTTGCATAGGACATTGTACACATATTTTAAGTGGGGTTACTAAGCCTTTCTATGAAATTGCTTCTTTTCTGTAAGCTAAAACAATTCAAATCTAGTACAAATGAGACCTTATTACATATTCCAGTCTCTTAAATCAGATTGCCAATTGGTCTCATTTCCTGCGGGTATGATCTGAGAAGCAGCATAGAGTAGTGACAAGAGCATGGACTCTGGAACCAGCCTGCTCTAGTTCAAATCCCATCTCTTCTACTTCTTGACTGTGTTACCTTAACCTCTTGTTGCCTCAATTTCTTCACTTATAAAATAGGAAAATAGTAACACTTCATAGAGTAGTTATGAGGATTTAATGAGCTAATACTTTTAAAGTGCTTTGAATAGTATTTTGGCATATAGTGCTATAGTATTTGTTAAAGAAATAAATTTATATTTTTACCTGGAATTATAAGAAGGTGGGACAATTAAGTTCATGAACTTTGCACTGTGCGCTTACATGATGGAAAGTTCATGAACTTAATTGTGTGACTTTTTGTATATAAATCTAAATACATTTATGTGATTTGTACATCTTCCTACCGACGCTATTTTCTTTTAATAACTTTTAACATTCTAAGGTTCTGGAAGGTATGAACCCTTTCTCCCTACTTATCTGCCTTTCCAAGGCTGATATGTATTAGTATTTCAGCTTAAAAAAGTAATAATTATTTGTGATAGGTATTATAGTGAGTATTGTACTTAAAGACCTCTGAGTTGAAAGGATAAATTTATTAGAACCTGAAAGAAGTTGAAATCTGTAATTTTAAATGTAAAGCAATGAGAATAACAATAGTTTAACTGCATTTGAATTATAATTCAAAACATTGTGAATTTTCTCACTATGATCACTTAATTCTTTATACATCTTTGTAATGAATTTGCAAATAGGATCCTGACTAGAAGTAGAGTAATATATATGTATTTTTCTTTTGCAGCTGTAGAAAGGACTCAACAAAGAAAGCTTGAAGAATTACTTTTAGCAGCAGCAAGAGAAGGCAAAACAGCAGAACTCATAGCTCTGGTAAAAAACAAAACAAAACATTATTTCTTTACACTTCAGGAAAATTTTTACATAATGTTAACTTTATAATTTAGTAGAATTGTGGGACAGAAATATTCATGATCATAATGGTAGAAGAAAAGTCTTTGCATAACTAAAATCACTTAACATGGTAAGAGTTTACCCAGGCTATGTTTTTAATGATAGTGTTTTTCTCTGCATTTCTGATTTACATCCCCACCTCTTAAGCCTGATGGATTAAGAATTTGATTTTTCAAGGCACATACTTAATGTAAGGACAATTTAAAATCGAAGCATAATGTATAGGATCCTGTAAAGAAATAAGGCTCTCTAATTTTGATGTGCAGTAATTTCTGAAAGGTGTGCTATACTTCTAGAAAGTAACATACAAAGAAGGGACAATATTTTGGAATATTTATATCATGTTAGAAGAGACTGAAAGCTTTACCCCATTTATGTTCTTCTTAAGAGACCTACTTTCCAGTTTCCATTTCCTATATGGTCTCATTAAACATGAAACTCTAAATTCAAGGCTGAAGTACTGCCATTTGCTTTAAAGTTATGTCACCTCATTTGAAAGGCCTCTTTGGTTTCCAAATATTGTGCCTAAAACATTTTTTAACTTTATGACACAGAGACTGTATAAAGTTTGTTTGTTTTTTGTTTCTTTTTTATAAAGAAGTTTTTAAAGTAGTGAATTGGGGAAAACAAATTCAGTTGAACTTCGACTTTTACACATTTAACATTTAGGGCTTTAACTCTTCTAAGTGACTGTCTCTGGTAGGTTGATTTATAATTTTGCTGTCACAAGTGTGAATTGCAAGCATGGCAGGGACGAGTAATCTTAATGAAATCTTAATTTGGATGGAGTGGATAGTGTGGCACTCACTTGGTGGCACTAGTGGAGTATGTGGTGTCTGTTGTCAAGGGAGTGTGGAACCTGAGATTTCATGGCACCTTGAGGACAAGCATGGAGCATGACATGAATTGGCTGGTTTAGTGAGCAAGAAGCCACTGACAGTCCAGATGCTGAGGGGCCCAGCTGTGTGTCAGGCTCTGTAGTATGAGGGTTCACCTGAACATTTAGTTATACCTTCCTGTGTTTTGTGGGAGAAAGTCTAACTTTGATATATAATTCTGCATTGCATTTCTTCAATTGTTAGCTCAACAGGCCAAATCCTCCTGATGTTAACTGTTCGGATCAGTTAGGAAATACACCCTTGCATTGTGCAGCTTACCGGGCTCATAAGCAGTGTGCCTTAAAGCTTCTAAAAAGTGGAGCAGACCCTAATCTGAAGAACAAAAATGGTAAGCATGTTGGTGGAAGCCACTGTTGGTCATTTTGAAGGTATAAAAAGTCAATGCCATATAAAATTAAGTGTTTTTTTTCAGCATCCAGCCTTTGTTAAACTGTACAGTTACTACTGAATTTTGAAGTCAAGGCATTCACACAAAAGAAAAAAAAACTTATTAATTTACTTCCCAGTTAAGACTTCAGTGTTTAATAAGCCTAATCCATAGGAGGCACTAACGGTGACTAAGATTTCCATCCTTAAGGGAATGATAAGTACAGTTGATTCTCGTTATTTGTACTACTTATGTTCTATAAAGTTGTTGTTAATACTGAATTAGTGAATACTGAACCATTGTTCCTAGGGGAAGTACAGAGTTAGGTTCGTGCAAGCTTCTGGTCACAATATTTTTGTCTACTGATCAGTACATAACCGTGTTTTATGTGTGTTTCTGTTTATAAACACCTTATTTAATGTATATTATGGATTCATTAACACTGAGCTCCCTGCCAACAGCACTGTAACTCATGTCTGAACAAAGCTTATCTAACCCAAACAGGAGGTGTGATCAAACAATATGGTAACTGTTTAAATAAAAAAAAATTATTACAATAAAAGACACATTGCCATTAATCACCCTCTAAACACTTCTCCTCACTTCAAACACACTTAATCCCATCGCTCTTGTCACTTTCTGCCCTTCTGGAAATCCTCTTTTATGAGTGTCTTCAGTTGTACTGTGGTGGCTGCCTCAATGTCCTGAATCATTTTGACTTTGGGGAAGAGCCAGAAGTTGCATCGTATCAGATCTGATGAATAAAGTGGATGAGGACATGCTGTAATGTTTTTTTGTTTTTGTTTTTGTTTTAATTAAAGTTTATTGGGGTGACAATTGGTAGTAATGTTTTTATTTGACAAAAATTGGCGTTTACCAGAAGCCATGTGTGACACAGAATGTTGTCATGATGGAGGATGATTTATGGCACACTTCAAAATACA
This sequence comes from Aselliscus stoliczkanus, assembly GCA_033961575.1. Lineage (NCBI taxonomy): Eukaryota > Metazoa > Chordata > Mammalia > Chiroptera > Hipposideridae > Aselliscus > Aselliscus stoliczkanus. Next base: position 72,297,362 of record CM066738.1, on the reverse strand, counting down.
CTTCTCAACCGTAGCTCACATCCAACTGACGGAACCAAACAAGTTGAAACTTGTCACACACTGTTATTAAGGTTCAGTGCGCTGCTTTCCATATTGAAGATCCCTGTCTTTCCATTGGATGACACTGGGCAGCAGCATTCACTGTAGTTTTTGATCACAATGGAAAGGCTGCATGTTACACATCATTCTGGTATGGCAATTTCTGTCAAATAAAAACATTACGGTGTGTCTTCATTCTCCTTATTTACTGGATCTGGCACTGTGTGACTTCTGGCTTTTCCCCAAAGTCAAAATGACCATGAAAGGTAAATGTCTGAATAAATTCAGGAGATTGAGGCAGTCACGACAGTGCAACTAAAGACACTTATGAAAGAGGACTTCCAGAACTGCTTCAGAAAATGGCAAGAACGATGGCACAAGTGTGTTCCAAATGGGATTAGGACCCTATGTTCACCTCCATTGTAGCCTAAATAATACTCTGTGGTAATTGTTGCCTTATGTAGCTGTCTCTCTTGGGGTGGGGCTTCACTGTGTAGTTTACTCAGGGCCTAGAGCACTTCTACATGTGGCATGTCGGTTGAAGGTTTGGGTAATTAGAAACACCTTCATGAAGAAAAGGTGTTTGAGATAGACCCTGAAGTCTTAGTAGGATTTAAAGATAAATTCATCTCTAAATACTCAATACTTTTCCAATATGTTTTTTCTTTTTAAATATAAACAGAATACCATGAATATCTAGTAAGAGTTTGATAAGCAGAAATTGAGAAAGGGTGTTCTAAGCAGAGGGAAGATTATGAGCAAAGACATTAAGGTGAAAAATATAAGTCAAGTTTAGGTGACAGCCCCAGTTTGGCACATCCAGGTGTGTGAAGGAGAGCAGTACTAGGTAATCTATAAATGCAGATTAGGCTTGTATAGTGGAAAGCCTTGAAATGCCATACTATTGGCCCCTAAATTTGGAAGGTCAGGAGGTCCCTGAAGAAGAAAGAGCTGATCAGTGGAGGGATGAGTTGCTTTAAAAAGATTAATATGTTTTCTCTGCCTGAAATGTGCTTTTCCTGCTTGTTCATCTGGTGAACCCTAGTCTCACTTCAAGAGTTAGCTCAAAGTTTCTTATACACAGATCCTTTCTCTGTATCTCTTCGGTACAGGTTCTTCCTGGAATAAAAGTTAGAATACAAATGGGGGGATGGAGAAGGAGAAGCTCTCAGGGGACGTGGGGAAATACCAGTTCCGTGGTAACCAAAGGAAGAGGTAAAATGCAGAGTAAAGGAGTAGGCTATTTTTGTCATGTGCTCCTTAGACTGAAGAAGATAAACACTGAGAAAAGGCTGTGGAATCCAGTGATAGTGCCCAGGGGTCCTTTCTGAAAGAGCCTTTTCCACTGGGTACCTGAGCACAAGCTTGGCTAGGGGTTAAGGACTGAGTAGGAAATGAAGATGCTGAGGCAGCACTACTTATCTTCTACTTTGTAGTATTGAAGAACAGAAGGAATGCCCCCACGACAATAGATAAAGAGCTTGATGATTTAATTGTGACCTAAAATGAATTTTTTAAAAAAGGTAATGCTTTGGTAACAGCAGAAAAGAAAGTAGAAACATGTTTGACAAAATATGCTTAATTTTGGTGGAGATGATTTTTAAACACAACTAAAGGACAAAAAAGGGAAGACTTAAAAAATGGTAAGACCTACAATGTTTTTGGTGGGAAAAACTCAGTGTCAAGAAGCTAATAGTTCTCCCCAAATTAATTTGTGAATTCCAAGCAGTTCCAGCCAGAATCCTCAAAGGTTTTCACAGAACTTGTCTAGCTCATTGTACATTTATACAGAAAAGCCTAGGGCAGAGAATTTTCAAGGAAGCAGGGGGTTTGGTCTGCTGTATAAAAACACTAATTATGAACCTATAGTATGTAAAACATTCATTTATTCAACAAATATTTACTGGGTTCTTATGTGCCAGATATATTTCCAGGAGCTGGGGATATAGAGCAGTGAGGAAAAGAAAAACAAAAAACAGGCAAGTCCCTGCTTTCATGGAGCTTACATTGTAATAGGGGAGGGCCAATAAAAAGCAATGTTATTGGGTTGTCAGAAAAGTCATGACGTATTTTGTCTATGTTTTTCAAAGGTCACTTATTTACATAAAGAACAAAGATCAATCAATGATATAATGCCCGTTTTGTTTGATAACCTTTTGACACCTTTCAGTGAGTTCATAATTGCTTGTTCATATAAGGACCTGTCTTTATTTGTGAAAACCTGAACAAGGTGCTGAGTTACAGCCTCATCTGAATTGAACGTTATACCAACCAAGGAGTTTTGAAGAGACCAAAACAAGTGAAGTCTGATGGCGCAAGGTCAGGTGAGTATGGTGGGTATGGCAACACATCCCATCCAAGCTCCAATAATTTTTGATGGTGATCAACCTTGTATGTTGCCTCGTGTTGTCACAATGGAACGCAACTCCTTTACAAGAAACAAGCTCTGGATGTTTCTGGATGGATTCATTCAAACTGTCCAATTGCTGACAGTACACTTTCAAATTGATTGTTTGGTTCCTTGGTAGGAGCTCGAGAAACACGACACTTTTAAAATGCCACCACACTGAGAGCACAACCTTCCTGTGATGAATGTCTACTTTCGATGTCATTTGAGGCGAATCATCACGTCGGGACCAAGACCATTTGCACACCACATTGTTGTAAACAATCCACTTCTCATCACCAGTTATCAGTCGCTTCAAAAACGGATTGTTTTCCTCATGTTTAATGAGCATATTGCAGATGTTTATATGCTCCATCAAATGAACTTCTTTGAGTTCATGCAGAACCCAAATATTGAGCTTGCTTATGTTTCCCAGCTTCTTCAGGTGTTTGTGAGCGCTTGAATGATGGATGTTCAGTGCTTCTGCAATCTCTCGTGTCAATTAACATGGGTTTGACTTGATCAATGCCTGTATTTTGTCGTCATCAACCTCAGTGGGCCTCCCTGACCAAGGAGAGTTGTTGAGATCAAAATCACCAGCACAGAATTTCATGAACTATCGTTGGCACTGATGTTCTTGTACAGCATTGTCACCATAAACTTTATGCAGCTTTTCACAAGTTTGACTTGTATGTTTCCCTTTATGGAAGTAAAACAGTAAATATGGCAAAAATGCACAATTTGGTCTCCCATCTTCAACTTGTTATAAAACCTCCAAAACTCAATCAAATCACACAATTTTTTTTTGAATGAAGCTAGAACTGTCAGTTGTCAAATGACATAGCAATAACAGATGTGCGAATAACTCTAGTGCTTCCAAAAATGAACTAGTACCATTTCCATTTGTTGCAAACGGACACCATGACTTTTCTGACAACCCAATAATATGTCAGATGTGATAAGTGCTATGAGGAAAAAAAGGCAAGGAAAGCGGATCAGAAGTGTGTTGGGTATATAGAGGGTTGCTACTTATAAAGGGTGAGAAGAAAAGCCCTCAGGTAGGACGATATTTAAAAGTGAGGGAGCAAGCCATGCCAGTATGTGGGAGATGAGCATGGTTCCAGGCAGAGGAAACAGGTGAGGGTGTATGTGTGTCAGGAAAAGCAAGGAGGCCAGAGTGAGAGATGGGGAGTGGTTGGAGGAAGAGGTTAGAGAAGTGATGAGAACTGGATCATGAAAGGCTTTGTGGGTTATTATAAGAATTTGGCTTTGACTGTGTGAGATGGGAAGATGTGGGAGCGTTTAGAATGGAGCAGTGATATAATGTTACATAATCAAAAAATTATCACTCTGATTGTTGTGAGACTAGATTGTAGGATGGCAAGGAGGAAAAAAGGGTATCAGTTAAGAGGCTATTGGCATTATTAGGGTGAGAGATGATACGGGGCTGGATCAGGTTAGTGGAAAAGTCCCTGTAAGCATGAAAAAGTTGTTATTGGCGTTTAAATATACTTTACCCTGTAGTTTATGGTAGTAACCAACACTCCTGTTAAAGATTTCTTGGTAAAGGTCAAGAGGGCACCTTCTGAAAAAGTGTATGTGCACTAATACACAAACACACACGCATACATACATATATACATGTATATATAAATACAGATATATATATTTAATTCATAATTGTCCTATCTACATTATAAAAAGTTTTAAAAATAAAGAAAAAACACAAATTACCAAAATACAACCTTTGTTACTTTTACATATTGTGTATCCTTTTGCTCTATTTTCATACCTGTTTTAGAACATTTTAAAATTACAAAATTAATGCTTTTTTATGCTCAAAATGAGGATAATGAAGTTTATTCAATTATAACCCAAACATCCAAAGATAAGTTTTAGTTGTTAATGTTTTATGGTAGACTAGATTTTTAAAAATGGATTCTTCCGAGAGCATGCTTTATTAAGTTCCTTACTTTTTAAATTGACATATAACATTATGTTAGTTTCAAGTGTACAACATAATGATTTGATATTTGTGTGTTTTGCAAAATGATCACCACAGTAAGTCTAGTTAATATCCGTCACCATACATAGTTATAAATTTTTTTTCTTGAGACTTTTAAGATTTACTCTCTTAGCATCTTTGAAATATTCATCATAGCATTATTAACTATAGTCCCCATGCTGTACATTACATTCCCATTTATTTTATAATTGGAAGTTTGTTCCTTTGACCCCTTCACCTATTTTGCCTATCCCCTGCTTCCGACAACCACCAATCAGTTGTTAGATTTTTTTTTTAAATTTTAAGTAAAAATACCAAGTCAAAGAGTATAAGCAAAAGAAGATCATGTATTTATTAATATAAAAATACAGAAGTATCTCATGGTATTCCAAAACAGGAAATGCTGTTAGTCATCAGAAGGGATGGAACCAGGAACCAGGAAGCTGTTAGGAAGCAAGATAGCTGCCACTTATTGTATGTGTGTCTTTCTCTCATTGCATGGTCTCTCTTTTCGGTCTTCTAGCAGATCAGCTTTTTTTATTTTTAAGTATAAATGATGGAAGATGACTGCCCTGTAATTCTGTTGTTGGAGAGTGGGCCTTTCTCGGCGCAGAGTCCAGGTCCTTGGCAACTCGAGCAAAGAATTGAACGAGATACCAGAGTAAAACAGTAAAATAAGTAGTTTATTAGAAAAGACAGTACATCCAGACTAGAGGATGGCCTAAGGGCCCATTACCAAAGAGTGTGGAGGGGGCATATGCAAAGGTGAGGCTTAAAGGGAAGAAGCAGCAACAGAAGTAGCAGTAGCAGCCGCGTGCGCTTCCCTCCCAGGACTTGGGGTTTTTATCCTTTTTCTCCAGGATGGGCTGTTCTTCCTGGGCGTAGGACCACTTGATTGGCCCCTATGATTAACAAGAGGTACTGTGTAGGTGTGTGTGACTGGTCTGATCTAGTTGGATATTTTGCGCCCATTTGCTCTTCCCGCAGGGGTAGGTAATTACAATACAAAGGGGAGTTTTGGGTGGAGAGGGGATGTCCCCCAGGCGGTCACACTGTGGGACATGCAGGAATGCAGAGACCCAATGCCTGCCTCTAACTACCTGCCTAGGTTTTCCTTGAGACGTGATGCCCTTAAAATCTCTATGGGAAGCTGAGGGACAGGAGGTCTCTTCTTCTGTATCTGCTTCCTGCTGGGCAGGGGCGTAGAGCTGTCCTTGCCTATTGGGGTTCACGCAACTCTCACCCTAGCTGATCTCAGATGAGAGGAAGGGGTCTCAAGCTCCACCTGGAAGACCGTGTTGGCTTCTTTGCTTGTTGGGGTATCCCCTGTATCCTCAAGGCTCCTGAATGAGGACAAAAATATAAATCTGTTAATTCTTATGAAACTTGTGGCTATTCAGTCCATCACTCAGGTGGAGTCAGTTGTCTGGGTTTGACATTTAGCTTCCTTGCCTGGGGGATATTAGGAAGTCTCAGGCTTTCAAATAGTTATCTGAAGCAGGGGTAGGAGACTTCTATTGTTTCAGATTCAGGAACTAATTTACAAAGCAATTAAGAAGCAAGGGGGATCTCAATCAAGGCCCAAGAGCTAAGAAACTAAAGAACTAGGGAGGAGACTTAACATTTTTATACTTAACATTTCTATAGAAAAGAAAACATTAAAGTTTTTCAGTGGTGGGGGTTGGTGCTGCTCAGTTGGCCGGTAACAATTCCATAGACCAGGATCTCCTAACCCCAGTTTTAAATTTTAGTGGGAGACAATCGGATGATACCTACTTGTGTTTGGTGTCTGCCTCTGGTTCAGTCATGTGGGACAATGGGGGCAGGATCATATGGTACAAAGATGGCTGCTACGGTTTCCCTAGGAGGTGTGGATAGGGCAGTGCTCAGAGAATGGTGAGTGTGTGGTCTGGCAAACACCTCAGAAAGTCTCTGCTACTTTTAGTTTATTGCTTGTCAATAGGGTCGACGTATTAAAATCCTACTTTTTATGAACAGTTTTTTCATATTGTCACTGGAAGCATAGTCTTCAGGGGTTGCCTTTTGGATAGTAGTATTTCACATGGATGTAATATAATTTTTGTCCCCAAAACTCCAGTGATAAGGACAGCAATTATTTTTATATTTTTTCTACGATTAAATTTTGTTAATCGTTTTTTAAAGATGTTTAAAAATTCTAATCAAATTTGTTGATCCTCTTCTTTGATTTCTTCTAGGTAGAAATTTGATAAACATCTGATTTTGTTTTTTCCTAATTTATCTGTAATCACATTCATTTATTCATCAAATGCTGAACCTCTGCCGTGTGCCAAGAACTATTGTATGTGCTAGAGTTCTAATAGTGAACAAAGCCCAACAGTCTCCATGCTCTTAGTGCTTATATTCTGGTGGGAGGAGATAGATAAAACATACATACACATATAATGTCAGGCAATAAGGTGCAGAAAAATAAAATAGGATGAAAGGGAAAGAGAGTAATGGTAGTGGGAAAGAGCTATTGTTTTGGAAAAGGGTTATGGTAAGGCCTCCCTGAAGTGACTGAGCAAAGAGCTGAATTGAGTAAGGGAGTGAGCCCTGAGGATATCTAGCCGAAGAACATTGAGAGCAGAGGGCAAGCAAGTGTGAAAACTCGGAGGGGTAGGAGAGCACTTGAAATATTTTAAGAGAGCTGCCAGGGTGACTAAAGTGGGGGAAAATAGGTAATCTTAGAAAACTAGCCAGTGGCCCAGCCCTGTTTGTGGGTGTGGTTTGAGGGTTTTGAGCAGCAAAAGTGATGTGAGAGTATATGTTAGGATGTGAGACATTTGCTAATCACTTATCTTTACTAATCACTTATCCTTTATCAAGCAATCTTTCCCTTTCCATTATTTTGTTATGCCTTGCTAATACATTTGAAGAATTTACTTTCTTTTAGTGTTTTCTATTCTCTTACATTCCCTTATTTCTTCCTTCCTTTGCCAGTATTGAACTTTATTTTTATTTATTAAATTTATTGGGGTGACAATGGTTAGTTAAATTATATAGGTTTTCAGTGTACATTTCTATAATACTTCATCTATACATTGCATTGTGTTTGCCACCCAGAGTCAGTTCTCCTTCCATCACCATGTATTTGATCCCTTTAACCCTCCTACCATCCCCCTCCCCCTTTACCCTCTGGTAACCACTAAACTGTTATCTGTGTCAATGAGTTTTTGTTTGTTTGTCTTGTTCCTTTGTTGCTTTCAGTTTTATATCCCACATATGAATGAAGTCATATGGTTTTTGACTTTTTCTGACTGACTTATTTTGCTTAGCATAATAATCTCAAGATCCATCCATGTTGTTGCAAATGGCAGTATTTCATCTTTTCTTATGGCAAAGTTTTATTCCATTGTGTATATATACCACATATATACCACATATTCCAGTTATCTATCGAAGGACACTTTGGTTTCTTTCATATCTTGGCCACCATAAATAATGCTGCAGTGAACATCGGGGTACATATATCTTTATGGATAAATGTTTTCAGGTTTTTTGGGTAAATACCCAGGAGAGGGATTGCTGGGTCCTATGGTAATTTTATTCTTAATTTTTTGAGGCACCTGCAAACTGTTTTCCATAATGGTTGTACCAATTTACTTTCCTACCAACAGCCTCTCCAAAACTTGTTATTATTTGTCTTGTTGATGATAGCCATTCTAACAGGTGTGAGGTGATATCTCGTGGTTTTGATTTGCATTTCCCAAATAGCTAGTTGAGTATTTTTAATATATCTGTTGGCCATTTGTATGTCTTCATGAGTTGAAAATGCAGAAATAAACCCACATATATATGGTCAGATAATTTTCAACAAAAGAGCCAAAAACATACAATGGAGAAAAGAAAGCCTCTTCAATAAGTGGTGCTGGGAAAATTGGAAAGCCATGTGCAAAAGAATGAAACTGGAGTGCTGTCACCATATACTAAAATTAACTCAAAATGGATCAAAGACCTAAACATAAGACCGAAACAATAAACTGCATAGAAGAAAGCATAGGTACTAAACTTATGGACCTTGGGTTCAAAGAGGACTTTATGAATTTGACAGCAAAGGGAAGCAAAAGCTACAATAAGTGAATGGGACTATATCAAACTAAACAGCTTTTGCACAGCAAAGGAAACCATCAACAAAACAAAAAGGCAACCAACCAAATGGGAGAAGATATTTGCAAACAATGCCTCCAATAAGAGGCAAATATCCAAAATATGTAAAAAACTCATATAACTCAACAATAAGAAAACAATCCAGTTAAGAACTGGGCAGAGGACCTGAACAAACACTTCTCCCAGTATTTTAGTTCTAATGATTATTTTTGTGATGTTTTAATATCTGACAATTTCTCCTTACCATTCTTCTCTTTTGAGGATTTTCTTGAACATTTTTATCTGTTTATTCTTCCAGATGGCATCTAAAATAATTTTCATACATTTTTAGTAAAAATACTATTGGCATCTAATTGAAATTGCATTCTATCTAAATTAATTTGAGGAGTGTTCACATTTTTATTTAGTTTTTCCATTAAGGGACAAATCCATATCATACAAAAATTTAAATATTGGATCATTCCTATTTTTTACTTTATTTTGTTGTGGTTGATAGGAGATGTAATGTAATTTTGAAATGACTGGAATGGTGCCCATCCAGGTCAGGAGGCTATTTCATTCAGCTCAACAGCATTTTGTTGAATTCTTACTGTATGCCGAGCACTTTTGGCGTTGAATCCAGAAATGAGGGCTCTGTGTTAGGAATTCAGCTAGTTAGCAGGAATTCAGAATTTATTTTTGGTATTAGGGCAGAATTCTATGAAAGAAATGACATTGCGTCCTCCTCACTGTCTAAAGGAATAATTTCTCAAACGCCAGAATGAAAATAACAGTTGATAGACATTTTTATAAGACATCTTCCTGGGTGCTAGCTGGAAAACCCAAGGTGATTATTAATTTCTCAATTCACAATTTAAAAAGGTTTTTTCCCCACTAATAAAGGAATATATGATCAGCCCCAGTTTTACCCATTAATGGTTCTGTAAATCTACCTCTCAAATAGATCTCAAACCCATGAACTCCATATTTACTACTGTCTGCATTTAACTGCTAACTCTCTAGTTCAGACCACCAGTGTCTGTCACCTAGACTGTTACTATTGCTTTGTGACTATTATCCTCTTCTCTTGTCCACATTTAGAAGCCATTTTCCACACAACAGCCACAGTGATCTTTTAATATTTATTTTTTATTATAGAAATTATCAAACCTTAAAAAACAGTATAATTAATTGATGTGTACTCATCACTCTCTTTCAGGAATTATCAATAATGATCACTCTCCAAATGTGGTATTTCATCTATAAATACTTTCTTATATTTATAAATGATTAAGGGCTCCTTTAAAATACCATACCACATGATAGTTGCATAACTCTGAAAATACTAGAAAGCACTGCATTGTATACTCCAGATGGAATTATATGGTATGTGAATTATATCTTAATAGAACTATTAAAAAACAGTCATTTTAACATTTTCCTATTAGTAATATTATAATAATTTCACAAAATCATCAAATAGCCAAGTTCACATTTCCCCAATTATTCTTATAAATTTTTTTTAACACTTTGACAAAGTGTCACGTCCTGCGTGGCAAGGGCAAGTGGGACACGAGAGGGGGGACGCAGATTAAGGAAAAACAAGAGACAGAAGAAAGATAAGAGCGAGACCAAGGGACTCAGCCAAAGACGACTGAGCCCAAGGGACTCAGCCAAAGACGACTGAGCCCTGAATCGGATCAGCGCATAGCTTTTATTGAGAATTTTCAAGGATGCAAACTGCAACAAATCATTAACGGTGGTTTGTAGTTCTCAGGATTTACACAGTCTTTTACTCCCCTGTAAGTGCTCTCTCCAGGGTGCACTGTGACTTACTCTTCCATTAAAGGATTTATCTTGTTTTACACTGTGATAACCTCTGAGACTTAGACCCAGTCTCTGCCTGTCACCTAAAGAATATTTATCATAACTATCTTATGCTAAGGATAGACTTGTCTCTATATATCTCCTAAATAATGGTTACCATGACTACCTAGTCATTATCCCAAATTCCAGCAGTTAGACTTTCAGGGAGTATACTTGAATTATTACTAAAAGACTAGCTGTTAACCTTATTTTAGGGTAAAAGCATCTAAAGTTTTATTCCTATGTAAATACAAAACCTAGCAATTAAAGGGGTCTCACACCACTCTATCTTACAGAGGGCTGTATCTGTTTCTTAGTTAAAGCTTCAGCATCTGTTGCTGTAACAAGGCACTAAACGAAGGAATTTACACAAGGCTGTTAACATAACTTATGGTCAGCAAGCTGCCTGGAACTCTCATGGCCTGGAGACCTTTGGCCTCTGAGGAGACTTTTCACAGCAGAGCCCTTAGGCAAGTGCATCAGCTTCTCACAGGCCTGAGTTTTCTGGCCTGAGTTTGTCAGAGGTCTGTGCCTCAGTTTCCAAGGGGCTTGAGTCCCCAATATCTCAGTTCAGGGGTTCCCCACGGAACTACCGCCTGGCTTGGGTTGTCTCCCCTCGTTTAGGAGATCTTACCCGTCTTTGGCTGCGTAGTTAGCTCATTGGGGTACCACAGGAACATGTCACAAGTGTAGTGAATATATTGTCTCCTATAGAAGAAAAGGCACATGGGTTCACAGAGGCAGGAGATATTACATGACCAACCATAAGGCAGCACCCCTAATATCCAGTGCTGAGCAGGGCAATGTGGCCTTGTCAGACACTGGGGTGCTGTCAGCTTCCCACAACAAAGTTTTAAACCTAAGTCTGATCATGTTACTCTTCTACTTAAAACCCTTCAATGGCTTTACATCATATTTAAAATAAAACTCAAATTCCTTATACTAGCTCTCTAAGGCCTGGTCTGCAAAGCCCTTACTTAATGTGGCTCTCTGTACCTCTCTGACTGTATCTCTTTGTTTTGTTTTTTTAAAAGATTTTATTGGGGAATTGGGGGATAGGAACAGCATTGGGGAATCGGGGAAGGGGAACAGACAAGTTGCTGTCCTTTTGTTCTTCAGTCTAGTTGTGGAGGACGTTGCTTCACTGGCCCATGTTGGTATTGTGATCATTGCACTCCTCCCGGGTGAGGCAGATCGATTGCCAGCCATTGGATGGCCACTCATGGCTGCTCACCGCATCTCACGCTGGCTGCTGGCTGCTCATGCTGACTGCCAGTGACTCACAGCAGCCCAGCTCCAGGTCGAGCTGTTGTTCACCATGTCAGCTGTAGAGAGTGCAGCGTCACTGGCCCTCATGTGAGATCCGAATCATGGCCCTGCTGCTCAGAGCTGGCGTCCCAAGCCAACTCTTAACCAACACTCAACTCGGCCGGACACTGATTGTATCTCTTGACAACTAAATTGTTCCTACTTAAGGGCCTTTGCATTAGCTGTTCCCTCTGCTGGTATGCCCTTCCCCTGTATTTTCACAAGGCTGGATTCTTCCTTTCAATTTAAATATTCCTTTCTCATAGAGGCTTTCCCTGATAGTCTCCCAATATCTAATCTAAAATGTTATTCCAGTCATTCTATGTCGAATCATTCACTTAAAAATTATTGGCACAGCAGGGTTTATTATCTGTTATATATTCTTTTAAACTAATTTATTGCCCTTTCCCTTTTCCTATACAGGCCCCCCCCTTTTCTGTAATGTTCACTGCTGATCGCCCATGCCTAAGATATTAATTGGTGCATAATAGACTCTCATTAGGAAGAGATGTTTATACAAAAAATTGCCCAACACATACCAGGTGTTTGGTGTTTATAAAAAGGTTATTCGTACATTGCGGCCTGCCCAGGTGCCAACCTGTCTGTGGTTTGAGGTTGCTCTCTGCCTCATTAAAACAAAGTAGAGGGTTGTTTTCTGGGAAGACAAAATCTTCTCTGAAAAAGCCTCTTACATGAGACCTCGTGAGTCTGAGTCTTCAGTTGAGGTAGGGAGAGAAGACAGTGGTTATATCCAGGAAATCTAGAGTGGGGTGTAGTTACCTCTAGAATATGTTACTGTTAACACAACCTGAGCTTCATGACAGTCATAAAAGTGGATTCTTTAATAATAAAATAATAATACAATTTCGAAAAAAAAAAGTTTTTTTGTAGAATATATTCACTTGATAAACAGAGTTCCAGTCTGATATTCTATTTGGAAGGGCAATTTTTTTTTAATTCATTTTTTTTTTTTAATTTTATTTATTTATTTATTTATTTTTGAGGGCAGTGTCACTGGTCCTCATATGTGGGACCGAACCGTGTTTTAAATTTTTGTGCGTAGCTTTTGTTTCTCTAGCAGTTAGACGCTCTCTGAGGTTACGAGATGATGATTTTTTTAGTTTGCATCTTTTATATAGAGTTCTACACACTTCAGAACTCAACTTTGATAAACAAATTCTGCTTTTGTTGTTGTTTGGCAAAACATAGAGTGCTTGCCTTTGTAAGGTTGAGAACATTACCATAATACCTTGCTAGTTTCATTCTCCACTGCCACATTTTCCTTTTGTGCTCAGTTGTGGACCATTGCACCCTTAGCTTGTGGATTATCTCTACTACCTGTTCTCCAGTGAGGTAGCCTAAGAGTAGCTGTGCTAGGCTGAATAATGGCCCCCAGAGATGTGATTAGTTAAGTATCTTGAGACAGGGAGATAATTCTGAATTACCCGGGTGGGCCCATTGTAATAACAAAGGGTCCTTACAGGAAAGAGGCTGAAGAAACAGAATATCGAGAAAGAACATGTAAGGTTGGAAGCAGTGGCCGGAATGATGTGCTTTGTGGAGGGAAAGAGGCACCATGAGTCAAGGGATGTGGCCCTTAGAAGCTGGAAAAGGCAAGGGAACAGATTCTCAACTAGAGCCTCCAGAAAGAATGCAGCCCTGCCAACACCTTGCCTCTAGCCCTGTGAGACTCGTTTCAGGCTTCTGACCTCCAGAACTGTAAGACAAGTGTATGTTGTTTTAAGGCAGTAAAGTGTGGTAATTTGTTTTTTTCTTTTTTTGAGGGCAGTGTCACTGGCCCTCATATGTGGGACCGAACCGGGGCCACTGGCTTCCCAAGCCAGCGCTTAACCACCGTGCCACTCGGCCGGCCCAGGTGTGGTAATTTGTCACAGCAGCCATAGGAGACTAATATAGGGACTTAAGGCAGTAAAGGTTGAATGATCACAGAACCTGTACAGAATGTTCTGAGGTTAATCTAATTTGCTGGTTTTAATAGTTAGCTACTGAAAAGGAGCTAAATAATTAAGATGGCAACTTTTGGTAGGTAATTTCAGGGGAGAAGAAAAAGGTGTAGTTGATGGAATAATGAAAGAATATTATGTACTGTAGTTGCAGCATCAATTTTATAGTGCAATTAAGCTCTTGATGGCTTTTTCCCTTATATCTTACACAGATCAGAAACCCCTTGACCTTGCCCAGGGGGCTGAAGTGAAACACATTCTTTTTGGTAATAAGGTATGTAGCAGTGGATTAAACTTATATAATATAATAATTTCAGAAAAAAATTTAATTCTTAAAATGTCAGAAAAGTCATGACACATTTTTGCAATGAAAAACAGAAAAAAAAACTGTCATGACTTTTCTGACAACCCAATATATAGATGCATTTTTAATGAAAATATATTTTTCAATAGGTCCTCTACAAAGCATTGAAACGATATGAAGGCCCTCTCTGGAAGGTAGGTTGGGATAGCTATTTAATTATAAAACTGGAAAGAATTCTCAAGTGTTCTGTTTTTGTTTAAAATTTTTTTCAAGAAATAAATACTTATTTCTGAAGTATATGTGATTTAATCATTCTTGGATTTTTATAATGCAGCCATTTTTGACTGCTGAACTTAATTAGATGTCCACTTACGGAAATTGCTGTCTTTTGTGTTGATGGTCTAAGACATTTAGGCTACCATGTTTGCACAGAGCAGAGTGGGGAAAATACATTTTTTTCTTACTTAATCATAGAATTATAGTATTTTTGTTATGAACATTGAACCATGGAGGACCTAGGAAGAATTTAATATACAAATTGTCACAGAGCCCACTTAGTCTTTCTGTTTCTAAAAATTTCTATGTGTTTTGGAGTTCAGTTATTTTCTGTAATTAATGATTTTAGAGGACATAATTTCTTCTGCACTTACTTGCAAGCACTCCCTTTATATATTTATATACACATATGCTTATATTGTGTAAAATAAATTTAGGATAATTCTCTTTTTTTAGAAATTCATTCGAGACTTTGAAGAAATTGTCTTTGAAGCCCACAACTGTTATATTTCTTATAAATATCTCTGAACAGTATTGTCAGAACTATAAACTGTGTTCATTGTTGATCTTATCAGTATGGCATTTTTTCTGTTCCTGTTAACCTGTAGTGGTACGTTTTCATTACTACATCTAGTGCCTAAGTTCATATTTGATCCATTTTTAAATAGTAGTACTGTCTAGTTGAAAGATTCAGAACTGTCATATCTTAATTGCTTCTTTTTTTTTTAATTAAAATATATCGGGGTGTTAAGCGCTCGCTTGGGAAGCCAGCCGCCCCGGTTCATGTCCCACATATGAGGGCCAGTGACACTGCCCTCAAAAAAAAAAATATCGGGTGACAATGGTTAGTAAAATTACATTGGTTTCAAGTGTACAATTCTGTAATACATCATTTTTATATCACATTGTGTGTTCACCACCCAGAGTTAGTTCTCCTTCCATCATCATATATTTAACCCATTACCCTCTTCTATCTCCCCTCCCTCCTTACCCTCTGGTAACCACTTAACTATTGTCTGTATCTATGAGTTTTTGTTTATTTATTTGTTTGTCTTGTTCATTTCAGTTTTATATCCTACATATCTGTGAAGTCATATGGTTCTCAACTTTTTCTGTCTGACTTATTTCGCTTAGCATAATAATCTCAAGATCTTTCCATGTTTGTTGCAAAAGGTACTAGCTAGTTCATCTTTTCTTATGGCAGAGTAGTATTCCATTGTGTATATACCACATCTCCATTATCCAGTCATTTATCAAAGGACCCTTTGGTTGTTTCCATGTCTTGGCCACCGTAAATAAAGGTGCAGTAAACATCAAAGCACATATATCTTTACAAATAAATGTTTGATTACTTCTTAACAGTCAAAGATTTGAATCTAGATGTGTTAGCTTGGAAAATCTTTGTTATTGTTCCCCTTAGAGTTCAAGATTTTTTGGCTGGAGATTATTCTGGGTAGTGTTAGAACATGGAGTCCTTTCATGGTATAGGAAACAGTAAGTAATTATGATCCTTATACTTATTAAATTTCAGCATCTAAATTTTGAAAGACGAAACATTTTTACTTATTTCTTTTCCTTTTACCTTGATAATTTAATATTTATTTTGAAGGCCTGATGCAGTCCATAATATTTATCGCCAGGGATGCAAACACCTAACTCAAGCAGTATGCACGGTAAGATGACACACACATCTTTTGCTCAAACCCTGAAATCAGTTCTGCAAGTGATTGCCCTAAATCATTTATATAAGCTGCCTTGTTAAATCTTGGGGTAGAAAGTATTCGTGTATGTTTTTATTTGAGAATATGTAAAGTTGGGGTATCTTCGTTTTAAAACTATAATCAACTTTTGTTTATCTCCACATATTGTGGGATGAGAGATGAGTGATCCAAAAACATTTACACAGTGCTTTTAATATTTTGTAAGTATGTATGTGTGTATATACATATATGCATGTCCGTGTGTGTGTGTGTGTATTTGTACATGGGTAAATCAGGACAATGAAAAATTTTCTGGTGTTAAAATTCTATTTAAAGCCTATGTCAAAATCAAGATTCCTAAGTTCTCCGTATACACATCTGGCTGTTTTACTTTTACCAACCAGGAGAAAAAGGAAGTATTTCCTCTTTAAAGATGAGTCTAAGTCTGCAGCCTAGACATACCTCGTTGGTTCCCACTTCAAGTCCTTCAGGGTTGTCAGCATGCCATGGCTGTCAATCCATTCCCTAGAGCTCAGCGCCTGCCTTTTACAATGTGAACACTCTCAGACCAGCGGCATCCCTTTGGGGAGTCACAGACTTAATCACATTCTCCAGCATTACAACCTAATGAAAAGTTGGTCCCTTCAGCGTCCTCACACCCCTTCCAACTTTCACATCAGACCAGGCCAGGGAACCTCTTTCCAGTCTTACCCATCTAATGAATTTTTTTGTTTCTTCTTTTGATATAATCCTGGCCATTCTCTTCTGTTCCTGCTCTTGATTCTTCTCCTTAATACCAAGGATTTTCCTCAGCTGCGTCTTCTTTCTCATCCTTGTCTACCTGAAAACAAAAAAACCCGAACAGTGGCTCCTGCTGCCCTTTGAAAATATTTTGTTCTTTAACTTCTCTGGAATTGATTAGCTCCTGTTATGTTATACCTCACCTTGTTTTATAACCTTTGTTTCTTATATAAATGTCTATTTCAAGCCTACATTTATGAATATCAGCAAATATTAGTGCATATCAATACAAACTAATGGGATTCATTGAATGACTGCTGTAAGGCAGGCTCTGTTCAGTCTAGTTTCTTTAGGTAGAAGCTTTAGTTATTGATTTGAGATATTTTTTTCTTTTCAGGTGATTACAGCTACAGATTTTTAGTTTTTTAAATAAAATGTGGTAGAATACACATAACATAAAATTTACCATCTTAATGTTCAGTGGCATTAAGTGCATTCATATTATTTTACAGCCACTACCATCCATCTCTAGAACTTTTTCATCTTGCAAAACTGAAACTGTATACCCATTAAACAACAACTCCCTATTTCCCAAACCCCCAATCCCTTGCAACCACCATTCGACTTTCTGTTTCTATGACTTTGTCTACTCTAGGTACCTCACATAAATGGAAGCATACAGTATTTGTCTTTTTTTGACTGGCTTATTTTACTTAGCATTTACTCAGCTTCATCTGTGTTGTAACATATGACAAGATTTTTTATTTTAAGGCAGAATAATAGTCCATTGCATGTATACACCACATTTTCTTTATCCATTCATCATCCATCAATGGGCATTTGGATTGCTTCCATCTCTTGGCTTCTATGATAATTGCTGCAGTGAACATGGGTGTGCAAATATCTATTCAAGATCCTACTTTTGACCCTTCTGGATATATATACACCTAAAAGTGGAATTGTTAGATCATACGGTAGTTCTATTTTTAATTTTTTGAGGAGCTTCCATACTGTTTTGCATTGCAGCTGCACCATTTTATGTTCATTATCAATAGTACACAAGGACTCCAATTTCCGTTTCTCCTCATCCTCACCAACACTTATTGACCACTCAGGCATTCTTATGATTACTGTTTGCATAGTCTCTCTTTTTCTATTTCTCTACTTTCAACCTGTCTAAAATTTTATATTTTCTGTATTTTGTAAATAGTATATATTTGGGTCCCTCGCAACCATTCTGACAATTTTTGCCTTTTAACTAGATTTTTTTCAGAATGTGTTTCACTTTCTTGCTTCTTTATGTTTCAGGTAATTATGAATTGTATTTTTAATAATATGAATATTAAGTAATAGAGATTCGGGATTCTGTTATTTTCCCTGTTAAATGTTGTTTCCTTTGCTCCAGCAGGTCTTTTTCTTGGCTAGGTTTGGATTGTAAGCTCTGTTTCTTAGACAGCAGCTCTGGTTTCCATTCAGATAGGCTGTATTTAAATGACTGCTTCGAATCTCTTCTGTGCATCAGTTAGAAATGTGAATACACAGACTTTGGGATCCCTCCTCTGTCTCTTTCCCTTGGGGATTTCCCCTACTCTCTTTAGTATTTATACCCTCCCCCCCCCCCACTTTACCTTTTAATTCCCAAAGGCAGAAAGACTGGATTTTTCCCCATGTTTCCTCGCTGTTGTGTCACCATGTGGTCTGTACTTAGTCCCAGGTGAAAAGCTTTGGGGATGTGAACTCATTGGCAAAGCTGCTTGTTTCCTTTCCTCCAAGAGAATGTGGCCCCCTCACCCTCATCAGAGTTTGTCAGCTTTTGTTCACTCTCCAGTTCTTTCAGGTAGTGGGAATTTGTTTTGTGTCTAGGTTTTATAGTTGTTTTCTGCAAGGGGGTGGAGAGGTCCTCTGGTAGGCCCTTGCAGCAGAAGTCTATCTTTATCCATTCTTAAATCCCCTCACTTTCCAAATTTATATTTTAAAAAGACATAATTACTTCTTTCCCTTCTTTATTAGTCTTATCTATCCTTGTTCTTTTACACTCAGTTCAAACATTTTTCTACACTCGGCTCCAACAAAATGTTTAGGAGACTGGTATGAATAAGAAATTAGAGCTGTGATATTTAAAGGATTTTACAGCCCAAGTGCATGCTAAACTATATTTAATAGAATGGATAAAACTAAAACTACAAACCTAGTGGACTATTAGTATTTACTTTGAGTAACTATGTAAGAATATGAAAGCCAGATTTGACATAGATAAGCTACTATGCATTTGATACTTCCAGTGTATCAATTTTTCACCTAACTTTTATCAATTGGTATTTTAAATGTTTAATTGGGTACAGTTAAGTCATGTTAATACTTATAATTTTATATGTAGGTAATTTCAGAGTTTGATTTTATGTGCATGGATGGTATTGCCTTACTACTTCTTTTTTATATCCAAGGTAAAATCCACTGATAGCTGCCTCTTCTTTATTAAATGCTTTGATGACACTGTTCATAGCTTCAGGGTTCCTAAGAATAGCATTCGACAGTCAAGAGAGGTAATTTTATGGATTCTTTTATCTTTTATGAAACTTAACACTTAGAAACAAAGAAGATAGGTTCAATATTACCACCTTAAATCCTGTCCATTGTACCTTCTTAATGGAGGCAATTCTGTTGGGCTGTCGGAAAAGTTATGATGCATTTTTGCAGTGAAAAACATAGAAAAAATAAGTCATGACTTTTCTGACAACCCAATATTATATGAAGCTTTTGAAATTTGGTTTATGATTTAGTTCTTTATCAGTATGTGTCTGGAGGAATTTTTTGTTCATAATTTTTTTCCCCCATTTTGATTCTGTTAGTGTAAGGGACCCTCATTGGTTTTGGAAAAAAAATAATGATTATTTAGTTTGCCTCTTAATGTGTAGGCTTGGAAACTGAAGACAGTAAATTGAGGAGACCTCCCAAGGTCATGTAGCTTGCAAGTGACAGAACCTGGACGCCCATCCAGGTGTTACGATTTATTACAGTGTAGACTCAATCTTTTTGGTAAATTGAACAATAGCAGCAAGCAAGAAAATTAGGACTCATGGGACAGAAATTCACAGGGTAGTTATTTAATGGAGAATCCATATTCCTTTAGATCAAAGCAATGTTTGTAGACCCATCTTTTTTTTTGTAAATTTTGAAAGGACTTGATAGAATCTATCTTTCAAAGTGGTTAACTTTGGCCCTGCAAAGAACTGTAAACTACCCAAATCACGACTGTCCCAACATTTTATAAAATGGTAAGATTTGACCCTGAGTAATGCTATAAGAAATGAGGAAGAAGTAAGACAAGTATTTTTAGGGGAACTATTCTGTGTTTTTGTGAAATCATTGATTTTTCACTCTTTTTTTTTTTTAGCTGAGCCATCCTGCCATCTGTTGGCAGCTCAACTGCAGCTCAGCTCGGGCTGGGCATTGAACTGCTGTTGCTCAGAGCTCAGCTCGCACTCTTGAGCAAGCTCTTAACCAACTGAGCTACTCGGCCAGACCTAAAATCATTGATTTTTTTAAAAAGCATAGTACAAATTAAAGGATCAGGGCAATTGTTGACTCTTAGAAAGATCTAAGATTTTTGTGCTTATAATTTGATTGCAAGTTAGTAAAATTGTTTCTGGATACATTATTATATAATAACTTATTCAACAGGTTTGAGAACCTATAATTTCAAGTGAAAAATTATCCATTATTTAGCTTTTATAATGCATCTGAGTATTAATACTAATGTATATATAAGCTTATACTTATAGATGATATTTTTTTTTTTTTTTTTTTTTTTTTAGCTGAGCCATTCTGCCACCTGTGGGCAGCTCAACGGCAACTCAGTTCGGGTTGGCATTGAACTGCCGTTGCTCAGAGCTCAGCTCACATTCTTGAGAGAGCTTTTAACTAACTGAGCCACTTGGCCGGCCTCTTAGATGATATTTTTTTACAGTATTGGGAAATTTTTTTATCTAGATATGTCATAGACAAGAGATCTGCTTCATTATTTCATTGTTGGTTGTTTATTTTCTTAGGCCATAATATTTTTTCTCCATGTAAACTTTATGCTTTCCAGATTGTCATATTACCACTTTTGAGTAAAAATGCATTTCACTTTTATTTAAATCCCGGGATTATTTCAGGACTGGCTGGAAGCAATAGAAGAGCATTCGGCTTATAGCACTCACTACTGTTCCCAGGACCAGTTGACTGATGATGAAGAGGAAGATGAAGTTTCTGCTGTAGACTTGAAGGAATCCTTAGAGGTAAACAGGAAATTTAACCTGGCCTTGATAGCTAACTCTGTCATTCAATTTTTATCATGAATTAAAAAATTTTTTTTTTAGTGTGAGGTTTTGAAATTAAGATTTCTGACCGTGGAAGTAGGGTTGCCCTTTGTCTAGTAATATTCTATTGCTATTTATAATGTCTCTGTTATGGTAATACTATCAAATGTCTCTGTACATATTCTCTTCTCTAAATATGTAAGTATATGTATCTTTTTTTGTTAAAATTTTTACATTGCTGTATCAGATTGTCATTCTATTTGAAAACTGCTGCCAGTAGGGGGAGCATCCATAACTTGACTTGCTGCCCTTTATGACTTTACTGCACATTTCAGAGTTTAAATAATGCAATGACAGCGGTACATTTCCTGGTCAGTAGTTTCATTTAAAACCATTTGTAATCTGTAAATTTTGATTAGAGGTAAATTAAAATGTCAGTAATGAATGGAGAGGCCCTCATCTGAATTGACACCAATACCGTATCCATACAGAAATATCAACATATGCATTTTAATTGAAATGAAATAGATATTTTTGTCTTAGCGTAAATTTCCTGGCTGTACCTTTTAAATGGGAATCGGGTTTGGAAGAATTAGAACTATGAAAGGATGTCATGAGTTTCAATCCAGATAATTATGTCAGGGCGTATGAATTTGCCTACTAAATTTAATTTATTTTTTTAATGAAATGAATTATTTGTAGTGTTTGAGTGTGTTTAAGTCAACAACTTTATTGAAATTAAGTTTTCTAATACCTAAGAAGTTATAATAAGGGCCTATACATTTAAATTAGTAAGAGATTTTGACTCTTTTGATCCCTAGTCTTAATTTATGATGGAACATTAAAGAATTTGAGCTTTTTCATGTTGTGTTGAAAACATTCCACAGAATTTATTGACAGTGGCTTTACCAATACTACTTCTGTTTTAAAGCCTATTGTTTAATGTCATAACCATGAACATAATTTTCAGATCAGTGAACTTTGCAAAAGTTACATCTAACAGAGCATCTATAGGATCCTGAAACTGTTTGAATAAATAAAGAAGACTTAAATACGCATGGCCAAAATCATGTTAAACAAGTAAAAAAATAAAACTTTTAAATATTTTAACTTTTATTCAGTATTCCCTAAGTGAAAAGAAATCCTTCCCTATTTACCCTAAATATAAGGTAAATTATAAAACTTGGAAGGACTTACAAAGTATGCCAATATCTTTCCAGGATTATGGGGTAATTGTAAAACCTTTTTAATGTAAGTTACAGGTAAAATGAAAATATACTAATTTACATACTAAAAACTTTCTTAAATATTTCTTCTTTGGCATAATTTTCAAATTTTCGTGTTCTTAGGCTCAACTATACCTCACATACCTCTCATTTGAATATTGTTTCTTTGTTAACTTTACAGCCATGAAGTTTCTGCTTTCTAGATTTTATGGCACCTGAAGTCAGTGAGAGTTTTAGCCAGTGTTCAGCACTTTCAGATTTTGCAGGTTAAAGACATATCTCTGTCCAACAATTTGAATGCTAATTCCATGAATCTTGACCCTGCCTCAGCTTCTGAAGGTTGGTCCAAAATAGGTAAAATCTGAAATGAATTTTGACGTATGTTGAATTGTAGCTTGTGGGAGACTAGCTCCAGAATACCATTGATTCTTGGGTTCTTAAGTTGCAAGGAAATTCTGGGACCCATTTATGGAACACCTATTCTAGATGTCTATAGACTTTCTAAAGGAAATTAGGAACTCTAGGACTGGAATACTCTAAAACAGTCCAAATTAACAGAAACTAACCTTATTTCCTCAACATGCTTTTAGACTTGTAAATAGACCTATAAGAAATTAGGGGAGGGTTGGCTGAGTAGCTCAGTTGGTTAAGAGTTGGTGTAGAGCACATGCTCTGAGAGCAACAGGGCCACCTGTTCGATTCCCACCTGGGCCAGTGAATGCTGCGCTCTAACTGAGCTGTCGCTGAGCTGCCAGCGGATGGCAGGATGGCTCAGCTGGTGTAACAAGATTGCCTGTTCAGTGGTGGGCTATGCCCACCCACAACTAAAGATTGAACTCTGCACCTTGAGTTGAGCTGTCCCCTGGATGGCTCAGAGGATAGAGCATGCGCTCGTAACAACAAGGCTGTTGGTTCGACTCCTGCATGGGATGGTGGCTACACCCACCTGCATCTAAGATTGAACACAGCACCTTAGAGCCTAGAGGCCATGAGCTGCTGACAGGGAGCCAGATGGCAACTGGCGCCCTCCACAATGAAGACTGAAGAACAACAACTTGGCTGGATCCCTTCCCCAATTCCCCAACACTGTTCCCCTTCCCCAATTCCCCAATAAAATCTTTAAAAAAAAAAAAAATTAGGGGAAAAACATGTCAACACTGAAAAAGTTGACCATATGATACTTTTGATCTCTGTTTACTTCCATCCAAAATGAGGGCCCCCAAAAGCTTAAAACATTTTCTCTTAGCTCTCTGTCTGTCACTGTCTTGCTGTTAGGCCTTCAGGGAGAAAAGTATTAGACAGATAATAGAAATATTGGCCTCATGATTGTAGCCTTAATGGCAACTTGAAAATATTTCAGAAATAAAAATTGAAAGAGAAAGTGAAACACAGTATTGGTATAGAATTGTATGATAGCTACTAGTCACATGTGGCTATTTGCATTTAAATAAATTAGACTCAAATCATAAATTCATATCATCATTTTAACTAGACACATGTAAATGCTCAATAGTTACATGTAGCGGCCACCATAGACAGTGCAGATACAGAATGTTTCCATCATTGTGGAAAGTTCTGTTGGACACACTTAGGATAGGCCCTTACGTTTGGGGTGGTACTAGCAAAGTGGTGTTTTATTTGTTGAATAAATCTTGACTGTACAGGATCTGAACTGCTTGTTATAAGAAGTAATAAGCAGATGATGCTAAATTTTAACCAAATGAGAAAGTAATATCAAACTTTCCTGATTTAAGAATAAATGATTCCTAATGAAAATGAATGTGCAGAAAGATGAATGTGCATCAACACAGGACTGATATGTAGAGATTAGTATATCCATATAAGAATGAGGCAGATTTATATAAAAATATTTAAGATTTATATTTAAGTGAAAATGGCAAGGTATAAAAAGTTATACTACTTTGGAGAAAAAAAAGTAGGGATGTGTACCCACAAATTTGTGTAGGCTTAAGTCGTCCCTGGAAAGATGAGAAATTATTAGAAATTATTAGCAGTTTTGCTTTGAGGCTGGGAAAGAGGGCAAGCAGGGACTGTACGGCTGATAGGTATTTGAGGAAGAGTTGCTTCTCTGTATATCCCTTTTTTTTTTACTTTGTGTAAATATCTATTGCAAAATAAAACATGAAGAAGATTACAGAGCAGGGCCATAATAATCATCTGGTACTAAACAGAATAAATGTTTTATGGATTGACTTAGATTGAGGGAAGATGTACTATGGGGCTAGAGTTAGGAAGACTTGGAGATGAGTACTGGGGTACCAGTACTTGCAGTACTGGCTATTTTCTGCAAGGAGGAAAGTTATCAGAGTTCTACAGTCAATTAGTTAAAAGTATTGAGGTATAATTGATGTATAATTTTTATATAATAAAATGCATGCATTTTATGTCTTCAGTTTGATGTTTCAACAAGCGTACATACCCTTATATCCACCACTCCTTTCAAGACACAGAACATTTTTTTTTATTTTTTTTTTGAGGGCAGTGTCACTGGCCCTCATATGTGGGACCCGAACCGGGGCCGCTGGCTTCCCAAGCCAGCGCTTAACCACCACGCCACTCATCTGGCCCCTATCACCTCACAGAATTCCTTGTGCCCCTTCCCAGACAATGCCCTCCACCTTCATCTCAGGTAACCACTGATGTGCTTTCTGCCATTATAGACAGTGTCAGTTTTGCCTGTTCTAAAATTTTGTGTAAATGGAATCATTTGAGGTGTGATCAAACAATATGGTGAATGTTTAAATTTTTTAAAAAAATGTATTACAGTAAAAGACACATTGTCATTAATCCCCCTCAAAATACTCCCCCTCACTTTGAACACACCCCATCATTCTTGCTACTTTCTGAAGCAGTCTGGAGGTTCTCTTTTCATGTTTTTAGTTGCACTGTTGTGGCTGCCTTGATGTCCTAAATCAATTCAAAACATTTACCTTTTATGGTCATTTTGACTTTGGGGAAGAGCCAGAAGTCACATGGTGCCAGTTCCGGTAAATAATGTGAGTGAGTGCACACCATAATGTTTTTATTTGACAGAAATTGCCATACAGAAGCAATGTGTGACATGAAGCCTTTCTGTTGTGATCACAAAATACTGTGAATGCTGCTACCGAGTGCCATCCAACGGAAAGGCAGGGATCTTCAATACGGAAAGTGGCGCATGAAACCATAGTAACAGTGTGTGACAAGTTTCAACTTGTTCGGTGCAGTCAGTCGGCCGTGAGTTATGGTTGAGAGAGGGTGTGTTTTAAAGTGTGCTGTAAATCATGGATCATGAACAATGCATTAACATGAAATGGACAAACAGTTTCATCCTCCATCCTGACAACGCTCCGTGTCACACATCACTTCTGGTATATGGCTATTTCTATCAAATAAAAACATTATGGTGTGTCCCAATCCACCTTATTCACCATATCTGGCACCGTGCAACTTCTGAATCTTCCCTAAAGTCAAAATGACCATGAAAGGTAAACGTTTTGAATCAATTCAGGACATCGAGGCAGCCATGACAGTGCAACTAAAGACACGTAAGAGGACTTCCAGAACTGCTTCAGAAAGTGGCAAGAACGATGGGATAAGTGTTTTCAAAGTGAGGGGGAGTATTTTGAGGGGGATTAAGGCAATGTGTCTTTTACTGTAATACATTTTTAAAATTTAAACACTCACTGTAGGTTTTTTTTTTATCACATTGTGTATTTCCTCTTTGGTGCCTGTCTTCTTTCAGTCACTATGTTGTGTATCAGTAGTTTGCTCCCTTTGATTCCTGAGTAAAAGTCTGCTGCTGTTCTTTATTAACCAAATGTGGATTGTCTGTAGTAGATAGCCTGAAATTAATGATCTCTCTCTTCCTTGTCAACTCTTCCCTCGATGCTCACCCTTTGATACACATTTTAAAGCTGTCTCATAGTACAGAGATCATAAAGCAGTTTAACATCAACTTGAGTCAAACAAAAACACCATCTGAAGACTGGGTGGACAGAGGTGGGAGTAGGGGATCTGGGCTGCGAATGTGGTTCAGCTGCTCAGCTGGGGGCTTCTGGGGGCCTCTGGGCCCCGTGTCTGTGGGTATGATCCTGTCCTTGTGTTCTGTGCCCAGATAGCAAGGGTTTAAAATATTGTCATACTTTGAGTATTAAAACATTGCTCATAGTGACATTCCATATATGCAGAATAAATAAAAATTAAAACCTAAAGAGAGTCCCATAGTCACCGTAAGGTTAATGGCATAGATAGATGTCAAGAATGAGACACCATGCTAAGCTCTGCAAAGAACTCATAAGCGTTAACCTTCACAAATAGATTTTAGGTTTTCATAATATAACTAGTAGCTGCAAAGATGAAATTACAGCAAATTGAAGATTGTGTTATACTGTATTGTTCCTCTTTTTGTTTTGTTTTTTTAGTATCAGTTAAATGACACTAATTACTTAGAACAGAAGACACATCTTCTACCCAACCAAAAAACAGTATGTGGAGATTGAACCTTCTCCAGATGACCTATTGTGTATCTTTTAAGACAAGTCACTCATCAATTGAGGAAACTTTCTTTAGTATCTGTCAGACATGCTAAAGGAAGTTGAATAGGATTCAGGTGTTTGAGGATGATGCTATGGATAGTGATTCTTGTCTTTATAACATCAGGAACTATCATGTTTCTTACAGATTTGTAGCCTGCAAATGAAGCCAGTGCTTACTTTTATGCATCCAGCTATCACCACTAAAAGGAAAACAGTAGTCTTGACTTGAACATGGGCAGGAGTATTAAATATGTATAGAGTGAAAATGACGATTTTGTATTAATAAATTATGAGTGTTACATTTGGTTGCAGTGCATGTTTGCAGTGCCCCAGGATGGACTTTTTCCCCCTGCCTTCAACCTGTATTAATAGGCTGTCTGAAAAAATTATCCATCATACCATTTCACTTTCTATGGGGTTTTAAATTGCACAGTGTAAGTATTCTCTCTCCTAAAAAAAAAGTAAATTGTATTTTTATGTTGTTAGAGCTCTCAAAACAGAATAATGTTGATTTTCAAGAGAATATTGCCTGACACTAATGTGGTAACATGAATAATTCTACAGTGGTTGCGCTGAGCTTCATAAGCACTAAAAAATTTATAAGGGGAAAAAGGAGCAAAAGGTGCTTACCTATGTCACCTTGGCACATAGATCTGATTTGGGGGGCAATAAAAAATGTTTAGTGTTAGGCCAGTTGAGCTTAGGAATACGAAGTAGGGAAGATTCATAATGCTAAATATATTATTCTATCTATAACAGTGTGATTCTAATATTAATAAGGTCAGGGTTCTCAGAATAAGTATTTTTATTGCCATAACCAACCAACTTTACAATGATAATTTTCTTGCTTATGCCTCCAAAGTTACATTGTTAATAAAATAAATGGATTTATCTAATTTTTCATTTTGGACTTCCAAATATACTCGTTACTAAGGATGGGATTCAGCTTATATCATGAAACTATATATATTTTTTGTTTTTAAGGATCTATATATGGAGAAATTTAAAATTATAAGGAATGATGCTTTCTGTAATTGACGTTGCCTTATTTTTATAAGTTTTTTCAGAAAATGTCCTTATTCATCTGATTGTGTAGGGGCTATGTGCATTTAGGTTGCATGAACAAAAATCAACTTGTGATTTCCAAATGTTAGTACCATCTGAATTTTTTTTTTTTTTTACAAACAGTTTTTATAATATATTCTTAAGGAATGTATTTTTTAATTTCTCGATGAATTTACTCAAGCCCACTAAAAGAGTTAATAAATTGGAAATCTAACTCCTCAGATATACTGGGGGTGCCAAGGAGGTGCCAAAAAAATGTATACACATGACTTGTATTCCTCTTTTGTTATTGGTATGTATTGAGTATTATAACATAATTTTAATACAATTTGCCTTTCTTAAAATGTGTATACATTTTTTTGGCATCCTCTATATATGGTGTAATGATTTATTATGAGTAACTAATGCAGTTGTATGGCATCTACACAGCAGATGTTGCATGTATTTAAAATCTAGAAATATTTTTATTAATTGGTATGTGATTAAATGTTATATTCAATTTTTCTGGAAATTTTCTCTGTTAGGAATATATCTCAATTATTACAATGTATCAACCTATGAACTAGATGTTTTGATAGAAACATTAAAGCATCTGAAATGTAAAAGCTCTTTATTAGTTTGTTTTAACTTTGTCTTTTTTTTTTTTTTTCTTTTCTAGAAAGCACAGACATGCCAACAGAGACTAGATAGGGAAATTTCCAGCTTTCTCAAAATGATTAAGGAGCATGACATGGCTAAAGGTAAAAAAAAGAAAGAAAGAAAGAAATGGACAAACACTACTAACACAACCCATTATTATAGATATTGACCTTTGTAGTTTTGATTGACTATACATATTAAATAATTTTTGGTTTTGAATTTAGCATTCCATTTGATAAAACCATTTTGAAATTTTAAAAGGGCTATTTAAAATTTCTATGCATGGAAGAAGCTTGTTTTATATATTAAAAATGTTTTTATTCTTTTAAGAAAAAGAAAAATAAAGTTAATGATGTGGGGCTATAAACTCATTTTGGCTGTGCAATGGGAATTCTGTTTATGAATGTCAGAAGACTTGGAGTGAAACTCTTGAGTTTGAATCCTTGCTCCATCACTTACTAGTTCTTAGTTTGAATACTACATTTAACTTCTGTGAGCCCCAGTTTTCTCATTTATAGATGAACAGATTGGTGGTATCCAGGTCTTAACCTTTTATAATTCTAAGAATATATACATGAACTTGTCTAGCTATGATTAATCTACTGTTAAACTTTCTATGTCTTCATTGTCCATTAGTTATGAATTATCGTGAGTTGACTATTAATACATCAAAAATCAAAATATAATCCGATATAAGACCCAATACAAAAATTATTGTTGAGAAGAATTACTTGTTAATTAAAAAATTATGTTCTCAGATGTTTTTATAAATAACTCCATTAAAATATAATTGATTTAGTTGTCCATGAATTAATTATTAACTGTCCAGTTTAATAATGAACTAGTTTCCCTCAGTGAACTCTAGGTTTAGTTTATATGTGCCCAAAGAATGTGAAGAAATGTTAATATTAGAGTACCTGATCATAAATATTCTGTATTGGTCCAAATGTACCTTGGGCTTCCCTTTACTTCAGTTCAACAAACAATTATTTATATCAACAGTGATAGCTTTTGGAAAGAAAGCAATTAAATCATTTTGATTATTAGTTGCAGGCAGGATAGTGTATTGCCTAGCACTGTTCATCCTCAATGGACTTTTAAAATAATAACAGATTTATTAGATATAATTCATCTAACCTAAAATTCACCATGTAAAGTATATCATTCAGTGCTTTTTTTTAAGTATATATACTATATAGTTATGCAACTAAGACCATCAATGAGCTTTTAAAACACTGTCTTTACCAAGAACCATCAAAAGTGAGAAGAAATACTAACATTTAAAAGACGTAGAAAATGGCCAGAATGAGGTGAAATATAAAGATTAATTCCTTTAACCTGGACCAAGGAAAGAAATTGTATCAGATTTTTTTTAAACCTTGAGTCAAATTTCTTGGCTCAGATTATCTTTATGCCATGTCACTCATAATAATGGCATTTGTGCTCTTTGACATATGCAAGCATTCAGTACCACAAAAGAGGTATTTCATTTTGGACAGTGCCATCTGGGATCTTTAAGATGTTTATGATCTGACAACCCCATTTCATATATCTACATTACAATTCAATGGACTTATACACAAATAATTATAAACATTATTTTCTGAAAGTTTGCTGTAGACAAATAAAACTACTTCTTACATAAATAGCAATACAGTTAAGTGAATACAGTTAAGATGATTTCATGAATGGAATTGGAGTGTTGAAGTTCGCTCTTAATGCCAAGGGATTGTACAGAATCATCGCGCACCATGTGTTTTATTAAAGAAAGCAGATCCATACACACCCTGCTCCAGACTGTCTACACAGTTTGCCAGTGATGTCTCAGGATGAAAAGCTAAAATCTTGGTGGACAGAATCCAGATCTTGTGGTTGAAATTGTTTGTTGTCTGACAATTTATTGTAGCACAAAATTTTATGAACTTTAAGACTCAGTTCCCTTCCTTGTTTTTCAAAATTCTACCATTATAGTTCACTCCGTATCATCTCAAACCCCGATTATGGCAGAAGCCTGCCCTTTATTCTGCCTGCCTTCTGGGACTCCCACTCCCCACCTCGAATTCTATCCTTAAAGGGAAATGAATCAGCAGACTTTCAGGAACGCTTCCAACTTAAAATCTGTGTAATACTGCATTATTGCTTGCCAGATTAATTTTAGAAAGGTACTTTTTTGATAATTTTTTTTTCTGTTACAAAAATCTTTTATGGGTCTTTGAAACTATAGAATAAAAAGATTTTTATCATGGCATTTAAGGACTTCCATAGCCCTATGTCAATCTGATTGAATTCAATCAGCTTTATTTATAATTATTCTCTCTTATGACTCATGTAAACATTTTTGACCAAACACTTTTACCTTTGGTTTGAAATGACCTCTGTTGTAGTAATATTGTCATTTTCATGAGTGGACCTTAAACCTAATTTCACTCTGGATGAATGCCAAAATTTATGTATCTGGCATTGCCAACACACCATTCAAGGTTCAAAGAGTGCAGTATTGAAATCTCTACTATTTTATCATTACCAAAAGCCTCGTTGCAAAAACAAATAAAATCACCCAAACTAATAAAACTTTTGGTAGACTTCCTGAAGGCCAGATAGTCAATCTGTTCTTCCATAGAAGCTTAAATATACTATTAAGTCAAAGAAGCTTAAATATACTATTAAGTCGAAGCCAGTTTTTGACTATTATAAATAATTGTATTGTGAATTTATATATTTGATCACATCACTTTATTACTATAGGATTTTTGGAAATGGGATTAGTGGGTGAAAGCGTTTTAACATTTTTGAGCCTATTGATACATACTGCTAAATTATTGTACTTTCCAGAAAAGATACATTACTTTACATGCCATCTTCAATGCATACTTTTTTTTTTTTTTTTTTTTAGTTGCGAGTGGGCATAGCCCACTATTGAACTATTGAACAGGCAATCTTGGTGTTACATCAGCTGAGCCATCCTGCCACCTGTTGGCAGCTCAGCGACAGCTCAGCTCGGGTACAGCATGACTGGCCCATGTGGGAATCGAACCAGTGGCCCTACTGGCCAGAGCACGTGCTCTAAGCCAACTCTTAACCAACTGAGCCACTCGGATGGCTTTAATGCATACATTTTATTGCATGTTAGTAGATGTATATAAGTGCATCCCTGGTTAAAAAATTGAAGCATTTCAGTTATCTAAAAGAATATAAATCTTAAAGGAAAAGCACTCTTGTTCAACCCACTTAAAACTCTTCCATCAAAGTCTTAGGCTTCAGGCAAACACACTTATCACCATCTTCACTGATGTCACCCTTGTCTCCCACAGGGACTATTAAAACAGCCTCCTAAACTGGCCCTCACATTCCACCCTTGCCTCTAGAATCCCTGCCCAGGGATCCTTCTAAAACATCAGTGTATGATATCCTTTGCTCAAAACATCCATTAGCTTTCAGGTCATCTCACTTAGAATGAAAGATGAAGTCCTTCTAATGACTCGCAGACCCTGCCAGTACCCTTTTCCCTCTCTGTCCTCATCTTCTAGTTCCCCTTGCTTGCTCCTCTCCAGCCTCACTTGCCTTGCTGTCCCTCAAAGAGCTGGGCTGTCTCCTAACTCAGGCCTGTCCTGTGCTGGCCACTCTGCGTAACAGACTTTTCCCTAGGGTATTCACTCATGTTCTTACCTCCCCATGTATTAACCCAAACAGAACCTCTGACTTTCTCCTCCCGCCTGAACCAGTTTGCTCTTGCACATCCATTTTCAGCCTTGTATGGTGCCTTGGGCCTTGGATCACTACAGACGTCCTTACTAGGACTTCCTTGCCCTTGGACTACTGATGGCATTCAGCAAATGGGATTTCCTGTCGGGAGATTGGTGGAGGGGTGGGGAAAGAGATTGGGGGATGTCCTCACTCCCTCTAGCCGGGTTGTGGTCTGACAGTGCTGCTGGGTTCCTCTACCTGGCCCTGGCCCCATTCCAATAATGCCAGCTCCTGCTGGGCTTAGCAACACTGTCCCCTCCCATTGCTCCTCTGTTCCAGCATGGTAAAGGTCCTGCATACCAGCCTTTGTTAGTTCACTAACCCTCCTCTCCTTTGTGAGTAATCTCTTTTAAAAATTCTTTTCAGTTCCCTTTTCAGTTTGCCCTCTCTTCCCTCCCAGCACCCTTCTGATATTTCATCCTATCTACACTTGGACCTCCTCTCAACACTTGCTGTATCCTACCTCCTACCTTGCTTTGTTTTTCACTTTGTCAGTTATCAAACTTCCTGTATATGTAGATGTAGCTGATTGTCTGCCTGTCCTATTAGAATATGAACCATGAGGGCAGGAATTTTTGTCTGTTTTATTTGCTGATTATCTTATTCATCTTAACTGTACATGGCACATATAGGCACTCGAGATCACACACACATGTATATGTATGTATGTTTTGAATGAATGAGTGGATCAAAATGAGTGACCAACTTATTTAGCTTATAAGTTTATAACTTATTTCTCTTTAACTTGGGGAGAAACAAGTACTAAATTTGTTCTGTCAAGTTAGTATGTATGAAGAGTAAGTAAGTAAATACAAGTCAGTGAGACTTTATGGAGAGAAACAAAATAGGGAAGAAACCAGTAGGGTTCCACAGTTGATGCCATTGGTTTTTGGATCCTGCTCCTCTCGTCTGGATTCGGTTTTTAATAACTGAGGTTCATCTTTGAGTAATTCTTTCATTGAGGATCTGTGAGTGGTAAAATCTCTCTTACCTAAATCATTATTTCACTCTAGTTAGGATATAGTTATCATTCATTAGCATTTTGAGAATGTGAATCCAACTTCTGGCTTCTGATATTCTAATGATGATTTTTTGATAGATCTGTCTTTTTTTCAAAATGCTCTCATTGCTTTAAAGATCTTCACTTTGGTGTTCTGCAGTTTTATTCTGTCTTTAGGTTTGATTTTTGTTGTTATGGATATGTGCTGCTCAGGGCTCTGTTTTTAATTCAAAGACGCATTCCTTATCTCTCTTCAGTCTAGGAAGGTTCTTACTCATTATCTTCAAATTTTGCTGCTTCATTCTTTCTGTTCTCTTCTGCCAGAACCTCCTCATCAACGTGTCGAACCTTCTCATTTTACCTCCCACCCCTTAGTTTTTCATTCCATTTCTATTTTCCTGTGTTTCATTCTGAGTAATTATATTTATTTTCTAATTTGAGTTTCTCAATTGGATCTATTTTTCTGTTTAATCCTTCGACTTTCTAATTTTTGTGACTGTATTTTATAATTGTAGAAATTCTAGGTGGTAGATTTTAAAGTTTTAACTTTTTCTATAAGGACATGTTATTGCATATAACATATTTCTAATTTTATCTCACATATTTTAAATGTGTAAAGTTAAAGTCTTTTTCAGAATGCTTTTATGTCTCAAGTAGTTGTGGAGCTGATTCTGTTTTGTCTGCCGAATATCCCTGGGGAAGGGTTGTTTCCCTCACGGTGGATTATAACTTTTTATTGAGAGCTCATCTTCAGGGAGACTTGTTTTTCCTGTCTTCTGGATTATGGAAGTGTACCTACACAGTAGTCTTTTTCTGTTTCTGTGTAGGCTATATAAAGGTTTTTCTGGTTATGGGCTAATACTTATAAAATTGGATTTCATACTTAGGTGTGGCACAAGCTAGGATTTTCTATTTGTTATGATTCCCACCCAGAGCAATAGGCAGAAAAATGCCATCCTCCACTGCTTCCCTGAGCCCAAGGGCAGTTTTTCCATTCTTGGTTTCACTGGGGGTCTAGCCCTACATAGGCCTTAGCCCTTTGCTTTGTGAGTCCAGAGCCACATCTCCTCCTCTCAGGTGGGTGTGAAAGCTCAGCTGTCAGTGCTCTGGGTTTGTGTTCTAGGTGACATCCACCTCTGTCCGTGGACTTCCCACCCAGGCTTCACTGGCGTGTGACTGTTTTATTAGCTTTGATTCCTCTTTTGATTTCTAGCAGATTGGGGACTTTGTCTTTCAAGCTCTGCTGTATATTATTTTATTCAACATCTTTTTGGATTGGGGTTGAAGGATGATTCCCCATCAGCTTAGTTTTCCAGGTACCACAAATGTCCCATTTTCTTTCTAATGTAAAACATATCAATAATTCACAAATTGTATTATCTAGAATAATAGCAAACACATACAGCCTTTTTTGTGCACTGTTCTTTTTGTGCAATTTACATATATTAACTGATTTATTCCTACCTATGTCATACATACAAGTATTATGTCCATTTTACAGATAAGCTAACTGAGGCACAGAGACCTTAGGTAATGTGCCTAACGTCACATGACTCATAAAAACCTAAGTCAGGGCTTGACTGTAGAAAACCTGCTCCAGAGTCTGCCCTTGTCTAATAAAGAGTCTGGAATAAATAAAGATTCGGTATTTACCCCAAAACATTTGAACTGTGAACTAGAAAAGTTTATAGATCTATACCTTGACAGACAATGAAAGATAGAATTTGTTGAGGACGATAATATTAGCTTGGCTCCTGTAGTTGAGGTGTTGTTCAAATCTTCATAGGCTCCTATTCACAAGTTCAAGGGTAGGGTGGGATTGATGTAGAACAGAAGTTTTCAAATCCCGACAAAGCAATCCTCTTTATTTTTCCTGTCAATTTTTTCCTTCTCTTTTCTTGTCCTGATGTTCTTTCTTGTGTTCTTCAGCTCAAAGAATGTATTGGGTTGTCGGAAAAGTCGTGATGTATTTTTTCTATGTCACAATAATGCATCATGACTTTTTTGACAACCCAATATTTCTGATTCACACAATTCCTGAAGCCCAAGCCTTGGAGTCATCTTAACACATTGAAGACGGGGCATTTAAACTGTTTAAATGCATGTTTCCGGGGTTTAACCCATTTAAATTAACTGTTATACTGTGTTTCTTTAAAAATTTATAACAAATTCGCTATTTTTATGCACTTACATTTTCAGGAAATACTCACCAAAGTCCCTAGTAGTGCTTGAGAGTGTGTGATACCTCTGGAAACATTCTCCCTTAATGTATAGACACAACTGTGTCACTGGTCCACAATGTGTTAAATTCTTGCTCTACCATATGTATTATCTCTCTGATATATCTCTCTGTGTTGTTGTCATCTCTATATTTCCCTGCCAATACACTAGATAGGCCACAGCTATTTTCCTGTAAGTTACAGCAACAACTTCTTGTCTGGCCACACTGCTTTCAGTTTCAGATTCCTCCATTTCTCTCCATGAAATGTTCCAGGGTGCAGTTAGATGTGGTTAAGTGGGAAAACTTGTGAAAATAAATAATTATTATTTCCAACATTCAAGGAAGAGGAAACATCTTGAACAGAGGTTTGGAGGCAATGAAATAGAAGAATATTTCGAGGAAAACAAATATCCCAGGAAAACAGTCTGGCTCAAACTGACTCAGTCTATGGAGTGTTTTAAATGTTAGGCTGAGGAATGTGGACATTTTCTATATTAGGAGAACAATAGAGGTCATCTGTATTAGGGCTTAGTTTGTTAACAACAAGAAATAAGTATTTCCTTAATAGTTTTAAAACATACCCAAATAAAAATTGTACAGTGTATCATGAAAATGACAGATTGTGAGCTTTTTATACATGTCTTTAAAAATAAGCTTGTCACATATGATCTTCTAATATCTTTCCTGAGTTCAGAAATAATTTTAGTACAAAAAAATAACATTTTTCCTCAAAATTAAGTGTCCAATTCGTGTAGTAGGCCAATTAAGGTAACATACTGGCCATTTTACATTTATCCATTACGGCTTAGTCTCTAAATATTAATTGGCTAAGACATATTTGCAGTGATTCCCAGTTGTTAGCTTTTCTAGAAGCTTATCCGTTTTCTTTCTTTTTATATAACCATAAGCTAACATCGTTATATAAGAAGCGTGCCAGTGTGACCCTCCTGGCCCCTGATGCCCAGCCCTGGTGCGTCTGCGAAAGTCCATCAGTTGTTACACCGTGCTACTGTGCAAGTTAATATCAATTTCAACAGCTTGTTTAAACACTAGATTGTCAGAGAGATTAGGTAACTTTTGACTCTGAGACAAAAGAATTTGGCACTCTCTCAATAATGGATTCCTATAAAAACTTGCCTTACTAAATATTTCTTGGAATGTGTTTTGAAAGCTTGTGGAATCACTTTTGTTTAAAAACTTGTAAGTGTTCCTAAAAATTTATTTTGATATTTATTGTTTGTTCTCTGCTAATCAACATGTATCTAAAGTGTGAAACATCTAAAATGGAGATAAAATTGGAGACGACTAAGCATGTGATGGTATTTAATAAAAGCAATACATCGTGATGAGT
This sequence comes from Aselliscus stoliczkanus, assembly GCA_033961575.1. Classification (NCBI taxonomy): domain Eukaryota; kingdom Metazoa; phylum Chordata; class Mammalia; order Chiroptera; family Hipposideridae; genus Aselliscus; species Aselliscus stoliczkanus. Next base: position 72,260,581 of record CM066738.1, on the reverse strand, counting down.
ATGCTTCCATCTTCCTATCATTTGTGCCATAAACGTGGAAAATTACTAGATTACCCAGAACATTTATGGAAGGCAGAGGCTGTATCTGTTTTTTTTCCTGTGCTTTTCCTCTTAGTACACAGTCCGCAGCTCTCTGTGTGAGACATCTGTTGAGGTACTATTTAAGTCATATGGCATCTAGCATACAGTATTCTCATTGTCAGTTCAGCAACTAAATACAGAATAAATCTTCACAAAGTGTTTAAAAGATTCGAAATGAAAAAGAAAGTATGTAAAGTCAAATTTATTTTAGATTACAGTAATTTTCAGTCATTTGGATGTTATTAAGAGTAGCTAACACTAGGAAACTGTAACAGAAGATGAAAAATATGATAAAATGTCACTTGGTCTTTATATCCAGATATTAATGAAAGGTGGTTTTATACCTTCATTCACTCTGACCGTTTCCTTTTTCTTAAAATATTTTATTGGGGTATTGGAGGAGGGGAACAGACAAGTTGCTCTCCTTTTGTTCCTCAGTCTAGCTGTGGAGGATGTCACTTCACTGGCCCATGTTGGTATTATCATTGTGCTCTTCCCATTGAACAGCTGCTTATGGTGGCTCACGCCAGCTGCTGGCCAGCCCCACTGCAGCCTTTGCCGTTGCCAGCAACTCACAGCAGCCCAGCTCCAGGTCCAGGTGTTGTTAACCATCTTAGCTGTAGAGGGCACAGCGTCACCAGCCCTCATGTGGAATCTGAACTGGGGCCCTGCTGCTTAGAGCTGGCGTCCCAAGCTACCTCTTAACCAACATGCCACTTGGCAGGCCCTGACCTTTTCCTTTTGTTTTGATAAATAAGTTTTCCAGGGAAAGGACTTTTCTTTGCTATAATAAATCATATTTATATGGATAATTTGAACAATTTTAAAAAAGAATAATCACAATTTTATCACCTAGAAAATAAGACCAAAAATAATTTGTTATGGTAGATTTCATTTTCCTTTCTATTTCTTATCTGAAAATTTTTGTTTCTTGATGGACCCACTGTTTATGGCCTAATATCAAATTGCTGGCATTTGGATATACTTGATTGCTTTTGTTGATTAACCTTGTTTACTCTGTTTTCAGGACAGTGTTTTAAGTAAATCAGTGTTATTTGAAATACAAAGGATGCTACCAATATGTCTTTCTCCTATTATTCTTTTTATGAAAAGCTTTCTTAATGTTATGATTTTTATTTGATGAAAGGGAACAATTTCAAGGATCTTAATGTGTATAGTTAACATAAAGTCCCAAACTTTTTCAACTAAGTGCATTTCTCTCGACTTAATCTAGACAGGATATGACATTTCACTTGTTTTTTAAGTGATGTGTGTGCAGTTAGCAGCTTTCTCTTGCTAGAATTCTTTGTGGGTTTTGTTTTTGTTTTTTGTTTTGTTTTGTTTTTTTGTAATGGATAAATGGACTAAGATTTTCTTTAGGGGACCTGGAAAGATACTGATACAGCACCCTTTTGGTATCTATGGGGCCTGATTCCAGGAACCCCAAGGATACCAAAACCTGCAGATGCCCAAGTCCTTTATATAAAATGGCGTAGTATTTGTATATAACCTACGTGCATCCTCCTGTATACATTTCTAGATTACTTACTAATACAATGTAAATCTATGTAAATAATTATTATACTGTATTGTTTAGGAAATAATGACAAGAAAAATAGTCGGTACATGTTCAGTACAGACGCAACCCATCATAGGCTTAATTACATAATACACGTCAGCAGCAATGTAACTTTAAAAAAAAAATATTTCCTATCTGCAGTTGGTTGAATCCTTGGGTGTGGAACCTGTGGATAAGGAGGGCCAACTTTATTACCATTTCTTTGCTCCAAAGTTAAACATATATTAAGAGATACTGAAACTTCACAGGGACACATTTTTGACATTAAAAAGGCCTATTTATGCTAAACACTTATCCAAATAAGAACTAGAGAAAGTTGAGTTAATTTCACCTTCAGATATGTTAGCCATTATGTCAACTACAGAATTATTTTTGTCTCTTTTTAGCACTTTGCTTATCTAGCATATAATATCATGAAAGGAAGTGTTAATGTTTTATAATTAGTGCTATCAGTGCTTCTTGCCAGCTGCTTTTCTTAAACATTATATTATTATTTATAAAATTTATTCTCCTTGTAGGATGTATGCCTTTATAGGACAAGGCTTCATCCTTTCTTTTTCTATACTAACTTATGTGCCCTGCATGCAGTAGGTGCTTAATAATGATGCCCAAGGAACACACTGTATGCTTTGTTTAAAGCAGCTGGAAGGAAGCATGAAGTTAGTAGAACTAAAAATATGTTTGTTGTCTTAGTTTACTTTGATTACTTAAAATCTCACTCATTTGATTTACTTTTTTTTATTTTTAGAGATGCTTCCATCATTTCTTCAGAAAGTTGAAGTTGTCTCTGAAGCTTCTAGAGAAACTTGTGTAGCTTTGAGTGATTGCCTTACTCTCTTCACTAAACAAGAAGGGGTAGGTAGTGCGGACTTGAATTTTTTAACCATTGTTTGAGTGTCACATACTGGATCATCCAATAAGTCATTGCTTTCGAAATGTCCAAAGGTAGGAGAAAATAGTCTTAAAAAAAGGAAATGAAAGCTTCATTCTTCACCAAAATTTAGAACTTATTTATTCTTGATTAAGCAAGCAGGATGATTCTGAAAAACTTCTGTTCATATCATCTAATTGATTTGTATAGCAATATCTAACAAGTATGTTTTAAAGTTGTTCTACTCAGGGTTGTTGGAACATTTCAATAAGGTGGTTATGAAAATATTCTAAAAACCATAGGTTTTTATATGAAAAATAAACAGTACTTTTATTTAGAAAATAGAGTGCTGTTATACTTACCTATGTAAACTGAGCTCAATGGGTTAATTTTTTTTTTTTTTGTGCTCTTTCCCTTGCTTTCTCTGATTGAAAAATTTGCTATTGGCTTTTCCAAATGTGAATAAGAGTGGTATACTTACTCATCAGTAATTCTTTCTCTAAGGACTGAAAAGTTATAAAGATGTGTTTGGGTTGCCTGAACTAGAATTTTTCTTGTTTTATGTTTTTCCCTCATTTTTATGATTTTAATGTAAGCCATAGGCTTTCCTTTCCCCTTTGTTAATTTCTGCACATATGTACAATCACCTTTTTAGATTAAGACACCAAAAATCTTATTACAATTTATATGTACCACTTGGTTAGAGATTAGGTTTTAGTAAAACAAGATAGATGAAAATGGTTTTATTATGTTTCTCATATATAAAGATCTAAAATTTTATTTTGCCATAACTAGAATGGAAGCCTTGTGAATTCATATAAAATTTTTTAAATGCTATGTTTGTTAACCACAAATTCCATATATTTAATTTCAAGAATATGTAAACAATAATCTGAATTCATTTAAAACAAATTACAAAAAGTCTTTCCACAGAATTCAGTTCATGCAGGAAAGCATGTGTAATTGTTTAAACATTTTATGATTGGGTCTTCTAATATTGTTTGAAAACATCCCTTCTCAGCATTTCTGTTTTGGTGGTTTGCAGATTTCATATTCCAGTTTATTTAAATTAGGAATGAATTAGTCATCTAAATAGAATTATAGCATTGCAAATTATGATGTCATATCATAATTATAAAGTATTTAGGATGTTGTAAAACCAAATTTCATTCACATCTCTTATGTGGTACCTGATGGATGTATCGATAACTTCTTTTTTTTTTAAGAGATGTATAGTTTTAAGGTGAAAACTAGATTAGAAGTAATTTAATTTCTGGAGAAGGCAGCCTGTACTAATTTTTAAACTATTTGCTTAAAAAGTAGACTAGGTATTCACCTCTCTGAAAACCTATATGTGCAAGAGTATTAGCCTTAAGTTTAGACTAATTAACCTCTTTTAGCCTCTTAAATTTGTCATGAGGATTAAACAGGATAATATAAGCAAAATGCCTTGAGTCAAAGTCAACAGATATTGTTGTAGGATGCTAACTAACGTTTGTGACCTCTTTCCTCTGATGGCATCTTGGAGCTTTTGTGTCTTTAACATTGGATATATCTCATTTTGGGAAGAGGTGGCAGTATCTAAAGAAAATTTGAGTATTTATGGAATGATAGCGTTGTTTTCATTCTTATTACTTATTATTTAAGTGATGATGGGCTACTTAACCTCTTTGAACCTGGGTATCTTCATCTTTTGGGTAAGGAAAGTTGATAGGAGCACTAGTCTCCAAGTCTGATGGATCTCTTTTTTTTTTTTTCCTAAAGATTTTATTGGGGAATTGGGGGAGGGGAACAGCATTGGGGAATCGGGGAAGGGGAACAGACAGTTGCTGTCCTTTTGTTCTTGAGTCTAGTTGTGGAGGATGTTGCTTTGCTAGTCCATGTTGGTATCATCATTGTGCTCTTCCCTGCTGAGGCAGATCGGTCACCAGCCATTGGATGGCCGCTGACAGTGGCTCACGGCAGCTCATGGTGACTCATGGCAGCCCACTGCAGCAGGGGCTGCAGCCTATGCCTTCACTGGTGACTCAAGGGAACCCAGCTCTAGGTCTATCTGTTCACCATCTTAGCTGTAGTGGGCACAGTGTCACTGGCCCTAATGTGGGATCCCAACAGGGCCCTGCTGCTCAGAGCTGGCGTCGCAAGCCAACTCAACCAATGCACCACTCGGCTGGCCCTAATGGACCTCTTTTAACTGTCAATTGTGGGACCTTGGGTACGAGTTTCTATAAAATAAAAAAAATATATAGACACCTCAGAGTCGCATTTGGGGATCAAATGTGTATAGATGAGTAATATGTATATAGAGAGTATTAGCATTTTGCGTGACACACAGCATTCATTTAGTAAATGACATTTATTGGTTCAAACTTTTAGAGTGTCTTTAAGATTCCTTTTCAGTAATTCTATGAATCATCAGTTCTGTGAGATCCTCGGTAGAAAACATGGATTTTCTGAGAAATAGATTTATAGACAATGAGAAAGCCTTAAAAATATTGGAAAGATAAATGGTATCATTGAAGTTAGTCTTTCAAATGGCTAAAAATTACAACATAGGAATTTTATAGCTTAATTGAGGTCCTAGTGGCATAATTATGTACTACAATGCCTTATTTATCTGGCATCATAAATCATATTTCTATTATCTGGAAATTTTATTAAAAGAGCAGTCAGAAGCTTTAAATGCACTTAGACCTGCGTCTGGTTCTTGGCACTGCTGTTTAATCTCTCTTTGCCTCAGTTTTTAAATACAGTCTCCTTTTCAATATGATGACCAACCAAAACAGAGTGTTTTGAAGAGTAAAACACCTTGTATAGTACCTGGCACAATGTTAGGGACCCAATAGATATAAGAGATTCCCAGACCCCAGGGCAGCAAAACTGTTTGTATAATGACAGTTATTCTTAATGTTACACATACTAAATTTTTAAAACTTAATCGTATCTTTTCTGGGTGCCTCAGGATTGTCCTTGTGTGTGTTTAATTACTCTGTGCTTTAACACAGAGTTGCCTTCAGGGAATAATGTTTATAGCAGTCTGTTTTTTTATGAAATGGACCAGTCATGTTAATGGCTTTTGAATTCCCTTTTGTTCCTTATGGTTATTATTATTTTTTTTGATATGCCAAATTTTTATTATTATTGAGTTCAAAATACCTCTGCCACTATCATTGTGATTTAGTTATTGTGAAATAAATACTATTGTGATTTCCTTTTAAAAGTTTTTAATTAAAATATAGTTGACATATTACCGTATTGTGCCGTGTATAATGTGCACTCTTTTTCCCAAATTTGTGAGGGAAAAATAAGAATGCACATTATATATGGGTAGTACTAATTTCGTATCTATATAAATGTTTTTAATTCTTTTATTTATCTTTATGAGTTAAAAGTGTAACTGTAGAAATCAATAACAATATCCATATGCAAAATAATACCCTGAAATATGATCATTGGTTTTCTTGCACTTATGACAAACTTGCAACGACGAAGAGTTCTTGGCCTTCTATGATGCATAAATACTGTAAATTTGTTACCAGTACATAATATTTCTTGTACCTTGTATCTGGTCTTGTGTTGTAATTATTTGTTACATAAAATTTCTTGTACCATAATGTTAAAAAATAAATGCTGAAATTCCTTTATAATACAAAAAACAAATACTTAAATGTAAACAAATAAAAATTTGAATTAAAAAATAAAAACAAAAGATTTTTTCCCCTGAAAGTTTGGGCCAAAAACATGTGTGCGCACTATACATGGGAGCACATTATACAAGGCAAAATACGATATGTTAGTAAGTGTATAACATTCATTTGACACTTTTATACCTTACAGTGTGATCACCCTGGTAAGTCTAGTGACCATCTGTCACTATGGAAAGTTATTATTATATTATTGACTGTTTTCTTCATGGCACCTTATGTATTTTGAAAAATTCTGTCTGACTTTTAGATGGACTTATTAGTAGTGAAATACTGATCCCTTTTGATTTACTCTTTAAATCTCCTGTTCATTAAAATGAAAACCAGATAACTAAACTTGGTAAAATTATGTCCATAGTAAGAGTAATCTGGCTCTGTGTGAGAAATTGAGGGGTTTACAGTGAGCACAGGCCTTATTGGCTAGATTTAGGGCCTTCAATTTCTGTGGTATGTGGGTGTTCTTTGTTTATTTGGGAATGCTCTGATACCATCCAGATACTTGAGGTTTCCATATGACTTCTACGAAAATGCGGCATTATGTATGCCTATTTTACTTGTAAATAACACCATTTTTGTTGGAAAAAAACTGTAATAAAATAAGCTGTAAAGTATGTGATTGATGTAGGAAAGGGAAAGTTACTAGATATATTTAGGGTGATATACTTGGGAAATACATTGTAATAATATAAATGCTGTGATTTTTCTTTAACCTTGTTTGAGAGTTCCATTCAAACGGTTAGCAACTAGTTTCGTGAATTAGTTTTGTTTCTGTAGTTTTCCTCACTAGAGGGTAGTATCAGAGTGGTTAAAATGTCACGTAGAAGCCATCATTGGTGCCCTTCTTGTGTGTATTACCAAGCTCCTTTTGATATTAGACAAACCTGTTTTTTCCAAGGTGGGAACTTGCGTATTTAAAGTTAGTGTAAGCTCACTTATAAAATATTTATCCTTCCCTGTTAAATCTCCTAACTGCTAAAGAGCTATAACCCAAATGTGTGATTAGGATGATAGTGATGGTATGTTTGTGATGTAATGGAAAGATTCAGACTCTAAATTGGAGCCAACTGAAAGGTACTGCTGCTCTAGACCAGATTCTGATGTCTTTGGAGAGAAACCGTACCCTCCTGTAGGCTTGTAACTCTATAACATCATTGTCTGGTCTCTAATATTCGTTTAGCTTCCTGTGCTGTTCAGAGTCCGGTAGTCATTTTCTGTCCCTAATCTCTTTTTCATTCCCTGATGTTTATATCTTTCAAGCTTTTACCTGTTTCTCATCTCTACAGTTTCTTAGTCTCCCTCTACTCTTAGCAAAATTCTTTGTTAAACATTAGACATTGTACATGCTATCAGTTCCCTACCATTCCATAACTCCAAGTTTTATCTTTCTTTTCTCCTTTCATTGGAGGCATCTGTCTCCTTCCCTCCTGCTTCAAATCAGTACCTCTCTTCTTTTGAAGTCTTCCTTCACTTATAGCTTCTATCTCCCAAATCCCTTTCCAGTTCCATTTTTAAAAATGTGATACTTTGTTTCTACTTCTTTATTCCACTGAAACTAGTCCACTGAAACCACTCTTGCCAATATCTCCCTATTGCTGAATCAGAAGACACCTTTTAATTATCTTGCTTATCCTTGGAAGGATCTTGCAATTGACTCCTGCTTGCTTGTTGGAATTCTTCTGTGATTTCCATGGTGCCTACCTCTTAAGGGCTTCTCTTTCCTTTATAGCAGCTCCTCCTCAGTTTTCTTCTAAAGCATCATTTCTTCTGCCTGAGCCTTGAGTGTTAGTGTTCCCTAGCTTTCTGTGGATGGCCTTCTCACTCAGCATTCTCCCTGGATGATGTCATCCACTCCAACCAGACATCCATGATGACTCAGTATCTCCACCTTAGATCTCTCCTAGCTATGAACCTTGTGTCTAGCTCCTTTTTGATCGTTTACATATGGTTAGATCAGAGGCATTTCAAAACCAATGTGTCTAAACTGAGTAATTAGTACAGCTCAGAATTACCACCTATTCAGTAACTCAAACCAGAAACACGAGAGCTGTCTTTGGTTCATCCTCTGTTCTCATGCCCACCTTTAAGTCCTGTCATTTTTATTTCCTGTGTCTCACTTGTCTGTCTCCCTTTACTCTCTCTCTCCCTACCCAACATACAGATTTCCCATTGCCACTCTCTTAGATAAAGTTCTCAGGATGGCTCTGGTGGATTACTGCCCCCATTTCCTAATCCCAGGTTCTACCTTTCAAAACTCCGTTAAATGTTCCTCCTAGTCTATGAGTTCCTTGCTATTATAGTGATTATCACATTGTATCATTATATATTTACTTGCCTATATATTTACTGAACTGGAACTCCTTAAGTAAGCAACTGTATCTTAGTTATTTACTTGGCATAGTACTTGGCATGTAGTAGACAGTTAATAAATATTTGGATGAATGAAGAATGAATGTACAAAGAAAAGAATAGAAGCTTTTGGGTCAGACCAATCAAGATCTAAAGTCAGCCTCTTGACCTTGAACAAATTAATATGTTCAGGAATTCCATTTCCTAGTGTGAAATTCCATTGCCAGAATACAAATGAGTTATTTTGTGTGTACTTCCGCAGTACAGTGCCTGGCACCTTTTAGGTGACCTGTAAATTGCCTGCTAAAACAAAGTAGCCTGTGTTGTTCATTGTTTTGTTTTTGCTGCCTACTACTACTTTATAAACTGAATTCATTCTCTAATTTTCAGGGCCTTGGGAGAAAGATTCTGTAGCAAAGGCTCCTTGTAGTGCCAAATAAGAATGTTTGGAATATAATACTATTTAGTTATCAATTTAGAATGAAAAATAAGAAAGAAAGCAAACTGGCTTTTTCAAAGACACCCTGAAGCCTCACTGACATTATTTCCAAATTTTCTGAGTATGACATTGTATTATGTTCTACACATTCTATATCTGTAGTGCAAATACAGCCACCACTGTTGGAACAGTGAAGTTACCCTAGGATCTTGTCAAAGAAATAATCGGTTTTGTTCAGTATTACTCTGTTCCCTAAAGTTTGAGGACAGATTTATACGTGTTAGAAAAGTATAAAACTATTGTTGGAACAAAAAGTCTGACCTCTCCCCACCCCAAGGCTTATAGTTAACCAGGATTTTCATTAGCCTGAACATCCCACTCAAGTGTACTATTTATGTGGTAGATTTTCCTGTCCTTTTGGCCTTTGTCCACCCTTCAAACCTGGCTGAAATCAGAAACCATCTATTGCCAATTAGTAGGTTTCACATTAGTAGGATTAATAGTGTTGTTTTTCCTAATTCAATGGAATTGTTCAAATGGAAGCCCAGGAAGTATATAAAAAATAAATATGTGAAGACCAGCTTTGTCTTTGTTTTGGAATTGAAAACATTAACACTTGAGTGTAAGCTTGAGTGTCAGTTATCTTCGACATGGAAGACTCCAGAAGAGAGGATGTCTTTGCTTTTCCCCAGGGACGGGCTGGCCGTTTAAAAGTTGTCAGGGCGGTCATCTCCAGCAGAGGGCTTGAGCACACCGCCCACTCTAGGACCTTGCCGGCGCCTCCGTGGGATGCATGCAGGGCACAAGTAGCAGTTTGCTTACTTCCGTCCCCTGAAAATTCTGGGCCAGCAGCCCGATATCTTGCTCTAAAAGGCAGAGTGCCGGCTCTCACCGCCCCCTAGCAGGTTCCTACCTGCGCCTCTAGGCAACGCAGAAGGGAGGGCGCAGGAGGAGGGACTGGAGGACGACAGCAGCATCGCAAGCCACCAGTCGCAGGCCATCCCTGTGCCGCTTGCTCGCTCTGTCCCCAGCGAGTCCTGGAGGGCAGCTCTGCGGCCGAGAAGCATAGGGTGGACCTCGGGGAGCCCGGGAGTCCTGGGCGGCGCCTGTGCTCGACCTGCTCGCTGGAGCCCGGGGCGGGCCGCGCGGAGCAAAGGTGACTTAAGGAGACCTTGTGGTGCCGCCCTGGGTCGCGCCTCCGGGTTCGGCTGGAGGAGAGGTGGAGGAACAGGCCGAGCGCATTTGTGCTGGAGCTGGCAGAGGAGCTCGACGAACTGGGATCCCCAGTTTCGGCCCAGGTGGGTTGGGTGTGTGTGCCTGCTGGGGGCTTTGCTGGGTCAGCCTTGGGACAACAGAGGACCCTGGGGAGTGAAGGGGGCAGGGCAGCCAGACGAGATCGAGGGATGTGAGTAGATCCAAGAATATAGTTGGACGGGTATGTGCAGAGCTGACTGCAGCCACCGGTGTGTGGGGAGGGGTGCGGGAAGCTGGGAGACCTTACCCGGCGCCGGGTCCACGTTTGCACAGGAAGAGCCCCTGGGGGGAAAGCCCATGGACTAATATATTTTTAAGCTAAATATTGGTAGTAGGTCAAGTGGGGCCGTAGTGGGAGGAGTAAGGCAGTGAAAGACATTATTGTCCTAAATAACCTTCCAACTGAGTGATTTTTTGCATGTCTCTGCCCTCGCTGACATTGAAATGAACTTAACCAACGGCTGTTCAGAGAGCACTAAAATTCCAAGAAAAAGAGGGAAAAGGATCAGTGGATGGAGGAGAGAAAGGGCAGTTACACTGGGGCTGGGGAGTGGGGAGGTGGCTTTCAACTTTGTTTTGATTAAGGATTTTTGATTACTCATAGGCTTTCTTTGTAGCCTAATCCAGAGGAGAATCACGTTCTCGGTCATTCAGAGCGTGTGGCTGGTTGTTTGTGTTTTCTGTTGTGCTGGTGTTTTTCTGTATTTGGAGGGAGGGGAGTAAGGAGGGGAAGATGCCAGGAAAGAGCTTAGCACAGCTTTTGAGTTATGAAAGCTATTAAAAGTTGCTTAATTTGTATTAGGTTCAAAGACAGAATGAAAGCATTTCGTTTTGAAGACAGCATTGCTTAGCAGGAATCTTTTTCAAAAGAGAAAAATGCTTAAAATGCGTGTTGGTGGAGTAATGTGTAGGCTAGAATTTGGGAATCCAAATATAAATTTTCTTTTCAGGACTCACCAGAGTTAATCTCTGATCCAAATAATGTTTGATTTCAGTCCTGAGGCTGATGACTTTGGCAAGTTAGCTGTTTTGATTGAGTAGATATTTAATCTGAAGGTAAAGACCAGAGAGCTATTTCAGCCTTTGTCCCAGTACTACATTTACTAGACTCCAGGGTCTTCAAGGAATTTGTATTACTGTGAATATAATTGTAGAACTTTAGTCTCCCCTGTTGAGAAGCTCTTTAAAAGTTAATTTTTGGGAATTTCATTGATGGAGAAAGTGACCCACATAATCTCTCTACCCTCAGTTGTGCACCTTGCAGAATTAGGGAAAATTAAAAAGCGTATTAGATTTTCTATGTAAAAAAGCAAATGCATGTACTAACATTCAAGTTAGTATATATAGTTCAAGTACATTTTAAATATTGTTCAAAAAATCATTGATAACATGAACATGCAATGCTGTACCATGTTCTGTGTACAATTTATGACATTTGCCATTTGCATTAGTTTAGACAGCTTTTATAAACATATCATTAGTATTCCTGGCTTTCATATACATAGTTGTGTTTATCAGTTCCATGAGGGTTATGAGAAAACTTTAATTCCTTTAAAAATTAGAAATTTATAATTTTTACTTGGTCTACGTTATTGAACATATATTCCTAATTTTTAGCCTGTTGTATATGTAACCCAGAAATATACTGCTACAAAATAATTTTGGAAGCAGCTGTTTCCAAAATTAAGTTAAACATAAAGATGAAGTTTATGTAAAATAAAGATGGTTTTCATTTTGATAACTTTTGTGGAGTTCTGAACAAAATTACATAAGCTTTTAATCAGTAACATGAAGAGTGTGTGTGTGTGTGTGTGTGTGTGCGCGCGCGCGTGCGCACATGTGTGCATGGCTTGTCATGCTTGATATGACCCAAGATCTATCCTGATAGGTTTTTGTATCTCAGAATGGTATCAAGACTGTAGCCTGTATGCAGTTGTTTGGTTTACCTTGTTCCCCTTCTGTATTCCTATTAGGGAGTGCAGTGCCTGACTTAAACTTTATCTGATGAAACTGAATGAGTTATAGGCATATAATTTTACTCTCATTTTAACTTCAGAGTGTTAAGGATGTAACTCATACATTTTTATAATTCCACAATAGACTTGATATGTATTCCTTTATGTAGTATTTCATATAGTATACTTTATGTAATAGTTGAGTAAAACTTTTTCCTTAATTCAGTAAGTGTTTATTTACAGAATGTTTACCTTGTGAGATACTGTTTGTCTTCATAAAACTTCATAAAACATCTGGCAGGAGCCAGATGACTAAAAAGCTTAAAAAAGGTAACACCATATCCAGAGGGAACAGAAAAGGATGATTTCTAGCAAATAGTTCATTAGGACTGGAACAGAGGGGGAAAAAAATCAAGGCTAGATGAATAGAAGTAGGGTCTTCTTGAAAGAAATGGTAAAATAGGCCTCAAGAATTTGAATCTTAATTTGGGCAGTTAGAATCCCTGAAAGAGTTTAATCAGGGGAGCGATTTAATCAGATTTGCTCCTTATGAGAAGGATTAGAGGACAGGCCTTGAAAGCAGGGCGACCAGGTACATGAATTCAAGAGAGATAATCAGTCTTAACCAAGTTGGTGGCAATAGAAAAGGAAAGAAGATATAGAGCAGAGAAAGACTTCAAAAATAAATGACATAAATAATCTGATAATAGATTGAATATGAGGAATGAGGGAGAAGTTGGAGTCTTAGATGACTCCCAGGTTTAGGGCATAAGTCACTGCATAGAAGTGACTAAAGTGAGTAATAAAGGGAATAGGGGAGGAATAGTTGCCCTTTGGGCATGATGACATCCCAGTAAGATTACTTGTCCAATAAAAATTTAGGACTTATGAATGTTTAGAGTCAACTGAATAAATATGGTGATAGAGGCTGAAGGAGTACATAATATCACCTAAGGAGAAGTTTAGCTTGAACGAGTTCGAAATGAAAAGGTTGCATAATGACACTAAAAGACATGTGGAAGAAAGGGAGCCAGAGATGAGCACTGAGAAAAAGCAGCCAGAGAGGCAGAAGAAGCAGAAGAGGGGAGGCCAGGGAGACAAGCAGTTCAAGAAGGTGATATGATATAATGGCTGAAACGTGTCCCTTAGATTTGGTAGCCAGGTGGTCATTGCAGTCCTTGAGGGATGCTTTAGAAGTATGACACAGGAAGAAGCCAGATTGCAGCAAGCAGGGGAGGAGTAAATGGGAAGTAAGAAAGTAGAAAAAGGAAGCTAGACTGGGATTCCGTCTCTGGAGACAGACATAATAGTCATAATCTGTGATTAATTACAGTTTTGTTTCTTGCTTTCATTCCTCACATCTCTTATTTATTTTTCTGGCTACTCAAAAAATGAAAGTGGATTGACCAGGCTAGGGGGTTCGGGACATTGTTGACTAGAAGCTGAGATGCTGGTGGGAATCAGTGTTCACCCATGATTTTTAAGAAAGGTGTGCTTCTAAGTTCTAATGATTCACTGTCAAGAATGATAATTTGTAAATGCCGTTTATCAGACTAAGGATGTTCCCTTTCATTCTTATATTGTTGAAATTTTTAAAGTTTATCATGAAAGGGGTATTGGCTTTTATCAGATGTTCTTTCTGTGTCTATTAAGAAAGGGAACCATAACCTTTTTAAAATTTTTGTTAAGCTGGCAAATATTTTTAGACTTTTTCTTATAATAAACCATCCTATGTACCTGGATATCTTTAGTATTCTCCTCAGTTTGGTTTCTTTTGGATTTTAGCGTCTGTTTATGGGTGAGATTGGCTTGTAATTTCTTTTTGTTCTGTCTTCTTCAGGATTTAGTATCAAGGTTACCCTGGTCCCATAAAATAAGTTTGGGAGCATTTCTTCTTTTGCTCTTCTCTGGAAGAGCTTGTGTAAAATTGAAATGGTGTGTTCCTTGAAAATTTAGTACAACTTGCTTATAAGACCATCTTATTTTGTGAGTTTTAAAAAAATTACTAGTTAGATGTATTTAATAGTTATAGGACTATTTTAGTTTTCTGTTTCTTATTGAATCAGTTTTGACAAGTTATATATTTCTAGGAATTTATTCTTTCCATTTAAAATTTGCAATTTATTGTTATAAAGATGTTCATAATATTTTATTGTCTTTTTAACTTATGTTGGATCTATAATTATGATTACTTCTTCTAATTTTTTCCATTTTGTTTTTCCTAATATTTATTTGGATATTTCCAAATAAACTTTTTCTCTTTTGAAAATCAGCCCCGTTAAGGCTTTGTCTATTTGATTTTTTTTTTTCTGAAGAACTGTCTTTAGCTTTTTGTTCCATCTTTTCCTTTTAAATCAATTTTTTATTATCTCCATCACTTTTCTTTGAGTTTTTTTTCCCTAGGATCTGTACATTTCTTATTCTTTGTTGAAAGAGGATAGTTTGTTTAAAATTTGTTCTTTTTCAGATTTCAAATGGTATATTTCTTAGTTCTAGGATTTTGTAATTTAGTGAATATATCACTGCTAGCTTTATCTACTAAACTTTAGTAATGTATTTCCTAGACTTCATCTTTCCAGACTGAGGAATACTAATGTATGTAGTGTAGAGTACTGCCCTCCTAACATTTAAAACATCTAAAATTTTTGGAAGGTCTTTACATACATATTTTTTCTCTTATCCAACTCTCTACTTTTTTCATTGCTTGGCATTTATCTCCTTTCCTCTTTCCCCACCTTTCTGCTCACCTTTTTCCTCTTTTCCCCTCACCTCTCACTTCTTTTCTATCCCTTAATACTTTGGGTGTTATCTTCATTCACTTACCTCCTTCCTCCACTTTTTTCTTCTGTCTCTCCAGTTTTTTCACCCCATCGCCAACCAATACTTGGAGGATTTTTCCATTAACTGCTCAACATGTTTTATCTTGTTCTTTCCTTCTCAACACCTTGACTTCAGCACCAAAGAGGAAAAAGTAGATAAACTAACCCTAATTTCTTCAGATGTTCAAAGGTTCACCATTTATTTACCAGGTGATCTTTGTTATTCCTTATATAATCCAACTGATGATAAAGTCAGGGAGAATATGCGAAAGGCTTTGGAAGAAGGCATAGATGGTAGAACATAAACCTGCTGTTATTTGGAGTCCTTTGGTTTGGGCTCCAGGATTAGTCACCCTTTTCTTGCTATACGAGTATAACTCTGGTCAGTTTATTCCAAGGCCTTGCATTCCTCCTGTGTGACATAGGATTATTAATATAAACCCCCTCTCCCTCCTTTATGAGTTGCTGTGAGACTCAAATGAGTTAAGGATAAACCCATCAGTTTATATGAGATACTCTTCCCATGCTTTATTTTCAGAAAAACATCTTGAAAGGATTTTGTGCTCAATTCAGGGACAGAGAAGTGAAGTAAAAGTGGTTTGTAGCATTGGGTGTTCGATCAAAAAACCCTAATGGGAAGCGGTAGGTGATGATAAGAATGATGAGAGGCACACGAGTTGTGCTCAGAGGTTGAGGGGGTCCAGAAGGTTCCTGTCCTCTGGTAGAAGGTCCCAGGCTGGGGACATGTTACATCTGGTGGCTGGATACCAGCCTGTAGTGACATCATTTGTTTCTTTATTGTTTATTATTTGCTACGTTCAGGACACTGTGCCTCTTTGAGCTTACTTGAGAAATCAACCTTCACTTATAATATTATGTTTCTATGAGAGAGACTTTTGTTGTTGTTGTTCTGGGTTCTAAACAACTGAATTAAAAGTGAAGCTTGTGAGGCGGCCGAATGGCTCAGTTGGTTAAGAGCGCGCTCAAGAGTGCGAGCTGAGCTCTGAGCAACGCCAGTTCGATGCCAGACCGAGCTGAGTTGCTGTTGAGCTGCCAACAGGTGGCAGGAGGGCTCAGCTAAAAAAAAAAAAAAAATCTTTAAAAAAAAATTAAAAGTGAAGCTTGTGACTATAATTCTCCTTAGTAATATCTCTTCCTTGTGATAGAAATGATTTAATTTTGAATACTTTATTCACGTATTTTTATTTTACTTTGTGTTATGGATTTAGTTGTTCAAAATCCCCAAATCATAGAATCAATCTTAGATTGCAGGGTGTCTTGTCTGGTGAATTTCAAAGGTTTTATTGGGGGGTAAGGTGGATGCCAGTACATAAGACAGATGGAAGTGAATGCACCTCCATAAAACAGTTTGAAGTGATTGATATAATTGATCTGTTCTCCTTTATTTTATAGATGAGGAGAGTAGGGCCCAGGTAGAGGGTCAGCTACTTCTTCACGTTTAGGTAGCTCGGAGAGAGGTACACTTAGAGCTAAATCCAGCATTCTGCCTTCAAATTCAGTGCTGCAGAACAACCCCACTATGTCACATATGGCTTGAATTAGGAAAACTCATCCATTAGAGGAGATAATCCACCTAGTTTCAAAGCTGATGTGGCCACATATATAAGCTAATTTTCAATTTGACAAAAGGAAACCAACTTTAGAAATAAGCAGATGGCCAAGAATATTGCAGTGTCTTCAGATTTTGCACAGACTACCTGTAATCCAGGTTCTCAACAGGAAATGTCCATCTTTTTGTGAAAATTCCACTTGGTATGAGTCACATTTAGGGAAGATACAGAATATATCCATTTCTCTAGGTCTTCTAAATTTTATCTTAAAATTGTACTAGACTATCAGAATACTACAGCCTGGGCAGTATTTTCTTGGTTTTCTGAAAAATGCCTCTCACTGAGTTGTGAGTTGGAATTATACCCTCAATTTCTGTTGAGGGGCATTTAAAAAAATTAGCTTTAATGACATTACTGATTATTTTGCCCTTGAATATTCTTATGCCCCTGTATATTACTCTGAATGAAAAATTAGAGCTAGAGGAATAGAGGGAGTGTGTTTTTGCGAAAGAACTGCTATACAGAGAGTGCCAAAAAAATATATACACATTTTACAAAAGGAAAAAACTGTACTAAAATTGTAATACTCAATATGTACCAATAACAAAAGATGAATACAAGTCATGTGTATACATTTTTTTTTGGCACCCCTGGTATACATTTTTTTTCCTTGTGAACAATTAAAAGGGCATAATTGTATTTCTCACTGTTTTGGCCTTCAGAGAATTCAGATCCAGATTTTGTGGCTCCCCCACTGTGTCTTTGTAGGCTCCATCACTTGTAGGTCCGACCCTAATATCGTATCAGAAATTGTTCTGTATTTTCATAGCCATTTTTCCAGCTTGGAAATCATTGGATTTACAGCACTGTCTTGTGAATCAGTTGAATGTGGTTGTGCCCCTGAGTGCATTCAGGTATCATGATTACATTTTGGGATTTTTCTGTAAGTAGTAACTAAATAAATAGTTGTTAAAATGTTAGGAATATATTTGTACTTTGTACTATGGCTTTATGTCAAGAATATATGCATTTTGATATTGATTTTATAATAAATAATTTGAAATTAAAATATATGGTATATGTTATAATGGGAGCTTATTTTTTTTCATGATATTGCAACTCAAACTCACTATACACTTTAGACCAATATTTGGAGAAAAAAATATTTTTATTTGTGGTAAAATATACATAGCATAAAATTTGCCATCTTAACCATATATAAGTATATAGTTCAGTGGCATTAAGTACATTCAAATTGTTGGGCAACCATCACCACCATCCATCTCCGGAACTCTTTTTGTCTTCCTAAATTAAAGCTCTGCACCCATTAAACAGCAATTTCCCATGCTCCTCTCTTCCCCACCTCAGCCCTGACAACTACTGTTCTACTTTCTGTCTCTCTGAATTTGACTATTCTAGGTACCTCACATAAATGGAGTTATACAATATTTATGTTTTTGTGACTGTCTTATTTCACTTAGCATAATGCCATCACGGTTCATCCATGTTATATAGCATGTGTTAGGTTTGTTTCCTTTTTAAGGCTGAATAATATACCATTGTTATGTATATACTGCATTTTGTTTATCCATACAATGGTGCACTTGGGTTGCTTCTATCTTTTGGCTGTTGTGATAATGCTGCATTGAACATGGGTGTATAAGTATTTCTTTGTGTCTCTGCTTTCAGTTATTTGGAAGTGTATATATTCAGAATTGCTGAATCATATGGTAATTCTGTTTTTAATTTTTTGAGGACCTGCTATACTATTTTCCACAGTGGCTACACCATTTTACATTCCCACCAGCGGTATACACAAGTGTTCCAGTTTCTATATCCTTACCAATGCTTATTTTCTAGTTTCCTCCCTCCCTCCCTCCCTCCCTCTCTCCCTCCCTCCCTCCCTCCCTCCCTCCCTCCCTCTCTCCCTCCTTCCCTCCCTCTCTCCCTCTCTCTCTTCCTCTCTTTCTTTCAATGGTGAAGTGTGGAGGAAAATTTTTTTTTTTTAAGATTTTATTGGGGAATTGGGGGAGGGGAACAGCGTAGGGGAACCAGGGAAGGGGAACAGACAAATTGCTGTCCATTTTGTTCTTCAGTCTAGTTGTGGAGGACATTGCTTCACTGGCCCATGTTGGTATCGTCATTGCGCTCTTCTCTGGTAAGGCAGATCGGGCGCTGGCCTCTGGACGGCCGCTCACAGTGGCTCTTGGCAGCTCACACTGGCTGCCAGTTGCTCATGCTGGTTGCCGGCCACTCATTAGCCTATGGCAGCCCACTGCAGCAGGGGCTGCAGCTATGCCGTCCCAGGGACTCACAGCAGCCCAGCTCCAGGTGGAGCTGTTATTCACCATCTTAGCTGTAGAGGGCAGTGTCATTGGCACTCATATGTGGGATCCAAACCAGGGCCACTGGCGTCCCAAGCCAGCTCTTAACCAACTTGCCACTCGGCTGGCCCAGGAAAAATTTTTAGTAAGTAGAATTAATCACTTTTTATATCCAAATATTAACTCCAGTCATGCCAGTCTATATCTCTTTTTACATTGGACCATAATTGTCCTAAAGAGCAGTGATTTTCCATTGTTTTTCAGACCATTCAAAAGTTGCTCCCATTGAAGTATGGTGGAGGGTGCACAGCTCCAGTTCTCCTTAGTCACCTCTTGCCCCTTAATTTGGATGAAAAAACAACTGCATAAAGCAGGGATGAATCTTGAGGTTTCCATGGACTTAATAGTTAGTTTAAATCTGCATATATGTATTCTACTTTTATATTTACTATCTTTCTTTCTATACTTTAGATTAGTTACCAGATGTTGATTTGTTGTTGTGTTTTGAAGGATAAATGCTTAATTGAAAATAATTTTTTCATGTCCTTAGAGTTTGCATAGAAAAATTGAAGAAATGTTTGAATCACCACAGATATAAAATATGAGACAAGGGAACTGAATACTTGAGAAAAGTCAAGCCAACCTTCGATTGTACATGGGAACTAATAAAGTAAAGTGCGTTACTGAAAACCAGGGAATGATTTACTTGAGTGCTGGAATTTGATAGGAAATTTAATATATTCTGTAATGAAATTGTTATTTGATCTTTAGCCATATTTAGTAGTACAAAATTTTTATAAACCATGGAGTCAAAGGAAAAATTTAAAAGATAAGATGGGAACTCGAGGATAATGTTACTACAGAATTGTAAAAGGGATCTTAGAGGTCATCTAATTTTCCTCCATTTGCAAGAATCCTCTCTCCAACCTTCTGCCTGCTAGATGGTCATTTTATGTACTATATAAACCTATAGGTAATGTAAACATATAGGTTACAAACTTGGAGCTTGAATCACCAGATGTGGGTTTGAGTACCGGCTCTGTCACTTACTAGTTATGTGAGCCTAGGCAGGTCATGTAAATTGAATAAGCTTGAGTTTCCTCATCATTAATAATACTGCCTCATAGGATTGTGGGAGGATGATATGAGATAGTATTCTAAGTATTAGAACATCTGGAATATAGTAAATATACCTAGATATTAGCCTCTGCTCTTCCTGCTGCTACTATTGTTCTACGTGAATTGTCTCTTAGGCCCTGCCATTCCATTGCAGGAAAACTATAAATACTAGAAAGTTAAACCTTACACTAAGGTGAAGTTTTGTGGGGTTTTTTTTAATTCATGGTTTCAAGTCTGTGCTCTGCAGCACCACAGAAAAAGTATGTTTCCTCTCTCTGACATTTCCTCAGCTAAAGTATGTTTCCTCTCTCTGACAATTCCTCAGCTATTTGGAGCAATCAGTAAATTCCTTTCTCCAAGCCAGACATCTCCAAATTCCTTCAGCCATTACTATATGAAGCTTTCCAGATCCGTTCTTTTTCTCAGCCTTCACTGATCCCTCTCAGGTTTTTTCTCAAAATGTGCCATCCAGAAATGAGTTTAGTGTTCCACATGAAGTTTGCAAGCAGAGCATGCTTTTCTCAGTTGCCTTCCATCCTGCTCAGGGGAAAGAACCTCAGTGGCTATAATGACCTACGAAGAAGTCTCGTGGGATGGGCTCTGCTGCCTGCCCTACCTCTCCAACCTTTCCTTTCTTTTACTGTCACCTACTCTCTTTGTTCTGAGCATCGTGGCTTCCTGTTGTTCCTCAGATTCAAAAGCCCATTTCTACCTCAGAACTTTTGCTGTTCTGCTGCCCAGAACACACTATTCTCCCAGATGCTTGCCTGGTGCCCTCCTCACCTTTGTCAGTCTTTAATCCAGTAGCACCTGCTCAGTGAATCCTCTGGCCGTCCTGTCTCCCAGGACTCCCCTTCCCAGCTTTATTTTTGTCTTTCATATTTCCTGCCACCCAGCACTTCAAATATTTTATTCATTTACCTATTTCTTTCCCTGCAGTAGACTGTAGGTTCTCTGAGTACAGCAATTTTTATCTATTTTATTCACTGCTGACACTGCAACCAGGAATGCCTGGCATGGCATAGGTGGTTGATGACTATTTGTCGCATGAAGAACACGATGGAATGATTGATTCTCCTGTGCTTAGAAATTGCATCATATTGGCTTGGGAGGGGCATGTGGGCACGAGGTCACAGCCATTGGTCAATTTTTTATTTTTTTTAAAAACATCAGAAAAGAAAAGTGTACCTGAAGAAGGACAAATAAGGAGCCATGTTCACTCTTTGAGGACTTTGGGAATTTTCAGATCACTTTGCTTGCTTAGTCAATGTTTTATTTGTTCATAAGATTTTTTACATTTTGTAAAAATAAATATGGGTTATTAAAACAAGAATATTTGTTCTTTAGATATATCTTAACAGAGCTTTCCAAGCAGTGGGCTTAAGATAAATGATCTTTTCAACCCTCAGAATGGCCAGAACCCCACACCAGGTGCTTGGTCTTGCCCATGTGCCATACAGAGATCATTTTCTGTGTGTGCCATGACTTGTAAAACTTAGAAAACACTGCTTTAAGATACTTAAAATGTTTTCTGCAGATGGAGTTTTAACCTACTGAGTTGATTTCAGCATATATTAGTTTTTTTCCTCCCTAGTTTGAGAACCATGGAAACACTTGTCAAAATAGAATAAGACATCAAAATTTTGTGAAAGAAAAGTTATTGTCTTTCTAAACTTAACAATGTTCAGCATATACAGAAAGACATTTCCAGAGACTGAGACAAAGGCATTAGAAAAGTAGAGATGGGGGCCGGCCGAGTGGCGCTGTGGTTAAGAGCTGGCTTGGGAAGCCAGGGGCCCGGTTCAGATCCACATATGAGGGCTAGTGACACTGACCTCAAAAAAAAAAGAAAACAAAAGTTGGAAATCAAGGTATAGTTATACAGCGGAATGGTCTTCAGCAGTAAAAAAAAAAAAATGTTTATACGGTCATGCACCACATAATGATGTTTTGGTCAACAGAGCACATATACTATGGTAGTCCTATAGGACTAAAATGGAGCTGAAAAATTCCTGTTGCCTAGTGTCATCATAGCTGTCGTAATGTCATAGCACATGAATTACCGTAATGTGTTGGTGGTGATGCTGGTGTAAACAAACCTGTGCTGCTAGTTATATAAAAGTATAGCACATACTATCATCAATAAATCAACAAACAACAGGTGCCGGCGAGGTCGTGGAGAAAAGGGAACCCTGGTGCACTGTTGGTGGGACTGCAGATTGGTGCAGCCATTATGGAAATCAGTATGGTGGTATCTCAAAAAAACTGGAAATGGAACTACCTTATGACCCAGCAATTCCACTCTTGGGTATCTACCCAGAGAAACCCAAGACGCTAATTCAAAAAAAATATATGCACCCCCTATGCTTATTGCAGCGCTAGTTACAATAGCCAAGACTTGGAAACAACCAAAATGCCCATTGATAGATGACTGGATTAAGAAACTGTGGTACATTTATACTATGGAGTATTACTCTGCTATAAAGAAGAATGAAATCGTACCATTTGCAACAGTATGAACAGACCTAGAGACTATTATGTTATGTGAAATAAGTCAGTCAGAGAAAGACAAATACCATATGATCTAACTTATATGTGAAATCTGAAAAACTGAATGAATGAGCAAAGTAAACAAATAGTCTCAGAGATATAGAGGAAAAACTGATGGCCGCTATTTGGGATGGGGGTGGGGATGAGGGAGAAGAGGAAGGGATTAGACAGCATAAATAGGTAACTGCAATATTGCCACAGGGATATATGAAAGACAGTTCAGGGAATATAATTAATAAAGTTGTAAATATTTTGTGGGGTTTCAGACATGTCTTGTTAGGGAGACCCCTTCATGGATCGAGTAGAGGCTTGATCACTGCACTTTACATCTGAAGCTGATGTTGTGTAATATTGTATGCCAAACTGTAATTGATTATATGTATAGTCACGGGATGTAGAGTATAGTGTGGAGTAGAGTGAAGGGAATTGTAATAGATATGTATGATATGGGGGGGGAGTGGAATGAGGCAGTGAATTGAGGGAGGAGGGTTGTCACTTTGAGGGGTAAAAAGTATAACTATTGCACTGTGTTGTACACCTGAAACTAATTTTTTAAGAAAATGTTTATTTTGGGCCAGCCGAGTGGCATGACGGTTAAGTGCTGGCTTGGGAAGCCAGCGGCCCTGGTTCGGTCCCACATATGAGGGCCAGTGACACTGCCCTCAAAAAAAAAATTTTAAAAATGTTTATTTCACAATAAAAGAATTTTAAAAATGTATAGCACATACAATTATGTACAGTACTAATATAATACTTGATAATGATAATAAACCACTGTGTTACTGGTTTGTGTATTTACTATCCTTTTGATCATTATTTTAGAGTGTACTCTTTTTTCTTATAAAAAAAGTTTGCTGTATAACAGTATTCTGTATTATGCCAGCAGCAGCCTCATACATCTTGTGTTTACAGCATCCCTTGATTGCATCATTTTCTCGTGTTTGATTTAATCTCGTGTTGTTTTGTACAGTGACATGCCATACAGGCTTGTAACCTAGAAGCAATAGGCTATGCCATATAGCCTAGGTGTATAGTAGACTATCCCATCAAGGTTTGTGTCAGTCACTCTATGATGTTGACACAATGACAAAATCACCTAATGATGCATTTCTCAGAATGTATCTGCATTATTAAGTGGCTCATAACTATGCTTGCAACAACATAAGTGAATCTGAAAAACATACTGAAGCAAGTCACACACAAAAAGTGTATATCCTACATTATGACATTTATTTGACCTTCATGAACAGACAAACCTAATGCATGGTTACAGAAATCAGAGCAGTGGTTGCCCGGGGTAGGCAAAATGGGGAGAGTGAGTGTAAAGGGGACACAGGAGAACTTGGCGAAGAGAGGGATAGAAATGTTCTATATCTTTATACTGATGCTAGTTACACAGGATGTATATATTTGTGAAAATTTATTGAACTTTATGTCTAAAATGGATGTATTTTATTGTATATAAATCTCACCAAGTTCATTTAAAAATCACAGCTGTTAGACTGTTACTTCTGCTATATGTAACTTTTTCTAGTTATTTTTATCCACAGAACTATCAACTACAGAGCTCTTGAATAACTTATGAAAATAAGGTTTGGTTAGGTTATGATTAAATTTGTCTGCTTTTAAAATGATTGTTTACCTCTTGTTGTGGCATATCACAAAGAGAAATTTACTTATATATACATAAAATATATAAATCTGCAGTAAGTGATTATATAAGAGTAAACTATTTTAGGTAGAAGCTTTACAACCATGAGACAGGAGTGGGCTTAACAGAATCTCAGACTGGGTACCGACACTGGATGGCTGAGAAAGCCATGCATTCCACACTATCTGCGAGCTCCTTGCAGACATTGTTCTGTGCTTGATAGTGCAAAGTTTTGCAAATTTGGTGCAAATATTTGATGACACAAACATCAGTTCCTAAGTAGACGTATTTAAAGATATTTTGCTGATTGTAAAATTATGAGAGAGGCATGGAAGATATACAAGAGTATACAGAAAACTATTTTCAATAAAGCATAGAGAAGAATATAAAAACCAGGACACAGCAACCACTGGCAGGATTTTGGTGTCTTAGTTATATTGGCAAGCACCAATGCAGTATATATTACTGCTTAATATCCTACATTGTTTTCAGTAGTATCAGTGTATTTTTTTTGTCATATATATACTTTGAAAATGTTTGAATAAGAAATGTATTATTATTTTAACTCCCATTGTCAGTATATGACCAGTCTTTTCACTGTGTCGTTATTATTGTTAAATATAACTTTTATAGCTTTATTGAGGTATAATTGACATAAAATAAACTGCACATATTTAAACTATAATTTATTGAGTTTTGACATATGTTTACACTGGTGTAACCATCACCACAATCAAGATAAGGAATACTTCTGTTACTTCTGAAAGTTTCTCCCTGCTTTTTGTAATACCTTCCTTCTTTCTGCCTACCCCTATCCACAGGCAACTATTGGTCAGCTTTCTATCACTGGAGATTAGTAGTCATTTTCTGGAGTTTTACATAAATGGAATCATATGGCTTGTACTTTTCTGAGGGGAGGAAGAAGTTTGGCTTCTCTAACTCAGCTAATTATTTTGAGATTAATCCATGTTGTTGCATGTATCAATACTCCATTCCTTTTTATTGCGGTATAGCATTCCATTTTATGGCTGTACCACAATTTATCTATTCAACTGTTGATAGATATTTGGATTGTTTCCAGTTTTGGGCTATTACAAATAAAGCTATGAATATTTGTATACTAGTCTATGTATGAACATACTCTTTCATTTTTATTAGGTGAATACCTAGAAGTAAGTAGAACGTCTGGGTCATATGAAAAGTGCATGTTTATGGGGCTTTTATTTGAGTTTGTTTTTAATATTTTTTAAAGTGGGGTAGAATTCACAAAGCATGACATTAACTGTTTTGAGCATATAATTCAGTGGCATTTAGTAATTCAACATGTGCAATCATCACCTCTGTCTACTTCCAAAACCTTTTCACTACTCCGTAAAGGAACCCCATACCCATTGAGCAGTCAGTCACTCCCCATTTTCTGCCTCTACCATCAACCCCTGAAAACCACTAATTTGTTTCTATGGATTTGCCTTTTTGGTACAGTTCATATAAATGGAATCACACACTGTGAGCTTTAGTGTCTGACTTATTTTCACTTAGCATGTTTTGGAGCGCTTCATGTACATTATGGCATGCACCCAGTACTTCCTTTTTATGGTGTAATGGTATTCCACTGTATGTATATATACACATCTTATTTATCCATTCATCCATTTATGGATGTTTGGGTTATTTTCACCTTTTAGCTATTGTGAATGGTGCTGCTTTGAAAAGTGTTTTTACAAATATTTGTTGGAACATGTTTCAGTTCTTTTGGGTATATACCTATGAGTGAATTTCCTGGGTCATGTTATAATTCCATGTTTAGCTTTTTGAAGAAACACCAAATTGTTTTCCACAGTGTGTGCACCATTTTACAGTCCTACCAGCAATGCACAAGGGTTCAATTTTCTCCATATCCTTGTCAACCTTATTTTCCTTTTTAAAAAAAATTATAACCATCCTAGTAGGTGTAAAGTAATATCTCATTGATGTAATGATTTGCCTTCCTCTGATGACTAAAGATGTTGAACATCTTTTCATATACTTGGTGGTCATTTGTATATGCTTGGAGAAATGTCTGTTCAAGTCCTTTGCTCATTTTTAAATTGGGTTGCTTGTTATTCTGTTGTCGTTACAAGAGATCTTTATATACAGGTCCTTTATTGAATATATGGTTGCATATATTTTCTCCTACTCTCTTGCTTGCCTTTCATTTTCTTAACGTTATTTTTTGAAAATCAAGACTTTTGATTTTGATGATGTCCAAGTTTCATTTTTTCTTTTATATTTATTGCTTTTTGTGAACTTTTTGAGAAATCTCAGCCAAACCCATATTTACTAAAATTTTCTCCTGTTTCCTTCCAAAAGTGTTCTAATTTTAGTCTTAACATTTGGCTATATGACCCATTAATAGTTAGTTTTTGCTTTTGTTCTCTTTTTGTATGTTGCTGAGAGAAGCCAAAGACCTAAATAAACAGATATTTTTTATTTTTATCAGAAGACTCAATGTTGTTAAGGTGTCGGTTTCCCCAAATTGATCTGTATAGCAAAAATAATTCCTAGCAAAATTCCAGCAGGGTTTTTTCTTATAGAAACTGACAGGCTGATTGTAAAATTTATATAGAAATGCAAAGGATCTACAATAACTAAAATTTTTTGAAAGAACAAAGTTTTATAGGACTGCCTGATTTCAACACTCATTATAAAGTTCTTATAATTAAGAGTATGGTATCAATGAAAAAACAGACACATAGATCCGTGGAACAGATTAGAGTCCAGAAATAAACCCACACGTATATGGTCAATGGATTCTTGATAAAGGTGCCAAGGCAGTTCAGTTTTTGAAAGGGTTACATCTGGCTTTGTGGTTGATGTTGACTTTATATATTGATCTTACGTGCAGCAACCTCACTAACCTTTATTAAATCTAAGTAATTCTAGATTCTTTTGGCATTTATGTTTAGTCATATCTTTTGAAAACAACGTTTTGTTTCTTTATTCTCAGTGCTTATATGTTCAGTTTCTTGACTAATCATGTTACTAGGGCTTCACAAGATACAATGTTGAACTTGTGACTGCGTTCTTATTCCTTATTTTAAGAGGAATGCTCTTAGTTAATGTTTTAGCATTGAATAAGATGTTTGCTTTTTTTTTTTTTTTTTTTTTTGAGGGCAGTGTCACTGGTCCTCATATTGGGACCCGAACTGGGGCCACTGGCTTCCTAAGCCAGCTCTTAACCATCCTGCTACTTGGCTGGCCCTGTTTGCTCTTTTTTTCATAGACCCTTTTCAAGTTGTTTTATGTTAAAGAAATACAGACACACACACACACACACACACTCTACACAATTGTAATTTTTAAAAACTTAGTTTTTCAGTTGGTTTACTTTTACCAATGATTGTATATATTGTAATGGTCATATAATGTTTCTACATTAATTAGAAATCTGTTAATCTAATTATGTAGGATTGTATTAATAGATTTTCACCTTACATTCCTGGAATAAATACCCACCTTAGTTGTGATATATTTTCTTTTTTTTTTCTACTTTCTTTTTTGTTTTATTGGGAATTGCAGAAGGGGAACAGCCAAGTTGTCGTCTTTGAATCTTAGTTGTGGAGGGCGCAGGTAGCTCAGCTTCCAAGTCCAGTCGCCTTCTGGCTGCCCGTCGGCAGCTCTCGGCTGCTCAGCTCAAGGTGTTGTGTTCAATCTTAATTGCCGGCAGGGATAGCCCACCATCCCAAGCAGGTGTCAAACTGACAAGCTTGTTGTTAGGAGCACGTGCTCTTACCAATTGAGCCATCCTGCCACCAGTTGGCAGCTCAGTGGCATCTCAGCTCAGGCGCAGCTCACTGGCCCATGTGGGAATCGAACAGGTGACCCTGTTGCTAAGAGCTCGCACTTTTACCCAACTGAGCCACTCAGCTGGCCCTGTATTTTCTTTTTATGCATAATTCAGTGTGTTAACATTTTGCTTATTATCTATATTGCTGATTATGATTGGCCTCTAATTTTCCTTATGTTTTTTTCCTAATCACATTGTGATATCAGATTTATCAGAATCTCTTAAAAATTATGGTCAGTATATCTGCTCCATCAGTGTACTACATTTATATACATACACACAGTTTTCCATAAAAAATTTTAAAATAGTTACTTGCTGTTGAGAATTTATTTTCTTTGGTACATTTTCCCCTTAGACTTTCATAAAATAACTAATTCTTGTAGTTTATTATTCAAACATGGTTTAGCCAAGACACGTTCAAAGCATCTGAAATTTTTCCTATGGTATAAATATCCCACACTAAATTATTTTCTCATATCATTAGCAGGTTTGTCTGTGTATCTTATAGCAATATTTTCTGACAAAGGAATATATCTTAGTTTTACATCACACTTATCTTCTGATGTATTTCAGACTTTTTTTGTAGTTCAAAAATAAGTATATCCCCAAGTGATTTGTAGCTTTTTTGTGTCTTTTCTATTAAAGAAAAAAACTCAAAAGAGTTTCTTTTTAAACGTTTTGTTACACTTAGTGAAGAAATTTAATGGTAAAGCTCTGGACTGAATGTCATGTGCCTTTAAAAATCACTAAAAAATTTTGGGGAGCTTTATTTTCACTTGCGGGAGGCTTAGACTTTAAATGTTGAGCCAGATGTCATGGCTTCATACACTCATTAACTTGTATCTCGCATAATAATAACACATGAATAAAGGGTGGCCTACATTATATCCATCCATCCATATTTCATATGGTCTTCTGGAGAACTGGCTTATTGTCCTCTGCTTATACATGATCTATTTTTACCAGGGCAGCTCACAAAGAACTTATAGCAATATAAGCCTCTGACATTTTCTGTTCACTTCACGTCATTAGTATTATTTAGTCTGAAGTTCTTTATGATATGAGTATATTTTTGTAAGTTAACTGAAACTAAATAATACAGTCTGTAAATCTTCCGAACCAAGTTCTCCCAAACTATAGCACATCACAATACCCAGAAAGCAGGTGCTTCTGGCAGTGTCTGAATGGTAATTGCTATTCTTCCCTGAAGTTACTGTGCATCCTGCATATGTGCTCTCACCATGTGATGTGAGGATCATGTGTGGGTACCACTGTCAGATCTGTATATGTAATATTTTGTTTAATATTTTTGACAATAAATATAAAAGGTTTTCGAATATTTCTATATCTCATGTGTACAGTCCACCTTGAGACTAACCAAAGGCAATAAGGAACCATTGAAAAGCATTAGATAAGAAGTGCTAGGTTTGCATTTTTACTAGATGAGCTGGGTAGGAATGTGACTTGTCTTTTTCTCCTACTAGACTGTAATCTCCAGTGAGTAACCAATTTCTCATTCTACTTTGTATCACTAGCACTTAAAACAGTAGTAGACATTCAGTAAATATTTTTTAACTAAACTGAAATTCCCGTAAGTCAGTAATTCTTATCCAGAAACCCTATCAGGATAATCTGTAGGGCTTTGAAAACACATTACATGTGTTAGCGTTAGTATTAGCAAAAACTCCCAAACCAAGTGCATTAGCTTAAATGAGTTAGAGATTTTTGTTTTCCACGTTAAAGACAGAAGGTGGGTGGGCAGTCTGGGCCTGGTATAGCAATTTCAGGTATTAGGGGCTGTTCCAAATATTAAATTCTAGTGAGGAGGAAGGGGCAAAAATAGGAGCGTGTCGTTCCCTTTAAGGAGATCTGGTGAAGACCCCATAACACTTCCATTCTTCTTGGGCACAACTTAGCCATATGGCCACAGCTGCCAAAAAGGCTAAGTAGTAGTCTTTTAGTTCCAGGGCAATGTAGCCATTGAACAAATTGGGGTTCTTACTAAAGATTGAGAGGCCAATAGATAGTGTGAGAAATTAGCAATCTGTCACAATACGCAGGCCTCCTTCCCTCTTGGAAATCTTGATTCAGTAGGTCTAGGTTACAACTGGGCCTTCTAACTTTAAAAAAAGCAAAGCCAAACAAACTCTGTAGCTGATCTAGATATACTCTTCGTGATAGAGAACTTCGGCCCTTAGCCAAGGTTTTTTTTGGACAGGGTAGATCTACTAATTGTTGGAATGAGAAACCATCCTCCTGGAGGGCAAGGATTCAGCTCTGTTCCTAACCTACCTACTGAATTTGACATTTTATAGTAATGTAATCCTTGACAGGGGCCCAGGATGGTTCTCAAAAATGCTTTGCTGTGGTCCAGGTAATTTTGTTTCCCCTCCCCTTTTGCCTGGTGCACCAATCTGATAACCAGTACCCAGCCCCTCCCCTCCCCAAGAGTGAGACCCTCTGCTTTTAAGACTCATGATCATTTATCTCCATTCACAATGTTATTGGACCATATAGTTACTGGCAACGCCAGGGGTTGGAAAGCTTATGGAATTTGGAGTTAAAAGATCTTGGTTTCCTTTCTTATTTTTCTGCTAACCTTTGGCAAGTAACTAAAACTTTATAGTCTTCATTTTATACACATATACATGTACATTCCTCATAGGATTGTTAGGGAGACCTATTGAACTAACAGTATATAAACATGCCTTTTAAACTGAAAAAATTCTGTGCATGTATTTTATCAGTAGGAGATACAGAAATAGCCCTGTGTACACAGAACCATTGTTTACACAAATGCTTATGAAATTAAGTCCTTTTTTGTGTTAGATAAACTCATACTGAAGGTAAGAATAATGATATTTTTAGAGACATTTTTGCTCAGGTTCCTGCGTTTAAATTATTACTTTCTTGGTAAACTTTGAAATGCTTATTAATACTGGTTAAAGAAATCTAATCAAATAATGTTATTTTATCTTGCTTGCATCCCCACTGTATATACCTTGATATTTATTTATTTAAAAATATTGTTTCAATACTTAACTTTGTGCATGTTCCAGCCACCGTTTCAAGCAGTAGGGAATACAATCATGAACAAATATTTAATGGAGTTGAAAAGATGTGATTAGAATATAGACTTAAGGATTTTAGCACCTTAATAAATAGGTTGATTTAGAATTTTACCATTTTTATATAGCCCAAATTGATTTACTACATTACATTGAAAGTTGTTTGCAATGTGTTTAAATGTATACCATTAATGGCAATTTAACATTCTCTTCCATAATTTACATGATGATACATAAAAACCTTTTGAAACTTTTGATACATTATACTACAATCTAGAATATTATATATTGAAAATTATACATTAAAGGACATAGTGCTTTTAGAAATATAAAATGCCACTTCTGGAATGTAAAACGTAATTATGGAAATTTTAATTTGTTGTAGATGTTCCTTATGTGAGTGTTATAATCAGTGTCAAATGATTCAACTTTACAATGGAAAGAAAATTATTATGATACCCTATTCATACCAAATTATTTTCAATGACAGAACCATTGAACAGGCAGTGGAGTAAATCTGTATTGAATCTACTGTTGGTAGCGTACTGTGGAACTGAACAGTACTTTTGTTTCAAGAGACATTTTTTTTCTGCTTTTTAAAACTAAACTTACCATAGTGTTGTTTGTATCTAGTACTAGTCTCCAGTTGATTTTATTTTCATGGAAGGTTATTTTTAAATCAGTCTGACAAAAATAGGCATCAGGTATTCTGGGTTTATATTGATTGTTCTAAGTATCATAATCACCTTGCTTTTAAACCCCCATTTGTTTACCCTATATTTAAGTGTGTATTTATTGGGCTCTGTCTTAGATACAGGAATAGCCAGTTATCTCCCAAATTCTTCCTTGATTTAAATGTCTGAAGATAAATTTGGAAATATTTAACAGGTTATTCACAGAAACTTCAGTTTAACAAGTTCCCTTGAGGTTGTTTTACTTAGGGCATGTCAGTAAGTCAACAGGCAGATGCAGCTCTCACCTTTCCCAAGGTGGAGCCTAAGGGCATCAAGGTACAGAGGTATTTCCCAATGAGACTTCCTTTTCTCTTGGCTTGAGCCAGATTGAGGAAGATGGCAATGCCAGTAAGAAAGGGGCGTTTTTAATGGTGCCAAGAGCCAGTCACAGTCGACTGTCAGCAATGGGAAAATGCTTTACCACGTGTCCTGTGTGTTTGGGGTTGACCATGTTAGTGTGAATGAGGCTTTGGGTCCACGGAAGTGATCTCATTTTTAATCCCCTGGTGAACTTTTTTTATGTTTTGTATAGTGTTAAGAGACTAGAGATTCCTTCCTCCATTACATGCTGGGACCTATAGGTGATGACTTCTTCGTTTTCTGTCCTCTATATCTCATATGCACTGAGACAAAGGAACAATTAGAAGGAAACTTCGTTACACATACATGCCTATCTGAATCTACACATGCATGCTGCCTTTTCTCCTGAAGCTAAGGATGCACTTTCCGTGTCCCTAAAAGGCCAACTGTATGTTTGTGGATTAGATTCCATCCTTTTTGCAAACTCAACATCATTTCAGCAATTCTCCTCCCCTCACTCCTACATCATTTATTTCTCCCTCTCTATTGAATCTTTCCTATCAATGTATTATAGAAACATGCTAGGTCATCTTCCATAATAAAGCCTTATTGACCCCCCACATCCCCTTCCAGCAGATGCCCCAATTTTCTCCTTCCCTTTTTAACAAAACTTCGTAGGAATGGGCTATATTCACTCCCAAGTTTCCTTCAATCATGTCCTTGACCCACTCCAGTCAGGTCTTTTCCTTTAACACCCTCTCGACATTCCACTGAAACGGCACCTGTCAAGTTCCCCACTGACCTCCTCACCGCCAAATCCAGAGGTCTTTTCCTAGTTCTCATATTATTTGATCTGTCACTAGTGTTTGACATAGTTAATCACTTTCTCCTCCTTGAAATGCTTCCTTGAGGCTTCCACTCCTGGTTTTCCTTCTGTCTGTGTTCTCTTTCTCTCTCTGTCTCTCTGTTGCTTTTGATGATTTCTCTTTCCCTTCTCTCCTATCAGAAGGAAATCTCAGTTCTTGGTTTTCTTCCTATTTCTATCTCACTTTCTCCTTTAGTAATTCTTGCTAGTCTTATGGCTTAAAGTATAATCTATTTGGAGTTACATCTCCAGCGGACCTCTTCCCTGAACACCTGATGTGATATCTAATTGCCTACTTGACACCTGCATGGCTGTCTGATAGCATCTCACACTTACCATATATGAGACTGAGTTCCTGATTGTCCCTGTTCCTCCTGCAGTCTTCCTAGTGTGAGGTAATGATGAGTCTATCTTTAGTTGCTCAGGCCAAAACTGTGGATTCCTTGTTTTTCTCACCTCTCATAGTCTGTCAGCAAATCATTTAGACCTTCCGTCAGAAATATCCAGAACCTGACTGCTTCTCAACACCTCCATTTGCCATTACACATCTCTTATCTGGATTTTTGCAGTAGCCTCTTAAGGGATCTTTTTGACTCCCCGCTCCGCCCGCCCCCCCTGGCCAATCTCTGTGTCCAGAAATGCCAAAAGGTATTGCGTAAAAGGTACAGTTGTTGTTGTTTTTTTTTTACAACATCGTTTCTAAGCCAGCAAGGAAGAATTTGGAAACAGTTTAAAAGTAAACTGAAAATTTTATGGACTTGCAGTCTGCATAACTTTATCAGGAATTCCGTACTAATTTATAACTGCAGAATATGCTCAAGGTATTTCTGAAACATTGGGATTGTAGAGGATTTGGAATTGCATTGTTCCAGTGATCTTTCTAATCCATTAAACGGTATGTTAATGGCAGTTAGTATGTTTCTAGATGCTTCTCTAAGGCAGTAAAGAGCTGTCCACTAGTGCAGCTTCTGTGATACGTATACCTACTCTCAGATACATCAGTGTTTGTGATGGGAGAAATGACATTTTGTGGGTAATTTTAAAGTATGGTATCTTCAGTGCAGAGATCCTTTTATGCTTGAAACTAATACCAGTGTACTCACATCAAGTGACAGATAAAAACAAGGTATGAACTAGAGCAAGACTCAGCAAACTGCAGCTCACCAGCCGCATGCGGCTCTTGGGGTACGTTCAGTCTCAAAAGTTGGCCAGTCCCTGAACTAGAGCATGGAGACCCTCTTCTCCCCACTCTGCTTGCCACCCCTTTCAGTCCTTCCCTGAAGAACTAGTGAGAACAGATGCTGAGGTGGTGGGGATGAAGTGATGCTTATTTTAGTTGGATAAAGATTTTGTTTAGGGAAAGTGATATTTTTACCTTGACCATTACTTTACCACCTTCTGAAGTCTGCTAGATGAAATTAGGGATTAAAACTTATGTATTTGTTAACTGGAAGGGATAACTTGGTTGATTTTTATATTGAAAGATACTATCTCAATAGCACATTTGCATTTTGATATTTGAAAAGCTAAAAAATAAAGCTAAAAAATAAAGCTAAAAGGAGTGAGTGGGCACTGGTACTTTAGATCTTCCTGCAATGGTGTTTTTGGAATCTGCAAATATAACAGTGCTGATAGATCTTTTCCTTTAGAAGAAAGGATGATTTTGGACAATGTGCCCAATTTTGTAGTTTTTGTTCAGAGATAAATAAATTGTCTAACCCATCAAATGAAGGAAAAACAACTTTTTTTTTTTAAAGTTGACTCCAGCCACAGTAAAAGTATTTTCTGCTCTGGAGATAAAATTGAGATTATAGGAATATTAGCAAATATTTTGCAATTTCTTAAAAATTGTAATTTTAAGTATTCAATTACTTTTGAAAAATCATTTTTTTCAAGTTTTGTATGTCTTCTCTGCTCATTATTTCTTCCCATTTATTGCTATTTTTCTGTAATAGCAATAATCTCATTGCTAAAATGATAAACACTAAGGTGCCTAGGGACCAGAAGTATTCCCAAAATAATTAGGGTTTAATCTTATGTCTGTTCGGAACTTAGCATTTTAATAAAGCTGTATTTTAAATTATAATCAAGACTCTTAAGAGTGTTGTACTTAACATGTGGCTCTCACAGAGAAAGTGAGTACTTCAGAGAGCAGGTGTGAGAAAGTTTCTGCAGCTCCCAGGACCCAGAGACTGAATTTGTAACCTGGAGGAGATTTCGGAAGTCACTCTTTCAGTGCTTTTCAAACTGT
The DNA here is from genome assembly GCA_033961575.1 of Aselliscus stoliczkanus. Taxonomy (NCBI): domain Eukaryota; kingdom Metazoa; phylum Chordata; class Mammalia; order Chiroptera; family Hipposideridae; genus Aselliscus; species Aselliscus stoliczkanus. The sequence goes on along the minus strand of CM066738.1, from coordinate 72,225,274 downwards.
TGGAACAGCCGCTGGCTTTGGACCTTGAGGGGACTTCAGGGAGGGGAGTCAGGGCTCCTGACCTGTACCGGTGCCACCCCGCGCAGTGCAGTGCTTTCTAGAACATCTGCCTTATATGTGGGGATTATATTTCAGAAATAGGTTATGTATGAGACTGCAGTAGAATCTTATTTTATACATGAGGAAACAGGAACATGAGATTTCTGAGATAACACAGTGTGTAAGGGTAGATCCCAGCTTCTCTGGCTCCTGTCTGAAGTGCCACATAGACTCTAGAAATTGAGAGAGATTATGGAACAGTTGTGATTTTCAGAGCTCTGATACAGAAATAGGTGAAACCGTTCATATCCAGTGCCTGTTGTGTTCTATGAGGATTAGGTTACTTAAATTTTAGAAGATTTTAGTTAACTGCAAAAGGTTCAGATGCTCCTGAATCAGATAGGAACAATAAATTTTATCTTTAAGGGATGAAAAACACGTTGCCTTTTTTATAAGCTATTTTTTTAGTGTACTAAATTCAAGGTAAATTATGGAATAAAACCCAGAATATGGTATTTAAAAATTAAAATTAAAATGTCATTTCTTGATATCTTATTTCCCTTCATTTGCTATGCCAGCTATTTTGGAAGTAAACTGGAGGATTATAGCTTATATTCGGTTGTCGGAAAAGTCTTGAAGGATTTTTGCAACGAAAAACATAGAAAAAAAATATGTCATGACTTTTCCGACAATCCAATATTTTTATGTGTTGCGCATTTTAATATTTAGAATGGTTTTAAGTATTTTGTTAAAAAACTCGGCGGTATTAATTATTCAAAAACTAAGCTGGCTTCTTAGTTTCATGATTAATGTTGAGAGAGATACTCTCTATTTTTTTATTTTATAAAGATTTTATTGGGGAATTGGGGGAGGGGAACAGTGTTAGAGAATTGGGGAAGGGAATCAGCCAAATTGTTGTTCTTTAATCTTTATTGTGGAGTGCGCCAATTGCCATCTGGCTTCCCATCGGCAGCTTGTTGCTGTGTTCAATCTTAGTTGGGGGTGGGCGTAGCCACCCTCCCATGTGGGAGTCGAACCAGCAGCCTTGTTGTTAAGAGCACATGCTCTATCCACTGAGACATCTCAGCGGCAGCTCAGCTCAAGGTGCCAAGTTCAGTCTTAGTTGTGGGTAGGTGTAGCCCACCATTGTACAGGCAATCTTGTTGTTAACACCAGCTGAGCCATCCTGCCACCTGTTAGCAGCTCAGCAACAGCTCAGCGCAGGCGCAGCATCACTGGCCCATGTGGGAATCAAACCGGTGGCCCTGTTGCTTAGAGCACATGCTCTAAGCCAACTCTTAACCAACTGAGCCACTTGGCCGGCCCAACTCTATTTGTTTAAAAAAGTTTATATGATTTCTAAATTGGCTCATGTTCTCATATTGGGATCCTGATCATTTGAGTGGAGCTTGTTTGCTAATTCTTAGTCTATTTTCATTAGCTAGAGCTGTTGTGAGAAAAGGCCCCATGGGAAGAACAGAATTAGCTTAGTAATTTTGCTCATTCATCTGTAAGATGACTGTTTTCATTTCTGACTTTGCAGTTGAACTGGATTAAAAACAAATAATTTTCACATTCTTCTGAGTTTGTCTGTGTCTCCTGTCACTCTGAAGTCTTTTTTGTATATTTGTTTTTTTTCCAGGTGAGAAATTTTAAGTTGGAACAGGAGCAAGAGAAAAACAAAATTTTGTCAGAAGCGCTGGAGACTTTAGCCACTGAACATCATGAATTAGAGCAGTCCCTGGTGAAAGGCTCACCACCTCTCAGCATCTTTAGTGAGGACAAGTTCTATGATGCACTGTCAGGTAATTCTAGAATCCTGCCTAGAATTGTTGGTGATTAGAAGTCCACCACCTTGAGTTTCCTGGAATGAATGTTAGAGATGTATTACTACAGCTCCTCAAACTACCTAATTTTAGGCTGTGTTATTAAAGCAGGAGCCAGAAAGTTTGGAATGAAAGTCAGTTCTGAGTCAGCCTGGGTTGATGGCATATCCTGTACTGAGTATGGAAAGCAATTAAAACTGTATGAATTTATTTCTTTATTAGTGAATACCTCCGAGTTCCAGGTGCTATTACGTGTTTAAGGATAGAGAGATGGACAGTTTCTGTCCTCAGAGAGTAGTCTGGATGCTGAGAAGTAACGGTAACAGTACAGTATGCTAAGTGCTGAAGTAGAGGTGAGACCGTGGTGTAGCTGGAGCTGAGAAGAGGAAGTGCTTGTGACTCAGAAATACATGCCAAACCACAATGTAGCAGACTGGAATCCTGATCTGACGGTAGCCAGCAGTGTGATCTTCCGTAAGTTCCCTGACCTCTGCGGCTCTCAGTTTATACATATTTAAAATGGGGATAATTATAGTATCCATTTCAGCAGGTTGGGTCAGGATTAACTAAATTCATATGTTTCAATATTTCTTAGGACAGTACGTGATGTGTACTGGGTACTCAAAAAATGGGAGATGATTGTGGTGAGTTGGGAATGACTGGCAAGAGGAAGTACTGCTAAGTTGTTTTGACCTTTTAGGAATTTACTTTAAAATATTTGAGGTAGGTGTAGGCAGGGGAGTGGAAGGAGCATGGAGCAGTGAATGGCTAGAGATCAGTGAGATTGAGAACAATTAATTCTTTTATGTGAGGAAATTAAGTGCTCATATGATAGGTAAACATAATTACTGGGTCTCACAAAACTTGACCATGGAAGCAGGAGACCTTGGTGGATAAGGAGTTCAAGCATGAAATTCATATTAGGAAATTAAAGGAAACACAGTGAGAGGTAATAGAAATGAGAACTAAAGAAGATTACATTAAGGAAGTTAAAATGATGTGATAATATAGGACAAGGAAAATGATATTGGTAGACTTGTGGAAGAGATTCACTAAGATAAAACAGAGCAAAAAGGATATTAGTATTAGACGTGTGAGCTAATAAAAAAAGGGGAAAATGTAATTTTAAAGGCCAGATTTGGGAATCATTAGAAAAAATATAAAGATGATGATACTGTCCATTAGATATGGTATTTGTGAAGAGTGACTCATATTGGGAAGATAAAGTAAAGATAGGATTTGAAAGCAGTGGAATAAGTGACAGGGTAAAGGAAGTATGAAACCTGATTGAGGGAGGTGAGAGGGGTAGGTGAATGACATTTATTCGCATCTACCCTCTGCCAAGTCCAGAGCATTATCTCCTATTTCTTCTGTTTGGGGCATCCAAAAAGGAAAGTTGGTAGGGAGATTGTAGCACTAAGTGCAAGGAAGTATGAATATAAAAGAGCCTAGACACTTCATCTGCTCACCTTTTATGTCCTTAAAAAAAAAGAGAAAAAGTTCTTAATTTTCATTAATAAACCCTGTATTTGTTATAAGCAATTAAATATAAAAATGCATGTAGTACTCAGCGAAATTTCTCCTTCATCCCTTATCCTATATGTACTCTTCTTCCGAGGTTCTTAATAACAGCCTGACATATTCTTTTCCAGAGTTTTCAAAGCATTCACATGTATGTGTGCATGTTTACACACAGGAATTAGCTGCATAATTGTTCTGGATCTGCTTTTTCATGTAAGGACAGGTCTTGGAATTCTTTCCCATCAATACTACAACTCTAGCTCATTCTTTTTAAAGGTTGCATAAAAGTCCATGATATGACTTACCAGTTTTCTTAATCACTCTGTTCTTTATAGACATTTAGCATTTACTCTCATCTTTCTGTTTCTTAGTCCTATTTTAACACTCATCTCCACAGTTGTCTCCTCTGGAAGGAGGAGACAGAAAGAACTATATCCCTAAGTCAAGATTGGCAAATACATTTCATCTCAAGTGTCACTTCAGCTTGGTTTGTGCTGCCTACTGCCTTCTGGATTACTGTGTTGAAAAGGACCTGGAGGCTGAGTCCAAGTGCCTAGCTGAATCAGCATGTTCTACTATGGCTGTCGGGAAATGAAGGACAGGGACAGGTGCCATGCATTTGAATGACCCATCCGAGTTTTGCCCCATTTGCCAGAACACAGTAGCCCTTCTGTGACCACTCCTATTTCCTACTATACACCTTGGGAATTATTAGGTACAATATAGAACTCCATTAAAATTCACATCAACCTCCACTCCCACTTCCTCCCTCCCTTCTGTTACAAAAGAAGAAATGCCGCTCCTTAACTGAGTGTCCCTCTTCATTTGTTCAGGAACCCATCTCCTTGTGCCTACTCAAGAACTTCTGTTAGTTACTGTTTCTTCCATCCATACTGTCAATAGCACATCAGAGATGCCGCTATGAAGTACGTCTTTACTAAGTCACAAACACGACTGGCGAGAGGTTACCATAGAGGGGGAAGATACAGAAGCGATGAGTCACGACACTTAAGTTAACTGTTAGATATTTGAAAATTTGTGTGCAATGAGTCTGTGAGATCAGTTGCGTCCGATGGAGGGTTAAATACTATTGGGTTGTCAGAAAAGTCATGATGCATTTTTGCAACGAAAAACATGGAAAAATACGTCATGACTTCCGACAATCGAATAACTTAAAATTGCTGTAATCGTTTCCTGTTGCAGTTGTAACAAATGATCATAGACGTAGTGTCTTAAACAATACGCAGGTTTATTCGCATATAGCCCTGAATGGAGGTCAGAAGTCCTAAAGTCAGCTGTGGGTAGGCTGTGTTGTTCCTTCTGGAAGATCTAGGGGAGGATCTGTTTCCTTGCCTTTTTTCTAGCTTCTAGAGACACCCATATTTCTCAACTTGATGCCACATCCTCCATCTTTAAAGCCAGCAGTGTGACATCTTCCTGTGTCTCTGTGTCTCTGTCTCTCTCACCCTCACCTTCTTCCCTCTCTTTTTTTAAGGACCCTAGGGATTACAGTGGGCCCACAGATAATCCAGGATAACCTCTCGTCTCAAGGTCCTTACCTTAGTCATGTCTGCAGGGTCCTTTTATCATATAAGGTTCCACGACATGGGCATCTTTGGTGCTAGTATCTGGCTACCACAACTCCCATATTTGTATCTTCAACTCCTACCTCTTTTTTGAGAAGTATGTACCTAATCATCAGCTGGATAAATAAAAAATGAATTCTTGATCTTCCTCCCAGATCCTCTTCCTTCTAGGACTTACCTCATTTTAGTAAATGGTACTTCTTTCATCTCCTAAAGCCAGAAACCTGGGAGTGATTCATGACACTCATGTGCCACAGCAATGAACCCCAGACCAAGGTCTGTTCATTTTGCCTTCAGATCATACCTTGAATCCATCTGTGTTCTATTACTGTAGCTTAGTGGTTAAAAGGTAGGTGCTGGGGCTGGAAGGTTGTTACTAAATTATGTCCTACCAATTTCTGTACTTTTCCGTGCCACATTTCTTATCTGCCAATAAGTCATAGGATTATAAATTCACAAATATTTTTACTCAAAACAGTGTCTGGCACACTATAGGATGACAGGTGTTAGTTCTCGTTATCGCCTGTGTTGCACCAACTCTTGTGCGGCCTCTTAGCTGACTGCTGTGCTTCCAGCTCTGCCCTCCTCAAGTTCGGTTGGACAGACCATCTACAGTGACACTTTGTAGACAATCACATCATCACATCATCACATCCCCTGCCTGAAATTCTTCAGTGGCTTCTCATTGCACCCAGAATAAAATTCAGACTCCTTAACTGGGCCCTCAGGCTCTCAACGTGATCCACACCATGCCTGTCTCCTCAGACCAGTCTTGTCCCCTCTTTTCCATCACTTACTGTGCTCTTGCCACACTGACTCCCTCCAGTCCTCAAGAGCAAAGCGGTAGCGGGCATTAGGACTCAGAAAAGCGAACAGAAAAGTATACAAACCTATATTTCATTTAAAGCTTATTTTTAATTGCTGAATCAGAATAGTAAATTAAATCAAGCCAATCTCAATATTTAAAAGATGTGAAAACAAGATTTTTAGAGATACTTCTCTTAAAAAACTTGTAAATTATTTTCACTAAATGCTGAATCTTCAAAAGTTGCTTACAAATTGTGTTACTTCCTTTAAAATAAAAGGATAGTTTTGTTTGTTTAAAGATAAAGTCCATGTGACTTCTTTTTTCCCTTTACCATGTCCCTTTAAGTTTTTTCAGATAAGCAGGATTAATGGAAATATAACACAGTGAGTGAGACAAACCTCGATGCAAGCATGCAGTGTAGTATAATTTTTCCAGCCTCATGGGGTCTCTAGATTATTTTAAAATTATTTTTCTAGTATGCTCAGTGACTGAAGATCTCATAAAATTCCCTAAAGCAAGCATTTCTTTCTCACAGTATAGTTGAATGTCATTGTGTAAAATTATTTCAAAGGATTATCTAATGAAGTCCCACATTTTGTTCTCACTGTGTGTGTGTGTGTGTGTGTGTGTGTTTAAGGAATGAAATGGTTCTGTTCAGTGAAATTTCTGATATTACTGTAAGTGAACACTTCCTGAGAAAAGGGTTCAATTCATGCATATTGAAGCAAAAAGATTTAATGAGAAGCTAACTAGAAGCTAATCCATTCTGCCAGCAAATAAAGTATAGAAATACGTAGAAGGAACCACTTTAGGGAAGAAGAAAGAGATTCCTTCTGTATATGCCTACCATATTTCAACCCTTTCAGTTTCACCTTTATTATATGCTACCCTCTTCTCCTACCAAAACTCTGAACTATCTCTAAATTATGCCCTCTTTGGGCTCATCTTTCCTGACTTGCCCAGGCAAAATTAATAATTTCTTTTGTGTTCCCTCAGTTTGTCCTTCTTTTATAACATGTTCATTGTATTATGTTCTTTATGATGGTAGGGACCATATCTATTCGTATTCCTGAAGTACATAGCCTACAATCATAGTTGCTCTCTAATGTTTGTTGAGTGTGCGTTGTTGAACAAATGTCATTGCTATGTCTGTCCTCCTGGAAAATATATTGGAATTTAATGAAGAACAAGAGAATTGGTAATACTGATTCATATCGTCTGCATATACCACTTTAGATGTGATGAAGGAGAAGAGGGATGATGACAAAGCAGTGAGCAGAGATGAGAGTATTAAAGATAAAATTTGTTCACAAGGAACTTAAAATCAAGTTGGAGCTATGAGACCTGCTCATGGTATGGTGAGGGGAGGAGGTGATGAAAAAATAGCTATGGGGAGAAAACTGAAGGTACATGAGTTTAGGAGTTCCTGATAATCTTTGAAGAAATTATTTTTGAAACATTTATCACCAGTTAAATAATTTCATGGCTATTAGCCTTCAGTACTTACTGGTCTGGGATAGCAGCTTCACGAAAATATCTGCCTTTTCAATATGATAATTTCAAAATTTATTGTTTTTCTTACAGTCTATTCATTTTCATTTTTACAAACATGTTGAGATCAATTGCTCTAGAAAGCGTTTCTTGCTAGTTTTCCTTTTAATGCCATTTTGGTCAAAATGTGCATGAATAATTCATACAATCCAGTAGTGTAGACTGGCAAAACCAATAGAGTTCTGTCATGAAATGGAAGACAGTTTTAGCATTTTTCAGCAGTTGCAATGGTCAGTGGTCTAATAGTTGTAAGTCTTTAATTAATTAATTAAATTTATTTATTTAATTAATTTTGGAGATATTTTATTATTTATTTTTATTTTTAATTATAGTTGATATTCAGTGTTATTTTATATTAGTTTCAGTTGTACAGCATAGTGGTTAGACATTTATATAATTTATGAAGTGATCCCCCTGTTAAGTCTAGTACTCAACCTGACACTATACATCATTGTTAAAATATTATTAACTTATTCTCTATGCTGTATTTTACATCCCTGTGACTATTTTATAACTACCAATTTGTACTTCTTAATCCCTTCACTTTTTTCACCCAGGCCCCAAACCCCCTTCTCCTTGGTAACCGTCAGTTTCTTCTCTGTATCTATGAGTCTGTTTCTGGGTTATTTTGTTGTTGTTTATTTTGTTCTTTAGATTCCACATATAAGTGAGGTCATGTGGTATTTGTCTTTCTCAATCTGACTTATTTCACTTAGCCTAATATCCCCTAAGTCCATCCATGTTGTTGCAGATGGTAAGATTTCATTTTTATTTTAATGGCTGAGTCATATTCCATTATATATATGTACCACTTCTTTATCCAGTTGACTATTGATGGGCACTTAGATTGTTTCTATATCTTGGCTATTATAAATAGCACTTCAGTGAACATGGGCGTATATATATCTTTTCAAATTAGCGTGTTAGATTTCTTCAGATAAACCCCAGAAGTGGAATTGCTGGATCATAAGGTAATTGCATTTTTAATTTTTTGAGGACCTTCCATACTGTTTTCCATAGTGATTGTACCAATTTGCAGTCCTGCCAACACTGCATAGGGATCCCTTTTTTCCGTATCCTCACCAGCACTTGTTTTTTGATTTATTAATGATAGCCATTCTGACAGGTGTGAGATGATACCTTATTCTGGTTTTAATTTGCATTTCTCTGATGATTAGTAATGGAGCATCTTTTCATATGTCTATTGGCCATCTGTATGTATGTCCTCTGGAGAAATGTCTATTCAGGTCCTCTGCCCTTTTGTTAATTGGACTGTTTGGTTTTTTGGTGTTGAATTGTATGAGTTCTTTATAAATTTTGGATATTAACCACTTGTCAGATATATCACTGGCAAATATCTTCTCCCATTCAGTAGGATGTCTTTTTGTTTTGTTGGTGGTTTCCTTTGCAGTGCAAAAACATTTTAGTTTGATGTAGTCCCATATGTTTATTTTTTATTTCGTTCCCTTGCCTGAGAATATATTGCATTGTCGGAAAAGTCATGATGCATTTTTGCAACGAAAAACATAGAAAAAATACGTCATGATTTTTCCGACAACCCAGTATATCCAAAAAAATATTGCTAAGAGCAATGTCAGAGTTTCCTGCCTATGTTTTCTTCTGGGAGTTTTATGGTTTCAGGCCTTACATTTAAGTCTTTCATCCATTTTTAGTTTATTCTTGAATACAGAGTCAGAAGGTGGTCTAGTTTCATTTTTTTGCATGTATCTGTCCTGTTTTCCCAGCACCATTTATTGAAAAGTCTATCTTTACTCCAGTGTATAGTGTTAACCATATAGGTATGGGTTTATTCCTGGGCTGTCTATTCTGTTCCATTGATCTGTATGTCTGTTTTTGTTAGCTGTTTTGATTACCATGGTCTTGTAATATAGTTTGATATCAGGTAGCATGATACCTCCAACTTTGTTCTTCTTTCTCAAGATTGCTGTGGCTATTCGGAGTCTTTTATCATTCCATATAAATTTTAGGATTATTCTACTTCTGTGAAAAATGTCATTGCTATTTTGATAGGGATTGCATTGAATATTTAGATTGCTTTGGATAGCATGGACATCTTAGCTATGTTCATTCTTCCAATCCATGAGCATGGTATGTCCTTCCATTTATTTATATCTTCTTGAATTTCTCTCTTCAATGTCTTACAATTTTCCAAGTACAGGTCTTTTACCTCCTTGATTGAAGTTATTCCTAGGTATTTTTTTGATGGAATTGTAAATAGGATTGTTTTCTTAATTTCTCTTTCTGATAGTTTGTTATTGATGTATAAAAATGCAACTGATTTCTGAATGTTAATTTTGTATCCTTCTACTTTATTGAATTCATTTATCAGTTCTAACAGTATTTTGGTGGAATCTTTGGGATTCTCAATATATAGTATCATGTCATCTGCAAATAATGACAGTTTTACTTCTTCCTATCCAATTTGGATGCCTTTTATTTCTTTTTCTTCTCTAATTGCTGTGGCTAGGACTTCCAATACTATGTTGAATAAACATAGTGAAAGTGGAAATCTTGTATTGTTCCTGATCTTAAGGAAAATGCTTTTAAGCATCCCCATTAAGTATGTTGTTAGCTGTGAGTTTGTCATATATGGCCCTTATTATGTTGAGGTATGTTCCTTCTGTTCCCACTTCACTGAGAATTTTGATCATAAATGGATGCTGGATTTTGTTAAATCCTTTTCCTATATCTATTGATATGAGCACATGATTTTTATCTTTCATTTTGTTTATGTGGTGTATCATGTTAATTGATTTGCAGATATTGAACCAACCCTGCATCCCAGAAATAAATCCCACTTGATTGTGGTGTATGATATTTTTAATGTATTGCTGGGTTAGGTTTGCTAATATTTTGTTGAGGATTTTTGCAACTCTGTTCATCAGGGATATCAGTGTATAATTTGTTTTCTTTTGAGTAATATCTTTGTCTGGTTTTGGAATCTGTGTAATGGTGGCATGGTAGAATGTGTTTGGAAGCTTTCTCTCCTTCTGAATTTTTTGGAATGGTTTGAAAAGAATAGGTGTTAATTTTTGTTTGCATGTTTGGTAAAATTCACCTGTGAAACCATCAATTCAGTACTTTTTTTTTGTTGGGAGTTTTTTGATTCCTAATTCGATTTCATTAATAATCCATTTTCTGTTCTTCTTGATTCAGCCTTGGAAGATTGTATGCTTCTGGGAATTTATCCAGGAATTTATCCTTTCTCCTAGATTGTCCAATTTATTGGCATATAATTGCTTGTAGTATTTTCTTAATTTTTTTTTAGAGGGCAGTGTCACTGGCCCTCGTATGTGGGATCCGAACCAGCGCCACTGGCATCCCAAGCCAGCTCCTAACCACCACACCACTCAACCGGCCGTATTTTCTTAATTTTAAAAAATATTTCTGTGGTGTCCATCATCACTTCTCTTTCATTTCTGATTTTATTTATTTGGGTCCTCTCTCTTTCTTTTCTTGATGGGTCTGGTTAAAGGTTTATCAGTTTTATGTACCTTTTCAAAGAACTAGCTTTTGGCTTCATTAATCTTTTGTATTGTTATTTTATACTCTATTTCATTTACTTCTGCTCTGATCTTTATTATGATCTTCCTTGTACTTACTTTGGGCTTGCCTGCTGTTCTTTTTCTAGTTCCTTTAATTGTAAATTACGATGGTTTATTTGAGAGTTTTCTGGTTTTTTGAGGTAGGCCTGTATTTCTATGAATCTTCTTCTTAGGACTGCTTTCTTCGTGTCTCATAGATTTTGTGTCGTTGTTTTTCCTTCTTCACTTGTCTCAAGGTATCTTTTGATTTCTTCCTGATCTCATTGTTACTATGTTGTTTACCCTCTATGTATTTGTGTGTTTTCACTTTTTTTTTTTTGTAATTGATTTTTAGTTTCATGCCATTGTGGTTGAAGAGACGCTTGATATGATTTCAGTCTTCTTGAATTTACTGACACTTGTTTTGCAGCCTAACATGTGGCTTATCTTGGAAAATGTTCCATGTGCACTTGAGAAGAATATATATTCTGCCTTTGGAGGTGGAATGCTACAAAAATATCAGTTAAATCTGTGTAGTCTATTGTGTCATTTAAGCCTGCTGTTCCCTTGTCGATCTTCTGTCTGGAAAATCTGTCCATTGGTGTCAATGGGGTTTTAAAGTCCCCTACTATGATTGTATTCCATTCTACCTCTCCCTTTATGTCGGTCAATATTTGCTTTATATATTTAGATGCTCCTATGTTGGGTGCACAGGTGTTTACTAGGGTTATATCTTTTTGTTGGATTGATCCCTTTATCATTAGGTAATGTCCTTCTTTGTCTCTCATTATAGCCTTTGTTTTAAAGTCCACTTTGTCTGATATAAGTATTGCTGCACCAGCTTTTTTTGGTTTCCATTTGCCTGAAATATCTTATCCCATCCCTTTATTTTCAATCTATGTGTCTTCAGTATAAGGTTGGTTGTAGACAGCATATGCCTGCGTCTTGTTTTCTTATCCATTCAGGTAACATATGTCTTTTGATTAAAATATTTATTTATTTATTTATTTATTTATTTATTTATTTTTGAGGGCAGTGTTACTGGCTCTCATATCTGGGATTCGAACCGGGGCCACTGGCGTCCCAAGCCAGCTCTTACCCACCATGCCACTCAGCCGGCCCCCGGAACATTTAATCCATTTGCATTTAAAGTGATTATTGAGAGGCATAGTTATTGCTATTTTATTATTCACATTTTTTATCTTCTTTTGTTTGTTTTTCCCCTTCTGCATAAAGAAGTCCCTTTAACATTTCTTATAATACTGACTCCGTGGTAATGAATTCCTTTAACTTTTTCTTTTCTGGGAAACTCTTTATCTCTCCTTCAATTTTAAGTGATAGCCTTACTGGGTAGAGTAGGCTTGGTCATAGATCCTTGCTTGTCACCACTTTGAATATTTTGTACTAATCCCTTCTATCCTGCAAAGCTTCTGTTGAAAAATCAGCTGAGAGTTTTATGGGTGCTCCTTTATAAGTAAGTAGTTGTCTTTGTATGGCTGCTTTTAGGATTCTCTGTCTTCAACCTTTGTCATTTTAGTTATGATGTGTGTTGGTGTGTGCCTGTTTGGGTTCATCTTGTTTGGAACTCTCTGTACTTCCTGGACCTGTATGTCTATTTCCTTTGCCAGGTTAGGAAAATTTTCAGGCATTATTTCTTCAAATAGGTTTTCAATCCCTTGCTCCCTCTCTTCTCCATCTAGTACTCCTATGATGTGACTGTTATGCTTGATGTTATCCCAAAAGTCCCCTAAACTACCTTCATTTTAAAATTCTTTTCGCCATTTTGGTTGGGTGCTGCCTCGTCTTCTAAATTGCTGAATCGATCCTCTGCTTCCTCTGTTGATTCATTCTAGAGTATTCTTCAGTTCAGTTATGGTATTCTTTATTTCTGACTGTATTTTTCTTTTTCTTATGGTTTCTATATTCTTCTTTATGCTTACTATCTCTGTTGAAGTTCTCACTAAGTTCCTTCAGATCCTTATAATCAGTGTTTTCAACTCTGTCTCTGGTAGGTTGTGTGCCTCCATTTCATTTAGTTTTGTTTCTGGAGTTTTCTTCTTTTATATGCGACATGTTTCTTTGTTTCCTCATTTTGGCTGCCTCCTTGTGTTTGTTTATATGTGTTAGGTAGATCTGCTATGTCTCTCAGTCTTTGTGGTATCTTTCAGTGGCCTTATGTAGTAGATGTCCAAATGCCAAGTGATGCAGCCTCCCTGATCACCTTCACATGTGCTCCAGGAATTTCCCTTGTGTGGGTTGTGTTTGCTCTGCTGTTGTAGTTGAGCCTTGATTGCTTTTGGCACATCAGCAGGTGTGACTGACTCTCAGGCTAACTGACTATGAGAATTGGCTATGCCCACAGCAAATGAACTGCTGTGTCTGGTCTGACCCCTCAGAGAGAAATTCTCCCCAGCAAGCTCCTGTGCCTGTTGAGAGCACTCTTTGGATGTGCCACTTGTGGGAAAAATCAGGTTAGTGCGTGGTCTGAAGCTGGCCTCCAGGTGTGTTGTTTCAGGGGCCTCTTGAGGGAGTGGGGAGGGCTCCTGTGCAGGCCAAGTTCAGCCATTGCCTGGTACCTGTTTGAGGCTACCTAGTAGCAATTACAAAGCTATGCATGCTTGGTCACTGCCTGTACTGGACTTGGAGGCATGTGGAGGTGGCCACGTTGAGAGCTTAGCCTGGCTGTCATCAGTATTGAGCCTGGGGCAGCTTGGTAAAAAGCCCAGGGTGCCTTGAGGCCTGATGCCACCTGCCAGCTGCCTGATAGGCTCACCCACTGGAAGAGCCTCCTGAAGTGTGCTGGGTGGGTCTGGTTGCCCTGCTGCTGAAAGTGTCTCCAGCGGTGCTGCATGAGTTGGATGAGGTCCCAGGGAATCACCAGGGTGATTCAGTTCTGGTGCCAGTACTGAGCCTGCGGTCACTCTGCAAAATGCCCAGAGAACATTGAAGCCAGGCACCACTCCCCTTGGCCCACAGATGCTCAAGAGTTGTCCAAGAAAGACTGCTGCATGAGTTAGGGCTGGTTGCCTGCCACCAAAAGTGCCTCAGGCAGTTGTACAAGCCACTGTGGGTTGTTTGAAGCTAATGGAGCCTTCTGCAGTGTGTGGTGCCAGGCTGGTTGCCCAGGTTCCCAAAGTGCATCCAGGAATATTGAGTGGAATGGGCGGGGTAGGGTCCCAGGGAGTCACTGGGGTGGAGCGAGCAGATTTCACCAGGCCAATGTAGTTTCAGATTTGGTCATGTGTAGGAGGACTCAGTACCAAAAGATGGCACCCGGCTATAGGCTACACCAGTGGTGGGCACCACACAGGGATAATTGAAGGTGTCCCTCTATCCCTCACCCTGAACCCACATAACTCAAGTCTTTCACTGTATGTCTTTGGCATCTCTCGAGTTGCTGCCCCTCTGCCAGAGCCCAGGGTGAGTGCCTGCGTGCAAGTGAGCCTGTGCATGGGTAGTTTAAGAGGACATCTGGGTTTCCAGCAGACTTTAGTCTCACTTAGGCAGAATCCTTGCTGATTTTCACAACCAGCTGTTGTGAGGACTCTTCTTCTCAGCCGCGGACCCCTGACCTGGGGATCCCAGGATGGGGCTAGGACCCCTCACTCCACAGGGGGATCTTTGCCATTGAGGTATCCCTCTTGATGCTCAACTACTACCCATAGGTGTGAGGCCTGTTGCTCATGTCTTTTTAAATCAAAATTTTCAAAATGGAAGGTGGTACTATAATGACTTCAGCTTTGTCTGGAGAAGAGTAACACAGGCACAGTTATGATCTATGTCAAATAAAGCTTACTCCAATAAATACAACCGATAATAGTTGAGAAAAGCAATAACATCTATGCTGGCATTGTACACAATAGAAGACAAAGGATTTGACCAAGTCTGGTCAGTGTTGTTGGGAAGAAGGCAGCAGTGCCACTTGGCCTTTTAGTAAGACATTCTCCATGCTGTTGTTTATGTTCCCAAGCCCATTGTTTGCTCCTTCTATGGTTTATTTTTGGAATATCTGTACATTTCTTGTCTGGGCCTTTTCTGTATGTCTCTTTTAAAGTCTGGACCTGCCTAATACTTGGTGATCTCATTCACCTCTGTATTCCCAGAACGTATTTCTCTCTTGTCTCCCCACCTTTTTTTTTTTTTTTGGCAATTTGCCATACTACCTTGTTCTTGCCCTTTCTCTTGTTAATAACTTTTTGTGTATTTCTTCATCTGGAATAAGAGGCAGAATCCTAGATGACATCTGCCTTTGTCCTCCTCACTCACTTTCTTCTATCACTTTGACCTCAATGCTGGTTCTTGAACTTTCCAAGCATGTTCTCCCTCAGGCTTTTACTTTTAATTATTTCCTGTGCCTGGAGCTCTCTTATTACAGATGCCCACATTGCTCACTCGCTCACTTCCTTCATTTTTCTTCTTAGAGAGACCTTCATTTGTCATTTTTCTATAACTTTTTCTTGCCTTTAAAAAAAAGCACCTCTCACATAATATTCATTCGTTTGTTGATCTCCCTCAATTAAAATGATATAAGTTCCTCAGTGAAGGGAGAGATGTATTCCCAGTCCTACAATAGTGCTAGGCAAAGAAAGAGGTGCTTAATAAATATTTGTTGGACAAGTTAATGAGTAAGTCCTGAAATTCAGAGGAGAGGCGGCTAACTCCTTGGGAAGGTTGTAGGAAGCATCGCAAATAAATAAATAAATAAACAAACAAACAAATAAATAAATAACATTCAAGGGGTGTTTAGCTATTATTATTTTTTTATTTTTTATTTTTTAGCTGAACCATCCTGCCACCTGTTGGCAACTCAGCGGCAGCTCAGCTTGGGCTGGGCATTGAACTGCTATTGCTCAGAGCTCAGCTCACACTCTTGAGTGAGCTCTAACCAACTGAACCACTTGGCCTGCCCTCAGGGGTGTTTAGAAGAGTCAAAAACGAGTTTTCTAGATAAATGAGATGGGGGAAGAATATTCTTTATGGAAGAAGGTAATACATGCAAAGGTAGAGAAAAATAGTTTCCAAAAACATCATGAAATATGCTATGACAGAAACAGGGTTGAGTGTTTTGGATGCAGAGGTAGTGATAAGATTAAGCCAAGAATGTAGTTTAAGACCACCAGTTCATAATGAGTCTTGTTATAAGATTCTGCTGAAGAATTTGAATTTTGTCGTATAGGTGGTAGGGAGCCAACAGACACAATTAAGCATATAAAGTGGTATAGATTAGTATTTAAAATTCACTTTTTTAAGTAAACATTGTGGAGTTGTCATAATATGCTTACAATTACACTGAGAACTAAGAATTTAAAGAAAATAAGACATGGTCCCTACTCAGGAGTTCACATCCTAGTAGAATATAAGTGTTTTAGGAGTAAAAATTGATTTGAGGGCCTACTGTTCTAGATGAAAGATGACAACAGTTTGAATAAAAGCAATTTAAGTGAGAATGGGAAGTTTCAGCTCTCTCCCTTTATACATGTATTTCCAACCTTTTTGGTAAACATGTATTTCCAACCTTTTCTCAAGGGTCAGAGGCTTCTTCAAGGATGCCTGGTTGATTTGCTTGACTTGATCAAATCCCCGCTTACATAGGTTCTCCATGCACCATAGTACCATAGCATTTCCCATAGTTGAAATTTATACTTGTTTGTATGATTATTTGGTTCTTGTCGGCCTTGCCACCTAATTAGACAGTATGTTCCACAAGGAACTCTGCATCCCTAGCAACTAGCATAGATTCTGGCATATACTAGTTCAAATATTTGAATGGATGAATTTTTGAGGTATACTTTTAAGGCTAAATTGACTGACCTTGAGGACCAGTTGGTTGTGGAGGATAATGATATCCTTACACTTCCCATCTGTTTATTGAAAATTCCCACTTTGGCCCAAAGCATCTCAAACTCTGTATGGTGAAACTAGACTGGTCATCCTGTTCTGTCCCCATCTGCATTCCCTGTCTTGGTAAATGGCACCATCATTTACCCACTATGAAAACCACAAATGTGGAAGTCATCTTTTATGCCCTTTCTTTACCTCTCCCCCATATCTAGGTATCTAGTCTTTTTTTTTTTTCCTGTTTTCTTCCCCCAATATTCACCACCAGGGCTTTAGTTCAACCCCCCTCTCCTTTTGACCTCACAGACTCCAACAGCCCCTTTCTGGCAGATTTCCCTGGGTCCAGTCTTTGTACCTGTTATCCCATCTTCCACATTGCATACTATCACGTGTGGGAGGCTGAAAAGTGGCCCTCAAAAGATATGTCCACCTTCTAACCCCAGGAACCTATAATCTTTTTTTGGAAGAAAAGATCTTTGCTGATGTGATTAAGGATTTTGAGATGAGGGGATCATCATGGATTATGGGTGGGACCTAAATGCCATCATAAGTATCCTTATAAGAGAAATGTAGACACAGAGAAGAAAGCCACGTGAGGTTGGAGTCAGAGGTTAGAGTGATGTGGCCACAGTGCAGGAATGCTGGCAGCCACCAGAGCTGAAAGAGATAAGGAACATATTCTCCCCAAAAGTCCCCAGAGGGACAGTGGTCCTGCCAACACTTTGATTTTGGTCCAGTGAAACTGATTTTGGACTCCAGAATAATGAAAGACTAAATTTTTGTTGTTTTAAGCCACCAAGCCTGTGGTAATTATTACGGTGGCCATCGGTTATCTATAAAGTCTAAAACTGATCTTATGACTCCCCATTACTACAGGTTAAGTCCAAACTCTGCAATCTGACTCACTTTAAGGCTTTCTCTTTGGCAATCACATCCTTTCCATCAGGCCACCCTGCTGTCTAGCCATGCCAGAGATTCTTGGATACACCTAGTTCTTTCAGGCCTTAGGACTGTTTACTCATCTCCTCACACCCACGGTTCTCTTTTCCTGTCTTAAACTCTTTTTCATCATTGCAGTTCAAATGTCATCTTTGCTTGGAAACTTAACTTGGGTCTCCTAACAGTGACTTTTGTTATTCCCACAAACACTTTGTATAAACGTATCTTTATTTGTGTGTATTTCATTAGATTGGACTTTGAATACTTGGAGGGCACCAACCACATTTCATTAATCTTTCTAAACAGTTTTAGCAAATAACACTTTACCCTTGGTGTGTGGTAGGTACTTGGTAAATGTTAATTTATTAAATTGAATGAGAATATTTGTTTTAGAACTATGGATTATTCTGTAACCTGTCTTCAGTTCAAGAATGTTTTTCTTTGTAGAATGCATGCATAGGTGACCTTCTGGAAAATAATTTTAAGGATGTCAGCAAGACAAATTAGAAAGCTCTCTGGATTTAGTAGTCTAAAATAGATACATATAAGATTTCCAGTAGCCCACACACTATGATTTGCCTAATTCTTCATCGTCAATTATATGTGCAGATTTTGCAAGTTGTGGAAAACAATAGATTTAGTTGCTTGGGGGAAGTCAACACTTTAAGAAACTCTGTCATAAGCAACACTATACCATTTGACTGATTTTGACCTTGGACATCATTCAGAGAGAATATGTCTGTATCTTTGAATGAGAGGATATGTCTAAAATGTCTCTGACTCTTGTTGCTTACTGCCAAGATTCTGGTTTAAGTTTTTCTCACTTCCTCAGTAGATTATTGTAGTAGTCTCCTGGCAGCCCCTTCTGGACTCATCTTGATTTTCACTTTATAATTTATTCTAAATGTGGTAGGTTTTATTTATTTTCTTGGTGTTGTTCTTATTTACTGTGGGTTTTTTTTTTTTGAGTTTATGAATTGTACCTTAAAGCTAAATAAAAATTTAGCACTGATATTCTAAGCTTGGGGTACCTTGGGTTACTCTGTACATTTTTAGAACATTCCTAGTTCATGGGAAACCGTAATCAGGAAAGGTAGTAAATTGAGTGTGTGTGCCTGACCATTTCCTGTTACCTTAAGTAACAGGGGGAGGGGCTATTTGGACATAATCCACAGTTCTTCCACATGTTGATCTTTTGTACTATTTGTTCCCAAGCTAGTTTTCAAAGGTCATGTTAAAAAAATGTTTATCAGAATAACTTATGTTGGCATGTCCATATTGTTAACTTCATGACCACTTCTTTCAGCCTTTTAATAGGAGGGAAAACTCAAAAAAGTAGGATAGAGGTAATGATCTTCTTAATTCCAACATTTTTTTTAAAAAACACTTTATTGAGGTATGACTGACACACAGAAAGCAGAACATACTTAATGTATACAACTAGATGAATAAAGTTTTAGTCACGTTAACCCAATTACAGCCATTGGCTTTCATGCTATTTGGATGAGAGAAGGGATTTTGTTCAATCTGAAATATGTTCCAAATAATTCTAAGTCCTAATGTAGAGAGAGCTTTAAAGATCTGGGCCACTGGAAATTTGTGACATTAAAACAAACTTTCTGTTACTACAACTGTTTTCATTGAAAAATTAACCAGGTACAGATTCTGTCTACCTTAAATGCTTATTTAGAGCTCAGAGCATTGATATTGTAAAATATAGTCTGTTTTTCAGTGTTACTCTGACACTTTTTCTATAAAATATAATTATCAATTGAGCCATCCAAACTCTTTTGCAACTAGATGGGAATAAACAAAGCTACAAATAAGTACGTACTAAGTATTCGTTTTCTAATCGTTATGCAGGGCTATACAAATTTTCCTAATTGCCCATTAGAAGTTCAGTAAATAATGTAAGCCTATTTCATAAATCCTTTACCTTGTTTTTCAGAGGTGAATGAAGTATTCGGAAAACTTGGGGTGGATTTACTTATTATAGAAACATCTATGTTTATAAGGGGGATGTGCAGTGGGAAATAAAAAGAAACATGAAAAGCTAACTGTGAGTGAAATCTAGCTATATATATTGTTAAAATAAATTTTTTCTGCTGCACTTAATATCTGTATTAAAATCAACCAGTTTTGCTTTCTGGGTGGTTTCCTTTCATCATTGGCATTGAGGTGAGACATGACAGGCCCAGAATGTAGCTCATGCGCACAGCATGATAGAGCTTTGGCTTCTGCCTGACTGCTTGTATGTTTGGTTTTTGTTTTGATTTTGTTTTTATTATAATAAAATATACATAACATATTTACTGTACCACTTTAAAGTATACAGTTTAGTGACATGAAGTCACATTGTTGTGCAACCATCACAACCATCCATCTCCAGAACTTTTTCATCATCCCAAAATGAACTTTGTATCCATTGAACTGGAAGTTCCCATCTCCCTCCTTGTTTGTTTTTAAAGCATGAATATGGTGGCCTCATGCTACTGTAAGAGAGCACTGTGGCCAAACAGGAGGCATTAACACACTCTTTCCAATACTGTATGCTGTCCACTAAGGAATTAATTTATTGCCCAGCAACAATGAATGGTAGATATGTATTTGATATGTATATGTGTGGGCAAAATGGAAAAACCTGAAGTTTTAGGATTAAATTATCACCTCAGAGACACTGATATCCGTCACTGATTTTTTTAGTACAGAGAGACTTGAAAATTACTTCTGTGGGCAGGCTTTACCTTAATCAATAAGCCTCCTCTGTTGATATGGCCTCTTTGGTACTTAGGTAAATATGTTTGAATTTAAATACATTTGAAACTATAGACCTCCAAATGAAATGATGCTATCTTGGAGATGGATTGATGTGACTGAAGGCATTGAGTTTAAGAATGGCTCCCTCTTGCCAATAAAGTAACTCCAAACTATTTCACACTATATATAGTAGACATCTTTCAGTTCATAGTATTAGAAATGACTGAGCTTTTGTTCTTAAGCAACTAGTGAGTTTTTATCTCACGGGCACTATAAATCATGTAATTGATTATGTTTCCTTCTTTGCCTCTGAAGCTAGAATGCTTAAATAAGTTTGTGATTTACCTCTGGCAAGTATCCCAAATATCATGCCATGTATGGGATACTACATTATTCCTAGCTTCATTTTGTATTTTCTTCATCCCACTGCTTGACTTTGGTTTTTATTTGTCATATATAGTCAGAGTCATGACTGACTAATAGCTTCATTTCCATCCAACCACCCCTACTACCTCTCCTTTCTTGTGTCTTCCACTCCCATCATTCTGAATACTTCATTCCTGTTGGGTCATGCTGTTACTTTTGCTTGGAACAGTTCCTCTGTAGTAACTCTCTTCCCCATCGCCACTCTTGCTCCTTGTCAACTTAGCTCATTCATCAGCCACAATCCTATCCAGACACCCTGTCCTTCACTCTGTAAAATCAACTGGCCCCTGCATTGTGGTCACTGTCCCCATTTAGACTTATATTATTGCACCTACAAAAATTTGCTGAGCTGATGTTTTCAAGAAATGATTTACCTCTGCTGGACCATGGGCAGGGGCCATGTTACTGTACTTTGAATCTCATCATGCCTTTCACTTGATAAAAGAGGGGAGGATCGAATTCAGCAGTATCAGAGGTGGTGGATGAGTCATGATAAGAATTGAACAATGGCCAGTGGACTTGGCAGCGTGGAGGTAATTAGTGACCTTTGTCAGAGCCTTCTGCAGGGAAGGGTAGGGATAGCCTGATTGTATTAGAGAGTAAAGGATGTTGAGAACAGGGTAGAAAGGAGTAAGGATTAGGGGAGGAGAAGAAGCAGAGGAACAAGGAGAAAGAAAGTAGAGGAGAGAAGGACTAAGAGAGGGGACAGAGAGGGAGTTAAGTACTGTCACCTCCAGGAGGACAGGGTTCTTCTGTACTGCCATCTGATAGTGTATCCCTAGGGATAAGCACCTTGATCTCAGAATACGGATGAACGTAGCAGATCTTAGGCTTGTATTCACTGAGTTGAAATCTTGTTTTGAGAAAAGTTTGTCTGCCTCATAGAAGCTCTTTCTGTCTTGCCTCTTGTTTGGTGTTTATTATGTGTCTACTTTTTGTTAAGAATGTTCTTTTTAGATGGATAAGTCCCTGCCTTAGGATTTTTATCTCTTAAGTAGCAGACACAGTATCTTCTGTATAAATGCTGGAGATTTAATAAAGGCTTGAGGTTTTTTTTGCTTCAGTGCTTTTTGGTTTACAGATGTGGGCGAGAAAGCAATTTTTCTCTGTCTTTCTAGGTTCTTTCAGATGATTTAATAGTTAAATTGACATGTGACAGATTAACCAAATTTAATTACATACATGTGAATGGGAACCCCACATGCATGAATCAGAAATCCCACATACATGACAGATTCTGAGACAGAAAGGGAAAATGTATATATGGTATCCCCAGCCAAGGAATGAGGTACGGCTCCTGGGGTTTCAGAAGGGAGGAGGGGCAAAAGGACAAATGTTCAGTACTTAGATGCTTGCCCGGCTCTATATAGAGGCCATAAAAGGTTATCTCTGGTAGTAGCTCTTATGGACAAGTAGTTCAGAGAGGGCCAGAAGACTCTCCTGAGCCCGCAGGGTCTCAATTGGTTTTAGCTCGAAGTAACCCACATGGCAAACTAGCACATTTTAGGCAGCCCTATTCTGAACCCTTTCAATGACATCTAAATTATAAAGTAATAATGCATCTTAAATAATACTGACCAAAACAGACAAGATTATTTTGTTGAACTCTTTAAATTCTTCTTTTCTGGGGCCAACCAAGTGGCACATTGGCTAAGAGTTGGCTTGGGATGCCAGCTCTGAGCAGCAGGGCCCTAGTTTGGATCCGACATGAGGGCTAGTGACACTGCGCCCTCTACAGCTAAGACGGTGAACAACAGCTCAACCTGGAGCTGTGCTGCCATGAGTCTCTGGCAACAGCATAGGCTGCAGTGGGGCTGGCCAGCAGCTGGCGTGCACTTTCGTGAGCTGCCAAGAGCCACAGTTAGCGGCTGTCCAGTGGCCGGCGAGCGACTGCCTCACCCGGGAAGAGCACAATAATAACAACATGGGCCAGTGAAGCGACATCCTCCATGAGACTGAAGAACAAAAGAACAGCAACTTGTCTGTTCCCTTTTCCCAATTCCCCAATGCTGTTCCCCTCTCCCAATTCCCAATAAAATCTTAAAAAAAAAAAAATTTTCATATGAAACAAATTTGAAAATGTAAAAGTGAAAAAACCGCCCCAAGGCCATTCTCATCATTTTTAAATCAGACTTTGCTCATGCTGCCCTCTCTGAACATTTTTCTCCCTTCACCTGAGCACCATTTTCATTTGTACAAGATTTATCTGTAGGTCCACCTCTCTGAGGTAGCCTTTCCTGATACCCATTTGCCTACCCCAGAAAGTGGGCTGATCCCCTCTTTGCCTCACTGTGCTCTAGGCAAACTTCTGTCATGTTACTGCTCTTGTTTGTACAGGCATCTGTTCGTCTGAACTAGACTGGTCTTTAAGGCAGAGTAAAATTATTGTTTTGCTTATATGTTAGAGTTGTAAAATGGTATCCTGATTTTTTGTTTTCACGTTGTTAAAAGCATTTTCTATTTTATTAAATTGTTTTTGCAAGTGTAAGTTTAACAACTGCTTATTTCATCTAATGAGTGACTGTCTCCTTGTTATTGGCTATACAGGTCATCTTTAATCTTTTTTCAATAAAATATTGTGACTACCTTCCAGAATTGACAATGAAAAATAAATATCTCTTTATTATTAAAATATGTTTCTCTGTTATAAGGCACATGACAGAACAAAGCTGTATTTTTAATTCCATTAGTATTATATTTACAGAAAATAAAAAGAACTTTACCAGCATTGAAAGTCTTTCTGTCAGTAACTTGCACCATTAAGAGAGTCCAGAGTTCAGGGCTCAAGGTGTATTGTCCTGCCTGCAATTGTGTTTGTTCAACAGTTGTTACTAATCAACCAAATGTAATAACAATAAGGTTCTATGGTTTTGACTGAATTATTTGAATGCAGTAGCTGGGAAAGAAAGTACTAGAAAATTGTATTTCCTAAGCATTTTAGCTATAAGGCATACTAAGCAGGTGGTCCAGAATTCATTTAAGGGAAGTTTGTTTGAATTTGTGTAAGAGTGCTTCTCTAGCGCTGAAGACAAATGAGTGTATGGTCATCTGCTTAAGAGATAGTTAGAAATTACCTTTAATTTACATTTTAATAAAAACTTAGGCACCACTGAAAGATTACTAGAGATTGAGTGACAGCTGCTTGATTTGAAGTATATAGAGCATTGAACAAGGAATTAGAAAAAATCTGGGTTCACTTCATGTTCTGCCCAGTTCACAAACCATGAGACCATTAGCATACTTGTTAACCTCATGGTCCTACCTCACCTTCACCAAAGCACCCTGGAGAAGCTAAAAGGAGGTGAAGACTGTAAACATGCTCGAAAACTATAATGTACTGTACAAAAATAAGTTGTCTTATTCCCACACAGGCAGATGGCTCTACTCTGAATACACAGCCAATTGGGAACATGGCATTTTCATCCCAAAAATACCTGCCTGATAATTAGATTTTATATGGACACTTCTGGCTTTAGCTCTTCAGGATTTAAGTAATATACCAGAAGAAGTATCTTTAAAAGTGTTTTTAAATATATTTTTTAATTATCTTGCTTTTGTGTCTGTGGTTTCAGATGTAATTTATGCTTCCCAGAAGGGTAGCCACTCTAGCTTTTTCCTTATAATGAATTCTAAAAATTGAATGTTTTTTTGTAAGTTATGCTTAAGATGTCTTGAGAGGGAAAATAAAAATAGAAATGTTGGGGGGAACCACTGAATATTCCTTAAAGAATTATGTACTCTTTGGAAGTCTCTCTTAATATATAAAATCCGTTTAACTGTAACTCGGTATAATCCTATATCTGTTTTATAAATCCACTTTGGCCTTATTGGGTGCAGGTTCACTGAAATCCCCAAGGAGGTAGTTAACAGATGGACTGTTGAAGGACAAAGTAGGCTCCTTAAGTTTCAAAGCCTGATGCATTAAGGGAGCAATCCATTGTTACCGAAGCCAGCCAAGTTCAATTCACTGACTATGAATACCTGCTCTGCCACAGATTCCGAGTCTGAACGGTCGCTGAGTAGATTGGAAGCAGTGACAGCACACTCCTTTGAAGAGGAAGGAGAGCATTTGATCAGTAAACACAGAATGTCTGAAGGAAAAGACTGTGGTGGGGGAGATGCTCTCTCCAATGGCATCAAAAAACACAGGTAGGAGAGCCTGTAACATTATCATTGTTGACGTTTTATTATCAAGTACATTTGGGTTCTTGAAAGTATGACTTCTCTTTTTTTCCCCCTCTGTATTGGATATTTATATTGCTACATCACCTCACAGAAGGGATTTCTCTTTGTCCACTTAAGAGAACATCATCGTCTGTAATTGTCGAAATAAAGCACAAAACTTGGTTTTTGCAACATGGTTTCCAGGGAACGTAAATCTTTTATTTGGTGGTTTAGAAAGGCTATTCAGGAGTCCCCATTGAAATTGATGCTGGGTTCCTTTTTTCATCATACATCTTTTATGACTTTGCCTCCCAGGGCTATTTTAGTTTCTAGTCATTCGATCTTCTTGTTGGTTTTATTAAGAATGGATAGTAATATTGCCTGTCTGTTGATTCAATTTAGTTACATTTTAACAAAGACTTGTATTAAGACCCATGGCTTGTTGGACATATCTATTTTATACTGTCTTATAATATTAATATCTTTTTATTCCCTTGATGATTGTCCCAACTTAATGAGACGTAACAGACACTAGAGTTCTCCAGTTTCAGCACAGGTTTACAGACACAGTGGCATATGTGTATGCTGGCATTCATAGAGTAAAATATTTTATCTAATTATCAGTAAAGGATATATCCTGTTGTCATTGTAAAAAGCAGTTTGGGGGTAAGAAGTTATTAATGGTTAATTTCTATAAGATAGATTTTATTTAATCTTTGTGTAACCCTAACCCCAATTCTGCACTATGATTCTGGCCACAATGGTCTCAGTTCTTTTTCTACTGGAAAAAAAATGTACCTATCACTTCTGATTTATGTGTATTTGCCCCTTGTTAACAAAATGTCTCAGTTTGTACTTATTTTGACAAAGTCAGTGAGTTTTAGGTAACAGACTAGATAAAACTAGAGTTTTCTTTGTTCGATGAGAGGGTATCTCTTAAACATGCTGACCAATGGTTGTCTTTTGGTGGGGTTTACCATTGCAAATTATGTGGCTAGCAGTGAGTAAAAGTGTCTTTCCTGATTTCCTCTGCAGTTCCTGTCAGCCCCTTTGGAGGTCCAGGACTCAGTTCTGAGCCTGCCATGAAATACCTAACAGGAAAGCTGGCAGGTTTACCAATCTCTAGAGAAGATGACCTTTAATTATTTAATACATACATCATGACAGTTCAGTGAGGACACAGGTGAAATCTTTGGCATGTTCAAAGTAGCATACAGATGTTGATAATCGTTGAACTGTTAAAATGCCAGAAAGAGTCTTATAGTGCTTCAATGCTATAAAATGTTATGGCTGGAAGGGGATTTCTCTGCTTTTCAGGGCCTGATAGCCCTTTTGTATGTGTGTTATAATCATAACAGTTCTTTTGCATTTGACAGAAATTTATTACACTATATTCATATATTCTGTGTTCTGTCTTAATCAAACCCAGAATGTTACAGATGATGCAAAAAGCTAAGATGAAATTGTTCAAAAAAATGAAATCAGAACAGGTCATCAAAAAAAAAAAAAAAAAAACTACGAAGAAGTGCAACTAGATAGTGACCTAACCAGAAAAGGTAAACTGATAAACAGGAGGCAACTTATTAAACCTATAAATGTAATAAAACATTCTTCAGTTATTCAAAGGAAAAGAAGACAATTTAGGAAATGGTCAACACTCAAATATGTAGGAAATCATATTTTTTTTTATTTTGAAAAGTAGTGATTATAGGAGGTTTTTAAAAAGCCTATCTTTTTTTCATGCAATTCTTCTTTAATCAAGTAAGCAGAGCATACATAAGCATAAATTATGCCACATATAATTTAAAACTTTCATTTTAGAATAGAAAAATAGGTTCAATATTCAGTGTTATCAAATCCTTCTTGCCTGTGCCTTAAAGTACATTATAAGTAACCTGTGTTTATCATGGGCAATTGTTATATTAATATTAAGACTAATTTGAATTAATAGTAATTCTGGTGATGTTTTAGAAAAGCAGATGTATGTTGATGTTGGGGGATCGACCTGAGGTGACCATGAAATTTATTTGAAGTTTTTTATTATACCTTTAAGTGAAAGTTGTATTTCACCTTGCTTATATTTCTGTTTTCTTTAATATTGAAAAACAGTTTATTCACCACTTACTTAATTTTCCCATAAAAACCTTAAGTTTCCTTCCCACCTCATATCACCATTTACCCCGGGATATAAACACTTAAATCAGGAAAGGAAATGGGAAGAATATGGATTGTAAAATTTAAAAGAGAGGAATGCATATTTTTAAATGGGAAAAGAAAAGACTTACAAGTTATAGTTCATATGGAACTTATTTATTTTATTTTTTTTAATGCCTCAGTTTTTTTTGTTTTGTTTTGTTTTTTTAATTGGGGAACAGTGTGGTTTTTCCAGGACCCATCAGCTTCAAGTCAAGTAGTTGTTTCATTCTAGTTGTGGAGGGCACAACTCTGTGGCCCATGTGGGGATTGAACCGTCAACCTTGGTGTAATGAGCACTGAGCTCTAACCAACTGAGATAACTGGCTGCCCCACATAGAACTTATTAAATCATGGCTAATTTGCTGAGAAAAAAGAACAAGGGTTTTCAGCTATTTTTTGTGTTTTTGTTTTTTTATCTATGGAACCATTTGTGCACCATAAATTCAGTGTGGAAACTACTAAAATCTCAGCCAGCCACCTTCAGAGATTGATTAGATTCCCCATAAAGGGGTCTTCTTTCTCCTCCCCAGTTGCCTGTTTCATAGGAATCACCATATCTACTTCATGTCCTTATCATCAAAAAATACGTAAGCTTTCCTTTCTGTAATATGTGGCATAGAAACAACAGGTTCCCTCTCAAATATAACATAATAAACTGTTTCTGCTCTTATTTAATGTGTTAGCATACACAGAGCACCTAGGCGAATGCCTGCTACATAGGAAGTATTCAGTGTAAATGGCTTGTTTTAATTCTGTTTACTCCCTTTCTCCTCAAAGATGGTGATTTGCTTTGCTCTGAAGAACTCTGCCCTCTTGTTTTCATTTTCTATCCATTTATCATAGGATGACATCATGGGGTGCAGTTTGAACATCTCTGATCCAGAGAAACATTAACTATAGGGCATACTATGTCATATTAATTTAATATAAAATAAGGCATGCCACACTAATTGATTTCTATGATAATAAAAGATATTATTTTGTATATAATAGATATTTTCTACCATAGTGAAATTTTAAAATACTTCACAATATCTCCTCGTACCATGAGGCCTGTGAAGAAGTGTTTTATGTTTTTTATTCATTCTGAATTACTGATATGCTGAGTACTCTGCCAGCTGGTGATCTTTACTACAGTGCTATACATTGGGCTTTTAGATTAGTTCTAGAGAAATCTCAACAGTATGAATTAGGCTTTTAGTAAAGACCTAGAACCCAAAATCCTGCAGAGCTAGAGAATATACAAAGTAAATGCTCCATTTTGATGCTACTTTTTTTCCCTCAGAAAATACATTGAGTTACTTTGTAGAAAATGAGCCTGCACCATTCTGTGGTCAGGTTTATATTTACAGGACTTTTCATCATCTTGGCTGTATTCTACAGGATCCGTTCTCTACTCTTGGACCTAATTTATTAAATTTATTCTGAGTTTAACCTTTTAACTTGTTACCAGTTTGACCCAAGTTGTTATATTTGGTGAAGATACTGATATTTATATCATCGTGTAACTGGATATGGTGTAAAAAGATACTAATATAGAACAGATTAGTCAGAATTTGAAATGTTGGATTCATGTTATGATTATATAAATAGTATTCAGATGTTATTCACTATATTAATAGCACTAATAGGTTAAAGGAGGAAAACCATATGATCATCCTAATAGACAAAAAACTCAGTAAAATTAAGCAGCCATTTATGATTGACCTAGAAAAGTGTAGTTATTAAGAACTAGCTGGGTTTGAAACCTATATCTACCACTTCTCAAACCTTAAACAAGTTTTAATTTCTTTGAAACTCGACTTCTTCATCTGTAAAATGGGTTTAATAACAGGATCTACCTTGTTGGCTTGTTATGTTCATTAAATCAGATAATGTATGCAAAACACTCATAGTGATTTTAGCTGATTAAATGTCAGGTGCTGTTATAAGTAGAAAACTGATAAACCCTAAGCAAAAGTGAGTAAATTGGAATTGTCTTCCTTTCTTCTGGCTAATAAGAAAAGGTCTTTGATGGATTTTGGAAGTTCACATTGTCCTCTGAAACTGAAATTTGGGACCGAGGTAGCTGAAGTGAAAGTGTGGATCTTCAAATAACATTGTTTTCTTTTGGTAATGTGAAATAAGAAAAATGGTACCCACGTTTGATGCCTCCTTTGGTTGATTTCTGTTGTGCTTACATTACAAATGGTTTTTCTTTCTGCTGAGAATACAATGGTGTGGCTGGCCTCCACAATGCCAGTTGTAAACTTATGTTGTCAGCAGTGTAAACAAGCAGTGTAAACAAACAGGCTTGAAGCTCTGTTACTCATTCCTTGGTCCCTCGATAATACTTTCCCAGTACAGAGGTCTCATTACTTGATCCCTAGGCTTTTTGAATCCCTTAGGTAGATATCCAGTTTCTGTTTCAGGTTTGCTTTATGTACACCTGTAATCCTCAGAATGTCAAGTGAAAAATTCAATGTTTAATAAAATCTGTATTCTTGCTTGGCATCTTGCTTACTGAAAGAGGCACCCTCTGCCTCCACACATATGAACTCAGAGTTTTGAGTGCCTGAGAAATATCTTTCATTGTAACTTAGCCTTTTCGTGGTCTGCCTTATTATGTTTACTTTGCCCATTTTCTTAATTACAATAATTCATAAATTGGGCATCTTGACACCTGATGAAATATGGGATTTGGTCTTTAAAAATACTCTGAAGTGTCTATCTCTTTGCCATTGGAACGTTGCTAATCTAAATTTCGCCTAAAGGAGAAAACTACCTCAGGGGACTTAATTCTTCAGTATTGTTTGCTTTGCTTGTTAGCTCAGGAGGAATTTTTCTCTTTCAGAAAACACCATGTATAATAACGATTTACAAGGTAAATATAGGTATTAGGGAAGTGATGTTTTAAAAACATAGAGGTCCTTTAATGGTTTGTTTGCCTTGTACCTTTAAAATCTTCAGAAAAAATTTGGTTTATACACAACTCTTCAAAACACATTCATGGCATAAAATGTGATATATCCTAACTGTGGGATCTAACCTGCTGCTGAATCATGTTAATACAGCATGATGTTGAGCCCGGCTTTGAGACCTTAGGATAAACTTCCATTTTTACCAGAGGAAGTTTTCTTAAAGCCAGCTTCTTCTTAATATGGCTGTGATTAACACTGATAACACATCCTGGTTCTCAATCAGGAAACACAGTCACTTCATGTAATAATCACGGAAAACATAAATGACTATAATTAGGGACATGTACTGTTATGATGTACAATGGGGCATTGTAGTGTGATTTGTGGTAAAGCAGGGTGTGGACAGCTTTTAGAAGAGGTAAAGAGATGGAGCATGTCAGACCATTTCTAAAGTTAAATATGTGCTTTCTGGACTGTAAGAGAGCACAGCTGGGGATGATAACATTTTTTCTGTGGTTAAACCAACTACATAGTATATAACCATAGATTCTTCTTAATATTGTTTTACTTTTGTGCTCTGGTGTTTTGAACCTTTTAATACCTTAAGTATATTGTCAAGAATTCTAGTAGGTGAAGATGTACCATGATCATAAGATGATTGAGAACTCAATAGGTGGCTAGAACCTAGGTCTGTCTGCTCTCTGCAGCTGCTCTCTTCTGATTACACTTGTCAACTTCAGATCGAGAGCTGTTTACAATATTGTGCATAATATTAATGACTACAACTTACATTGGATTATAAGTTGTTATATGAGGTACTTCGACAAACTCCATAGCTTTTGATTCGCAAAATACCTGAATTATACTATCTGCCCCTCAGTTTTACATAGGAACAAACTGAAGTGCAGAAACTTTGACTTGCCCAAGATCACTTAGCCAGTAAGTGATAGGACCTACATTCAAACCAGGTTTCCTTACTCCAGAGCCTCTATTCTTTTCCTAAAATTTAGAATCTTCTTTTTTTTTTTTTGCTGAGCCATCCTGCCACCTGTTGGCAGCTCAGCGGCAGCTCAGCTCGGGCTGGGCATCGAACTGCTGTTGCTCAGAGCTCAGCTCGCACTCTTGAGCAAGCTCTTAACCAACTGAGCTACTCGGCCAGCCCTTTTTTTTAAAGATTTTATTGGGGAATTGGGGGAGGGGAACAGTGTTGGGGAATTGGGGAAGGGGAACAGACACGTTGCTGTCCTTTTGCTCTTCAGTCTAGTTGTGGAGGACGTTGCTTCACTGGCCCATGTTGGTATGATCATTGCGCTCTTCTCAGATGAGGCAGATCAGTCACCGGCTTCTGGACGGCCGCTCACAGCTGCTCTTGGCAGCTCACACCGGCTGCCAGCTGCTCATGCTGGCTGCCAGCCACTCATTGTAGCCTATGGCAGCCCACTGCAGAAGGGGCTGCAGCTATGCCATCCTGGAGACTCACAGCAGCCCAGCTCCAGGTGGAGCTGTTGTTCACCATCTTAGCTATAGAGGGCAGTGTCACTGGCCCTCATATGTGGGATCTGAACCAGGGCCGCTGGTGTCCCAAGCCAGCTCTTAACCAACGCACCACTTGGCCGGACCCTAAAATTTAGAATCTTTATAGATGTTTAGAATAACAAAGATTTACATATCTAGACAAAAGGCTTCATATTCTGAAATTTAAGACAGTTTGTCCCAGCCTTGAATTAATGCAGTTCTGTTTATCTTTTATGTGATAATTTATAGAGAATTAACATCACAGTCCTAAAGCATTAAGCACTCATCTGTCATTGGCTCAGTGCTGGGCACTGTTATACATTAAAGTGAACTTGGAACTTGTTCTCCGAGCCTATTTAAATGTCTACTTGTATTGACATGAGTATACAAAAGAACACATGAACACAATGAAAGTTCTGCCAGTTGTACACAGGTCTGATAAAAATTTGTTCTTCTTAAACAGTCCTAGAGGAAAAAATAATTTTCTGTTTCTATAATAAATCTCCATTATCCACCAACTTCCTACCAAAGCAGGATACTCCAAAGGATGTAGGAATAATTAAAGGTGTAATGTTTTCATGGAAATTACTTGTTTCTCCTCAATAACTATGTGTTCACTTGTTATTAGTGAAAACCAAGCTCTGCGGCTATTTTCTTTCAGGATATGATTGACATAACCTATGTTATTAGAAAGAACAAAAATAGCTCGGAAGGCCAGGTACACCACTTGGATGTGACTGTGTTTTAGGACACTGTGTAATCTTAATCACTCTTTTTTTTTTGAGGGCAGTGTCACTGGCCCTCACATGTGGGACCTGAACCAGGGCTGCTGGCTTCCCATGCCAGCACTTAACCACCGCGCCACTCGACCGGCCTTGTGTAATCTTTTCTAGCAGAATAAACCTTCCCAGGAAAGAGGAAGAATGCTGTTCTTTGCAGTGCAGATTTTTCACTATGATCAGTATAATCAGAAAGGAAACAGAAGGAAAACTAACATATATATATATATATATATATATGTATATATATATATATATATATATATATATATATATATGTCAGATAACACTCATGGATGTATCATGTGTCACAGAGCAGGAAGGAACCAGAAATTCAACTCTTCTTAGAAATTCTATCCCTCTGATGGTAAGCAGTCAAAAACATCTCAGATCACTTGAAAAGGAAGTTAAATCAAGGCAGTTGAACTGACTAAAGCAGATCACAAACAAATGGTTATATTCATTCTGAAAAAGTGGGTATGGTTTATAAGGAAATAAGTCTAAAAACTTCAGACCCACAGAGAGAGGCAAAGTGAAAGAGGCAGAGTAGTATTTGCAGAAGGACATGTCTCTTGTTCAGTCCATCACTGAAGACATCTTTGTGTCTTCTCTTTTGTTAATGGTTTTTGTATAGCTCCCAAACTCTTGTTTGGAGCCTCTGAAGAAGACCTTGGCGTTCTAGGAAACATACAGCCTATTAAACACAATCTTTCTCCAGAGCTGCATTCAAGGATCACCCACTGCCAGCAAGCACTCAGATCTATTCTAGGGTCTTACCATACCTCATGCTGCCTACTACCAGACTCTCTATCCAGCTGGAGTACATTCAAGTTCCCAAATGGGACATTTCTTTTTTTGTTGTTTAATTTTTACAAGAGTTTATTTGAGCCAAACTGATGATATATGCTAGGGAGCAAGTTCTCAAATTTCCCCCAAATGGGACATTTCTTAGTAGAGAGTCCAAGAAATCTCTGTTATAATGAGAAAAATGCTTCTTTCCTCTCCCCTGCCAACAGAACAGCTTC
This sequence comes from Aselliscus stoliczkanus, assembly GCA_033961575.1. Taxonomy (NCBI): domain Eukaryota; kingdom Metazoa; phylum Chordata; class Mammalia; order Chiroptera; family Hipposideridae; genus Aselliscus; species Aselliscus stoliczkanus. Next base: position 72,191,859 of record CM066738.1, on the reverse strand, counting down.
AGATCCCTTCTAGAATATGGGGAGGTATTAATGGAAGATTCGAGCTCACCACCTTGATGCTTCTCTGCTCCCTAACTGTCCATACTGCAAGAAGCTTAGGTGAGCCTTCATGTGAGACAGGGAAGAAGATAGTTGGCTTTGATTTGTACCACACACACCATGCATTTCATCAGTGTTCTCTCTGTTATTAAGAGGTCAAAATGACCTTATAATGATCTACTCTCCTCACTTCATTTTAATTCACGTTTGTTCCAGCGCACATTGTGTGAAATCATAGTTATTCTTAGAGAGATGGGTGAGCAAAGAATATGCACCTTGTCTCTAGGCTAAGGTCTGCTTTTCTGTGTCCAGCCTTTCTCCCAAATGTGGTATTATAGGAAACACAGCCTGTTAAACACAATCTTTCAACTGTGCTGAACACCACGAAGTAGGCCAAAGTGAGAGAACCTAGGAGCACAAACGGACAACTTCTTTCTAAACCAAAGACATGGTTCTATAGGTATGTTCTCATCAGTGAGTTTTAGCTTGGAAATGTGGCAGTTCTGTAGGATATCCTGTTAATCCAGAAATGATGGTAAACAGGAATAGGAAGTAAATTTACTATTTATTGAAGTTGGGCAGTGAATTTAAATTTTAGAAAGCCAATGAGAAAATGAATTTGAAATTTTGAATATACAATTTTGACTTATTAAAATGAAAACAAGTAAAACCTTTTGTAAAACAAGTATAATTACCCTAAACTTTTCACTATGGATAGCCAGATTTAGTAAGTGATAATCATAGACTTTTTATAATTTAAAAGATCAAAAATGAAAAGTAATCTCAAATTAGAAAAACACACAGCAAAATCAAGTAATAGCATCAGATAATTACATAAAATTTTCAGTATAGTTAAGTAAGCTTATAATAGGAAACCAAGTTATTGGGTTTTAGAAGATACATAGTAACTAAAAAAGCCTATGACTAGTTGTAGGGATCTTATCTTAGACTTGTACTGACCTGCTTCCAGGACTCTAGGCTTGTTTTATTTGTAGCAGGTTAAATACCCAGCTGTCCAATGAACCAGCCACCTTCCTGTCTGACTGAGCCCTAAGTTACGGTGCTGATTTTTACTGGGCTTCAGAACAGCATTTTAGGTATGTGGAGGAAACTTGCTATTCCTGTCATGTCTGAATTCAAACCCGGAATTTGGTAGAAGGTACATTACAATATATTAAGCTTATGAAATATTTTATATGTAAGATGCCTTTGGAGATCTTAAATCTCCACATATATTACAACTACAATTTTAGTTATTATTATATGACTGAGTAGTAATAGTAGTGATTTTAAGAGAGCATGATTTCCATAATGATACATCAGGCCGAATTAGCTGAAGCTGAAGTTCTTTGAATTTCATGGCCGAAGAAACTTGTACTCCCAAATTTAAATGTTAGATAATCTGAAAAATCATACTGATTCTAAATATCTTTAAACCCATTTAGCTGAAGAAGTGCCAGGGTTTTAAAGTGTTAAAGCAGAATCCAGAAATGAAGTAACATTTTGAACACAAGTATCTCAACTGTAAATATTCTTGAATATTTTGTTGGCCCAGCCTCCTACGATCCTCAAACCAAGCATAGTAGTAGTTGAAATTCAGCCAATATTTGTTGAGTGAATGGTTGTTTATTTTTTGACTGCCTTGTTCCAAAGTTTCCTAGAGACATACTGAGAAAAAGGGAGTGCTCTTTTGCCAACTGTCTATACAAATGGTTCTACAAAGTGGAGTCTGGGCCCTTGGTAGTGGTAGTGGAGTACCCAGGACCCTTTCAGGGAGAACCACAAGGTTAAAACAATTTTCATAATATTACTAAGACATTCACCTTTTTCATTATCATTGCCTAATAAGCATATGGTGAAGTTTTCTAGAGACTACATGATGTGTGATATCACAGAGTCAATGCAAAAGCAGTTATGAGAAGCCAGCTATCTTCTATAATTCAGACATTAATGGGACTGCAAAAATGTTTAATGATGCTGCTCTTTTTGCTAAGTTATTTTTGTATTGGAAAATATACTTATTTTTCATAAAAATGTTATTTTTAACATTGGTTTTACTGTTACTAATAGGTAAAGATTATTTTTTTCAATTTTTTCTAATACAGTAAGCAGTAATAGGTATAACCCACAGTAAAAGTAATTCTTTGAGGTCCTAAATAATTTTTAAGAATTAAATTGATCTTAACACCAAAAAAACTTGAGAAATGCTGAACTATATCAACAAATTATAATTTCTTTGTTTAAGTAAAATTTATATCTAGTGAAATTAATAGATCTTAAATATGTAAGTTGGTGAGTCTTGGTAGATGCGTATACCCATGTAACTACCACCTCACTCAAGATGGAGAACCATTCCATCATTCCAGAAAGTTTCCTCTAACTGCCTTCCAGTCAATCCCCCATCTTCCCAAGAAAGCCACTGTTCTGATTTCTGTCACTGTAGATTAGTCTTGTCTATTTTTAAACTGTATTATAGGTGGAATCATACAGTATGTACTGTTTTTGAGTCTGGCTTGACTCACTCTATCAATGTTCATTGGTTTCTTTTTTTTTAATTGTTGGGTGGTATGTCATTGTTTGAATATGGGACAGTTTGTTTCTCTATACCCCTGTTGATGGACATTTGGGTTGATTTCCCATTGGAAGTTATGATGAGTAAAGCGGTTCTAAGTGTTCTTATACACATTTTTTGGACATTGGTTTATTCTCTTTATTATGTAGAAATAGAATATTTGGGTCCTAGAGAGAGTGTATGTTTATCTTTATAAGATGTTCCTATACTGTTTTCCAAAGTCATTGTACCATTTCTCAGCAATATATGAGAATTTCAGTTGTTCCATATCCTCACCAGCATTTGGTGTTTCAAGGGTATGACATGGTATTGCATTGTGGTTTTAATTTACATTTCCTAAATGACTTTGAGCACTTGTTCATGTGTTTACTTAGCTGTTTTTATACCTTTGTTTGTGAAGTATGTGAGAGTTTTGCACATCTGAAATTGGGTTGTATGTCTTCGTATTATTGATGTGTAGGGCTTTTTTATATATTCTGGATATAGTCCCTTATCAAATATATGTATCATGTATATTTGCTCTTAGTCTGTAGCTTGCCTTTCCATTTCCTTATAATGAACAAATGTCTTTAATATCTTTGAACAGAAGTTTTTAGTTTGTGGTTCTGTTATGTAGTATAGTATAGATCTAATTTTATTTATTTCTTTATTTAGAACAGAAGTTGTAAGTTTTGTCAAAGTCCACTTCATAACAGTTCTCCTTTATGGTAGGGCTTCTTTTTGTGTGTCGTCTCTAAGAAGTCTTTGCCTACCCCAAATTTTAACCACTACCCTTTGATCTTTCTGGTATCACTGGTGATATGTGTTCTTTAAGGTAACTTCCTCAGTATCTCTCTCTTTTTTTTTTTAAAGATTTTATTGGGGAATTGGGGGAGGGGAACAGACAAGTTGCTGTCCTTTTGTTCTTCAATCTAGTTATGGAGGACGTTGCTTCATTGGCCCATGTTGGTATCATCATTATGCTCTTCCTGGGTGAGGCAGATCGGTCACCAGCCTTTGGACAGCCGCTCATGGTGGTTCACGGCAGCTCACGCCAGCTGCCGGCCGCTCATGCTGGCTTCTGGCCACTCACGGTAGCTCACGGCAGCCTAATGCAGTCCCACTGTAGGCTACACCGTCACCAGTGACTTGCGGCAGCCCAGCTCCAGGTGGAGCTGTTGTTCACCATCTTAGCTTTCCAGAGCACAGTGTCACTGGCCCATGTGGGAACTGAATTGGCGGCCCTGCTGCTCAGAGCTCATGCTCCCAAGCCAACTCTTAACCAACTGAGCCACTCGGCTGGCCCCCATCAATATCTTTTGATGAGAATGACATAAAATTTAATTTCTCACAGTAAACATATAGCCTATTTTTATTGTTACTGTTGTAAAGTTATTTTGTACTATAAATGCAGTATGGGACAGTTTACTCAAGCTAGATCCCTAATTAATAGAAAACCAACTGGCATAAAGTTTATCTGAGCAACATTTACTGAGTATGCACTGTGTTCTGACTGAAGGTTCAACAGAGCTTAGAATCTAATGGTAATATAAATTTAAGTAAATTTGCAACAATCACAGCCTTGCATGTTTTCAATAAATGAGTGGAGAGCAAATAGTGTTACATTCTTTGTGGTTCTGTGTACTAACCAGGAAGAAGAAGGGATTGAGAGGAGTGGTTAATTTCTAAAAATGGAACTTGATACTTTTCACATGATTTGTAAGTAAGAATATATTTACCTGTCAGTGGTGAGATTACTAGGCTTCTCCACACATAGCTTACTTTTCAACCTTTTTAAATAGTAGACTTGTAAACTATATTTCAGATGAACTATATAAAGATTGCTTCAAGTAAGATTATACATAATTTGTAAAAATGAAATAAGACTTTTTTTACTATAATTTATTTTGCAACACCATTTTAAAATCTAATCTTAAATTTTTTAATATGGTTTTATTTTATAGTTATTTCTTATGGCTTCCTAATTTGTAAGGCTATTTCAATTTGGATAGATTCAAATGCAATCTGTCTTCATTAGGATTACATTTAAATTGGGAATTGTGGGAGAAAGAATTTGAGGGAGAGGGGAAATATGTGTATATACACATATACACATACAGATTTTCAGTATTACAGTTCCAGATGTACTTGAAGTTCGCTTCTCTATGAAATTCTTTTCTTAGATTTTTAGTTCATTCTTTTAACCTTGAATCAGAGATAAAAGTTAGGTGTGGTTTTTTTTTTAATTTTCAAAATATCAAAATGACTCTCTTGCTATTTAAAATTATGATTCCTTCAGAATATTTAGTAACATGAACAAATGTTAAATTATGATGTGCAAGCAAAAATCTCTGGAAAGGAATTTGGTTTTGAAACTGTTTTTTTAAGAATGACTTAAAGGGCCAGCCAAGTGGCGCGTTGGTTAGGAGTTGGCTTGGAACACCAGCTATGAGCAGTGGGGCCCCAGTTTGGATCCCACATATGAGGGCCAGTGACGTTGTGCCCTCTACAGCTAAGATGATGAACAACAGCTCAATCTGGAGCTGGGCTGCTGTGAGTCGCCGGTGACAATGTAGGCTGCAGTGGGGCTGGCCCGCAGCTGGTGTGCACTTTCGTGAGCTGCCATGAGCTGCCTTGAGCCACCATGAGTGGTCATGAGCAACTGCCTCATCCAGGAAGAGCTCAATGATAATACAAACATGGGCCAGTGAAGCAATGTCCTCCATAACTAGACTGAAGAACAAAAGGACAGCAACTTGTCTGTTCCCCTTGCCCAATTCCCCAACGCTGTTCCCTTCCCCCAATTCCCCAATAAACACCTTTAATAAAAAAAAAAAAGAATGACTTAGAGACAGAAAATTTGATTATCTTCTTCATACCTCACTACTTATCCATATCTCTAATTTTTTTCTTTTCTTTGGCCCATTTTAACTTAAAGAGACTTTAAGTGAAACCATTTGTTTTAAAACATGGAGTACCTGCTACATGGAAAAAGTTCTGCAGTGTAGGAGATGCACAGGAGAACCTTGGAGGAGTTACAGTCTAGGAAGGGACAGTTGTGTATATAGATAACAGAGAGGAGGAAGATAGGGAAAATAAAGAATTGTGAAATTGCTGGCCAACCGCAGTGTTTTAAATCTGAGCATTGGAATTGCTTTTAAAATCTTTGAGTTCAAGATCATTTCCCTAGTAGGTGCCTGAATGGAGGAGACAGGCTTAAAGCCTCTCCCTAAGGATGGATTTGGTGAAAGGAAGTGCCATCAAGTTAGTTTTAATACTATTTAATGTCAAAGGAATGTTTGAAGCACGATAAAATTAAATTTGGGATTTATTAGTATATTCTCTTTCATCACTTCAATTAAAAGAAAAATGTTATTTGGAAAGAATTGTTCTAGCACTTCCACCCAGGTCATATGACATTAAAACAAAGAATGCTAAGAACTATTAAATGACAAGAAAGAAAGGAAGTTTACCAAGTCGGAGCTCTTTCCAAGTTGCTTCGTTGTGCCTTAACCACAATCTGTTTAAAGAGCCTTTGTTTAGATTTCCCCTGCCTCCTAACCAGAGGTTCTGGGGCTAGGGTCTAAAGGTCCAAAACTAACCTCCAGCCTTACTGGAATCTGATTGCAAGTGAGACCACTGGCTAAACTGTCTATCATGCTGTGTAATACCTACCAGGGAGAAATATCACAAGTGTCGAAACATTTCATAGTCTGCTTGTCTTTAGGGTAATAGAAGTAATTCTTACATATTTCTGTATGTGAACCTGCATATAGTTATGAATATTGTTTAATAAACAGCCATATTTCTGGATCATCTTTTCAAACTAATTAGTAAATTATTCCTCCAGAAAGTAGCAGTAATTTGAAATCTTTAATATCTCAGAAAAATGAGATGGTTTTCCCTGCAATAATTAATTTGTCAATATCCACTTTATTTTGAGAGTTTCTAGCCAGGCACTGAGCCAAATGTTCTACATCACTGACAAAGTCACATAGTAAAAAACTGTATATTTTTTATATTTGACCATGTAGTATACACACCGTAGGGGTATGTGTATAATTGGGAATAGAATTTTCATTTATAATACCTATCCTTGTTACATGTATTCTATTTCATTTTTTAAAATGCTGGTTATATGAACCATTAAATTGAGTTTACAAAACCACCAGTGAATAGGTCTAAAAGTTTAGCAAGCTTTATTCTAGATTCATTGTCTCACTAGAAGCTCACCATGACCATGTGAAATGGTATTGTCATTCTCTAAGTAGAAGCACTGAGGCTTGGCATAGTTAAGTAGTTACTTACTTGTTCAAGTTTATGCAAAGTGGCAGTCAGAGCTCAGAAATCTGGGAGCTCTGGATCTGGATTTAAAGGATTCCTGTTTTATCACTCATTAAATTTGTGACCATCGAAGGCTGGCTGAGTGACATGTTGGTTAGGAGTTGGCTTGGGACACCAGCTCTGAGCAGCAGGGCCCAGGTTGGGATCCCACATTAGGGCCAGTGATGCTGTGCCCTCTACAGCTAAGATGGTGAACAACAGCTCGACCTGGAGCTGGGCTGCCGTGAGTCCCCAATGGGGACAATGTAGGCTGCAGTGGGGCTGGCTGGCAGCTGGCGTGCACTTTCGTGAGCTCCTGTGAGCCACTGTGAACAGCCATGAGCCTCTGTGAGTGGCCGTCAAAGGGCAGGCAACCAACTGCCTCATCTGGGAAGAGCACAATGATAATACCAACATGGGCCAGTGAAGCGATGTCCTCCACAACTAGACTGAAGAGCAAAAGGACAGCAACGTGTCTGTTCCCCTCCCCCAATTCCCCAACACTGTTCCCCTCCCCCAATTCCCCAATCAAATCTTTAAGAAAAAAAAAAAATCGTGACCATCGACAAGTTATTTGAGTGCTTAATTTATAGGATTATTTGAGAATTAAATGAGATGATGCACAGAGTCTAAAATGGAGTAAACACTAAATATTAGCTGTTAGTATTCAAACACTTCATCTTCTTCATCTTGGTAGAACTCCTTTAAAGTTAGCTCAGTGATAATGTGATGTCACAGCATTTGTGAAAACGTTACTTTAAAAAAAATACTGAACTCTTCCCATTCTCCCTGAAACCTACAGATCAAGGGTCTTTTTAAAGGAACTAGAAGCTGGAATGACGCTAAGTAAAAATGTAGACTATTTAGACTCTTGGAAGCGTGGGTAACAGAAATGTTGGAGAGAGAGCTTCTCTGTTTTGTGAGAAAGAGAACTGGTCTACCACTTCACAGGCCCATTGTTAAAGGCATACAGGCAAGAGGGCATAAGAATCTTGTGCTGTAGTCACAGGTGGTCCCCAGCAAACAAGCAAGGACAAGCACCTTAAAGATTTCTAGCTATTTTTATGTAGAGATAGGGTCTTGAGATAGACATACATGTTTGGTCACCTAAAGAATTAGACTGCTAAAAGACAAATAAAAGATTGATAAAAGACAAGTAAAAGATTGATATCATTCGCAACGAATCCATACAAATTGACAGAAAAAAATCTAGTGGTTATAAATTATATAAGCAGACAGTTTACAGATGTGTAAACCCAAGTGGTCATTAAACATAGGAAAAGGTGTTCTATTATAATTCACTAACAATCAAGGAAAAGCGAAATAAAATAGCATCGTGTTATCACTTTCTAGTAGTCAGACTGACAACACTGGGTAAGAATACCTCATCACACCAATTGCTGCTGGTGGGGATATGGGAAAAAGTTCTCTCATAAATTATTGATGAAATTTATTGAAACTGTTAAATAAGCCTTTTGAGAATGCTATCTAGCAACATCCATGGAAATGTAAAACAGAGATTCCTTTTGATCCAACAATCGTTCCCCTGGTACTCTGTCCCACAGAAATGAAAGCATTAGGTTTAAATAGAAGTATAATATATTAAGATGTTTTTGCTGCATTGTTTTGACAGAAGAAGGAAAACACTGAGTACCTTTTATGGAGAATGTCAAAATGTGTTCGCATATACAGTATTCTTGTCATACAATATTCATTCATTGAAAGAATTAGTTTACCATTTAACTTGAACAAATTTCCATGAAGTATTGACTGGCAAAAGCAAACCATAGAGAAGTGTATATAACTGGTATTCTATTTTGGAATCTTCAAGTCAGAAAGCTCCTTTGTATGTGTACACAGGCATGTTCTATTTGTGACTTGAGGAAATGTAGAACAGTATAGAAAAACACATATCAGGTTTTTAACATGGGTTACAGTATAATACAGTGGCAGAAATGGGCAAGTGGGTTGGAAAGCAGAAAGAACAAAAGGGGGAGAGACTGCATCAAAAATAAAACCAGCATGGGCCGACACAGCGGTGTGCTGTTAAGTGTTGGCTTGGGAGCACCAGCTCTGAGCAGCAGGGCCCCAGTTCGGATCCCACATGGGGGCCACTGATGCTGTGCCCTCTACAGCTAAGATGGTAAAAAACAGATCGACCTGAAGCTGAGCTGCCGTGAGTCACTGGCAATGGCGTAGGCTGCAGCCCTGCTGCAATGGGCTGCTCTAAGCTACCGTGAGTGATGAGTGACCGGCAGTCAGCATGAGCAGCCATGAGCAGCCATGCATTGGCCCGCGACCTATCCTTCTCAGCCAGGAAGAGTGCGGTGATCACACAATACCAACATGAGCCAAGGAAGCAATGTCCTCCACAACTAGACTGAAGAACAAAAGGACAGCAACTTGTCTGTTCCCCTTCCCCAATTCCCCAAAGCTGTTCTCCTCCCCCAATTCCTCAATAAAAATCTAAAAAATAATAATAAATAAATAAAACCAGCATGCACAATGTGCTACTTATATAAAGTTCCACTTATGTGCATAGGTACCTGTGCATAAAGGTATTGAAAAGATAGATACACTTATGTCTATCAACTTGAAAGGATGTCTTTGGTATATTATTATTTAGTGATAGAACAATGTCAACTGTAGGGCAATATTTCAATTAAAAAAATACATACTTGTATTTGCTTGTGCGGGGAGAAAAGTATGGAAGGGAGCACTCCAGGCTGTTATATTGATATTGGAGATGGGAATAAATGAAGAGCTTGTTCTTCTTTTTTTTTTCTTTTTAATCTACTGGGGTGACAATGGTTAGTAAAGTTACATAGGTTTCAAGTGTACAATTCTGTAATACATCGTCTATATTTCATATTGTGTGTTCAGCACCAGAGTCAGTTCTCCTTCCATCACCATATATTTGACTTCCTTTACCCTCATGAAGAGCTTGTTCTTATCTGTTGATTGTTTCACTTGTTATATAATCTATTGTTTTATAATTTGAAAAACGAACCCTATTCTTTTTTCCCATTTGATAATGTTTACTTCAATGTGGTAAATTCCTGAGCAGATTATTTTTGTTGTATGTTGTCCTGATTTTGATGTAGAACTTGAATTTTTTAAAAATTTTAAATGAGATTATAAAACTTTATGACTTAAGAGATTTACCTTTATTTCTGGAGTGACTGTTAGTAGAATGACAAAGTGTTTTTATTTTGTCCATAGGGAAATAACTGAAAGATAACTGTTCTTTAAAGTTTCACATGTAGATTTTGATCATAATATGTATAGTTTTAACAGGAAGATAGATTTGTTTGGCAAATTAAACTACAAACAGAATTAGAAGACCGATGTTAGACTTGGAAAAAGGTATCTGCAATGTAGTGGTGAATAAAGTATTTATAATATACAAAGAGCTCTTATAAATTGAGAAGCTAAGTCAGCGGGCAAATGTATCACCAATGATTCTGAATGTTTTTATCTTAATATATTTGTATTTTATAAAAATAACAGAATTTAAAAAAAAATTTTTTTTTTAAATTTTTTGGGAAACAGCCATGGTCATTGGTTACATATTGGCTTTCATGCTATTGTTCAGTGGAATAGTTGACTCTTTCAAGGAGGGCACAGCTCACAGTGACACATGTGGGGATCAAACTGGCAACCTTGGTGTTATCAGCACCACACTCTAACCAACTGAGCTAACCTGTCACCCCTAAAATTCTTTAAAACTGATAAACAGGTAAGGAAGTGAAACCTTGCTTCTGAGACATTGTATGATAATTGTCCCACACATAATTTTTCTTAGTATAGAGTGAGCTGCCAAATAAGGTGACTTGTACAGCCCTGAGGCTAGCCTTGGAGGTTGCCCCAGGTAGTGCAGACAAGCTGTAGCAAGAGCGTACGCTGTGGCCCAGGTTCTCATCCCATGGTTCCTTTATATCCTCTGAAAAAGACCCCCTACCCAAGTATAATGAGCAGAGTGCACTCATGCCCATATGCAAGACCCAGAAGAGCTCAGTGGCCTCATGGATATTAAAAAGCAAACCTGAGGGCCAGCCGATGGCATGTTGGTTAAGAGTTGGCTTGGGACACCAGCTCTGAGCAACAGGGCTGCGGTTTAGATCCCACATATGAGGGCCAGTGACGCTGTGCCCTCTACAGCTAAGATGGTGAACAACAGCTCTACCTGGAGCTGGGCTGCCGAGTCACCAGCGATGGCTTAGGCTGCATTGAGGCTGCAGTGGGCTGCCATAGGCTACAGTGAGTGGCCGGCAGCCACCAAGAGCTGCCAAGAGTTGCTATGAGCGGCCGTCCAGAGGCTGGCAACCGATCTGCCTCAGCCAGGAAGAGTGCAATGATCACAATACCAACATGGACCAAAACTAAACTGAAGAACAAAAGGACAGCAACTTGTCTATTCCTCTTCCCCTGTTCCCCAACACTGCTCCCTCCCCCAATTCCCCAAATTAAAAAAATTTATAAAAAAGCAAACCTGAAAAGCATGAAACACCTGGTAGCTAATTCCAGCCAAAGCTTAATTTTGTTTAATGATCTTTTTCTACTCTTTTATTTTTTCAAAGAGTCTCATGAGCAGACAGTGTCCTGTGTTTAACCTAATAATCCATGGAGCAGGAACAGGAAGGCAGTGGACCCAGTAATGCCACAGGTGGACTGAGAGCATGTGGGCAGGTCACGGGAGTTTGACAGGCTCTGTCAAGATGAGCTTTACATATAGTGTCTGCCATCAAAAACATGTTACAGATTTGGGGGATAGTGATCTTAAGTTGTACAACTTCTTTCAGAATAAGGATTCTAGTACAGTGATTCTGAATCACACTTCATAAATTAATTTGGTTCAGTTTGGGACTGTCTATAACACTGTGGGGCAGGGAATAATCACATAGAAAAAAGAACAGAGATAGGCTTTTAATTAAAAAACCAGTTATTGTTTTGTTGTGTAAATAGTCAGAATGTCATCTGTATAGTTGAAAATAGAACCAGAACATATCACTCTCAGTCCCTGGTACAGGGTGTTTTTTTCTCTGTGTGGAGAAAAAAAAAGGAAGCATAGAATTCAGGATAATGACTCTCAGATAAACTCCAAGGGAAGAGAATAATTTATCTTGGGTTTCAGCCTGAAAATTCTGATTGCTGCTCTCTGTTCTTATTTGTGCCTCGATGCTGCTCTCTGTTCTTATTTGTGACTCAAGTAACACCTTCTTTATCTATCATCAATAGGGATTTTTTTTTCCCTGGGAGTAAAATTTTTAAATATAGAAACATATCCTTTTTATTATAAATCATTTTTTTTAATTAGGGGAGGGGAACAGTGTTGGGGAATTGGGGAAGGGGTCCAGCCAAGTTGTTCTTCAATCTTAGCTGTGGAGGGTGCCAGTCTCAATCTGGCTGCCCATCAGCAGCTGGTGGCCTGTAAGCTCAAGGTGCTGTGTTCAGTCTTAGCTGCGGTGGGTGTAGCCACCATCCCATGTGGGAGTCGAACCAGTAGCCTCGTTGTTAAGAGCACATGCTCTATCCACTGAGCCATCCAGGTGGCAGCTCAGCTCAGGGTGCTGAGTTCAATCTTAGCCTAGGGTAGGCATAGCCACCATCCCATGTGGGATTCAAACCAGCATCCTTGTGTTAAGAGCATATCCTCTATCCAGTGAGCCATCTGGGTGGCAGCTCAGCTCCAGGTGCCGAGTTCAGTCTTAGTTGCAGGCGGGTGTAGCCCACCATTCAACAGGCAGTCTTGTTGTTAGGAGCACATGCTCTCACCAGCTGAGCCATCCTGCCACCTGTTGGCAGCTCAGCAGCAGCTCAGCTTGGGCACAGTGTCACTGGCCCATGTGGGAGCCGAACCAGCAGCCCTGTTGCTCAGAGCTTCCGCTCTTAAGCTAATTCTTAACCAACTGAGCCACTCAACTGGCCAGTATAAATCATTTTTAAAAATTTAAATCTGCTATCTAATTTTTTAAAAACTTTATTCCCTCTACTTCTTTAAAATAATAATGCAGAAGATTTAGCATTTTCTTGATGATTAGGTTATGGACTGTTTTGTCTATCATTGACTTTACTATTCATTTTTTTTTTTTTTGAGGGCAGTGTCACTGGCCCTCATATGTGGGATTCGAACCGGGGCTGCTGGCGTCCCAAACCAGCTCTTAACCAATGCGCCACTCGGCCGGCCCTATCATTGACTTTAGACTCCTATACTTGAGCAACTTTTTGCTTTTGCCCCACAACCTGGGAGCAGTTCTATTCTTTTGTTTTCAGAAGTATTCGTGCAAATCCATATGTCCAATAGTAGCCGCTAGCCACCTATGGTTTTTGAGTACTTGAAATATGGTTAGTGTGACTAAGAAAATGAATTTTTAGTCTTATGCAATTTTAATTAATGTAAGTGTAAATTGTAAAAATGAACTAGTATAAGATATTTTTCCATTAAACATAACTTTATTGTTTTGATAGGACTTATTTCACTTCGTTAAAAACTTAGGTGCAGAATTGAGATGTGCTCTAAGTGTAAAATACTCAGTGGATTTTGAAGACTTGGTATGGGTAAAATATAAAATAGCTCATTACTATTTTTACATTGATTGCATGTTGACATGCTAGTATTTTGGATATATTGAATTAAATAAAGTATATTATTAAAGTTAATTAATCTTTTTACTTTTTTAATATAGCCACTACAAATTTTAAGATTATCTGTGAAGCTTTCATTGTATTTCTATGCAACGTTTCTGAACTTTGGCACTACTGACATTTGGGTCTGATAATTCTTTGTTGTGGGGGCCTGACCTGTTCTCTGTTGGATGCTTAGCAAGATCCCTGGCTCTCGCCAATCTAGTAGACCTACTTTCTTACCAGTGTAGGAATACCTTTTTGGGTGATGGCTGAAAGGGATCTTCCAGAAACGCTTCCTTAATAAGACTCTCTCTTCTCCCATTTTTGGAATGAATTATAAGACAGGGCTTAATGTTAGCTGTCCTGTAACTTCTATCAATGGTCCGATCCTTATCTCTTGAGTAGCACAGACTAAACTAAAGTCTTACTGAAAGAGATAATGTGTTCTAAAACAAACTCCTTTGTGTTAAGCATTGTTCTAGCCAACAGGGATATAGCAGTAGATGAAACATGACTTCTCAGGGAGCTTGCCTACCGTTTGCGGGGGTATCATCAGCAAATAAGAGACCCTACAGCATGTCACATATTGATAAATGCTATGGAGAAAAACAAAGTAGGCATAGGCACATAGGGATGCTGGTGGTGGTGGTGGTGGTGGTGGTGGTGGTGTGGGGTTATGGAGGTGTTATTACTCCTACACTCCTGGCACCATCTTCTATTACCCCAAGATCTCTCTCATGGCTACTGTTCCCCAGACCTCGAGTTTTTGGGGTTTTTTGTTTTTGGCTGAGCCATCCTGCCACCTGTTGGCAGACGCGTTTCTTTTATTTCTTCTAGACTGTACATTTCCTTGAGCCACTGCCTGACTTGTTTTCCAGACACCTTTGCCTAACCTCTGATAAGTCCTCCTGAATGGGGATGTTAAGGTTCTTTTTAAAGTGGCATGTGGATCTGAATCCTAGCTCTGCTTTGACCAGCGCAGAGTTGCCCTTGGGAATGTTCTGGCTGCTCTTCTCCTTTTGTCAATCTGAGATTGCACCTGCCTTTTTTGGCAGCCGCATTGTGCTGTTGACTTAGGCTGCAGTTCATAACCCTGAGATCATTACCATGCCGACTTCTGCATTGTGTATTTGTCCTCTGCACTAGGCCCATGTTTCTCTTGCTGCGTCTGATTAGTTTATTGCACACATGTGGTCTGAGGGAGGGCTTGAGTTTGGCTGTGTGTGTCCTGCACAAGAAAATAGCATGGGCTTTGTGATGGTCCTTTACCTTTCACAACCCTTTCACCTCTGCGTTCTGATTGTGTCCTACAGTAGATAATGTTGCAGATAACCTGGCCTCCTCATAAATGAGTGACTACTACATTTTCATAAAACAACAGTAAGAGCTATGTGTATAAAAATAAGTATAGGATATTCCTGGTTGTGATTTTTGGCTGGCAATCCTGTGATGATTTCTAAATTGAGAATAAAAATAAAGTGTGAATGTCTCTTCTGCTTTCTTGCTTCCAAAATATTTCTTGCTTTTCTTGCCCTTCTGCTGCTCTTGCCTTTAATCAGAATAGTAACATATACGTTTTAAGCATTTGTTGGGGGGAGTTACAGGACCTCATTCGGTCTTCACAAAGCTTATTCAGGCTTATAACTTCCTAGGCGTATGTTACATTTCTGACTGACTTTCATATTCATAGACAGGAGATGAAAAATTTAGTGTATATACATCTCTAAAACTGCATTTTACATGCAAATGGTAGATAATGGCATCCTATCCCTGTGTTCCATTGTTCAAGTGACAGAGATTGATAGTCTTGGATTGGGGAAAACCTGATTTAAATACCATCTGTGGCCACTTATCCAGCAGATTGGTTAGAGGACAGATCTGCCAAATGAGCAGTGTGTGTTCCTAAAAAAGAAAAAGCAATCAGAAGAATTTTACCATGGAGGATTTAAGAATATTATTATTTATTTAGAGCCTTTAAATTTTAACTTCTATAACTCTTTAGTTTATGAAATAGAGGTTCTTTAGAAGATAAATTGTTTTTTAAATATTTTCTTTAATATTTTGGTTACATGGATATTTTTAAACAGCACCTGGAAAACAAGCATCCCTTGCTATAACCTAAAGTAACAGAAACGAATGCATTATGGGGGATGGGCACCTCTCACCATC
This sequence comes from Aselliscus stoliczkanus, assembly GCA_033961575.1. NCBI lineage: Eukaryota > Metazoa > Chordata > Mammalia > Chiroptera > Hipposideridae > Aselliscus > Aselliscus stoliczkanus. The sequence goes on along the minus strand of CM066738.1, from coordinate 72,176,150 downwards.
CCCACCCCCACCCTGGTCCTGCTGCAATATGGTCTGCAGAAGGCGGTTGCAATCGCTCCCTGCAGGCCTCACCTGGCTCAGGATGCCTGAGCTCAGATGTGCCCTCATTCTAGCCAGACTGGCTGCCTCAGACAGCCACCATCCCCCTGGCTGCTTCCAACCCAAGGGGTTCTTCAATATATCCAGAGTTGCTAAATTTTGTTTGTGTCACTGTCTTTGGGTAGTCCTAATGTATGCGATGCAGGGCCTGAATTTTACTTTGTCTTTCATAGTTTGTTTGCATTTTCCCACTTAAATTCTTAAAAACTTTCATCTGGGCTCTGTGATGGCATTTTGGTTACATTATTTAGCAGCTAGAGTAAAATAATTTATTAAGCATCAGAATATGACAGGTGTATCTTAAACCAAACAACAGGGTCAGATATGCCAGCACATGAAATGACAGCATCCCTCTGAGGTGGTCCAAACAGCTAGACACCAACCAGGGAGACCTGGGAGAATCCAAGTGAGAATAGTGCTGAAAACATAGGGCCAGCTGGTCTGCTGTGAAACTTTTCAGGGCAAAAATAGCAGCGAACATGATTACAACCCCAGACTGACTCTGTTTCACCTTATCTGTGATGCACATTTTGAAGGTATATGCATGTATGCCTGTGGCTCTCATATTAGTGACAATAATCATTAACATTAAATGTCATTAACAATGTCAATAACATTAAAATTAAATCGTTTTTTTTCTTTTCTTTTTTCAGAACAAGCTTGCCCTCCCCTATGTTTTCCAGAAATGACTTCAGTATCTGGAGCATCCTGAGAAAATGTATTGGAATGGTAAATTAACTACTAATTCTGTAATATAACAATAAGCAGATATGTGTTTCAGTGTATAGCCTTTGGAAGGGAATCTTAATGTTGTCATAAAAATGGTGCACTGTAAGACAATAGAAACTTTTGGGAATCAGAAATTGGAAAATATCTTATACTTGGTTTTCCTGACACAATTTGAACCACGCTTTATGCCATTTAGTATGGCTTCAATGTGACTTTTCATTGTAAGAAAATAGGAAAAGAAAGCGCTCTTTTCCTGTTGTCAAACCACATTTCCTGTTGTCAAACCACATTGCTCCATAAAATTAACCAGAAATTCCTTCAAAAAGATCAGACTCCCCTCAGTGTAGAATATACTTCACTTAGACTTCTCTACACAGAGCAAGTTTTTGCAGTTTGAATTTGTAAGTGTGGTACATTAGGAATATGGTATTTTTGGAATATGTCTCTGCTTAGTTGTGCAGTTGGATCTGATTTTTGGGAGGAGGGCAGGGAATGGCAAAATTGATTATTATGTAAATCCTTGGATTCCCTTTAAAATAGCAGTCCACTTCACCACCCTGAAGTCAGTCAGGCTAGAATTCTGAGTAAAGTCCACTCAATTCCTCTAGCATGACCTTTGACCAACTAGAATGATGAAAATTTAAAAACCTATGAGTCCTGAGCTGCTAAAGAGTCTGCCTGGATGTTACCTTTGTAAATTTTGGAATCTCGTGTGCAACCTGGGAGTACTCCAAGGGCTTTCCTGCACTGAGAAGTATAGTCACTCACTCTGGTGCGTGAAATTCTTTTAACTGGTGATATGCCCACTTTGGCATTTTTCCAATGTCCGTGTTCTCTGCTTGGGGTAATATCATCTGAGATTTCCTGAATGTAATTTTCCAGGAGCTAATCCCAGAAGCATTCATTTTAAACAGATATTTTCTGATCCTACTGTGTGGAGAGTAAGCTCTGTAGCTGGATGAGGTGGGATTTATTCCAGCCCTGCCACTTCCTGTCTGTGAGACCCTGCGCAAGTTGTCATACCTCCTCTGAGAAGCTTTTCCTCCTATGTAAATTAGGAGAATAATTTGTTCCTTATAGGTGCATTGAGCGATTAATAAGATAATTTATATAAAATGTCTAGGATAGTCTCTGGTTTGTTAGTATACTCTGTATTATTATGAACAGCTAATCACACCTGAGAATCAGAAGACCCAGGGCTCTAATCCTATTTCTATTAAGATTCATCAGAACAAATCAAATGTATATGTTCTTAAATAGGATGTTAATTATACATTTTAGTCCCTTTGGAAATGAAATTTTCAGGACAAAAATTAATATTTATTCATATTCTACAGCATCAGTATTCAAATCCTTAGTAAATATGTATGCAAATATGTATGTGTACTTAAATTAAAACCATTTTCACAAAAGAATACTCATCGATAAAACAAATAATATTTTCTGTTAAATTAATAGTGATTTCAGCTCATTAAATTGGTTTCACAACCTGCTAATGAATGAAACCCACTGTTACTGTAGAATTGGTACCACATCAGTCTATAAGGCTGAGTTTGTGCGAAAACCTCAGATGTGGTTTAGCCTTTGGCGATTGTGGAAAGCATTTGCTTGAGTCTGTCTCCTACTATCTCTTATTATCTCACCGGGTGTCAGATTTAGTGGTAGTGTCATGAGCTTGTTCAGACTGGTGACCAACAATCTCTCTAGTTTATGTCTAAAGCAATCTTTCTGTCCAAATAGAGACTAACCATTCTTTTGAAAGACAGGAAATAATGTTATATTGGATTGTACCTATCATATTTTGAAAGATACTCTCTTTCTCTAGAAGAATGTTTTTACTTTTATTTTTAGGTGCAGAACTATTTGTGCAAGTAAATGCTATGCTGAATCACAATTAAATAAAGTTATTAAAAGCAGAGCTGTTTGGGTTGAAAGGGCACCATGGAATATTTTGAAACATATCTATAGCACTGAGTAAAATCACAGAGAGAGAGCCGCAGGGGAAGTAATATTTTTGGAAAGTGTTCTCTACTGAGGTTTTATAAGAGACTAGCATTCTGGAAGAATGTTTATTAATGTGGATTGAAAGGAAATCATCTAGCATTTGAAAATATTCTTTGGACACTCATAGGATCTCTTCTCATAGGCAACAGAAATGCAATCAAAAGGTGTAAATGCTGGGCAACAGAGGAGAAGTAAAGTACAGAGTATCTTGAAAGCAAATGAAAATTAGAGTAAATTTTTTTAAAGTAATGTTTGGTATTGACCCTTCCAATGTCTGTCTCCTTCCACCCACCCCAAAAGAAAGTAGGCCAAAACTTAGAACATAATGTATCCATAGTTTTAATTGCCCTTAAATTCGAAGTGAAATCATTTTTAAAAATCTCCCATCACACTTTCTATTAGAGTTAATAATCCAAGCACTTCACTTCAGGGCCTTTCTCTGTGGGTAAATCTTAGTTACAGAGTGATATACATACCTTTCAGCCAGCTCTTCCCATAACTTCATATTCCTAGTATCTTATTTTTGAAGAAGTCTTAAAAGTAGTGGAGGAAATTGGATATTGAACCATAGCTTTTCAAGACGTCTCTGTCGACATGAGGAGCTTGCCAGATCAGACTGGGTGAGCATCGCGCAGTTCAGAGCCTCACAATTCTACACTGTACTGGGGTCCAGTCCCAACTTTTTCTAAAATTAATGCCTCTCCTTTATGATGATACAGTTTGATGGTGTAATATCATTATTCAAAACACGTGGTGTTTAATAACTTATGATAGATGCTTAGCTGCCAGGTATGGTCTAGGTTTGATTTTGTCTTAACCAGGAAGGAAAGGCAGAATATCTTCTCCGGGCATTTGTCATCCTGGACCTCAACGCTCACCACCTTCTCCAGACAGGCTCACTTGGTACCCCTGTCCTCCACTGCCAAATACTACACATTTTGCTTTGCTTTTTTTCTAAAAAGATTTCCAAAACTAATGACATCCTTTCTTTTTTCTTCAGCCTGTTTTGGGCAGGATTATGTTACCAAATCTTGGATTATGCTACATGAAAAGAATACCTTACATAACTGGAATTTAATCCTAATCTCTCTATGATTAAAGCTTTTATCAAATAGATTCCCAGCTCAGAATTAATACTGATACTGGTTAATAGTTTAAAACCTTTGTTTCTTATTTCCTTACTCCTATTGTCTTTTTGTTAAAGGACTCTAATCTCATAATCCCATTGTCCTATGCTTCCCTTGTTTTCTTCCTCCTCATCAGTCCCTTCCCTTTAGGATTTCTCAGTGGGACTCACACAGAGGTTAGGTCATGGGTGTTCATACTTAGTGACTTTGGAAACCAGGGCCAGCATCAGGGTGAGATGAGCAAGGTACCTAGGTGCAAAATTTGAGTAGGCACTTGTGTCCGGGGCCGTGCAAGTGCCGACCTTGTTTTTGCTAAATATTTTGGGGTGATAGAATCTTAGTGTTGAGTTATTATAAGAGATGAAGAAGGTCTGATATATTATAAATACTGGCTTTTTTAAATGAAAATGTTATATCAGTGGAACCAAATACCCTAGAAATTTGGATACAAGAGCAAGCTGTTCTGTACAAGTTGAAAAGTTTATAGTTCCATTTGCTCCTTTAACACATATTTTCCATTCCATTTTTCCTATAGAATATTATCCTAACTTAATTTTTTATCTTCCAAGGTCTTTTACAGATTATCTTGTCATACTTTGCTATCACAAACAACATATAAAAATTAAAAAGTTTAAATTTATGTTCTGTGACCATAGGACTTTAGTATTAAAACATTCTTTGTACCAACTTATTGTTAAAAATATTAGTAATTGAATGACCAAAATAACAAACATCAAAAAATTGATGAAAATATTAACATAAAAGGTAAAATGTTTTTTGTAAAATTGATTGTTGCAGTTGGGTTTCGGTATCTGAGGATGAATATCATCTACCACTAGAACAAGACAGGATTTTCAGTAACAATTATGTTCTTATTTTTTAATAGATTGAAGAATTAAGAAACCTTGCTCATATTAATAGACAGATGGGAGTAGGAGTTCTGTGTTTTTATCTAGAAATATCATTCAATTCTTTGACCTTTTCCCAACTGTATCCCCAAAATCAGATAATAATGTATTATCAAAAATAATTGTTTATGATCCATAAGCTGACAGCTCAATGAGGACTTCCTTCAGTGTTATTGAAAACAAAAATTTGGGAAACCCTAACTTGCAAAACGTCTTGTTACCTTCTGTTGGAGTCACAGGAGACGTACCAAAGAAGCTGTACTAGAACTCTTAACACCTGATTCGTTAACTATTCGTTAACTATTCGTTAACTATTCGTTAACTATTTCCTCTCACTGAGGTATACCTTGCGGTGTTACAAAATTGAAATATTTTTCACTGAAACACATCTTTACCAATATAGTACTTTTTTGATGAAATGATTTTATCTTACCATGGAGTTTTAAAATTCTTCCCTCAAAATATCAGATTTAGCTCATTTACATGATGCAGAATGCCTTCCACATAACCAGAGGGCCAGACCGCACCCAGCCGTATCCCAGGTCAACTGACTGTCTGGAGGTGTAATGGCATTTCCAGATTCAGATAAACATATTAACATATGTCACTGGGACAACTTCCCCATTTTTTTTTTTAAAGATTTTATTGGGGAATTGGGGGAGGGGACAGACAAGTTTCTGTCCTTTAGTTCTTCAGTCTAGTTGTGGAGGACATTGCTTCACTGGCCCACGTTGGTGTCATCATTGTGCTCTTCTCAGGTGAGGCAGATCGGTCACCGGCCTCTGGACAGCCGCTCACGCTGGCTGCTGGCTGCTCACGCTGGCTGCCGGCCACTCACTGTAGCCTTTGGCAGCCCACTGCAGCAGGGGCTGCAGCTATGCCGTCCCTGGGGACTCACAGCAGCCCAGCTCCAGGTGGAGCTGTTGTTCACCATCTTAGGTGTACAGGGCAGTGTCACTGGCCCTCATATGTGGGATCCAAACCAGGGCCGCTGGCATCCCAAGTCAGCTCTTAACCAACGTGCCACTCAGGCAGCACCCCATTTTTGAGTTCTAAATCTAAGATAGTAAAAATCTAAGATAAGATTTGGAGCTTGACAATTTTGGTACATTATAAATACTACTTGAAAGATGGGAGACAAAAGAAGAAAAAGTAATTAAAGTTTATCATCTCTACCACCTCACTCTTCAATGATCTGAAATCAGAGTATCCCAATGTGGGAGAAATGGCCAGAAGACCCTGTTTCTAATGTCAAGTCTTTCCCTTAACTGAAACAGGAAAAATTATGTAGATTAATAGTGCCTTAATTAAAAGAGGCTCCACTGATGCCAGTACTGTATTTCCAAAGCTACCTTCGTTTGATGCCCTGATGATTTTATACTTCAGGGCAACAATACTGTACTGTGATTCAGGATGGTACAAGGTATATCTTTTTAAAAAAATAAATAAGTATCAGAAGGATGATTGCAAAAGGAGAAGTGGGAAAAGAGGAGTAGCATGACATCTTCAATGCAAGAACATTCTTGGACCTGTCAGTTCTTAGGGAAGGGCATGAACGGAGGTTGAACATCTGGACATCGATTCCCTTGAAGCACCTCTGCCCAGGAATTGCTGGACAGTCTTTGTGTACCTTGAGTGAATACAGTGTGAAGACTTCTAGCTTCATTTGTCCTTCCATATCCCCAGCTAGCAGATAGCCAGCCTTTGGTTAAATGCCTCCAGGAGAGGCCTGGCACTACCTCTCAATTTTGAAAATACTCAGCTACTAAACAGGAAAAATAAGAAAGGAATATCTTTTTAGTTCCCTTTTTCCTCATAGCTTTTCTTGTCTTTTCCTCCTTGTTTTTGCCACTGGTTGCACCAAGGTGCCCATAGTGTGGTTCAGTTCACATACCAATCAACATTCCTTTCCTGCTCCATAAATCTTTCATTTCCAGGTGTGTGTCTTCCACTCATATCTTTGTGGTGTTCCCCCTGGGCTGGTCAGTGAGAGTTGAGGAACAGTGGTGTAACCAACAGGAGAAGGCATGAGGCCAGCAGGCTTTTCTCAAATTGCTCATCCAGAGTGGTCTCAGGAGGGCTGTCTTAATGTGACTGCTTTGGACATAATCAGTGGTATTCAAATGGCAAGAACCTCTTATGCAGTGATAAACTATTTGATGGTAGACATCTTGTGGAGAGAGAGTGGACTGACTAGCACAAGATAGGAGAGACCTTTGATCCTCCAAGGCCCTTAAATGTAAGAAGGATGACTTTTTACATCACTGGTAGCTATAGGAGGTATGGATATGGTGGAGAAAGGATTCATTGCCAACTTCATCCACTAAAAGAAACATCCAGGGTACAGAGCCAAGACTGCTGCCAGCACTTGACCATCAGTGAAGAGCCTAGAAGCTCACTTAGTTCTTGGGTCATGCACCTAGGTGAGGACCCTGCCCACAGGCTGGCTGCAGAGCAGACAGATCAAGCCTAAGACCTAAGTTGAGTTTCTGTCCATAAGCCAATTCTTAAATATTTACACAGTTGGGCATTAGAATGCTAGACTTTACATATATAAACTAATTTCCATTTCTGTTGAGATCAAATTTGGCTTTAGTGTTCAGATTGTTTATATAATGCACGCTCTTTCTTTTTTTGTCTTAGTTTATCAGCTGATGAGCAATTGCAATTAAAAATTTCTTCAGAAGAAATTGAAATGGTTGAAACAAAAATGAAATGGTTGCTATTCATTTGCATGGATAAATTTAAACTTTGCTTTTAGCTGGGTCACAAGGTCAAATTGCCTGGCATAAATATTTAATTTTCCAGCTGACTGAAGCTCTCAGTGATAAAAGTATTCTAGCTAATGTGTCTTCCTAAAATTTGACTTTCATAATGTGCATTGTTGCTTTTCCTGTTATCGAAATATACATAATACTAATTAGTTGTATACAATATCTAGAGAATGCAGTACCAAGCTTCATTGTATTGGAAGTAAAAATGGTGTCTCCCCGCATCTCCCAAAGGGAACTAGATATAGTTGGTGTCACTGAGTTTTTTGATACATATCCAGGAACTGTAGATTTTAACAATTAAAATAAGTGTAAGATTATTAAAAATAATTGCAGACTAATAGAGGCAATAAAATTGCAAGTCTATTGGTATATTTTAAAATATCATGTGGTACTATTCTGAGGGGTGGAGGTTGTTTTTATGGCAGCCTGGCTCTAAGTGCATATGTTCTCTCAGGTTTTTTTCTTTCCCTTCCATTCATTTTGCCCAGATGTGTGCCTTTTTATTTCCTTGAAGGTTTACATCCTTAGTTACTAAAAGAAGTAGAAGTAGGAAGGTGTTTAAATTATTCTAAGTTTTAAAAATGAATTTAAAGAACCTTTTAGAATTTTAGGAGCTTCTCAAATGATTAAAACATAATCTACACATTGAATTGATGATAAAACCTTGTCCTTCATGCCTTGGACTCCAGTTTGTGCCACACTCTTCATTGTCTTGGTAACTCATGTACTCTGTGGCCAACTGGTGTTGAGCCACCAGTGGCTAGTAGATACTTTCCTGTCTCATTCTACTTATGTCTTATATTTTCCCAGGAAGATGTATGTGAAGAAATAGTAACATACACAGAGTTGCTTAGAGTTGAAAGATTAAGTCCCTAGGCCAGAATTCCCATCTGCTCTGCCATAATTAGGGAAGGGATAAAATGCTGTGTCACCCCCAGCACGTCTCTCATTTCCTCAGTGAGCATTGTATAGCCCTTATAATGTTTTTTATGGGGAAAAAAAAATCCAGAATCAAACTTATAGGTAAAGCTCTTCATTCCTTTAATGAGTAAATCCTTTAAATTCCTTTAAAGTAAACCTCATCCTGCTGTTGTGTACAACAAAGTGAAATGCAGAATACAGAAGAGAGCTGAATCCAGAAACAGCAGTTTGTGTCACATACTACTCAAGATATAGGCTCATGTCAGCACTGCAGTGAACTTTTGTCGTTTGGTGGTTAGATAGGACAGCCAGCAAAGACTCCAGGTAGACCAGATGTCCTTTCCTTCCATTCCTCCCTTCCCCTTTAAGGTCAGAATTCAAAAGCCATGCTGCCGTCTAAGTATTGGGTTGTCGGAAAAGTCATGGCGCATACTTGCAAAAGACAGCACTAGTTCATTTTTGGAAGTACTAGAGTCATTTGCATCTATGTTATTGCTATGTCATTTGATAGATGAAAGTTCTAGCTTCATTCTAAAAAAAAAATGAGCAATTTGGTTGAGTTTTGGAGATATTATAACAAGTTGAAGATGGAAGACCAAACTGCATTTTTGCCATAATTTACTGTTTTACTTCCATAAAGGGAAGAACGTGCATCAAGTTTGTGAAAAGTTGCATAAAGTTTATGGTGACAATGCTCTACAAGAACATCAGTGCCAGTGATGGTTCATGAAATTCCATGCTGGTGATTTTGATCTCAATGACTCTCCTCAGTCAGGGAGGCCCACCGAGGTTGATCACGACAAAATAAAGGCATTGATCGAGTCAAACCCACATTACGCGACATGAGAGATTGCAGAAGCACTGAACATCCACCGTTCAAGCGTTCATGACCACCTGAAGAAACTGGGATACGTAAGCAAACTCAATATTTGGGTTCTGCATGAACTCAAAGAAGTTCATTTGATAGCACAGATAAACACCTGCAATATGCTCATTAAACCTGAGGAAAGCTATTCTTTTTTGAAGCGACTGATAACTGGTGATGAGAAGTGGATTGTTTACAACAGTGTGGTGTGCAAACAGACTTGGTCCCAACGTGATGATTTGCCTCAAACGACATCAAAAGCAGACAATCATCAGAGAAAGGTTATGCTGTCAGTGTGGTGGCATTTTAAAAGTGTCATGTTTTTTGAGCTCCTACCAAGGAACCAAACAATCAATTCAAATGGGTACTCTCAGCAATTGGACAGTTCAAATGAATCCATCATCCAGAAACGTCCAGAGCTTGTTAATTGTAAAGGAGTTGTGTTCCATCACAACATGCGAGATCACACACAAATTAGATCACCCTTCAAAAATTATTGGAGCTTAGGGCCGGTCGAGTGGCTCAGTTGGTTAAGAGCTCACTCAAGAGTGCGAGCTGAGCTCTGAGCAACAGCTGTTCGAGGCCAGCCCGAGCTGAGTTGCCATTGAGCTGCCAACAGGTGGCAGGATGGCTCAGCTAAAAAAAAAAATTGGAGCTTAGATGGGATGTGTTGCCACACCCACCATACTCACCTGACCTTGTGCCATCAGACTTCCACTTGTTTCACTGTCTTCAAAACTCTTTGCATGGTGTAACATTCAATTCAAATGAAGCTGTAAATCAGCACCTTGCTCAGTTTTTTGCAAAACAGGACAGGTCCTTTTATGAATAAGGAATTATGAAGATCACTGAAAGATGGCAAAAATTATTGAACAAAATGGGCAATATATCATTGATTGGTCTTTGTTCTTTATATAAATAAATGACCTTTGAAAAACATAAACAAGATACATCATGACTTTTCCGACAGTCCAATAGTTTCTTTATAGCTCAGCTGCCCAGGTGACAGGGCAAAGTAGCCCAACTTTTGACGCATCCTTGCCCGTATACAATCTTGCAGAACTTGGCACTCTTGCATGAATTATTAATAATGATGATGATGATAACTAACATTGCTCACCTAATGTATGCCTGACACTGTTCTAAGTGTTTTATATGAATTAATTAATCTTCATATAAAACAGAAGTGAGGACTTACTCATGGCCACACAAGCAATAGATAGTGAGGGACATTTGATCTTAGCCCATTCATTTCTTTTTCTTTTAAAAAAAAATTGTGGTAAAATACATATGAAGTAAAACTTACTATCTTATCCATTTTTAAATGTACAGTTAAATGACATTAAGTACATTAACATTGTGGTAATGCCATCACCATTGTCACCCACAGAGCCCTTTTCATCTTGCAGAACCTTCTCTGTACGCATTAAGCACTAACTCCCCATCCCCTCTCCCCTGACAACTACCATTCTGTTTTCCGTTCAAAATTCATTCGTTTAACCACAAAGCCTTTACTGTCCCTGAAACTTAGGACTGGACTAGACTGAGTGTATTTTGTTGCTCCATTTTTTCCATTATGCTACTTAACACTTTGCTTTTCTCTTGTGCATTTTATGATCAGCATGATGTAAGTGTGTACGAGAACGTTGTAAGGGGGTCCCATTTCTGTGATGCAAGGTTTTTAGCTTCTCATCCTTACATTTTGCCGGGCCGAGACTGTTAGGTTTCAAAATATTTCTTGTTTTACCCCTAATTGGAAGATTAACAGATGTTCATTTTAAGAAATTTGGAAAATACAGAAAAGCATAAAGAAAATAATTAAGATTACCTATTACGTATACCGCCAACTCCTAGAGACAACAACTGTTAGTTTTTTGGTGCTATGACGTTCTAATATTTGTTTTTATGTCTATAAGACATGTATTTTTTAAAATTAGAATTTTTTTGAACATGTTGCTTTGTAATCTACTTTTTTCACATTTCACTGTGTGAGCTATTATAAATCATTATACAGGAGGGCTTTGACTTCAAGGAGGTTGTATTCCAGTGAAGGAGGTAGGAAAATGCAGTGCATTGTGATAAATGCCCAATAGAAATAAACTCTGGGCCGTGGGAATACATAGGAGCCTATGGGGTCAGGTGCACCAGAAACATGCTCTTCTCTCCCTGAGGTGATGAGGACGCAGGCAGATAATGCAGGGATAATATCCCTCCCTTCAGGAATTGTATAACTGTGTAGTTAGTTAGCAAGATAAGCTGGTTAGTACCCATGACATAATGGCAGGTAATAAAATCTAATAAAACACTTAGTTGTGACATATAGATTCTGGTACTCCAGAAGTTGGAAGAGGCAACATATCAATCAGTGAGTGCTAGAATAGTTCAGTAGGAGAGACTTGAACTGTGCTTTGAAGTATGGATAGGATTATACAAGAGTTAATGGAAGAGAGTAGGGCATTCCAAGTCAGGATTGGTTATCACAAAGCTTTTAATCCAGTGCCTAAAACAGTGTCTGGCACCTACTAGGTGTTCAATCAAATTTTTAAAGAAAGTTGTTTTGCAATAATTTTATTTCAATCTGCATATTCCATACTGCAAGAATGCTTTAGAATAGATGAGCTTGGTTGTTTGATTGGTTGGTTGTTTTGAGGTATAATTGACAAAATTGTAAGATATTCAAAGTATACATCAAGATGATTGGATATATGTATAATTATGAAACAATTCCCCATCAAGTTAATTAACACATTCACCTCCCCCCTCCCCTTTTTTGGTGATAACATTCAAGTTCTACTCTCTTAGCAATTTTCATTTATACAACACAGTGTTAACTGTAGTCACCATATGACACATTAGATCGTCAGACCTTATTCATCTGATAACTGAAAATTTGTACCCTTTCACCAACTTTCTATTTCTCCTACCCTCAGACCCTGGCAACCACCTTTCTACTCTGTTTCTATGACTTTGACATCTTTTTTTTAGGTTTCACATATAAGTGATACCACGCAGTATTTGGCTTTCTCTTTCTGGCTTATTTCACTTAGCGTAAATGCCCTCTATGTTGTCACAAATGGCAAGAATTCCTTTTTTTTAATACTGATAAATATTCCACTGTGTGTTTACACACACACAAACATACCATCTCCTTGATTCATTCATCCATTGATGGACACTGAAGTCGTTTCCATACTTTGGCTATTATAAATAATGCTGCAATGAACACGGGAGTACAGGTACTTCTTTGAGATAATGGTTTCATTTACTTTGGATATATAGCCAAAAGTGGGCTTGCTGGATTATATAGTATAACTATTTTTAATTTTTGAGGAAACTCCATACGTCTTCCATAGTGACTGTACCAGTTTACATTTCCAACATTAGTGAACAAAGGTTCCCTTTTCTTCACATCCTTGCCAGTATTTATCTCATCTTTTGAAAATAGCTATCCTAACAAGTGTGAGGTGATTTTGATTCGCATTTCCCTAATAATTAGTGATGTTGAGCATCTTTTTATGTACCTCTGTATGTCTTTGGAAAAATGTCTATTCAATTCCTCTGCCCACTTTTTAATAGGATTTTTTGTTTTTCTGATACTGAGTTCTTGAGTTGTATGAGTACTTTATATATTTTAGATATTAACTCCTTGCCAGAGACATGATTTACAAATATAAGCTCCCATTCATTAGGTTGCCTTTTCATTTTGTTAATGATTTCCTTTGCTGTGCACAAGGTTTTTGTTTGATGTAGTACCACTGGTTTTTTTTATTTTGTTGCCTTCATTTTTGGTCTGAATCCAAAAAAATCATCAGCAAGATTAATGTCAAGGACACTACCCCCTGACCCCCCCCCATGTTTCCTGCTAGGCATTTTACAGTTCATATATTGAAGTCTTTAAATCTCTTTTGAGTTGATTTTTGTGTATGGTGTAAGATAAGATCAGGATCCAGTTTCATTTTTTTGCTTGTGGCTGTTCAGTTTTCTCCACACCATTTATTGAAGAGACTGTTTCCCTATTGTATATTTTTGGCTCCTTTGTCTAAAACTAATTGACCATATATCCATGGGGTTTATTTCTGTACTCCCTGTTCTATTCCATTCATCTGTGTGTCTATTTTTATGCCAGTACCATTCTGTTTTGATTATTACAGGTTTGTAATGTAGTTTGAAATTAGGAAATGTGATACTTCCAGCTTTGTTTTTTTCTCAAGATTGCTTTAGCTATTTGGGATCACTTGTGGTTCCATATAAATTTTAGGGATTTTTTTTTCTATTTCTGTGAAAAATGTCATTGAAATTTTGATAGGGATTGCATTGAATCTATAAATTGCTTTGGGTAATGTGGACATTTTAACAATATTAATTTTTCCAATGCATGAGCACAAAATATCTTTCCATATATTTATGTCTTCTGCAATTTCTTTCATTAATGTCTTATAGTTTCCAGTGTTTAGATTTTTCCCCTCCTATTTATTCAAAAGTATTTTGAATTTATTGAAAAGTGTTTTTTAATGGGATTATTTTCTTCATTTGTCTTTCTGATAGTTTGTTATTATTGTATAGAAATGCAACAGATTTTTACATACTGATTTTGTATCTTTCAATTGTATCGAATTCATTTGTTCTAACAGTTTTTTGATGGAGTCTCTAGGGTTTTCTATATATACAATATGTCATCTGCAAATAGTGAAAGTTTTACTTCTTTCTTTCCAATCTGGATGCCTTTTGTTTCTTTTTCTTGCCTGATTATTCTGACTCGAACTTTCAGTACTATGTTGAATGAAAGTGGTGAAGATTGGGCAACCTTGTCTTGTTTCTGATAGAGTAAGAGTGTTCGGCTTTTCACCATAAGTATAATGTTAGCCGTGGGCTTGTCATAGATGGCTTTTATTATGTTGAGGTACATTCCTTCTTTATCCAGTTTGTTGAAAATTTTTATCATGAAAAGATGTTGAATTTTGTCATCAAATGCTTTTTTGCATCTATTGAAATGGTCATATGGTATTTATCTTTTTGTTAATGTGGTGTGTGATATTGATCAATTTGTGGGTCTTGTACCATCTTTGCATCCCTAGAATAAATCCCACTTGATTGTGGTATATGATCAATCCTTTTAATGTACTGTTGAATTCAGTTTGCTAATATTTTGTTGTGTTTGTTGAGGATTTTTGCATGTGTATTCATCAGGGATGTTGGCCTATAATTTTCTTTTCTTGTGTTCTTATCCGATTTTGGTATCAGGGCAATGCTTGCCTCATAAACTGAGGAATCTTCCCTCTTCTATTTTTTGGGGAGCGTTATAGAAAGATAAGTATTTATTCTTCTTTAAATGTCTGGCAGGATTCACCAGTGAAGCCATCAGTTCCTGAACTTTTATTGGGAGGCACTTGATTACTGCTTCAGTCTCCTTCATAGTAATTGATCTGTTCAGATTTTCAGTCTTTGTAGGTTGTATGTTCGAGGAATTTATCCATTTCCTCTACATTGTCCTATTTGATGGCATCTAATTGTTTCTAGTAGTCTCTTATGATCTTTTGTATTTGTGTGTCTCCTCTTTCATTTATAATTTCATTTATTTGAGTCGTCTTTTTTGTTTGTGAGTGTAGCTAAAGGTTTGCCTATTTTGTTTATCTTTTCAAAAAACTAGCTCTCAGTTTCATTGATCTTTCCAATTTCATTGATCTTTCCTATTTTCTTTTTAGTTTCTATTTATTTCTACTCTGATGTTTATTTCCTTCCTTCTGCTAACTTCAGATTTAGTTTGTCTTTTTCTAGTTCCCTGAGGTGTAAAGTTATGCTGAGTATTGGAAATTTTTCTTTGTTCTTAATTAGGTGTTTATTGCTATGAACTTCTCTTTTAGAACTGCTTTTGTTGTATCCTATAAGTTTTGTTATGTGTATTTCCATTTTCACTTGTCTCAAGATATATTTTTATTTCTTTTTTGATTTCTTTTTTGACCCATTGGTTGTTCAGTAGCGTGTTGTTTAATCTTTACATTATTTGTGAATTTCCCAGTTTTCTTCTTGTAATTTAATTCTGATTTCATATCAGTGTGGTTACAAAGATGCTTGATATGATTTCAGCCTTCTTAAATTTTCAAGACTTGTTTTGTGGCCTACTGTATGATCTATTTTGGAAAATGTTTCATGTGTATTTGAGAAGAATGTGTATTTTGCTGCTTTCATATGGGATGTTCTGTATATGTTTATCAGGTCTATCTGGTCTAAGGTGTCATTTAATTCCAGTGTTTCCTTATTGATTTTCTATTTGGATGATCTATCCATTGTTGAAAGTAGGGTATGGAAGTTCTCTAATACTAATGTATTACTGTTTATGTCTCTCTTCAGATCTATTAATATTTGCTTTATATATTTAGATGCTCCTATGTTGGGTACATAAATATTTATAATTGTTATATCTTCTTGATAAATTGACCACTTTATCATCTGTCTTGTTACAGTTTTTGGCCTAAAGTCTGTTTTGTCTGATATAAGTATAGCTACTCCTGCTTGCCTTTGGCTTCCATTTGCATGGAATACTTTTTCCAACCCTTCACTTTCGGTCTTTGTGTATCCATAAAGCTGAAATGAATCTTTTGTGGGCAACATATGATTAGGTCTTAGTTTTTTTCATTTTTTTGTTTTTTTTTAATCCATTCAGCCACTCTGTGTCTTTTCATGGGAGAATTTAGTCCATTTATATTTAAAGTAATTACTGATAGGTATGGACTTACCATTAACGTTTGAAATTCTTTTTTCTGGTGTTTTGTAATTACTTGGTTCCATTGTTCCCCTCTTGCTTTCTTCCTTTGTGATTTATGTCTGTAGTGGTATGCTTTGATTCCCTTCTCTTTACATTTTATGTATCTACTTTATGTATCTACTATAGATTTTTTATTTCTGCTAGTGCTTCATGAGGCTTACATAAAATATCTTACATTTATATCAGTCTGTTTTAAGCTGATAACAACTTCGAATGCATATAAAAGCATTACATTTGCTCCATTTTATGTTTTTGATGTCACAACTTAACATTTTGTTACATTGTATACCCATTAATAAAGTACTGTTGTTATAGTTATTTTTAATACTTCAAATATTTTTAACATTTTAATGTCTTATCTTCATACTAGTTATAAGTGATTCAGTTACCACCATTACAGTAGTAGAATATTTTTCAGTTAAATATTTGTGAAGAAAGAGTGAACATGACCAAATGAACAGATTGGAAGCAGTGCCCCTCCTATGACATTAAAAGATCTGGCTCTCTTGCAGCATTGGTGGGAGTATAAATTGGTAAAGCCTTTTTGGAAGACATTTAACTTGATAGTCATAAAAAAATTTAAATGAACAGACATTTAGCCCAGAAATTCCACTTAGAGAAATCTAGTATAAAGCCATATTTGGCCATGTTCAAAAATGGGGATCAGCAAACTGCGGCTCGTAAGACACATGCGGCTCTTTGGG
The DNA here is from genome assembly GCA_033961575.1 of Aselliscus stoliczkanus. Classification (NCBI taxonomy): domain Eukaryota; kingdom Metazoa; phylum Chordata; class Mammalia; order Chiroptera; family Hipposideridae; genus Aselliscus; species Aselliscus stoliczkanus. Next base: position 72,159,256 of record CM066738.1, on the reverse strand, counting down.
TACTTTCCATCTTAAAAGTTTGCCAGCCCCTGGAAGAGCCAATCCTGTCCCTCACAACAATTTAAAAATTATTTGAGAGCCATAAATATATTTTTACATAATCACCATTATGTGAATAATATCCTTCGAAAATGTTATAAATGGAACTATGATAGTTTTATTTTCATTTTCAATTTTACTTCAGAGCCTGCGGCTTGTGAGCCGCAATTTGCTGACTCCTGGCGGCTCTTTTGTCTCAAAAGTTTGCTGACCCCTGTTCTAAAAGATACATGATTAAATAATTCATGGTATATCTATACCTAGACTCTTTTTTTTTAATTTAACAAACACATATAGCATTTACTAATGTGCCCAAAACTTTTCTAAGTGTTTTGCAAATATTGTTCTTATAACAATGCTTTGTAGTAGATGCTATTACATTAGTGCCAAGTTGTTAATGAGAAAACTGGCAGAGTTTAATATGACCATAGTCACATAGCTAGTAAATGAGAAAGCCATCAGTGGAACTCAACCTGGTTCCATGGTCTTACCATCACACTATCTAGCAATCACAAATAACTTGGCAGATTGAATGATTGCATACATGTGTGTAATACCTCCACAACACAGTAAAAATTAAAAGAACAAGTCGTGGGTCCATATATAGAGCGGATACCATGTATTAAAAAAAAAAAGTATATGTGTATGTATACATGTGTGTAAATACACAACTGTATCCCAAAATGTTGATAGGGCTTTGCCTCTGGGGGGAGGATAATTTTCATGTTTTTACTTCTGTGTTATTAGATTTTTCATTGAGAATTATGTATTCCTCTATTGGGTTTCTTCTTTAAAAAAAGTCCCAGTTCTGTTGACTTCTCCCCAACAGTGAATTTCTAGATTTAATGAAATCTTAGGATATATGTAGCTGAACCTCCTTTTCTTGATCTCTTTATAGATTTCTATCCTCCCATGTCTTCTCAGTGAGGCAGCAGCAGTACACTACCGTTTCTTTTAATTAGGTTGAGCTGCTACATGTCTTTATTCTGGAATATTTTATGGTAATGAATGAGTTTTGTTTTTTTGTTTTTTTAATGTGATCCAGTAATAGTTTTGTGAAGGTTGCATTATTTTTAATTGTGCAGATTGGTGAGAGTGTGGAGATTTAGGGGGAAAGCATCAAAGCTGAGACAGGTGGCATTCAACCTGGATGGCACCTTGCAGTGTTCACCCAACCTTTTGACTTTAGTCAGCAGGCTTCATGAAAGTCCCCATTTCCAAGGGAAAGGTAAATAATGGTAGGTTTGAGGTTGGGAAAATCATCAGAATATTCCAGAGAATACCAAGATAAGTTTGTTACCTACTGAATTTTTCAAAGGACCTCAGTGCTGTTGCTTGCTGGTGGCATATGGTAAACAGAGTTGAAAAGTTGCAATTCAGGTCAGTGCCCCCTGCTCTATCATTAAATTATTTTTGAAAGTCTGTGATTGTGTCATTCTGGCAGACAGAATTTAAAATCTATTCTGCAAAATACGTATTAATCTTCTAGTACCCTGGTCCACAATTTATGGTAGATTGGTGTTCAGAAAAATCTCAATATTGTCAGTTAAAAACAGTCTGAAATGTTTCTTGGAAAATTATCCATAAAGATGGTATGTGTGGTTGATCCCTAGCCTATTTATGTGCCTCATCAACTTTCTATCCCATTTCTTTATTCAGATCTGAAGCCAAATTAGCAGTAGTCATCACCACTAGATGGGGATCTCCTGAAGCCAAGGAGAATGTTTAATATTTGTATTTTCTTCAAGATCTAGAACAATGTACTCCATACTGTTAGGTACTCTGGAAAGATTTGTGAAATTGATCTGATATTAATTAAATTTCATGGGCTCTATTTTTCTGTTACTTCCTTTCCAGGATCATGTTATGTAAAGATAACAGCAGAAAAATATGTTGTATATCTGGGACATAATGGTTTCCATTTTGTTAAATAGGAACTATCCAAGATTACGATGCCAGTCATATTTAATGAGCCTTTGAGCTTCCTACAGCGACTCACTGAATATATGGAGCATACGTACCTGATCCACAAGGCCAGTTCATTTTCTGATCCTGTGGAAAGGATGCAGGTATGTGTCAAGCAAGCACTGGAAAAGGTTGAAGTCTTACAATTTTCTTTACCACTCCCATCCCAAACACACTGACATAGAATTAGTGTTAAGTCCAATATTAGGCTGGGAAATTTATTAAAACATCCCCAGAATGTTTGGAGTATCCTCTGTGTTCTTGAGTCTTCATTTTACAAAGTAGCTTTGTGTTGGGAAAAAATCCAGCATTTCTCCTTTCAGACTTTCCCAGTGTTTCCAAGAAGTAATGAATGCACACATACATACATAAATATGTACATTTATGCTTGTATGTGTATGTGAACACATATTGCTATATGTGTTTAACTGCTATAAGTTAAAACAAAAGACAACAGGAATTGCACTTTTTAATTTTCTTTTGAATAGAAGATGTTTATGTGATGTATATGGATAGACCAAACTCAGGCAGAGTATAGTAAGTGCATTGTTCTCCTTCACACAAAGCAAGAGCTTTCTAAATGGAATCTTTATGTCTTTTCATTTAATACAAATCAGTTTTCCCAACTTCATTGGGCTTGACACCAATTTTTTACTTCTTTCTTTTCTCCCCTATCCTAAAAGTGTTGTACTTTTTAGAAATGTTAAAGGAACTGAAAGTAATTTAGGGCTTGAAAGAATTTGCAGCACTTTTTAGAGTGTTACAAAAACCACAGTTGGGAATGACTCAGTAATTTTCATTCTGAATATTCATGTTTGCATATTAAGTGGCTAGAACCATATTAAAAATCCAAAGCAATTAAACTCCTCAAAATAATTGTGTAAATTTACTACCTTAGCAAACTTTCAGCTCCTGAAAGAATGAGGAGCAAGCTGGGCTATTTTTAACTTCTAATACTCTGTCCCACAGTGTGTAGCTGCATTTGCAGTATCTGCTGTTGCTTCTCAGTGGGAACGCACTGGGAAGCCTTTCAACCCACTTCTGGGAGAGACTTACGAATTAGTTCGGTAAGATCTTTCACTCTATTTCTAGATAAATAGTTGAATTTGCATGATTTGTATAGCTTTTCAAATGAAAGAGAAAAGAACTATTTTGAGCATCATCAATTTTGTATGACTAGAGCAAGTTAACAATTTTGATGTTTGTTTCTGTGATACTTATTTTTTTAGAGACTATGTCAAAAATATTGAAACATACATAAAATATACCATTATAAAAAATAATTACTCGAGAACTATACAATCTCACTCATGTGGGATATAAAACTGAAAGCAACAAATGAACAAGACAAACAAAGAAAGATACAAAAAGTGATAGACACAGACAACAGTTTAGTGGTTACCAGAGGTATGGAGGGAGGAGGTGGTAGAAGTGTGTAAAGGGGGTCAAGTATATGGTGATGGAAGGAGAACTGACTCTGGGGTGGTGAACACACAATGCAATATATAGATGATGTATTATAGATATGTACACATGAAACCTATGTAATTTTCCTAACCAATGTCACCTCAGTAAATGTAATTAAAAAAAAAAGTAATTATGAAGATTTCAGTATTCCTAATCATTTTGGATTAATTATCTTCCTTTTCTTCTTATATAGATTGTAAGATATGATTGGATTTTTAATTAACCATTTATAATATTAGTATAAATTTATACTGTTGTCATAAAGGCAACAATTTTGTATGACTAGAGCAAGTTAACAATTTTGCATCTACACCTGCAGTTCTGTTTGCCTGCTGCAACCTGCTTCTTGTTTACATATAATTAGGGAATTCATCTGGCTTTAGTTTCTCTGAATCTTCCTCTTCTTTTCTTCACAAGTTCTGATTTCATTTATTCCCTGTATGTTTGAAAATGGACACATTGAATTCTTCTATCTTAATTATAACAACATAGGATTTAGTAGTTTGAGTTCCATTTGTACAATTTCTCATATATTAAGTTATTCTTTCAGGATGGTAAAGAATTGTTTACTTTGTCGAACCTGTTTAATACTTTGCATAACTTTTCAAATGAAATGACAATAACGTACACATTCCCTAACAAGAATTAATTGCAGTGTCACTATTTTTTTTAATCTTAAGAGAGGACCTTGGTTTCAGACTCATCTCTGAGCAGGTCAGCCATCACCCACCCATTAGTGCATTTCATGCTGAAGGATTAAACAATGATTTCGTCTTTCATGGCTCAATCTATCCCAAACTGAAGTTCTGGGGCAAAAGTGTAGAAGCAGAACCCAAAGGAACCATTACCTTGGAGCTTCTTGAGTAAGTTGGAATCAAGCCATTTGTATATACATTTGCATGCAGACCTGATCTTATTCAAAAGCTATAGATAAAGAAACAGCTTTTCTGAAGTGTCAGTTGTCTCCCTCCATGTACAAGAACTTGAGAAACACAGTAGTGGCTATTGTTAATCAATCTAGGTGTGTTTTTAAAAGTACAGCTTGATGTTTCACTATGGTGTTTGGATCTGTTTTAAGATAGAATGGAGTTAATCACTCCATGTCAATTTTTATGAAACAAGCTTCCTATATATCTCAGTGGTAATGTTTTGTTGAACCATCTTTCAAAATGAATTCACTTTGAGAAATATTGAAATAACAATTGTGTGGCACATTTTGGACATTAGGTAAGTTGGAAATTCTTTTCCATTAGAAAAAAGATTTGTCTTATATTCAAAGGCAGTTTCAGTTCTATTTCAGATAGTTAATAATCCCATTTTAGCCTGTCTTCCTACTGATTATGACTAAGGACCTGGATAGAAGACAAAACAACTATCTAAGGACTCTGAAAAGTAATTAATAGCAGGTCAGTTCAGGAGAGAACTAAAAACATGAAGACCACTATGGCAGAGAGTTTCTTGATTTTATTCACTGCCCCCCCATCCCCAATATCTCCTGGCTTAGAGTCAGAGCAGCCCAAATCCCCAAACTGGGCAGTGGAGGCAGACAGAAAAAATTCCAAGAGAAACCCTTTCTTTTTGGTTAGAGAACCTAGAAAGATACCCTTGTAGCATATAGAGGATGGAAGAAATCCTTTTTATTTTTCTCTCCCTGTTTTGCCCCAAAACAAACTCTGGGGTCCCACGAATGTATACTCGAAATGTCAGCGGCAGCCACACCAGTACCTAAAACTCAGAAAGAAAGTCTTTCTTCTTGTCCAGAGGAGCTGGATAAAGGGGCCCCTTTGGTCCAAAGAGTGAGGAGAATCCCTGTTACTTTTTTCTCTTTTTTTCTCATCTCTTTGCCCCAGAGGAAGACCCAGTTATGAAAATGCAAGACAGAGCAGAGAGGCTAAAACCGCAGCTTGCTGGCCAAACCCCTCTGGTATCTGAGAGTGTGGGGAAAATCACAGAGAGGGGGAAGCTCAAGAAAGGGATCCCATAAAGCCATGTATGAATTCCTAAGCTTCTCCTTGTGCTCCTGCATTAAAATCGCCCAAAATGGCACACCAAAGACCTTGAGATCTGAACTACTGTGTGGACCAGTGCCCTGTTCCCCAAATGGCTATTGAGGGATGAACCTGAATAGCACTGAAAAGTCGTTAAAAATTAAACTGACACTAAAATCAGAGGCCACAGAAAATGGGTCAGAACTTATTGCCTGAAATGATGTTAATCACCTCCTAAAACAAAACAAGCAATAACGTCCAGAAGATTTTAAGAGTCTCATTCAAATGTAGAACCACTCTGGAAAATAGTTGGCAATTTCTTATAAGGTTGACCATATATTTACTATGTGACTCAGCAGTTCCACTCCTAGGTATTTCCTCTAGAGAAATGAAAACTTATGTTCACACAAAAACATGTACACAAATGTTTATGGTACTGTTATTCATAGTCACCAAAAACTGAAAGCATCCCAATATGCCCTTCAGTGAGTGAATGGTTAAACTATGGTACATCCATACTGTGGCATACTACTCAGAAATAAGAAAGGACAAATTTTTGATACATAGAATTTAAAATTCATTATACAAATTAAAGAAGCTAATCTCAAAAAGTTACACAGTATATCTTATTTATATGGCATCCTAGAAAAGGCAAAACTATTGCAGTGGAGAACAGATCAGTGGTTTAGGGAGTAGGGATGAAATAGGGGTTAGGGATGGGAGGGGCAACATGAGTGAACTTTTTGAAGGGTGATGGAATTGTTCTATATTCTGGTTGTGGTGGTGCTTAAGCAGATCTATACGTGCATTAAACTCATAGAACTGTACACCAACAAAGGTGAATTTCACTGTAGGTAATTAAAAATTTTTTAAAACATGTATGTAAGGGTAAATGTATGAAGATATAAAGCAGATATTTTTAAAAGCAAAGGATATATAAAATTTGAGCTTATTCACATACGTGAGTTTTTCCCTTTGGTGAGCTGGAAGGTACTTCCTTTGGAAAGTGCTAAATAGTATGCCTTCATTTTTATTTTCTACCTCTAATTTTACTTTTCTATACACTTTCACCTAATGTTTGAATGCTTAAAAAGTGATTATTTACATAGTTTATTTGGCATTTGGTGGAAGTGTAGCATTTTTTACTTAAGCTTTTGCATCCTTTTAAGAAGCAGTAAGAGTGGTCAGATGGTACCTGTTTTACCTGTGTTTACACCAATAGAGCTAGTTATTTCCAGCACTCTGATTTGTTATCCTGAGTAATGTCATTTGACACAAATGCACTTTTTAAACAAAATAACACTTCTCACTTATTTTTCTGGTTTTTGGTTTTATTTTTGTTTTTTAGACACAATGAAGCATATACATGGACAAATCCTACTTGCTGTGTACATAATATCATTGTGGGTAAACTCTGGATTGAGCAGTACGGCAATGTGGAAATCACAAACCACAAGTAAGACACTTCAGGGTACTTATCCATCTCTTTAACTGTCATCATATGGTATCAGTGGACTTCATTTTTTTTAAAAAAGCTCTAGAAGAGCCTGATCATAAATTAAGTACAGGCAAATAGAACTGTTAAATAGACACTGATCCATTTAATGAATATAGTTCATTCAAGTTTCTGATGAGATGAACTCTGCTTTCCTAGCTTCTGTGAATTTTAATTTCAACCTCAGCCCATTTTGCTTATATTGTTTAGTTCGTATTATGTACATGGGGGGCAGGAACATAAAAGTTGTAAAAAGTTGAGTTCAAATCCTACGTTGTGACCTTAGGGAGGTGTCTTAGTCAGCTCAGGCTACTGTAACAGAATGCCACACACTGGATTAAACAGCAACAATTTATTTCTCACAGTTCTGGAGGCTGGGAAATCCCAGATCAGTGGGCCAGCATATCTGATGTCTGATGAAGCCCTGTTTCTGGTTTACATTGTATCCTGACATGGCAGGGAGAGAGATCATCTCTTGTGTCTCTTCTTTTATGGGCACTAATCCTATTCACCAGGCCTCCACCCTCATAACCTGCTAACCTCCAAACACCATCACTTTGGGGATTATGGCTTCAACATAGGAATTTGGGGTGGGGAGCACAAATAGTCATTCCATAGCAACTTATTCTTTGTGAACCTTGCTTATCTTTTCTTTATGGTGGGCCCACTACTAAGTAAGGATTAATCATGATAAATTCTGTATGGAATCTGGCATGTGTTAGACAATGTGTAAACAACTGTTGCTAAAATGTTTATAGTCATTATTCCCTACTGCTTCTTCCATGTCAAATGGTAATCTGAGCTTCATATCTCCTTCACAGGACTGGGGACAAATGTGTGCTGAATTTTAAGCCATGTGGTCTTTTTGGTAAGGAATTACACAAAGTTGAAGGCTACATTCAAGATAAAAGGTAAAATGTCCATTTTAAATGTTGAATAGTATAGGTATCATTCACTAAATAAAATGTCAGTATTAAAATCTGCCATAACCTGGGAAATAAGCATTTCTATAAGTTCAAAAAATCTTTCTGCCACAAGGAAATAATCTGTTTCTTTAAAGAATATGATTCATAAGCATCTTTATAACAATGCTCAGTTACAGCAAAATGCTGGTTTAATTGTTGGCTAAACATCAGTTTCTCTTGACAGCAAAAGGAAGCTCTGTGCCCTCTACGGGAAGTGGACCGAATGTTTATACAGTGTTGACCCTGCCACTTTTGATGCTTACAAAAAAAATGATAAGAAAAATACTGAAGAGAAGAAGAACAGCAAACAGGTGAACATCCTGTAAGGTGGTATTGAAGGAATAACTGGACTCTTAAATTTGTACTAATCCTTTTGGTGGTGGCCTGTTATTGGGTCACAGTTTGATCTTTTTTATTTCTTGCTGCTAATGCATGTAATTTTTCTTCTTGAATCTTTTTTTTTAATTGGTATATAACTGACATATCTTTGAATCTTTCTAAGGAACAGATAATCTCCCCTAGTAGCAAATGTTGGAGTCTACATCAGACAAATTTTTTTTTCCTTTCTGTTTATGTGCAGTAGAAGTTGAGATCAGTTGAATATTTAAAATTTCCCCCCAAATTATCACCCACATTTTCATGCTTATCAGCATTTTTGCGGCCTTTCCTTTATCTCCACTGAAACGAAGACATATCGCTAAGGGTGTCATTCCTGGACTGCTGTCTTTCTGTTTTTAAACCTTCTTCCTTATGGGACAGTTAATGCCCTGGTAGTATTTCTCGCATGTGAAGCACTTAGCTTCTTGATGCAGAGCCCCAAGGAGGCTCTAACATTCTACAGACTCCTGTCCCTTTCTCCCAGGCAGGATTGCTGAGAGCTAAAGAAAGACTGCACCTGTTTGGACATGAAATATTTGAGGGTTGATCCCTTTCCAGTGACGGGTATCATAGTTCAGAGCACATGCTCTGGGTTAGAATCCTGTTTCCACCATTTCTGAGCAGTACACTCTTAGGCAGAGTTGGCACCCACCTCCTCTCTGCCAGTGCCTTTCTTTGTAAGATAGGACCTGTTTGTCAAATGAGTTGATAAAGGTAAAGGGCTCTAAATAGCATCAGCTTACGGTAAAGATGGCTAACGTCCTTTCTGCTCAAAGCATGTCCACGGACTAACAACCTGAACATCACTGGAGAACTTGCAAGCTTCCAGGCCCACTGCAGACCTTCCGAATCATAGTCTGTAGGACTCCTTGGGCAATTCTTCTGCATGCAAAAGCCCTAATCTTCCTCAAAAACACAAGCTGCATTTATGAGTAACCTTCTTTGTAAATTGAGTTCACTGTGGTCCTAAGATGCAAAGAATTTAATTAAATAACGAGAGCATACTGCTTTCCAGTGGCTTTGGCTTTTTTTCCTTCTTTCTATTTCATCTGTTTGTGCACAATTCTGCTCTCCTCACATCCTACCTGCTTTTCTTCATTCTGGGAGGTGCACTGACACTTCTCTGAAGCTGATGGGGCTGGAGAATGAACTAGCCCAGCATTCTGGGAGCCCTGGCTCAAACTCCTTGGTGGCAGCTCCAGCCAGTACAAGACAACTTAGCAAACACAACTTCAGCAACACACATGTCATCCACCCTCCTGTTACAGAGGTGGGGTCAAGGCAGCAAAGGACATTGGCAGAATTCCAGAAAATACTCCTCATGTTCCATAAATCTCTGGTCAGTCTTTGTAGAAAAGTGGCCTTACCCCTTGGAGAGAGAAATTATTCTCAAACATTTGCTTCTTGCCTAGTCTCCCCTTTCTGTGTGCATCTAGCTACCATAGATTTCTGATATCCCTGAGCATATTTAAATGCCACGGGAAATTTGTCATCATCAGTGTATGCTCCCCCTTGTGCGGTTTTTTAAACTATATATTCACTTACAATGTCCAATATAGTCATTCTAGTCTGACATTGGGAATATTAACCTTCCAAAGCCTTAAAAGCTTTATATATAAACTGGTAATAATATATTCTCATAGATTTATGAGCTCCTAGCATAGCTCTAGCCTAATGAGAGGTAGCCAAAAAAAAAAAAAAAAAAAAAATTAGTGTCCTTTTTAGCCCGTCATCTTTTAAAATTCTTTTTTTTTTTTCTTTTTAGAGGGCAGTGTCACTGGCCCTCACATGCAGGATCCGAACTGGAGCCACTGGCATCCCAAGCCAGCCCCCAACCACCGCGCCACTTGGCCAGCCCTTAATATTATTTTTAAATCAAATGTTTTCAAGATCCCTGCTAGTTTTGTGTCATTGATAATTTAGCTAACTGCTTCAAGAATTTGACCTTTGCTTAAAGTTCTTGCAATGTTCCAGTAAATACTCAAGCGAGTTATTGTCTTTTTAAAAAAAAGCTTTAAAAGAATTAAAATGCTATAATAAACAATGATGATGATGATGATGATGATAATACCTCAAATGCAAATACCACTAAGTGATATAACATATCAAGCCTGTGTGACTCACGGCACTTAAATCATACAGCAAGTGTTTACTGACTCCCTGCACTGTGGAACGGTAAGGAGACAAGAAGGAGAAGGTCCTGGGGCCCCTGTCTTCCTGCAGTTTGCATCCCAGTGGCATGCAATAAATGGTGCTCAGTTTCCAATGTGTAAGTATCTTCTTTTTTAAACATTTTAATTTTATTCACATGTTGGTTCTTCCAGGTGAGCACATCTGAGGAGTCGGATGAAATGCCAATGCCAGATTCTGAAAGTGTGTTTGTTATCCCCGGAAGTGTCCTCCTGTGGCGAATAGCCCCACGGCCTCCAAATTCTGTTCAGGTGAGACAGGGCTTGCTGAAGGTGGCTTCACTATTTGTACTAAGCATGGATGGTGCTCTTTCCCTGACACAGGCAAGGCTAGCCCAGGCAAAAAGAGGGCAAGTTGTGGAAATGCTCCTCAGCTGTGCCCTCACTGGCTTCTGGGTGCAGTCTCCCTTCTGAGGCCCAGTGCAGTCATGCCAGCCACCCCCTCTGGTGCCTGGCTGTGTTCGGGTGGGACTTTGGGGAGCTTCTTTAACACTGACTTAGGGGAAAGATGGCTCTCATTAAATACAAGATGATGCAATCTCTTCAGTATGAACCCCCTCCAGTGAAGAATGATTCTAATGAAGAAAGTAGGTTTTAAAGAATGTTGGTTTTGCTTATAGCTCTACTGAGAGTTGACAGTGATAGAGAATATTTATTCTGTAAGGCCTGCTTTAAGATTTGAGACCAATAATACCCATTCGGTGAAAACACTTAGATGTATGGCCTGAGAAAGGCTGACCCATTATTGCCATAAAAGGGAGGAGGGGTCACTGTCAGATCAAATGTATTCTACCTTCAGACGTTTTTATTTTGCCTTAGGCCTTGGGTACATGTTAATTTGAATGTTTTGCTTCTTTTCAGATGTACAATTTTACTAGCTTTGCAATGGTTTTGAATGAAATAGACAAAGAAATGGAGAGTGTGATTCCTAAGACAGACTGCAGGTTACGGCCTGACATCAGAGCCATGGAGAATGGAGAAATTGGTAAGTAGCATCCGAGGGTGCTACCAGTGAGGAGTAATTTCTTTGGGGATGATGGTGTGTTTTATTCCTGGTGATTGTTGGCATGATTGAAGTACAAACATTTTTAGTCTTTCTTAAGAGATTTTTAAATTAAATTTAAATTCAGTAACTTCTGTTTTTTTGAGGGGTTTTTTGTTTTTTGTTTTTTTTAGCCAAGCCATCCTGCTACCTGTTGGCAGCTTAGCGACAGCTCAGCTTGGGCTGGGCATCGAACTGCTGTTGCTCAGAGCTCAGCTCGCACTCTTGAGCGAGCTCTTAACCAACTGAGCCACTCGGCCGGCCCTAGTAACTTCTGTTTTAAATTTGGAAATCTGAAGTAGACTTTATTTGCTCATATCCATTATTTCAGTGATACTCCCTGATAATTGAATATACTGTATATGAACAGAGGCATATCTTCAATGTCAGAGAGGAATTTGGAAAAATGATAGCATCTTTATCAACTTTAGACTACTTTACTATGTAATTCAGAATTTAAATATCACCTTGTAAGCCTCAAAGAAGAGCTTTGCTTCCCCTTGGTTAAAACACTTTTGTCTTATGGTATTAAATTTTTTCTAATTCATGGGTTTTCAAAGGACGGGGAGCAATTTTTCCCTCAGCGGATATTGTGGTAATGCTGGAGACTTAGGTTGTCACATCTGGGCAACTACTAATGGCACCTAGTGGGTAGAGGTCAGAGATGAAGCTAACCGTCTTCAGTGCACAGGAAAGCCGCACAAAGAATTATAAAGAATCATCGGGTCCTGTGTGTCACTAGAGCCAAGCTTGAGAAACCCTGTTCTAACTAAATACTCTGACGCCGTCTGAATTATCAGTGAGACAGTGCAACAGTATTTTGGAAAGTTGTTTGGATTTCTTATGAATGGAATCTAAAGAGCTCTGTGAAGTCCCATTAAGAATTTAGAAAAATTCACGTTTATTCAGTTTGTCTGCCTAATTTTTCACTGAAACATTTTGACACCTTTTTTTTTCTTTTGTTTGTTTTTCTTGGCTTCGAGAAGAAGCAGGTTCTTTTTGGTAAATGCAGAGTTTAAGCATAGGCTGTAGAAAGAGATGACAGAATCTTGAGTACCAACTCAGCCTCTTACTAACCTAGGTGCATGTTAAAATTTTCACTTGATGTTCGACTATGGTGTTTGCATTCTGATAAAACAGAAGTCATTCTAATACCTATGGATGGTGCTTCTCCATAAAGTTATGCTTAGTACTGTGCTTGGGAGTCTCTACTTGTAGAACAACTTTTCCATTGATGTTCTTATTTTAGATCAAGCTAGTGAAGAAAAAAAACGACTTGAGGAAAAACAAAGAGCAGCCCGCAAAAACAGGTCCAAGTCAGAAGAGGACTGGAAGACGAGGTGCGTGGGTTTTCAGACCTCTTGGCTGAGCCCTGAGGTGGGGTGGGACTGTCAGATGTGGTAGACTGCAGAGCAAGGCCTCGCGTGAGCTTTGCCAGGTTATTCCCAGGCTTGAGAGAAAAGTCCTTTCCACTGACTAAATATGCAAGCTGAGAGAGTTGCATATGTGACCCAAAAGAAAACTAGTTGGAAATTAAGGGTAAAATAGTTCCACACAATTATTGCAGATAAATGCCAATTAAGAAAACTATCTTGTTTGCTTATCCAGCAAAACACTATCCTTTCCATATATAAGAGGGGAAGTAAACTCCAGACCTCCAGATTTTGGCAGGAAAATAGGTTCAGAACCATTTGTTTATATATGCGAGTAAATTATAGGGCCATCTGATTACACACACACACACACACACACACACACACAGTGCCAAAAAAAATGTGTACACAGTTTAAGAAAGGAAAAAACTATTAAAATTGTAATAATATATACCGATAACAAAAGATGAATACAAGTCACGTTTCACTAATGCAATTACAAGAGGTATTCAAAATGGTTACCATCAGCATCTAGACACTTCTGATTACAGTGAATTACTACTAGAACAACATTGACCAAAGTCCATTTGTATCACTGCGCATGCTGTTTTAATTTCTTCACACAGTACCATGTGTCTCAAACTTATCACAGATGCATACAGTTGTTAGGCCTGTTGGAGGTTCTGTTGCAAACTCACACCTCCATTGTCATTGTACTTCCCACAACATTCTCAGATTTCAAAAACTGCTTCAGAACAGTCTTGCAGTCTTTGAATGACAACCATGCTTTCGCCATTTTCTTTGACTATCCTGCCTGTCACACGGTGATGCTGGCATTCTTTTGATTAATGCCATCTTTTGAGCGAATATCATACTATACATTGCTACCATAATTCAATTCAACTTTGAAAAGTAATACATAGATAACATCTCTTAAAACGTATATACATTATTTTGGCAACCTCAGTATATATCATGTCACAAGAATATTTAGACAGTACTTTTATGCTTCCAAACACAAGAGATTTGACATGTAATGGAAATATGATTTGTATAAAGGAACATCCTGGACTCCATTCAAAATAGAAAAAGGCAATAAAATTTCTAAGTTTTGAAAGTTTTTAAAGATCTAGTAGTCACTTCATTGAGTAATAGAATCTCTTGTAAATAAGAATACAATAAAAACATTTCCTATATTTGTATCATGTAATAGAAACCATTGTCCATAATTCAGTTATTAAATCAATTTTAGAGCCAATATGAACAGAACTTTGCAAGCATTTCAGCAGGTATTATTTGGTAGACCTTTTGTATCATAAAGAAAGGTAATTATTAGACTGCAAAATGACCTTAGATATCATCGAGTCCAGTGGTTTATGTTAGCACTAACATCTTTGTTGCCAATGAATGCATAAAGAACCTGGAAATATAGAACACATGCAAACGGAGCTGCTGTGGTTGGACCAGGGCTGAGGGGTGCGGCCTTGGCCACTCCCACCTTCTCCCACCCTGCACATAGCCTGAGTCCCTAAACTCCATGTAACAGAGTTTGAAAACCATTAGTTGAGAAATCCCTTCATTGTACCAGAGGAAACCAAATGCGGGTGTATTTCATTTAGTAAGGGACTTGTGCAAGGGCACACAATTAGTAAGCCACAGGCCCCTGATTAGAACTTCCACCTTCATTTATCCTTCAGACAAAGTCATTGCTTTATGGTAATCCCATTTTTAAAGATTTGTTATATTTTATCATTATTTTTAGGCTCTTTTGCATAGAACCCCACTTTTGTACTATATTTCTAATTATTAACTCTTATTTTTCTGGTCACATTTTCAAGTATACAGAGAAAGTGAAAAGCCCAGGAAGAATTTTTACTGTCAGATGAAGTCTTAATATTCAGAAAGCAGAGCTTTAAACAGTTATGTTGTCACCTGAAAAATAAAAGCCAGCAGCGATGTTTGTGAGCTCTAAATTGGAGCCTTACACATGCTTCCTTCCACAGCTGCTTTGTAGCATCAGTAGTTAGTTCTTAGTATTAGTTCTTAAATGACTATCTAAAATAGATCTTTAAAATGATCCTACTGACCCTTTGTCAAAAAAAAAAAAATTGTGCTTTGAGCACTTTTCTGGTGGTGGTAAGAAGATTGCATCATCACTGACTTGGTTCTTTCCATCCCTCATAGTGTATAT
Organism: Aselliscus stoliczkanus; assembly: GCA_033961575.1. Classification (NCBI taxonomy): domain Eukaryota; kingdom Metazoa; phylum Chordata; class Mammalia; order Chiroptera; family Hipposideridae; genus Aselliscus; species Aselliscus stoliczkanus. The sequence continues at coordinate 72,144,164 of CM066738.1, read as the reverse complement.
TTGAAAAGCTTGGTTCAGTTCGAGTAGGGGCGGTGGTGGGGTCACTTTTGTAAAGGAACGTTTTTTCCTCAGTGTAGCGCTAACTAGCTACATAGAAATCAAACTCAGAAATTTACTATAACTTGTCCCAAGTTCTTCTACACTAAAAGCTTACATTCCTACTAATGCTTGTTCCACTCACTTGAAGAGAGTTCAGGCTCCAGCGATTTTCAGGCTATAAACTGTGGTCTGCTTATGAAAGTGGCTGCTCATGATCCTGACCTATTTTCCTAGAGGAACTCACATACTTTAATAAGTAGAGTATAGGGAAGAGGTGGAGGGACTGGTGAGAAACACAAGATTTGAAGAGGAGAAGAGGCGGGTGATGAGGCCAAACAAATGATGACATCATCTCCCCTCACAATATGAGCATTGTGCAGAATTAATATTTTCTAGAATGTTATTTTACTGATATTGATCTACAGACACTATAGACGCAAAAATATTGAATGAAAGGTAGCAAAGTAATCCTCTTACCTTCCTACTCTTTCCTATTACCCATTCTCTTCTAAAATGTTTGACTTTAGAAAGATAAATTGGATTTTTTGTATGTGGAGGGAATATGCTGATAGTAGCAGAGGTTTCCAGACATGAGTGCTCCAAATTAGGAGAACTAGAAGTTGAAAGAAAACCTAATCCTTGGCATCAGATCATCACTCCAAGGTGCTTATCTCTAGTGCAGTGTTGGAATTCTCCCCAAGCATAACTGACACCCAAAAAGGGAGATTTGCAGACATGTCCTTTAGAGAACTATGCTTATACGTGAACAAGAAAACACCTTTTGCTTTTAAATTTATTATTCTGTGAAATGTATCACTGTAATTCTTTTTCCTCCTCTTCACTTTGTATGGAAGAAATCCTGTGGGACAGGGCCTAAACCTTGGTTTATATTTGAAATTATTTTTGATTACACTGATTTTGATTTGCCTTTTCTGAAGTGCTTGACTTTGCTAGGTCTGACTACAAAAGTGCTTCTATTGCTTAGACTTTTGAGACCAAAAGGAGCATAACTATAGAACTTTATATTAGACAAAAATTCTGTGACTTTGATCAAATAATGGTTCTGTAATATATTTCTAGTTGGTTACCAAAGTGAATAATATATATCTTGATCATTTAAAGTAGACTTTTACATTTTTCTAGTTAGGGAAAAGTCCCCAAAGCTAAATAATTTATGTAATAATATTCTAGAAAATTTGGTCTAATGGGCATTTACTATATATGATCCTTCAAGGAAATAGCCTAATTTGAAGTGTGTGTTGTTGTTTTTTTCCCCTCTCAGGGTTGTTAAGGCTTCTGTAGTGATAATAGGACTTATCAAACAAATCTAACCTCACTTTTGTTAAATATTTTTAGAAGCAATTTATTTGGAAAGAATGTCAAAGACATTTAAAACTGTTTTCATGTTATTCTGAAAACAATCATATTTAGAAAATGTTACACAAATTAAATTGTGAACCTTTTGAACAAGTGATTTTGCATTTCTAGTACCTAAAGAAGGCTGGGACTGTGGGAAATGGATGATATGGTTTTTTATAGGGCAAGAAAATGATTAGGGCAGCTCTTTCTAGATTTAGATAAGACAGGTTAGGATGTTAAAAGCTAGGATGGAACCTAAGAATCCATATTAGTATGGAGAAAAATGACACCCAGGAAGATTTAGACTAATTTCAGTGGATTATGTGTGGCATACTATATTCAAAAAGCCATGATCTAGGGCCAGCCAACTGGTTCAGTTGGTTAAGAGCTCCCTCAAGAGTATGAGCTGAGCTCTGAACAGCAGTTCGATGCTGCCGTTAAGCTGCCACTAGGTGGCAGGATGGCTCAGCTTAAAAAAAAAAAAAAAAAAAAACCAAACATGATCTTTAAAATCAAACAGGTTTGGGGCCGGCCCAGTGGCACGGTGGTTAAGCGCTGGCTTCGGAAGCCAGCGGCCCCAGTTCAGGTCCCACATATGAGGGCCAGTGACACTGCCCTCAAAAAACAAACAAACAAACAAAAATCAAACAGGTTTGATGCCAGTTATTAGCTTGGATAAGTTATTTAACTTCCCTTTCATTTAGCTCCTTTGCAACACGGAGTTTTAAAGGTTTGGGGGGATTTACTCTGAATCGGGCACCCTATACATGGCTATAGGTATGCTGTAAAAGTTAGTTGCTTGATTCTAATTCCTTATTCCTAATTGCTCTTCAAGAATGCCTTCTAGCAGAAGATAAGGAATGGGGCTAAAGGATGAATAACTAGACAAAAATATTGGTTCTAACAACCATACTGGACAGAAGATCTGTTTAGTATTGCTGGATGCTTTGGAAAATACATAAATCTTTTGTGTGGTATCGTTACACATTTTGGAATAGTATTCTACATATGTGCTCTCGAAAGAGAAAAACTATCAGTTCTTCACCCCCTTTAGAAATCCCTAACTCAGAATGAGTTGCTTTAGTAGGGAAATACTGCAAACTAGTAAAGCAACAGGTACCCTGTAATTTTAAAGTGTACCCCGTAAATCTTGTCCTTTCTCTTCAAACAGGTGGTTTCATCAAGGTCCTAATCCCTACAACGGAGCACAGGACTGGCTTTACTTGGGCAGCTACTGGGACAGAAACTACTCTAATTTGCCTGACATTTATTAAAATGAAGACAAGTCAGAGTGTTTGGCTAATCTACAAATAAGTCTTAAACATATGTTTTTAATTTTTTTTTCCTTGGTTTCTACTCATCTTTTAAAGAAAGAAAAAACCCACTGATAACTTGCATTTCACCAAACAAAAGTAGGGAATAAAGTGGTATTGGTGATGAGTCTTACAGAAAATGGGTAATTTTGCTATCCAAATAATTATTTGGAATACTGTTTTATAGAGAAGTAAGAGAAACTGCTGTGGAACTGGAGAATATGCTTTCTATGGTTGCTGCTGCCATATTTACTGAAGGTTTATACCTAAATGTAACTTTAGCTTTATGAAATTATATAGTAACACCAAATCAAGTTATTTTGAATATTTTATGCTGTCAGGCTTGAATGATTTAGATGTAACTTTGAAATGTTTAGATTTCTCCTACGCAATGTTTATGTGCTCAAATGCAGAGAAGGTTATGTCATTTTGTAAAGTCTACATCCATAAGATAGCTTTTCTTCTAACTAATCCTCTCAATTTTACCCCTTCCCACCTCCAAAAAGAAAAAAATGCCTGAATATTCAGAACAGATATTCCTGATTTGCAAATTCTAAAGAATTAGGCAAATGATATACCTTTTCAGTTTATTTTAGTGCTCTGAATTGACTTTTACAGTTCTGTAATCAGTGTCATTAGAATTTAAGAGGTGTTTAATTGTATGTTTGAATTGAAAATATGTATGAAAACCTAGCAATACACAAAAATGCACTAGAAATAGATTTGAATCACCATCACCATTAATGACAAACCTTTTTAAATGCTTCAACTTCCAGTGGCAAGTGCCACCAGAGAAATTAAGTTGCACTTATGTATTATAATTATCAAACTATATAACAGGAGGTCTTATGCATTTCAAGTTTGCAAAGCACCGGTGTACTTAGAGTATGTATGGAGACCTACTGTACAGTAGCTTTGCCCCTTTAATTGGGGTACATTAATCTTATATTTATCCACCCAATCCCAGCCTCAGATATTGCTCCCAGGGGCCTTAGGTAGCTGCCAGTAAATTATTTTAATTGCTGTCTTGAAGTACACAAGTGTTATAATGAAATAATCTACCTGATGCTAAATAAAGGCTTTAGAATATTGAAAAAAAGTGTGATTTCTTTTAAACTTTCAAAAGTAGTAAAGTTGCCACTCATGCTATCCTAAATTATCAAGACTGTCCTTACAAAGAACTTGTGGTGCCACAGTCCCTAGGGCCAAAGAGATACCAGCTGCCTGGCCTGCACAGTGGTAAGTAAGCAGTTGGCATTACTAAGTATCTCTGGGAAAATGCATACAGCATTATAACAAGGTGCTGCTCTTCATTGGGTGTGAATGCCACATATAGAATTGTCAAGAGGAAATACCTGGCGAGAAAAGCTAGAGTGGGAATGGTTTTTCTACAGTGTGTACAAGGGCTGGAAAATGCTAGTATCAGGAATCTGAAACGATTTAAAGGCTTTTTGTGTTTGGTTGTTTATATACCTCCTAAATTACAAAATAAACAACAATACAAGGTTTTATGTTAGCATGAAGTTCATTAATACATTACACGTAGTGGCAGACTCCACCTTGAGCGTCGATTCAAACAGCTTCATTCGCAGCATCTGTTAGGAATAATGTTAAGTAGCAAATAGTTTAAATTTAATCATGAAGGGAAACATGTGAAATGAGTAGATCAGAAATGCAAGGTCTCCCCTCCTGCTCTCTGGCACTAAGGTGTGAACTAATCAGTTACCTGTGCATTTGCAGTCACACCTAGCATTTCCTGGAGAAAACAGCCATTTTGACAATTTCACTAAAAGTCTAAAAAGGGGGATAATAAGTAAATGCACATGGCCTTAAGGTATTTTGATAACTAGGAGTTGTCTCCTTAAACATAGCAACTTGAACCTGCCTGTGAATGAAGTCTAGCTTTTGTCCGTCAGACAGATGTTCAGCATGAAATCCCCACAAAATGTTTTAAGTAACTGAACTCGTTGGTGTGTAGGTATTCTCTTAGCTGGTCTCCCCACTTCCTCTAATGACCTCCTCCTGACTGGCTTTCCACATAGCAGCCAGCAGGATCTACCATTCTTCTGGTTCCTTTGAACTTGCAGTCCAAATTTCTTTCCTTGGCAGGGACCCTAAATTATGGTCCCCTCTTCAGGTCTCCAGCTTCCTTTTATGTACTCTCCCCCAGCTCCTCCCAGCCATTTTAATTTTGTCCTACTTGCAGTGTCTGTGGGCTCTCTGCAAGGCTGGCTCCTGTCATACTCATGTGTCAGTTTACATCTGGGCCCAGAAAAGGAGGGCCTGTATCAGTACCTTTTTGTTTTCTTCATCTCCCCCACTGAAGTGTAGGCTCCATGTTTTGCTCACTCTCCTATACACAATGGGGGAGGAGGGGCTAGCATAGTATGTAACATTTCCTTGTGGAATGAAAATTTGTTAAATGATTAATAATACTGTCATATCTGCATCAATTCCCGTGGTCTTTTTAGCTCTTCAATGGTTTCCAATCTGTCCGTTCTGCAGTAAATATTCACTCTAACAGGAAACAAACTCTTAATAATATTGATTGGATAATCTCTTACCTTACTCCCCAGTTGTTTCCGGCTATTATTAAGTCTTGTCTCCGCTCCTCCCAGCTCCTTCAACGTGCCAACTAGATTGTAAATTCCCACTTTATGAGGCAGGATAAGTAGCCTAGGAAATTGACCACCCCCTCCAGGATACAACTGAGGCTCCTCACTGGTTACACAAGTAGCAAGTGAGTATATCTGGCACTGCAGCTGGGAGAAAACAAGAAAATTTCATCCTGCAAGGCTAATCCCAGTGCCCTGGACCTGACCTTCGGCTAATTTTAATGTCATTATAATCTCATTTACATCCCAGCATGCATCTGATGCCAAGGCAGTTCTGGAGAAACCAAATAAGGAAGAAAAGTGGGAAACTGAGGAGCTACATCAATGGGATGTCACCAAGCCCTGGCCTGGGAGGGATAAAGACTTTCAGTCAGGACTTCCTGTGTGGGACTTGCTCTCTGAGTTTGCCACATTTCCCTCTCATGTGTGTACTTTCATTTCAGTAGGCTCCCCATTCTTTCCTCTATCTGTCTTGCTCTTGAATTCTTTCTTGCATGGAGACCAGAATCTGGTCACCACTGCTCCAGGTTCAGTCCTCTCTTGGACACCCCATGAGCCTCCAGCGACACTAAGAATGGTTTTTGGTTTCTGGTGTTTTTGTGGGGTTTTTTTAATCCATCCTCCTTCAGCATCTTCCATGACTAGACACAAAATGAGGTATTCAAAGGTGGTTGGTTGATTGGTTCCTGTAGGAGGCACCAAATCCTTGATATTAGTCATCATGGTACAATACACAGCTGTGCGTTAGTAATTGGTGGTAAGGAAGCTGGAGACAATAACCTCATCAAATTAGAGTATACCCAACTCAATTCAATTCAGTTTAATTTTTTAACTATCTCAGTCCCAGGTCAACAAATCACAATGCTGAAAATTCCCACATAGTACATTAGGGAAATTTACCTGCCAGTTTTAAGTTTCTGCTCTGCGAACATGGGCAGTAGTCACAGTTATTTCTCCAGCAATACCATAACTTCCAAAGGGAGTATGTTTGTCACCAGACCCTGAACCCCTTTTGGCTACACCTTCTACTGGGAAAGCAACAGAAAGAAAAGCTGGGCTTTGTGGCCTGGGGACATCTTGTCCACTTGTAGCAGCACTAGCATTCTGGGGTTTTGGGGTGTGTTTCTGGAATTTCTGATCTGCAGGAACTGCAATGGGTACTTGGACTGTAGCATATCTCTTCAAGGGATCTGCCTGGGAAACCACAGCATGTCCAGGAAGAGGCTTCCAATCCTGGGCTTCCTGAACATTTGAGCCTACTAGAATAAAAGGTGGGGCACTGGTCTTCTTGCTGTCGTCCATCACATAAGCTGGAGAAGTAACTTTTGGTGGATGCTGCAGAAACTGTGGCTCCTTAGGATTAGGTAGATAGAAGTTTGCTTGGGGGAAAGGCCCAGGAGCGGGTCGTGGTGATGGGCAACTTTGTTGATTCATATCAGTTAGACAATAAAGGGTCCACATGTTAGAATATGGTGGTGCTTGTCCTGCTTCGCTTATTGCTATAAAAAAGAATTTGCAGGCATTAAAGGTTTAGTCTTTGTACCAGGCTGTATGCACAGAAATGCCTGTGTAATTTTTTTACATATAAACAAAGAGCTGTGTAATATGTGCCATATACCATGCTATACAGAGGGCTAAATAAATTGTGTTTGGTAATGTGAAACGAGAGAGATTTTCTACAGTTTGAAAGTGAGAACAGTGCTGCAATAGCAACTGGCAAGGACTCCAGTTGTGGCTGAAGAAGCAATCTCATTCTAAGTTGCTGTTTCCAGGTACTTAAACTTTAGACATGGCTTCTATAGGGTCCTCCAGAGGAAATGGAAACTCAACAGTTTTGGCTTTACCAAAAAAAATCAATTGAAAAGTGTGTTAAGCAATGAAAAAAAGGTTAATTCTTCTGCACAGTGATTTTTTTTTCAGGTGTACAAAACCACATAATGATCAGACATTTTCACCCCTCATAAAGTGATAACCTCACCACCAAGTCTACTACTACTACCCCTCTGACATCTTAAATAGCTATTATAATACCATTAATTATATTCCCTATGCTGTACTTTACATTTTGGGACTATATATAATCTCCACATATATTTATATACATATTTAATTATAGTTGACAGTATTATTCTACATCAGCTTCAGGTGTACAATATAGTGATTGGGCATCTACACAATCTATGAAGTGATCTCTAAATAAGTTCAGGACCCTCTGACAACCTGCATAGTGTTTACTGATTATATTCCTCATACTGTATTTCACATTCCCATGACTATTTTGTGACTACCAATTTGTACTTTCTTCTGCTTTCTCAACCATCCCCAAACCCCCTCCCATCTAGCAGTCATCAGTATATTTTCTGTATCTGAGTTTGTTTTGTTTCCTCTTCTATTCTGGCCTTTAGATTCCACACATAAGTGAAATCATATGGTATTTGTCTTTCTCAGTCTGACTTATTTTACTTAGCATAATACCCTCTAATTCCATCCGTTGTTGCAAATGGTAAGATTTCATACTTTTTAATGGCAGAATAATAATACTCCATTATATAAATGTACCACAATTTCTTTATCCAATCGCCTATTGATGGACATTTTGGTTGTTTCCATGTCATGGCTATTGTACATAGAATGACAATAAACATAGGGGTGCATATATTTTTTTGAATTAGTGTTTTGGATTTCTTTGGATAAATACTCAGGAGTGGAATTGTTAGGTCATAAGGTAGTTGTATTTTTAAGTTTTTGAGGAACGTCCATACTGTTTTCCATAGTGGCTGCACCAATTTGCAAGCCCACCAACAGTGCATGAGGGTTCCGTTTTCTCTGCATCCAGGCCAACACTCATTGTTTGTTGATGTATTAATAGCAGCTCTGACAGGAGTGAGGTGTTATCTCATTGTGTTTTTTATTTGCATTTCTGTGATCATCAGTGACACTGAGCATCTCTTTTCATGTCTGTTGGCCATCTGTATGTGCTCTTTGGAAAAATCTATATTAGGGTCCTCTGCCCATTTTTTAATTGGACTGTGTTTTTGGTTTTGTATGAGATTTTACAAATTTTGAATATCAACACCTTATTAGATGTATCATTGGCAAATATCTTCTCCCATTCAGTAGGATGTCTTTTTGTTTTGTTGATGGTTTTCTTTGCTGTGAAAAGTTTTTAGTCTGATGTTTTCCTATTTATTTTTTTTCTGTTTCCCTTGCCTGATGAGATACATCAGTAAAAATATTACTAAGGGCAGTGTCTGCAAGTTTACTTCCTATATTTTCTTCTAGGAGTTTTATGGTTTGGGGTCTTACATTGAAGTCTTTAATCCATTTTTATTTTATTGTATATGGTATAAGAAGGTGGTCCACTTAAATTTTTTTTTCCATAATAGACTGTCTTTATCCCAATATAAATTCTAGCTTCTTTTGACATAAATTCAGTGACGATATAGGCATGGATATATTTCTGGGCTCTCTATTCTGTTCCATTGTTATATGTGTCTGTATTTATGTCAGTACCATGCTGTCTTGGTTAATGTAGCCTTGTAGTATAATTTGATATCTGCTAACTTGATACCTTCAGCTTTGTTGTTCTATGCATTGCCATGGCTCTAGGGGGTCTTTCAATTTTAGGATTATTCTAGTTCTGTGAAAAATGCCATTGGTATTTTGATAGGGATTGCATTGATTATACAGAGGGTGCCAAAAAAATGTATACACATTTTAAGAAAGGCTAAAACTGTATTAAGAGACTTCTGGTAAGATGGCGGAATAGACGGACACTTTCCCAACTGCCTCCCAGGATCACATCAAAATTACAAATAATTTATACAACATTTAACCTCAGAAGTCCCCTGAACACTAGATGAACAGAACCTCTAAATGAAAATTTAAAGAGGAGGCCACATCAGGTCTGGTAGGAGGGGCACAGACGAGAGAGGGTGAGCCCCGTGTGGGACAATGCCCCAGCTGTGGGGAGGCTTCTCCGATTGGGGGAGGGACCCTCCAGCCCCACACCAAGCTCACTAGCCCAGAGTTGCTATGCCAGGAAGAGGAGTTCTATGATAGCGGGCAGTAGAAATTAGTGAGGACTCTGCTCTGCTCGGTGAGGCTGAGGGCGGCTGGAGAACCAGTGGGGCTGGTGCACGGGTTCGCTCGCCGGTGAGCACTCACCCGGTTCCTGTTGGAAGGAGTAGCTGTGTGAGCCAGGCCCAGGAGCCTGTGGGGAAGGACTGAACTGGGCACCTTTGGTGCAGAAGCTGGAGTTTTGGGGACCATTTTTCCCCTGGTGTTGAGCATGCACACGAGTGGTACACAGGAGGGCGCCATTTTTTCAGGGTTGGGCCCTCCCACAGAGGGTCAGATCCGGGACCCCATTGGTCTGGTGAAATTGGCACAGGAGTGCATGTGTGCGTGTGTGCTGCGCATGTAGCCTTGGATTCCCACCCACTGCCCTGCTTGTGCTGTGTTGCCAGGGAAATGCTGGGCGGGTACCCTCCGTCTCCAACAGGCTGCTCACTGAGATGCAGGAGTGCGTGAGCCGCCTTGAGTCCCACTCTCTGCACTCTTTGTGCAGAGTTGCCAGGCTGGGGATTGGCTGTGGGTTGTTTAGCCTGATCTGTGGGCAGTTGATTGGGACAGGCTGAGATCGGCAGTTTTCCTGAGATTATTGGGCCAGGACCTGTGCACCTACATGATCCGATAAAGGCTTTCCCGGCGAGTTTGTGTGGGCTGGTTGCTGGTGCAGAGTGCATGCGGCTCTGACTTGGTGGGGGCCACTGACCACATCCAGTGGTGCCTTGGGGGCCTGCCCCGCCTACCTAGAGCTGTGTTGCCAGAGGCACCCTGAGCCCCCAGTACCTGGCCCACATCTCAACAGGCCACAGAGGGCTTCTTTTTTGCAGTAGCGGAAAACCTGCAACAACCTGTGAAGATTTTTTTTTTTTTGGTAGTGAGCACGGTTCCAGAGCACACTGCAGCTAATTGCGGAAAGCTCTCTGCAAACCTGAGAGGGAGGCCAGCACATAACACGTTAAACTCTTCCCCAATAGCTGGTGCTGAGTTGCCCAGAGACTCTCTATTGCTGAGCAAGTGGTCTGCAGATTAAAGAGGACGGAGAGCCACCCCATACCTCTTTTTTTTTTCTCTTTTCTTTCTAGGAGATCTATCTAATACATCGAAGCACTCACCGAACGACAGCCAGAATGAAGAAACAAAGAAACATTTCCCAAGTAAAAGATCAGAAGAAACCTCTAGAAATGGAACTAAATGAAACAGAGGTATCCAAACTTTCAGAGACAGAGTTTAGAACACTGATGATAAGAATGTTCAAGGAACTTAGCAAGGACATAAAAAAGATAGGGAAACCATAAAAAACAACCAGTTAGAACTAAAGAATATAATAACTGAAATGAAAAACACACTCGAAAGAATCACCAGTAGAATAGATGAAGCAGAGGAGCGGGTCAGCGAATTAGAAGACAAAATAGCAGAAATCACGCAGCTGGAATGACAAAAAGAAAAAAGAATGAAAATAGTTTAAGAGACAACATGAAATGCAACAACCTCGCATCATAGGAATACCAGAAGAAGAGAAGAAGCAAGGGATTGAGAATGTATTTTTAAAAATAACGACTGAAGGGCCGGCCGAGTCGCGCAGCGGTTAAGCGCTGGCTTGGGAAGCCAGCGGCCCCGGTTTGGTCCCACATATGAGGGCCAGTGACACTGCCCTCAAAAAAAAAAAAAAAAAGTCAATAAAAATAACGACTGAAAACTTCCCTACCCTAGTGAAAGAAATCGACATACAAGCCCAGGATGTGCAGAGAGCTCCAAACAGGCTGAATCCAAACAGGCCCACACCAAGGCACATCATAGTTAAAATGGCAAAGCTTAAAGACAAAGACAGAATCCTAAAAGCAGCAAGAGAAAGACAGCAGGTTACATACAAAGGAACTCCTATAAGACTAACAGCTGACTTTTCTTCAGAAACTCTGCAGGCCAGAAGAGAGTGGCAGGAGATATTCAAAGTGACACAAAATAAAGGTCTACAACAAAGATTGCTCTATCCAGCATGGCTATCACTTAAAATAGAAGGAGAAACAAAGAGCTTCTCAGAAAAGAATAAGCTTAAGGAGTTCATTACCACCAAGCCAGCATTGCAAGAAATGTTAAAAGGGCTTTTTCAAACATGAGAAAGGGGAAAACAAGCTAACCCAGGAAGACAAGAAATACAAATAAGAAAGTGGCAATAAACATGCACCTATCAGTAATCACTTTAAATGTGAATGGGCTAAATGCTCCAATCAAAAGACACAGAGTGGCTGGTGGATAAGGAAACAGGACCCATGCATATGCTGTCTACAAGAGACTCATCTCAGATCAAAAGACACACACAGACTGAAACTAAAGGGATGGAATAAGATACTTCATGCAAATGGAAATGAGAAAAAAGCTGGAGTAGCATTATTTATTTCAGAAAAAATAGACTTTAAAATGAAGACTACAATAAAAGACAAAGAAGGGCACTACATAATAATAAAGGGATCAATTCAACAAGAGGACATAACCCTACTAAACATCTATGCACCCAATATAGGAGCTCCTAAATATATAAAACAGATTTTGACAGACATAAAGACAGAGATCAACAGTAGCACTATCGTAGTAGGGGACTTCAACACCCCATTGTCAGCAATGGACAGATCCTCCAGACAGAAAATCAACACGGACATAGTGGCCTTAAATGACACTTTAGACCAGCTGGATTTAATCGATATTTTTAGAGCATTTCACCCCAAGATACAGAATATATATTCTTCTCAAGTGCACATGGAACATTTTCCAAGATAGACCACATGTTAGGCCACAAAATAAGTCTCAACAAATTTAAGAAGATTGAAATCATATCAAATGTCTTCTCTGACCACAATGCTATGAAACTAGAAATCAATTATACGAAGAAATCTGGAAAGCTTACAAATACATGGAGGCTAAATAACATGCTACTAAATAGTGAGTGGGTCAAAAATGAGATCAAGGAGGAAATCAAAAGGTACCTCGAGACAAACAAAAATGAAAACACCACGACCCAAAATCTCTGGGATGCAGCGAAAGCAGTCCTAAGATGGAAGTTCATAGCAGTGCAGGCCTACCTAAAGAAGGAAGAAATATCTCAAATCAACAGACTAATTTTACACCTAAGGGAACTAAAAAAAGAACAGCAAAAAAAACCTAAAAGGAGTATAAGGAAGGAAATAATAAAGACCAGAGCAGAAATAGAGAACAAAAAAAAACAACACAAAAGATCAATGAGACTTCCGGTAAAATGGTGCAATAGACAGACGCTGTGCTAACTGCCTCCCAGGATCACACCAAAATTACAACCAAATTATACAGCATTCAACCCTGGAGGTCCCTGGAACACTGGAGGAACAGAACCACTAAACGAAAAAGTTAAAGAGGAAGCCGCATCGGGTCTGGTAGGACAGGCGGAGATGAGAGAGGGCAAACCCCATGAGGGAGGTGCCAGCTGTGGAGAGGCTTCTCCGGTTGGGGGAGAGACCCTCCGGCCGCACACCAAGCTCACCAGCCCAGAGCTCCTTTGCTGGGAAGAGAAGTTCTAAGATAGCTGGCAGTAAATTAGTAAGGACTCTCTTTGCTCAGCTCAGTGAGGCTAAGAGCAGCTGGAGAATCAGTGGGGCCGGTGCCCGGGCTTGCTCGCCGGTGAGCACTCACCCGGTTCCTGGTGGAGGGAGTGGCTGTGTGAACCGGCAGCCTGCGGGGATGGACTGAACTGAGCACCTTTGGTGCAAAGGCTGGAGGTTTTTGGACTGTTGTTCCCGTGGTGCGGACCCTGCACGCGAGTGGTGTAGGGAGGGCGCCATTTCGTTGGGCTTGGGCCCTCCCACGAAGGATCAGGTCCGAGACCTAATTAGTCTGGTGGAATTGGCGCAGAAGTACATGTGTGCGTGCGTGTGCACGCGCACCTGCGGCCTTGGATCCCCACCCTCCGCCTGGCTTATACTGTGTTGCCAGGGAAACGCAGGGCGGGTGCCCTCTGGCTCCAAAAGGCTGCTCACTGAGACCCGGGAGAGCACAAGGCTGCCTCGGATCCCCACCCTCCGCTTGGCTTGTGCTGCATTGCCAGGGAAACACCTAGTGGGAGTGATCCGGCTCCAACAGGCTGTTCACTGAGCCGTAGAATTGTGCAAGCCACCTCGGTCCCCACTCTCCACACTCCGCTTGCAGAGTTGCCAGGCTGGTGATTGGTTGTCGGGCTGCTCAGCCTGATCTGCAAGCAGCTGATTAGGACAGACTGAGACTGGGAGTTTTCCTGGAAGTGTTGGGCCGTGAGCTGTGTGCCTGCGTGATCCAGCCAGGGCTCCCTGGTAATCTATCTAATACATCAAAGCAATCCCAGAGCGACAGCCACAATGGGGAAACAAAGAAACATGCCACAAGTAAAAGATCAGAAGAAACCTCCAAAAAGGGATCCAACCTTTCAGAGACAGAGTTTAGAACACTGATGATAAGAATATTTAAGGAACTTAGCGAGGACATAAAGGAGGATAAGGAAACCATAAAAAACAACCTGTTAGAACTAAAGAATACAATAACTGAAATGAAGAACACACTCGAAGGAATCACCAGTAGAGTAGATGAAGCAGAGGAGCGGATCAGTGATTTGGAAGATAAAATAGCAGAACTCACCCAGTTGGCACAGCAAAAAGACCAAAGAATAAAAAACAATGAAAATAGTTTAAGAGCCCTATGGGAAAAGGTGAAGCGCAACCACCTTCGAATCATAGGGATACCAGAAGGAGAAGAGAAGAAGCAAGGGGTCGAAAATGTATTTGAAAAAATAATGACTGAAAACTTCCCTACCCTGGTGAAGGAAATCAACATACATGCCCAGGAAGTGCAGAGGGTTCCAAACAAGCTAAACCCAAACAGGTCCACACCAAGACACATCATAGTTAAAATGGCAAAGGTTAAAGACAGAGACAGAATCCTAGAGGCAGCAAGAGAAAGACAGCAGGTTATATACAAAGGAACTCCTGTTAAACTAACAGCTGACTTGTCTACAGAAACTCTGCAGACCAGAAGGGAGTGGCAGGAGATATTCAAAGTGACACAAAATAAAGGCCTACAACCAAGATTGCTCTACCCAGCACGGCTATCACTTAAAATTGAAGGAGAAATATAGAGCTTCTCAGAAAAGAATAAGCTTAAGGAATTCATTACCACCAAGCCAGCATTGCAAGAAATGTTAAAAGGGCTTTTTGAAACAAAAGAAGGGTGTAAACAAGCTAACCCAGAGAGACAGTTTAAGAAGATTGAAGTCATATCAAGCAGATATAAAGGAAAAACTGATGGTTGCTGGCTGGGAGGGAGTGGGGAAGAGGGAGAGGGGGAAGGTTTTGGACAGTGTATGTGGGACTACAATGTTGCTGCAGGGATATGGGGGCAGTTCTGGGAATGTAATTGATAATGTTGTGAAGAGACTATTATGTTGCGAGAAATAAGTCAGTCGGAGAAGGACAGGTACCATGTGATCTCACTTGTGTGTGGAGTCTGAAGAGCTGAGTGAACGATCAAAGTAAACAGACTCGTAGATGTAGAGGGAAAACTGAGGGTTGCTAGTTGGGAGGGAGATGGGGATGGGGGGGAAGGCGAAGGGATTAGACAGCATAAATAGACAACTACAATATTGCCACAGGGATATGAAACACAGTTCAGGGAATATAATAATGTTGTAAAAATTTTGTGGCGTGTCAGATAGTCACAAGTCTTGTTATGGAGACCACTTCATGGATGGAGTAGAGGCTTGATCACTGCACTGTACACCTGAAGCTGATGTTGTATAGTATTGTATGCCAACTGCAACTGAATATGTGGATGGTCACGGGATGTGGAGTATACTGTGGAGGGGAGTCAGGGGAGTTGTGATGGATATGTATGATATGGGCGGGGAGTGGGGTGGCGAACTGGGGGAGGGGGATTTTCACTTTGGGGGAAAAGAGTATATCTATTGCATTGTGTTTTACACCTGAAACTAATAAAAAAACAAAATGAAAAAAAAAAAAGATCAATGAAACCAAAAGTTGGTTTTTTGAAAAGATTTTTAAAAAAATCGACAAACCCTTAGGCAGATTCACCAACAAAAAGGGAGATATGACCCAAATTAATAAAATCAGAAATGAAAGAGAAGTGACAACAGATACCAAAGAAATACAGAAAATTTTAGGAAAATATTATGAGTTACAAATTCGACAATCTGGAAGAAACGGATAAATTTCTAGAAGCATACAGTCTACCAAGTCTGAACCAAAAAGAAACATAAACTTTAACAGACTGATTACTGCCAAAGAAATTGAATCAGTAATCAACAATCTTCCAACAAACAAAAGCCCTGGACCAGATGGCTTCACGGGTGAATTTTACAAAACATTCAAAAAAGAATTAATACCTATTCTCCTCAAACTATTCCAAAAAATACAGGAGGAGGGACGGCTCCCAAACTCTTTCTATGAAGCCACTATCACCCTGATTCCTAAGTCAGACAAAGATAATACAAAAAAGGAAAACTACAGGCCGATATCCCTAATGAACATGGATGCAAAAATTCTCAACAAAATACTAGCAAACCGAATTCTGCATCTCATTAAAAAGATCACACACCACAATCAAGTGGGATTCATTCCTGGTATGCAAGATCAGTTCAATATCCACAAATCAATTAATGTAATACATCACATTAACAAAATGAAAAATAAAAATCATATGATCATATCAATAGATGCAGAAAAGGCATTTCACAAAATTCAGCAGCCATTTATGATAAAAAAAACAACAAAGGGCAAATAGTGGGATCATATCTCAACATAATAAAGGCCATATATGATAAGCCCACAGCAAATATCATATTCAATGGGGAAAGGCTAAAAGCTTTCCCCTTAAGATCAGGAAGAGGACAAGGTTGCCCACTTTCACCACTTCTATTTAACATAGTTCTGGAAGTTCTAGCCACTGCAGTCAGACAAGAAAATAAAATAAAAGGCATCCAAATTGGAAAAGAGGAAGTAAAATTGTCATTCTATACTGATGACATGATAATATATATAGAGAATCCCAAAGACTCCACCAAAAAAACTGCTAGGACTGATAAATGAATTTGGTAAGGTAGCAGGATACAAAATTAATATTCAGAAATCAGTTGCATTTGTATACACCAATAATAAACTATCAGAAGAAGAAATCGGGAAATCAGTCCCTTTTACAATTGCTTCAGATACAATAAAATATCTATTAGTCAATTTAACTAAAGAAGTAATAGACCTGTACTCAGAAAATTATGAGACACTGAAGAGAGAAATCAAAGAAGATACAAATAAATGGAAATACATGCCATGCTCATGGATAGAAAGAATTAATATAGTTAAGATGTCAATACTACCTAAGGCAATATATAGATTCAATGCAATTCTGATCAAACTACCAAGGACATGTTTCACAGAAATAGAACATAGAATCCTAAAATTTATATTGAACCACAAAAGACCCCGAATAGCCATGGCTATCTTGAGAAATTAGAACAAAGTGGGAGGCATCATACTACCTGACATCAAAACATACTACAAGGCTACAGTAATCAAAACAGTATGGTACTGGCATAAAAACAGACACATAGATCAATGGAACAGAATATAGAGCCCAGGAATAAACCCATCCATATACGGTCCTTTAATCCATGACAATGGAAGCAAGAATTTACGTTGGAGTAAAGATAGTCTATTTAATAAATGGTGCTGGGTAAATTGGACTGAGATGTGCAAAAAAATGAAAATGGACCACCTACTTACACTATATATGAGAGCAAAAAAATATAGGGAGTAAGTTGGCAGACATTACCCTGAGTAATATTTTTACTGATATATCCCCTCGGGCAAGGAAAATAAAAGAAAAAATGAACATATGAGATTACAGGAAACTTAAAAGTTTTTACAGCAAAGGAAATCATCAATAAAACAAAAAGGCAACCTACTGAATGGGAGAAGATATTTGCCAATGATATATCTTTTAAGGAGTTAATATCCACAATTTATAAAACACTCATGAAACTCAAAACCTAAATAACAAACAACCCAATTAAAAATGGGCAGAGGATATGAGGAGGCATTTCTCTAAACTGGACATACAGATGGCCAACAGGCATATGAAAAAAGATTCAACCTCACTAATCATCAGAGATTGCAAATAAAAACCACAATGAGATACCACCTCACTCCAGTCAGAAGGCTATCATCAATAAATCAACAAACAACAAGTGCTGCCAAGGGTGTGGAGAAAAGGGAACCCTGGTGCACTGTTGGTGGGACTGCAAATTGGTGCAACCATTATGGAAATCAGTATGGAGGTATCTCAAAACACTGGAACTGGAACTACCGTACGACCCAGCAATTCCACTCTTGGGTATCTACCCAGAAGAATCCAAGCCACTAATTCGAAAAAATATATGCACCCCTATGTCTATTGCAGTGCTATTTACAATAGCCAAGACTTGGAAACAACCGAAATGCCCATCGGTAGATGACTGGATTAAGAAACTGTGGTACATTTATACAATGGAGTATTACTCTGCTATAAAGAAGAATGAAATCGTACCATTTGCAACGATATGGATGGACCTAGAGACCATTATGTTAAGTGAAATAAGTCAGTTGGAGAAAGACAAATACCATATGATCTCACTTATATGTGGAATCTGAAAAACTGAATGAATGAGCAAAGGAAACAGAAACAGTCTCATAGATATAGAGGAAAAACAGGGTTGGTAGTTGGGATGGGAGTGGGGAGAAGGGAGAAGGGGAAGGGACTAGACAACATAAATAGGTAACTACAATATTGCCATAGGAATATAATAATGTTGTAAATATTTTGTGGGGTGTCAGATGGTCACATGTCTGTTGGGGAGATCAATGCATAGATGGAATAGAGGCTTGATCATTGCACTGTACACCTGAAAGTGATGTACAATATTGTATGCCAACTGTAATTGAATATATAGATAGTCACAGGATGTGGATTATACTGTGGATGGGAGTCAAAGGAATTGTAATAGATATGTATGATATGGCGGGGAGGAGTGGGCGGCAAATTGGGAGAGGGGAATTGTCAGTTGGAGGGGTAAAAAGTATAACTATTGCACTGTGTTGTAAACCTGAAGCTATTTTTTTTGAAAAGGTGTTTATTTTACAATAAAAGAATAAAAGAATTAAAAAAACTGTATTAAAATTGTAATGCTCAACAAATACTGATAACAAAAGAGGCACACAAGTCAAGTGTATACATTTTTTTGGCACCCCTGGTATATAATGCTTGGGTAGTATAGACATTTTAACTATATGAATGCTCCCATCCACAAGCATGGTATATGTTTCTATTTATCATCTTTCTTCTTTAATTTCTCTCTTCAATATCTTATAATTGTCTGAGTACAGGTCTTTTACTTCCTTGGTTAAATTTATTCCCAAGTATTTTTTTTTATGCAATTGTAAATGGGATTGTTTTCTTAATTTCTCTGTGATAGTTCATTATTGGTGTACAAAAATGCAACTGATTTCTGAATACTAATTTCATATCCTGCTACTTTACTAAATTCATTTTTCAGTTCTAATAGATTTTTTAAACCATTGGGGTTCTCTCTATATAGTATGTCATCTGCAAATAATGACAACTTTACTTTTTCCTTTCCCATTTGGATGCCTTTTATTTTTCTTGTCTGATTGCTGTGGCTAGAACTTCCAGTATTGTGTTGAATAAAAGTGGTGAAAATGGTCATCCTTGTCTTGTTCCTTATCTTAAAAGGAATGCTTTTTGCTTTTCCCCATTATGATATTAGCTGTGGGTTTGTCATATATGGCCTTTATTATGTTGACATAAGTTCCTGCTATTCCCACTTTGCTGAGAGTATTTTTTATCATAAATGGATGCTGGATTTTGTCAAATGCTTTTTCTACATCTATTGATATAACCATATGATTTTTATTTTTCACTTTGTTTACGTGGTGTATCACATTAATTGATTTGCAGATATTGAACCAATCTTGCATACCAGGAATGAATGCCACTTGATCATGGTATATTATCATTTTAATGTATTGTTGAATTTGATTTGCCAATATTTTGTTGAGGATATTTGCATCTATGTTCATTAGGGATATTGGCCTATACATTGGTTTTTTATTTTGTAATGTCTTTATCTGGTTTTGGGATTAGGGTAATATTGGCCTCATAAAATGAGCTTGGGAGCCTTCCCTCCTCCTGGATTTTTTGGAATAGTTTGAGGAGAATTGCCATTAATTCTTTTTTTTTTTTTTAAATTGGGGAATTGGGGAAGGGGAACAGACAAGTTGCTGTCCTTTTGTTCTTCAGCCTAGTTGTGGAAGACGTCGCTTCACTGGTCCATGTTGGTTGGTATTGTGATCATTGCGCCCTTCCTGGCTGAGGCAGATAGGTTGCTGGCCACTGTTCAGCCACTCATGGTGGCTCTTGGCAGCTCACACTGGCTGCCTGCCACTCACTCCAGCTGCCAGCCACTCACGGTAGCTTTATGGCAGCCCACTGCAGTCTGACTGCAGCCACACTGTCGCCAGCGACTCATGGCAGGCCCTGCTCCAGGTCGAGCTGTTGTTTACCATCTTAGCTGTAGAGGGCGCAGTATCACTGGCCCTAATATGGGAGTCCAACCAGGGCTCTGCTGCTCAGAACTGGCATCCCAAGCCAGCTCTTAACCAATGCACCACTTGGCTGGCCCTATTCTTTTTTGAATGTTTGGTTAAATTCACCTCTGAAGCCATCAGGTCCAGGACTTTTGTTCGTTGGTAGCTTGTTGATTACTGATTCAATTTCATTGGTAATAATCAGTCAATTCAGATTTTCTGTGTTTTCTTGATTCAGCCTTGGAAGATTATATGCTTCTAGGAATTTGTCCATTTCTTCCAGATTCTCCATTTTGTTGGTGTACAGTTCATCGTATTTTCTTAAAATTTGTTGTATTTCTATGGTGTTGGTTATCATTTATCCTCTTTCATTTCTGATTTTATTTATTTGGGTCCTCTCTTTTTTACTTGATGAAGATGGTTAAAGGTTTGTCAATTTTGTTTATCTTTTGAAAAAAACAGCTCTTGGTTTCATCAGGAAGGGCAGACAATCCACGCTGATTTTTACTGTCAGATGCCATGGGAACTTCTCTTCCTGACACAGGAACCCTTGGCTGGGGAGCCAGGAGTGGGTCTGGGACCCCTCCCGAGTCAGGAGTGGGGCTGGGACCCCTTCCTCTTCAGGAGGGACCTCTGCCACTGTGGAGTCCTTCCTGGCATTTAATCACCATCCGTGGGCTTTGGGTCAGCCAGCTTCGTGTCTCCCTGCCTCCTATCAGTCTCGATGTGGCCTCTTTATTTCTTTAGTTATAGGGGTTCTGTTCAGCTACTCTTCAGATAATTCTTAAGGTTGATTGTTCTATAATTTATTTCTAGTTTTGGTGTGTTCCTGGGATGCAGTAGAATTAAAGTTTACCTAATCTGCGATCTTGCACCAGTTCTATTTTCTTCTTTTCTAAAGAAATCTGCACTAGGTGTCATTCTTTGATCACATAATAAAATACCTTTGGCTCCTCAGGTACTATTATCTCCCATTAATTTGTTACCACACACAACACATCAGATAATCTAGGACTCAGAACCCCAGAGAGTACAGCTTTTAGGGAAGGCTGAAATCTTAGATCCCAGGTGTCAGTAAAAGGCTGGTTGGTCCCATAGGGTCCTTTAAGAAAAAGTGGTCGAGGCATGTCATCCATGTACTGACACCAAGGACTCTACAAGGTGAGCTTTGACTTTCCTAATGAAGAGGGTACTGTCTTGGAGGACTGCATCCTAGAATGCGGGACGGAGGAGAAAAGGTTCCTGATGGAAGAGCTGAACTTTGCCCAGAGCTGAAATGTGCCGAGTTCTACTGAACGCTGGGCCCTCTGTCACTGCTGCGGCTTTGTCTCTTCAGAGACAACACTGTGCACACAATTAAACTGGTGTGTTTTCAGTAGCTCCAGATACTTTCAATTGATCTTTCCTGAAGCTAATTAAGACAGATGCACAAGCCAAGTCTTCAGTACTTTTGTTAAATACCCTCGTAGCACTTGCTTGAGAAATAGTTAAGCACTTGAGAACAGTGACTTGGAAGTGCTGCTTAAGCCACAGGGGTGATGCCAGTCCCACACACTACATTCCCAGCACTGGCCTCTGCCTTTCCAGCTGTGCAGAATCCCTGTCACACTGCCAGACACAATTTGTTCTCTAAAACCTGCATTGGTTGACAGTACGTTTGGTAATATTCTGGCTCTAGCAGGAATCCAAGTTCAGAGAGTTTCTGCAAAAGGAATAGGTGATGTTGGCCCATGCATGTCCCATCTATCCATAATGGGACAAGGACCCCTGCACTTGTCTAGACGGGGCAGGAGGGTGGGAAGACCAAATGGCATAATTGGATCGATACAGAGGTCAAATCACATCTGTGTCACAGGAAAGCCATGGCGATATTTCAAAGGCCAAAAAGGCAGCTTGATGTGGACACTTGTGGGGGGAATTAATAAAAGGAAGCCAGTCATCTTAGCTGTGTCCATTATGGCTCAAGTGCCTGCCTGTCCTTTCCACTGATGCTACCTGCCTGCTCCCGTGTGACAGACAGACCTTCAACCTGACCTGTCCTCTCTGCATCCAGCTATGAAGCTGCTCCCTCAGCTGCAGAAGCTCACAGGCAGGAAACAGTGCTTGACCAGCTCCCCAAACCTGGTTGCAGAGATCTCCTGACTCCAAGTGAAAGCAGGAACACACCTCCATTTCTCTCACTTTTAAAATGCCACAGCCTATGTAAATGCATTCCTGTATGTGACTTTACATTCACAAGTGAGAAATTTCAAACCAACGCCCCCTCATTACAGCTTTTCAGTAGGAGTATTCAGAACACATGAATACATTTGTACCTGACAACAGGCTCTAATGATTTTCACTGCATAATATGTACAAAATAATAACACAAAAAGTGCTAGATGAGGCCAAAACTTGAGGCCAGGGTTTGGTGATGTCAATTTAAAATCACTCATCTCATGAGAGTAAAATCTCAAATACAACAAACCCTTTAAATAGGTTTGGCATTTTAAAAACCCTTGAAAATAAAGACATTTGACCAATCTACAGAGAGCCTACCTAGATGGATACCTGAAATACAGATGTCAACTGAAAAGTAATGTTCAATTCTGTAAGTATCTAACTTTCTTACCTGGCTCCATCAAACCTTGCTCAGGTGCTGCTTCCCATTCCGGTTCACTTTCTGGTTGGGTAGAACCTTCTGGTACAGGAGAAAGGGGGCCACCAGATGTTCTTTTAGAAGCACCTGCATGCCCAGCTTTTGTAGCTCCCCCAGAAGGTTTGACCTCCATTTCCTGGGATGCAGAGTTTTCACCTGACTCTTCCTCCTGCCCAGGCACTACTGCAACCATCTCTACTTCAAGGTGCAGAGATTTTTCAGAGCCTGCCACTATAGTAGAGCCCTCTGCATCCAGGGATTGTGCACGAGGACCCTTCAAAGAGTTGTCAGAGATCACAACTGTGTCTTCTCCCTCCATATATACTGCATCCTCCAACTGTGCAAATTTTGCAGAGTTTTCAGACGTGCCTGAGGCTGTCTTACTTACAGCTATGAGGCTAACTGGTGGGGACAGCTCATTTTCTTTAAGACCAACAACTTGATCTGTTAAAGGGATGGCTATTTGTTCTGATGTTTGCTGCACATACGTAACTCCTTCAGTCACAGGCTCGTCTTTATAGATAGATGATATATGAACAGTTGATGTAACCTCAATACCAGCCTGCAAAGGGACCTCAAGAGCTTGATGATAAGCAGGAGGTTCTTGTTCATCCTGCAAGGGGAGTGAGGAAGCCGTGGATGGTTCAGCCTTATCGTCTTTATGTTTAGAACCCAAGTCTACATGGACAGATGTGTGGGTTACAACCTGCATTGCTACCCCCTCTCCAGAATACACAACAGAAGCAGCTGCCACATTATTTTCAGCAGTCTCTGAGCTCAGCACCTTGTTGGAAATAATAGGCAGACTTGTTGCCACATCCACCATTAAAACGTCAGACTGATTAGAATGAACAGATGAAACGTTACCTAACATCTGAGCAGCAAACTGAGCCGGGTCAGCTGGGACATAGGCCAGCTCTGGTGAGACAGCTGCTGGAGATGGTGATGAGGGTGGGGTCGTGGTCTTAGGCGTGGCTGGTTTTGAAGGACCGCGAACTGCTTCAGATGTCTCCTCAGGCTCTGGGAGCAGCTCAGCATGAATTGATGGGAACTGAGTGGTTTTGTTGCTAAACAGTGGTCCAGCTACATCATCCTCCTCTGTGTCCGTAGATTTTTCCATCCGTGCTGGTTCTTGGGAAACTGTGGGTGTTCCTACTGGTTCTTTCACACATTCGGGTTTTTTCTCTTGTGTCGTTCCTTCTGACCACTTCTCAACTACAATAACAGCCAGATGATTAATAAGCATATATCCCAGAAATGAAGAATTTTTAAGAAAGTAGCAAGAGGCTGAGCATTCAAATGTCAATATATACACAAGTACAAAGGGTTCTGCTTTATTTCTAACATCTGTGATTCAGTGTGGGTAGGAAAGCCTTCCTCTTCTATCCACTCAAGAGACACTCAGTTCATCTCCTTAGAAATAAGGGACTCCAAGTAGCACTGTGACAAAACTAATAACCAGATACCACTTTTGGCTGGTCAGCATCAGGGGAAAGGTCCTACCTCTGCGTAGAAATAAGGAAGCTGAAACCTCCAAACAAAAAGCTGCTATTCAGAAATTCCACACACGACTAAGAAGGGGGAAAATAAAAGACTTCAACATGGCCAATAAATATGTAACCTTCAGCTGGTATAATAACAGTAATGAAACAAATGCTGTCATATTAATAAAGGCATTCCTCAATTTAAGGAAATTAGTATGTTAGGTTTAACTTAATGAACTGGAAAACTAGAGGACAATAGGGTATTTTTACATTAGGAAATATCTCATATTCCAACCTAAAAATGGTAGCACCTGCAGGCGCAGTCTGAATGCAGCCAAATTCCTGTTGCCCCAGACAAGAGGAGCAGAAAAGTGACCTCTGGATCCATCAGTATGGACTCTGTGAATCCTCAGGCATGAGGAAATTCCTTGGAAGGCTTGGGAGGGCAAGGCAGCTGATGATATAGAAACTCCTAGAGCCGGAAAACTAAAATCATGTTGTGCTTGTCACCCGCACACCTGTGGAACCACCTTACTCACTGAACATTTTTATGTCTGCTGACTTTACTGAGGATTTCCCTTGGGGATGCATTCCCCTAATATCATAATGAAATCTGCAGGGAAAGTAGAATTTGCTTTACAAGAATGTGTTTGCTTCAAGTCGAAACGTGGTTTGGAGACATGTGTTCATACGTTCAGATACATCCCAAAGAACAGTGCCTCCTTCCACCATAGCTGCTGATTTTTTGTAAGCTCAAGCTAGGTGTCTAGTTCTGGACATGGATAGCACACCAAATGCTCACGTGCAGAAAACTCTTACTTAAAACAACAACCTAATTTTCCTAACCATTCACCTCTTCGGGACTCCCCCACCCACTTTTTAACAAAGCCCTTAATACACTAACCTTATTAAGACATTGTACTAAGTACTGTTGAGGATATAAACATTATTTTTTTAAATAACAATTAGTGAGAAGTTTTTATTATTATTGCTTTTTAAGCTTTTACAGGCCACTAAAATGGCTGACAATTGAAAGTAAATTCAGTTAGTTTAAATCAGGAAATTAAGTGTTTGACATGTTTTATTTGTGATTACGGATACATTTTGCATATATGTTAATTATTTCTGCATATATTTATTTTAATTATTCTGCATATATTTATTTTAATTATTACGGTAAAGTTCTAATAATCCTTTCCCAAGCTTTTTTTCCTGTTTTTATTATTAGTTTCAGGTGTATAAAACATATAATTTTTAGACATTTATACCCCATCTCAAAGTGATAACTCCCCCTCCCTGTCTACTACCCCTCTGACATCGCATATGGCTGTAACTATACCATTGATTATATTCCCTATACTATACTTTACATCCCATGACCATGTATATATATAATTATCATTGACATTTGATATTATTCTACATAGCTTCAGGTATACAGCACAGTAGTCAGGCATCTACACAATCTTGAAGTGATTCCCCCAATAAGTCCAGTACCCATCTGGCACCTTACATAATCTTTACAACATTATTGACTATATTTCCCATATTGTATTTGACATCCCCATGACTATTTTGTGACTACCAATTTGTACTTTCTAATTCCTTCGCCTTCTCTCCCATCCCCCAACCAGCTTCCCATCTAGAAGCCATCAGTTTTTTCTCTGTATCTCTGCATCTATTTCTGTTTTGTTTGATTGTTTATTCTGTTCTTTAGATTCCACATATAAGTGAGATCATGTGGTATTTGTCTTTCTCCATCTGACTTATTTCCCTTAAGCATAATATCTTCTAATTCCATCCATGTTATTGCAAATCATAAGATTTCATTCTTATTTATGGCAGAGTAATACTCCATTATATAAATGTATCACAGTTTCTTTATCTAATCAATATTTTGGTCATTTCCATATCTTAAGTTTTTTTTTTTTTTAGAGGGCAGTGTCACTGGCCCTCATATGTGGGATCCGACGCCACTGGCATCCCAACCCAGCTCCTAACCACTGCACCACTCGGCCCACCCTCCTCTGCCCATTTTTAAATTGGGTTGTTTGTTTTACTGGTATTGTATGAGTTTTTCATAAATTTTGGATATTAACCCCTTATCAGATATATCATTGGCAAATATCTTCTCCCATTCAGTAGGATGTCTTTTTGTTTGGTTGATGGTTTCCTTTGCTGTGAAAAAAATTTTTAGTTTGATGTAATCCCATTTGTTTATTTTTTCTTTTGCTTCCCTTGCCAGAGGGGATATAGCAATAAAAATATTACTAAAGGTAATATCCGTGAGTTTACTTCCTATATTTTCTTCTAGAAGTTTTATGATTTTGGGTCTTAAATTGAAGTCTTTAATCCAATTTGAGTTTATTCTTGTATATAACAAATTTGGAATATGTACGGTACATATAGTTTTTAAGAGTTTCCTTGCTAGTCAGCACTCTGGGACAATCTAAACAAATCTGGACCCACTGAAAACCACACAAAAGACACAGGAAACCACAAATATTATCTCAGCCCCATCTAAAAAGGATTCTCCATTATTATTCATCTGTTGCTTTAAATGAAATTCTTTTGTTCAACGAATATTTGCTGGACGTCTGGTCATGACAATTACAGTGTAGGTACTGAATGTAGGATCTGTCATGCTAAATGCAATGCATGATAACCACATAGCTTCTCTGAGAGGTATGCATTCTTCTAGACAGCACCCCAGAAAGCAAAAAACCAGCCTTCTGCTCAGGCTATGCAGAATTTGATCAGTCTACCTTCCTTCCTTGTCTGCCAGTCTAATGTCAGCTAGCACTACTCATACACAACCCACACCCCAGCACCACTATCCCATTGCCAAGAAGGATCTTTCATTTCCTCTTCCTTTTCCTTTGCAGCAGAAAATGACTTTATATCCTATCTGTTTGGATAGGATAGAAGTTAAAGGATAGGACTTTATATCTTATCCTTTATGGCTTACATAAGATAAAAACTTTGATTCTGGTAGCTTTGGCTCTTAAATAAAAAATCAGCTCTAGAAATTCCAAGAAAATCTTAATAAAAACAGGCTCCTGCAAAACGCCAAAGTTTTAGCTTTCTTACTATGAACTTTGGAAACTCAATACTGAGTAATGGCTTCCTTCCTCCAGGTTATATTTGCCTTTCCCTTAATGAATGCTCCATTGGGTCGAACAGGAACAATTAGAGGTTATCTGAAATCAATACACTAGTTTAATATTTTTGAAAAATAACCTTACAACCTTGAAGAGTTTGGATTTTGTGACATAAAGGGACCTACCAAAGTTCCTGGATAGCAGAGTGGTTGAGTTATAAGGCTCAAGATGTTCTTCTTTCACATAGTGACTCTTGTCTCCTTGTATTCCTGCTCTCATATTAGCAACATGGTGTCCTGTTCTAGCTTTCCTGGTGTGCCATATCTGCATCACACCCAACCTCCGCCTCTCTTCATCTTAACCCTGTATTTCTGTCCCTAGTCTGACAATCTGACCTCAGTTTTTTAATATACCACTGCTTGATAATTTGGACTATTCCCCAAGTGATTAATCTAACCAGAATGGGAAAGCATGAAGGACCTAAGGAGACCTCCTCCCAAAAACATCACCAGATGATCATTCAAATCTTTTTTAAACTTCATGAAATTATTACCATGGTAATGAAATTCTTAATGACCTTGCCTATGCAAATGAAAGACTCAAGAAATAAATGGGTCATTTTGGCATAATAATTATCCCTGTATTTAGAGAATCAGAATAGTCTTACTTGAAAAATACTCAGAAACGTGCTGAGTAGTCACAGAGCTTCAAAAAGTTTAGTATGGCTACTTCAAAAATAGATATATTCCATGTTTGTTTAGTAAGAGTGTATAGCCAAAAGTATGTATAACTATAAAAATAATGAATACAGAATTTGGCATAAGAAAGTAAAAACATTTAGCATGAATATTTAATATGAATAAATAACTCAAGACAATATTTAATGGTATGCATAACTGCTATGGTGTTGCACAGGTATTGAAATTGGGTGCAAAGATCAGTAGCCGTTCATGAGTACAATTACTATTATCTGGCCAAGCCAAGAATGTCCAGGATCAGTTAGAAGAGTAAACAGGGTAACTCAGTTGGGGATCCAGGTGGGCTAGGCCTTCTTGAATCTTGAAAATAGGTGGTTATTCCTTACCTCTGCTGGAAGCCAAGACGAGGCTACACTGGAAACTGGACTTAATTAGGCTTAGGGGAATGGAAGGTGATATCATGTTTCCCCAAAAATAAGACCTAACAGGAAAATAAGCCCTAGCAGGATTTTTCAGAATGATCATAATATAAACCCTACCCCAAACATAAGCCCCAGTTTAGATCATCAGCTAGACATGACTGTTTGAATAAATGTAAATTTTTGTACATCAATAAATGAATAAATGTAGATTGTTGGAGCAAAAATTAGTATAAGACCCCATCTTATTTGGGGGGAAAACACAGTAGTGGTGTTGAGATCTTATTTGCCATTCTGAAGGAGAAACCACTACCATTTTAACTGAGTGTTAAAAAGATCAGAATTAAGCACAGTCCAGGCTACAAGTTGCACACATGAAGGTAACTGGGAAGGAAGAAATGAAATAGTGGGAGATAATGGGGAGAAAGGGAGCTGAAATTCTTCTCCCTTCACTCTTTCAGTTCAAGAACTTAAGATTTTTCCAAAAGGACCCTAGAATGTTACTGACTCTATTGTGGAAAGAGCATGAGTTATGCTTCTAGGGAGAAAGATCTAAGTTTAGATCCTAACTCTGCCAATTACTTAATATTTAGAAGCTTGCAAGTTATTTAATAATGCTCAGCATCAGATTTCTCTTGAGTGAAATTGCAACAATGTCCCCTATCTTATAAAGTTGTCCTGATTAACATAATATATTGTAAGGGCCTAGGACAAAACAGGTACTCAAGAAATATCATTCCCTTTTTCCTTCTTTTCCTAGCATCTACTAATTGGTGGAAATTAAGAGACAACTCTTTTGCCTTAAAATATTGCCTGAGTTTCTAAAATTCCCCCAAAGAATGATTTACTTGGATAATGAAGAAATTCTCCTGAAAAGACTGAGAAATAGGGGAGCCTTCATTGATTCATATGGTTGTGCAATCTGATTAATCAAATTGCAGAAAAACAAGAGGACCCAGGAGTGTGTGTCACTGCATGAGCTGTTTTAGAAATGGACATATGTGGGTGACATGCCACAATGAAGGCTTAGATAGAGCCGGGGACCATCTTAAAGATCCTAGGCTCTGGAAAATGGGGGGGAAAGATGAGAAACAACAGAAAAGTGAGAAAATTTTGCTCTCACATCTGTTTCTTTTCCTCCTACCGCCTCCATCACCTGTTTCTGCTTGAAATGTTAAAGGTACTGGGAAGATGGAAAGGTACTTGGTGAGGCCTACCAAGAATGGGGCTCCTTCTAAGAAAAATCTCAGGATGAAGTGTTCACATCAAACAACTGATATGTGCAAGGATGCATTTATCTCCATGTATATGGGCAGCTTGGTTGTAATTCTGCTAGGCAGCAAAGTAACCAGTTGGGAATGACTTTGGAGGATACTGCATCCCACTGAACAGTCTTATGCAACACATGGCTCTCATGCTCACATCTGATATCTGGGAGATGAGTGAGGACCAGTGCTCACAGGATAGCAGTTAGCTCTTGCCCACATCACCAAGTTCTAATACCTCATGTTAACTTTAGATATAGCCTCATGCTGAAGAGACTGAAAGACTAGAATAAGGGTCACTTGACTCAGTCCTCAAAGAATGGTTAACTTCCCCATATTGTGAATCATCAAAAGCCTGGGAGGGCCACAGTCCTCAGCACCAATTAGAGCATGTAGGGTATTATAAGTGCCACCATCCATATTTAATACTGGGGTCCACATAAATTCTGCTTAGAGGTAGGAGAAGATGCCACCTGTTATACCTACATTTTTATTGTAGAGAACTGAACAACCATGCAGCCAAATTTACCCTCAGCTCCTACAGGAATAGCAGTAGTGGAATTAAACCAGTCAATGGGTAGGAGGATGTCACTCGGGAGGAAATGCTCTGTACCAAGTGGAAACCTTATGGTGTCTGCTTATCCCCAGATAAGCAGACAACATAGTGATGCTTTCCTAGATTGGATGGACTGATGGCATCTCTATGGTAGGACCTGAGTTAATGGATCCTGTTTGTCCATTTGGGATTACAATAAAAGACAGACAGACAAGTGAGCCAAACTGATATTAAACAGTAACACTGAGCTCTATATTTTCTGGTGATCCCTTCATGTTACCTTCCCATCTGCTCGCTAAACTCAACAAGCAATGTTCATTTCTAGTCTGCTGTCTAAAGAGCAATTTCCGTCTACAGCCACACTGTTAGCTGATTTTTAGGATTATCTGTCCACTATGTCAATTTTCTTGACATCTGTAGTACCTAGAGGAGAAAAACATCAGTATTGAAAGTATGGCTGCTCTATGACCTCAATATGTTAATTTTGAACCCTTAGAGTCAAAGACATTAACCTAGCTGGAGCAAAGTCCACATACTTTAGTCTACTTGCAAATTGAATGGTGGGTAAATTTTCCTAAGTCTTACTTCTGATTTCTCCCTATCTTGGCTATGTTATCTATTAACATCACAAAGTGGAAAAGTTGTCTTTGGGATATGACCAATTGTACTCTTTTGTTTATAGTGATCTTCCCAAATTTTCATCACGTGCACTTTGCCTTTCTCATTTCTTCCCCTCTGCCTTTTTCATTGCTCCTCTCTGTCCACTCAGTTTCACGCTGTCTCCTTTGCATAAGATAGACATTTACATATATACACATAAAACACAACTATTTTTCTAAGCAGGTATGCAGCCCTATGTCAAAGAGGCTAGAAGGGACCAGTTTCTGTGAAAAACTTATCTCTTTACTACATCGAAAGACATACAGAATAGGCAGTCAGGGCCACCTAATTGACTTCCTGTCCTCCAACCTGGACTGCAGTTAAACCATCATGGGGAGAGAAAAAAAGGGTGGTAAACTTCTTTATAAAAAATCATCTAAGGTGAGAATTTATACAACTTTCCTAAGAAATGAATTTCATTATACTTTAGTCTTTATTACTATAAAATCTAATTCTCTTCAAGTTCACTGTACTTCCCTAAAGAAAGGGCATATTGGAAAGGTCTTGAATTACAGTTTTACAAACGCTGTTCTTGGTCTCAATTTACTAAATGGTTTGCAATAGATGTGTCCTTTTTTTGCCTTTTTAAGATTTAGAGTCCTCCAAAATATCGGTCCCCAGATTTAAAAAAAACACCTGTTTCAATAATAAAAATGAAGCATCAGTTTTATTACTTAAACATAAATGGTGTGATTAAACAGAAAATATTTGTGGGCATCTCTCTTAAGTTTGATGTATGCTGTTGATGTAATAGTTTATAACTAGTATTCTTATACTATTACTGATTGTGGTACTTACCTTTAATCTGATAAAATTGCTTAACCAGATCTTTTATATCCAGACAAGCATTCCCTGAAGGAATAAATACAGGAAATCAAAACAGGAAAAAACAACTTAAATGCTTTCTTTTCCAGAGCAACAAATATACAACCTAAAGCAATAACAAACCTTCTCTAAAGAGACTAAGCTCTTTAAAATAAACTGCTGCAAACTGGGTGATGTTTTGCGGACAGGTTTTGAGGATGGCTTTGCTAACTCCGTTGAGCAGGGTTTTGAGGCCATAAGGTACGACAATTTGGGGGTTTGAAGAAATCATTTTCGGCAGATGTCTGTAATCTCAACTATAATAAAAAAAAGCAAAAGTCTCATAAATAGTGTATTTTTTATTAAAATATTTATGAGTTAACTATAGTTTCTAAGAACAAATCTATCTCCTATTAAACTTATTAGCTTTAGTTCTAATCTCTCAGTATTTATTGTAGTAAAATGGGCTAATTCTTAACAGTAGTTTAAAAAAATTGACATTACCAATAGCTTTGTATGTGCAGGCAAGAAAACTAGTATTATTAAAGAAATTTACTGGAAAAGCCCTTCCAGAAAATCCAGGATAATATTAAAAAACAGAGAACAAAAATACCAACCAACCAACCAAATAAAACTGTTTATGCAAAATTCTATAAATATTTTGTGCGGGAAAATTTCAAGAAAAATAAATTAAGCTCATTTATCTGTTTCCAAACAATATCCCTCCAAACCACATGGGCACTGACTTTTCTGTACATTCATCTAATACAATTAAAAAGTGGGGTTTCTACAAGAAAATGTCGTTTGCATTCCTTTTTCTAAATATACCCATGGACAGATCGATCATCTAAATAGAAATTTTAGCTTTAAATTTAATTTTTTAAACATTAATCAGAATAGGTATATAAGTTTCATGTGGTATTGTACCACCCACCACCATGCACACCACTTTCTTTTCTCCTATCTTCCCTTAACCTCCGCCTTCGTTTTCTGCTGTTTCTCCCTTCTCCTGCTTTTCTGGATCTTAAGTGGTACCATGGGTCCTGTATAGTACAACCTGTAATTCTCATTGTTGCAGAGGTTGCTACCCTAAACTGTGTGTGTGTGTGCTGTTTTGTACTAAAAAAGGTTTAAGCCGGCTTATAAATACATGTAAAGAACAAAATTAAATGTTGAAGGAAATCAGTCCAGTGATAAAGGAAATATTATGGTAGGAAAAATAGGATGAAGCTACAGGGAAGGTTCGTATTGCCATACAAGCCCCAGGTCCTACATTTTGAAAAGAGATGGGGTGTCACATCAGTCCCTGAGCTACCAAGCAGCCCTCACAAGAAAGGAAACAGGTGGTTAAGTGATTCAGTTTTCTGAGATAAAAACCAAATCAGTAGCTTAGGAGAATCACAGCTATTCTAGGTACTGAGACCCAGGAGAAATTTCTCCTGTGGGTCCTCATATAGAAGAGAATAGTGTGTGATATAATGCACCATGTCCTCCATAACAACCCTACAGTAAATAGGGTAACAAGTTTCATGGAGCTAAGAGGCAGTTTAGTTAGAGCATTATACAACCTCTAACAAAAAGCAATTAATGTGTCATAGCAAAATGCTGAATATTTGGAAGCACATTTCATCTTCCCAAAGGTCAGAAAAACATGAAGCTGGATTGGCCAAGGCAAATCCTTTGAGAATATAATTAAGTGTATTGAATCCCTTAAGGAAATGATACTATCAGAGTATCATTCAAAAGGAGCAGTAGTGAATTAAACCATCTTTAAAAAAAAACATTTGTGAAAAACAACAACAAAAAATGTGTGCAGGTTTGGCAGTCCACATGCTAAATATTAAGGGACATAGGAAGTAATTATATACTACATATAAATACATACATACATATATATGTATTTAGTACATACATAAATTTTTAAAAAGGACTCTCCTTGCACCCCAGTGTGAGTACACAGTTCATGAAAGTGGCTTATCGGTAGCCACATAGCAGCTACTAACAAAACACGCTTTCTGCAGGCAGTTAGCAGTTGGTGCTACAAACTATGGGCAAGCAGTCATGCAGTGATCCTAATCTTTCTCAACCCAAGCGGTATGTGGCGCTCCCAGCCCACCACACACTGTGAACATGTGGGGCCATTTAGTGCCCAGGATCAGGGGTGCTGAGCGCCCTACAACACAATCCTATACAAGGAATTGTGCTGAGCAAGTTGAGAAATACTGTGACACCAAGCCTAGCTACATCAAGGGCTAGTCACAATACAGACAAGGAAGACTGTTGGAATAACTGTTCCCACATCTGTTCTTTAAAGAATGTTTGTCAAGGGCTGGCTGAGTGGCTCACTTGGTTAAGAGCTTGCTCAAGAGTGCAAGCTGAGCTCAGCAAGAATAGCAGTTCGATGCCAGCCTGAGCTGAGCTGCTGTTGAGCTGCCAACAGGTGGCAGAATGGCTCAGCTTAAAAAAAAATTAAAAAATAAAATTTGGGCCAGCCGAGTGGCTCATTGGTTGAGCTGGCTTGGGACGCCAGCGACCCTGGTTCAGATCCCACATATGAAGGCCAGTGACACTGCCCTCTACTGCTAACAACAGCTCCACCTGGAGCTGGGCTGAGAGTCCCAGCTACAGTGTGGGCTGCAGCCCCTGCTGCAGTGGGCTGCCATAGGCTACAGTGAGTGGCCGGCAGGCAGCGTGATCTGCCAATAGCCGTGGTGATCGACCATCCAGAGGCCAGTGACCAATCTGCCTCAACCAGGAAGAGTGCAATGATGATACCAACATGGGCCAGTGAAGCAACATCCTCCACAACTAGGTTGAAGAACAAAAAGACAGCAACTTGTCTGTTCTGCTTTCTCAAGTCCCCAACGCTGTCCCCCTCCCCTAATTCCCAATAAAAAATCTTTAAAAAAAAAAAAGAACGTTTGTCAAAAACTAACAAAACTAAAAATTCCCACGCTAAACTGTGAACTTCCTTTGCCCACTGCCACAGGGTAGCTCTCTCCTGGGAAGCTGTGCCTTTGGCTGAGGATTCGAGAGTGGGGGCTTCGGAGCCACTCAAACCGTTACAGGCACACACTGTCCCCTCCCTAAAGACCTAAGCCCGGCTCTGTGGGCCCCGCTGGGACTGGGCTGGTTTTGCCCTATTGTGTTCTTGATGGAGAGGGGCAGTGAGATGTGGGAGAGCGGGGATCCTGACTCCCTGTCAACTAGTCCGGGAGAGCCAGTAGCCGGTCCGCCAGGCCCCGGCCACACTCACCGGTGTGACCGGCCCCTTCCTAAGGGTCCCCAACTCCCACCCTGGTGGCCCTCTGCCTTCTCCGACACTGAGTAACGGTCCTAACGGCTTCTCGGTGCAGCAGGGACTCGCCCCACCTCCTTTCCTGCTACGTTCTACGGGCTTCCTCGTTGCCTCCTTGCTGGCGGCTCCTAAGCGGGACGGGCTCCAGCCTGGCCTTTTATAGCCGCGGGGACGTCAGGGCGTGACTCATAAACCGGCCAGGAAAGGAGGCGGGACCCAGGTAGTCCCAGCCAATAGGGAACCGGAAGGGACAAAAGCCGGAATCCCAGGGTGGCACTCTGCAATCTTTTTTGACAGAGTACCGAAGGGCAGAGGGAAACTGACGTTTCCAAACCCCAGAAGTCCAGGAGTAGGTCAAGGCGACAGTCTCTCCGCTTTTGGTGGCTTAATCGAAGAGCTGATTTGGAAGAGAAATGCATTTATGACTGTTCCATCCTGTTGCCAACTTCTCTCCTGTTCCCACCACCCGTCCCCCCACTTATGTGATTCTCGAGTCACCATTTCGAAGAGTAAGTTTCGTCACGGTGTACACAACAAACACCAGCATGAAGAGGATAATTGTATATAACACAGTACTTTTTCCTCCTGAGAAAATGGCCTGTGGTAAGAGAAATTTGGCATTATCCCTGAATCTTCCAGTTTCTCTGTAGTTCGGATTCTTGCAATACCTCAGCCACAATCTATGCTCCCCAAACCATATCTTTGCCAGCAACGGGTTGCAAGTCAATGAGTACTGTATGTTACATCAGCTCAGTTTTACCGAACTAAAGGAATGTTGGCACTTTTAAAATTCCCACCGTCTGCCCTTTCACCCATTCAGGCTCTCATATTTGCGCTTGGCCTTAAATAACACTATAGTCATCACCATCAGATTCTAAGCAGCCTTCATTAGAATCGGTTCTCAAATGTTTAAAAAGCAACAAGAACCACTAGAAATCAACCATTAAGTATCGTCAGGACATATATTTGACAAAAAACAAACAAACAAACAAACAAACCAAAAAACCTTTAATTCAGAGAAAAATTATGCCTTCCAGAGCACTTTGCAATAGAGGCAGTGTTGAAGCTCCAGGGCCACATCTATTCTTCACACAGCGTTTTCTAGGGATACTACTTCATCCATTTAATAATTATTACTAAGTGCCTATTATGTGGCAGACAAGCTTCCTCTTGTCACAAAGATTACATTTTTAAAGTAAAGGAGAAATGCTTTTTTAGACTTTGATGTGATGATAGGTCTGCAATGGTACGTTTTTTTGTCCTTCATTACTGTCCCCAGCTCCACTTTGGTAACGTAAATGCAAGTGATTTGAATGAGGTTGTCATGCTTTCTGATGGTTTGATTTTACAGTATGAATAAGTATCAAAGAAGAAATGAAACTGAGCTAGTACAAACCCCAAGCAAACATTCGAGACCCCATTTGTGTTGTCTTTTTGGAATTTGAGACATTTATGCTTGTGTAGCCAAATTTGGTGGGTCATCTTGAACACCAACTAGGTATTAGGTACTATGCACAATACCTCTAACTGAGAAGACAAATTTTCACTCTTTCTACATTTCTTCAATGATGGTTTTGTCCAAGTCCCCATGAAATACAAATTGTTACAGTGAAAACATTTAACCCCAAAATTTCAAACCACTGTTTCCTGCTTTGTTTCTAGAACTCTTAATGATTTGATGTAGTTTTACAATCTTCTTGTCCTTGTGTTCATCTCCCTTTGCAGTCACTAGGGATCTAACTAAAATGTGAATCCACTTTGATATCCATTGCTTCCTGCCCCCACATCCTAACTCTATAGAAGCCCAGGGTCCCTGTTGGGACCTTGACTAACTCCCATCTCATCTTACAATTTGCTTCCTACTTGACTCTCTAGAGATCAGTCCTAAACACACATGTTTGTCACCTCTGTGTCTTTGTTCATTGGATACAATGCCTGCTACATCTTTCTAGCCATCATTTTTACCTTGATTGCATTCTTGTCCTTTGAAACTCAGTCCAGGAATCTCCTAACTTACAAAGCCAATGGGTTAGAAGCATTTCTTTAGTGGCCCCATGATATACACTCTATGACTGAGCATAACCTGGCTGCATAACTCTGTTGAACTCTTCTCTCAGAAGTACTACTTCCCAGAAGATGATAACATAGGGCAATTTTCCCCTAATTCAGACCACCCCTATTAAAATCAGCCTAGGAGCTTGTTATAAATGCTTCTGTATGCTGTATATAGAACTTACTGAATCAGAATCTCAGAGAGGACTAATGGGTAAAACTAATATTTGAGAATAGCTGGCCTGTTCGAGGAGAAAGTATAACTCAGAGCTCACCTGGGTTACAAGTGTGTTGCTTCTATTTCATACCCCAGTCAACTAGGAGCTAGTGCTCCAACCCCTTGCTAGTTTTCACAAGGAAGAAATTACACTGTGCACTGTTTGATTTTTGCATACTTTACTGAAGAAGTGGCACATCCTTTATGGACCAACTTTCCATTCTCTTGCTCTTCTTGTCCTTTTCTCTTTCTGTATATCCTCTACCTATCTTCCAAGTCTCCTCCCTCTCCTATAATCTTGGCATGATCTGGGCTGAATATTTTTTTTTCTACAAAGTATACCAACAATATCCCAAAAATGTACGAAATACCAAGCTATACACCATTGAAATAACAAGCTGTACACCATATGAATGCATATCTTCACAAGTACAGAGCCATATTTAAATACTTGCCACCACAAGTTGCTTAAGGAAGTAATCAATAAGGAGAGTTTACATAGCAAAACAATACACACACACACACACACACACACACGTGTGATTGTGAATTTTAAAAATCAGATGTGTTGTCCTTTCATTTTAGTTGGCAGAAACATAGAAGCGCAAATTCTGTAAATAATTGACATACAATATGCAGCAATAAATATTCTCGTTTGTTGTTACATCTAAAAATCATATTTCTTTACTCAAACACTTAGCTATCATGTGCTAAAATAAAAAAGATACCTATTTCAATAAAAGTAAAATCTTAAATTTTACCAACCACAAAGATTCATGTTACATTATTATCATTAGATCATGCCTCCAAGTGTGAGACTATAAATGTGTCCATAGCACATCAGATATGCATTAGAGATTACCTCATCATAAGCACAATCTAATAAAAAAATATATTTGACACTTATAAATTAGAAGATCCATTTCAGAGCCTCCAAAATAGGAAAGGGGAAGAAGTGAGTGATGCCAACATTAAGAAGCACACATAGATGCAAATAGTTCCGCTCCTATGTTATTTTCTTCACCAACAAGGGATAAGGAGCAATTTACACCAAACTAAGTTCATGGTAGTGCACAGGTTGGATAAGTTCTAGCACACAGGCCAGGTAATGAATAGTTAGAATTATTCAACTCAAAGAATGCACTAGGATTTCAGTAATCTAATAGTACAGTGTACTTGCACTGTGCTTTTGTTAGAGTCTTTTTTTTTTTGTTTTTTTATTGGGGAATTGGGGGAATTGGGGGGAATTGGGGGGAGGGGAACAGCGTTGGGGAACCAGGGAAGGGGAACAGACAAGTTGCTGTCCTTTTCTGTTCTTCAGTCTAGTTGTGGAGGACATTACTTCACTGGCCCATGTTGGTATCGTCATTGCGCTCTTCTCAGGTGAGACAGTCGCTTGCCGGCCTCTAGATGGCCGCTCATGGCGGCTATTGGCAGCTCACGCTGGCTGCCAGCCACTCACGCTGGCTGCTGACCACTCACTGTAGCCTATGGCAGCCCATTGCAGCAGGGGCTGCAGCTATGCCATCCCCGGGGACTCACAACAGCCCAGCTCCAGGTGGAGCTGTTGTTCACCATCTTAGCTGTAGAGAGTAGTGTCACTGGGCCTCATATGTGGGATCCGAACCCGGGTCGCTGACAGCCCAAGCCAGCTCTTAACCAATCCGCCACTCAGCTGGCCCTTGTTAGAGTCTTTAGAATCACCATCTACCCCTCTCCATGCTCTACACCATGTTAAGACAGATAAACACTAGAGCTATCCTGCACCAAACCAAGGAGAGACGGTTCATAAACAAACCTATTCTTTGACTATTCAAAGAAAACCTACTCAGTGATGTCAAGTTGTCTATTCAGTTAAATGAACTGAACACAAACTTATTTGAAATCCTGAAATCTTTCTGGAGAAACAGAAAATTTTAAGGCAGTTAACAGAGTAACAATTCTTTAAAAAATTATCAGATACTGGTCTTTATGTAATCTTTGAAGGTTGAACAACTGTTTGAACAGTATTTGAACTGAAAATTCAAGTGTGAACTCTGAAGCAAGAACTTCATGATTCAGAAATGCTCCACAGAGACTTCGGTAAGATGGAAGAATAGATGGATGCTATACCAACTGCCTCCCAAGATCACATCAAAATTACAAATCATTTATACAACATTCAACCTTGGAAGTACCCGGAACACTAGATGAACAGAAACTCTAAATGAAGGACTTATAGACGAGGCCACATGGAGTCTTGGAGGAGGGGCGGAGATCAGAGAGGGCAAGCCCCGTGAGGGACACCTCAGCAGTGGGGAGGCTCCTTTGGTTGGAGAAGAGACCCTCCAGCCCCACACCGAGCTCACCAGCCCAGAGTTACTTTGCCAGAAAGAGGAGTTCTATGATTGCTGGCAGTAGAAATTAGTGAGGACTCTCTTTGCTCAACTCAGTGAGGCAGAGGGTGGCTAGAGAACCAGTTGCCCTCCTGTTGAACCAGCACATGGACTCGCTCGCTGGTGAGCACTCACCTGATCCCTTGGTGGAGGGAGTGGCTGCATGAGTAGGGGCCCAGGAGCCTACAGGGAAGGACTGAACTGAGCACCTTTAGCCTGGGAACTGGAGGTTTTGGGACCATTATTCCCCCTGTGTGGAACTTGCACACGAGTATTGTACAAGGGGGCACTATTTTTTCACAGTTGGGCTCTCCCACAGAGGGTCAGGTCCCAGTCAGTATTGGTCTGGTGAAATTGGCGCAGGAGTGCATGTGTGAGCATGCATGCATAGCCAGGTAGTGCCTGGCAGGTGCGCTCCAGCTTCAACAAGCTGCTCATTGAGATGCTGGTGGGCGAGCTGCCTTGGGTCCCCACTCTCCACACTGTGTGTGCAGAGTTTCCAGGGAGGAGACTGGATGTCAGGTTGCTCTGCCTGATCTGCAAGCAGCTGATTGGGACAGGGTGAGACGGGGAGTTTTCCTGGGAATGTTGGGCCGGGAGCTGTGCACCTGTGTGATCCAGCCGGTGCATTCCTTGGTGGGGACACTGACCACACCCCATGGTGCCTTGGGGGTGTCTGCCTTGCCCACCTAGAGCTGCATTGCTGAGGGCACCCTGAGCCCCTGGTGCCTAGCCACTACCTCCGCAGTCCACAGAGGGTTTTTGCAGCAATGGACACCCCGTAGCAACATGAGAGGATCTTTGGTGGTGAGCACAGCCCCAGAGCACACAGCAGCTAATTGCGGGAAGCTCATGGCATGCCTGAGAGGGAGGCTGAGGCACGGTGCATTGGGCCCTTCCCCCAAGCACAGCTGGTGCTGAGTCACCCAGGGACTCTCTATAGCTGAACAAGTGGTCTGCAGATTAAAGGGGACAGGGAGCCTTTTTTTTTTCTCTCTTTTTGCCATTTTTTTTCTTTTTTTCCTTTTTCTTTTTCTTTTCTTTTATTATTCTTTGTTCTTTTCTTTCTCTTTCATCTTTTGGTTCCTTTTTCTTCTTTTCTTTCATCTGTTCTCTTTTTGTCATTGTTTCTCAGGCTTGTTTATCTGGTTATTCCTTTGGTCACTGTTTTTCTGTCTTGTTCTCCTGTTTCTGTGTTTGTGTTTTTGTCTCTTTTATATATTTTTGTTTCTCCTATCTGATCATTGCTTATCATGTTTGTGGGGGTGTATTTGTTTTTGGGTGTTGTTGGGTTGCCTTGCTTTGTTTTTGTTTTATGAAGTCGACGTGGACCTAGCACTGGTCAATGAGCTGAGATTACACTGATTTGTAGAAACCACTAACCACAGCCTTTACACACCTGTAACACCACCTCACCCTCCTACAGCTGCATTGCCAGGGGCAATTGGGGTGCCAGGGAGACTGGCCCCACCCCCACAAACTGTGGAAAAGTTTTTTTTACAACAGAAGGTGGTCAGCAGAGCCATGGGGTCATCTTTGTGGTGTTCAGTGACCACAAACCTGCACCACAGCCACTTGGGAGCAGCTTTCATAAATCTGTAAGCATGAGGTGGAGGCTGGTTGTAGTGCCCTTGAGATGCTATATAAGAGGGTCACAGCCAGGGTATTGGTGTAAGACCTGAATCTGCATTAACATCTTAAAACTACCAATCATCACATAACTCACTTGAACTCCCTCCTGCCAAGCTAGTGCCATGTTGAAGAGGCACCCTCAACACCCGGTCCAAGAGCCAGACATGCTTCTACAGATTCTCTTTCAAAAGTTGGGCTTTACAGACATCTGACAGGTGGTAACAAGCCTAGGAGGCCCTAGGACTTTTCCTAAACTGCTTCAGAATCTATATTGGAGGCAGCCAGCCTCAGTTCACACAGGGACCATCCCTACATGATTCCAGGTCTAGCATGGGCAGCAGCCACCTGCGTACAGCCTACCAGGTAGCTACGAGCCGGTAACAGACAGAGCTGAAATGGCTCTGAGTGGGAGCCCTGCCAAAGAGACACGAGAACCAATACACCCAGAGGCCAGTGTTACACAAAATCAGAGTACTACCTGGTTGAACCTACAAGTGGCACTCTCAAAGAAAATTTTCCACAGGCACAAGAGCACACAGTGGCCAAGCCTCCTCTAAGGGGGTCAACCTCCACACAGCATCTCATACACTGTGAA
The DNA here is from genome assembly GCA_033961575.1 of Aselliscus stoliczkanus. NCBI lineage: Eukaryota > Metazoa > Chordata > Mammalia > Chiroptera > Hipposideridae > Aselliscus > Aselliscus stoliczkanus. Next base: position 72,102,330 of record CM066738.1, on the reverse strand, counting down.
CAGGGCTAATTCTCCTTGTTAACTAGTCTGAGGGTCAATCCCACCCTCTGCCAAGCCAAAAGCAATTAAAAGTCAATATCAACAGCGACATCTCTGAAACACACGGGACAGGAGATTAGGGAGACTGTGCAATCTGAATATAAAGGACACATGCTACAGAACCACCCAACAACGACTGAGAGACATAGGTGATCTACCTAATTCATCAAAGCAATCACAGAGCAACAGCCAGAATGAAGAAACAAAGAAACATGTCCCAAGTAAAAGATCGTAAAAAACCTCTAGAAATGGAACTAAATGAAACAGAGGGATCCAACCTTTCAGAGACAGAGTTTAGAACACTGATGATAAGAATGTTTAAGGTACTTAGTGAGGACATAAAAAATGGATAGAGAGGGGCCGGCCAAGTGGCTCAGTTGGTTAAGAACTCACTCAAGAGTGCGAGCTGAGCTCTGAGCAACAGAAGTTCGATGCCCAGCCTGAGTTGAGCTGCTGTTGAGCTGCCAACAGGTGGAAGGATGGCTCAGCTAAAAAAAACAAAAAAAACAAAAAAAAAAACGATGGATAGAGAAATCATAAAAATCAACTAGTTAGAACTAAAGAATACAATAACTGAAATGAAGAACACACTTGAAGGAATCACCGGTAGATTAGATGAAGCAGAGGATCAGATCAGTGATTTAGAAGACAAATAGCAGAAATCACCCAGTTTGAACAACAAAAGGAAAAAAGAATAAAAGACAATAAAAATAGTTTAAGAGACCTGTGGGACAATATTGAAATAATGACTGAAAACTTCCATACTCTGGTGAAGGAAATCGACATATAAGCCCAGGAAGTGCAGAGAGTTCAAAACAGCTGAACCCAAACAGGCGCACACCAAGACAGAATCCTAAAAGCAGCAAGAGGAAGACAGCGGGTTACATACAAAGGAACTCCTATAAGACTAACAGCTGATCTTTCTGTAGAAACTCTGCAGGCCAGAAGGGAGTGGCAGGAAATATTCAAAGTGATGCAAAATAAAGGCCTACAACCAAGATTGCTCTACCCAGAATGTCTATGACTTAAAATTGAAGGAGAGATAAAGAGCTTCTCAGAAAAGAATAAGCTAAAGGAATTCATTACCACCAAGTCAACATTGCAAGAAATGTTTTATGGGGTTTGAGACACCTCCTCTCTTTTAGTGATCAGCTTGGGGGAACAGACGGCTGGGCAGCTCCATAGCAACAGAAGTGAGGCTTGGCTTTCGTAACCTTTAATGCCCATTACTCTATAGATAAGATTTTCATTCAGAAATGCCATACTGTGAATGGTCACAACTGTAAGGGGTCCCCAGGGGCTCCAGGAAAGAGGCGACCCCCCCAACCCTGCTGAAGAGCTGCCAGACATCCTCTTTTGTAAAAATAGCGCACATCTGACCCCAGGTTTCCTGATAGAAATGGGACGCAGCAGAACTGTAAAGGTCCACGGAAAATTTCTGCAGCAGTACCTGTACTGGAATTATAACAGCTCATGTATACTTCCCCTATCTCTTAGCAGTACCTGTTCTGCAATTATAACTGCTCATGTAAGCTTACAATTACTTCCCCTATCCCTTCCCCTATGAAACCATCGTACAGACACCTGCAGGTGGCTGATGCCAGTTTTAGGCACAGCACTGACAGGCAAATAAAGCTGCTTGGTTTGGACATGTGCCTCAGACTTTGACTCCTCAGTGAACCTTTCAACCACTGTGAAGTAAGCAAAACTCTATCTAAGCAAGAGATGGCTGGTGCTTCATCAGTCAAAGAGGTCAAAGTGGATTTGGAAATTTCAGTAGCAGTCGAGAGGGTAGTTTTGGTGGGAATGACAACTTTGGTCATGGAGGAAACTTTCATGGTCGAGGTGGCTTTGGTGGCTGTCGTGGTAGTGGAGAATATAATGGATTTGGAACCACAGGGATGGCTATAATAGATTTGGTGATGATGGTGCTTATGGAGAGGAGATCCTGGTTATGCTGGAGGAAGTAGAGGCTATGGAATTGGTGGACAGGGTTATGGAAACCAGGGCACTAGCTATGGCAGGAGTGGCAGCTATGACAGCTATAACAACAGAGGAAGCAAAGGCGGCTTTGGTGGTGGTAATAGAAACAATTTTGAAGGTGGTGGAAGCAACAATGATTTTAGCAATTATGACAATCAATTTTCAAATTTTGGACCCATGGAAAAAAGAAAGCTTGGAGACAGAAGCTCTGGTCACTATGATGGTAAAGGCCAATACTTTGCCAAACTACAAAACCAAGATGGCTATATGGCAGTTCCACCAGCAGCAGTAGCTATGGCAGTAGCAGAAGGTTTTAACTGCTGCCAGGAAACAACACTTAGCAGGAGAGCAGAGCCTGAGAAGTGACAGGGAAACTACAGGTTACAACAGATTTGTGAACTCAGCCAAGCACAGTGGTGGCAGGGCCTAGCTGCTATAAAGAAGTCATGTTTTAGACAACACTCATGTGTATGGGCAAAACCCTCAAGGACTGTTGTTGCGTCCCACATGACTGGGCTAGGTGAGTGTGGAGAAGGGACTGAAAAAGGTTAAGGAAAACAGAGAGACACAAAATAGGAGAGAAAACAGCTTGGGGTCAGGGGACCTCAGCTTCATGGACTGGAGCCCCGAATCAGGCTTGACTGTCCCTTTTATTGTCTTACACATAAGGAAGGGTCAATGTAGCTTTCACAGTCTCACACCCAAAAATATAGCTCAAGGCCAAATCACTCACACCTGCAAACTGCCATTACTGGAGGTCCCATGATGTTATTGTCATGCACCTCTTGAGAAACAGAACTCCGTCTGCCAAAGCTTACTGATAAGAATGCAGGGAGGGGACTTCCAGTAAAATGGCACAATAGACAGACGCTGTGCTAACTACCTCCCAGGATCACACCAAAATTACAAACAAATTATACAGCATTCAACCCCGGAGGTCACCAGAACACTAGATGAACAGAACCACAAAATGAAAAACTTAAAGAGGAGGCCATGTTGGGTCAGGCAGGACGGGAGGAGACAAGAGAGGGCGAACCCCGTGGGGGAGGTCTAAACTGTGGAGAGGCTTCTCCGGTTGGGGGAGAGACCCTCCGGCCGCACACCAAGCTAACCAGCCCAGAGTTCCTTTGCTGGGAAGAGGAGTTCCAAGATAGCTGGCAGTAAATTAGTGAGGACTCTCTTTGCTCAGCTCAGTGAGGCTGAGGGCGGCTAGAGAATCAGTGGGGCTGGCACACGGGCTTGCTCACCGGTGAGCACTTACCTGGTTACTGGTGGAGGGAGTAGCTGTGTGAGCCGGGCCCAGGAGCCTGTGGGGACGGACTGAACTGAGCGCCTTTGGTGCAAAGGCTGGAGGTTTTTGGACTGTTGTTCCCAAGGTGTGGAGCCTGCGCAGAGTGGTGTACAGAGTACGCCATTTTGTCGGGCTTGGGCCCTCCCATGGAGGATCAGGTCCGAGACCTCATTGGTCTGGTGGAATTGGCGCAGAAGTGCGTGTGTGCGTGTGCGCGCACATGCGGCCTTGGATCCCCACCCTCCACCCGATTTATACTGCGTTGCCAGGGAAACGCTGGGCGGGTGCCCTCCGCTCCAACAGGCTGCTCACTGAGACGCAGGAGTGCGCAAGCTGCCTCGGATCCCCACCTTCCGCATAGCCTGTGCTGCGTTGCCAGGGAAACGCCTGGTGGGCGTGCTCCGGCTCCAACAGGCTGCTCACTGAGATCGGGAGTGCACAAGCCGCCTCGGGTCCCCGCTCTCCACACTACACTTGCAGAGTTGCCAGGCTGGTGATTGGTTGTTGGGCTGCTCGGCCTGATCTTGCGAGCAGCTCATTGGGACAGGCTGAGACTGGGAGTTTTCCTGGGAGTGTTCGGCTGTGAGCTGTGTGCCTGCGTGATCCAGCCAGGGCTCTCCTGGTGATCTATCTAATACATCAAAGCAATCCTAGAGCGACAGCCACAATGGGGAAACAAAGAAACATGTCACAAGTAAAAGATCAGAAGAAACCTCTAGAAATGGAACTAAATGAAACAGAGGGATCCAACCTTTCAGAGACAGAGTTCAGAACACTGATGATAAGAATGTTTAAGGAACTTAGCAAGGACATAAAGAAGGATAGGGAAACCATAAAAAACAACCTGGTAGAACTAAAGAATACAATAACTGAAATGAAGAACATACTCGAAGGAATCACCAGTAGAGTAGATGAAGCAGAGGAGCGGATCAGCGATTTGGAAGATAAAATAGCAGAACTCACCCAGTTGGCACAGCGAAAAGACCAAAGAATAAAAAACAATGAAAATAGTTTAAGAGTCCTATGGGACAAGGTGAAGCGCAACCAATACACGAATCATAGGAATACCAGAGGAGAAGAGAAGAAGCAAGGGGTCGAGAATGTATTTGAAAAAAATAATGACTGAAAACTTCCCTACCCTGGTGAAGGAAATCAACATACATGCCCAGGAAGTGCAGAGGGTTCCAGACAAGCTGAACCCAAACAGGTCCACACCAAGACACATCATAGTGAAAATGGCAAAGGTTAAAGACAGAGACAGAATCCTAGAGGCTGCAAGAGAAAGACAGCAGGTTACATACAAAGGAACTCCTGTTAGACTAACAGCTGACTTGTCTATAGAAACTCTGCAGGCCAGAAGGGAGTGGCAGGAGATATTCAAAGTGACACAAAATAAAGGCCTACAACCAAGATTGCTCTACTCAACACGGCTATCACTTAAAATTGAAGCGGAAATAAAGAGCTTCTCAGAAAAGAATAAGCTTAAGGAATTCATTACCACCAAGCCAGCATTGCAAGAAATGTTAAAAGGGCTTTTTTAAACAAAAGAAAGGGGTAAACAAGCTAACCCAGGGAGACCAGGAATACAAATAACAAAATGGCAATACATATGCACCTATCAATAATCATTTTAAATGTGAATGGGCTAAATGCTCCAATCAAAAGACAGAGAGTGGCTGAGTGGATAAGAAAATAGGACCCATGTATATGCTGTTTACAGATGGAATAAGATATTTCACGCAAATGGAAATGAGAAAAGAAGAAAGCTGGAGTACTAACACTTATTTTGGACAAAATAGACTTTAAAGTGATTACAATAAAAGACAAAGAAGGGCACTATAACCCTAATAAACATCTATGCACCCAACATAGGAACTCCTAATTACATATAACAGATTTTGACAGACATAAAGACAGAGATCAACAGTACCACTATCAGAGTAGGGGACTTAAACACCCCATTGTCACCAATGGACAGACCCTTTAGACAGAAAATCAACACAGAAAGAGGGGCCTTAAATGATACTTTAGACCAGCTGGACTTCCTTGATATTTTTAGAGCATTTCACCCTGAAAAAACAGAATATACATTCTTCTCAAGTACACATGGGACATTTTCCAAGATAGACCATGTTAGGCCACACCACAAAACAAATCTCAGTAAATTTAAGAAGATTGAAGTCATATCAAGCAGATATAAAGGGAAAACTGATGGTTGCTGGCTAGGAGGGAGTGGGGAAGAGGGTGGGGGGGAGTTTTTCGACAGTGTAGGTGGGACTACAATGTTGCTGCAGGGTTATGGGGGCAGTTCTGGGAATGTAATTGATAATTGTGAAGAGACTATTATGTTTTGTGAAATAAGTCAGTTGGAGAAGGACAGGTACCGTGTGATCTCATTTGTGTGTGGAGTCTGAACAGCTGAGTGAATGATCAAAGTAAATAGACTCGTAGATGTAGAGGGAAAACTGAGGGTTGCTAGTTGGGAGGGGGGTGGGGATGGGGGGAAGGGGAAGGGATTAGACAGCATAAATAGACAACTACAATATTGCCACAGGGATATGAAACACAGTTCGGGGAATATAATGTAAAAATTTTGTGGCGTGTCAGATAGTCACATGTCTTGTTAGGGAGACCACTTCATGGATGGAGTAGAGGCTTGATCACTGCACTGTACACCTGAAACTGATGTTGTATAGTATTGTATGCCAACTGTAACTGAATATGTGGATGGTCACGGGATGTGGAGTATACTGTGGAGGGGAGTCAGGGGAGTTGTGATAGATATGTATGATATGGGGGAGGAGTGGGCTGGTGAACTGGGGGAGGGAGGTTTTTACTTTGGGGGGTAAAGAGTATAACTATTGCATTGTGTTGTACACCTGAAACTAATAAAAAAAAATATATATATATATATAAAAAAAAAGGAAAGAAGAAATTTTCTGAGAACCTAAATACTTTACAGGTGGTATCCTCTGAAAGGTCTCACTATGAGCTGTTAAGGAATCTGTAGTTAAATAAAGGAGTTTGCTTAGTTGATTAATCAAGTAGAAATAAGTTTCCAACTGAGATTACATTTAACTATGCTCTGCTTTATTACACAACTGTAAGATTATTGTGGGTTCTTTCAGAAAAGAAATGAAGACTCATTTGATTTAGTAAAGGTATTTCATGCAAAAAAAGAAAAAAAAAGAATGCAGGGAGGACAGACATTATCATATCTGTCATTATCAATAGGTCATTTCACAGGCAGGCTGCCAGACCCTGAAGCAAGGGGTTCCCGCCCTGTTTCCGTCAACTCGTGATTCTTCCTGTTGGTACCCACTGGTACCCACTGGCATCCACGGGCACCCACGGGCACCCACAGGCACCCACATGACCGTGTCTTGCTTGGGTTGTCCCTCTCGTGTTATCTTACCCATCAGTGACTAGCTGGCCATCCTTTGGTGCCAAACAGGGATATATATAGCCAGCATAATATCGAAGTTGTGATCTGTCTTTATGGAGAGGTGCATGGAGGCAGACAGGCAGGCTATAATGTGACAGGCTGTATTTGTGACTAATTGTATAACAGTTTATTCTAGTTTCTGTTCTGTGGAAAGTGTAAAGCATTCCAACAAAGGGTTTCAATGTAGATTTATTTTTTGTACCCATGCTGTTGATTGCTAAATGTAATAGTCTGATCATCATGCTGAATAAATGTGTTTGTAAAACAAAAAGAAAGAAAGAAAGAAAGAAAATACATATATCAGATCTTATCTCTGGTTTGTCTGATAGAAAATAACCCAGTTAATAGAAAGCATATGGCTGGACATATGCTGACAATTAAGTTCATGAACTTGTTGCAATGATGTTGCTAACCTTTTTTAATATCGGAGGGATTATTCATTATGAATTTGTACCAACTGGACAAACGGTTAACCAAGTTTACCATTTGGAAGTGCTAAAAGGCTGCACGAAAAAGTTAGACGAAAACAACCTGAACTTTCGCCAGTTCATGGCTCTTGCATCACAACAATGCACCAGCTCACAAAAAGGGGGACTCATCTTATTTCTGTATTCTATATCAGATTTTCTCTTCTTTCTGCACATTTATTCCTTCCCATCCATTCTCATCCATATCTTAGAAGTTATTTCCATGCTTGTCTGGTGAGCCTATTTCAGAATATGCTACCCATCTGTCAGCCCAATTCATGCTACTTATTTTTCCACTTGGCACTCCAGCCTCTATTGGTTTTATTGTAGAGAACACCTTTATCTGCATATCAAAGTCTGAACATCCCATTTTATAATATTTAAAACAGAAAGCACACAAGCCAGAAACCATCTCTTGACATATATCTAGACTGTATCTTGCTGATACTTAAGCATATGATCTAAAACAAGTTATTCAGAACTGTGTAATAACTATTATAACTCCACACTAAAATATTGATTTAGAATTATCATACAAGTACATCAATGCTCTAGGAATTAAAAACTAAAATCTCCTATTATAATACATGAACTCTTTCAAAGGGCAATCAAAATAACACTGAGCTTTACTTCAAAAACAAAAAATAAAAATACCCAGCAAGCTCAGTTAGAAAAGTTCCTCCCAATTCTATTCTAAAGTAATGAGTGGCTCTTTTTCATATAACATGTACATAGACTACCCTAAGCCAACAGCTTTCGAGGCCTCACTTCCAGTACTGCATCAGTAATCTGCAGTTATATAGAGAGGAAAAGTGAGCACCCACTGACACACCTGATCATTTTTGTATTTATCTAACTATGAGGCTTTACTCTGCTTTTTCAGAACTGTCTGTATCCTCATTTCCTCCTTCTCCAGTTGAGACTGTCATCTTTGATTAAAAAATTAGTACTGTACCAGGAAAAAGAAGCCTGTATGTAAAGAAGTAAGAATCTGAAGTTACATTAAAAACTAGTATTAACCATCATCATCTTCTAGCATTTGAGGAGACAACATTAATCAAAGTAGATAAGCTCACATTCCCATGGGAGGTTTGGTTGTTTAATGCTTTTTCATTTTTCTTATTCACAAGCATATATCTATGTTCTCGTAGTTTATTTTCCTTTGCCATGACACCAACATTAACAGTTTACTTAAAGAGCAACTTCCGAGTTTCCTAGATATTTGTTTATGGCACCAAGAAGCAAATACTTTAATCTAATGACAGATGAGTTGTCCACTTCATCGCAAGGTTAAAGAGAAGTGAAAATACATGGTGTGATCAAACAATATTATAAATGTTTAAATAAAAAAAATTTATTACAGTAAAAAAACACATTGTCATTAATCCCCCTCAAAATACTCACTCTCACTTCGAACACACTTATCCCATCATTCTTGTCACCTTGTGAAACAGTTCTGGAAGTCTTCTTTCATGAGTGTCTTCAGTTGCGTGGTCATGGCTACCTGATGCCCTGAATCATTTTGACTTTGGGGAAGAGCCAGAAGTCACATGATTCCAGATGCAGTGAATAAGGTGGATGATGACACACTGTAATGTTTTAATTTGACAGAAATTGCTGTACACCAGAAGCGATGTGTGACACTAACATTGTCATGATGGAGGGTGATTTATCGTACACTTGAAAACACACCTTCTCTCAACTGTAGATCATACCCGACTGACTGCACCCAACAAGTTGTAACTTGTCACACACTGTTAGTAAGGTTTGATGTGCCACTTCCCATACTGAAGATCCCTGTCTTTTCATTGGATGGCACTCAGCAGCAACATCACTGTATTTTGTGATCACAACAGAAAGGCTCTGTGTCACACATCGTTTCTGGTACAGCAATTTCTGTCAAATAAAGACATTACGGTGTGTCTTCATCCACCTTACTCACTAGATCTGACACCTGGAGACTTTTGGATCTTCCCAAATGTCAGAATGATTCAGGACATCGAGAAGATGCAACAGCACAACTAAAGACACTCACGAAAGAGAACTTCCAGAACTGCTTTAGAAAATGGCAAGAACAATGGGATAAGAGTGTTCGAAGTGAGGGAGAGTATTTTCAGGGAATTAATGGCAATGTGACTTTTACTGTAATTAAATTTAAATTAAACATTCACTGTATTTCTTGATCACACCATGTAAGCTACAGAGCTATATGAAAATGGATGCTCTGTGGGGATTGCAGTTTGGAGTTTGGGAATAAAAGGGTTTCATCCTTGCTAATGTGGTGCGGCTAGGAAATATCAGGATATATATTGGCCACTGTTAAACTGAATTGTTATTTTAAACAGTCAGTTAAGAGGATAAAATGACAGGAGGTGTTTCATTAAATTCAAATGTATTATTCAGAATATAGGATATTTATTATAGTGTTTGGATTAGTTTTTTAAATTTACTTGAATTTTCAGTAAAAGCATCACTTATATGGCTATGTATGGAGAATTCATCATTAGAGGGAGAAAATGTGCAACCACCACTTGGGTTTCTTCAATTCTGACCTCTAAAATTCTACATCACAATGACACTTATTTCTCTCAGGACACAAACAACACTTTTGTCCACTAGGTGGCAGTACATTTTTATTTATTTTTTATTTTTTTATTTTAAGATTTTATTGGGGAACTGGGGAGGGGAACAGTGTTGGGGAATGGGGGGAGTGAGTAGCCAAGTTGTTGTTTTTCAGTCTTCGTTGTGGAGGGCACCAGTTGTCATCTGGCTTCCCTTTGGCAGCCCATGGCCTCTAAACTCAAGGTGCTGTGTTCAATCTTAGTTGCAGGTGGGCATAGCCACCATTCCATGCAGGAGTCGAACCAGTAGCCTTGTTGTTAAGAGCTCACACCCTATCCACTGAGTTATCTGGGTGGCAGCTCAGCTCAAGGTGCTGAGTTCAGTCGTTAGTTTCGGGTGGGCATAGCCCAGCACTGAACAGACAATCTTGTTGTTACACCAGCTGAGCCATTCTGCCACGTGTTGGCAGCTCAGCGACAGCTCAGGTAGGGCACAGCATTCACTGGCCCATGTGGGAATCAAACTGGCGGCCCTGTTGCTCAGAGCACGCCCTCTAAGCCAACGCTTAACCAACTGAGCCACTCGGCCAGCCCAGTACATCTTTAACTATCTCTTGCCTAAAAAGGCAAGAAACCCTCACAGCCATATCAGAAATTATAGGCACTTCTGCATAATACACGCAGTGTTGAAATACCTCATGTTCTGCAAAATCACACTGTGAATAGAGCAGGGTTAACAGGTAAAACAAGGTTGGAGCAGACTATTCAAAATCTATGCACTTGGTAACCATGGACTAACAATCCAAACAAAAATATTAGCACAATGAAAAAGACATGTGAAATCCTTAAATACTCTTTAAATTCAAAATAAATAAAAAATTTAGAAAATTTTAGAAAATAAAGGAGAGGGGTAAGGTTGAAGCTGCTTAGGGTAAAATGGACAAAAACAGGGAGAACCTTGCAATAAGCATTTCCAAAGCAGAGCATGTGAGTGATAAACCAGCCCGGAGGGGGATGTCAGGAAGGAGCATGGTGCATATTACTGAAATGCCCCGTGTTCTGCTGGGTCAGTGACACTGTATTACGCTGCTATTTACTTGGCAGCACAAATCACTAATGGAGTAATTTTTTTTAGCTGAGAAAGCTGGGGAAGAACACAACTTCTGCATCCTCCTGCCCTCACCTTGAATCTGTCCACACCTGTGCACTAAATCATGGAAGAAGAGGTCTATTCACCCGCAGTTAAATAGGCATAATAGCACTGGGACCACCTGGACTCGTTTTTTAGCCTCTCAGAGGAATCAAATGCATCCTAGAAATTCAGCTCTATCATGCTGCACCAACCTATGAAAGAAATATCTTTAGTATACAATGCTCAAGTACTACAGTGAGCTTTACATCCCATCTCTAAGCTATAAATCTCTGATCCTGTTAGACTTCTCTGTGAGCATTGGATGTGCAGTATGTGAAAACTTAAAAAAAAAATCTTTTCTCTCTTATGTACTTTCAGTGAGAAATTTTGAGTAAGACAAGGCATTTCTGATTTCACAACCAATTATGCAGTGTAGAAGAAAGGGATGGTAAAATTTCTATACATTCCATTTTGTCTCCTACTGTTGTTAGATTAACCCAAGTCCAGCAGTACTTCTCCAGAGCAGGCATAGGCACAGAAAAAGCAATACCATTAGGTCATATATATATAGTGACTACTCGCCAAAGCCGTAAAACACTTACTTGATCGTTAAAGATTTTATTAATTCTCAAACTGTTATGAGAAGAAGACAGCAAGCCAGTCAGAAATTAAGTACTTGCCCACCCTCCCTCTGTGGATTGGTAGTGGAGCTGAGAAAGGACCCCTTCTTGTAGGTGTCAAAGAATAGCATTGATGAAATTCAAGAATTTCATCCCTATTGTAATAGTATCTCCCATCAACTGAGCCCCTCTGTGTGGCCATGAAAAAGGTGCATGAAAAAATCTGCCAAAACTGTGTCTTTTAACTCAAAGAGCTCCAGAGGAGGTTAGATTACATAAAAATACATTTTCCACTGGACTACATTTTCCTCCCTAATCCTAATGGGTATTTAAAATATAATATTGCTTACTGTGCAGCTTCCAATCTTTGAGTTTGCACTTTTCTTTAAAAAGATTCAGGAAGACAATTATGTCCACAGTAGGCAAGCAAGTGGCAGGTATCACAGGGCCCCACCTGACTGGTGTTAACAGCCTCCCCAGGGCTCTTCATGTCTTCTTCCTTCTCTGTGCAGATTGCCTTTGAATCCCAATTTCCCCTTTAATTCCCATCACTAATTCATCATTTCTTTTTTCTCTACCCCTTCTTCATTCTTCTTGTATATGCTATATGATATGACCTTTTGGTATTAGGCTAAAATTCTAAAAAATATAAACCCGTTATGAAAAATTTGTTGTTGATGTTGCTTCCAGCCCAAAGTTGTACTTATGCCTCTCAACTGAGATGTAAAAGGATTATGACATTACGAAGATAACAGGGCAGAATTTTAGTGCAGTCAAGAAAATAATAATAGCAACAGCTTTGGGGAAAGAGGAGGAAAATCTTAAGCAAATAAATACTTCTGTTTATAAATACATCTCCAGGAGGATAGAAGCCAAAGGAAGCAGCTAGCATGTATGGAGGGCCTTCTGTGTTCCAGGCACCCTCTCTGATGCTCAGCCATATCATTTCATCTGAACCTCACAACTGCTATGAGGGGAGACACCTTAACTGAAATGGCAACTGTGAAGACAATGCAACTCGCCCAAGGTGTCTGAGCTAGTTGGTAGAAGAGCTGGGATTGGAAACCACATGCCCAGCTCGCTCCTCTGCCATATTATTTTTCTTCTCAGGTAAATATTGGTGCAGGGAAGAGAAAACAGTTTTGAATCCTAATGTGCAGTCAAATAAGTTATTTACAAACAGTTTTTAGTCAATTCATTTTACATCGATTAATATTGATAACACCTATTATACTAAATTCAAACTGTTATAAAGAAATAATGAGATTCAGTGAGGTAAGCATTATTACGTCTGCTATGATAACAAAGTCCTATTAGTACAAAAGGCAGCAAGTGTTTTCTAAAGATACGAACTGAAAGCATTAGTAATGAAAAATGCACAAGAAGGAATTACTACTTGCATGACAAGAAGCTGGACATAAGCTGAGCGCATTAATAGATGCAGTCATACTATTCATGACAAGAAGCTAGACAGACATTTCATATTTACCAATTTCATACAGACAGACATGTTGGATTTCTCTCTGATCTACTGCAAGTTCCAAAGCAGTGTGGAAGGAAGTCAAGGCACTGTTGATTTGACACTAGGAACAAATGAAAACGGAGTTACTGGCTAAGATCTCTTGTGAACATTGTAATATCATAACTCAGAAGCATCTTTTGCCTTAAGAATTATTTAAAACCAGTGAAGAAGTATAGAAGAAAGTGATTTAAAGATTTCTGGGAAAACGCTCCAATTGGCCCCACACAGTTCTGAGATGAACCTACGCACACGGGTCTTCTTTCGCTCAGGCAGAGATTCCACCAGTGAAGGACACAGCTCACGCCCACCTTCTTCCATAGCCTTACTTCAATCTTGTGCAACAGAACCTACTGTATGATAAAGTTTGCTAATCTAGCTCCTTGCTACCAGGTAAGTTGTACGGGGGGTAGGGACTTATTTCGTCTTCCTGTGTATACTCAGCCCTGGCCTGGAATGACTTGCAGCCAGTATTGAGTGACTGCAAAAAGCCAATCCATTAGTCCAGCCCTCAGAACTGTCTCCCTCTGCAACCTACTCACTCTCCACCATACAACTGAGGGTGTGATTCTATATCCCAGAATGCTATTCTCCGATTGCTTCTCATCATCACATCTCCTCTCCCAACACTTTAGAAATTCTCTGAGGATCCAGATTACACTTCTGACTTTTGCTTTTATCGAGCACTGTCTAGAAACCAACAGACTCTCCAATGTCTCTTCTACTTATTTCTGGTTGAATACATTTAATGTTTCTTTCCACTAAAGAGGTTTCTCAGAGTCTGTCAACCTGATGCCACAAGCACCTGATCAGAGCACCAAAAAAGCATCACCAGGATCAGAAGGGTTAGATTAAATCCTAAACACAGCAATGACAGGTGATAAGTATCATGCACCAATAATAAATAGAAATCCTAAAGGCCAAAGACCTGACAGTCTGCTGTCAGTGACGCAAGCCTAGGAGCATTCCTTCTTGTTCTGCTGGTGCCAGTACTGCTCTCCCTGCCCAACTCTCCGTGCCCTGCTCTGCTGCTTTTCGCCACGCCCTTCCCAAGGTCCCTACTGCTCTCTCCTCCCCAGGCAGCTAGGCAGGGGCATAAGGGTCTTAGGAGAGGGGTTGCCAGCTTCCCTTGGAACCAGCCCCTACCACATTCTTTGGCTTCTTTAGTGATTGATGCATGGTCACTGTGGGAGGCCTCTTGGAGACAATACACCTCAGTGATGAGTCAGCCAGGAGATCTTCAGGACAGTCTGTGACTCAGGAACATTGTAAGCCAAATGATTCATTAACAAAGACATGACTGGCTCAGTAACTGCTCATGCTCCATTACTCTGTTATCAGGAACTCTGACCACAGCGTTCAAGCCCTTCTCACCATCCACAGATGCTGACTAGGAAGCCACGGAGATACATGTCACCATATCACTAACTGTTGTTCTCCTGTAGCTGAACATGTCAAGGAGCTAGTTGGAGGAAACCTCACAAAAATGTGAAGAGACCCACAACTCTGAAGTCAGACACTCACAGGGACCGTAAGCACAAGGGCAAAATACCAAAGAGGTGAAAAATCAATCCATTGTTTATACAGAACATACATGTGTGTAGAGAGAGACCTGGACACTCATTACAACCAGCTAACTTTTCCCTTTATGGATCATCAGTTCTTTTCCTGCATCATATACGGACTTGATTTAGCAGATTTACACAGAAACCAGTTCTTAGGGATTCTGTTCTTCATGCATCTCCCCAGTTCACTAAGTTAATAATATTCAATTATCACACACAGGTTATTTCTGGAGAGGCTCTCACTACCAAGCTGTCCCCAGCTGAGGTGTAGTGCATGATAGTGAAATGTCACAATACACTTCAGAGGACAGGTAACTACTCAGTGAACATTTATTTATTGAGCAATATCTATGTGCCTGGGATGGTACTAGGCTCTGGAGATACACAGACTAGTCAAAACCAAGCTCTGAATGCAAGTTAAATAAAAAGAAATAAAGTAATATTTGTATCAGCATCCGTTCTCTTAACTTTTTCAAAATCTCTCTGAGATAGGCATGTATTATCTCCATTTTCAGATGAAGAAGCTGAAGTTCAAAGAGGTTAAGTAGCTTGGCCAAGGTCAACAAGTTAACAATTGACTAGTATTCAAACTCTATTCCAATTTCTTCCAGAGTAGACTTCTTTTAGGGAGAGTGGAAATGAATTCACTCCAGTGCAAATGATTTGACTTCTGGCCTCCAGAGTTATGAGAAAATGAATTTCTATCATTTTGAGCCACCAAATTTGTACTAATTTTTTTTTTAGATTTTTTTTTTTTTTTAATTGGGGAAATGGGGTAGGGGAACAGACAAGTTGCTGTCCTTTTTGTTGTTCAGACTAGTTGTGGAGGACATTGCTTCACTGGCCCTTGTTGATATTATCATTGTATTCTTCCTGTGTGAGGCAGATCAGTCACTGGCCTCTGGACGGGCGCTCATGACGACTATTGACAGCTTACACCAGCTGCTGGCCATTCACGCTGGCTGCCAGCCACTCACTGTAGCTTAAGGGAGCCCTCTGCAGCAGGGCCTGCAGCCTACACTGTCACAGAGACTCATGCAGCCCAGCTCTAGGTGGAGCTGTTGTTCACCATCTTAGCTGTAGAGGGCAGTGTCACTGGACCTCATATGTGGGATCCAAACCAGGGTTGCTGGCATCCCAAGGGAGCCCTTAACCAATGAGCCACTTGGCCGGCTCTTGTAGTCATTTTTTTATGTAGCTCTAGAAAACTAATATAATACATTTCTTTAAAAATTAAACTGTGAAGAAAGTGTCACGGTCTTTCTGTTATAAGCATTCTAGTAAAACTGGAAAGTACTGAGACAATTTACGGAGCTTAATGACATTATCCCAACAGTAAGCATAATTCCAAAATTAATTCTAGTTCTGTTATGATCACTTATTGAAGAATTACAATGAACAGCCATTAAAACAGTGAAAATGTATTTTCCCTTGCTTTTCACAAAAATAACAAAATAAAAATGACCTGTGGGAGTTTTTATAATTACCAATTAAAATATCCACGACACTGCAGTGAAAGGAGAATCATCCTCAATTTTATTATTATTTCTCAGTTTAGTTTTTAAAAGAAATATACATACTTTGGCTTAAACAGAATATAGAAAATGGGCTAGTA
Source organism: Aselliscus stoliczkanus (assembly GCA_033961575.1). Classification (NCBI taxonomy): domain Eukaryota; kingdom Metazoa; phylum Chordata; class Mammalia; order Chiroptera; family Hipposideridae; genus Aselliscus; species Aselliscus stoliczkanus. Next base: position 72,086,093 of record CM066738.1, on the reverse strand, counting down.
TGAAAAAGCCATAAAGCCAAGAATTAGACGGTTAGTACCTTATAGATATTTCTCTCCTGAATTATGTATGCATTGGCGTGCTGTGTCACAAAAACTACTTCAGTTTCCCCTTGGTAAAAGGAGAAAAATAATGTTGGCTAGTTTTATCTGCTTCCAGAGGAAACCCTAAAGAACAAAAAGATAAGTCTTTGCCAAATTAAATGGAGCATATTTGTTGCCAAATTAAAACCAGCATCATTTATAGCTACTACATTGTTACCACAGAGATATAACATGTTTTTCCAATTATTCAGGATTTCTTTTTGATATGTGTACTCCTAGGTATTTGATAATACTTACGGCAATTGTAAAAGGGATTTGTTACTCCATTTTATTCTCTCTAAGTGGATGTTCCTGGTGTGTAGGAAAACTTTTGATATTTTCTAATTGATTTTAAATGTCACATTATTATACTCTTATGAATTCTCATAATTATTTTATTTGCCCAGGGCGGGGGCAGTTCCAGGAAGACATTAAAATCATTTGCATATAATGACAGTTATTTTACAATTTTTTGTACAGTTTACAATAGACTTAAATAATTGGCTAGGGCAACCAGCTAAAATACTGAGTATTACCAAGCACAGCATGCATTGTTGCTTTATTTTCACCTTGAATGAAGATATTCTAAAGTCGAATCAGTAAATAGTTTGCTGCACATTTTAGCAGATATCATTTTCACCAAAAAGAGAGATTTCCTTTCTACTTCTAATTTGCTAATAGTTTTTGGAAGAAAGTTCACAATGGTAAAATAGGTAAATGCTATGCCCGCTACCTCCTGGCATTACATTAAAACTACAACTAAATTATCATCAATCAACCTCAAGAATCATCTGAAGACAAGCTGAAAAAACCCCTATAACTAAGGATGTAAAGGAGAGGCAACTTGGTGGTGGAGAGCTCCCCTGAACAGGGAAGATTTCAGCTCTACACTGGGCTCCCCAGCCCAGCAGTCCTGTGCTGGAAAGAGGAATCTCCATCACATCTGGCAATGAAAATCAGCAAGGATTCCATCCATCCTTCCTGATGAGACAAAAGGTGGCTGAAAACCCAGACGCCCTCTTAAAAGCCTGCTCACAGATTCACTAGCTTGCAAGCACTCACCCTGGGTTCCATCAGAGAGGGAACCACTCGAGAGGCACAAGAGATGTACAGGGAAAGACTGAGTTGTGTGGCTTCAGGATGAGGGCTAGAGGGACAGCTGCCATTATCCCTGCGTGCAACTTGCCCCACATATGGCCTACAGGAGATTGCTACCTTCTCTGCTTTGAACTAACCCCACTGAGTCAAATCAGAGACCCCATTGGTAAAATCCTCACTCTCACCACCTTGGTGACTCCCTGGGACTTCTCTCCACCCAGCTGGTGTGGCATCACCTGGAGCACTCTTGGCTTCTGGGCAACCAGCCTTGCTCCACAATCTGCTGGAGGCTTGTATAGCAGCGCACAGACCCAGGGGGCCTGGGAAACTTTCAGTGGTAGGCGGTAAGCCTCAGTTTGCTCTGCAGCCTTTCTTGGGCAGCTCTCGAGGATCTGCAGGCCAGAGGTGAGCAGCAGCTGGTCACAGTGGTCTCAGGGCATTTTGAGGAATGGCCACAGGCTCAGAACTGGTACAAGAACTGAATCCACATTAATGTTGTGAAAAACACCTGCCACACCCTGTAACTCTGCCCCACCCAATTTGGGTGGCATTGCTAGGGCACAGCCAATATTAGATCAACAAGCCCAACCCATGCACCTAAGGAGGCTCTTTCAGTTGCTGAGTGATATGGGGAGCTGGCAGGTGGCAACAGGCCAAGGCCCTGGGCTTTGCTCTAAGCTACCTCAGGCCCAATACTGGTGTCAGCCAGCCTTGTTTCACAAAGGGGCTACATCCACATGCTTCTAAGTCCAACACAGGCAGCAAACAATGGCAAATAGATCTGTAACTCTGACTAGGTAGCCCTGGGCCAGTCACAAGCAAGGCTGAAATTGGCCTTCATGGGAGACCCTCCCAAGGGCACCAGAATCAACATACCCAGAGGCCAGACTCACATCATGCCAGAGCACTACCCAATTAGCCCCATAAGTGGCACACCCAAAGAGTGGTCTCAATAGGCACAAGAGACAGCTAGGGCAAATCCTTTTTTGAGGAGTCAGCCCTCACACAACAGCTCATATGCTGTTGGCATAGCCAATCTTCACAGCCAGTCAGGCTGAGAGTCAATCTCACACACATGCCAAAAGCAATCAAGACCCAATTACAACAGATTACACATAACACACACCAGGGACACTCCAGGAATGCACACACAGGTGATCAGGAAGACTGCACCACTGGGCCACACAGGACACCTATTATATAAAGATATTGGCAAAGACTGAGAGACATAGGAGATCTAGCTAATACATAGAAGCAAATAGAGAGAGGCAGACAGAATGAGGAAACATGTGCCAAAGAAAAGAACAACAGGAAACTCCAGAAAAAGAATGAAATGAAATAGAGGCAACCAACCTACCAGAGACAGAGATTAAAATACTGGTTATAAGAATGCTAAAGGGACTTAGTGAGAACTTCAACAAAGAGATAGTAAGCATAAAGAAGGACATAGAAACCATAAAAAAGGAACAGTCAAAATAAAGAATAAAATAACTAAAATGAAGAATACACTAGAAGAAATCAACAGCAGATTAGGTGAAGGAGAGGATCAAATCAGTGATTTGGAAGACAAGGTAGCAGAAAACAATCAGAACAACAAGATAAAAGAATAAAAGAAAATGAAGATAGTTTAAGGGACCTCTGGGACTTCAAGCATAACAACACTTATATCATAGGAGTACTAGAAGAAGAGAGAAAGCAAGGGATTGAGAACCTATTTGAGAAATAATGATGGAAAATTTTTCTAACTTGGCAAAAGAAATATACATACAAGTCTAGGAAGTGAAGAGCATCCCAAACAAGATGAACCCAAAGGGAGCCACATGAATGCACATTATAATTAAAATGACAAAGGTTAAAGACAAAAAGAGAATCCTAAAAGAAACAAAAGAAAGACAACTAATTACTTACAAGGTAGCTCCCATAAGACTATCAGCTGATTTCTCAACAGAAACTTTGAAGAACAGAAGGGAGTGGCAGAAAATATTCAAAGTGATGGAAAGCAGAGGCCTACAACCACCACTATTCTACCCGGCAAGGCTAGCATTTAAAACTGAAGGAGAAAGGGTGTGATCAGAGCCGGACACCTGAAGAATGGCTCCTCTGTTTACAGCACATCCAACAGGAACTTGGGTTTTCTCCTTACAGGTGGCAGGACACTATGACCTTCCTCTGATGTTATGCCCAAAACATGGAAATAAAATAATAATAATAATAATAATGATAATAATAATAATAAATTGAAGGAGCTATAAAGAGCTTCACAGACAAGGAAAATGCTAAAGGAATTCATTACCACCAAGTCAGTATTACAAGGAAATCAGTAAACAAAAAATGTTAAAGACACTTAAGAAGAAGAAGGGAGGAAACAAACCAACAAAAGAAGATAAAAAATGGGAGTAATACAATGGCAACAACTATGTACCTATCAATAATCACTTTAAATGTAAAAGTATTAAATGCTTCAATCAAAAGACATAGAGTAACTGAATGGATGAGAAAACAAACTCATACATATACTGTCTACAAGAGACCCACCTCAGATCCAAAGACACAAATAGACTGAAAATAAAATATGGAATAAGATATTTCAGGCAAAATGGAAACCAAAAAAAAAAAAAAAAAGGCTAAGGTAGCAATGCCTATACCAGACAAAATAGACTTTAAGACAAAGACTATAATAAGAGACAAAAAAGGACATTACATAATGATAAAGGGATCAATCCAACAAGAGGACATATCTCTAGTAAACATGCTTGCACCCAACATAGGAGAACATAAATATATAAACCACATATTGACTGACATAAGGGGAAAGATCGACAGTAACACAATCATAGTGGGGGACTTTAATACCCTATTGACACCAAGAGACAGATACCCCAGACAGAAAATCAACAGGAAACAATGGCCTTAAATGACACACTATACCAGATGGATTTATTTGACATTTTTAGAGCATTTCACCCCAAAGCGAAAGAATATACATTCTTTTCAAGTGCACATGGAACATTTTCCAATACAGGCCGCATGTTAGGCCACAACACAAATCTCAATAAATTTAAGAAAACTAAAATCATAGGAAGCATCTTCTATGACCACAACAGTATGAACTAGAAATCAATTGCAAACAAACAAACAAAAAAAGAGAAAAACACATAAACACATGGAGGCTAAATGACATGCTACTAAACAATGAATGGGTTAACAGTGATCAAGGAAGAAATCAAAAGATATATTGAGACAAGTGAAAATGAAAACACAACAATCCAAAATCTATGGAACACAGCAAAAGTAGTCCTAAGAGGGAGATTCATAACAATGCCTACCTCTAGAAATAAGAAAAATATCAGATAAATAATCTAACTTTACACCTGAGGGAACAGGAAAAAGAACAGTAAACAGAGCCCAAAGTGTGTAGAAGGAAGGAAATAATAAAGATCAGAGTGGAAATAAATGAAATAGAGGTTAAAAAATTTTTTAAAAATCAATGAAACCAAGAGCTGGGTTTTTGAAAAGATAAAATTGACAAACCTTTAACCAGACTCATCAATAAAAAAAGGGAGATGACCTAAATAAATAAAATCAGGAATGAAGGAGGAGAAGTGACAACAGACACCACAGAAACACATAAAATTTTGGGAAAATAGTATGAGCAACTACACACCAACAAATAGACAATCTGGAATAAGTGGATAAATTTGTATGAGCATACAATCTTCCAAGGCTGAATAAAAAAAGAAACAGAAAGTCTGAGTTGACTGACTACTATTAATGAAATGAAATCAGTAATCAACAAGCTCCCAATAAACAAAAGTCCTGGACCAGATGACTTGATAGGTGAATTTTACCAAACATTCATAAAAGAATTAACACCTATTTTCCTCAAACTATTCCAAAATATCCAAGATCAGGGAAGGCTCCCATGCTCATTTTACCAGGCCACCATTACCCTAATTCCAAAACCAGACAAAGAAGTTATAAAAAAGAAAACTATAGGACGATATTCCTAATGAACATAGAGGCAAGTCCTCAACAAAATATTAGTAAACTGAATTTAGCAATACATTAAAAAGATCATATACCACGATTAAGTGGGATTCATTCCTGGCATGCAAGTTTGGTTCAATATCTGCAAATCAACAATGTGATACACCACTTTAACAAAATGAGAAGTAAAACATCAAATGATCATATTAATAGATGCAGAAAAAACATTTGATAAAATCCAGCATCCACTTGTGATAAAAACTCTCAGCAAAGTGGGAATAGAGGGAAAATATCTTAACATAATAACATAATAAAGGGCATATATGACAAACCCATAGCTAACATCATACTCAATGAAAGAAAAGCTAAAAGCATTCCCCTTAAGATTAGGAACAAGACAAGGATGTCCACTTTCACCACTTTTATTGAACATAGTATTGAAAATTGTAGCCACAGTAATCAGAAAAGAAAAAGAAATAAAGGCATCCAAATTAGAAAGAAAGTAAAATTGTAATTATTTGCAGATGACATGATCCTGTATATATAGGACCCCAAAGATTTCACCAAAAAAACTATTTGAACTGATAAATGAATTTAATAAAATAGCAGGATAAAAAATTAATATTCAGAAGTTGTTTGCATTTTTATATACCAACAATGAACTACCAGAAAGAGAAATTAAGAAAACAATCCCAATAATGATTGCATCAAATAATAATATACCAAAGAATAAATTTAACCAAGGAAATAAAAGACATGTACTCAGAAAATTATGACATCAAAGAGAGAAATTAAAGAAGATACAAATAAATGGAAGCCTATATCATACTCATGCATAGGAAGAATTAACATAGTCCATATTACCCAAAGCAATCTATAGATTTAATGCAATCTCTATCAAAATGCCAATGGCATTTTTCACAGAACTAGAACAAATATTCCTTAAATTTATGTGAAACCATAAAAGACTCTGAGTAGTCAGGGCAATCCTGAGAGAGAAGAACAAAGTTGGAGGTATCATAGTACCTGATATCAAACTATACTACAAATCCATAGTAATCAAAACAGTATGGTACTGGCATTAAAACAGACACATAGATCAATGCAACAGAATAGAGAACCAAAAATAAACCCACACCTATATGGTCAATTAATCTATGACAAAGGCAGCAAGAATATACAATGGGTAAAGACAGTCTATTTAATAAATGGTGCTGGGAAAACTGGATAGATACATACAAAAAAATGAAACTGGACCACCTTCTTACGCCATATATAAAAATAAACTCAAAATGGATTAGAGACTTAAACATAAGACTAGAAACCATAAAACTCCTAGAAGAAAACATAGGTAGTAAACTCTCAGTCAAAACCTTAGTAATATATTTACTAATATATCTCCTTGGACAAGGGAAACAGAGGGAAAAAATAAACAAATGGGACTACATCAAACTAAAAAGATTTTTCACAGCAAAGCAAACCATCCACAAAACAAAGGTCATTCTACTGAATGGGAGAAGATATTCACCAATGATACATCACACAAGTGGTTAAAATCCAAAATTTATAAAGAACTCATACAATTCAGCACAAAAAAGCAAACAGTCCAATTAAAAAATGGGCAGAGTAGGGGCCAGCCGAGTGGCTCAGTTGGTTAAGAGCTCGCTCAAGAGTGCGAACTGAGCTCTGAGCAACAGAAGTTCGATACCCAGACCGAGCTGAGCAGCCACTGAGCTGCCAACAGGTAGTAGGATGGCTCAGCCAAAAAAAAAAAAAAGGGCGGTGGACCTGAATAAACATTTTTCCAAAGAGGACATACACATGGCCAATAGATGTAGGAAAAGATACTCAACCTCACTAATCATCAGCGAAATGCAAATAAAAAACACAATGAGGTATCACCTCACACCTGTCAGAACATCACCAATAAATCAACAAATGACAAGTGTTGGCGAGGATTTGAAGAAAAGGGAACACTTGTGCACTGTTGGTGGGATTCCAAATTGGTGCAGTTATTATTGAAAATAGTATGGAGTTTCCTCAAAAAGTTAAAAATGAAACTGCTTTTTCACTTAGCAATTTCACTTAGTTATTTATCCAAAGAAATCCAAAACACTAATTACAAAACATATATATACCCCCATGTTCACGGCAATGCTATTCACAATAACTAAGATATGGAAACAACAAATGTCCATCAATAGATGATTGGATAAAGAAATGGTTTCTTTATAAAAGATTGGATAAAGAAATATATATATATATATATATATATATATATATATATATATATATATATATATATATATATAATGGAATATTACTCTGCCATAAAAAAGAATAAAATCTTACCATTTGCAACAACATGGATGGACCTACAGGGTATTATGCTAAGTGCAATAAGTCAGACTGAGAAAGACAAACCATATGATCTCACTTATATGTGGAATCTAAAGAATAAAAGAAACGAATAAACAAAATAGATGCAGACTCATAGATACAGAGAACTAATAGTTACTAGATGGGGGGGCTGGGTGAAAAGGGTGAAGAGATTAAGAAGTACAAATTGGTAGTTACAAAAGAATCATGGGGATGTAAAATACAGTATGGGGAATATAGGGAATAATATGGTAAAAGCTACATAGTGTCGAGTACTAGACTTATTGGGGATCACTTCATAAATTATATAAGTTTCTAACCACTATGCTAAGCTAATATAAAATAATATTGAATGTCAACTATAATTAATAGTCATGGGGATATAAAGCATGGAAGATATAGTAAAAAGTACTCTAATAAGTATGTATAGTGTCAAATGGGTAACAGACTTATTGGAGTTATTGCTTTGTGATGTATATAAATATCTAATCACTATGTTATTTTGTACACCTGAAAATTAATAATAATAAAAAAAACGCAAGGGAAAAGTAAGTACAGAAAGCTCCCACTAATGGTATGTGTTTTCTCTGAGAGTGAGGGAAATAGGTTGGAAAAAGAAAGTGGTAAGAAAGGATAAAAATTTACACTATATTCTAAAGGCAATGGGAGAGGAAGCCGACTAGTGAAATAAAGGGTGTTTGGTTACTATCGAGAATGCAGCTAATTTTAGAAATCAAAGGGTGGTACCAATTCATAAGGCTGTATAAATATCTATAGCAGTGCTCTCTATATCCCAGTTGTAAGAATGGAGAAAAAGGATGGCTGGACTTTACTGGAGGTGAGGTATAGGACAAATGAAGTAGAGAAACAAAAGAGAAAGGAGTTTGAGGGCACACCAAGAAGGAAGAGAAGCAAAGAGGGACCTGACTAGGAAGAAAATGACATGGTCAGAGGCCTAGCAATTCCAATGAAGATGAAGAGCAGCTATAACCAGAGGGAGGGGTTGCTAGAATAACAGGGGTTTTCATTGGAGGGTGTTAATGGCACTATCATTACCAGACTCTAAACAGCGAAGTTACCTTCATCCATTGCCTCCCCTTAATCCGGCCACTTTGTTAAGTTTCACTGATCTTGCTTCTATAGCTATTGCAGTTCTCCCCTGCTCTCCATTCCTAAAGACACCAGAACTTCATTACTTTTCCATCTGACTCTTTCTTTTTACATAAGTATAGCTTTTTAAAAATATTATTTTATTATTTTTTAAAGGTTTTATTGGGGAATTGAGGGAGGGGAACAGTGTTGGGGAATTGGGGAAGGGGATCTGCCAAGTTGTTGTTTTTCAATCTTCATTGTGGCGCCAGTCGCCATCTGGTTGCCCATCAGCAGCTCGTGGTTTCTAAACTCAAGGTGCTGTGTTAAATATTAGTTGTGAGTTGGTGTAGCCACCATCCCATGTGGGAGTCGAACCAGCAGCCTTGTTGTTAACAGTGCCCACCCTATCCACTGAGCTATCCAGGCGGCAGCTCAGCTCAAGGTGCCGAGTTCAGTCTTAGTTGCAGGTGGGCTATGCCCACCATCGAACAGGCAATCTTGTTGTTACAGCAGCTGAGCCATCCTGCCACCTGTTGGCAGCTCAGCAACAGCTCAGCTGGGGCGCAGCATCACTGGCCCATGTAGGAATCGAACCAGTAGCCCTGTTGCTCAGAGCTTGCACTCTAAGCCAACTCTTAACCAACTGAGCCACTCGGCTGTCCCCACCATCTGACTTTTTTTTTAAATTAGTTTCAGGTGTACAACACAATGCAATAGTTACACACTTTACCCCCCAAAATGACAAACCCCCTCCCCCATTTCCCCACCCCACTCCTCTCCCCCATATCATACACATCTATTACAATTCCTTTGACTCACTTCCACAGTACACTCCACATCCCGTGACTATCTATATATTCCGTTACAGTTGTCATACAATATTATACAACATCAGCTTCAGGTGTACAGTGCAGTGATCAAGCCTCTACTCCATCCATGAAGTGGTCTCCCTAACAAGACATGTGACCATCTGACATGCCACAAAATTTTTACAACATTATTATATTCCCCGAACTGTGTTTCATATCCCTGTGGCAATATTGTAGTTGTCTATTTATGTTGTCTCATCCTTCCCTTTCCCCCTTATTTCCACCCCGCTCCCAACTAGCAACCCTCAGTTTTTCCTCTATATCTATGAGTCTGTTTTCTTTGATCGTTCATTCATATTTTCAGATTCCACATATAAGTGAGAGCATATGGTACTTGTCTTTCTCCAACTGACTTATTTCACTTAACATAATAGTCTCTTCACAACATTATCAATTACATTCCCAGAACTGCCCCCCATATCCCTGCAGCAACATTGTAGTCACCCACCTACGCTGTCCAAAACCTTCCCCCTCTCCCTTATCCCCACTCCTTCCAGCCAGCAACCATCAGTTTTTCCTTTATATCTGCTTGAGATGAGTTCAATCTTCTTAAATTTACTGAGACTTGTTTTGTGGCCTAACGTGGTCTATCTTGGAAAATGTCCCACTGTACTTGAGAAGAATGTATATTCTGTTTTTTCAGGGTGAAATGCTCGAAAAATATCAATGAAGTCCAGCTGGTCTAAAGTGTCATTTAAGGCACCTCTTTCTATGTTGATTTTCTGTCTAAAGGGTCTGTCCATTGGTGACAATGGGGTGTTGAAGTCCTCTACTATGATAGTGTTACTGCTGATCTCTGTCTTTATGTCTGTCAAAATCTGTTATATGTAATTAGGAGTTCCTATGTTGGGTGCATAGATGTTTATTAGGGTTATTAGGATTATCGTGCCCTTCTTTGTCTTTCATTGTAGTCATTTTAAAGTCTATTTTGTCCAAAATAAATATTTGTACTCCCAAAATAAATATTGGAAAAATTTTTCTCATATCCATTTGCATGAAATACTTTATTCCATCTGTAAACAGCACATACATGTGTCCTATTTTCTAATCCACTCAGCCACTCTCTCTTTTGATTGGAGTATTTAGCCCATTCACATTTAAAATGATTATTGAAGGGCCGGCCGAGTGGCGCGGTGGTTAAGTGCTGGCTTGGGAAGCCAGCAGCCCCGGTTCGGTCCCACATAGGAGGGCCAGTGATACTGCCCTCCAAAAAACAAAACAAAAAACAAAAACAAACAAACAAAAAAGATGCTTATAAAATGATTATTGAGGTACATATGGATTGCCATTTTGTTTTGTATTCCTGGTCTTCCTGGGTTAGCTTGTTTACCCTTTTCTTTTGTTTAAAAAAGCCCTTTTAACATTTCTTGCAATGCTAGCTTGGTGGTAATGAACTCCGTATGCTTGTTCTTTTCTGAGAAGCTCTTTATTTCTCCTTCAATTTTAAGTGATAGCTGTGCAGGGTAGAGCAATCTTGGTTGTAGGCCTTTATTTTGTGTCACTTTGAATATCTCCTGCCACTCCCTTCTGACCTGCAGAGATTCTGTAGACAAGTCAGCTGTTAGTCTAACAGGAGTTACTTTGTATGTAACCTGCTGTCTTTCTCTTGCTGCCTCTAGGATTCTGTCTCTGTCTTTAAACTTTGCCATTTTCACTGATGTGTCTTGGTGTGGAACTGGGTTCAGCTTGTTTGGAACTCTCTGCACTTCCTGGGCATGTATGTTGATTTCCTTCACCAGGGTAGGGAAGTTTTCAGTCATTATTTTTTCAAATACATTCTCGACCCCTTGCTTCTTCTCTTCTCCTTCTGGTGTTTCTATGATTCGAGAGTGCTTGCGTTTCACCTTGTCCCATAGGGCTCTTAAACTATTTTCATTGTTTTTTATTCTTTGGTCTTTTGTTGTTCCAACTAGGTGATTTCTGTTATTTTTGTCTTCCAAATCGCTGATCCGCTCCTCTGCTTCATCTACTCTACTGGTGATTCCTTCGAGTGTGTTCTTCATTTCAGTTATTGTATTCTTTAGTTCTAAGAGGTTGTTTTTTATGATTTCTCTATGCTTCCTTATGTCCTCACTAAGGTTGTTAAACATTCTTATCATCAGTGTTCTAAACTCTGTCTCTGAAAGGTTGGATCCCTCTGCTTCATTTGGTTCCATTTCTAGAGGTTTCTTCTGATCTTTTACTTGTGACATGTTTCTTTGTTTCCCTATTCTGGCTGTCGCTCTGGGATTGCTTTGATGTATTAGATAGATCACCAGGAGAGCCCTGGCTGGATCACGCAGGCACACAGCTTACGGCCCAACACTCCCAGGAAAACTCCCAGTCTCAGCCTGTCCCAATCAGCCGCTCGCAGATCAGGCCGAGCAGCCTGACAACCAATCACCAGCCTGGCAACTCTGCAAGCAGAGTGTGGAGAGCGGGGACCAAGGCGGCTTGTGCACTCCTGCGTCTCAGTGAGCAGCCTGTTGGAGCCGGAAGGCACTCGCCCAGCATTTCCCTGGCAATGCAGTATAAGCTGGGTGGAGGGTTGGGATCCAAGGCCGCATGCGTGCGCACACGCACACAAGCACTTCTGCGCCAATTTCACCAGACCAATGAGGTCTTGGACCTGATCCTCCGTTGGGAGGGCCCAACCCTGACAAAATGGCACCCTCCCTACACTACTCGCGTGCAGGCTCCACACCAGAGGAACAATAGTCTGACGACCTCCAGCCTTTGCACCAAAGTTGCTCAGTTCAGTCCGACCCCACAGGCTCCTGGGTCCGGCTCACACAGCTACTCCTTCCACCAGGAACCAGGTAAGTGCTCACCGGCGAGCAAGCCCGTGAGCTGGTCCCACTGATTTTCTAGCCGCTCTTAGCCTCACCGAGCTGCACAAAGAGAGTCCTCACTTATTTACTGCCAGCTATCTTGGAACTCCTCTTCCCGGCAAAGGAACTCTGGGCTGGTGAGCCTGGTGTGTGGCCGGAGGGTCTCTCCTCCAACCGGAGAAGCCTCACCACAGCTGGGCTTCCCTCATGGGGTTTGCCCTCTCTCATATCCGTCCGTCCTACCAGACCTGACGTGGCCTCCTCTTTAAGTTCTTTGCCCTGTGGTTCTGTTCATCTAGTGTTCTGGGGACCTCCAGGGTTGAATGCTGTATAATTTGTTTGTAATTTTGGTGTGATCCTGGGAGGCAGTTAGCACAGTGTCTGTCTATTCCGCCATTTTCCCGGAAGTCCCATCTGACTCTTGATGTAACTTCATAACAGGTCTCCCAACCTCTTATGTCCTTCCAGTCCATTTCACCAGAGTAATCTTTGTAAATGACTATCATGGTCATATTCTGTTTCAGTTGTTTCCTACCATTATCAAAATTTCCAAATTCTTGTATGGTGTTCAAGATTCTCATGATCTAGTTGTGACTTAACTTTTCATTCATTTTCATTACTGTCCTTCATACATTTCCTCACTGATCAAATTTAGCCCCACATTTGTCAGTGAACTTATGCGTTCTGCTTTCAGACTCAGGCTTGGGAATTTCTCTTCCCTAGAATTCTCATGCCCATATCTACCAGCACAATTCCACCATTCTTCAAGACTCAGTTCAAATAATACTTTAATCCTTCTGATAGATGTTATCTATTATCTTCTCTTATTTCCTATAACTATGCTTGTCTTAGAGTGCTTACCATATTACATTTTATCACTATTTATGTAGCTTAACTCCCCTATTAATCAGCAAACACCCACATCTTAATTGTATTTTTGTATCCTAAATACTTTGAATAAAACACACTTTCAAAGAAAATCCATTGACCTTGTGTGTGGTATCATTACACAGTTTGGAACAGTATGTTACATATGTGCTCTCTAAAAAGTAAAATGGTTGATTCTTCACACTTTGGAAATCCCAAACTCAGAGTGAATTGCTTTTAGTAGTGAAATACTGCAAATTAGTGAAGCAGCAGTTACCCTGTGATTTTAAAGTGTTCCCCGTAAATCTTGTCCTTTCTCTTCAAACAGGTGGTTCCATCAAGGTCCTAATCCCTTCAACGGAGCACAGGACTGGCTTTACTTGGGCAGCTACTGAGACAGAAACTACTTTAACTTGCCTGACATTTATTAAAATGAAGACAAGTCAGGGCATTTGGCTAATCTACAAATAAGTTTTAAACATGTTTTTAAATTTTTTGTTATTGGTTTCTACTCCTCTTCTAAAAGAAGAAAAAAAATAACCCATTGATAACTTGCATTTCACCAAACAGAAGTAGGGAACAAGGTGGTACTGGTGATGAGTCTTATGGAAAATGGGTAATTTTGCTATCCAAATAGTTATTTGGAATACTATTTTATAGAGAGGTAAGAGAAACCGCTGGAGAACTGGAGAGTATGCTTTCTATGGTTGCTGCTGCCATATTTACTGAAGGGGTTTATACCTAAATGTAACTTTAGCTTTATGAAATTATATAGTAACACCAAATCAAGTTATTTTGAATATTTTATGCTGTCAGGCTTGAATGATTTAGATGTAACTTTGAAATGTTTAGAATTCTCCTATACAATGTTTATGTGCTCAAATGCAGAGAAGGTTATGTCATTTTGTAAAGTCTACATCCATAAGATAGCTTGTCTTCTAACTAATCCTCTCAATTTTACCCCTTCCCACCTCCAAAAGGAAAAAAATGCCTGAATATTCAGAACAGATATTCCTGATTTGCAAATTCTAAAGAATTAAGCAAATGATATACCTTTTCAGTTTATTTTAGTGCTCTGAATTGAATTTTACAGTTCTGTAATCAGTGTCATTAGAATTTAAGAGGTGTTTAATTGTACGTTTGAATTGAAAATATGTATGAAAACCTAGCAATACACAAAAATGCACTAGAAATAGATTTGAATCACCATCACCATTAATGACAAACCTTTTTAAATGCTTCAACTTCCAGTGGCAAGTGCCACCAGAGAAATTAAGTTGCACTTATGTATTATAAATATCAAACTATATAACAGGAGGTCTTATGCATTTCAAGTTTGCAAAGCACCGATGTACTTAGAGTATGTATGGAGACCTACTGTACAGTAGCTTTGCCCCTTTAATTGGGGTACATTAATCTTATATTTATCCACCCAATCCCAGCCTCAGATATTGCTCCCAGGGGCCTTAGGTAGCTGCCAGTAAATTATTTTAATTGCTGTCTTGAAGTTCACAAGTGTTATAATGAAATAATCTACCTGATGCTAAATAAAGGCTTTAGAATGTTGAAAAAAAGTGTGATTTCTTTTAAACTTTCAAAAGTACTAAAGTTGCCACTCATGCTATCCTAAATTATCAAGACTGTCCTTACAAAGAACTTGTGGTGCCACAGTCCCTAGGGCCAAAGAGATACCAGCTGCCTGGCCTGCACAGTGGTAAGTAGGCAGTTGGCATTACTAAGTATCTCTGGGAAAATGCATACAGCATTATAACAAGGTGCTGCTCTTCATTGGGTGTGAATGCCACATATAGAATTGTCAAGAGGAAATACCTGGCGAGAAAAGCTAGAGTGGGAATGGTTTTTTTACAGTGTGTACAAGGGCTGGAAAATGCTAGTATCAGGAATCTGAAACGATTTAAAGGCTTTTTGTGTTTGGTTGTTTACATACCTCCTAAATTACAAAATAAACAACAATACAAGGTTTTATGTTAGCATGAAGTTCATTAATACATTACACGTAGTGGCAGACTCCACCTTGAGCGTCGATTCAAACAGCTTCATTCGCAGCATCTGTTAGGAATAATGTTAAGTAGCAAATAGTTTAAATTTAATCATGAAGGGAAACATGTGAAATGAGTAGATCAGAAATGCAAGGTCTCCCTTCCTGCTCTCTGGCACTAAGGTGTGAACTAATCAGTTACCTGTGCATTTGCAGTCACACCTAGCATTTCCTGGAGAAAACAGCCATTTTGACAATTTCACTAAAAGTCTAAAAAGGGGGATAATAAGTAATGCACATGGCCTTAAGGTATTTTGATAACTAAGAGTTGTCTCCTTAAACATAGCAACTTGAACCTGCCTGTGAATGAAGTCTAGCTTTTGTCCATCAGACAGACGTTCAGCTTGAAATCCCCACAAAATGTTTTAAGTAACTGAACTCGTTGGTGTGTAGGTATTCTCTTAGCTGGTCTCCCCACTTCCTCTAATGACCTTCTCCTGACTGGCTTTCCACATAGCTGTAGGGAAGAAAGAGTTGATCAGGCTCCATCACCTGGCCATCCGGTGGAACTGCAGTAGCGACTTGCAGGTTACAGTCAATGGAATGTAGCGCACGAGCTATCCATCTCGATGATGTTTATGTTTATGTGCCTTATGTAAGCACTTTGGCTGTGTGCCACCTTATCCTCACACAGTATAAAGCCAGGCCATTTTACCAGGCGGTCGGTACCTAGAGAACCAGTGAATAAAGCATGTCTACTCTGCCTACAGCTCCACGCATCTTCTTCCAGCTCCCAGAAGCATGGGTACCTTACACGGGAACCATCCCCCTGTCTGACACTTGGCGCAGCCAGCAAGGTCCTGGTCAGGTAAGGGAGTTGCCCGCCCCTGGGCAGAAGGATATGTGGACACCACACAGCGTGTGGTACCCAGTGGCCATTGGTCTCATGAGCTGGCGCCCCATGGAGGGGTGGGAAGACCTGGAGAGTTCTCCAGCCAGCATAGAGAAAGGCCTGCAGGCTTTAAGGGAACAGGTTTTCCTCACTGCTCTGCGCTGCACTGAGGAGGAGGTGCTCACCAAAGCAGCCAGAGGGAGGGACTTGCAGTCCCAGGAGGAAGCCCTAGAGGCTTGGCCCCTCCAGCTAGAGGAGGAGCTCTGTGGGACAGGGTTTGAGGCCGAGGCCTCTCTGGAGTCCTCAGCAGAAGACCCCGGTGAGGGCGATGCCGCTCCTCCCCCCCAGGCCCAACCCATCGTGTACCAGAAGGTAAAACATGAACAGCCTTTGGGTCCAGGGGGAGTTGCTGCCTGCAACCCAGCGGTGACTGAGTTCACAACCTACACTCCCTATTCTCCCACTGAGTTACCAGAATTGGGGAAGCTGTGCCTGCAGCGCCCTGGGGGAGCCAATCCGGGCTTAGTTGCTGCGTTTGTGGGACAAGGTGGCAGATAGCATCATCTGCTTGGCAGGCGAAATAGAAAAGCTAACCTCAATAAGGGTGCATCTGTCCCTGAGGCAGCAGTTGCAGAACAGCCGCCGGCTGGCCCAAGGCCAGGGTAACCATTCTTTGATGGAGTGGATCACTGCTGCAGTACACACAGTGTGGAATGATGCAGGTGAGCTGCCAGAGACTATTAGCAAATGGTAGTCGTGCAAATCACTGAACTTGTGCAAATCATCCATGAAAGAAGCATGAAGCATGCTATGTTTGATCTCAATACGCGGGAACGGGATGATGAGTGGTTTATGGCCAGCATGAGAGATCTGGTCTTGGATACTGTCCCCGCGAGAGTGCCTTTGGCTCCTTGGTTGCCATTCTTGTGCCCTATGTGGGACGGCAGATCTATGAAGTTACTACCGCCATGGCAACACTGGGAGATGTTGAAAGCTGGAGACGGGAAGTTAGACGTGAGGTCCACCAGATCATGACCGAGAAACCCAAAGCGGAGGTGCGGAGGCAAAACTGAGAGCCCCAAAAGATAACGCACATGCAAATGTGAAATGACCTCATAGCGGCAGGGGTCGATCAAGAAAAAATAGACCAACAACCCAAGTGGTCTTGTTGGAGCTCTGGAAACAGTATTGTCAGGGGCAGCAATTCCAGCAAAGCCCCAAGGGGAAGCCCAGGAAGGCGCAGCCTGTGGCCCTCCAAGAATTCACACACACACCCCAGGCTAGCTCCTTCCAGTTTGACTAGGGAGGCCAAGGAACCCGGTCGGAGGGGAGGAGCGGGGAACAGAGGCCCCATGTGGAACTGTCCATACATTGGTCCCCTTCTAATGTACAAAGAGTCCTGGTTCTGGTTAACACCTGCATGGACTGCAGCCTTATTTACGGTAACCCAGAACAGTTCCCCAGACCAGCAATCTGCATTGATGGCTATGGGGGAAGACTGTGAAGGTGAAAGCTCCTTATTGCTGGGTATAGGTAGACTGCTCTCTCGTACCTACACGGTGTATGCCTCCCTTATACCAGAGTATATTCTAGGGGTGGACGTGTTACATGGCTTCAGCTTACAGACCTTGGGTGGAGAGTTCCAACTTTGGGTTTAGGTGGTGAAGGCGGTGATACGCGGGCATGTTCACAGCCCCCTCAACTGTTGGCGTAGCCCCTGCACGTTGTTACAGTGTGACAGTACCGCCTGCTGGGAGGACATGAGGAGATTGGCTGTACAGTATTAGAACTGGAGAAGACACACATTGTGAAGCCAATGCACAGTCCATTCAATTCCCTGGTCTGGCCAGTGAAGAAGCCAGATGGGACCTGGCAAATAATTGTGGACTATAGGGAATTGAACAAGGTGACACTGCCTCCACATGCTGCAGTGCCTTCAATCCATGATTTGATGGACTGTTCGACTGTTTGCCAGGGAAAGTACCACTATGTGGACCTGGTGATTGCCTTCTTCTCCACTGACATTGTGCCTGAGAGCCAAGGGCAGTTTGCTTTAATGTGGGATGGGTGTCAGTGGACCTTCCAAGTCCTCCCACAGGACGACTTACGTAGCCCTACTGTTTGCCATGGGCTTATAGCCCAGGATTTGGCACAACAAGATCACACATCCTCTGTGGCCCTGTTCCATTATTTTGATGATGTTTTACTAACTTCTGATTCTCTTTCAGATTTAAAGTGAGCAGCTCCCTCTCTTCTCCACCATCTGAACTCATGTGGCTGGGCAATGAATGAGAAAAAGGTCCAGGGCCCTGGCTTGTCTGTCAAGTTTTTGGGTGTTGTGTGGTCAGGTAAGACAAAGGTTCTACCTGAAGCTTTTTTTGACAAAATACAGGCATTTCCCTGGCCGACCAAAGTCTCCCAACAAGCATATTTGGGCTTGCTGGTGTATTGGTGGGTATTTGTACCCCATTTAGCACAGGTGGCAAGGCCCTTGTATTCCACGGTGAGGAAGGGTGCCTCATGGGAATAGACAGAGGCTGTAGACCAAGTATTTGTTGCTGCAAAGTGGGCAATACAGCAGACACAGGCTCTACAAGTGGTAGATCCTGGTCGCCCATTTGAACTTGATGTTCATGTAACCCAAGAGGTGTACGGTTGGGGCCTCTGGCAACAACAGGAATGTCTCTGGTCACTAGTGGAATTTTGGTCCCAACTGTGGAAAGGAGTGGAAGTCCACTACTCTCTGATTGAGAAGCAATTGGCTGCTGTGTATGCAGCGTTGGTGGCTACAGAAGCTATCACAGGATCGGCAAAGGTGTTGGTTTGCACAACTTATCCCATCCAAGGTTGGGTATGCACATGGACCCAAGGACCCAAACGAGGAGTGGCACAGACCACTACTCTTGCCAAGTGGGGTGCCTACCTGGAGCAACATAGCACCCTCAGTTCAAGTCCTTTGAGTTCAGAGCTGCAACAGATCCTGCGGCCTATTGAGCTTGTAGCTTAGGCTGCAACGTGCACTCTGCCCACTGGGGAGGGCTTGGAGCCCTTGCCCTACAAAGAAGGACAGCCCCCAGTACCTGAAGATGCCTGCTATACTGACAGCTCCTGCAGGGGACTGCCACCATGAGGATGGCTATTGGAGTCAAACCCAAAATATATACCATTTGGTTTGATATTGGGGTGGGCCACAGTAGCCAGTGGGCCGAGCTTCGAGCTGTATGGATGATAATCAACCACTGGCCTGGGCCTCTGGTCATTTGTACAGATAGCTGGGCCGTGTTTCAGGGCCTGACGTTATGGCTCCCCACCTGGAAGCATTAAAACTGGCTAGTAGGACACCGTCCGCTGTGGGGTCAGGCCATGTGGCAAGACCTCAGGGACTTAGGGCAAGGAAAGGAGGTGACCCTGATACATGTCATGGGGCACTCCCCCCTAATGTCCCCAGGCAATGATAAAGCCTTGGCGTGGGTCTGGTGGTTAGAACGGGTGCTCTCTACTGATGTGGCCTATTGGTTGCATAGAAAGTTGCAATATGCTGATAACAGAACCATGTGGCAGGTAAACAGATGCTGGGGCCTGCCTTTAAAGTGGCAAGAGACAGCAGATGCCTACCACGACTATGTCGTTTGTGCTCAAGACAGTCCCCAGTGGAGGGATCTCCCCCGGGAGACACAGCAACTTACGCAAGGGAGGGTGCCCTTCACTCGCTGGCAAGTGGACTATGTAGGTCCCCTGCCTAAAGCCAGAAAAGCCACTTATGCCTTCACAGATGTAGATATGGCTATGGAGTTGTTTGCTTGGCTATGTTGTGGCAGCAGATAAGTGGCATGCTGGAGCTGCTCTTACATGGCTATGTGCCTTCTCCAGGTACCCCATGTCATTGAGAGTGACAGAGGCATTCATTTTATGGGGCAAGAAGTGCAGCGATGAGCTTCCAGGATGGACGGGCAGCTGGTATGATTGAACACTACAATGGCCTTTTGAAACAAGGCCTTTGGGTGTTCAAACACCCTCCCATGATGTGTGACTGGGCTTCACATCTGTGGGATGTTTTGAGAGCCTTGAACGAGAAGCCACGGAAGGGAGGGCCCTCACCAGTAGGGGCTCTGCTGCATCGAACGGCCACTCCCATATAGTTAGAGGTCGCTACAAGTGAGACCCTGTTGAAGCCAGGATATGGCAGAAATAGGAACACTCTGTCACCAGCACCAACATGCTTGAAAGCAGGAGAATGACTACAATGGACTTGTCCCTGGCGGGTCAAGAGCCTCCACTCTTGTTGGTTGGGTTTGGTAGCTCCATGGGAGGCTACACTGACCCACAACTTGCAAGTGACACCAGGGGTGGTGGCTGAGTGGCCACTGCAAGTGACAGTGGTGTACGGAGGTCCTGATACTGGGACGATATTGCAAGGGACCTTTGTGCTCCTGCTGTGGCCTATTATGGGGTCCCCTGTCCTGCTACAGGTTGAAACTACACAAGGGACCCTAAGCAATGCCATAAAGGTGTGGTACCGCAAATCGGGAAAGGTGCCAGTGGCGGTGACCCTCCTCCCCCAGGATAAGAAGCTAGCCTGTATCCTCCCCAATGGAACTGACTTGCCATTGCTGGTTCCTGACTACTATTTCTGCCTTTAGGTGCCTATGGGCTAATACAGTAGTGCACTGGGCCCACACCTATGACCCAGTAGCCAATATCTCCAGCTGCTGGGTGTGTATGGAGTTTCCGGTCAGCGCCACAGCAGGTATCCATCCTGCTACCGCAAAAAAACTGGACTTGGTTGCGAGAATGGAGCCCCCAGCAAGAGGCCTGGGATACAAGCTGGTGATATGTCCTCTCTTGCATGAGGATGCAGAGAAAACTGCACCAAGCCATGTCTGAACCACATGGTATGGGACAGATGGGGTTGGCTCATGAGCGAAAGTGTGGAGCTTACCCAGGTTGTTCCTCTGTGTTTGGAATGACAGACCAGCAACAGAGATGTGGGCTGGGTGTTTGCGGCCTTATGCCAAAACATAACTCAAGTGCCCTAAGGTCATGTATGGTAGAACTGCCAAAGGCAACAGAGGTTGGCCCCCACCATTTTTGCCCCAGAAGGGAGCCTGTGTGTTTGTGGCTTCTATGACTGGCCTTACCTCCCTGCCAAGTGGACAGGGCATTGTACATGGGGGCAGCTATACCTCCTGACTAGCGTACAACCCATATTAGAAAGCTGACCCCCAAATTGGGAGTCATTCAGAGCAAACACTGCTGCGTCAAGAATATGCCCTGGTGATTTTATCCCCTGGCTATTGTTAGCCCCCAAACCAGTTCCATTGTGATGGAAACACAGGTGACTGCCCTTGCTAAGCACACTGCCCAAGCCCTCAACCAAACCCACCAAGCCATTGGCCTCCTGATGGAGGAGGTAGACCAAATGAGGAAAGTAGTCTTCCAAAACCAGATGGCTTTGGACATTTTAACTGCTGCCCACAGCAGGACCTGTGCCATCGTACATACTGAATGCTGTGTGTGTATTGCAGATAATAAGAAAAATGTGAGTCAGGCTCTCCTTCCCTTAGCTGAAGAGATCGATGGCATCCAGTGCCTGACAGGAGACCCTCTACAGGAACGGTGGACTCACCTTTTCTCCTGCTGGAGATGGGACCTCACCATTATGGGAGGAGGACCTTTTCTCCTAGTGGCTTTATGCTGTTCCTTGTATTGCTGTTGCTGGCTTTGGGTACAGGGCTCTGCCCTGCTCGCATAGAGGCCTGGGAGGCAGGCTCCCACTTCAGTAGGCAAACAGGCCAGTGAGGAACCCTGAACGGGTGGAGAGTAGGGAAGAAGGAGCGGGTCAGGCTCCCTCACTTGGCCTTGCAGTGGAACTGCTGGGTACGTTGGATGGAATGCAGCGCAGGTGCCGTTCATGTCACTGATGTTTATGTTTATGTGCCCTTATATGAGCGCTTTGGCTGTGCACCACTTTTGTTCTTGCACAGTATAAAGCCTGGACATTTTACCATGCAGGCAGTACCTAAACAGCCAATGAATAAGGCATGTCTACTCTGCCTATGTGTTGGGAGCCAACAGCCCCCCATTGTCTGACAAGGTCACATTGCCACACTTAGCACTGGATGTTTGGGGTGCTGTCTTATGGTTGGTCATGTAATATCTCCTGCCTCTATGAACCCATGTGCCTTTCCTCTATATTGGTTCCTATAGGAGACAGTACTCTCACTGCACTTGTGGCAAGTTCCTGTGGTACCCCAATGAGAGATGGCTATGTAAGTCAATGATGGGCAAAGTTTCCCAAGGGGGAAACAACCCAAATCAGGCTATAGTCCCCTGAGGACCCCAGGACTGAGAAATAGGGGACTCAAGCCCCTTGGAAACAGAGGCTCAGACCTCTGGCCACATAGGCCAACAGCCTGTCTGTGAGAAACTGATAATAACATCAGTCTGTTGAGCTCACTGGCCTAAGGCCACTGCTGTGAGAGTTCTGGGCAGCTTGCTAACCATGGGGTATGTTAATCAATAGCCTTATTTGAATTCTTTGCCTTGTACCTTGTTGCAGCAACAGATACTGAAGCTTTGACTGAGAAACAGATGCTATCTCCATAGGATAAGAGAGTTGTGAGACCCCCCCCCTTTGGTTGTTAAGTATTGTATTTACTTAGGAATAGACTTTACTTTTACCCTAAACACAGCCACTCCTAGTCTTTTTAGTATAGCTCAAGTATACGCCTTGTGAGTCTCATGATTGTGTTTAGCTGCTAGGATTTAGGATAATTTCTAGATAGTCAAGATAGTTATAGTAAACATTCTTTAGGCAATATGTAGAGATATGTCAATCCTTAACATAAGATAGTCATGATAAAAATTCTTTAGGTGATATGCAGAAAATAAGTCTGGGTTTCATAGAGATTATCATAGTAAAAGACAAGATAATCCTTTAATGGAAGAGTAAGTCACAGTCCACCCTGGAGAGAACACTTGCAGGGAAGTAAAGACTGTGGAAGCCCTGAGAAAGAGATAACATCAAACTCATGTGAAATGTAACTTGTGACTTGTAATTGAGGTATTGGAAAAGAGTCCCTATAAAGGGGACATGCTGTAACAATAAAGTGTGACACTTCTTCTCTGAAATTTCCTCGGTGTTTCCACTCTCTCCCTTCTTTCTTTTCTTCCCTCACCGATGCCATCCCCACCTGAGGGAACCCCTGGACTTGCAGAGGCTGGTCCCTTGCACCTACAGTTCCATGCATCTTCTTCCAGCTCTCAGAGGCACAGGTACCTTGCACCAGGACCATCCCTGACATAGCAGCCAGCAGGATCTACCATTCTTCTGGTTCCTCATTGAACTTTCAGTCCAAATCTCATTCCTTGGTATGCAGGGACCCTAAATTATGGTCCCCTCTTCAGGTCTCCAGCTTCCTTTTATGTACTCTCCCCCAGCTCCTCCCAGCCATTTTAATTTTGTCCTACTTGCAGTGTCTGTCAGCTCTCTGCAAGGCTGGCTCCTGTCATACTCATGTGTCAGTTTACATCTGGGCCCAGAAAAGGAGGGCCTGTATCAGTACCTTTTTGTTTTCTTCATCTCCCCCACTGAAGTGTAGGCTCCATGTTTTGCTCACTCTCCTATACACAATGGGGGTGGAGGGGCTAGCATAGTATGTCGCCTTTCCTTGTGGAATGAAAATTTTTTAAATGATTAATAATACTGTCATATCTGCATCGATTCCCGTGGTCTTTTTAGCTCTTTAATAGTTTCAAATCTATCCATTCTGCAGTAAATATTCACTCTAACAGGAAACAAACTCTTATGTTATTGATTGGATAATCTCTTACCTTACTCCCCAGTTGTTCACAACTATTATATAAGTCTTGTCTCTGCTCCTCCCAACTCCTTCAACATGCCAACTAGATTGTAAATTCACACTTTATGAGGCAGGATAAGTAGCCTAGGAAATTGACCACCCCCTCCAGGATACAACTGAGGCTCCTCACTGGTTACACAAGTGGCAAGTGAGTATATCTGGCACTGCAGCTGGAGGAAAACAAGAAAATTTCATCCTGCAAGGCTAATCCCTATGCCCTGGACCTGACCTTCAGCTAATTTTAAGTCATTATAATCTCATTTACATCCCAGCATGCATCTGATGCCATGGTAGTTCTGGAGAAACCAAATAAGGAAGAAAAGTGGGAAACTGAGGAGCTACATCAATGGGATATCACCAAGCCCTGGCCTGGGAGGGATAAAGACTTTCAGTGGGGACTTGCTGTGGGGGACTTGCTCTCTGAGTTTGCCACACTTCCCTCTCATGTGTGTACTTTCATTTCAGTAAACTCCCCATTCTTTCCTCTATCTGTCTTGCTCTTGAATTCTTTCTTGCATGGAGACCAGAATCTGGTCATCACTGCTCCAGGTTCAGTCCTCTCTTGGACACCCCAAGAGCCTCCAGCAACACTAAGAATGGTTTTTGTTTTTTGGTGCTTTTTTTTTTTTTTTAATCCATCCTCCTTCAGCATCTTCCATGGCTAGACACAGGATGAGGTATTCAAAGGTGGTTGGTTGATTGGTTCCTGTAGGAGGCACCAAATCTTTGGTGTGAGTCATCATGGTGCAATACACTGCTGTACATTAGTAATTGGCTATAAGGAAGCTGGAGACAATAACCTCATCAAATTAGAGTATACCCAACTCAATTCAATTCAATTCAATTTAATTTTTTAACCATCTCAGTCCCAGGTCAACAAATCACAATGCTGAAAATTCCCACATAGTATAGTAGGGAAATTTACCTGTCAGTTTTAAGTTTCTGCTCTGCGAACATGGGCAGTAGTCACAGTTATTTCTCCAGCAATACCATAACTTCCAAAGGGAGTATGTTTGTCACCAGACCCTGAACCCCTTTTGGCTACACCTTCTACTGGGAAAGCAACAGAAAGAAAAGCTGGGCTTTGTGGCCTGGGGACATCTTGTCCACTTGTAGAAGCACTAGCATTCTGGGGTTTTGGGGTGTGTTTCTGGAATTTCTGATCTGCAGGAATTGCAATGGGTACTTGGACTGTAGCATATCTCTTCAAGGGATCTGCCTGGGAAACCACAGCATGTCCAGGAAGAGGCTTCCAATCCTGGGCTTCCTGAACATTTGAGCCTACTAGAATAAAAGGTGGGGCACTGGTCTTCTTGCTGTGGTCCATCATCACATAAGCTGGAGAAGTAACTTTCGGTGAATTCTGCAGAAACTGTGGCTCCTTAGGATTAGGTAGATAGAAGTTTGCTTGGGGGAAAAACCCAGGAGCAGGTGGCGGTGATGGGCGACTTTGTTGATTCATATCAGTTAGACAATAAAGGGTCCACATGTTAGAATATGGTGGTGCTTGTCCTGCTTCACTTGTTGCTATTGCTATAAAAACAAAAATGCAGGCATTAAGATTTCCTCTCTGTATCAAGCACTATGCATACAGATGCCCTCGTAAATTTTTTTTTACATATAAACAAACAGCTGTAGTAATATGTGCCATAAAGCATCCTATAGAGAGGGCTAAGTAAATTGTGTTTGGTAATGTCAAACGAGAGAGATTTTCTACAGTTGGAAAGTGAGAACAGTGCTGCGATAGCAACTGGCAAGGATACGAGTTGTGGCTGAAGAAGCAATCTCATTCTAAGTTGCTGTTTTCAGGTACTTAAACTTTAGACATGGCTTCTATAGGGTCCGCGAGAGGATATGGAAAATCAACAGTTTTGGCTTTACCCCCAAAAATCAATTGAAGAGTATGTTAAGCCATTGAAAAAAAAGGGTTAAGTCACCTACAGTGATATTTTTCTTTACTACAGAAATCTGCACTAGGTGTACTCTTTTGATCACATAATCAAATATCTTTGGCACTATCTCCCATTAATTTGTTACCACACACAACACATCAGATAATCTAGGACTCAGAACCCCAGAGAGTACAGCTTTCAGGGAAGGCTGAAATCTTAGGTCCCAGGTGTCAGTAAAAGGCTGGTTGGTCCCACAGGGTCCTTTAAGAAAAAGAGGTCGAGGCATGTCATCCATCTACTGACACCAAGGACTCGTACAAGGTGAGCTTTGACTTTCCTAATGAAGAGGGTACTGTCTTGGAGGACTGCATCCTAGAATGCGGGACGGAGGAGAAAAGGTTCCTGATGGAAGAGCTGAACATTGCCCAGAACTGAAATGTGCCGAGTACTACTGAACGCTGGGCCCTCTGTCACTGCTGCGGTTTGTCTCTTCAGAGACAACCCTGTGCACAGAATTAAACTGGTGTGTTTTCAGTAGCTCCAGATACTTTCAATTGATCTTTCCTGAAGCTAATTAAGACAGATGCACAAGCCACGTCTTCAGTACTTCTGTTAAATACCCTTGTAGCACTTGCTTGAGAAATAGTTAAGCACTTGAGAACAGTGACTTGGAAGTGCTGCTTAAGCCACAGGGGTGATGCCAGTCCCACATACTACACTCCCAGCACTGGCCTCTGCCTTTCCAGCTGTGCAGAATAGAATCCCTGTCACACTGCCAGACACAATTTGTTCTCTAAAACCTGCTTGGTTGACAGTACCTTTGGTAATACTCTGGCTCTAGCAGGAGTCCAAGTTCAGAGAGCTTCTGCAAAAGGAATAGGGGAAGTTGGCTCATGCATGTCCCATCTATCCGTAATGGGACGAGGACCCCTGCACTTGTCTAGATGGGGCAAGAGGGTGGGCAGACCAAATGGCATAATTAGATTGAGACACAGGTCAAATCACATCTCTGTCACAGGAAAGCCATGGTGATATTTCAACAGCCAAAAAGGCAGCTTAATGTGGGTACTTGTGGGGGGAATTAATAAAAGGAAGCCAGTCATCTTAGCTGTGTCCATTATGGCTCAAGTGCCTGCCTGTCCTTTCCACTGATGCTACCTGCCTGCTCCCGTGTGACAGACAGACCTTCAACCTGACCTGTCCTCTCTGCATCCAGCTATGAAGCTGCTCCCTCAGCTGCAGAAGCTCGCAGGCAGGAAATCAGTGCTTGACCAGCTCCCCAAACCTGGTTGCAGAGATCTCCTGACTTCATGTGAGAGCAGGAACACACCTCCATTTCTCTCACTTTTAAAATGCCACAGCCTATGTAAATGCATTCCTGTATGTGACTTTACATTCACAACTGAGAAATTTCAAACCAACACCCCCTCATTACAGCTTTTCAGTAGGAGTATTCAGAACACATGAATACATTTGTACCTGACAACAGGCTCTAATGATTTTCACTGCATAATATGTACAAAATAATAACACAAAAGTACTAGATGAGGCCAAAACTTGAGGCCAAGTTTTGGTGATGTCAATTTAAAATCACTCATCTCATGAGAGTAAAATCTCAAATACAACAAACCCTTTAAATAGGTTTGGCATTTTAAAAACCCTTGAAAATAAAGACATTTGACCAATCTACAGAGAGCCTACCTAGATGGATACCTGAAATACAGATGTCAACTGAAAAGTAATGTTCAATTCTGTAAGTATCTAACTTTCTTAACTGGCTCCATCAAACCTTGCTCAGGTGCTGCTTCCCATTCTGGTTCACTTTCTGGTTGGGTAGAACCTTCTGGTACAGGAGAAAGGGGGCCACCAGATGTTCTTTTAGAAGCACCTGCATGCCCAGCTTTTGTAGCTCTCCCAGAAGGTTTGACCTCCATTTCCTGGGATGCAGAGTTTTCACCTGACTCTTCCTGCCCAGGCACTACTGCAACCATCTCCACTTCAAGGTGCAGTTTTCAGAGCCTGCCACTATAGTAGAGCCCTTTGCATCCAGGGATTGAGCAGGAGGACCCTTCAAAGAGTTGTCAGAGATCACAACTGTGTCTTCTCCCTCCATATATACTGCATCCTCCAACTGTGCAAATTTTGCAGAGTTTTCAGACGTGCCTGAGGCTGTCTTGCTTACAGCTATGAGGCTAACTGGTGGGGACAGCTCATTTTCTTTAAGACCAGCAACTTGATCTGTTAAAGGGATGGCTATTTGTTCTGATGTTTGCTGCATATACGTAACTCCTTCAGTCACAGGCTCATCTTTATAGACAGATGATATATGAACAGTTGATGTAACCTCAATACCAGCCTGCAAAAGGACCTCAAGAGCTTGATGATAAGCAGGAGGTTCTTGTTCATCCTGCAAGGGGAGTGAGGAAGCGGTGGATGGTTCAGCCTTATCGTCTTTATGTTTAGAACCCAAGTCTACATGGACAGATGTGTGGGTTACAACCTGCATTGCTACCCCCTTTCCAGAATACACAACAGAAGCAGCTGCCATATTATCTTCAGCAGCCTCTGAGCTCAGCACCTTGTTGGAAATAACAGGCAGACTTGTTGCCACATCCACCATTAAAACGTCAGACTGATCAGAATGAATAGATGAAACGTTACCTAACATCTGAGCAGCAAACTGAGCCGGGTCAGCTGGGACATAGGCCAGCTCTGGTGAGACAGCTGCTGGAGATGGTGATGAGGGTGGGGTCGTGGTCTTAGGCGTGGCTGGTTTTGAAGGACCGCGAACTGCTTCAGATGTCTCCTCAGGCTCTGGGAGCAGCTCAGCATGAATTGATGGGAACTGAGTGGTTTTGTTGCTAAACAGTGGTCCAGCTATATCATCCTCCTCTGTGTCCGTAGATTTTTCCATCCGTGTTGGTTCTTGGGAAACTGTGGGTGTTCCTATTGGTTCTTTCACACATTCGGGTTTTTTCTCTTGTGTTGTTCCTTCTGACCACTTCTCAACTACAATAACAGCCAGATGATTAATAAGCATATATCCCAGAAATGAAGAATTTTAAAGAAAGTAGCAAGAGGCTGAGCATTCAAATGTCAATATATACAGTAGTAGAAAGTGTTCTGATTTATTTTCTAACATCTGTGATTCAATGTCGATAGGGAAGCCTTCCTCTTCTATCCACTCAAGAGACACTCAGTTCATCTCCTTAGAAATAAGGGACTCTAAGTAGCACTGTGACAAAACTAATAACCAGATACCACCTTTGGCTGGTCAGCATCAGAGGAAAGGTACTATTGGCTGATCAGCATCAGGGGAAAGGTCCTACCTCTGCCTAGAAATAAGGAAACTGAAAACCTCCACACAAAAAGCTGCTCTTCAGAACTTCCACACATGACTAGGAAGGGAGAAAATAAAAGAATTCAACATAGCCAATAAATATCTAACCTTCAGCTGGTATAATAACAGTAATGAAACAAATGCTGTCATATTAATAAAGGCATTCCTCAATTTAAGGAAATTAGTATGTTAGGTTTAACTTAATGAACTGGAACACTAGAGGACAATAGGGTATTTTTACATTAGGAAACATCACATATTCCAACATAAAAATGGTAGCATCTGCTGGCGCAGTCTGAATGCAGCCAAATTCCTGCTGCCCCAGACAAGAGGAGCAGAAAAGCGACCTCCAGATCCATCAGTATGGACTCTGTGAATCCTCAGGCATGAGGAAATTCCTTGGAAGGCTTGGGAGGGCAAGGCAGCTGATGATATAGAAACTCCTAGAGCTGGAAAACTAAAATCATGTTGTGGTTGTCACCCGCACACCTGTGGAACCACCTTACTCACTGAACATTTTTATATCTGCTGACTTTACTGAGGATTTCCCTTGGTGATGCATTCCCCTAATATCATAATGAAATCTGCAGGGAAAGTAGAATTTGCTTTACAAGAATGTGTTCGCTTCAATTCAAAACGTGGTTTGGAGACATGTGTTCATACGTTCAGATACATCTCAAAGAACAGTGCCTCCTTCCACCATAGCTGCCAATTTCTTGTAAACTCAAGCTAGGTGTCTAGTTCTGGACATAGATACCACACCAAATGCTCACGTGCAGAAAACTCTTACTTAGAACAACAAGCTAATTTTCCTAACCATTCACTTCTTTGGGAGTGCTGTACCAACGTGTGTGTGTGTGTGTGTGTGTGTGTGTGTGTGTGTGTGTGTGTAAGAAATTTTATTGGGGAACAGTCTGTTTTTCCAGGACCCATCAGCTCCAAGTCAAGTAGTTGTTTCATTCTAGTTGTGGAGGGCCTTTTTCCAGGAACCATCAGCTCTAAGTAGTTCTCTTCAATCTAGATGTGGAAGGTGCAGCTCCATGGTCCATGTGGGAATTGAGCCAGCAACCTTGGTTATGAGCCTGTGCTCTCACCACCTGAGCTAACCAGCTGCCCCCACAACCCATTTTTTAACAAAGCCCTTTATCCTCTAATATACTTGACTGAATGCTTGTACGGTGTTACGACACCGTACTAAGCACCGTTGAGGATAGAAACATTATTAAGTTGAGACCTTATACAGCTTACATTTAGTGGGGAGATAACATAAATACACAAACATAGGTAAAAAAGGATAAGAACTTAATACTGATCCTCATAAAGATCTACGGCATTCAGAGGAAGAAAAGAACAATTCTGGTGGGAGGAATAAAGGAAATTTTATTTAAGTAAGTCTGGCCTTACACTTAACACATAGAAAGCTGCAAAATTATCATTCCCATTATAATGAGGAGGAGTCAGATAAATGACAAAATAACTTTTCTTGAGCCCTTCAGAGAAGTGAGTCACAAAGCAATCAAGTAACCTGATTTCCAAGAGAAAAAAGGCCACAACTGTCTGATCTGTGGCAGGGCCTGGAAAGAAGAAGCCATCGCCATACTAGCTGGTAAGATATCAGCTAAAATCTTAATGTAATGGTAAAGACCAAATGTAAGTTAGAATGTCAGTGTGGAATAGCCTGGGACTCCACACCCAAGCAGAGTGCAACACATTCACAAGCACTTTTCCATGGCCTCATATGAAGGATGGAAGCAGGGGAGATAACTAGAGAGAGGGAGTTATATCAACACCCAGCAGAGGTCCCTTACCACTAGGGCAGGGATAGGAAACACTGGCTTCAAGACTGACCACAAGATTCAAGGCAGAGTTTGGCTGTCACAAGGACAACTAGCAGGAACACAGAGAAAGCCCTACCCCCAAAGCTCAGGTGCTCAGGGCCAGCCTAGGACAGAGCGCCCTCCTGCACTGACCACCACTACCAGCTCAGTACCAAGTAACAAGGAACAGCAGGCTTCCCACCCCTGGGTGAGGAGCAAGAATGTGGGGGGAGCTGCACTCTGAGGTGCAGGTTGGTGGCAAAAGCTGAGGGTGATGCCCAGGTATGGAGAAACACCATGGCACCCCAGTCCCACCCTCAGCACAGGGTAACAGCAGCCCATTGTTAAAGGGATTTGAGATAGTGAACACCACCACAAACCCAGTCTCACCTTCTGACTAGACCTGTTCACCCTGACACCAATTCAAGGCCTCTACGACTCTGTTCTCCTCTAGAGGGACCTAAATTCCTCAATGATAGATTTACCATGAGAGTTTTCCAGAGCCCAATCAATGGAGGTATCGAATTACTACAATCTCTACAGTGCCTTCCTGGGGCCTCTCTCGTACATCACTTACATGATATGGTTTCAGCAACTCTGGAAAGGCCCACCAGCCCTTTTAATAGTGTCTACCTCACAGGCTTGTCATACTGGTAATTCTATCTAAGAGATTAGTCCCCAGGCTTAATATTTTTGCCTCTAGAAATCTCCTATTAAACAACAACCATTCTGGAAAGGTAAAGCATTATGTGTGAATCATTAACTCATCAGGGAACTTATGATATTCTTTCTTCCCTGCAGCTTTTTCATAGTATGAGTATGTGAGAGACCTGGGTTTCAGTCCTGACTGTGATTTAATAGCTGCATGACCCTGTCTAAGGCAACAGTTCTGAGCTTCAGCCTCTTCATCTGTGAAATGGGGATTTTAATTCCACCTTCATTGAGTTTGTGTGGAGATGAAATGGAATCATTCATCTGAAAGTGTACTAAACTGTAAATCACACATAAATGAAAAAAGAATACCTAGTTAAAAACAAAAGTTTTGAAATGTGATATCAAATTTAAAAATATAAACATCTTATCTTCAATTCAGCTGTGATTAAAAGTAAATTGGGTTACAAGGCTACAGTAATCAAAACAGTATGGTATTGGCATAAAAACAGGCACATAGATCAGTGGAACAGAATAGAGTGCCCACAAATAAATCCAGGCATTTACGGACAGTTAATCTATGACAAGGGAAGCAAGAATTTACATTGGAGTAAAGATAGTCTATTCAATAAATGGTGCTGGCAAAATTGGACTGACACATGCAAAAAAATGAAACTGGACCACCTACTTACGCCATATACAAGAACAAATTCAAAATGGATTAAAGACTTAAATGTAAGACCTGAAACCATAAAACTCCTAAAAGAAAATATAGGGAGTACATTTGCAGACATTACCCGGAGCAATATTTTTACTGATACATCCCTGCAGGCAAGGGAAGTAAAAGAAAAAATGAACATATGGGATTATATCAGACTTAAAAGTTTTTTCACAACAAAGGAAACCATTAATAAAACAAAAAGGAAGCCTATTGACTGAGAGAATATATCTGCCAACGATATATCTGATAAGGGGTTAATATCCAAAATTTATAGAACACTCATGAAACTCAACACCAAAACAACAACCCAATTTAAAAAAGGGCAGAAGATATGAAGAGACATTTCTCTAAAGAGGACATACAGAAGGCCAACAGGCATATGAAAAAATGTTCAACCTCACTGGTCATTAGGGAAATGCAAATAAAAACCACTATGAGATATCACCTCACTCCAGTCAGAATGGCTATCATCAATAAATCAACAAACAACAAGTGCTGGTGGGGCTGTGCGGAAAAGGGGACCCTGCTGCACTGTTGGTGGGATTGCAGATTGGTGCAGCCACTATGGAAGTCACTATGGAGGATAGTGGAAGTCACTATGGAGGAATCTCAAAAAACTGGAAATTGGGCTGGCCGAGTGGCGTGGTGGTTAAGCGCTGGCTTGGGAAGCCAGCGGCTCTGGTTTGGATCCCACATATGAGGGTCAGTGACACTGCCCTCAACAAACAAACAAATAAACAAACAAAACAGGAAATGGAACTACCTTTTGAGCCAGCAATTCCACTCCTAGGTATTTATCCTGAAAACCCAAGACACTAATTCAAAAAAATATATGCACCCCTATGTTCATTGCAGAGCTATTTACAATAGCCAAGACTTGGAAACAACCAAAACGCCCATCGGTAGATGACTGGATTAAGAAACTGTGGTACATTTATACAATGGAGTATTACTCTGCTATAAAGAAGAATGAAATCGTACCATTTGCAATGATATGGATGGACCTAGAGACTATTATGTTAAGTGAAATATGTCAGTCAGAGAAAGACAAATACTACATGATCTCACTTATATGTGGAATCTGAAAAACTGAATGAATGAGCAAAGTAAACAGAAACTGTCTCCTAGATATAGAGGAAAAACAGGGTTGCTAGTTGGGAGGGGGGTGGGAATGAGAGAGAAGGGGAAGGGATTAGACAGCAAAAATAGGCAACTACAATATTGCCACAGGGATATATGAAGGACAGCTCTGGGAATATAATTAATAATGTAAATATTTTGTAGGGTGTCAGATGGTCACATGTCTTGTTGGGGAGACCATTTCATGGATGGAGTAGAGGCTTGATCACTGCACTGTACACCTGAAGCTGAGGTTGTATATAATATTGTATACCAACTTTAATTGAATATATAGATAGTCATGGGATGTGGATTATACTGTGGAAGGGAGTCAGAGGAAGTGTAATAGATATATATGATATGGCGGGGAGTAGTGGGGTGGCGAATTGGGGGAGGGGGATTGTCACTTTGAGAGGTAAAAAGTATAACTATTGCACTGTGTTGTACACCTGAAACTAATTAAAAATAAATAAATTAAAAAAAAGAAAAGAAAGCATATACATGAAATAAAACATGGGTTTATTGCATCTTGAAAAGAAAAAAAAAAGTAAATTGGCCATTTCTTAAACTGGGTGATAAAATGCAGGGTGTTTTTCTTCTCCTGTATAATATATGTGTATGTGTGTGTGTGTGTGTGTGTGTGTATAACATATATGTACACATACATGTTATATATACTATTTTGAATATATAAGGTGTGATAAAAAATAACAGTGGATGTTTATAAATTAAAAAAATTTATTGCAGTAAAAGACACATTGCCATAATCCCCCCTCAAAATATCCCCCTTCACTTTGAACACACTTAGTCCATCATTCTTGCCACTTTCTGAAGCAGTTCTGGAAGTCCTCTTTCATGAGTGTCTTTAGTTGCACTGTAGTGGTTGCCTCAATGTCCTGAATTGATTAAAAATGTTTGTCTTTCACGGTCATTTTGACTTTTGGAAAGAGCCAGAAGTCACATGGTGCCAGGTCTGGTGAATAAGGTGGATGAGGATACACTGTAATGTTTTATATTTGACAGAAATGTGTGATATGGAGTGTTGTAATGATGGAGGATGAAGTAAAGACACTCATGAAAGAGTACTTCCAGAACTGCTTTAGAAAGGGCAAGAATGATGGGTTAAGTGTGTTTGAAGCAAGGGGGAGTATTTTGAGGGAGATTAATGACTATGTGTCTTTTACTGAAATAAATTATTTTATTTAAACATTCACCATATCTTTTGTACATTTCATAACTATAAACAATTAAGTTGAGATCAGATGCCTTAAGCCTCATTGTATTTGAAAAGGCATAACACTAGATTAACCATTTGGGTCTGTTTACAAAACATGACAGAGTGTTAGCAAATATATGCATATTATTTACCACATATATATATAACTTAAATATATACTGAGTTCCTGTTGATATGTTTATTAAGGAAGGTAAAGAGCTTTTCTCTAATGTTTTAAGATCTGTTTTAATAATTCCAAAGATTGCAGACTTGTAACCTTGAGATTATTGTTTGCACAAAAAAGTATTTCTTAAAGTTGTAAACTAGGCTTGGTATAAGTTGATCCTATCAACCTTATGAATAAGTCCAATGCGCTATCCATTGCATGACAGAGGATCCTATAAACCTTATGAAGATTAACCTAATGTGACTTCAGTGAACTGGTTCTACTTAAAATAACAACAAGAAAACTGTACAGACTCTCAGAATAAAAAGTATAACTAAAGGTATTCCTCCCTGTAAAAAATGTAAGTATTCTTTTTAAGTGTAATAAAGTGATTGATTAAAACTCATTGTAGAAGCTTGATATTGAAATTCCATGGAACCAAAAAGATAGACAAATTCTAAGCATACAGTATTTCTTGGAATACGCAGAACCCCTGTGGAGACTTGGGGTGCTGGGACACATAACTGCCAGGGAAGAATAAGGAAAAAGTCATATTCTGGCACTAAAAGGAAGTCTGAATGGTGTCAAAAACAAGAGGAAAATAAGAAGTAAGACATAATAGAGGAGATAGGAGAGGTGATTAATAGGAGAGAAGACAGGAGACATAGACTGATGGTGGAAAACTCAGTAAAGTGCTTAAAGTCGAGAATTTTGAACATGTACAAATACATATAACTTTTTTTTTAAGATTTTATTGGGGAATTGGGGGAGGGGAACAGCATTGGGGAATCGGGGAAGGGGAACAGACAAGTTGCTGTCCTGTTTGTTCTTCAGTCTAGTTGTGGAGTACATTGCTTCACTGGCCCATGTTGGTATCACCATTGCACTCTTCTTAGGTGAGGCAGATCTGTCACAGGCCTCTGGACAGCCGCTCACTGTAGCCTATGGCAGCCCACTGCAACAGGGGCTGCAGTTACGCTGTCCCGGGGACTCACAGCAACCTAACTCCAGGTGGAGTTGTCATTCACCATCTTAGCTGTAGACGGTAGTGTCACTGGCCCTCATATGTGGGATCCGAACCGGGGCCTCTGGTGTCCCAAGCCAGCTCTTAACCAACGCGCCACTCGGCCGTCCCAACATATAACTTTTAAGAGTTTAAAACAGAAGAGAATGACAACTATTGTGTGTTGAACTGATTGAAATAAGGACTATATAAAGTAGGCAGTCTGTTGCTTTTCTCCCCTTCCTCTCTTCTCTTCCTTCTCCAATCGTGAACTTCTATGATGTGACAGACACAGAGGAATCAAAGATGATTAAAACCTCCTAAAGAATACTGTTTGATTGAGGATAGAGGCATATAAACAGCTGGTTATATGACAGTGTGGTGGGTGCAGAGACTGAAATATGTATGGGGTACAGTGGCTTTTAAGTAATCTTTGTTAAGCTTTGAAAATGAGAAGGGGCAGGTGTAAAAGGGGCTTTACATGGGTGCCCCATCCTAGATGCCAAACAGCCCCTGTGGAAAAATATAGGTCTAAACCAGCCCTGTCAATTCTGATGTCCCTTGTCAAAAACTTTATCAGACTCCCTTGCCCAATGAAACAGAAGTGGAAGTCTGCTAGACTTCTTGGAAAGACTTTTGTTACTTAATGAAGTGAACAAGTGCCACCACTTTCTCCGTCCTGACTGAAACATGGAGATAATGCCAAGAGCAATGGCATGAGGGACCAAGTAAAATATGCTAAGAATGATAGAGCAGAGAGCCTAGATAACTGATGCTTTATTATAATGTTAGCGGCGGAATGAACACCACTTCCAGATAACTTGTTTTTTAAGTAACTGTTAATTGGTTTACTGTTACTTGCAGCTCAGTGTTTCCCTAATTGATATGTGGCATACATCAGAAGCAGTAAAGAAACATGAAAGAGGGGTACTGTGGTATATGCTGCTTTTTAGATAACATGTCTTAATATTAGATAATAAATACATCTCACCTTCTTTAACTTACAGTCCATAAAAAAAATGGGTAAAAGGCTAGTTATTATCAAAAAGATAACAAGCCTAAAATATAATCAGCCTACATCGCAATCATGTCATCTGTGAATAGTTTACTTCTTCCTTTCCAATATGTATCTCTTCTCTTACTCCCCACCCCTTCGTTTTGTTTCTGTTTTCCTCATTGCATTGACTAGAACCTACAGTACAATGTTGAACAGAAATGGTAATATTAACCATCTCTGTCCTGGTTCCAATCTGAGGGGAAAGTATTCAATATTCATTATTGAATGTGTTAGTTGTAAGTTTTTATGCATAGACATGATCAGATTTAGGAAGTTCCCTCTTATTCCTCATTTGCTTGTGAACTTCTTTAGAAGTATTTCTTGTAAAGCAGATCTGATGACTGGATTCTCTCAGCATTTTTCTGCCTGAGAATATCTTTTTTTAAAAAGAATATATTCACTGGGTATATGTTCATTCTAGGTTGGAAGTGTTTTGCTTTCAGTATTTTTGAGATGTCATTCCATTGTCTTTTGGTTTCGATGGTTTCTGTTACGAAATCAGCTGTTTGTCTTATTATTATTCCCCTGAAAGTAATGTGCCTTTTTATTTTTACCCTGTCTGTTTTCATAATTTTGTCTTTATCTTTTTCAGCAATGTGATCAAGATGCACTGAAATGTGGTTTTCTTTGTATTTATCCTGCACTGTGGGGTTCATCACACTTTTTGAATCTGCAGATTGATATCTTTCATTTAGACTGGGACAATTCTAAGCCATTATTTTTTCAACAAATACTTACTTTGCCATCTATTTTCTTTTCTCCTCCTGTAAATCCTATTACACATTAGTCCTTTTGATCACATCCCACATATATCTCTTACACTGTCCTGTTACTTTTCCCTTTGCTTCAATTTGGATATTTTCTATTGCCCTGTTTTTCAGTTTCCTAATTCTGTCTTCTGCTACTGATACTATCCGATAAGTTTTCAGTTTGCTGTTATGAAACAAACATTTCTTTCTTATTTTCTAGGTTCTATCTCTGTTGAAGTTTTTCAGCTTTTCAACCATTTCCCCCCATCTTTTCAAAACATATTAATAATAATTATTTTCATTCCTCATGTAATAGTTCCAATATTTAAATCTTGTTTGGGTCTGCTTCTAGTGAGCATTTTATATATTATTTCTTCATGATCAGTCACTTCTTCCTGCTTCTTTGAATGTCTAGTAACTTTTAGTGGTATGCTGGAAATGATAAACGACATATTGTAGAGGTTGAATTATGGTATCTTTTCCTAAACTGTTGATCTTATTCTAATGATTGTAAATCTGATCCTCCTGAGACTTGGTTTTAGATTTTTTTTTAAAGCGGTTATATTTCAGCTCTGTTCTTATTCCTAGCACACTGTCTTTATTCCTATGGTGTAACCTTTCTTGGGTCTCAACTGAATTGCTGGGTTTCAAAAGTCTTTTCATTTTGGCTGGGTCCAAACTCTAAAGCCTCCCCAGCAGTGTACCACTTCTGAAAAACCTGTTTGGCTTTCAATCTCCCAATAGCTCTGTGTGCTAAGCCTCCTCAAGCCTGACTCCACATATGAACAGCTTAGGAGTTGACCAAAACCAGAAAAGAAATATTTTTGCAGTTTTGGGGTATTCTTCTTTGCAAATGCCTCCTCTGGGGTAATTTGTCACCCAAATCCGAACCACAAGAGTAGCCTCAAACTCTGTTTCTGTTTCCTTTTTCCAGAGAGACTCTACTCTCTAGTTGGCCTCTATTTCCCTGCACAAGAATTTGAAAAACGGCACCAGGCTGAATATAGGGCTCAGTTTCTGTAAAGGCCTTCTTCCAAGAATCCAGGCACAGGATTTTATTTTATATAATTTATCCAGGTTTTATGGTTATTTATGATAGCAGGGTAAATCTGATAATTAGCAATTCCATCATAGCTGAAACAGAAATCTCCCTTCTTCCACACTGAATCTCACCTAGCACAGCATCTAGCAATGGGTAGGAATTTAAATATTTGTTAAATGAAATAATGAATTAGATTTTAAGAATATATAGGATTTGAAAGGTAGAAAGGGGAGGAGAGAGAACTCCCAGAGGGAAAGTAGCATAAACAAAAATCCAATTACTTGAAATTATTTAACATTTTCAGGTGATGAGAAGTAGACTGTGTGGTGCAGGAGGTCTATAAAGATATGAAATGAGATGATTACAAAGGTTGGATAGATTCAGATCACAGAAATCTTTGTATGCCATGGTCTTACAAAGGGATCAAAATTTATATACTATGACTTAGCCATGTTAGAAAGCATTACTTTACTTTCTCTAACTGATGTCAATTTGCATTAAAATGCTCATTTTCCGATGGCAAAATTGATATTAAAAGTTTTTGTCCCTTCTAGTTTAAAAGCCTCTTTTGGTTATTATTCAGTCTTTTGGGATATTCCTCTTTTATCAAAGGTTCTCTCATTTCTACAGAGGGCATCTGAATGCTAGAATAACTCTGATTCTGATCCACGTCGTCCTTTTCTGTTGGCTCTCAGTTACCTTTGGCAGAGGCATAACTAGTATTGCCTAGGCTCTGGGTGTTGGTCTCTGACTCAGCCATATTTACTACTCAAGTGTTATATTTTCAGGAAAATGTGGCCTGTTTGCTTATTTCACTCAAGGACTGGGAGAGCCCCTTCTTAATTTGGTCCTCTTTAGCAGAGGACCAATTTTTCTTTTATTCCCAGCTTGGATATCATATGCTATAACACTCTGCTAGCAGGATGAGTAACTATACTGTTTCCCATCCTGATTCCTTGTTATTTGGCACAATGGGATACATCTGGACCCAGTAAAACCCACACAAAGGACACAGGAAACCAGAAATATTATCTGAGCCCCATCTGAGAAAGATTCCCCATTATTTCTAATCCGTTGTTTCAAATGAAATTCTCTTGTTCAACAAATATTTGCTGAATGTCTGATCTTGACAATTATAGTATAGGTATTGAATGTAGGATCTGTCATCCCAAATGCAGTGCCATGATAACCACACAGCTTCTCTGAGAGGTATGCATTATTCTAGATTAAGCAAAAAACAAGTCTTCTGCTAAGGCGGTACAGAATTTGTTCAGAGAGTCTACCTTCCTTCCTTGTCTGCCATTTTAATGTCAGCTAGCACTTCTCACACACAGTTCACACCCCAGGACCGCAATTCCATTGCCAAGGAGGACCTTTCATTTTCTTTTCCTTTTCCTTTGCAGCAGGAAATGACTTTATACCCTATCTTTTTATTCCCTCCTCTATGGTTTGTATAAAGTAAAAACTTGATTCTGGTAGCTTTGGCTCTTACATCTAAAATCAGCTCTGGAAATTCCAAGAAAATCTTAATAGTCTGCAAAACTCCAAAGTTTCAGTTTTCTTAGTATGAACTTTGGAAACTCAATACTGAGTAATGACTTCCTTCTTCCAGGCTATATTTGCCTTTCCCTTAAAGCAAATGAATGTTTCAACTGGTAGAAATTAATGGAACAGGAACAAATTAGAGGCTATCTGAAATCAATACACTAGTTTAATATTTTTGAAAAGTATCATTACAACACTGAAGAGTTTGGATTTTGTGACATAAGGGGACTTACCAAAGTTCCTGGATAGCAGAGTGGTAAGTTACAAGGCCACAGTGTTCTTCTTTCACATATTGACTCTTCTCTCCTTGTGTTCCTGCTCTCCTATTGGCAACCTGGTGTCCTGTTCTAGCTTTCCTGGTTTGCCATATCTGTATCACACCCAACCCCCACCTCTCTTAATCCTGACCCTGTGTTTCTGTCCCTAGTCTGACAATCTGACCCCAATTTTTTTTTTGAGATTTTATTGGAGAACTGGGGAGAGGAACAGTGTTGGGGAACTGGGGAAGGGGAACATTGTGTCTTTCCAGGACTCATCAGTTCCAAGTCAAGTTGTTGTCCTTCAATCTTAATTGTGGTGGGTGCAAGCTCAACTCCAAGTCCAGTCACTGCTTTCAATCTAGTTGCAGGGGGCGGGGAGAGAGAGGGTGCAGCCCACCATCCCATGCGGGAGTCAAACCAGCAACCTTGCTGTTAAGAGCACATGCCCTCACCAGCTCAGCCACAGCTCAGCTCGGGCGTAGCTCACTGACCCGTGTGGGAATCGAACTGGTGACGCTGTTGCTCAGAGCTCACGCTCTAACCAACTGAGCCACTTGGCTGGCCCCCAATTCTTGACTACAATCATTGCTCAATAACTTATTTGCCTTCCTTAGTATGGATTATTCCCCAAGTGATTAATCTTACCAGAATGGGAAAGCATGAAGGACCGAAGACTCCTCCCCAAAACATCACCAGATAATCATTCAAACCTTTTTTAACTTCATGAAATTCTTACCATGGTAACAAAATTTTTAATGACCTTGCCTATGCAAATGAAAGACTCAAGAAATAAAAGGGTCATTTTGGCATAATAATTACCCCTGTGTTTAGGGAACCAGAATAGTCTTACTTGAAAAAATACTCAGAAAAGTGCTGAATAGCACCAGAGTTTCCCCAAATTTAGTATGGATAGTCCAAAAATAGATATATTCCTTGTTTGTTTAGTAAGAATATATAGCCAAAAGTATGTATAACTATAAAAATAATGCATGAATACAGAATTTGGCATAAGAAAATAAAAACATTTAGTATGAATATTTAAGATGAATAAATAACTCAAGACAATATTTAATGGTATGCATAACTGGTATGGTGTTGCATAGGTATTGAAATTGGGTCCAAAGATCAGTAGCCGTTCATGAGTACAATTACTATTATCTGACCAAGCCAAGAATGTCCAGAGTCAGAAGAGTCAACAGGGTAACACAGTTGGGGATCCAGGTTGGCTAGGCCTTCTTGAATCTTCAAAATAGGTGGTTATTCCTTACGTCTGCTGGAAGCCAAGATAGGGCGACACTGGAAACCGGACTCAGTTAGACTTAGGGGAATGGAAGGTGATAATGGTGTTGAGATCTTATTTGCCGTTCTGAAGGAGAAACCACTGCCCTTTTCACAGAATGGTGAAAAGATCAGAATTAGCACAATCCGGGCTTCAGGTTCCACACAAGAAGATGACTGGGAAAGAAGTGAAATAGTGGGAGATAATGGGCGGAAAGGGAGCTGAAATTCCTCTCCCTTCACTCTTTCAGTTCAAGAGTTTAAGATTTTTTTCCAGAGGGATTACTAGGATGTTACTGACTCTATTGCAGAAAGAGCATAAGTCATACTTCCAGGAAGATCTAAGTTTAGATCTTAACTCTATCAATTATTTAACATTTAAGCTTGAAGTTATTTGCTCATGCCTAAGCATCAGATTTCCCTTGAGTGAAATTGCAATGATGTCCCC
This sequence comes from Aselliscus stoliczkanus, assembly GCA_033961575.1. Classification (NCBI taxonomy): domain Eukaryota; kingdom Metazoa; phylum Chordata; class Mammalia; order Chiroptera; family Hipposideridae; genus Aselliscus; species Aselliscus stoliczkanus. The sequence goes on along the minus strand of CM066738.1, from coordinate 72,043,853 downwards.
TGCCTTATAAAGTTACTTTATTTTTTTTTACTATTTTTAAATTAATGTTTATTGGGGTGACAACTGTTAGTAAAATTACATAGGTTTCAGGTGTACAATTCTGTAATATATCATCTATATATCCCATAAACTGAACAGCCAAAGCAATCCTAAGGAAAAGAACAATGCTGAAAGTATCACATTCCCTGACTTCAGCTTGTACTATAGAGCAACAGTAATCAAACCAGTATGGTACTGGCAGAAAAACAGAAACAAACACTAATGGAATAGAATTGAGGACCCAGAAAAAAACCCAAATAAATATACACAGATAATTTTTGACAAAGAAGCCAAAGACATGCAATGGAGAAAAGACAGCCTCTTCAATAAGTGGTGCTGGGAGAATAGGAAAGCCACATGCAAAAGAATGAAACTAGATTGTTGTCTGTCACTGTGTACCAAAATTAACTCAAAATGGATTACAGCCCTAAACATAAGACCTTACTAAGTTGTCTTGATTGACAAAATATATTATAAGGGCCTAGTACAAAGCAGGGACTCAATAAATTCCATTCCCTTCTTATTTCTTTTCCTAGCATATACTAGTGATGGGACTTAAGACAACTCTTTTGCCTTAAAATATTGCCTGAGTTTCTAAAATTCTCCCCCATGAATGATTTACTTGGATAATGAAGAAATTCTCCTGAGAAAACTGAGAAATAGGGGAGCCTTCATTGATTCATATGGTTGTGCGACCTGTTTAATCAAATCGCAGAAAAACAAGAGGACCCAGGAGTGTGTTTCACAGCATGAACTGTCTTAGAAATGGACATATGTGGGTGATATGCCATAATGAAGGCTTGGATAGAGCCAGGGACCATCTTAAAGATCCTAGGCTCTGGAAAATGGGGGGAAAGATGAGAAGCAACAGAAAAGTGAGAAAATTTTGCTCCCACGTCTGTTTCTTTTCCTCCTACCTTCTCCATCACCTGTTTCTGCTTGAAATGTTAAAGGTAGATGGGGAGATGGAAAGTTACTTGTTGAGGCCTACCAAGAATGGGGCTCCTCCTAAGAAAAATCTCATGATGAAGTGTTCACATCAAACAAATGTTATGTGCAAGGAAGCATTCATCCCATGCTTTCCATGTATATGGGCAGCTTGGTTGTAATTCTGCTAGGCAGCAAAGTAACCAGTTGGGAATGACTTTGGAGGATACTGCATCCCACTGAGCAGTCTTATGCAACACATGGCTCTCATGCTCACATCTGATATCTGGGAGATGAGTGAGGACCAGTGCTCACAGGATAGCAGTTAGCTCTTGCCCACATCACCAAGCTCTAATACCTCATATTAACTTTAGATATAGCCTCATGCTGAAGAGACTGAAAGACTAGAATAAGGGTCACTTGACTCAGTCCTCAAAGAATGGTTAACTTCCCCATATTGTGAATCATCGAAAGCCTGGGAGGGCCACAGTCCTCAGAACCAATAGAGCACATAGGGTATTATTATAAGTGCCACCGTCCATATTTAATACTGGGGTCCATATAAATTCTGTTTAGGTAGGAGAAGATGCCAGCTGTTATACCTACATTTTTATTGTAGAGAACTGAACAACCATGTAGCCAAATTTACCCACAGCTCCCACAGGAATAGCAGTAGTGGAATTCAACCAGTCAGTGGGTAGGAGGATGTCACTCGGGAGGAAATGCCCTTTACCAAGTGGGAACCTTATGGTGTCTGCTTATCCCCAGATAAGCAGGCAACATAGTGATGCTTTCCTGGATTGGATGGACCGATGGCATCTCTTTGGTAGGACCTGAGTTAATGGATCCTGTTTGTCCATTTGGGATTACAATAAAAGACAGACAGACAAGTGAGCCAAACTGATATTAAACAGTAACACTGAGCTCTATATTTTCTGGTCATCCCTTCATGTTACCTTCCCATCTGCTCGCTAAACTCAACAAGCAATGTTCATTTCTAGTCTGCTGTCTAAAGAGCAATTTCCATCTACAGCCACACTGTTAGCTGATTTTTAGGATTATCTGTCCACTATGTCAATTTTCTTGACATCTGTAGTACCTAGAGGAGAAAAACATCAGTATTGAAAGTATGGCTGCTCTATGACCTCAATATGTTAATTTTGACCCCTTAGAGTCAAAGACATTAACCTAGCTGGAGCAAAGTCCATATACTTTAGTCTACTTGCAAATTGAATGGTGGGTAAATTTTCCTAAGTCTTACTTCTGATTTCTCCCTATCTTGGCTATGTTATCTATTAACATCACAAAGTGGAAAAGTTGTCTTTGGGATATGACCAATTGTACTCTCTTGTTTACAGTGATATTCCCAAATTTTCATCATGTGCACTTTGCCTTTCTCATTTCTTCCCCTTTCTCATTTCTTCCCCTCTGCCTTTTTCATTGCTCCTCTCTGTCCACTCAGTTTCATGCTGTCACGTTTGCATAAGTAGACATTTACATATATACACATAAAACACAACTATTTTTCTAAGCAGGTATGCAGCCCTATGTCAAAGAGGCTGGAAGGGACCAGTTTCTGTGAAAAACTTATCTCTTCACTACATCAAGAGACATTCAGAATAGGTGGTCAGTGCCACCTAATTGATTTCCTGTCCTCCAACCTAGACTGCAGTTAAACCATCATGGGGAGAGAGAAAAGGTGTGGTAACCTTCTTTATAAAAAATCATCTAAAGTGAGAATTTATATAACTTTCCTAAGTAGTGTACTTCATGTAAGTTGAGTATTACTACAAAATCTAATTCTCTTCAAGTTCACTGTACTTCCCTAAAGAAAGAGCATATTGGAAAGGGTTTGAAGGGCCGGCCGAGTGGCTCAGTTGGTTAAGAACTCGCTCAAGAGTGCGAGCTGAGCTCTGAGCAACAGCTGTTCAAGGCCAGCCCGAGCTGAGTTGCCGTTGAGCTGCCAACAGGTGGCAGGATGGCTCAGCTAAAAAAAAAACCAAAAAAAAAAAAAAAAACCATAAAAAAAGGAAAGGGTTTGAGTCACGATTTACAAATCCTGTTCTCAGTCTCATTGTACCAAATGGTTTGCAATAGATGTGTCCTTTTTTTGCCTTTTTAAGATTTAGAGTCCTCCAAAATGTCAGTCCTCAGGTTTAAAAAACACCTGATTCAATAATAAAAATAAGGCACCAGTTTGATTATTTAAACATAATCAGTGTGATTATCTAAACAGAAAATATTTGTGGGCATCTCTCTTAAATTTGATGTAAGCTGTTGATGCAACTAGTATTCTTATACTATTATTGATTGTGGTACTTACATTTAATCTGATGAAATTGCTTAACCAGGTCTTTAATATCCAGAGAAGCATTCCCTGAAGGAACAAATACAGGAAATCAGATACAAAAAAACCCAACTTAAACTGCTTTCTTTTCCAGAGCAACAAATATACAATTTAAAGCAATAACAAACCTTCTCTAAAGAGAATAAGCTCTTTAAAATAAACTGATGCAAACTGGGTGATGTTTTGTGGACTGGCTTTGAGGACGGCTCTGCTAACTCCCTCGAGCAATGTCTTGAGGCCATAAGGTACGACAAGTCTGGGCTTTGAAGAAATCATTTTTGGCAGATGTCTGTAATCTCAACTAAAATGAAGAAAAACAAAGTCTTATAGTGTGTTAGTTTTTATTAAAATATTTATGCTAACAATAGTTTTCTTTTCCTTTTTTTTTTTTTTGAGGGCAGTGTTACTGGCCCTCATATATTGGACCTGAACCCCGGCCACTGGCTTCCAAAACCAGCGCCTTAACCACCGCGCCACTCGGCCGGCCCTAACTATAGTTTTTAAGAACAAATTTATCCACTATTAAATTTATTAGCTTTAGTTCTAGTCTCTCTGTATTTATTCTAGTAAAATGGGCTAATTCTCGATGGTAGTTAAAAAAAAAATGACATTAGGGCTTTTTACGTGCAAGTGAGCAACCCAGTACTATTAAAGAAATTCACTGGAAAAGCCCTGCCAGAAACTACAGGATGATATTAAAAACAAAGAACAACACAAATAAGAACCAAGCAACAGGGCCGGCTGAGTAGCACGTTGGTTAAGAGCTGGCTTGGGACGCCAGCTCTGAGCAGCAGGGCCCCAGTTCGGATCCCACATGGGGGTTACTGACACTGCCCTCTATAGCTAAGATGGTGAACAACAGCTCAACCTGGAGCTGGGCCGCGTGAGTCTCTGGCGACTGTGTAGCTGGGGCTGCAGTGGGCTGCCATAGGCTACAGTGAGTGGCTGGCAGCCGGTGTGAGCTGCCAAGAGCTGCCCTGAGCGACCATCCAGAGGCCGGCGACCGATCTGCCTCACCCAGGAAGAGCGCAATGACGATACCAACATGGGCCAGTGAAGCAACGTCCTCCACAACCAGACTGAAGAACAAGAAGACAGCAACTTGTCTGTTCCCCTTCCTGGATTCCGCAACGCTGTTCCCCTCCCCCAATGCCCCAATAAAATCTTTAAAAAAACCAAACAAACCAAGCACACAAAACTTGTTTCAGTGCAATTCAGTGAATATTTTGTGTAAAAAAATTTCAAGAAAAATAAATTAAGCTCATTTATCTGTGTCCAAACCACAAAATCCTTTCAAACCATATGGGCATTAGCTTTTCTGTACAACTTCCAATAGAGTTACAAAATAGGTTTTCTTATAAGAAAATGTGTGGTTTTTTTTAAAAAAAATATTTTTCTAAATATATACCTGGATACATCGATTAATAAGCACACATTTTTTAGCTTTGTATTTATTTTTTTAAACATTAATCTATTAGAATATGTATAAGTTTCATGAGATATTGTACCACTTACCACCATGTACACCTCTTTTCTTCTATCTTCCCTTAACCTCTGCCCTAGTTTTCTGTTTCTCCCTTCTCCCGGCTTTCTGGATCTTAAGTGGTACCATGGGTCCTGCATAGTACAACCTGTAATTCTCATCGTTGCAGAGGTTGCCACCGTAAACTGTGTGTCTCTGTGTGTGTGCTGTTTTGTACTAAAAACGGTTTAAGGCAGCTTATAAATACATGTAAAGAACAAAATTAAATGTTGAAGAAAATCAGCCCAGTGATAAAGGAAATATTATGGTAGGAAAAATAGGATGAAGCTACAGGGAAGGTTCATATTGCCATACAAGCCCCAGGCCCTATATTTTGATAAGAGATGTGGTGTCACATCAGTCCCTGAGCTACCAAGCAGCCCTCACAAGAAACAGGTGGTTAAGTGATTCAGTTTTCTGAAATAAAAACCAAATCAGTAGCTTAGGAGAATCACAGCTATTCTGAAGAGACCCAGGAGAAATTTCTCCTATGGGTCCTCATACAAAAGAGAATAGTGTGTGATATAATGCACCATGTCCTCCACAACAATCCTACAGTAAATAGGGTAACAAGTTTCATGGAACTAAGAGGCAGTTTAGTTAGAGCATTATACAAGGGGCCAATCTCTAACAAAAAGCAACTAATGTGTCATAGCAAAATGCTGAATATTTGGAAGCATATTTCATCTTCCCAAAGGTCAGAAAAAACATGAAGCTGGATTGGCCAAAGCAATCCTTTGAGAATATAATTAAGTGTATTGAATCCCTTAAGGAAATGATACTATCAGAGTATCATTCAAAAGGAGCAGTAGTGAATTAAACCATCTTTAAAAAAAATTTGTGAAAAACAACAACAAAAAAAGTGTGCAGGTTTGGCAGTCCACATGCTAAATATTAAGGGACATAGGAAGTAATTATATGCTACATATAAATACATACATACATATATATGTATTTAGTACATATATAAATTTTTAAAAAGGACATCCCTTGCACCCCAGTGTGAGTAAACAGGTCACGAAAGTGGCTTATCAGTAGCCACGTAGCAGCTACTAACAAAACACGCTTTCTGCAGGCAGTTAGCAGTTGGTGCTACAAACTGTGGGCAAGCAGCCATGCAGTGATCCTAATCTTTCTTAACCCAAGCGGTATGCAGCGCTCCCAGCCCACCACACACTGTGAACATGTGGGGCCATTTAGTGCCCAGGATCAGAGATGCTGAGCGCCCTACAACACAATCCTATACAAGGAATTGTGCTGAGCAAGTTGAGAAATACTGTGACACCAAGCCTAGCTACATCAAGGGCTAGTCACAATACAGACAAGGAGGACTGTTGGAATAACTGTTCCCACATCTGTTCTTTAAAGAATGTTTGTCAAGGGCTGGCTGAGTGGCTCAGTTGGTTAAGAGCTTGCTCAAGAGTGCAAGCTGAGCTCAGCAATAATAGCAGTTCGATGCCAGCCTGAGCTGAGCTGCTGTTGAGCTGCCAACAGGTGGCAGAATGGCTCAGCTTAAAAAAAAATTAAAAAATAAAATTTGGGCCAGCCGAGTGGCGCATTGGTTGAGCTGGCTTGGGATGCCAGCGACCCCGGTTCAGATCCCACATATGAAGGCCAGTGACACTGCCCTCTACTGCTAACAACAGCTCCACCTGGAGCTGGGCTGAGAGTCCCAGCTACAGTGTGGGCTGCAGCCCCTGCTGCAGTGGGCTGCCATAGGCTACAGTGAGTGGCCGGCAGGCAGCGTGATCTGCCAATAGCCGTGGTGATCGACCATCCAGAGGCCAGTGACCAATCTGCCTCATCCAGGAAGAGTGCAATGATGATACCAACATGGGCCAGTGAAGCAACATCCTCCACAACTAGGTTGAAGAACAAAAAGACAGCAAGTTGTCTGTTCTGCTTTCTCAAGTCCCCAACGCTGTCCCCCTCCCCTAATTCCCAATAAAAAATCTTTAAAAAAAAAAAAAAGAACGTTTGTCAAAAACTAACAAAACTAAAAATTCCCACGCTAAACTGTGAACTTCCTTTGCCCACTGCCACAGGGTAGCTCTCTCCTGGGAAGCTGTGCCTTTGGCTGAGGATTCGAGAGTGGGGGCTTCGGAGCCACTCAAACCGTTACAGGCACACACTGTCCCCTCCCTAAAGACCTAAGCCCGGCTCTGTGGGCCCCGCTGGGACTGGGCTGGTTTCACCCTATTGTGTTCTTGATGGAGAGGGGCAGTGAGATGTGGGAGAGAGGGCATCCTGACTCCCTGTCAACTAGTCCGGGAGAGCCAGTGGCCGGTCCGCCAGGCCCCGGCCACACTCACCGGTGTGACCGGCCCCTTCCTAGGGGTCCCCAACTCCCACCCTAGTGGCCCTCTGCCTTCCCCGACACTGAGTAACGGTCCTAACGGCTTCTCGGTGCAGCAGGGACTCGCCCCACCTCCTTTCCTGCTACGTTCTACGGGCTTCCTCGTTGCCTCCTTGCTGGCGGCTCCTAAGCGGGACGGGCTCCAGCCTGGCCTTTTATAGCCGCGGGGACGTCAGGGCGTGACTCATAAACCGGCCAGGAAAGGAGGCGGGACCGAGGCAGTCCCAGCCAATAGGGAGCCGGAAGGGACAAAAGCCGGAATCCCAGGGTGGCACTCCGCAATCTTTTTTGACAGAGTACCGAAGGGCAGAGGGAAACTGACGTTTCCAAACCCCAGAAGTCCAGGAGTAGGTCAAGGCGACAGCCTCTCCGCTTTTGGTGGCTTAATCGAAGAGCTGATTTGGAAAAGAAATGCATTTATGACTGTTCCATCCTGTTGCCAACTTCTCTCCTGTTCCCACCACCCATCTCCCCACTTATGTGATTCTCGAGTCACCATTTCGAAGAGTAAGTTTAGTCACGATGCACACAACAAACACCAGCATAAAGAGAATAATTTTATGTAACACAGTGCTTTTTCCTCCTGAGAAAATGGCCTGTGGTAAGAGAAATTTGGCATTATCCCTGAATCTTCCAGTTTCTCTGTAGTTCGGATTCTTGCAATACCTCAGCCACAATCTATGCTCCCTAAACCATACCTTTGCCAGCAACGGGTTGCAAGTCAATGAGTACTGTATGTTACATCGGCTCAGTTTTACTGAACTAAATGTTGTCCTATTTAAAATTCCCACCGTCTGCCCTTTCACCCATTCAGACTCCCATATTTGCGCTGGGCATTAAATAACACTATAGTCATCACCATCGGATTCTAAGCAGCCTTCATTAGAATCGGTTCTCAAATGTTTAAAAAACAACAAGAACCACTAGAAATCAACCGTTAAGTATCATCAGGACATATATTTGACAGAAAAAAAAACATACACACAAAAAAACAAAAAAACCCTTTAATTCAGAGAAAAATTATGCCTTCCAGAGCACTTTGCAATAGAGGCAGTGTTGAAGCTCCAGGGCCACACCTATTTTTCACACAGCGTTTTCTAGGGACATTACTTCATCCATTCAATAATTGTTACCAAGTGCCTATTATGTGGCAGACAAGCTTCCTCTTGTCACAAAGATTACATTTTTAAAGTAAAGGAGAAGTGCTCTTTTAGACTTTGATTGATGATAGGTCTGCAGTGGTACTTTTTTTGTCCTTCATTACTGTCCCCAGCTCCACTTTGGTAACATAAATGAAAGTGATTTGAATGAGGTTGTCATGCTTTCTGATGGTTTGATTTTACAGTATGAATAAGTATCAAAGATGTAATGAAACTGAGCTAGTACAAACCCCAAGTGCAAACATTCGAGACCCCATTTATAGTGTCCTTTTGGAATTTGAGATATTTTACTTGTGTAGCCTAATTTCTGGGTCATCTTGAATACCTACTACGTGTTAGGTACTATGCACAATACCTGTAATTCAAAAGGCAAGTTTTCACTCTTTCCACATTTCTTCAGTGATGGTTTTGTCCAAATGGAAACTGTTACAGTGAAAACATTTAACCCCAAATTTTCAAACCACTATTTGCTGCTTCGTTTCTAGAACTCTTAATGATTTGATGTGCTTTTACTATCTTCTTGTCCTTGTGTTCATCTCCCTTTGCAGTCACTAGGGATCTAACTAAAACATGAATCCACTTTGATATCCATTGCTTCCTGCCCCCTATCCCCAAACCCTATCTCTATAGAAGCCCAAGGTCCCTGTTGTGACCTTGAGTAACTCCCTTCTCACCTTATCATTTGCTTCCTACTTGACTCTCTAGAAATTGGTCTTAGATACACATTGTTTGTCACCTTTCTTTGTTCTTTGGGTACAATTCCCAACACATCTTTCTAGTCATCAATTTCACCTTGATTGCATTCTTGTCCTTTAAAACTCAGCTCAGGAATCTAACTTAGAAAGCCAATGGGTTAGAAACATTTCCTCAGTGGCCCCATGATATACACTCTATGACTGAGCATAACCTGGCTACGTAACTGTTTAACTCTTCTCTCAGCATTACTAAATACCTACCAAAAGATGATATTGTAGGGCATTTTTTCCCTAATTTAGACAATCCCCATTAAAATCATTTTAGGAGTTGTCAAATATATGGTGATGGAAGTAGAATTGACTCTGGGTGATGAACAACAATGCAATGTATAGATGATATATTATATAAACGTACACTTGAAACCTATATAATTTTACCTATATAATTTCACCCCAGTAAATTTATTGTTAAAAAAAAAAAAGCTATCAGATGGGGGAAAAGTGCCTTCCTACATCCTACCTAGAACTTACTGAATCACAATCTCAGAGAGGACTAATGTACGAAACTAATATTTGAGAACCACTGGCATGTGGGAAGAAAAAGTGTACCCCAGAGCTCACCTGGCTTACAAGTGTGTTCCTTTTATTTCATACCCCAGTCAATTAGGAGCTAGAGCTCAGCCCCCTTGCTCGTTTTCACAAGGAAGCCAATTACACTGTGTACTGGTTGGTTTTTGCACACTTTACTGAAGAAGTGGCACATCATTTATGAACCAACTTTCCATTCTCTTCCTTCCTTTGTTCTTTTCTCTTTCTATATTTCCTCTTCCTATCTTCCATGTCTTCTCCCTCTACTACGATCTTCTTGGCATGATCTGGGCTTAACAATTTTTTTCCCTACAAAATATACCACTGGCAAGGTAAAAAACAAAACTGTAAGAAATACCAAGCAGTACATCATGACTGTGTGAATGTATGTCTTGATAGGTGCAGAGCCATATTTGAATACTTGCTACCACAATTTGCTTAAGGAAGCAATCAACTAGGAGAGTTTATACACTAAAAGAATACACACACACATACGCACACACACACACATGCACACGTGTGTGCATGTGTGTGTGTGTACATTTTAAAAATCAGGTATGCGTTGTCATTTCATTTAGTTGGAGAAATATAAAAGCGCAAATTCTGTAAATAACTGATTTATACAATATGTAACAATATTCTAATTTGCTGCGACATCTGAAATAATTCTTAACTCAAGCACTTAGCTATCATGTGCTAAAATAGATACCTAACTCAATAAAAGTAAAATCTTAAATATACTGACAAAGTTTCATTTTACATTATTATCATTATCAATAGATGCCTCCAAGTGTCAGACTATAAATGTGTCAAGAGCACATCAAATATGCATTAGAGATTTCTCTCATTAGAAGCACAACCTAATACAAAAATACATTTAATACTTATAAATTAGAAGATCCATTTCAGAGCCTCTAAAATAGGAAAGGGGAAGAAGTGAGTGATGCCAACATTAATAAGCACACATAGATGCAAATAGTTCTGCCTATATGATTATTTTCTTCACCAGCAAGGGGTAAGGAGCAAATTACATTAAACTAAGTTTCCAGGCAGATCACGGTAATGCACAGATTGGATAAGCCATGGCACACAGGCCAGGTAATGGTTAGAATTAAATCAAAGCATGTACTCAGATTTCAATAATCTAATGGTACAGTGAATCCACACTGTGCTTTTGTTTGTGTCTTTAGAATCACCATCTACCCCTCTCCATGCTCTACCACCATGTAAAGACAGATAAACGTCAGGGGCTATCTAGCACCAAACCAAGGAGAGATGGTTCATAAACAGACCTATTCCTTAACTACTCACAGAAAACCTACTGGGTGGTATAAAGTTGTCTATTCAGTTAAGTGAAATAGAAAAATTTTAAGGCAGTTAACGCAGAAACAACTTTTTAAAAAATTATAAGGTATAGGTCTTTATGTACTCTTTGAATGATGAATAACAGTTTGAACAATATTTGAAATGAAAATTGAAGTGTGAACTCGAAAACAAGAATATCATGATTTAGAAATGCTCCACAATCCTGAGAAGCTTGCACAGATACTACCGTGAAGAAGACAAAAAATAGCAAAAGCCATTTTTTTCAAGATTCATAATGTTTCCTTCAGCTTAGATGACACCGGGTATCCAATGTTTTTAGACACTAATTTTTCTCTTCAGAATGCATCTACTTGGCTTCTGGATGTACTCATTCACTGAGTGTAGCAATCTGTATTTTTCTGGCTACCACCTAGAATCCATGCAGGATTCAACAACAAAAAAAGTCTATGTGAATAAACACTTTGAAGTAGGGAAACATGAAGATCATTTAGCCAAGTCAGTGAAGAATAAGCATTTCTTTCAAATAAATTATCATTCCCTCAAAACCAGATTAAGTAGATTAAACCTGCTCACATTCTAAACTGTTGCACCCGTGTTCAGTTTTGAAGAGACACTTTAAAGTCTGTTCATGAGATCTTGGTTCAGCTAAAAGGATATGTAAATAAATGACATCCCAAGATGATACTCTTTAGCTCAATATAAATTTTTAAACATCTAACCTTCGATTGAGCCAAGTTAGTCATACAATTATGGCAGAAACTCTTAAGTGACAGAGGTATTTTGATTCTTCAGAACCACAGGTGTGCAGTACTGGACAAAGAGGTGAATTAAATGACAATAAAATTTGTAACAAAGGATTACATATAACTTTGAACTCCTTTTATAGTAGCAAATAACCTGAGTAAGGGGAAAATGATGAAATCCTGCAAAAGATAGCCGAGAAAATCCTCCACCGCAAATATTTGATGCCAAAAACTCCAAAAACAAAAAAAACAAATAAAACATCTATGTTCATTCAAGAATTGACCTTTTCAAGTAATATGTTTAAAGATTTCCAAAAGTTGGTAGTTACACAATTTATCAGTAGGGGAAGATCCTAAACTATAGACATTATTAATCTAGTCTGTAGATTAGGCTTTCTATAAATTAGCAAAACTAATTTTCTTATAAAACTATCTTCTGTTTGCTTCTACTTGGTTGACTTTCAAAGGTAAAATGTGTTCGTGAGTTGAAAACATTTTGTAGAAAATCTGGAGATAAATGCTTTTGATGACACAAGTTCAGCTGAAGAGCAATTATTTTTTAATAAGGAAAACATGGAATTCTGGGTCATTAACATATTTCTTTACAATAAAAGAATATTCGGTCCATGGTCTGGAGATCTGCATTCTAGTCATTGCTCCACTGATAACAGGAATAATTAGTTGGAATAAGTCAATTAGCCTTTTGGTGCCTGAGTTTCATTGTCTGGATAATGGGGATAAAAATAATATCCTGTTATTTACAGGAGTAGTTTGAGGAGAAAGTGAAACACTAGAAAGCACTTTTATTTTTTCAAAACACAATATGAATACTATGTCATGAAACCGTCCATAATTTTACATGTACCTCTTAGTGTTACCCAGTCAAATGTGTGTTTAATACAGGTGTTCCTACAAGATCACAGCTTGAATATTTAGTTTGATTTTATTTTAAAAATAATAAATCACGAAACTAAAATGTTTGAACAAGGTCACTTTAACCCTCTCCCCAGGTTGTTAGACATAATTATTATTCTCATTGTTATTATTACTTTTGAGCTAAAGGTTTAAAAGAGGAGATCTTTACTATGTCAGCCTAACTGGGAAAACGGGTCCCTGGCACAGGTGGTTTTCAGAAGAAAAGCCAATCTTCATATGAGCTGTGTCCTCTGCTTTTATTTGAAAGCGCAGAATCTAGGTGGGAAGGAACAGAGTGGGAACTCCGGATCTGTCACTGAGGAACCAATTCCCTCAGAGAGGCCAGAGCGGCATGGATGCGGACATGCAATCTGTTTTCGAAGTCGTAGCCAGAGAAATCCTCCTGTAAGACCAAAGAAAGATACTTATGGCTTCTATTAGCCAACTTTTCTGAACTACTGCAATGTAAACCAAACTAAGTGTTGTACTTCCCAACATAAAATCCCTTACACTCCCACTAAAGGCTTTACATCCACATGACTTTCTTATTCCCCAAACCTCAAACTATGTTGATTTTGAAAATGTTTACTGAATGTCATTAATACTGTCTTTCAAAAATTTCCCTCATGTTATTATTCCTGACATGGGAATCTTAAATTGTGCTCAATGTAAGTTGTTAGAAATTCTTAATTCAAGAATGTAGTTATGAAATAGCAAAAGTTATTTTCCCACTTAAATAAGCAGAGTGTTTCTAAAGCTGGATGAGAAAGCTTATAGGAGTTTTTGCTGATAATGGTCATTTCCCTTAAAATCAAGTGCTCACTGATCCAATTATTATGACTTTTCCTTTCCAGAAATATTAATCATTTCACAAAATTTCTTGAGTTGAGACTCAAGTGTACATTACAGATGATAAGGAGGCTATTGGAAAGAGGGAGGTTCAATATTTTTACCTTTGCTTGAAGAAGTACAGTTCTGCCTCTTGCCACAGTCTGTGAATGGAAGAAAAACATTATCTCTCAATGCCTATATTTATATACACTCAAGCAGAAAACGTTATAATGGGAGGATATGTTAACTGAATCAATTTATAGGTAGACATATAGGTGAGTCAATTGCTCAATTAAAATAACTAATTTTTTCCTTATTATAATGATGCTAATAAGTTTACATGAAGGCATTACTTGATAAATAATTTTCATAATCTTTGCAGTCATTCTATAAAGGATAGCAACTTATAGGGGATATAATAGTTTAGGTTAAGGTCTTACTAAATGACCTGAATTTGCTGATAATTAAAAGGTTTATGTGGAGTCTGTCTGTAAATTGTATTTCCTTTTGAAGGCATTACTGATTGAGGACATCGACTTCACTTTTCAAGAAATTGACCGGTCTTGTTATATTATATGTATATATTTTAAGCCTGCATTAAGAGTACAATTCTTCTTAAACACTATCCTTTTAGGACTTTCTACAAAAATTTCTTAAAATTGCATTTTCCATTTTCATAAAATTAGAATTTCAAATAAAAGTCTTACCAATTTAAAGCCTATCTTTGGCAAGATAGGCTACACATTTAAGGGATATGGTATAATCGTATTTCTGTTGATGAAGCTCAACTTTTAGAAAGTCCATGTATTTGAAATCTGAGTTGAACTTACTAAAAATTAGAACTTTAGAAAGCCAGTATTATGTTACTGAGCTTCTAAAGGAAGGTACCAAGCAAATGCAGAGCTCTTAAAATCCTATTAAAAAACATCCCCATTGTACTTAAAGATACACCTTAATAGTAACTGTCAACTTAAATTTATATGGTATTCTAAAATTTAAAAAATAATCATCCACATAATTCCCATTTATTCTCACTACAATCTTTATTAGCTTGACAAAACAGGTGTTTTTTTATCCTGTTTTAAAGAGTAAGAAGGGATGTGGTTAATTAATGTAACCAGTATCATACACTAAAGTAAATGGCAGAGCAAGAATCAGAATGCAATTCTGTGTCCTTCCAAATGAACCACACTACATCACAGCATCCCATTCTAAAAATGGCAATGAATTTTCCCCCAAATAAATTTTTATCAAAAATTTACATTTATAAATCTAATTCCACAGAAGACACTATCGCCTTAAACACAGATAGAATGAGTAGCTTCTTGGGCTCATCCTACATGAAATTAAGGAAAACAAAACACTATGTTCAATCTTTTTTAAATGAAGGATGCTCTGTGCCTGCTCACTTGCACATTTTTGGTGATAAGTGTTATTTAAGAAAATACATCAGATCTTACCTCTGGCTTGTCTAATAGGAGACAGCCAAGTTCATAGCAAGCATATGGCTGGACATATAAATTATTTTGACGACCCAACTCATCCTTAGCAGCTCGCTGAAAGAACTGAAAGTAAAACAGGTGTCATTGGAATTCAGTGTTTTCCCTAATTAGGCTCCTTTTCCCACATAAGGCTCATCACATCTTCAAGACACAAGAAGGGGGACTCATCTTATTTCTGTATTCTATATCAGATTTTCTCTTCTTTCTGCACATTTATTCCTTCCCATCCATTCTCATCCATATCTTAGAAGCTCTTTCCATGCTTGTCTGGTGAGCCTCTTTCAGAATATGCTACCCATCTGTCAGCCCAATTCATGTTACTTGTTTTTCCACTTGACACTCCAGCCTCTGCTGGTTTTGCTGCAGAGAACACCTTGATCTGCATCTCAAAGTCTGAACATCCCACTTTATAATATATAAACAGAAAGCACACCAGCCAAGAGCTATCTGTTGACATATGTCTTGTCTGTATCTTGCTGATACTTCAGCACATGATCTAAAACAAGCTATTTAGGGCAGTGTAATAACTATTATAACCTCACACTGAAATATTAATTTAAAATGATCATACAAGTAATTAACACTCTAGGATTCAAAAGCCAAGTCTCCTATTACAGTACATGAACTCTTTCAAAGAGTAATCAAAATAACGCTGGGATATACTTCAAAAACAAACACACAAACAAAAAACTCAGAAAAGTTCCTCCCAACTCTATTCTAAAGTAATGAGTGGCTCTTTTTCATATAACATGTACATAGACTACCCTAAGCCAACAGCTTTCGAGGCCTCACTTCCCGTCCTGCATCAGGAAACTGCAGTTATAGAGAGAGGAAAAGTGAGCACCCACTGACACACCTGATCATTTTTGTATTTATCTAACTATGAGGCTTTACTCTGCTTTTTCAGAACTGTCTGTATCCTCATTTCCTCCTCCTCCAGTTGAGACTGTCATCTTTCATTAAAAAATTAGTACTGTATCAGGAAAAAGGAGCCTATACGTAAAGAAGTAAGAATCTGAAGTTACATTAAAAACTAATATTAACCATCATCAGATTCTAGGATTTGAGGAGATGACATTAATCAAAGTAGATAAGCTCACATTCCTACAGGAGGTTGGTTGTTTAATGCTTTTTCATTTTACATCTTCACAAGCATATGTCTATATTCTCACAGTTTGTTTTCCTTTGCAATGACACCAAGATTAACAGTTTACCTGAACAGCATCTTCTGAGTTTCCTAGACATTTGTGTATGGCACCAAGAAGCAAGTACTTTAATCCAACGACGGATGAGTCATCCACTTCATGGCAAGCTTGAAGAATAGTGAAAATAGCAGCAAGGAAACACATTCACTTAAATTTCTTAAATATCACCTAAAGTGTTACATTGTTTAGAGCAATTCAGTCCATGATTGTGTCCCGGAAACTCAGATGGTTCTCCTTTCTCATCCATTAGTGACTATCCTCAAAGAAAAGCAAAGATACCAAACTTCACAGGGCCAAGAAGACTCAAAATTGCAACACATGGTTACTAAGTGAAAGAAGCCAATATGAAAAGGCTACATACTGTGGAATTCAAACTCTATGACATTCTAGAAAAGGCAAAACTATGGAGACAGAAACAAGACTGGTAGTTGCCAGAGGTCCTGGAGGGAGGGAGAGATGAACACATGGAATACAAGGCATTTTTAGGGCAGTGAAACTTCTATATGGCACTATTTATCTGAAAGAGTGGATACATGTCATTACATATTTGTCAAATCCCATAGAATGTACAAAACAAAGGGTGAACCTATGTAAACTATGAATTTTGCGTGATAAAGATGTGTCAGTATTGGTTCATCGGTTGTACGAAATACACCACTCTGGTGGAGGAACATTGATGGTTAGGGAGGCAGTATGTATGAGGGTGCGGTATGGAGGTATGCACTCAGTTTTGCTGTGAAACTAAAACTGCTCTAAAGAATAAAGACTAGTAATATTTTTAAAAATGGCATATTAATTTCGTAAACCATGCAGTGGGCACCCTTACATGATTGTATGGGTGCTGCATTAGTCACTGAGAGGGAATCAGATCTGATTCCTCCATTTCAAGAAGCTTGCCATCTACTGTGGAGGATGGGCATACATGGGGAGGATGACAGGGAAGTTTTCCAAGGAAATAAAAAGTTAGAAAATGAAAACAGACTGGAACTAATAAAGGAGGAGAAAAGTAATCATTTCTATGGACCAATAGCGATATTGAGATTTCATAAAATTTTATAAACATATTTGTATATACACACACATACAAATGTATGTGTGAGTGTGTGTGTGTATTAGAACAAGATATTGGAAGTAATTAGAAGAGTTGGGTAGAATAGCAAGAGGAAAATATAAAGAATCGAATTTGAACCTATAGAAACAGGAGTTGCCTCCAAAACCTAGGCTGGGAATACCTCCATATAAAAGTAACTTAAATGACCTTAAGGTAAGCAGTATTAAGGAAAGGGGGACGCAGTTCATGCACTCACTCATTCACTCAATATTTACTGAGTACTTACTATGTGCTAGGCTGTTCTAGGTGCTTGGAATACGGCAGTAACAAAACAGAAAAAATTTCTGCTGACATTTTGTGGAGGAGAGAGACAATACAGAAGACAAATAGGTAAAAAAATGTATGTTAAAGAGGTGTATTAAGGTAAGAAACTAAAAGCCAGGAAGGGGAATGAGGGCATGTGTGTATGTCAGCAAGGTACAGTTTAAGCCTCACTGAAAAGGTAACATTTAGTAACGAGCTGAAGGAAAAGAGTGAAGGAGCCATGGGGATGTTTGGAGGAATGTTTGCAGGCAGAAGGAAGAGCCGGTGCAAAGGCACTGAGGCCAGCACGTGGCTGGTGTATCTGGGAACAGTAAGGAGTGTGGCTGGAGCCGGGTGAGCAAGGAAGAAGAGTAATAGTGAGAGGCAATGGCACTGGAGGAGGTAGGGGTGCTTGTGTGTGTGTGTGTGTGCAGACTGTAGGGCATTATGGACCACTGAATGGACCTGGACTTTCACTTTGAATGAAGTGAGACCATAGAGGGTTCTGGGCCACCAAATGACATGATATGACCTAGTTTAATAGGATCACTCTGGGTGCTGTGCTAAGAATACACAGAAACATCTTTAAAATGCACTGGAGAGGGGAGGATGCGTGGGGGAACAGCTAGGAATGAAACCAGAAGACAACGGTATAAGAATTCAACTAGCTCTGCTGATGAAGGGAGTTGCAGATGAGGACTCTGATGAGCTAAATGTGATCACTATTCACCCACTACCAGTTTTACCTGAAATGTAACCTTTCTCTACAAAGATCTTCACTGTACTCTATATGGTTGAATTGACTTGGATAACTACAGCTTAATATGGGGGAATGTATAATCAATAGATTGCAAGCCCAGGCTCACTTTTTAACAGACATTAAAGACTTATCTCATCTTTACTTTGGAGCCTGTCTCCCTCACAATGACCACATCTTTGTTGTTTATGTGACACCTGGAAAGGGGTTCAGAGAATATTTAGTTACATTAAGTGATAATCGTTCTTGTGCCTGCCAGTTTTATATTTGCATTTGTGTTTGAATTATCCCAAAATACATGATGCTGTGCTTGTATACTAAGAAGAATACTTAAAATTCTTCATTGTTCTTTTGCGTTAGACACTGGTAGATATTCTAGACTTCCATGTACAACTAGGAATGGGCTTAAAGTTATGCATATCTTTTTTTTTTTTAAAGATTTTTATTGGGGAATTGGGAGAGGGGAACAGCACTGGGGAACCAGGGAAGGTGAACAGACAAGTTGCTGTCCTTTTGTTCTTCAGTCTAGTGGTGGAGGACATTGCTTCACTGGCGCATGTTGGTATCATCATTGCGCTCTTCTCAGGTGAGGCAGATCTGTCGCCGGCCTCTGGATGGCCGCTCACAGCGGCTCTTGGTAGCTCACACCAGCTGCTGGCTGCTCATGCTAGCTGCCGGCCACTCACTGTAGCCTATGGCAGCCCACTGCAGCAGGAGCTGCAGCCATGCCGTACCCGGGGACTCACAGCAGCCCAACTCCAGGTGGAGCTGTTGTTCACCATCTTAGCTGTAGAGGGCAGTGTCACTGGCCCTCATATGTGGGATCTGAACCGGGGCCGCTGGTGTCCCAAGCCAGCTCTTAACCAACGCACCACTCTGTATATCATTTTAAAAGGGACACAGCAGGGCTTACTTGCACATGCAAGAAAATTTCATTTCCTTTTAAGTAGCCCCCTTAGGAGGGTTACACACCTACTCTACTTATGGGGCCTCTGCACACAACTTCTTTTGGAGTTGCATTACTTTGATCTCTGGAATATCAAGATTGACAAAAGTTTTGGCCTTTGTGGGTGGCATCTGCAGGGAAGTCTGATGATGAAAGTATGTGATTCAATGGATAATGCTATATTGAATCAAAATTCAGTATGACTGTAGAGAAATTTGGCAAACTTTGCACAGTGACTAAAACTATTTTTGAATAAGCCAAAATATTAATACTAAATCTTTTTTGAAAAAGACAGGATATATATGAATAAGTTTCCAAAGATAATTACTTTCTATGAAACCATCTTTGGGATGTACGTGTTTGTATTTTAACATAGCAGCCTTATCTTGTAATCACACTTTTAGCTGCATGATTTAAATATCTTCACATTCCCAGGAAGATAAAGCTTTGTGAAGGACAGGTAAAGCTTTGCTACTCAGTGTGTCATTTTCAAACCGGCAGCACTGACACTTGCTCCTATGGGAGCTGGCAAATCACCTAACTGTCCCAAGTCTCAGGTTTCTTATTGTAAAATGGGTATGACAATGTTGTCTGCTCTTCCTGCCTTGTCAGGTTGCAGTGTGGAGCAAACTAAGGAATTTGCCAGACAAGAAAGTATCATTCAAATGTCTGCCATAAAACCTTTAGAAGAAATATTCATAGCATTTCTTTAATAACCAATAAAGCTTTATTTTACTTAAAGATTTATTTTATTCACCCAATGGACTTTTCCTACAACAATAACAAAAATGACTTTATAAAGGTTATATTACTATAACCGATGGTTTTACGTAAATCTAATGAATCGAAATATGTAGGCTTCTAATTACACTGGTAGGTACTGACTCATGAGAAATGAGCATGTAATGTCTATACAGAAGACTACCATATTTATGCTGTACACTTATGTTTGTAGCAGCTTTTCTCATGACAGCTAAAAGATCAGAGACAAACCAAATGCCTACTAACAGGGGAAGGAACAAACAAGTTGTGGTGCAGGTAGAACCATCTGATGGAATACCACTCAGCAAATAAAAGGAACAAACTACTGACACAGGCTACAACATGGATCAATCTCACAGGTAGTAATAAGCAAAAGAAGCCAAGCACTAAAAAGTACACACTGTCTGATCCCACTTATATGAAGTTCAAGGACAGGCAGAAGTAATCTGTGGAGAGTGAAATCAGAACAGTGGTTGCATTGGGGTGTGGACTGGCTGAGAAGGGGTACAAGGGAAGTATTGTGGATGATGTAAATGTTCTATATCTTGATTGTGGTGTGGAGGCCAAGGTGAATATGTTTGTTGAAACTCACTGAACTGTATACACTTAGTACCTGTACATTTTAATGACTGTACATCAAACCTATAGGAAACACAGGGGGCGCTTGTGGTAGTGGCTTGGGGAGGCGTTCATTCTCTGGGTCTCGCCCTCTCACTCGCTTCCCCCAGCTCCCTTCGGTGCCCCCCTCCCGTCGCCTGCGTGCGGGAGTGTGTGCGAGGGAAGGGGTCCGCATTGGGGGTGGGGGTGGAGGAGGCGTTCCGGTCTCCAGACCCTCGGAGGGAGGCGGAGGCTGCGAGGGACGCCGGGAAGCCATGGACATCGAGAGGCTACAGGAGGCTCTGAAAGATTTTGAGAAGAGGGGGAAAAAGGAAGTTTGTCCAGTCCTGGATCAATTTCTTTGTCATGTAGCCATGACTGGAGAAACAATGATCCAGTGGTCCCAATTTAAAGGCTATTTTATTTTCAAACTGGAGAAAGCAATGGATGATTTCAGAACATCACCTCCTGAACCAAGAGGTCCACCCAACCCTGTCGAGTATATTCCCTTTGATGAAATGAAGGAAAGAATACTGAAAATTGTCACTGGATTTAATGGTATCCCTTTCACTATTCAGCGACTATGTGAATTGCTAACAGATCCAAGAAAAAACTATACAGGAACAGACAAATTTCTTAGAGGAGTAGAGAAGAATGTGATGGTTCTTAGCTGTGTTTATCCTTCTTCAGAAAAACACAATTCTAATAGTTTAAATCGAATGAATGGTGTAATGTTTCCTGGAAATTCACCAAGTTATACTGAGAGGTCTAATATAAATGGGCCCGGAACACCTAGGCCACTTAATGGACCAAAGGTTTCTTTGTCAGTCCCTCTGACAACAAATGGCTTGCCTGAGAGTACAGATGGCAAAGAGTCAAACTCACAGCAAAGTGAGGACAAAAATCACAGTGACTCTCTGACATCTGAATCGGAAGGTTCCTCAATGAGTCCTATAAAAAATAAACATCCAGGTGAAGATACTGTGGAAACTGAAGGGCGTGAGGTAAAAAGACTTCGGTTTGACAAAGAAAGTGAAGTCAGGGATACAGCCAGTCAGACATCTTCCACTGAAATTTCTTCAGTTATGGTAAAAGAAACAGAAGCACCATCTTCCTCTCAGGATAAAGACAAAGAAAGTAGTTGTACCAGGCAGCACTGTTCAGAACAGGAGAAGGAAGAAGAAGAGGAGGAGGAGGAAGAAGAGTCTTTTATGACATCAAGAGCAATGATCCCAGAAAGAAAAAATCAAGACAAAGAATCTGATGATGCCTTGACTGGGAATGGAGAGACTTCTGAGGAAAATAGTCAAATGGAGGAATCTGATCTGACTCCATCAGAAAAAGATTTACATTCTGAAGATAGTGAAAATCCAGGGCCTGTAAGTAGTGGTTCTGATTGCAGTGAAACAGAAGAAATAGTAGGATCCAATTCCAGTAAAACTGGAGAGATTCTTTCAGAATCCCCCAGGGAAAATGACCACAAAGCCCCAGAAGTCACAGAGGAACCAATGGAACAAGACTAACAATTTAGAAACATTTAGATGGGTATTTTACATACAGTTCTGGTTTTACACTGTATAAAACTTTTATGTAATAGAGTGGACCTTTAGTTTTACAATAGAAGCAGGTTGTAAAATAAAGTACCTAGTGGGATAAATCCTGAAAGAGTTGTACATGTAAGAACTGTATCAGCTCCTCTGGGTCCTGCTTACTGCTGACTTTTTTTGGTTTGGTCAAATCAGTGGTTTGTGTATAGATTTTCTTTTTTTAAATTTAGAATTAAAGTTTTTAAACTGGAAAGTGATAATTATAATTTTGAAAACTTTTTGGAGATTAGTTTATATATATATGGAAGAAAGCATTTTGTTTTGTCTCTTTTTGACAGCTCTAGCAGTTTTCACATTTTGGTCATAGTTTCAACATTTTAACATGTGAATTTTAGGGTTTCATGGTGATTTCCAGATTTTATTATTTGACCATGTATAATGGAACTTTAAGTCATACACACACACACACACACACACACACACACACACACACACACACTCTATTCTAAGGGGGAAAATGTTATATTTTTCTGTTTCTATGAGATGAATACAGTAGATACTTTTTCTATTGGTAATGATTAAGTTCACCTCTTTCAGAAGACAGTTTCTTTCTCTTTTGAGTAATTCAAATAAAATCTGGCCCTTGTGAAACCCTGAAAATCTTATCTGTTGAAATACCAGGTTAAATACATTCCGAAAGATCTGTTCAAACTAAAATTATTTTGTATACTTCTGAGGTGCCTGAGAAAAAGACTCATTATTTATGAGAAAATGTGCTTTTTCTTGGAAATTGTATTCAAACATTAGCTTACTGTTTTGTAGAATGAATGCTTATAAAGCTGACATAAGAACATCTCAGAAGAACCCGGTAGTTTCCTAAATCTTTTGCTTGCCTTCCTGAACATTGTGAATATTACACATTTCTTTCTAAATTATTCTAGAGTATGCAAATGTCAATGATATGAAACACCACTGTACTGGAAGAATTAATATATTACTTTAGTAATGTACTGGAGCTAAATGCCTGAAAATTTAGGGGTACATAGAAACCACCATAATTTGTATGACATTTTGAAGTGAATTAAATATTTTTGAACATGATTCTTGGGCAGCCAGTGTTATATTTTTCAGAACAACACAAAGCACAATGATTACTCTAAATTCAGTATTTTCAAATTCACATATATAAAGTCATGCAAGCTGCAACTTCCCTGTCATAATTACTGGCTGCCAAATTTATACCTGTTTCTTCAGCTGTACCTTTTGATATTTAGAATTTTTAAATTTCTGTAAAGTACATTTTGTAGAATGTAATGTGTTCACTGCCTTTGTGACGCGGTATATAATTGTATAATTTCTGTGTGTAAACTGAATGCTTGGGCTTTCAATACAGTATTCATATAAAGCAATAAATACTAATGTTATGAAAAAAAAAAAGAAAGAAACACAGGGGCTTTATTGGGTAAAATATGCTTCCAGCACTACTCACTGCTATAGAATAACATCTAAAACCAGTGTGCATCACCATACACTGCTAACAATGCACGCCTGTCTGCACATTCCAGTGCTTCCTGCTCCTGTTACCTGAGTGACTGAGCTCCCTTAATCACTACACCATTTATCTAAGATTGACAGATTTGTACCCACTGAATGAGAAAATATTAATGAGAAACTGAAGATTGCAGCACCTAACAAACAAGCTGATGTGTATGGTTCTTTGTTTTGTGTTGTTATTTTTTACCTTGACTCATCCTCTGTAGGTTGGGGAAGGAACAGTTTGGAAGGGCTTTCCACAAGTACAACACTTCGATGGAAGCCAGCACACAAAGCACTCTGGTTGGCATTTGTTTCCGAAATCTCTCAGCCTGCAAGTAGTTAGAATGATTAGGCTACATTTAAAAAAAAACCAAATTCAAATAAAAAAATATACATCAGAGACATTTAAAAATTCACAGCTCATATTCCACACAAACAACCCCCTCCTACAAATCTAGAAATGAACATTTTTCTCTATGAAAAATTTTTGCTTTCCAATTTTTAATATACTGGAAGATACACCTTTCATTCATTATTCAATTCAATCTACTATCAAGATCCAGGGTATATTCTGAAAATTTGGGGATGAATCTAGTTTCATTTCAGTTTAAATCAAAGGATTTATAAAAGCTGGAGGACAAATAACTCAATGGGTTTATATGGCGGATATAATACTAGATGCCTTTTAGTTATGGTTTTATTGAATTTTTATTTTTCTCATGAGTTGCAATGCTCTCAGTGGCATTCCTCATTACAATCTAGTTTATATTCTAAGTCACTAAATGTTCATTCAATAAAACTTATAAAACTAAAATCACAGACAACTCAAGATATGAAAAGTTGTCATGTAACCCACAGTAATTCAGTTAAATTTTATTCTTTAAACTGTAGAATAAATTGGGGGACATTGTCCCTACAGCCCTGGGCTTTTCTGCTGGTATATATATATATATATATTTTTTTTTAGGGCAGTGTCACTGGCCCTCACATGTGGGACCCGAACCGGGGCCTCGCTAGCTTCCCAAGCCAGCGCTTAACCACCGCGTCACTCAGCTGGCCCTCTGCTGGTATATTTGATGCATACTATTTTATTTTTTATTAGGACAAAATGTGATGTGTTCATTACATTGAGAACAAAAAGCCTGTATCTCTTGCCTACGGTCTGCCTATTTGTATTCTTCTGAAACTTCGTAACTTTAGACAGATGCTTTCACTCTGCAGATACGCTCATTAGCTCTACAGTCTGTAATATTTCTACTCAGTCAAAACAAAACAAACAAAACCCCAAACTGTTTTAATGATTTGCAGCAAAATACGCACTTTCCTTTCAGAGCACAGGTAGGACCAGGGGAGTAAAAGTCTTATCACAATGGTAAATCGTATTCGGCATGGAAAGTAAGTTGCCTGCTTTGAATATGATTTCCTAAAACCTATGCAAGGTAGTGTTGGTTAAAAATGCCCATCATAAATAATACCCCCGATCAGTAGGTTTTAACATACCTTTTTCACTGAGAACTGTTCAATCTGATTGTTTTTCCTTTTGAAGAGTTTCTGAACTTCTTTAAAGACAATCTGTGCCCCATCCACATCACCAGTGGCTCCCTGACAAACTATAAGAAATCATCATTGTATTTCTTAAACATTAGGGGGAAAATGCCACTAAAAGTTACCTAGGTTGATGGTACTTGGAAATGTTACCTAAGGAAAACAGGGAGCAAATATTTTAAAAGACTGTTACATGAGCAATACACCATTCTGCTGATCATTATTCCATTTATTCAACAACTACTGGGTTGTCGGAAAATTCATGAAGCATTTTTGCAACGAAAAACAGAAAAAAATACATCATGGCTTTTCCAAAACCCAATACTTCTCATGTGCTGGGTTCCTAGAGCTTTGGGGGACATATAGGAATGCCGTGGTCCCACTCTTCTTGTTGTGGAGATAGTCTCACATGCAACAAAATCCCCAGCTATTGTCACAGTGTTCAGTCTAATTGAAGCCCACATGCTCAGGAAGTGGGCAAAAAAGGAATCTAGGCACAAACAATGAGGAGTCAAGAGGATCCTGAAAGCTTCATAGTGGATGAAGGCCATCCCTGTGCCCAGAAAGTCATGAAAGTCCTACACATGTTCACTGGCCACCCACTACCTACAGGCCATCAGCCAGAATGTGAAGAAGAAACACATGCTTCCATCCTGAAGGAACGTCAATTTCAGCTGGAGAGATAAGACATACACACAGGGCCACAGGTACAGTGTATATAATAATAAGAGCCATTGGAGTAGGAAAACCAAAGTGCTTTTGGGAAAATTCAGAAAGAAACGGGATCGTTTCTGTTTGGAGTGATCATAGAAGCTCTGAGGAGGCACTAAGAGTTGAGCTGCGCCTTGGAGGGTGGTAAGATTGTGACAGCCTGCACATCATCCTCATCCCACCCCAAGCCCCAGGCAAAGCCTTAATCACACTCCCTTCATGTCACCTGCTCTCGCTCTTCACTAAACTTCATACCCAGCTTCAGTCCCATCTCCTTAATGAAACTCTACCAACTAGTCTTTGTCTTCCTCTTCTGGACTCCTGTGACATTGAACTCACTTGTGTTATTTCTGTTGTTGTTAGATGTTATCTTCATTAGATGTCATTTTTCAATCCCCAGTTGGAATGTAAGTGGATTTGCTAGCTGTTCCTTCTATATTTGAGCACCCTAAAACTATTTTGGACGTGGCCAAGCAGGGCATAGGTCATGGCATGTCAGAGGGGAGGCTGCCATCTGCAGGGCCAAAGAAACAGGAGCACCAAGGATTGGAGACAGCTGAGGAAGTTGAAGTGATGGAAAAGTCAGTAGATTTCTATTAGGAGTAAAGGGATTGGGCCAAATATTCAAAGGGAGGTACTTCACCATATATACAAATATCAAATCATTATTTTGTAACCTGAAACTAACACAATGTCAACTGTATGTCAACTACATCTCAATAAAAAGGTAATTCAAACAAACAACAAGTGGGGGGACAACCCTAATCCCAGTTACAGGAGCAGCCCTGGTCCAGATGTAGGGGTCTGAACCCATCCAGATTGACCTCATCAGTTGCAGTTATAACATATCAAAACCAGAAGGAAGCTCAGCGATTGGTCTGTAAAGCAACCCCTTCATGCTATGGATCAGAGGATGTGGAGAAAAAAACTAGGAACATCAACAGGAAAGTTAAGACTTGCCTAAGGTCCCACAGTAATCCAATAAAAAAGAGTAACTCCTTTTGCCCTAGCTTGAGGTCTTCCTCAGATGATTAATAACATTCTTATAGTGTCACCTAATATTAAAAAAAAAGAATGGGCAAGCAAGCGTAATGAAAGAGAGTCATAAATACAACAATATCAGGATCCGAACCACCTTTGAAGTTCTATGACACTAATACCCGAGATTCTGAAGAATCACCACCACCTACTCTCTCACAGTAGTTACAGACAGATGCTTTAAAAGGTGCAGATGACTGAAAGCATGAGTGCCTCTGATTCACCCTAAATTTGAGACATAAGAGGTGGGATCAAAACATATGGCGAATGCTTAAATAATAGAAGTGTATTACAGTAAAAGACACATTGCCATTAATCCCCCTCAAAATATTATCCTTGTTTTGAACACACTTATCCCATCATTCTTGCCACTTTCTGAAGCAGTTCTGGAGGTCGTCTTTCATGAGTGTCTTTCGTTGCGCTGTCGTGGCTGCCTCGAGGTCCTGAATTGATTCAAAACGTTTTCCTTTCACGGTCATTTTGATTTTGTGGAAGAGCCAGAAGTCACACGGTGCCAGATCCAATGAATACGGTGCATGAGAACACACGGTAATGTTTTTATTTGACAGATTGCCAGAAGCAATGTATGACATGGAGCGTTGTCATGATAGAGGATGAAGTAAAGACACTCGAGAGGACTTTCAGAACTGCTTCAGAAAGTGGCAAGAACGATGGGATAAGTGTGTTTGAAGGGAGGGGGAGTATTCTGAGGGACATTAATGGCAATGTGTCTTTTACTGGAATACATTTTTTAAAAATTTAAACATTCACCATATTTTTTGATCATACCTCATATTTTATCATCTGTACAAAGTCCCCTTGCAGAAGCAGAGACTAGAGTCTTCCATGCTTTATCATCTCATACAATTTGTATACTCCTGATATTTCCAATAGCTGGAAGATAAATGCTCCTCCACATAGCCTCACTGTACATTAATGTCTCCATGTTCCGTTTTCAATAAAGATGAATAAAGAGACAGCTGCCCATAATTGACTATTTGACCCAATTACATGTTAACAATTATTGTGTTGTGTAGGCCTCTTTTTTTTGATTCATTCACTCCTCAAAGTGTTGGCCAGCTGAGGCTGCTCAATAAATAGCTGCTGCTTTCATCTGAGATGGTTGCAAATTCTGTAAAACAATTCTTAAAGTGTGAGACAGGGTATACTAATCAGTACATTGAAAATAATCCTATTCAGACAGAGCTTTATGAAAATGGATGCTCTGTGGGGATTGCAGTTTGGAGTTTGGGGATAAAGGGGTTTCATCCTTGCTAATGGGCTGCAGCTTAGGAACATCAGGATATACATATTGGCCACTGTTAACTGAATCATTATTTTAAACAGTCAGTTAAGAGAATAGAACGACAGGAGGTGTTTCATTAAATTCAAATTCATTATTCAGAGACATAAGATATTTAAAATAATGTTTGGATTAGTTTTTTTTATTTACTTGAATTTTCAGTAAAAGCATCACTTATATGGCTATATATGGAGAATTTATCATGAGAGGGAGAAAATGTGCAACCACCACTTAGGTTTCTTCAATTCTGATCTCTAAAATTCTACATCACAATGGCACTTATTTCTCTCAGGACACAGACAACCTTTTTGACCACCCGGTGGCAGTACATCTTTAACTAGCTCCTCATACAAGGGCAAAAAGGCAAGAAACCCTCACAGCCATATCAGAAAGTACATGTACTTGTGTTATAAGAACACGCAGTGTTGAAATACCTCATGTTCTGCAAAATCACACTGTGAATAGAGCAGGGTTAACAGGTAAAACAAGGTTGGAGCAGACTACTCAAAATCTATGCACTTGGTAACCACAGACTAACAATCCAAACAAAAATATTAGTACAATGAAAAACAGATGTGAAATCCTTAAATACTCTTTAAATTCAAAATAAATAAAAAATTTAGAAAATTTTAGAAAATAAAGGAGAGGGGTAAGGTAGAAGCTGCTTAGGGCAAAATGCACAAACACAGGGAGAACCTTGCAATAAGCATTTCCAAGGCAGAGCATGTGAGTGACAAACCAGCCCGAAGGGGGACGTCAGGAAGGAGCACGGTGCATATTACTGAAATGCCCCGTGTTCTGCTGGGTCAGTGACACTGTATTACGCTGCTATTTACTTGGCAGCACAAATCACTAACGGGGTAATTTTTTTTAGCTGAGAAAGCTAGGAAAGAACACAACTTCGGCATCCTCCTGCCCTCATCCTTGAATCTGCCCACACATGTGCACTAAATCATGGAAGAAGAGGTCTACTCACCCGCAGTTAAATAGGCATAATAGCACTGGGACCACCTGGACTCGTTTTTTAGCCTCTCAAAGGAATCAAATGCATCCTTGAAATTTAGCTCTATCATGCTGCACCAACCTACGAAAGAAATAGCTTTAGTATACAATCTTCAAGTATTATAGTGAGTTTTACATCCCATCTCTAAGCTATAAATCTCTGATCCTGTTATCCTCCTCTGTGAGCATTGGATGTGCAGTATGTGAAAGCTTTAAAAAATTATCTTTTTTCTCTTAAATATATTCAATGTGACATTTTGAGTAAGACAAGGCACTTCTGATTTCACAACCAATTACGCAGTACAGAAAAAAGGCACATAAAGACTTCTATAAAAACTGTCCATTTTTGTCTCCTACCGTTGTTAAATTAACCCAAGCCGAGCAGTACTTCTCCAGAGCAGGCATAGGCACAGAAAAAGCAATACCATTAGGATATATATATATCTCCTACCCGCCATATATACTACCCGCCAAAGCCTTAAAGCACTTACTTGCTCATTAAAGATTTTATTAATTCTCAAACTGTTATGAGAAGAAGACAGAAAGCCAGTCAGAAATTAAGTACTTGCCCACCCTCCCTATGAGGTTGGTAGTGGAGCTGAGAAAGGACCCCCTCTTTTCTGGCTCTAAACACCATTAGGCTGTCATTGTGGTAAGGATTAGCACAACAAAAATGCAAGGAATTTTATCCCCATTCTTATAATAGTATCTCCCATCCTCTGAGCCCCTTTGTGTGGCCAATCATGTGCCAGCCACCGGATACAATTCTCTCTAATTCCACTACTTCCTTGCAAAGGTGGCTGGTGGGGTGCGCACTTTACGAAGGAGAATACCTAAGGCATGAAGAGGTCCTGTGACTTGCTCAAGGCCACACAGCTAAAAAGAGGGAAGAGCTGAAGATTGAAGGCCAGTGCTCTTTCCTGTGTATGATACTGTCTCGATAAAAAGACAATTCTGGAATCAGGTGCATCAATAAGCAATTGTGTCATCTTGGACTTGCCATTTGAACTATAAGGATGAGGGGGATCTACACTTCCAAAAAATTCAGTGTCAAATTCTGTGGGATATGATATGAAGTTGCCATATTTTAGAGTAAAAAGTGGGGCTAATTATTTCCATCCTGTAACAGATATAAGGGCAAGATTTGAACTAAACACAAACTGTAGGTAAGAGGTAGCACTGAACCTGAATAAGAAGCCTGAGTTTGCTACTTTTCTCCAGAGTTAAGCTTGAAGGCCGTAGTGTTGGGTTGGATGATTTCTAGGCTTCCTTCAGCTCTGACGTTCTACACTGCTGCAGGCCTTGAAACAGTGCCTGAAAAAAGTCACCAAAGCTAGGTCTTTTAACTCAAGTTCTTTGCAACACACTCCATTCTACCTTATGGCTACCAAACAGAGCTCCAGAGGAGGTCAGATTACATAAAAATACATTTTCCACTGGACTACATTCTCCTCCCTAATCCTAACGGGTATTTAAAATATAATATTGCTTACTGTGCAGCTTCCAATCTTTGAGTTTATGTTTCTCTTTAAAAAGATTCTGGAAGACAATTATGTCCACAGTAGGCAAGCAAGTGGCAGGTATCACAGGGCCCCACCTGACCGGTGTTAACGGCCTCCCGAGGGCTCTTTATGTCTTCTTCCTTCTCTGTGCAGATTGCCTTTTGAATCCCAATTTCCCCCTTAATTATTTCCATCACAACCTCATCATTTCTCCATTCTCTACCCCTTCCTTATTCCTTTTCTATGTATTAGATTATGTGACCTTGTAGTATTGGGCTAAAATTCTAAAAAGTATGAACCCCTTATGAAAAATTTGTTGTTGCTTCCAGCACGAAGTTGTACTTATGCTTGTTAGCAACTGATACATAAAAAGGATTATCACATTACTAAGGTAACAGGGCAGAATTTTAGTGCAGTCAAGAAAATAATAATAGCAACATCTTTGGGAAAGGAGGAGGGAAGTCTTAAGCAAATAAATACTTCTGTTTATAAATACATCTCCAGGCAGCTAACATGTATGGAGGGCCTTCTGTGTTCCAGACACCCTACCTGATGCTCAGCCATATCATTTCATCTGAACCTCACAACTGCTATGAGGGGAGACACCTTAACTGAAATGGCAACTGTGAAGACAATGCAACTCGCCCAAGGTGTCTGAGCTAGTTGGTAGAAAAGCTGGGATTGGAAACCACATGCCCAGCTCGCTCCTCTGCCATATTATTTTTCTTCTCAGGTAAATATTGGTGCAGGGAAGAGAAAACAGTTTTGAATCCTAATGTGCAGTCAAATAAGTTATTTACAAACAGTTTTTAGTCAATTCATTTTACATCGATTAATATTGATAACACCTATTATACTAAATTCAAACTGTTACAAAGAAATAATGAGATTCAGTGAGATAAGCATCATTACTTCTGCTATGATAACAAAGTCCTATTAGTACAAAAGGCAGCAAGTGTTTTCTAAAGATACGAACTGAAAGCGTTAGTAATGAAAAATGCACAAGAAGGAATTACTACTTGCATGACAAGAAGCTGGACATAAGCTGAGTGCATTAATAGATGCAGTCATACTATTCATGACAAGAAGCTAGACAGACATTTCATATTTACCAATTTCATACAGACAGACATGTTGGATTTCTCTCTGATCTACTGCAAGTTCCAAAGCAGTGTGGAAGGAAGTCAAGGCACTGTTGATTTGACACTAGGAACAAATGAAAACGGAGTTACTGGCTAAGATCTCTTGTGAACATTGTAATATCATAACTCAGAAGCATCTTTTGCCTTAAGAATTATTTAAAACCAATGAAGAAGTATAGAAGAAAGTGATTTAAAGATTTCTGGGAAAACGCTCCAATTGGCCCCACACAGTTCTGAGATGAACCTACGCACACGAGTCTTCTTTCGCTCAGGCAGAGATTCCACCAGTGAAGGACACGGCTCACGCCCACCTTCTTCCATAGCCTTACTTCAATCTTGTACAACAGAACCTACTGTATGATAAAGTTTGCTAATCTAGCTCCTTGCTACCAGGTAAGTTGTACGGGGGGTAGGGACTTATTTCGTCTTCCTGTGTATACTCAGCCCCGGCCTGGAATGACTTGTAGCCAGTATTGAGTGACTGCAAAAAGCCAATCCATTAGTCCAGCCCTCAGAACTGTCTCCCTCTGCAACCTACTCACTCTCCACCATACAACTGAGGGAGTGATTCTATATCCCAGAATGCTATTCTCCGATTGCTTCTCATCATCACATCTCCTCTCCCAACACTTTAGAAATTCTCAAGATCCAGATTACACTTCTGACTTTTGCTTTTATCGAGCACTGTCTAGAAACCAACAGACTCTCCAATGTCTCTTCTACTTATTTCTAATTGAATACATTTAATGTTTCTTTCCACTAAAGATCTTTCTCAGCATCTGCCAACCTGATGCCACAAGCGCCTGATCAGAGCACCAAAAAAGCGTCACCAGGATCAAAAGGGTTAGATTAAATCCTAAACACAGCAATGACAGGTGATAAGTATCATGCACCAATAATAAATAGAAATCCTAAAGGCCAAAGACCTGACAGTCTGCTGTCAGTGACGCAAGCCTAGGAGCATTCCTTCTTGTTCTGCTGGTGCCAGTACTGCTCTCCCTGCCCAACTCTCCGTGCCCTGCTCTGCTGCTTTTCGCCACGCCCTTCCCAAGGTCCCTACTGCTCTCTCCTCCCCAGGCAGCCAGGCAGGGGCATAAGGGTCTTAGGAGAGGGGTTGCCAGCTTCCCTTGGAACCAGCCCCTACCACGTTCTTTGGCTCCTTTAGTGATTGATGCATGGTCACTGTGAGAGGCCTCTTGGAGACAATACACCTCAGTGATGAGTCAGCCAGGAGATCTTCAGGACAGTCTGTGACTCAGGAACATTGTAAGCCAAATGATTCATTAACCAAAGACATGACTGGCTCAGTAACTACTCATGCTCCATTACTCTGTTGTCAGGAACTCGGACCACAGCATTCAAGCCCTTCTCACCGGTGATCCACAGACACTGACTAGGAAGCCACAGAGATACATATCACCATATCACTAACTGTTGTTCTCAAGTAGCTGAACATCTCAAGGAGTTAGTTGGAGGAAACCTCACAAAAATGTGAAGAGACCCACAACTCTGAAGTCAGACACTCACAGGGGCCCTAAGCACAAGGGCAAAATACCAAAAGGTGAAAAATCAATCCATTGTTTATAAAGAACATACATGTGTGTAGAGAGAGCGGCCTGGACACTCATTACAACCAGCTAACTTTTCCCTTTATGGATCATCAGTTCTTTTCCTGCATCATATACAGACTTGATTTAGCAGATTTACACAGAAAACTGTCTTAGGGATTCTGTTCTTCATGCATCTCCCCAGTTTCCTAAGTTAATGACATTCAATTATCACACACAGGATATTTCTGGATAGGCTATCACTACCAAGCTGTCCCCAGCTGGGGTTTAGTGCATGATAGTGAAATGTCACAATACACTTCAGAGGACAGATAAGTACTCAGCCAACATTTATTTATTGGGCAATATCTATGTGCCTGGGATTGTACTAGGCTCTGGAGATACACAGACTAGTCAAAACCAAGCTCTGAATGCAAGTAAAAAGAAACAAAGTAATATTTGTATCAGTATCCATTCTCTTAACCCTTTCAAAATCTCTCTGAGATAGGCATGTTTTATCTCCATTTTCAGATGAAGAAGCTGAAGTTCAAAGAGGTTAAGCAGCTTGGTCAAGGTCGACAAGCTAACAATTGACTAGTATTCAAACTCTGCTCCCATTTCTTCCAGAGTAGGTTTTTTTTTTAAGGGTGAGTGTACAAGTATGGAGGTATGATAATGAATCTTGCAATGAGGGACATCTGGATTACCCAGGTGCACATTGAATGCAAGCAGTGTCATAAAAAGGTTAGAGTGAGAGCTGATACACATAGAGGAACAGACAATGTGTGACCACAGAGGTACAGACTGGAGTGATGTGGCCATAAGCCAGGCATGCAGACAGCCAGCAACTAGATGTTGCATGGAGCAAGGAAAAGATTCTCCCCAGAGCCTCCAGAGGGAGCACTGACCCGCCAATACCTCGGTTTCATCCCAGTGCAAATGATATGACTTCTGGCCTCCAGAGTTATGAGAAAATAAACTTTTATCATTTTAAGCCACCAAATTTGTGGCAATTTGTTACAAGCCTTAGAAAAATAATACAGTATATTTGTTTAAAAATTAAACTGGGAAGAAAGTACCATGCTCTTTCTGTTATAAGCACTTTAATAAAGCTAGAAAGTACTGAGACCATTTATGGAGCTTAATGACATTATCCCAAGAGTAAGCATAACTCCAAAATTAATTCTAGTTCTGTTATGATCATTCACTGAGGATCATACAATGAACAGCCATTAAAACAATGGAAATATGTTTCCCCTTATTTTTCACCAAAATAATTTAAAATAAAAATGATCAGTGGGAGTTTTTATGATTACTAATTAAAATATCTACGACACTCTTAATTAAGCAAGTTCTTAACTAACTGAGCCACTTGACCGACCCTCAAGAGAAAGGAGAATCACTCTCAATTTGATACTTGTTTCTCAGGGCAGTTTTAAGAATAAATATACATACCCTGGCCTGAAGAGAATATAGAAAATGGGCTAGTATGAAAAATCCAGGAATCCAAGAATTAAACAGCAAGTATATAGATTTTTGTATCGTGAATTATACATTGGCATGCTGTGTCATAAAAATGAAGCTTCAGTTTCCTCAGTAGTTAAATTAGGAAAAATATGTTGGCTAGTTTTGTTTTCAGAGGAGATCTGAATGAACAAAAGCACAATTTATTGCCAAATTAAAACCAGCATTTTTTATAGCTACTGCATTATTACTATAGGGAACTGCATTATTACTATAGGGATATAGCACGTTTTTCCAATCACTCAAGACTTTTTTTTTTTTTTTTCAATTGGGGAATTGGGGATGGGGAACAGCCAGGTTGTTGTCCTGCAATCTTAGTTGTGGAGGGCATAGCAACCTCAGCTCCAAGTCCAGTCTCCATCCGGCTACTGTTCAGTAGCTCGGGGCCACTCAGCTCAAGGTGCTGTGTTCAATCTTAGTTGCGGGTGTGTGTATCCAACATCCCATGCGGGAGTTTAACCAGCAGCCTTGTTAAGAGCACACGTTCTATCCACTGAGCTACTGGGCAGAAGCTCAGCTCAAGGTGCCAAGTTCAGTCTTTATTTGCAGGTGGGCGTAGCCCATCAGTCCAACAGGCAACCTTGCTGTTAGGGGCAGTGCTCTCACCAGCTGAGCCATCCTGCCACCTGTTGGCAGCTCAGCTTGGGCGTAGCTCACTGGCCTATGTGGGACTCGAACCAGCAACGCTGTTCCTCAGAGCTTGCACTCTTAATTAAGCAAGCTCTTAACCAACTGAGCCACTCGTTTGGCCCTCAAGACTTCTCTCTTGACAGGTGTAGTCCTAGGCATTTTACAATACTTAATGGCAACTGTAAAAGGGATTTGTTCCTCCACTTTGTTCTCTAAGTGCATGTTGATGGGGTGTAGGAAATCTTAGGATTTTTGCTAATTGATTTTGCATATGACACTATTGTACTCATCAATTCTCATGATTCTTTTTGGGGGGGTAATGTTTTCAGGCAGATATTAAAATCATTTGCAAATAATGACATTTATTTTATTTTTTACAATGTACAACAGACTTATATAATTAGCTAGAACCACCAGCGAAAATACTGAGTATTAGCAAGCACAGCGTGCATTCTTGTTGTTTCGTCCCTCGTTTAATGAGGTTATTCTAAAGTAGCTCCATTAAACAGTTTGCTGTACATTTTATAGTAGATGCTGTTTTCACTAGAGAGATTTCCTTTCTATTTCTAATTTTCTAATAGTTTTTATTTTTAAAGTACATTTTATTAAATGCAATTTGGGCATCTATTGATAGGATTTTATAGTTTTATCAATTACTTCCATAACATGGGAAATAATAGAAATACATTTCCTGAAGTTGAACCATGCTTTCCTTTTCGTAATAATCCCTGCTAGGCCATAATATAGCATTTAAAAAGTACATTTTTGGATTTGATTTGCT
Organism: Aselliscus stoliczkanus; assembly: GCA_033961575.1. NCBI lineage: Eukaryota > Metazoa > Chordata > Mammalia > Chiroptera > Hipposideridae > Aselliscus > Aselliscus stoliczkanus. The sequence continues at coordinate 72,007,473 of CM066738.1, read as the reverse complement.
AATATTTATTTAGAAATTGTATATTCAGAATGATGTTGACCTATAGTTTTTTGTTTAGTGCCCTCCTCTGTAAATTTTGGTATTAGGATAACACCAGAACTTGTTGACTTGTAGAAAACATTTCCATATTTTCTATGCTCTGACACTATATAAATAACTAGTTTACTATAAAGCCATATCTTGCAATGAAATATTATAATTCTTTAAAAATGTTTAAATTACCATAATTTAACTTTTTCCTTTTAATGGGCACACAATGTAGCAAAAAATATTAAATTTTAGGCAATAGTACCAGATTTCAGTGCCATACTTCATAACCAACACAATTGTGAACCTTAGGAAAGAATTTGTTTTGTTTATACTCTAGGGGATGTTGAAATCTGGGCAGATGAGCAGGAAGCAACAAAAAAGATGAAGGAGTGGCCAATTAGCCTGGAGGAAAACCAGGAGCATACAAAATCACTGAAGACAAGGAGACGGAAAAGGAAATGAGGAACACTGAACAGAAATCCTGGCGGAAATTAGTCCCCTTAGAAATACGGTTGATGAGGACTGTACTTAAAGAGAGAATGTGGAACAAGTACAAAGGATATTGAGAAGAGGTCTCTGAAATTCCTAATAAAATCCTATATATAAGAAAGGACCACCTAATGTGGATAACATAAAACATGAAAGAGCCTTAGCAAATAAACAAAAGATGGTGGTCACCTTGAAACACATTTCTAGGAAATATGGCAGAGGATTGCAGCGAGTCCCTAAAAACTGGATCACAATGAATGCTGTGTATTACTGCTGACTACACATACAGATTATAGATTAGTAAAGTATACATAGATTTCTGTACTACAGAGATGATTTGTGAGTCTCCATTTGTCCTTTCATGATCTGTAAAAATTTCTGACATAAGAACTCCTACGGGGTCTATTGTGAATGACTGTTTAGAACATATAGATCTATAACTGGTAATTATAGTCAATACTATTTAGCAAAAGGTAAATATTAGTTATTTCTGGAATACAAGATTTTCATCTGCTCCTGTACTTTGTATTTTACCATGTTCTCAAATGAATATGCATTATTTAGACATAACAAAGTAGCTGAAAATGTATGTTCTGATGTAGAGCCTTTAAAGAATGCTGCCTTAACAAGCCCAATCTAGTCTTTTCATCATCATTATAAATGCTAATGTGTGGTACTCTTATGTCATGAGTAAGATGGCAAAGTCTTGGTAGCTCAATCAGACAATCTGTGTGCTTTGCAGAGGGCCATACAACTGTTAGAGGTAGAGCTGCTGAAACTGACCCTGTTTGTTCAGACTCCAGAGCCAACACTCTTCACCTCCATGCTCCACTGCCTCCTCATTCTACAGGCGGTCTCCCCTCCCTTAGGTCCCACCTCCTCCATCCCCACTTCCCCACCCACAATGGTCACCCATTCATCACTTTCCTTTTATTGCCTTTTCATGCATTCACATTGCTATCTTCATAATTAGATTTTAAGATTCTTTTAGGGCAGGGCTTTTTCTATTTCTCTCTGCATCCCCCAGAAGGCCTTTTACATCATAGGCAACAAATCTCTGATTATGTACAAGTAATGGAATATAGTGGTTGTGTTTTCCGCATCTCCATAAGAATGGACAGCAATCTCCTTGAAAAGTGAGTTATGTAACCAAGTGTACTACTAATGGTAGAGGAGCTGAATACTGCACCAGTTATAAGATTTCCTTGGTTTCTCAAGAGTTACGCATATTATTTTGACAAAATCTCGATGGAAAGTGCTTTATAGTGGATTTATAAACCAGAACACATTCTGTCTAAATAGGAAAAACCTTGACCAAGTACCATATGCCTAATTATCACTTCACCATATCCACATTACATTATTTAAGGTTGACATGGAAATTACTGCCTTTGTTTGTTTGACAAGACACAGGCTAAGAACGCTCAAGCAGACAGTAAGTGAGTGCATTTTGAGCTGAGCTCATGCTTTTTCAGCCATAACATGCTGCCTTTTTAAATTAGAGAAAAGTAATTTATATGAAAAGTAGCAGTAAATTTAAATAAGTGTGTTAAAGATACTATCAAAGAATTAAAAAGAACATTGAAGAAGATAATACAAAGAACTAACGCTGAAAAACAAAGACCACAGAAATACAGAATATACTAATATACAACAGTCACACTACTCAAAAGAAGACAGTCATTCAAGATAAACAAACCTAGAAAACACATAAACGAGTGAAGTCTTGCAATATGAGTAGTTTGTTTCCGGAACAAATTATGCTCAAAAACCAAGTTATTACTATAGATAAAGATGATCTAATATGCATAGAGATTTGGTGAGAGAAACAAATAGAGGCCATACTCAGCAAAGTGACTTTGAAAAGCTTTCCTAGAACTGAATGGCATTCTCTATAAAGGATGTCAAAGGGCAAGCTCCTATGTGGGTTTTTTTCAAAGAGGAATTAAAGACAAATTGATAAACGCAGAAATAATTCCAGGTAGTTCTGAAGATTAAAGAGCCATAAAAAATTTCCAATGGCTTTGTTGAGATACATTCCACATACAGGCATACCTTGTAGATACTGTGTGTTTGGTTCCAGACCATCGCAATAAAGTGAGTCGCAATAAAGTGAATTTTTTTGGTTTTCCAGTATATATAAAAGTTATGTTTATACTATATTGTAGTCTATTAAGTGTGCAATAACATTATGTCTAAAAAAAACCAATGTAGGTACCTTAATTAAAAGTACTGCTAAAAAATGCTAACCATCATCTGAGATGTTATAACAATAACATCAAAGGTCACTGGTCACAGATCACCATAACAAATATAAGAATGAAAAAGTTTGAAATATCACAGATCACCATAACAAATATAAGAATGAAAAAGTTTGAAATATTTTGAGAATTACCAAAAGGTGACACAGACACACAAAGTGAGCATATGCTGTTGGAAAAATGACACGAATAGACTTGTTCGACACAGGTTGCCACAAACCTTTAATTTGTAAAAAGGCAGTGTCTGTGAAGTATAGTAAAGTGAAGTGCAATAAAACAAAATATGCCTGTTTCAGGAAATTCATCCTTTTAGTGTACAATTAAGTGGCTTTTAGTACATTTATAGAACCATAAAATTTGAAAGCTGCAAGAAGCCTTAAAAATTATGTTGCCTAGTATTTCTAAAAGTGTTCTATTGAACCCTTCTATTCTTACAGGCTACTGTATGAAAAAGAATTTTCCTGGTCAAATAAATTGGGTAAACACGGCACACATACCTGCATTCTCTATGTCCCTCATGTTGCAAAATAAAGTCTCTGAGAAACCCCAGGATATCCTGATTGATCTGACATAGAACCCCTTTTCAAGGAACATGTACAAACTAATCATCAAAGCAGTGCTTCGGGCAGATATTTCAGAAAACACCGATTTATTCCAAACCCCTAATTTTCCAGGTCAAAAAAACAGTGCCATGGAAGGGTAACTGGCTTGACTGAGGTCTCACAGCTCTTTCAAATTGTCCCATGTGTGAGCAACCATATGGAAGCAGAATTATGACAGGGCTGAAACCAGATTCCCAGACTTTGAATCCAGTGCCCTTTCTACAATGCTACACATCAAAGACTGAAGCTCCGAAGCATATGACAACAAATTTCCACAGCTAATAAGTCCTCTACAAGAAATCACAGAGAAATGAGTGCTAGTACACTGAATAAAGAAACGCACAGGTTTAAGAAACCAGTGTGTCCAAACATTAAGAGTCCAAACTCATAAAGAAAAACAGAAACAGTCAATATGATACTATGAGAAAATATAAAATTTCATAGAAGAGCTCTGGACAACGGGTAGATAAAAGTGAGGAACGCTATTTCTTAAACTAGGCTCTGTATAACCCTCAGTGGGAGTCCACTATACATTTATTACATTAGAAGAGTGAGGAACAGAGAAGAATTGGAATGCTGACTGCATGAATATGTAAACCCATGTTTAAAATAGAAGAAAAACAAATGGGCATTTTTTCAATCTGATATTAAGGGACAATCTACCCCAAAATATGAGTAGATAGGCAGAAATGGAAACAAACAGGAGTAACAAACACAACCCCGAAGGGCAAAGAAACAATACACATGCATCCCATACACTATGCATCCTTGACATTCTATTAACTGAGCAAGACGCTCCTCTATGAGAAAGATTTGCATTGAGAAACAAAATGATTCCTGGCTCATCCCTATTCCACCTGCCTCTGTCCACCAAATGTTCCATTCCCATGGAGATTGGATCTCCCAGGGTCTCACTTTTTCTGGGATCTGAGCTTAACTACAGGCTCATCTTCCATGCTGTTACCTCTACCACAGATTCCTATGAATCCCCAAGAGCCAGCCCAAATACCTCCACTTTTGGGCCATCTTTCCCAACTGGGAGGCTTGCATAGTGGGTGAGTCATAGGCCTGTTTTCCTGTTTCTCAAAGGCTGGCCATGCCTGCGTCTGCTTACATGCCTACTTGCCATTTGGTCTTTCTCCCCTAGTGCATGAGCTCTGTTGTTGTCACCATTAGTACCACAGCTCCAAAAGCAGCCACAGCAGTGCCATCATCATTGCAGCCAACGCCTAGCACTCACTCAGAGTTCCATGAGCAGATTACTACCTCACTGAATTCTAAGAGCAAACTGTGCCCTAGGTACCACGTGGTCCCCATTCACTGAGGAGGGAAGTAAGGCTTAAAGAGATCAAGGGTATCATCAAAGGTCACTCAGCCCAGGCAGTGGGCCTCCACAGCTGAGCCCTCAGGCACAGGCTCCTGCCAGGCAGAGGACGAGGAGGGCCACACACAGCCTCAACATGGTTCCAGACAGAACAAGCCTCACCACACAATTTACCAAATGACATGAATATGATTAAGCATAACAACAAAAGACACGTGGCAATGAGTATTGAATAACACTAACCTTTAGACAGCTGATGCGGTTCAATGCAGGCCACCCCGAAATGTGCCCCTTTGGCATATTATTTTGAACAAAAGTTACTTGAAAAAGAGCTGATGTAAGGACACCCTGACCTCGCTCTGTCTCCCTGAAAGCAGGAAATAAGTCTCTCATGTGAAAGTACCCCCTCTGCACCAGGAGACAGAGAGACATCCGTATCACCAGAGATAGGGAACTCAGAGATGAGAAGGCCGTGTAAAGAAAGTCCTCTTAGCTTCTTCATTAATTAGTGCCCTAACCTAAATTTCTTTGTCTCGTCAGTTATTCACAAATGTATTATTTCTTTGTCTAATGGGATAAACAGCCTGCTCTGGTCATTTCTTAGGTTCCTTATCTATGGGATACCCATAAGTATGAAGTTAATAACATATATATGATATCTATAATATGTAACTTATTAGCAAATGAAAGCTAATCATACATAACAGTGGAATTGCTGGGTTATATGGTAGATCTATGTTTAACACTTTGAGGAACTGCCAAACTGTTTCTCAAAGTGGGCTGCACTATTTTACATTTCCACTAGCGAAGGTTCCAATTTCTCCACATGCTTGCCTACACTTGTTATTGGCTGTCTTCTTATTATAACTAGCCTGGTGGATGGGAAACAGCATCTTGCTTGGTTTTGATTTGCATCTGCATAACAACTTACGTTGAACATCTTTTTATGGGCTTATTGGTTACCTGGGTATTTTTGAAGAAATGTCTCTTTGAGTCCTTTGCTTATTCTCTTAAGTGGGTTGTCTTTTAATAATTGAGTGTTAGAGTTTGTTACATTTTCTGGATATAAATCTCTATCAGATCTATAACTTGCAAATATTTTCTCCTGTGGGTTGTCTTTTCACTTTCTTGATGGTATTCTTTGCAGCACAAAAGTTTTTAATTTCGATATAGTTTGATTTACCTATTTTTTCTTTGTTGTGCTTTTGATGTCACGTCTAAGAAATGACTACCTCACCCAAGAGTTTGACAGTTTTAGCTTTTATATTTAGCTCTATGGTCCATTTTGCACTAATACTGCTTATGGTGTGAGGTAGTAGATCCAATTTCATTCTTTTTTTTTTTTTTTAACAATGCAAAGATCTTTTATTTTTTTTACACCTGTGCCATGAATTCCTAGGGACTGGGTTTCAGCAGCTCAGTTACCCCTGCATTGGTTTTCACAAAGTGTACTTCTCTGGGTGGGGAAGGCTGGTGATTCAGCTGAACCCAGGGACCTCGCTCTTTGGCTTCCTTCTTTTTCTGATCATTTTTGTTTACCTGTTTCAGGAAGCTATCTTGGCTCTTAGAATGCTTAATATGCTTAATATGAACATTAATTCTCTTGGCAAGAATCTTTCCCTTAATTTGTTTACAACAATGCCAACTGCATCCCGAGTAACACTGTAGACTCTTCCAGTTTTGCAGTGGGAACATTTGTGAAGCATTCCTTTTTGAACAGTGCCCATTCCTTTGATGTCTACAGTATCACTTTTCTTATAGATTCATATGTATGTGGCCAAAGGAACAATTCTATGTTTTCTAAAAGGCCTAGAGAACACATAGTGGGGGCCTCTCCTTTCCCTTTGTGTTAGTCATTTTGGTGAATTACTGGAACGTGGTGGTTCCAGCTGAAAGGCACAACTTCATTTTTTTCATGTGAATATTCAGTTGTCCTCGCATCTTTACATTTGTTGAAAAGACTATTCTTGGCCCATTGATTTGTCTTGGTGCCCTTGTCAAAAGCCAACTGACCCATAAATGTAAAGGTTTATTTCTTGACTCTTATTGATCTAGATGTCTATTCTTAAACCAGTACCACTTGATTACTTTGTAGTAAGTTCTTAGATTAGGAAGTATGAGTCTTCCAACTTTGTTCTTCCTTTTCAAGAATGATTTGTCTTATTCTGGGTTCCTACAGTTTAGTATCAGTTTGTTAATTTCTGCAAAAAAAAGCAAGCTGTGATTTTGATAGGAACTTAATTGAATCTTGTAAAAAATATTGCAATCTTAATGAGTCTTCTGATACATGAACATGAGATTTCTTATCAACATTTCAAAAACCATCTTCAAACTGCTTTAATTTTCATTATATGGAAATGAAAAAACTATGTGGCAGAAAGCTGCTGCTGATATAATACACAAAATAATGAATGACTGTACTGGTCTACTATTTTTTGAATATAATCTCTCATCATTTAGCAAGAGAGACGGAGCTGTTCAGACTCTTTTGATTCTAATAATGATACCACTGAAGCTATAACCCAAGGAGATAATTCAAGGGAAAAATTAAGGAAAAATATGCTAAGATATTTATTACAGTACTTGCTTTCACAGTTAAATACTGGGAAATAACAGGGAAACAACAGTCAAATATCCAACAATTTTCCAACAGGGAAATGTCAAATTATTAACACAACGGAAATCTAAATAGTCTGCATACCATTTATAAAAATTCTGTTTAAACATGTAAACATTAGATTTGTAAACAAAACTGAAAAAAGTCTCAAAAAGCATGTTAAAGGTCACAAAATAATTTGAAGTGAAACAGAATTTAATTATAACCAGACTATTTTTATGAAGTTGCTCGAAGTCTTAAACTATTATGTATGTGTTTTAAAATGAAAGGTCCTCCTTGTCACATGTTGTGTGACACGCAGAAGGACATGTTATGACAACCCACTTATTTACATGTGATTCAGCATAAATGCTGCTGAGTAGCAGAATCGGTTTAGCAATACGATCAAGGTCATCTAACAATAGATTATTCATTTAACCCCTATGCTTCGGACTCGGGCTAAGGCTAATATGGGTAAGAGAAAGCTCATTCTCTTATGAACATTTAGTGGCTCCGGGGTATAAACCAATATTAGCCTTCTTTTTGCTTTTCAGCCCAACAGCCTGTGAAAATAGAGTTAAACTCTAGCAATAGTAAATGTACTTAACTTATTAGCAATTTTATACTATCATCTTCTCGTTTCAGTGAAACAAGTCATTAAACCACACAATATGAATTTATCTCATTGGACAGTGAAGACAAATACATTCTTCATCTCTCTTCAATCTCACATTCTGTGTATTTCTAAGAATAAATAGCAACCCAATATTTTGGTGCCTGAAGTAATAAGGAGAACCACATAGGATGGAGGAAGAGAAGCCTATACTTAATAGAACTTCTAGGAATTATTTCCCTTCCTGCACTGTCTTTTTCCTGATCCTATAAATAACAACATTACATCATGCTGGCAAGGCATGCTGCTCCAATACAGGGGGCAGGCTTGCTTGTTAACAGATGCAAAGAAGCGCTGCTACCAAACAGCTCTGATGACGTTAACACGCCCCAAAGACAGGAGTACAGGCCCAGGCCCTCCTCTGTATTTGGTGCTTCTGCCCTGGCCCCTACTTTCCATGACCCCCTACCCCACAGGGCCTTCTATCTCTTTTTTCTATCTGATAAATTAATCACCAGAGGGATCAATCTCCACTTTTCTGTTCCTGCCACAATCGTGAACTCATGGACTAAAAAAGCAACACAGACCTCCCACATATTCTGGGGAGCACCAAAGAAAAATGTAATTTTGGGCTGGCCAAGTGACGCATTGGTTAAGAGTTGGCTTGGGATGCCAGCGGCCCTGGTTCAGATATCACATATGAGGGCCAGTGACACTGCCCTCTACAGGGAACAGGGCTGCGAGCCCCGGTGATGGTGTGGGCTGCAGCTCCTGCTGCAGTGGGCTGCCATAGGCTACAATGAGTGGCCGGCAGCCAGCTGAGTGACTGACAGCCAGCGTGAGCTGCCAATAGCCTCGGTGAGAGACCATCCAGAGGCCGGAGACTGATCTGCCTCATCCAGGAAGAGCGCAATGATGATACCAACATGGGCCAGTGAAGCAACGTCCTCCACAACTAGACTGAAGAACAAAAGGACAGCAACTTGTCTGTTCCCCTTCCCCGATTCCCCGATGCTGTTCCCCTCCCCCAATTCCCCAATAAAATCTTTAAAAAAAAAGAAAAAGGTAAATGTAATTTTACCTTAAAGAAAGTCTAGAGAGAAAGCACTACAGCCAGTTTGTAAAAGGTACCGCAGACAATGGAAGACACCTGAAATAAAGGTGGAATGAGTTCCAGAGACCGGACACTCACATGCTGGGGTAGAAGTATAAATAAATGCCTTTCACACAGACCTTCATAGGTAATAGAAAAAAGGGATAAAACCCCCACTGTCCTAGAAGGAAATGGGATGTGAATATGTCAAAGTATTCCTACAGATGCTGCTCATGGAGAATAGAAACCATATCCTATCATATAACTTTCTCAGCAGGAAGAGGATGGAGGGAAGGAAAGTACAAAGCAGAGGAGCAGACTGTGCAGTGAGAAGGCTGTGTTTCTCAGAAAGCACAAAGAAGGCAGCTTCAAATAAGAGAGAGAGATGGTGTGATGAGGGCACACATACGTATAAAAGGTGAGGTTCATTATACCTTCTCAGTGTGGCCTCTAGGCTGTGTACAAACTGCCATTTTGAATTCATGAAGTGGTGCTGTGGCTGTTGTAATTGTCTGAGAAGCAGTGACAGAAAAGTGGCTATCAGGATGCGCCTGAGGAGTACAGGGGCTCAGGTCTTCTCATCTCTCACTCCCAGCAAGGAGCACAGGCTTCATTTAAGTGCAATTGCTTTCGACTTCATCTAAATGTATTTAATTCATTTCTTTAGAGTCACACTTCTTTAGGCAGCACATCAGAATCTAAATACCTGATTTGGTACCCTCCTTAGGAGGCCATCCTCTTATTCTCACTGTCAGGACATTTTTGCATCTTCTCTGAATTGGTTTTAGAAAAAGGTTGATGTGTCACACAAGAACAGTGGACAGTCCTTGATAACCAACTTCCTTTCTTAACAAAGAAATGATGTCACTCACATTGATTAATGGGTTTCCTTCCAATAGACTCATTTATTCATTCAACAAATATACACTGATGGTCAGTCTTATGCTAGCCCCAGACTTCTGAGATTTAAAATGCCAGCATGCAAGATATTCAAAAAGCATGGGTCCAAGCTCAGAAGATATTTCAAAAAAAGAGATCTCAAAGTGCTTACATAATAGCAACTTCATTAGAATATGTTTACCAACTTTCATTCATTCAAATATTTGAGCATTTATTATAAATACAGGTAGATAGACCAATATTAAAAATTAGTTTTGTCACTAGTTGTACCATATAAAGTGTATATACAATACACACAGAAAACCAAATACATATATCTGTATATTATATACTAAGTAGATTGTTAAAACTGAAGGGGAGGAAAGTCGTGCAAATCTGTATTGTTTAGAGAAAAAAAGGATGAGAGGGAAATAAGAAGTTTATTAAAATGTACACTGGTCCCTAATACTTTTTAAATAATACAGAAAAATACTCAAGACTACCATAGTCTTAACAGAATGAAAATTAATGAAAAATACAAAAATTCAAAAGTGTAACTATCAATTCACATTTTAAAGTGGAGATTTCTATGTAATCCATGGGTCAACTTCCTAATAGCTGTTTGTATTATGGAAATTCAGGGAAAAGTAAATATAGGTACTGTACAGGACTTATAATCCTACTACATGAACACTCATTTTGCCAATCAGAGGCCTAGCTTTTACTGACAGCTCTCAACACCAAAACAATTTCTCCTAAGAGGAGAAAAAAGAGAGAAAAAATGTGAGGACCCTACATCCCTGGCATAAACACTCAGTAGGAATAATAGCCACTTATTATACTTAGATAGCATTTATCACATGCCAAGTACTATTTGAACCCATGTATTTCTCACAGGAACAGGACAATCACATGGGAGAAGTGAATCGAGAGAGGACAGGTAGTAAGGACAACGCAGGAGGGTGGAGAAGGCTGGAGATGGGAGTGTGTAAACATGCAAAGGCAGTAATAAAAGAGAATTATTTCTGCAGCCAGGCTAAGACTGTTCCAAAGAGCAGAGGTGCTCTCCATCCTGAGGTACAAGTGGGCCCCATGCACCAAAGTTATAGAAGTTCACTATGTCAAGGTAGGCTGGAACAACAGTAAATAATGAAGCCACTGCAATAGGGGCTATGCAAGTGGCAGGACGGGGTGGATATGTGAAAGACCAACTTCCCATAGGGACTCTAAATTGCCTAAAGTGTGTAAAAGTTGTTAATGATATTAGAAGAGAAAATGCACATAATCTGAAAATAACGAGTACAGGAAAATGAAAACTAACCAGTACATACTGAGCTAGCCACTCTGTATGATAGTAAGCTTACATAAAAGCAGCGGTTAAAATAATTTTGTAGATTCTGAGTCACTGAAGAAGCTAAGTCAATGTCATATGATGCAACTGCCTAATCAGAAGCCCCAGAACTGTGTTTTGTGTTTGTTGATAAAAACATCTCAAGGGGCCCTATCTCTGACTTAAATGCTCACTGAGAAGAAAAAGATTTGTTGCCAATTCATTGACTGAATCCTGTGTTTTCATAAACTGTGTTGGGACTTTACAGGCCTTACAAAGCCTTTGACAAGAGCCTATACAGCCTCTCTGGGCAGAGTTCCTTATCTGGAATGAAGGACGTCACCAATCTGATAGCTTCCCACAGGATTGCTTGAGAGATGAATGAAGTACTGGTGTTGGGGCACCTTGAGGATAGTAACAATAATATTTCAAGGTAGCCATAAAATCCTTTTATCCTCTGCGCCTTTGGGAAGGGCCAAACAGAAACACTCCTCGATTTCACTTGGCCCTCAGGCTACTGTTCACTAAACCATCAATAACAGATCTTTTAGTCTTTTTTTCTTCAAACCAATATCAGTTGGGTAAGCAAGCTGCTCACAATGAAAGAGTTCTAACATCTACTACTTTCTTCAGATCACAATTGTCTCCCCTAAAAGAGGCTGAATGCCTGCTAAGAGCTATAATGTTGACAGTGTACCTTCCAAGCCATATGTATAAAAATCCTTTGATAGCGCTTACAGCTTCCTCATTTCTAGAACCAACTCAGCAACAATGAATGAATGACCCCTTACTTTTAGCATTCACTCAGTCTCTAATAGGAATGAATTGTGGCATAAACTAAAAGCATGCCAAATTAAATTTTTTGGGAAAAATGTTATTAGTTTAGCTAAAAGTTAAGCATTTTTGTTGTAAAATGAAAAATAAATGAAAATGGCAAGCATACCAAATACTTTTACATTTCTATTTAACAGCTTCAAAACCCAGTTTACAGCATTCATTGATCAGTGGAGTAAAGAGAGTCCTAATAAGTGCCTGATGCTATGGCGCCTTACTGTTGGGTTGCACACAATTCTAAACTTCAGACTCTCATTTTCATTCAGCAAATCTCTGATGAATACTGAACTTAATATCATGTTCAGAGTTACTGAAAATGTATAATGCCTGCTCTTTAAGAAATTTATATCTAAGAAAGCACTTACCCTGTCCCCAACTTTCATTTCAGAAATGATCACTGCAGTGAGAAGGCTTAGTTTAAAATTTCCTTTTACAGTGTTACTTCCTCCTGCATAAACCCAGGGGACTAGAGAAGCTTTAACAGACTCAATAGCATTCCCCACATATAGGACCATAACCTGAGCTTGAAAGAAAAGAACACAAACATGTAGACCAGACTGCACAAAAGATTGATCAGAACTATATATTTTTTTTTTTTTTTGAGGACAATGTCACTGGCCCTCACATGTGGGACCCGAACCGGGGCGGCTGGCTTCCGAACCCAGCGCTTAACCACCGCGCCACTTGGCCGGCCCAAGAACTATATTTTTACTGGCTGGCCGAGTGGCGCGGTGGTTGAGCGCTGGCTTGGGATGTCAGCGGCCCCGGTTCGGATCCCACATGTGAGGGCCAGTGACACTGCCCTCAAAAAAAAAAGGACTACATTTTTCAGATAGCAAGAGAAAAAAGGGGGAAAAATAACTGATGGCTAATGAGTTTCAAAGAAAATCAGTTTCAAGAAAACCAGAAGAAAAGTCTAACTTGGACATGGGTTTAAAATAATTTAGATCCTGACCGAGTTTTCTGTTATGTTTCAATAATAAATTATTAGTATGATCTCAAAAATACAACTTCCATAAATGAAGGTGATGAGTCCTCAGATTTAAGAAGCACTTGATGAAGGAAAGAAATTACTGGGGAAATAATATACACTCCACTGCCAACCCAAATAATTAGTGAACAAAACACCCCTGTGTTCATGAAAGCATTCCCAGGCAAAAATCTTAAAGGACTCATGGAGTTTGCTGAGGGCTGGCTTCTAGTACTGACTGTGCTGCGGACCACCCCTTTAACTGGAGGACAGAAGCTGTTAAAACCTCACACTGATTCACTACAGCTGTTGGAGAGAACATGGGTGGTGCACCTAGCATACGGCCACCTTCTTTCCTATGTATAGTTTCTTATCAATATTTTCATTTTTCTTCAAATCCTGATGTCTTCAAGCAAGCAAACAAAGCACCCCCTCACACCTTGTCCCCCGACCCCGACCACCACACACACACACACACACACACACACACAAGGCCAGTGCACGGTCTGCTTCTGGGATGAGAGCCTGGTCTCACTTGCTGGGTGAGCTCAGAAGTCACTTAAATCCCTCTTGGATCCCTGTTCTTGGATATGAAATGTCAATAATAATTTTGTATCTATGTCATAAGGTTGTTCTGAGGGTTAAATGGGATAGCAAGTGTAATGCTCTTGGCACAGTAGCTAGCCAAACGAAGCACACAAAAAAGTCATAAAAGCTACTGCTTTTTCAAAGCTGATTGACATTTAAGGTAACAACTTGTGTATAAGTCAATTGTTAGCCAAGATGAAAATTAAGAAACACTAACTCCAAAGAAGAAAAACACATTGTATTTTATATTCTTCAACTAAGAGATTTACTAACACTCCTCTGCCTTTAGCTTAGAGCACACCAAATTCGTCTCATTACAGACTGGCATCTCATCCCTCCTTCGCCCACGTCTCCTGAACAGAAGGTAACTGAATAACATCCTGGGTTCTTGGAAGAGTCTTTCACAGCAATAATACAATGAAAGGCACAACAACAAACTGTTCCTGGGCCCTGTGACACTCGGGCTCATTGTGATACTAGTCCTCGGCAAGAATCACAGATGCGTGCCCAACAGAGGCTTTAAAAAGGTGAGGAAGGCATAGTACCTCTAATCGTTGTATGCGTCCCTTGAAAAACATGAAGAGGGAAGAATTTGGATAAGCAGCTTCTTTTTTGAGAAGAATTTCCTTTGCTTCATCCAGGCCTGCTTTGTTATCACTTCCATCCAAGGCGAAAAACGGGCGGACTACAGTATGATACCAGAGCAGAGCTAATCTAAAGGAAAAGGGAGAGAAACATTGAGCAAAAGACTTTTCTTATAGAGCTTCTACTCTTTAAAAAACCAGTATGTGCCTCATCCAGCATACACTCCTTCCAAAAGCAGCCTCTGAAGTAAAATCAGAGTTACCTTTCCCCCTTTTCATTTTATCAATGTTTGGAAAACTGCAACTTTGGCAAAACATGTAAGTCAGCATACTCCCTTCTGTCAAGTGAGAAGAGAATTAGATGATAGAAGCATTTAGCTCCTCTAAGGCTTCTACATGAATCTCTGAAAGTATGACTGACATAAATCTCTGAATTCTACACTTTATTCATCAATGCATAAATTAGAAACAATAACTAGTTACCATGAACTTATTGTCCCCTCATAATAAGTGCATTACCTTTTACAAATAGAAGAATGCTTTCTCCTGTGTCCACAAAAGTTAGATGTAAGCCTCAGAATTTGAATTTAAATACAGGAGCCACAGGCAAAATTATGCTTCATTGGGTTAAAATAAATGAGAGGGCCACATAAAGGGCCCTTTCTCTGGCCTTTGAGGATGCTCAATTTAAAAAACAAATAGGCAGGGCTGGCCGAGTGGCATGGTGGTTAAGCGCTGGCTTGGGAAGCCAGCGGCCCCGGTTCAGGTCCCACATATGAGGGCCAGTGACACTGCCCTCAAAAACAAAAACAAAAACAAAAACAAATAGGCAAATTAGTCACTTCAAACTCATCCGTTTCAGAGAAAAATGCCATGTTAAAATATGTAAACAAAATAGATTCATTGGGATTCTGCTTTGATGAATAAACAAAAATACTTAATCATTACAACATGTATTTTCACCCAAATGTGTGCTTCTAGCATGCGCAGAAATTTAGTTCTCTTCTGGAGATCAGGCTAATTGACATTGTTAATTCAATTCATTCCTTTCTCAGAAAATATTAAGATATAAATAGACAAATTATCACAAGTTACAAATCTGCTAAGTTAAATTAATAAGGACCACTGTTTGTGTAATTTAATGTTTGGAGAGGCACAAATATGTTTGAAATAAAAATCAATGATCTTACTAGCTACCAACTGATTAAGAGTTAACATCGAAAGTCCTCAATATTGACATGAGTAGAAATACAGCTCACTAAGGTTTTCTGTGATATCAACATTTTTTAGAAAAATTTTGATAGTGGTAAATGTCAAAGGATATCTAGTGTCTGGTAAAATTACTCAAAATACAAATGATATTTACCAGATTGAAAAAAAAGATCACATCATTTTTAACTGATGGAGAAATGGGTGAATCCTTGCCCTGGGCAGTACCGTCTATTTAAATAACTGTCATTTAAGTTTAGACTAAACAACATAATACAACTCGATTTAGTTGAATAGCACAAACTATGCAAGCCACATAAAAAAGACCAATGGACCAACCAGAACCGTCAAGGAAAATTACCCAATGTGAAGGTAAAAGAATAAAATATTCAGAATCACAAAAAAGTCTTATCAACTTTGTATCCCTGAAGTCCAAAAGTCAAAATCGTGAATCTCAGTGACCATAGTCAAGGTCACAAAACCTGCTTATAAAATCACTTCAGGTTGAAGAATAGTATCGTTTTTACCAGTTTAAAATACCGGACTCATGAGACTTAAGAAAGTGCCTTGTTCTCCAAAGGCAGCTCATTAACCACCACCAAAACAACAGTCCCTGACATTGCAGTAAAAGAGGTAAGTCATGGCATCATGTCACCCAACCAGGCATTTTACCTGAAGTTTCCTTTAAAGGTTTTGATTGTTGTTCACTTACTTTCAACACTATATTATCTACCAAAGCATTGCAATATAGCTACTCACGTAGCTAAAGGGGCCTTCATGTCCTTACTTTCGCTTGCATACATCAGTGAAGAAAGCCCCTGCAGGCGGTCTCCAGGAAAACCCAGCAGGTTGATGATTTTGAGCAGGTTTGGGGGCACCATGGATATGCAAAGGTGAAAAAGGCCATATCCAAAGCTAACAGCACCTTTCAGTCTGTTTAGAGACTCCTCAGACACCCCTTCAGTCACAGTGTGATTATCATTTGCAGCATCAGAAGTCAAGGGCTCTTCAGTTAGCTTCTTCTGATACAGTTCCTGGAGGGCATTGATGTCCAGATAGCATTTATTGTAAATCTTCCAGGCTTTCCTAAGGATCCACCCACCTTTTATATATGCTATAAAGAGAAGGGGAGAAAAGCATGAAAAAATAAGCATTCATAAGAATTTTCCTATGTTAGTAATAAGGGATATTGATGAACGGCCTGAAATTCAAGCAAAATTTTAAAAAAACAAAATAAAAATTATCACCTTTCATTCATTGCTCCTTGTTTACTTCATAGAGCTCAAATTTTTTATTTGTTGTCTGGTTCTCTTTACTATACTGCATGACCCCTTGGCAAAAAAGCATGTATTATTTTGTTCACTATTGTATCAAGCCCCTCATATTGGTCATAACATAGAGTATATACTGAATGAAAAAATGAATGACTGATTGTGAGCACGCATCACTTGAATCTAACTTTGTTTCATGCATTCTGTGAAACACAAACCGCCACTGCATCTCTGAACATCCAAGGTGCTTTACTGATAAACTTCTTTTATTAACTCTTCCGTTTGTCTACCCTGTTTTTCATTCCTCCTCAAGAGCGAGTTCTAAGTCTAATTCACTACTAAATTTACCCAAGCACCAAATACGGAGACTTGCCAAAAAAAATAAAGCACGTAAACACTGGGTGAAGAAATGGCCATTTTATTAATTAAAAGGTCATCAGTGTTAAATGCAGAAATGCAAAGAATCCCCACTCCATCTCCATCTAACATCTATTAATAGCTTAACCATACCTTACTAGGATGGCTTTATTTGGTGTATAACAGCGGTGCTCACCCACTGTTCCAGCCTAAAAAGATCCAGTGAAGGAGGGCGGAAAAGGAGAAGTTACTTCACACCAGAGGTTGAAAATTTGTTATTTTTAAAGCTGTGCCCATTATTTCCCATTAGGGCAATTTTCTTAGCAGAGCCCTCGTTGAGACTGTGCCACAAAGGAGACTTCAGAGATAATATCTGGGACTCACCCCACCCCTCTTAGACAAGCTCTCACTCAGGTCCTGCCTGAGTCTCTTTCCTGCAAACGTTTTTCCCTTCTGATGAGGAAGGGAAGGGGGCGCTGATTTATTTGTGTTTATCTGAGTGCATCATCACCCCATTTTTGAGAAAAAGGTCTTCTGCAGGGAATTTTCTGTAAAATTACTCTCCCATACCTGCAGAAGAGACCTTTTCCACTTGTCACTGGTTACCAATATGGCACCAACATGCTAACCCCAATGTACAACTAGAAGACAACATAAATTAAACCTACATTTCTAAGACCTTTAGAACAGCAGGAAAAGAAGTTTTTAAAGTGTTATTTTTAAATTACAGAAAATATGTAAGTAACAGAAAATCTGATTTCTAGGAGTCCAATCCCTGAACTGAAAGGGATCTAAGAATATATGGTATGTGCAGAAAAGAGTTAACATAGCAGGCTTACTGCTATCCTTTGAAAGACCTGCTTACATTGTTGGTCCTTAGCTAGTACCTGGGAACTTGGATTGGTGAGGGTTCCTACCATTCACAGAACTGATAAGAGTGGCTCACTGTGCCTACACTGTTTGTCTAAACAATGTGTTTTATGTTGAACACCTGCTTTCCTTCTGTGAGTCTGGAATGTGGGTACATGCAAGGCAGAGGGTGCCTAAATGTCCCATAAACATTCTGGGCCCTGAATCTCTGTCGAGCTTCCAAATTGCTAACAGTTCACCTGTGTTGTCACATTCAATGCCTTGGGAATTAAGCACATCCCATGCAACTCAACTGGGAGAGGACCCTGGGAAGCTTGTGCCTGTTTTTTCCTGGATTTCTCCCCCTGCACCATTTTGTTTGATGATTTTGTTTTGTATCCTTCACTGTAATAAACCAAAGCCATGAGCATGATTACGAGCAGAGTCCTCCAAGCAAATCATTGAACCTGAGGGTCTTGAGGACCCTTCCATGGAATCAAGCTATTATTTTACTTAAATGTATTGATTTTCTGACAAATAATGACCATATCTCCTATGAGATCACAATTCAAAACACAATCATCCTGCAAGTTCTAGATTCTTAATGTCCTGTTGCCTAAGTGCAGTGAAAAGAATGCTGTAAGACAGGATGAACAAGCAAACCAAGTAGGTCTATAAAGGCTTTTTAAAAAAGGGAACTATCTTTATAACTCTGTAATTATAATATACATGTTTGAAGCAATACATTTTCAGTTCAATTTAACAAAAATATCTACTGAGCAAATACTACATTTCAGGCACTGAATAAGAAATAAGACACAAATCCTGCCTTCAAAAGCCTTAGTGACATTTTCCCTCCTAAGTATTGTAGAATTATTGTGGGAAAGGAAAGTTTGAGAAAACTCTGAGCTTCTATATATGCTAGCCAAGTGTTTAGGCTGATCCAATATGTGCACAAACATGAAAGATGATTCTCAGTTTTGATCCAAAAAGCCAAAAACTGAATAGAAAAACTGAAAAAGAAAATAATGGGAAACTAACATATATTCTTGAAATAGGAAACTAACATATATACTTGAGAACACAAAAGCAACTGGGATCTAACTGAAGAGAAATAAACATTGGCTATGAATTTTTAAAAAATGAAAGAAAACTTGTAAAACCTTAAAAATATTCATCAGCTGTTAAGTTCCTATCTTGTGCCTAGGACTGTGCTTGGCATGTGAGGGACACAAAAGATGATACAAATAATATCAGCCATCCAAATGCCCACAATAAAATTAGAAAATAAAAGAAGTAATTGTGCATCAGAGGACCATATTTATATGCTCCATTAGATAATATACAGAAAAATGAAAACAATGTTGAGATTAGTGAATTACTCTTTTTTATTTCCGTTTCCTCATTAGATTGTTTTCTACGTAATAAACATACACAAATTAGAAGGCGCAAAGTAAGTATTGCAGGATTTTAAAAGAAAACTTTACTCGCTTCTACCCCCATGCCTAACTGGAAATTTAGGAGGGGAAATGTAACTCCATTTTGTATCCTGCATTTTCCAGGCTATGCAGTGTTATTAAGGGAGTGAAACTCTCATTTAGGGTAAGGCAGCACTCCAGGACAGAGAAACAGGCATGTGGGTATGAAGGCACAGATGGGCACGCTGCTCACAGGCAGAGCGAAACAGGCGGCACTGGGACAAAAGGGCGTAGGGATGGCGTGCTCAGATTATGGAGGCCCCTGCTGTCCAGGTGAGGAAGGGCACCGGCACAGAGGTGCAGGGAACTTCTCACCTGAGATCTGGATTGTTTCCTTAACACTAGTACCCTGAGCCCCAATTGTAGGAGTTACAGAAAAGGATGGTAGCAATAGAAACAAACATAAAAATCCATCATGCCAACTGCACAGAACTCAGTTAATAAAACAAAACAAAAACAACATGATAAAAACTCTTTTTATAGAATAAAAATGAAATTAATTCAACATGTCTTTGATTGCTTGCCTACGATATGAGTTTAGGTGCTAATGTTTAAAAGGACATGTTAAAATCTGTAGTAACAAATTTCAGTGCCTTTAATGTGAGCCAAGTAAATAGATCCCAAAGCTTTGACTAAGTCAAAGATTAGAAACTGAAATATATGCAAAACAAAGTTAATGCACATGTAGAGAGAGATTTTGTTCTGACGACTTTCTAAGTTCACCTTGGCACTGAGACAGGCTCCTCAGGACTTGCTCTACTACTCCCAGTGACTAAAATGTGAGTACAGACAGGCCCTGAGTGGATGAGCAGAGGCTGAGTGAGGGTCAGGTGGGGTGGATGGCAGACAACACCTCTGCTCCTGGAGGAGGGATCTCAGTTCAATGGCCTAACAATGTGGTCTGTGAGCGCACATCTTCCCAACAAACTGAGAAAACAGTAGTCAAGAGTCCTGCACTCTGCACGGCCTTCCATATGGCTCTTTTGAAAGGTCAAATGTAAATCATTCAGCCACTATTATCTCACCCGTGGAGGAAGACACAGACAGCAGAAAACCAAAGGCCATTTGTGATGCCCTATTGGGGCAAGCTTCCATCATCTGGGACACGTAGGAGAGAGGAAACCCTGTCCTCTAAATGTGCAGGGGTGAGGTGAGGGGGTTCTTCCTGGGAAAGGGCAAGAATTGTCTGGTAGATGAAAATATCAAGTTATACCAAATTGATCTCGGAAAAAAATTTTGCAGATGTTTCAGCAGAGACTGTATCTGGTGAGAGCTCCTACCATAGCATTCCGTCTGTTCATGTGTTCTAGATGAGGCTGGTTAACCCTATAATGGAAGGTAAGCTGAGGCCTGCCTTTTGTATGATCCACATAACAGACTTTGAAAGGGAAAACAGATGGTTTAGTTTTTGTTTTTTGGTTTTTTTTTTTTGAGGGCAGTGTCGCTGGCCCTCACATGTGGGACCAAACCGGGGCTGCTGGCTTCCCAAGCCAGCGCTTAACCCCTGCGCCACTCGGCCGGCCCCAGATGGTTTAGTTTTAACTAGTTATTATTATCTTTACCCCAGTCAACAGACTCATGTCTCCAAGTCAAATATTCTTGTGGATTCTTGGCGTTCAATACCATGCCTCTCTTTCTTGAATGGTATCACCCTTTAATTCACATATTACAAACCCACCATGTGCTAGGCAAGGGCACCATATCAGGTGCCAGAGACACAGAGAAGAATATGGACTTCCGTTCTTTATAATGCTGCTCAGGGATAGAATCTAGGATCCTTGACCTTCCCAGGCAGAGATAAGGAATTTCTCATACCCTGTGCAATCTCTATGACTAACTGGTTAAAGTACTGAGGAAGGAGTGAGGGTAAGGAATATATAAAATGGAGTCATTTTAACCAAGCTGCTAAAATTATTAGCATTACAAAGATTGAAACATAAGGAAATACTCCATTCTTATTCTAACTAGCCTGGGAACTTAATTTTTTTTTTAACTTTCCAGTCTTACATTAATGCCTGGATATACATCTGGACCTCCAGGCATCCCTCCAATTACCCACTGAAGGACTCACATATCCGGGCCACCTGATTACCTCCTGAAGGACTCACGTATCCAGACCTGATGTCATCCATCTTCAAACCACCAAGCATCCATCGTCCTGACTATCTCACATCTGACTGATAACCATCCTGGACCAATCCTAGGGCTAAGAATGCAGGGTTGACAATTCTCAAGAAGTACTTTTTACTATAAGAACTTTTAATTTTTCTTTCTTCTTTGCAATACTTCTGGATTTTTGCCTACCTGGGTGTTTCTAGCAAAGCCTCCAGACTCTTTTTGAGTTTGTTTAGTCCTCTTTTTCCCTGATAAACCATCAATTTCCTCAGGGAAGGAGCTACATCTCATTCATCTCTAGACCATGAGCACCTATCATCTTATAGTGTCCGACACACAGTAAGTGATCAATAAATATGGGGAAAAAAGACTGCAGGTAGACACAAGTCCCTGCCTTCAAGGAGTTTACAGCCTAATACTGTAGCAGACATATAAATAAAATTTGTATTGCTGTGCTATGAATGCCCTGACTGGCTATGTACAGGGAACCTGCAGAACAACAGAGGTCTGATGATGAAGTCAACGAGGAAGGAGTCCGTGAAGGAAGTTGGCCTGGGCTCACCTGGACAGGCAAGAGAGAAACATAAAGGGGGTGGGGGAGTTCCTGGGTAGTGCGCACAAAGACACAAGACAGCAAAGGGCATTCGGGGAACTGCAAGGAGTCCGCTCAGCTAGATGCGGTGGTGAGCAGGCAGGGAGGCTGGGAGGGGAGCTAGGTTCTTACATGCCACCTGAGGAAGGAAGTTGGACTTGCCCTCTGATACAGAATAGCTAAGTGTTTAAAGCACACGTGTACCAAGTTTTAGAAGGATGGCTCCAATGGCCACATAGAGAATGTGGCCTGGAGAAGTGTGTGAGTCAATAGCAGGCAGTTATATAACTCCAGGGGCTTGTTCCATCGGGCCTGGGGAGAAAGCAAGTGTTGGCTGTGAGGGAGAAGGCCTGAGAAACTCCGGCTTCTCAGCCACTTGGGTGGTGGCTCAAGTAATCAAAAACTAAGGTGATGGGAAAATGATGAGAAAACTAGAAATTATGCTTGTTTGATATAAATACTGAGCTATTCATAAAGCAAATGACTACTATATACACTTATTAGAAACTGAGGTTCTCATGTATGTCAAAATTTTATTTCAATATCAGTATTAAATTCAATAAATAATATGGCTTCAGGAAGAGCCAAGAGCACTGCTAAAAATCTATGATAAACAGGATTAAACAATTGATTAACATCAACCTACTGGGAGAATGCATAAAGGCCATTTCACAAGGTAATTTATGAAAGAAATACAGTTTATGGATGAAATATTAAAACAGGTTTGGCTTCATTAATAAGCAAAAAATCCTCACAAAACCAGAGAATACCTGAATATCTGAGGAATTATTTAAACAAATTACAAAATGTTCATATGATAAACTAATATGTTATTTGTTAAAATTATATTTTGAAACTGGGTTACAGGAGAAATATGTAAAATATAAACTAGAAGGGAAAAGTAGGATACAAAACACTATAAATTCAATTTTGGAAAAGAAATACAGAAAAACATAAAACAGATTATTAGTCATAGAGTGATTGATCTTCTCCAAGTGGTGAGATTAGTGATGACTTGCTTTCTTTCTTATTTTTTTCTATTTTCCAAATTCTCTATAACAATATTTAGTAATTTTACAATCAGAATAATTAAAAAAAAAATAGATACTACTAGCTGTTGATTCTAAATATCGCGAGGGCAGGGACCATAGCTTCTGTTTGCTCAGGTAACACAGTGCCTGGCATATTGTATGTGCTCAATAATTATTTATTGAATGGACCAATGAATAAATAAATGAAGGTCAGATACATTCTCTTTGAAATTTTTTGTATACTTTCAGACTGATAGAAGAGTTGCAAGATTAATACAAAGCATTTCCAGGCACCCTTTATCCTGATTCCCAAAATATTTTACTACATTTGATTTATCCTTCTCTAACAGATTTTTTTTTAATGGTTAAAATTAGCTCCTTAAAATAGTCCTTGAGTATCAGGAAAAAGTACACGATCACAGAAAACACCAGAGCTCCTGTCTTAACACAAGAGGTCCAGAAAGTTCTGCTGCTCTTTTTATGTCAGTATGGAGCTCCAATGGGGATTTTAATATTATTGAATTATAGAAAACTCACATAAGCTATGAGCCCTCAACCATATAAGTAAGTTAATGGGAGAATCCTGAGATGAGGATTTAAGAGAAAAAAAACAAAAGGCCAAGGTACAATTATAGAACATATTTAAAGAGAAGGATAAATTCTACAAAGTCTAAATTTTGGAAAAATAAAAGTTAAATTTCACTTTTTTTAAAAGAAATTATTGGAGAACAGTGTGTTTTTCCAGGACATATCAGTTCCAAGTCAAGTAATTGTCTTCAATCTAGTTGTGGAGGGCACAACTCCATGGCTCACGTGGGAATCAAACCGGGAACCTTGGTGTTATGAGCACTGCGCTCTAACCACCTGAGCTAACCAGCCGCCCCAATTCCACTTTAACTTGAGCCAAATAGAAGCAAAACATCCTCAAGTATGAGACGGAGAGAAAAGAATTGAAGAGAACTAATTTTTGGTAGTCTAATAAGAAAAATGTGTATTATAACTTAGCAGCAACATACCCTTAGCAGCAACATACCCTACGTTCAAGGCTTGGAAACAAATGCTTTCCTGACTAAATTTTAATTGATTTCCATTTTTCCCCAAATATCCTATCTATCAAAGTGGCCAATTTCCACTGTCAGTATCAAAGAGACACACAGCCACATAAGCAGAAGAATTAGTGTCAATGTCAAGCACAGTCTTACAGCAAGTTATTAGAAAGTCAGTGTGAGTCTATACTACTCAAGATATTAAAGCTAAAAAATTGGCGAAAACATTTCAACAAACTAATTAAGAAATTAGTTTATATCCCTTTTTAAATGTTGTTAAAATGTGGAT
Organism: Aselliscus stoliczkanus; assembly: GCA_033961575.1. NCBI lineage: Eukaryota > Metazoa > Chordata > Mammalia > Chiroptera > Hipposideridae > Aselliscus > Aselliscus stoliczkanus. The sequence goes on along the minus strand of CM066738.1, from coordinate 71,983,043 downwards.
CATTCAAGTATATTAGGAATCCTTTGGTATGTGCTCAGGTCTTCAATAGAAATTTCCAGAAAAATTTAAATTTAAGCCAGTTATATTTAACTGCAAAAGTTATTATCACAACTTTGTTCTCACAAGAAAAATTATCTATCTATCTATCTATCTATCTATCTATCTATCTATCTATGGCCCTGGTAATTTCTCTAAGTATGACAACTATCTTGAGATATGAGGATGAACACAGACTTTGCTACTAAAAGTAGTCCACTAAACAACATACCTTGAGCAACTGTGGTTTCAATTTTCCAAGTAATCAGTCAGTATCATGACCCAGAGAGGTACCACATATTTTCAAAGACTGAAATATGAGGCATTCTAAAGAAAGATTATTACCCATTGTGTTCACTGAATGGTGAAAGCCATTAAAAATAATGCTTTAGTATACCTGACAATTCTTGTTTTACAAACGAGAGCACAGCCAGGTAAACTTGACAATCAGCTATGATTATCTGCCTCTGAAGTCGATCAACCATAGAGGGGGTGGATTTTCGGACATCAACCTGTTTGGTGGGAAGAATGTACACACTGATTAAGCCACACACAATTACAATACTCCTTCCATCCATCCATACAACCATTAATTTACTGTGCAAAATAATTTCACTAAAACATGGCAGTCACTGAAAGCCAAGACCAAACTGATACTATGAGCCTGGTAGTTCTATATTTCCATTAGGTCTAGTTTTACTTTGTTAACAATACAATGCTGAAGAGCATTATAACTGAAAGACAAGTACTCTAAATGATAAAAACTGAGCTCATGGGAAACATGAAAGCCAACACAGAACATCAGAGTTTTACCTTTTTTAAAACAATGTAAGTTCTTAATTATCCAAAATAAAAATCATTAAAGGTATAAAACGTTCTCCAAAGTAGATAACCTGAAAAGCCACTTCATCTAGCTTCAGATGGGACTGATATTAGGGTTCATTCCTTTGGTGAACGTGACTGAGACATGTGGGTGGGAAACTGATTACAGTTTAGGTTGGGAGAAAATACCCTGGAATTAAAAATTAGCTTTGAGTGAATCACTAGCTGAACTTGAAATTTAAGTCATAGCCTCTAAGCTGACTACCTCTATAAAACACTAATTTATAGTCTTCACTAAAGGTTGCTAAAATGTAGGTCATTTAAGTATATTAGGAAATTCGTGCTCAGGTCTTCAAAAACAAATAAAATAACCAAAAAACCAAAAACCCCTATTTTTTCTATAAGATGTTAGTCTTTATTGTAAAGAATGTTTCTAAATGAAGAAAAATCATTCTGAAATAGAACACTGAATTCTTATTACAAAGTAAACGAAGTAAGCAAAATAGCTTTCATATGCTTTTATAATGATATAAGAAATGATAGGATTTTTGCAAATATGATCATAGTATACACAACAAAATGACCAGTTTCCCTTTTTTCCATATTAGAATAATTCGGCATGGTCACAGTTGTTCATGATCTAGTCCCAGCACTCCTTACTTTGTTTGCTTGGGTAAAAGTCAATCTATTGGTGCTTTGGTTTCTTTGCTTGTAAAAACATCTACTCTGGGGCCTGACAAGTGGCGCGGTGGTTAAGCGTTGGCTTGGGAAGCCAGCGGCCCCAGTTCGGTCCCACATATGAGGGCCAGTAACACTGCCCTCAAAAAAAAAAAAAAAAAAGAAAAGAACATCTACTCTGCCGGGTTGTTGTTGGAAGGGCCAATAAGATACTGTATGTGAGAATGCTTTTTAAATTGCAAGGACCTATTGCAAATGTTAAATATTAACATATGTGCTAGGCATGGTATCAGATACAGAGAACAGACATGTAAATAAGCTTACAGTCTAATGAGGGTATGCTGATCTTATTACCATGTAATGTAGTAAGTGCTATGAAGGATAAAGTATAAGGACCTATGGGAACCCACAGGAGACACCACAAGGCTTGGGGGCTGAGGCAACAGTCCTTGGAGAAAATGGCATTTAAGATGAAGTAAACAATGAGTATGAACCAGGTCAAGAGGGAGAAGAATGTTCTAAGCAGAGGAAAAGTAAGTGCCAAGGCAGTAACATTAAGGAGCTTGGACTTCAAGGTAATGGCAATGGTGGGGGACAGGGACACTGAAAATGAAGCCAGCAACGTATTATTCGCTTTTAGTGACTGTATTATGGAGAATGAATTAGAGAACAGTAAGAGTACAGGAAGGAATGCCAGTGAGGGTTGTCTTATGCAAGTAGAGTTGCTGGCTGACTTAGGGAAATGGCAGGAGGATGGGGAGAAGTAGATGAATTCAGGAGGTATTTAAGAAAGAGAGTTGGCCGGCCAATTGGCGCGGTGGTTAAGTGCTGGCTTGGGAAGCCAGCGGGCCCGGTTCGGTCCCACATGTGAGGGCCAGTGACACTGCCCTCAAAAGAAAAGAAAGAGAGTCAACAGAACTTGCACATTGATTGGATGTAGAATTTGGAGAGAGCACAACCAAGAAAAACTCTGGCCTTTCTGGAGCCTTAGGAGACAATGCTCTTGGCCCAGCAGTGATTTTTTTCATGGTGGACATCATAAAAAAGAGCAGAGATGAAGCAACCTGGACTAACATGAAGGGGCAGAAAAGACAGGTGGTTTTTGATGACTATACCCAACAGACTGGTCGCCAGCTAAATAAGTGACATATGTGAGACCTCCAGGCACTCCAGAAATATCAGGGGTAGGAGGACACCTCTCGAAAGCCTAGAAATTTTGCACTGGAAGGTGAAAGAAGAATCAGCAAAAGTGGATTATGGTGTTATTGTGACTTTATTTGTAACCAAAAGTTGGTGAGGCCCAGGGAAAGGTAGGTAGACAGCTTAATTCCTGAATTAAGACAAAATGTACTGTATTTGAATTACATATATGAAAGCCTGATTCCAAAAGCTCTTGCCATGTGTCCCATTATGGAAGAAGATAATTTTAAGATACTAAAAGAACATGCACTGAATGGCTCTAATGACTGAAGTGGGCTTCTCTTGTTTTAAGAAATACATTTTACATGATCAAAAGCCATTAGAAACATTTGGTGCTTTCAATCATATTCTAAATACCAAAAACCAAGGAAATGAACAATGTTTCAAATAAGGAGCACACAGCTCATAATCTAAAGGTACAATACTTACATTCTTCTTAATTTTGTTCTTGATTGTTTCAATTACTCCAGCCTCTTCACTTTCACACAGCTTTTCTGTAGTTTTTAAGTCATCACATGCCAACTGCATTTTTTCTTCCTCAAATGTCATCATGGCATTCTTCCAAGAAAGAAATAAGGAAGGAATGAATCAATCAGTAAGTGTGTGAAAATTTTGGCCAATTTATTATGAAACATCAGTTAGTAGGTGTTCTTTGAAAAATCAGTCTTTTCAGGGACAGCAATTCCAAAGGGTTCACTTATAAGGAACTCATTTTATAGTGACCACAGTGAAAAATTCCGCTGAAGGCTTCTTTCCAAGCACCTGATCCTGGTAGATTTTTTCAGGCCACGCTTGGCTGGGTAGGGGCAACCCCTTCTCTGTTGAAAACATGCTACTTTCACCCAGTAGGACAGAGTTTTCTGAGATGAGTAGGCTACAGGGGCAGAGCCAGTTCACGAGGCTCTTGGAAGGACCTAAGGAACGCACTGCATGTAGCCCCCCATGCCCTACCACATTTGGCCAGCGCCACCTGGGCATTCTTAGCCTCCTCGTATGACTCTAACCTACTTTTTCATTTGAGCCAAACCAAACCACAGCCACCTTGCCCATGTCTCCCCACCATACTCTTTCCCAACCAAATCTCAACCCTCCCACAGCCGACCTTCCCACCCACCTCCTCCACCAGCCAAGCCTCTGGTTGTGTCTCACTCACGTTATAATCCATGACCACCCAGTACCATTTTCCTTAAGATAGGAAACTATATTTTCTTGTAAATAGTAGGCCTCAAAAATTTTATTGTATTACATGGAAATAAGAGGAAATAAATAGCTTAAATGAAAATCCATGTCACTATAAGCTGGTCTGGAGCCTGAGGCTGGGAGCTGCCAGGCTGTGCACACCACACCCATTTACTAATTTCTGTATATATCTGGAATCTAAATCCTTTTAATGCTTTTACCATTTTACTTCTCTGGGTCTCTCAATTTTTTCTTTTTTGCTGTTATATAATTCTATGATTTTTTTTTGGAAAATTATGTGTTTGAAAGTAGCTTATGTGATGTGTTTCTGAAAAATAAAAAGCATACAATTTTCTACATTGCCCAATTTACTTTAAAACCTAATGCAATCTTTTCCTTCAATTCCTAAATAAATTACATTTAAAAATGCAACAGTAACTGACAAATTTTAGCTTTGCTCATTTAACTTGTCTTCCAGTTCACATTTATTCAATCATTTTAGAGCAAACCTTTATTATCCAAAGTCTGACTTTTAAAAACTCTAATGTAGTTTTAACTTTTGGAAAGATCTTTCAATACATTTTTATTTAAAATAGATTTTGGTTGGGAAAAAATAGAATACAAGGTATAAGCACTTAATTTTTAAAATTGGGAAAGAAGAGGGTATCTTATAGGTGATGGTTAATAGCAAAAACTTGATTCAAGTTTTAAGCTCTAAAAGATCTTTCATAATAGTATATCTATATAGCCAGTAGCCACTAAAAGAAGACATTATATATTCATTTCCTTCACTCCAATACCTCTCTCCACATCAACTTACCAAAAAACTGACAAAGCTGGCTCCAAAACTCATTAATGGGCTATGATTTCTGTTAAGGAAACAAAATAAAATTATTTTCATTGTAAACTTTTATTTTAAAAACATTGATATATCAGAATCACGATATATTCCTAGTAATTGGATAAAAGAACTTAAGGTGTTCAAGCAGATGAAATTACCCTAAGAAAAAAGTTAGAGGCAAGGAGGTTCATATATCTGTCTGCTATGACAGAATCTGCCCCTACTTCTTCAAAGCTAGGTAAACAATAAAGTCAAATTATAAGAGAGATTGCCTTAGTGAAACAATCCAACATTTGCAAAACACATAACCAAAGAGAGATGATTACTAATCACTGTAAAAATGCAAAACATGTTCAAAACTTTACACACATAAGTATCATTTTAAGAGTAAATCAAAGGGTTTTTACCGCTTAGCCACACCTCACAAATTCACTTATTCCATCCTAGTAACTTTAAGAATGCCTCCCTAATACCACCTCACACTCATCAGAATAGCTATCATCAATTAGACAAATAATAACAAATGTTGGAGAGGTTGTGGAGAAAAAGGCACCCTCATATGCTGTTGGTGGGAATGTAAATTGGTACAGCTGCTATGGAAAACTACCATATGATTCAGCAATCCTTCTTTTGGGTATCTACCCCCAAAATCTGAGAACATTTATCCATAAAGATGTATGTACCCCAATGTTCATTGCAGCATTATTCAGTGGCCAAGACATAGAAACAACTGAAGTGTCCTTTGATAGATGATTGGATAAAGAAGATGTTCATATATCCAACAGAATATTTCTGGGCCATAAGAAAAGATGAAATACTGCCATTTGTGACAACATGGATAGACCTTGAGATTATCATATTAAGTGAAATAAGTTAGATGGAAAAAATCGAGAACCATATGATTTCACTCATATGTGGGACATAATACTGAAATCAACAAATAAGACAAACAAACAAAAACTCACAAACACAGATAAGTTTAGTCATTACCAGTGGGTAAGGGAAAAAGGGGAGTTAGAAGGGGATAAAGGGGATCAAATTTATGGTGCCGGAAGGAAATTTGACTGGGGGTGGTACACATGATACAATATATAGATGATGTATTATAAAATTGTACACTTGAAACCTATATAATTTTGTTAACACAATAAATTTAATAATAAAAACCAAGAATGCCTCCCTAGAGTCAGTTATTCCCCCACTGTAATGCAGTCATTATTCAATTTTATATGCAAGCCAAATATGAAACCAAATCAAACTAATATCAATTCAATTTAAAGAATATAAACTTTCTGTTTCAAATTCACAGCCAGTACAAAATCCAAATCTCTAGAAATTGCACTAAAAGAAAAAGCAAGTTACAGTTGTCTTGTTAAAGAAAAACAATTTTACCAATTGTTATTATGTAAATAATACATGGTCATAAAAAGAAAGCAAGAATGATGTATTTATTCAAGCCCCTACTAGTTTGTGTCCAAAATGAGGGTGTCTTTGGGGCATGGGAGTGGGTATGGGAGGGGAACATGCACGTTTATATGTACATACATATATGTACACATACATAACATACCCCATGATTGGATGAACATCTTCTTTGTATATATATCTTTGCAAGCAAGTCCAAATATATTCTTGGGATAAACTGCTAGAGATGAAGCATTGCTGAGTCGAATGGTATGCACATCTGTGCATCTGTGGTATGTGTGTGGTGGTAGGGAGAAGGAGGAAGAAAGAGGGATCAGGAACTCAATTTATGTGGAATGTTAACCTGCTGAAATTTTTTCCCTATCTACTTGGTGCCTACTCAAATTCCACAGCGAATAGCTTGTTTACCCCCACTTACTAGGGTACTTAAAGCTACAAAAAAAAAATTAAGAAGGTCAACTCACTTGTGCAGAATCCCCCACTAGCACTCATACCTACACACTTAGCTCAAAGAGCGCATCTCTACACTGTCATCTCTACACTCTGCACCAGGACAGTGTTCGTTTTCCCATTCCACAGCTCTGCACAAATATCACTAGGCTCCCACCCCACTATGTTATAATTTGGTTTGCCTATCAGTGTCCCCTGTAGAATGCTATTTTCTGTCTCAGCTCTCATCATCATGCCTTACATACAGCACGCATTCAACACACATGAATCAGTGAAGGAATGAAATGACACAGACTCTGCCTTTCAGGAATAGATACTTCTCAATCAAGTGCTGATTATTATGGCTTTCCCTTTCCTTGCTTGAATGTAACACTGTGCTATTTGAGAAACGAAAGAAGCTGAAACTAGGGCCTACTGTTGCTACATGTGCTTCTTGTTCTTAACTAAAATTAGGTTTCTCACAGCCATGGGTATTGATTATTCATGGTACCCTAGCCTAGTTCTTGGTACTTCAAACAGCATCTTATCATTTAAGTGACAGAGCAGTCCAATGTAAACATTTGCCCTTCCTTGAAGCACTGTCTTTGTAAACCTCACAGCACCTGGGTATATTAGACGCTCAGTAATGATCTGATCAAGAAGCAGGTGTGCTCTCACATGCTGCACGTTACCTGGTGTTACAGAGCTTTCTCTAACAAGGCTCACTTGTTTCATTCACTTGTTTTTTTGTTTTTTTTTGAGGGCAGTGTCACTGGCCCTCACATGTGGGACCTGAACCGGGGCCGCTGGCTTCCCAAGCCAGCTCTTAACCGCCGCGCCACTCGGCTGGCCCACTTGGATTATTTTTAACTCAACATACTTCATGTGATCTTATGTTAATGTACCTCATCTTAATCAGTTCTGGCCCACATGTTTTTACATAAAAGCTAGTCACTTGGGGGATCTGGAAATGTTCTCAAAGAGTACAAGAATCATTACTTCAAAACTGGGAGAAGAGGCTCCTAGCTCATTTCAGTATGCTCATATTAGGAACCAATAAAAGTGACCAAAACCAGGGGAGGGAGGGTATTATGTAAAGGATGAGTATAAAGGTAAGCGTTAGAACCAAAATACAAACCTTTCTAAATACCAGATGATGTACAAAAGAGGAGTGGGTTAGGTAAGTGAAATAGACCACATAGTGAAAACCTCACTTACTTAAAAGAAGGGAGAATACAAATACACATTTGTATTTATATCCTACATACATAAATGTATACATATTTTCTAACATTAAAAAAAAAACCAATGGCAGGATAACCCATACATTTTTTGAAAAATCGGATACCTAGAAGTGAGGGGCAGAACAGGGCAAAAGAAACAAGGATAGAAACAAAGCTTCTTTACAAATACTTTGTTTTGTAGAGATGATGTTGGAACCATGATAACAATAACAAATTAAATTTTAATAATCCAACCCCTAAAAATAAAATAATAAATTAAATGTACCTAAATGCAAATACAACTGGTAAAAGAAAAACACAGAGAATTATTCCAGGAGACTTTTAAAACACAGTAATCTAACAGCACATCCCTATTATAAAATATTCTTAAAGACAGGTCCCAAAAGATGGCAAATATTTGTAAAATTTGTCCTCAGTAGTCGCTGTCTTCCCAGTCAAGTTGGAATTGTTGTTCTGTAAGGTTGCTGGATATGTAGTTGGTGATTAAAGCAATGCGTAGGTACGTTGGTATTTGTTGAGACCCAGGATTTTGTGCATAGGAAAAAGAATGCAGTTAATTAAAAATCTTATAGTCCAGAATACGAACTGGAAAATCAATGCTCTTTGTAATTTTTTTTTTGTATTTCTTAATCTTTAAAAAGTACGTTTTTCCTAGCTCTGTCTACTGAAAAAGCTTAGAAACAATGACCACTCAGTAGGACTGAGAATGCCTAGCTCTCAAAATACATTAAGTAAAGGAGATCATGGCTCCTTGAAGAAATGGCTGATTCTAGGTCAGGGGCAAGAAATGTTTAAAAAATAGCCTAGAATATCTTGTTATAGCAGAAAGTAAGGAAGTTTAAAACATATATTAGGGTCTTGAAGAGATTTCCTCTAGCTAAACATGGAACAATTTAATTTGATCATCAATGAGGTTGTAAAAACAGTAATAGATTGAAATGTCAAAAAAGTTCAAACCATAAGTTCACAATAATACTTTTAGTTTAAAACAAAACAAACAACAAAGAAAACAAAACAAACGTCACAGGTTGCTATGGAGGATCCCAGGGAATCAACTCATTACTTTGAAAACCGATTTACAAAATGAAATAATAAACATGTACCCTGCCTTTTCTCTATGAATTCAGAGTAACCAATAGTGGGGGTAGGGAAGGCTCTCTACAAAAATATCCTGGCTGATAAGTGAAAAGCAAATGATAAAATCACACTATCTCATTTTGCAGCTTCTAATAAATTAATGGACACAGAAAATGACCATAAAGGCAGAGGGACATATTAAACACTGTCACGATGATATCACTGGCAAAATCTAAGCTATGGGAAATTCTACAGGAAAAAAGATCCTAGTTTCTTCAACAACAACAAAAAAGTGTAGGGGAAAAAAAAGAGACTAAAATAATCTCTAAAATAAAAGGCATATAAAACAATAGGCACTGGGCCGGCCGAGTGGCGCGGTGGTTAAGTGCTGGCTTGGGAAGCCGGCAGTCCCGGTCGGGTCCCACATATGAGGGCCAGTGACACTGCCCTCAAAAAAAAAAAAAAAGCCTAGGGGACAGCCAAGTGGCTCAGTTGGTTAAAAGTTAGCTTAAGAGCGCAAGCTCTAAGCAACAGGGTTGCCGGTTCAATTCCCACATGGGCTAGTGATGCTGTGCCCGAGCTGAGCTGCCAATAGGTGTGACAGGATGGCTCAGCTGATGAGAGCACAGGCTCCTAACAACAAGATTGCCTGTTCGATGGTGGCTACGCCCATGTGCAACTAAGACTGAACTCAGCACCTTGAGCTGAGCTGCAACCCAGATGGCTAGTGGATAGAGCATATGCTCTTAACAACAAGGCTGCTGGTTCGACTCCGCATGGGATGGTGGCTATGCCCACCCACAACTAAGATTGAACACAGCACCCTGAGCTTAGAGGCCACGAGCTGCCAACGGGCAGCCAGATGGCGACTGGAGTCCTCCACAATTAAGATTGAAGAACAACAACTTGGCTGGTCTCCTTCCCCAATTCCCCCATCACTGTTTCCTTTCCCCATTTTTCCAATTAAAAAAAAGAAAGAAAAAGAGAAAGGAAAGGAAAAGGAAAACGCAACAAAAGCTAAGTAAACAGGTCCTGAGCTTAGGGAACTGCAAATTGTCAATATAAAAATAAAAATATATATTTATTTAAATTGTCAAAAATAAAAATAAAAGACCTAAATCAGGGTACTCAACAGTGACTTCTTAACATTGTGGGCCAGATAAATTTTTGTTGTGAGGGCTGTCCTATGCATTATAGGATACTGAATAGCATCCCTGCTCTCTACTTACAGGATACCACACAGCCACCCCTCCCCGACAAAATGATGTGACAACCAGAACATCTCCAGACATTGTTAAGTACCCTCTGGTTGCAAAACTGGCCCTGGCTGTGAACCACTAACCTATGTAAAGAGATCCATAATTCTTACAGACTGAGAGGTTCAATATTTAACTAACATGTTAATTTCTCTTAAATTGAACTATAGCTTCAATGCAATCCCAAGTAAAATTCCTGTGTGTGTGTGTGTGTGTGTGTGTGTGTGTGTGTGTGTGTTGAAAAGTAGATTGTAAAATTTACATGGAAAAGCAAGATACTTAGAACAGCCAAATCAAATGTGAAGAACAAAAAAGCTGGGGACCTACATTACCCAATATCAAAACTTAATTAAAGTTAAGAATTTCTGTTCACTCATAAGAGATTGTAAAAGACAAATCGCAGACTGGGAGAAGATATTTGCAATACACATTCAACAAAGGGATCATCTTCAGAATATGTACAGAACTCCCACGACTGAGTAAAAAGTGACAGACAACCCTGTAAAACAAATGGGCAAAATCGTAAACAGACACTTCATGACAGAGTCAATAAGCACATTAAAAAGTACTGAAAAGCATTATCAGGGAGATACAAATTAAAACCAAATGAGACACCACTATACTCTCATCAGACTCGCCATGCTTAGAAGGACTGACAATACCAAATGCTACCGGGGATGTGGAGCAACTGGAACTTTCATACATTGCTTGGCAGTTATCCACTAAAGCTAAACATATACCTACTCTATGATCCAGTAACTTCATTCCGTGTATGTGTATGTGTATGTGTGTGCATGTGTGTGTACACAACAGAAGTGAATTATTATGCTCCCAAAGACATGTATGGTGTGTTAATAGTAGTATTATTCATAGTAGTCTCACACTGGTCCATCAACAGTAAAATGGATCAAATAATTATAACATATTCATTCAATGGAATAGTTCACAGCTATAAAAAAGGAAAAACTACTGCTAAAGGCAAAAAACATGAATTAATCTCATGGACATAAGGCTGAGTGAAAGAAGACAAACATAAAAGAGTACATATTGAATGTGTGATTTATTTGAAGTTCAAAACTACTATTCTAACCTCTAATGATGAAAGATGTCACAACAGTGGTACCTTGTGGGGATACTGACTGAAAAGAAGCCCAAGGGAGGATGCAGGAATGCTGGAAATATCCTATAACTTTATCTTGATGTAAGAAGTTACACTGTCATGTTTACACATTTATACATTTTTCACTGTGTAAGTTTTTCTTTACAAAAAAGAAAAAGGTTAAAGAGAAAAGATAATCAGTGATGGATATTTGATATATTAGTGAATTACTATTAAAATCTGGCAATGGGTCCCAGCCAAGTGGCTCGCTGGTTAAGAGTTGGTTTGGAAGAACGAAAGCTCTGAGCAGCAGAGTCGCTGGTTTGGATCTCACATGGGCCAGTGATGCTGTGCCCTCTACAGCTAAGATGGTGAACAACAGCTCAACTTGGAGCTGGGTTGCCATGAGTCACCAGTGACAGCATAGGCTGCAGTGGGCTGCCATGAGCTACCATAAGCGGTTGTCTAAGGTTTGGTGACCAATCTGCCTCAGCTAGAAGAGCACAATGATCACAATACCAACATGGGCAAGTAAAGCGAAGTCCTCTACAAATAGCCTGAAGAACAAAAAGACAGCAACTTGGGCTGGCCGAGTGGTGCGGTGGTTAAGTGCTGGCTTGGGAAGCCAGTGGCCCCGGTTCGGGTCCCACATATGAGGGCCAGTGACACTGCCCTCAAAAAAAAAAAAAATACAGCAACTTGTCTGTTTCCCTTCCCTGATTCCCCAATGCTGTTCCCTCCCCTAATTCCCCAATAAAATCTTAAAAAAAAAAATCTGGCAATGGTATTATGGCTACTACATTTTATGGACTCTTTTTCTAGAGGTATTTATGAAAGTATTTACAAAATAATATGATGGACTGGGATTTATTTCAAAAATAATTTGAGGTAAGAGAATTAAAAGTGAGCAGAGATATAGATAAAACAAGACTGGCCATGGCTTCATAATTATTGAAGCTTGCTCACTGGAATACAGAAATTGATTAAACTACTTTATGTACTTTGAAGATGTAGGCTATTTTCCAAAATAAAAAGTTAAAAAATAAACTTATAAATAAAAATCCTCTGCAAAAGATGTCTTTTGGAATCCTTTATTGAGAAGACTTCTAATGGTCACTGCCATAATTTTCTTTATGAATATGAACCATCAGTAATAAAATAGCTCTAAATTTTTATTTCTGTATAATGAATCTCCCAAACATAGGGAAACTGTTGAGAATACAAAGAAGCAATTGATCATTTCTATATTTACTAACATTGCCATGGAAATTTTAAAAACTTTCTCCAGGCTATTAAAAATTGGACTGATGAAGATATTGTTTCCTGAAATACAGTGAAAGGGAATGGATACATTTGATTGTAAAGGAATATTTTTTCATTAAATAAATGGGCATAATTACCATAAGACAGTCCCTAAGAGAAAATGCTTCTTCAAATGTAATTTTATCCCCTAAAAACAGGAGCAAATGGTTAGAATTTAAGCCCTTCTTTGATTTTTCTGAAAATGTTCCATATTTATATAATGTTGAGTTCTCCAAAATGACTTTTCTCCCCTTCAAATGTGTGGGGAGGCTGGAGTTTGTGTATCACAAAGAAAATCCTGGGCCACCTGAACCTAATCGATCCATGGCCGTAATTCTCATCTTTCACTGCAGCACTGATAGCCCAGAGCCTAGGGTTGAAGAAATAATTGCTCAAATTCGCCCCATCCTTCCACTGCTCTTAAGGGGACTTTGCCTTTTCTGTGACACATGCTGTATTAAAAATCACAGTCCCAGAGGGCCATGGGAGTTAACTCCATACAATCACCAATCGAGGCATTACTTAATGCTTCTCTAGATGTTTCTCAGCTTGCCTTCAGAAACACAACTTTTGCTAACAGGACAAGTGGTATCCTCTGCTCAGCCCAGTAACTCAAAAAACGTGCTTTAAGGGAACAAAACTGTTTCAGTATTTCATTTTCCTTTCTGAAAGTAAATAATGCCAACAGAAAAAAAAGCTAAGTGCGTGAATCATTCATTACAACATCACCCAGGATAGGGAAACCTGGGTTTAAAAAAAATTACATAAAGGAAAAACTTCATGACATTGGATTTGGCAATGATTTCTTTGATATGACACCAAAAGTATAGGCAACAAAAGTAAAAATAGATAAGCTGGACTACATTTCAAAATAAAAAAATTTATGCACATCAAAGGACATAATCAATAGTGAAAAGGCAACCTTTGGAATGCAAGAAAATATTTGCAAATCATTTCTGATAACAGGTTAATATCCAGACTATGTAAAAACCTCCTACAACTCAAGAACAACAAAAAGAAACAACCCAATTGAAAAGTAGGCAAAAGGACATGAACAGACATTTCTCCTAAGAAGATAACACAAACAGCCAATAAGCACATTAAAAGATGCTCAACATCACTCATCATTAGGGAAATGCAAATAAAAATCGCAATGAGATACCACCTCACTCCCATTAGGATTACTACACCAAAATAACAAAAAATAACAAGTGTTGGTGAGGATGTGGAAAAAAGGGAACCCTTGCACACTGTTTGTTGGTGGGAATGTAAAATGGTGCAGCCACTATGGAAAATAGTATGGCAGGTCCTCAAAAACTTAGCATTATAGTGTCATTATAGATACTAAGATACCTTAGTATCTGCAGGGGATTGGTTCTAGGACCCCCACCCACAAGTAGCAAAACCCAGGGATGCTCAAGTCCTTTATATATAATAACAGCATTTGCATATAACCTATGCACATCCTCCCATATACTTTATATCATTTCTAGGTTACTTATAATACCTAATACAATGTAAATGTTGTGTAGCTAGTTGTTATACTGTATTATTCAGGATATAATGACCAAAAAAAGTCTCTAAATGTTCAGTACAGATGCAACCATTATAGGCCTAACTACACAGCACATGTCTGAAACAATGTAACATTTTTTTCCAAATATTTTTGATCCACCATTGGTTGAGTCCATGGATGTGGAACCCACAGGTATGGAGGACTGACTGTACCTTATGATCCAGCAATTTCACTTTAGGGTATATACCCCAAAGAACTGAAATCAAGAACTCAAACAGACATTTGTACACCCATATTCTAGCTGCGTTATGCACAATTACCAAAAGGTGGAAGCAACCCAAGTGTCCACAGATGGGCTAATGGATAAATTGTGGTATAGCCATAGAATAGAATATTATTTAATCTTAAAAAGGAAGGAAATTCTGACACATGCTGCAATGTAGATGAACATTGAGGACGTTATGCTAAGTGAAATAATCCAGTTACAAAATGATAAATAATGTATGACTCCACTTGTATGAGGTACCTAGAGCAGTTAAATTTAGAGAGACAGGAAACAGAATAGTGGTTGCCAGGGCTTTGGGGGAGGAGGGAATGAGGAGTTCCTTATATCCCTATATAATGGATATAGTTCTAGTTTTGCAAGATTTAAAAAGTTCTGGAGATGGGATGTCCAACAATGTGAATTGTACTTAACACTATTCAACTGTGCTTTTAAAAATAGTTAAGAGGGAGGGCTGGCCGAGTGGTTCAGTTGGTTAAGAGCTCACTCAAGAGTGCAAGTTCTGAGCAACAGGGTTGCCGGTTAGATTCCCAGCCCGAGCTGGGCAGCCGCTGAGCTGCCAATAGGTGGCAGGATGTCTCAGCTGGAAAAAAAATAAGTTAAGAGGGTAAACTTTATGTTTATATATATTTTACCACAATTTAAAATTTTTGAAAATGTAAAAGTCTACAATAAAATAAATGCCTCATAAAATCTTCAGATGGAACAGTATGACCTAGAAAAATGCCTGACCAAATTTAATGTAAAAACAAAAGTTCTGTGTATACTTTGTTCCAATATGAATGAACAGTAAAAACAGTATTTGCTGTGAGGGGCAATAATATTAAAGGTATTTTTTTTTCAGTGATAAATGTGTGTATGTGGGGAGATAAATAGTCATGACTAAAACTGCAGTAATCATCATCTGCTTCAATAATGTCACCATAGACATTCTCCCTACTTTTAGACACCTTTTAGAGAGAAAACGATACAATTTAAGTCAATTCATTTGTTCTAAATACTCCCTGTGATTCAGTTGTTGCTTTGATACAATTTCTCAACAGTATATATCATCCAGCCAAACAAACAGAAAAATGGGGCGATTCAATAGCAAAATAGCCAAAGCCTGCTACGTGGGAGTGAGTTATTCACTTAGTGACAAGCTAAGGTCTTGATACCCTGGGTCCAGCTGTGGCCCAGGGTACCATCAACACAAGGCTAAGAAAGAAGCTGCCCCAAGGAGTAAAGGGAGAGACACTTATTTTAGGCTGGTCCCTCAAACAATCTTTGTTTTTCAGAAACAAATGCAAATGATTTGGGTATTACTTTTTACATTATATTATCTATAGAAGTAGTGTAAACACGATTTTAATGTATCTCCATCAAAATTAAAATAAAAAGGTAGTAGGACATCAACTATAACCACATATTGTCTTGCTATTTGAACTAATTATTTTTTAAAAAGTTTTTTCAGTTTTAATAGTGCAATCTTCCCTCTACCTAGCTGATTTCTCCCCAAGCTGCTAAGAAAAATGATAAATAAAAAGCTTTATAATAAGGAGTTTAATGAAAGCTAAGTTAAAAACTAAACCATGCCAAAGTCAGTACTAAGTAGATGAAGCCTTGAAATGTTTAAATTTCATAGGACACTGACCACCTGAATGTAGACCTCCCTTAATTTGTACTTTTGCTTCCTGGGTGATTGGCTTAATTTTTTTTTTAAAGTGTTGTTATGTAGTTTATAGAGTATTTTTTTTTTTTTTAGGGGAGTGTCATTGACCCTCACATGCAGGACCCAAACCGGGGCTGCTGGCCTCCCAAGCCAGCACCCAACCACCGCGCCACTCGGCCGGCCCTGGCTTAATTTTTACTGCCTTGTAGTTCAAGTTCTCTAACTTTAAGTACATTACACAGTCAACAGATAAGATTAATTTGATTCTTCTGTAATAAACTATGTTTTCCAAATATACTGAACTTACTTTTTAATACCATTCAGAAATGGGAAACTATTATGATGAGCTATTTGGAAGCCTCCACCTTAATTTGAAGATGTTGCAGCTATAATATAGGAAGGATGTTTGGCCTGTCAGTGCCAAAGAGCATATAAACTTTTATCACTCACTGACTAAAGAGGCTGAAAGATTTATTTTTATTCATACTGTGAAAGCAAGGAAAAACAGCAACATTTTCAGCACCACGTCCCGTCCTTGCAGCATTCATTTAACAAACATTTTTTTAAAGAGAGCATCTGCCATATGCAGAAAAGATTCCTATGAAGTGATGAAGGAAAAACTCTAGACCACATATCTAGGAATAAAAGTACCCTATCCCTCGGTGGTTGCAGAAAATAAAAAGTTTCATTTACAAGGTTTTTCTTGACATGATTTATAATAGGTGTTAAGAATAGTTTTCAAAAGGAAAAATCTTACTATTCTGAAAGCATCCTAGTGAAAAAGTACGACAAATGCTTCTTTAATGTATCACATATAGCATCCTGAGGGTCTCATACATGATTGGAGAGCATCAGTAGAATGTTTCTTTTTGAAGCTTGTTACAAATAAGATTGTAATATAAAATTCGTTATCTGTGGTCTTCTATAATAGAAAGTTAAATCACTTTCATAGGAATCCCAGTGGATGTATCATCTTCCTCACAGGTGTGAGAGCTAGGTACTTGTGTCCATGCACCCACTGTCCCAGATCTTCTAATTCTTCTTGATAAATTTCCAATTTTAAAGCAGCTTCTCATAGTGCACAGCCAACTCTGAGCCTGCTGAATGACAGACTAAAGTGTCAACCCTAATGATTAAGAGAGTGATGAAGAAATCAGGCCCAAAATAAGCAATACAATTGACTATCAAAGTCCAAGAAATCATGGATGGTTTTCCAGGTTGCCCCTTGTCTCCATCAACCGTTATCTAAGAGAAAACTATAAACTTTAAAAAAAAAAAAAAAAAAAAAAAAAAAAGGGCCGGCCGAGTGGCACATTGGTTAAGAGCTGGTTTGGGACGCCGGCAGCCCTGGTTCGGATCCCACATATGAGGGCCAGTGGCACTGCTCTCTACAGTTAACACAGCTCCACCTGGAGCTGGGCTGTGTGAGCCCCGGTGACGGTGTAGGCTGCAGCCCCTGCTGCAGTGAGCTGCCATAGGCTACAGTGAGTGGCCGGCAGCCAGCATGAGCTGCCAATAGCCACAATAAGCGACCATTCAGAGGCCAGCAACCGATCTGCCTCATCTGGGAAGAGCGCAATGACGATACCAACATGGGCCAGTGAAGCAATGTCCTCCGCAACTAGACTGAAGAACAAAAAAAAAGACAGCAACTTGTCTGTTCCCCTTCCCTGATTCCTCAATGCTGTTTCCGTCCCCCAATTCCCCAATAAAATCTTTAAAAAAAAACCCAGGATATTTAATTTTTAAAATCACATATGCAAGTCATAACCAGATAACATTCTGCAATTCAGAAAAAAGTAAATGAACGTTCTATACATGGGGCTATAAGAAAAATTCTAATAAATCATTTTGTTCCATCCATTCAAAATATTATTTGCTGAACACCAAGTATACAGCAGGCACTGTACTATGCACTGGAGATACAAAGACAAATGAGAACACTTGTGCTCTGTACAGAGCCTTTAGAGTCTAGTTTGGCTGTTAGAAAGAAACATTCCAATAACAAATGATGGAAAATGGATAGATGCTTGCTTATTTTACTCACAAAGTCATCTTCTAACAGCATAAAAGTACTTAATGAAATCTCAAAAAGGTTACTTACCAACTTTGATTTCCTCTTCTCTACTGTTTAAGAGAATACGAGGTGTGATAGAAAAATACAGTAAATGTTTACATAAAAAATTTATTACAGTAAAAGACACATTGCCATTAATCCCCCTCAAAATATTCCCCCTTGCTTCAAACACATTTATCCCATCATTCTTGCCACTTTCTGAAACAGTTCTGAAACCTCTTAGGTGTCTTTACTTCATCCTCCAACATGACAATGCTCCTTGTCACACATCACTTCTGGTACAGCAATTTCTGTCAAATAAAAATATTACGGTGTGTCCTCATCCACCTTATTGACGGGATCTGTCACCTTGTGACTTCTGGCTCTTCCCCAAAGTCAAAATGATTCAGGACATCGAGGCAGCCATGACAGCCCAACCAAAGACACTCACGAAAGAGGACTTCCAGAACTGCTTCAGAAAGTGGCAAGAACGATGAGATAAGTGTATTTGACGTGAGGGGAGTATTTTGAGGAGGATTAATGGCAATGTGTCTTTTACTGTAATAAATGTTTTTAATTTAAATATTCACCATATTTTTTTGATCACACCTTGTATATTAATAAGCCTCCACTCAGGTTTATTGTATCTGTATACTGTAATTTTCTACAAAGCACTTACTATTATTTGATATTTATCTCACTTGTTTGTTTGAATAAATGGTAGTTCCCTGTGAGTGGGAACTCCATCTGTGCCATGTGCCAATGTCCTGACCACAGAGGACACAACCTGGCATATATCAGGTCACCAAGACATATCTGTTTAATAAACCAACCAATCATCTCCTACAAAATCCACACTTTATGATATTTCAACTGATGGACCTTCCTCCACAGGTCGAAAAATAATGACCAGATATGAGATCATCATCAATCTGAGTCCATAAAAACTGCTTTCATTAAGAAAAATAAATGTGGGGCTGGCCGAGTGGCACGGTGGTTGGGAGTTGGTCTGGGACACCAGCGGCCCCGGTTCGGATCCCACATATGAGGGCCAGTGACACTGCCTCTTAAAAAAAAAAAAGAAAAATAAATGTGCTTGTTTTCTTTATCAGAAGACAGCAGTTGGGAATTTCATAGAAAGGCTCTTTTCTTACTTTTCAGAATGATCCTTGGGGAACTTTTTATCTAAAGGACAGCATGTCTCTAAAACACTGATCATCATAGACATTTAGTTTATGATTGTTTCATTTATGAGTGTTTTTGGAATAGGTCCAGTCTTCTGCTCAGACTTTGTTTATGTGTACCCACCCTTCCTGGGATTTGAGAGTCCTGAGCGTACCACCAGCTGGCCCCAGGGGCACCCCTCTTCAGGTCAGGGCACCCCGAGCCAGGAGAGACCCCCGTCCCCAGGGAGCAGTGGCCTCTGTGTATGCAGCAATGTTTGCACTCACAGCCACGTAGTGTCTTACTGTTTACTTTAACTGCTTGTGATATGGCCTTACATCTTATCAGAAATTGACCTTGTAATTCACCATCTGGTGCCAAGGAGCCATGAAAGACTTTCACTGGAAGCAGTGAAGCCAGTGGCTTGCAGCAGAGCATGGGAGGACTTCTGGGGGCAGGCTGAGATTCTGGGTCTCTTCCTCACATAGGGACAAAATAAGCAAGAGCCTTGATGGCCTGTGATCTTCCTTGAAGTCATAATTATCTGCAGGCAGATAATTAATGAGCCACTCTATACAACACTAGGCCCTTCTTAGTCCCTATGGACAATTGTTCTAATCCACACATTTCAAGGATGTACATACATTAAGAATGCATCTCCTGTATATGTTAAGATACCCCTCAAAGCCATGGTGGTAATTTAAAATACAGACTAATGCTACAACTGCATGGCAAAACCAGAATTTCACTTTTTACGTTTGTCTCTGGTGTCCTGCAAAGGAAAAGTTAGCAGATTCAGGGACACGCCTTAGAACTTGGGGTGGAGGGAGACTTGGGGAACAATTATGAAAGAGAAATGGTGAACAGGACAGAGGACAAGGAGGGGATGGCATGGGATGGGAGGCTGGAGAGCCTCCCGGAGGGCTGAGTACTACCCCTCAAGGGTCCCAAATGGTGGCCCAGCACCTAGCCAGTCAGGCCTGTGAGGAGGGAGATGAGAAAAGCCTGAGCAAAATGAAAGCCAGGAAAAAATTTGGCCCCTAGTCCCCATCTTTTAACTTCCAAATGATTTGAGTTAGAATTAATTGGTCTAGGGCCAGCCGAGTGGCGGTGGTTAAGAGCTGGCTTGGGACACCAGCAGCCAGGGTTCGGATCCCACATGTGAGGGCCAGTGACACTGCCCTTAAAAAAAAAAGAATTTATTGGTCTAGGGGCCAGCCAAGTAGCTCAGTTGGTTAAGAGCATGAGCTCTGAGCAACAGGGTCACTGGTTCAATTCCCCCATGAGCCACTGAGCTGCACCTGAGTTGAGCTGCTGCTGAGTTGCCAACAAATAGCAGGATGGCTCACCTGGTGAGAGCACGTGGTTCTAACAACAATGTTGCTGGTTTGACTGTGCATGGGATGGTGGGCCACACCCACCCACAACTAAGATTAAACACAGCACCTTGAACTGAGCTGCCACGAGCTGCCAATAGGGAGCCAGATGGCGACTGGACTCAGAGCTGAGCCAGCTGAGTCCTCCGTAACTAAGACTGAAGGACAACTTGTCTGTTCCCCTTCCCCAATATCCCAACACTGTTCCCCTTCCCCAATTTT
Organism: Aselliscus stoliczkanus; assembly: GCA_033961575.1. Taxonomy (NCBI): domain Eukaryota; kingdom Metazoa; phylum Chordata; class Mammalia; order Chiroptera; family Hipposideridae; genus Aselliscus; species Aselliscus stoliczkanus. Next base: position 71,962,187 of record CM066738.1, on the reverse strand, counting down.
CTAATAAAATATTTTAAAAAAGAGAATTAATTGGTCTACTTAATATGACAGACTATTTAGTAAATTGATATTTAGGAAATAAAGTATCTACCTAAAAATTAAGTTTGTCTTGAGACAAAAACACGGAAAATATATAAAATGTTTCCATGTATTTGCCTTTCCATTACTTTATCCTGTAAAATTTCCAAATCAAGATGAAAACAATGAGAAGGGAATATCATATTCTCATGCCTTGGGCTTTGGCACACAGTGTTTCCCTGAGCCTTTCCTCTCTAGCTCCTGCTCATCCTCCAGGTCTCAGTTCCAAAGGTGCTGGTTCCCAACCACCCTTTCTGGTCCCTCAGGTCAGGCTGGAACCCTCCTCTGGGCTGCTCCCTGACCTTCACCTTCAGAACACCACTCACATACTAGTGCTGCTTTTCCCACCAGAATGGTGCCTAGCACAGCGCCTGGCATCTAGAATGCCCTTAACTAGGACTTGTTGAATAAATGAATGAATGAATAAATGGAGTGAGTGAATAAATGAATAAGTGAATGAGTATCCTGACAAACAAATGAGCAAAAAGCATAACAGAAGGAAGAGAAAATGGCTATATGACAGGTGAAACTGTTCCTATTTCATTTCTTGTTGTAAAGCTGTTTTTCTGAGTTTAAAAATTCACTAAAATAGTGCCTGGCATATAGTAGATAACATAAGTATTTACTAAATAAAGCTAATAAATAATGAATTGGTCTAAGTAAAGAAAAAATCTTTTCCATGTCTAAAAAGCTGCTTCTGAACACAGGATTAATACTTACGTAGTCCCTGGAGTATACCAAATGCTTAAAATGATTTCCTGCCTTTATTGTTAGCTCTCCTTAACATATCACTCTACAAGTATATTTCTTGAATTGTTCATCTGTAGGACTCTGAAAAATATTTATGGTGACATTATAAGGACAGCTTCTTAAACTAGGACTTCTTTTATGATATAATTATAACATTTTCTCTTGAGTTGGCAAATATCTTAAGAACTACATATTCTTGTATTGATATGCTCATTTTATAATTGTATTTTAAAATGTTATTTAATAATTTAAAATTTAAATAATTACATGTGGTGTTCACAAAAAATATATTTCTACAATAGAGAATAACAGGTCAATTTTTACCTAGACTAAAACGAACTCCCTGCATTTGATAAGTTCACTTAAGAAAAAACAAACCAGAGACTTCAGGTCAAGATGATGGAATAGGTAAACACTGTGCTTGCTCCCTCCCATGAACACATCAAAATTACAACTCAACTATAAAATAACCACCGTTGAGAATCACCTGAAAGCTAGAAGAGAAGTACTATAACTAAGGATATATAGAAGAAGCCACTTTGAGACTGGTACCGAGGGGCAGAGATGTGAAATGGGCTGGTCCCACATCCACGTGTGAAGGTTAAAAATTAGGAGGGATATCTTAGCTATGGAGGTCCCCTCTGAGGAGAGAAAAGTCCCAGCCCCATGCCAGGCTCCCCAGTCCAGAGTTTCAATGCTGGGAAGAGAAGTCCTCATAACTTCTGGCTATAAAAACCAGTGGAGATTGTGGCTGAGTGACAGGGAGGGTTGCTGGAATCCTAGGCATTCTTCTGAAAGGGCGCAGGCATGGACTTAGCTGACAGACTAACTCACTCTGAGCACTGAGCTCCTGTGCTGAGACAGCAGCTAGAAAAGTGCCAGAGTCATAGGGGTAGGAACTGAATGATCTGGCTCAGGGCAAGGGCTGGAGGGGTAGCTTTCTCCCAGACAAAAATGCTGGCAGAAGCCATTGTTCCTTTGTTGAGCCCCCTCACCTGCTCTCCACCACCACCTCCCTTCCCTCCCCACCCGCCAGCCTGTACACTAGGCAGGCTCCATATCTGAGTCTCCATCAACCTGGCTAGCGCCGTTCTCCCCGTCCAGGTGACTCCCTAATACCCAACCCCACCTAACTTCTGGGCCCACCACAGCCCCTTCCAGGGGCTTTCCCATCCAAACCACCTGTCTTGGTTCTTGGTTCATGCTGTGGACTTCCCTAAAACCTCTCAACATTCACAAACCCCAAACAAGCAGCATCTGACCTTGGCCTACCCCATACCTCCTGCTAAGCAGCCCTAAGCCTGGCACTAGTGACAGCCAGCCTCAGTTCACTGCTTAGAATCTCCCAGGCATCTCCAAGCCCAACACAAGTAGCAACCATCTGCAGATCACTCTGTAGCTCATAGCAAGTGGCCCAGGCAGGGCACAGCAAATAACCTTGATCTTCACCAGAGCCCCTCTCTGAAGCTACTGTGGTCAGCTTCAGACCATACCAAAGCACCACTCAACCACCTCCACAAACAACACACCCAAAGGGCAGAGTCAGCAGGTACCAGAGTTCCGCTAAAACGAATCCTGCTCTGTAGGGTCAGCCCCTGCACAACAGCTCCTCCACTGTAGTCATGGCCAGTCCTCACAACCAATTAGCCTGAGCATCAATCTCTTCCACTGAGGTACAAACAGCAATCAAGGCTCAACTACAACAAGAGAGTAAAACACTGGTAATAAGGATGCTCAATGATCTCAGTGAGAACTTCAACAAAGAGATAGGAACTATAAAAATGGGGATAGAAAACAAAAAATAACCAGTAAGAAATGAAAAATACTATAACTGAAATGAAGACTACACTATGAGGAATTAGTAGATTAGACAAAACAAAGGATCAAATCAGTGATTTGGAAGATAAGGTAGCAGAAAATACCCAATCAGAACAGCAAAAAGAAAAAAGAATCCAAAAATATAAGGATAGTTTAAGGGGCCTCTGGGACAACATCAAGTGCACCAACATTCATATCATAGAGGTACAGAAAGGAGAAGAGTGAGTATAAGGAGCTAAAAACCTATTTGATGAAATAATGACTGAAAAGTTTCCTAACCTGGTGAAAAAAATAGATATAAACCCCCAGAAGCACAAAGAGTACCAAATAATATGAACCAAAACAGACCCACACCAAGACACATTAAAATGGCAAAGTTTAAACACAGAGAGAATCTTAAAAGCAGCAAAGGAAAGGCAAGTACTTACTTATAAGGGAGCTCCCATAAGCTGATTTCTCGACATAAATTTTGAAGGTCACAAGGGATTGGCACAAAATATGAAAAGCAAGGACCTACAAGTAAGACTACTCTACCCATCAAGGCTGTCATTTAGAATTTAAGGAGAGAGAAGGAACTTCCCAGAAAAGAAAAAGCTAAAGGAGTTCATCACCACCAAACCAGTATTAAAAGAAATGTGAAAGGAACTATTTAAAAAGAAGAAAAAAGATAAAAAGTATGAATAATAAAATGGCAATAACTATAACACATGTCTATCGATAATTACTTTAAATGTAAATGGATTCAATGCTCTAATCCTAAGACATAGGGTGTCTGAATAGATAAGAAAACAAGACCCATACATATGCTGCCTACAAGAGACCCACTTCAGACTGAAAAACACACAGAGACTGAAAGTAAAGGGATAGAAAAAGATATTTCAGGAAAAGGGAAATGAAAAAAAAGAAAAGCTGGAGGAGCAATATTTACACCAGACAAAACAGACTTTAGAACAAAGGCTATAACAAGAGACAAAGAAGGAAGGACCCAGAAATTCTACTTTTGTGTATTTATCTGAAGAAACACAAAACACGAATTCAAACAGACATATGCATCCATATGTTCACTGCAGCATTATTTACAATAGTCAAGATATAGAAGCAATCTAAGTATCCAACAATAGATGAATGGACAAAGAAGAAATGGTACATATATACAATGGAATATTATTTAGCCATAAAAAAGAATGAAATCTTGCCTTCTGCAACAACATGGATGGAACTACTAGAGGATGTTATGCTAAGTGAAATAAGTCAGACTGAGAACCACAAATACCATACATCACTTATATGTGGAATCTAAAAAACAAAATAAGCAAACTCATAGATAACAGAGAACATTTTGATGGTTGCCAGATGGGAGAAAGCCTGGGGGAATGGGTAAAAAAGGGGAAGACATTAAGAAGTACAAATTGGTAATTACAAAACAATCATGGGGATGTAAACTATAACATAGTCAATAATATTATAATAACTATGGTGTCAGATGACTACTACATTTATTGAGGTGACCACTTCGTAAGTTATATAAACGTCTAATCACTACGTTGAACACCTGAAACTAATGTAATATTATATATCAACTATAATTGAAAAACAAAAATACTAAAAATACTCTAAAAAAGAAAAAAAACAAACTCCAAACAGTAATCAAGGTACTTTCCATGTGACAGTTTGGGAAATATAATCAATAAAGTTGTAAAGATTTTGTAGGCTATCCGATGGACACTTGTCTTATTAGGGAGACCACTGCATGGATGGTGTAGATGTCTGACCACTGCAGTGTACGCCTGAAGCAGAAGCTGAATAATAATGACTGTCAACTATAATTTAATATTATATAGATAGTCACAGGATGTGGAGTACAGCATAGGAAATAGAGTCAATGGAATATAACAGCTATATACAACATCAGAGGAGTAGTAAATTGGGGCAGGGGGATTACCACTTTGTGAGGGGTATAAATGTCTAACTATTACACTGTGTTGTACACCTGAAACTAATAAAAGATACTTCCCATGCAAATGGTATCTTAAAAGATAAATACTATTACAGCTTTTTAATAAAGAGAATTATAATGCAAAAAAGCATTATATTAGTTACACTAAAACTAATTGTTATTCCAGAAGAATGACATAGGAAAAAAGTTATCTGTTTTAACTAAAAATCTACATTTAATTCAAATGTTTATCACATCATTCTTTTAAAAATAACAAGTAATTCAAATCAAAATGACAAAGGCCTTTAATTTCCTACTCATACTGGCATGACTGCCTTCAGGCTATGTGCAGCCTTGCATAAATGGAATTAGGGCAGCAAGTAAAAACACCTCATTTATTTAAGGAAATCAGGAATAGGGTACTTGATTGAATTTAACAAAATCAATACATTCTCACAAGCCATTAACTGCTTATGCAACTATCTATTAATGTTTTATTTAAAGCTTCTCAAGTATTTCAAAATTGCAAAAACTTTATAACATATTTTGGAAAGTACATTTATATATTTGGTTTCCAAATTCACTGGCTCATTAGTCTCACACAAATTATTAAACTACAATGCTATGTTTTCTATTTTTATTCTAGTGGAGGCATTATCAGACCACAAATTCATACATGTAAGTAACAGATAAAACCTATCTACAATAGATTCTGTTGAATGACATAAATTTTCTTTTGACAGCTAAAAATGCTGTGATGATATCTGGGAAAGCTAGACTACAAAACAAATAAACAGGTAATATATCAAATAAACATGGCTAAATGAGTAAGATGGGGTTCTCCTTTCACATACTTTCATTAGCTTCCTCTACTGGACCTGGCTCCGATATAAAGCTGTTATATTTTATAATGAGCTGTTATGATTCCAAATATGAACAGTAGGAGATATTTCCTACTTCAATAGTTTTATTAAAGTATGAAATAAATCTACATATAAGTAAGGGTTTGGTTGGTTTTGCTGTTGTTATAATATACACAGCCTTTCCCTTCTGTATAACATCTGCCTTTCTACCACAAAAAGAAATAATGAAGGAAGAGAAGGAGTGAGGAAGAGAGGGATGGAGAAAAGAAAAAAAATAAAGAAATGCTATGCTCTAGTCTACGAATGATATAAATGTCATTGTTTTTGAGAAAAAAACACTGATATTAAATATATATTAGCATTGAATAATTTGTATAACATAAAAAATCTCAATGTATGAAAAGAATTCGGAGCTTAAAAATATAAATGAGTGTCAATGTACATCTTCTTAACAAACTTTGCACTTTATTAAACGAAGGTTTTGAGTAAGGAAGCATGAATGTCATGCTAAAATTCTATATACTATAAACAGTGAAACAGCTAAATATTTCAGTAAAAATATTCATTAAATTTCATGACATAAAAATAAAAAATTTTAAAACAAAAAGAAAATACATTCAAATGGGTTCTTTTGTTTTGAAGAAGCTTGGTTTACATATTATTTTGCCCATATACATTCAAATATACAACATAATATTTACAGTAATTGATGGGAATGAAAACTGGTGCCAATCTTTTGGAAAGTTCTATATCTATTTTTCTATCTATTGAAAGACAAACTATTTCTAAGAATCTACCCTAAGAAAAATGAAATACAGAAAAATATTTCTACACAAGATGTTCATTGTATTATATATAGTATCAAGAAATAGGAATACATGACTGTTGAAAAATAGAGGCTGTTAGACAAACTATGATATATTCACCTGGCCAAATATTTTTTACCCAATAAAAGATATAATAACTAAGGAAAGGCTTACTCCAGTGTATCTGAAAAAGGGCTCTAGAAAATGGCCCTGAGTGAACATCTCAACTTGATCACAGACTTGCTGTGTGACTACAAACAAGATATACAAAGTCTCAGCCTGTTCCCTCATTTGAAAATTTGATGTAAATTATAGTGCCTTATACTTGTGTAGATGTAATAAGTAAATGAGAGAAGTATCTAAAATGCCTAGTTTGAAGCTTGGTGCATAGTAAACATGCAATAAATCAGTTACTCTGTCCTAAGTGAAAAAGCAGAATACCAAACATATATGCAGTGTAACAAGCCATGTGAAAACATTCATAAAAGGAGATATCCTAAAATTTTATCTGTGAGTAATGGGAATAAAGAGTGATTTTTCTTTTTTCTACTTTTATTTTCCAAATTAGCAATAAATAAGCATTTATCTTCTTCACAATCTGAAAAGTTTTTAATTTAATCAGCATAAACACACACACACACACACACACACACACACACACACACAATTCTTTCTGCCAACCTCCATTACAGCATAGAATTTTCACTCCCATAGCTGAAAAATCCAGTAGCTGGAGGTAAAGAGACTTTCGGCAAGGAGTTAACATTGTTGTCCTGACTGAAGATGCTAAAAGTTAGAGGCAATGGAGACAATGTGCTGGGTCAGAATTCCTTGCAATACTGCAGATGGAAACACACTTCTTCAATCCCGAGCCTGCTGTGATCCCCTTAATGCCACACACCTCAGATTTTTCTCCTACCCTGAGAATTCCCCCGGGGCACACTGCATCTGTCCATGTACCTTGCTCAGAGTCGTCTATGGGACTAAGAGTGACAGCCAAGACCAGAATTCAGTAAGCTCTGAGTGTGAGATGGCACGAAGTGCACGAGAAAACACTGAGTATGAGAGAGTGTGAAAAGCTCTCCCTGTGTGTGGCTTTATGTTGAGCAGTCACAGTCCCAAGTGGCACATTGGCAGGTGTCTGGGACACGTCTACAAGTGCCTGTATTTCAACCCAGCACCTAAACCCAGAGTCTCGGGCCTAGTACATACTTAGAAGGCTCTGGTTTTTTTCTATCCTCTTATTTTTCAGTGTGTTGACTAAGTGCTCTAATAATGGTTTCTCTAAATATGTATTTAAGTCTAAAGTGGGGAGAAGGCGGTAGGAAAAAAAGAGTGGGATTACCAGGAAGTTTCTGATTTCACTCTCTTTTCAATATATACTGTTTTCATTTAATATTCAAGTTATTGCTACAAATTATATTTTCTACCACTTAGTTTGCTTCATAAATGTATATCTTTCATATTTATATATTATATAACCCCAGCTAGACTCTAAATTTCTTGAGGACAGAGACCATGACTTATTTTGTCAACATAATTTCATTTATTTTATCACTGACATGTACTACTCAGCAGGCACTGCACACAGGAATTGTTATGAGAGGCATGGTACCGGCTCTCAAGTTGTTCACAGAAGCTCCTACATGCCTCAGTACTCAGGGTATGTTCAATTCATGACTGGCTAACTGGGAAATCCTTGAGACCCTAAATGTCATTAGGCACACCCGTTATTTACACTATACCAATATAGAGCACATTTATTCTGCTTTTCAAGTTTTTTTATGTTTTAAAGTTACATTTTTATTACATATAGGAGAGGAGACGCAGTTACAGAGAAATCTATAAGCCCTGTAAAGCCCTTGGGAGGGAGACTTGGCAATATATATATTAATAACACTGATCCTTCAACCAAACAATTCCACATCTAGACATATACCAAGGTAACATTTTGCACAGGTGTATAAGATATGTATAAAGATGTTTGCAAAAACACTGTTAGGAACCCTAAAGAAATGGAACTCACCTAAATAGTTATTCATCATTTATTCATGATGCAACAATATGCTGAACAGTTAAAATTATTACACTTGATTTACATATATCAATATGGGGTAGGCTTTAAAAATAAAAAAATGGGTGAAAATTGCAAACTGCAAAGGGTACTCTCTATATAGACATTTTAAAAAACAAACCTATATGTTGTTTATGGAAATGTGCAATAAAAGTGTAAATATGGACGTGCAACTTGAGGATAGTGGCTGGGTCCCAGGAGGGAAAGAGGGAACCTGCAATCGCACTGGAATACAAAGGGGGTCTTTTAACTGTCTGTAAGGTCTTATTTCTCTAAAAAAATCCTGAGGCAAATGTTAACATTTATTAATTCTGAATATGAAGGGCTTCTATATTTTTATAATATGCTGTGTGTTTTTGTATGATTAAAATATTTAAGAACTTTAAAGAAAAAGTGATATCATATTGCCATTAAAAGTATTAAAAGCTTCAATTCTCTCTATTGTTAAACGAACTAAAGCAAAGCAGATGAGAGGGAAGAAATCACTAGGATATTTCATGATTACTAGCTATTCCTGACGTAATGACAAAGCCAATGCTCCTGCTGGACCACACATCAGAGAACTTGTTGAGTCTTACATTTGCTTGGTCTCTTTTGAGCTGGCAGATAGCACTCCTGCCTTCTGCACTGTTAACACACCACTGAGCCACTGGCTGGGTGCTTTCCTCACGGACCAGCAATCCGCCAGTGCTCCATCAGACATAGGCTCTCTGCAAGGTAGAGCCAAGTGTTCTCAAAGGCCAGCTGCATTCTCTTCCTGTGCTAGCTAATCAATGCTAATCCTGTCATCCATGGAAAATAACAGAATTTCTGCTATAATGGACTACATGTGCAGGCCATTTTAGAAGCCACAATTAGCTGTGCTTTTAGCATTCCTAGAAAGTAGGCAGGTTCATTTTGAAGCAATGATCATTTTAACTGATGGCATTAGAAATCTAAGAAGTCATAAATGATGAAATAACATAAATCTGACTCTCAATAGGAAACTCTTCTACTTAACTCTCTCTAGTAAATTCAGCAATCCTTTGGATCCCCCTTTTCCCTTGAGCTCAATCCATTTCATTTCGTTATTGTATATAATGAGAAATTCCATTAACAACAGTTTTACTTTAAACTGTCATTGCGTAACACTTCCTACAATATACATTTCCTCTTTGTAATTCCTCCAACCATAATCAGAAATTTAGAATGCAGCCCAGAAAGACATGGTGCTACCACTTCAAACAGACGTCTACATTGGTTTTCTATACACACACACACACACACACAATATACACTCAGTAGAAACTCAACCAATATTCAATCACCTACATTTCCAGATTAACCAATAAAAGAGAAATACTGAGTTGTCGGAAAAGTCATGACATTTTTCTATGTTTTTCGTTGCAAAAATGAGTCATAACTTTTCCGGCAACCCAATCGATGCCTTTCGCCTATTGACACTCAAACTACTGGGCTTTTCTGTGCTTATTGAGAGTCCCTGATGACTGTTCCCATACATGTTTGTGCCTGTTGACTTTATTATTTCAATTATATAATTCATTGTTTATTATGTAAAATAGATGAAATAAGAGCATGAAGATAGTATAATATAGATAAAAAATAATTAAGTCCTTCAAAAAGATTTATAAAGGCATATGACTTTAAAAGTTCCTTTAGTAATAATGAGAGCGAGGTAACTGTAACATACTTATAAAACCAAGGAGCTTCCAACCAGATTGCTTCACAAATGACTTCAATCTCTAGATCCACTTTAAAGACCTGGATATTGAAAATCACAGGACTAAATGATAGGTGTGGTATAGGCAAAAATGTCTATTTGAAAATCCATCAGCAAACTCATAAAGGAAAGGACTTTGGTCCTACATCAAAAGTCAAAACAAAATGCCCACTAGGTGATCTTTTGATCTTTCATTTTCATAATCCCAAACTAAATAATCACTAGTGGTCGGGTCATGTTGAACAAGAGACCTCCAATATACTCAACTAGGTACTTCCAGTCCTTTTTCATTATTTAATACACCACCTATACTTCTTTCCCAAGAGAGGTAAAACACTTGGTGTAACATTTCTCAATTGATGACACATCAGTAAAGAAATTGTTATGTTACTTAATCCTTCTAATGTGTTCCTCTTTCTGTATTTCTCTTTCCCTCAATGGAAGCACCATATAGCTAGTGGCCCAGAACATCCTCAATTCCTACCCCCAACAACCAAAGAGCAAATAAAAACCCACAATCCTGTTGATTCTATTTCCTAAAAACCTTTCACATGTATCACCTCTGCCCTGGCAGCCCCATGTGGGCTGTAACTGCTACCTAACTAGTTCTCTGATTTTGAGATTTACTGTGTGCATTCCCTCTAGAATTAACTTTCTAAAACAAAAATTGTAGGGCCGGCCGAGTGGCTTAGTTGGTTAAGAGCTCGCTCAAAGTGCGAGCTGAGCTCTGAACAACTGCGGTTCGATGCCAGCCCGAGTTGAGTTGCCGTTGAGCTGCCAACAGGTGGCAGGATGGCTCAGCTAAAATAAATAAATAAATAAATAAATAAATAAATAAATAAATAAATAAATAAATAAAACAAAAATTGTATCACTCCTCTGCTCAAAAACTGCCAATGACTCGCCACTACCCAAGGGGCAAGGCTGGAAATCCATGGTTCTCCTTAGAACACAGACCCACCAGCTTCAACCTCCATCATTGCTTTTGGTACTTCTCTCTATATGCAACCAGCCTACTCCTGAATACAACACCTGCCAGTCAGAGGCTGCTCCTCCACCATGACCACCCCAGATTACTTCCCTATTCATCCTTAACTCACCTCCTTTAATACTCCCCTAATTCCAGGACCGTGAATTCAAGTCCTGACTCTGCCAAGTGGGCTTGAAAAACAATTTAAGGTGATCCAAGATGGTGGAGTAAACACTGTGCCTGCTGCCTTCCGTGAACAAATTAAAATTACAACTAGGTTATAGAACAATCAACCTGGAGAACCACCTGAAGTTTAGCTGAACAGAAGTTTTATAACTGAGGATATAAGGAAGTAGAGATGGTAGGAGAGGTGGATATGTGAAATGGGCCCCAAACCCCATGAGGTGGTTGAGAATCAGGAGGGACATCTCGGCCACAGAGATTCCCCCCAGAGGAGCAAGGAGCAGCCCCACACCAGGCTCCTCAGCCTGGAGTAGTGGTGCCAAGAAGAGGAGCCCCCACAACATCCGGCTGTGAAAAATTGGGGGGATTCCAACCATCTGGGTGAGACAGAGGGCTGTGGGAGCCCAGACATTTTCTTGGGCCTGTACACAGCTTCCCTCACTCACAGGCACTCACCCTCCACTCCGGTGGTGGGATGGTGACTAGGGAGGCTGGGGGCGGGGTGGGTGGGTGGGTCGTCAGAGACATATGGGAGGGAGGTGGGGGGCAGATTGAGGTGTGTGTCTTCAGGGTGAGGGCTGGCGAACAGAAAGACCCCCGTGTGGGGGTCTTTCTCCCATGCAGCCGGCAGGCAGGCACCATTTTTCCTGTGTTGAGCTCTCCCTAACATGGCCAAATCTGAAATGGTCTGGTGAGCTCCAACGGGATTCTGCTCTACCCAACTCCCCCAACACAGGAGGTACTTTCTTGGCAAGTAGCCAGCCCCACTCGCATTGAACTCTTTCTTGGAAAAACTACTGGAGTTCGCAGGCCACATGCAGGCAGTGACTGGCCTCGCTGTGCTCTGAGTGAGACCTTTGCTGAATAGGTTCAGCACTGGCCACCAACCCAGATCTACATTAATCTGATAAACATAGCACTTCCCATTCTAATGAGTCCAAGATCCTGCCTCATCCAACTTGCATACTGCACAAGGCTTTATCAGTGGCTGAACCTCAAGGGAGCTGGCAGGTGGCACCAGGCCTCAGGTTGTTCTGGCTTTTTGTGGAGCTACCCCAGTCACGGTATTGGTGACAGTGTTCCTCAGCTTGCAGTGTGGCCTCTCCCATATGTCTTCAGGTTTAACACAGGCAGCAAACAACCACAAATTGCTTTGTGGCTCCTACCAGGTAGTCCCTGGCTGGTCACAGGCAGTGGGTGACCTGGGCCTGCATGGGAGCCCCTCCTAACATACTTAGAACTTGGCTTCGGACCACAGCAGAGCACTGCCAAATCCCACAAGCTGCACACACAAAGGGTGGTCTCAACAGGCATCAGAGTCCACTGGGGTGAATCCCACTCAGTGGGGTAAGCCCCCCACAGAGCAGCCATCAGCCTGAGGGTCAATCCTACCCAATGATGTGCCAGTAGCAATTAAGGCTCACCTATAACAGGCGGGCACACACAGCCCACACAAGGGACACTCCTTGAGCACCTGGAACAGGTAACCAGGGAGACTAAGCCAGGGCCGCACAGGGCACCTACTACGTAAGGCCACCAGACCAAGACTGGGGGACACAGCATATCTACCTACTACATAGAAACAAACACATAAAGGCAGCCAAAACAAGGAAACACAGAAATGAAAGAACATTCCAAATGAAAGAACAGGAGAAAACTACAGAAATAGAACTAAATGAAATGGAGGCTTGCCACCTACTAGAGACAGAGTTCAACACAATGGTTATCATTATGCAATTATGCTCAAAGAACTTAATGAGAAATTCAACAAAGAGATAGCAAACATAAAAAAGGACATACAAACCATAAAAAAAGAACCAGTCAGAAGTGAAGAACATAATAACTGAAATGAAGAATGCGCTAGAAGAAACCACCAGCAGACTAGACGAAGCAGAAAATCAAATCAGAGGTTTAAAAGACAAGGTAGCAAAATACACCCAAATCGAACAGCAAAAAAAAAAAAAAAAAAAAAAAAAAATCCAAAAAAGTGAGGATAGTTGAGTCCTCTGGGACAACATCAAGCATAACAACATTCACATCATAGGGGTACAAGAAGGAGAGAGAAAGCAAGGGACTGAGAACCTATTTGAAGAAATAATGACTGAAAACGTTCTTAACCTGGCGAAGGAAATAGACATACAAATCCAGAAAGTGCAGAGATTCCCAAACAAGATGAGCCCAAACAGGCTCACACCAAGACACATCATAATTAAAATGGCAAAGGTTAAAGACAAAGAGAGAATGCTAAAAGCAGCAAGAGAAAGGTAACTAGTAACTTATAAGGGTGCTCCCATAAGGCTGTAAGCTGACTTCCCAAGGGAAACTTTTCTGGCCAGTAGGGATTGGCATGAAATATTCAATGTTATGAAAAGCAGGGAACTACAACCACAGGTACTCTACCCTGCAAAGCTATCATTTAGAAATGAAGGAGAGATAAAGAGCTTCCCAGACAAGCAAAAGCTGAAGGAGTTCATCACCACCAAACCAGAATTACAAGGAGTGTTAGAGGGACTTCTTTAAGATGGGGGGGGGGGGGAATCAAAATTTTGAATAATAAAATGGCAATAGCTGCATATCTATCAACAATTACTTTCAAGGTAATGGATTTAAAGCTCCAATCAAAAGACATATGAGGGCTGAATGGATAAGAAAACAACACCCTTACATATGCTTCCTATAGGAGACTCATTTCAGATTGAAAGAACCACACAGGCTGAAAGTAAATGGATAGAAAAAGTTATTTCATGAAAACACAAACAAAAAGAAAAAATAATCTGGGGTAGCAATATTATACCAGACAAAATGGATTTTATTTTATTTTATTTATTTATTTTCTGTTGTTTTTAAATTTTTTTATATAGTCAATAATATTGTAATAACTATGTATGCTGTCAGATGGGTACCAGATTTGTTGGGATGACAGATAGGATGGGATTGGGGGTCAGGGTGCAAGAGGTGAAGGGATTAACGAGCACAAACTGATAGTTACAAAATAGTAATGGAGATGTAAAAGCAAAGCATAGGGAATATACTCAGTGATATAATAACTATGTATGGCGCCAGATGGGTACTAGACTAATAAGGGTATCACTTCTTAAATTTTTTCTAACCACTATGCTGTATACCTGAAATTAATATAAAATAATATTGACTGTCAACTATAATTGAAAAATTTTAAAAGGGGGATAGTTAAAGGGGAATAAGAAGTCTACATTTCCAGGTATTAAACAAATAAGTCATGGGGTGTAACGTACAGCATAGGGAATACAGTCAATAATATTGTGATATCATAGTATGATGTAAGATCGTTGCTGGGCTTATTATGGTGATCACTTCTTTAGGAATATAAATGTTGAATAACTATGGTATACCCCTGAAGCTAACATAATATTGTATGTTAGCTACATTTTTAATAAAAATATTATAACAAAATAATAAAGTTTGGATAATTCCAATGGCAAACAAAGAAAAACAATTTAGCTATTCTGAGTCTCAGTTTCCTCATCTATAAAATAGGGGGAAATGGTAGTACCCACCTCACAGGTTCATAGGGAGGATGAATAAGATGCATCCCAGGGCTGACCGAGTGGCACATTGATTAAGAGCTGGCTTGGGATGCCAGTGGCCCTGGTTCGGATCCCACATATGAGGGCCAGTGACACTGCTCTCTACAGCTAACAATAGCTCCACCAGGAACTGGACTGCACGAGTCCCAGCGACAGTGTAGGCTGCAGTCCCTGCTGCAGTGGGCTGCCATAGCTACAGTGAGTGGCCGACAGCCAGCGTGAGCGGCCGGCAGCCAGCATGAGCTGCCAATAGCTATGGTGAGCAGCCGTCCAGAGGCTGGTGACTGATCTGCCTCACCCGGGAAGAGCACAATGATGATACCACCATGGGCCAGTGAAGCAATGTCCTCCACAACTAGACTGAAGAACAAAAGGACAGCAACTTGTCTGTTTTCCTTCCCAAATTCCCCAACGCTGTTCCCCTCTTCCCAATTCCCCAATAAAAATCTTTAAAAAAGAAGACGCATCCCAGTGCCTGGCATACTCTGAATCTCAAAAGATTTAGTGTCCCTGTTGCTATGGACTCAATTGTATCCCCCAGGTTCATGTTGAAGTACTAACCCTCCGATGTGACTGTATTGGGAGTCAGGGCTTTTAGAAGGTAACTAAGGTTAAAGGAAGTCATGGTCTGGTCCTATTCTGACTGATGGCTCTATGATAAGAAGAGAGAGAGAGCGAGAGAAAGAAGGTGGCAGTCTGCAAGTCATCAAGAAAGCCCTGACCAGAACCTGACCATGTGGCACCCTGATCTCGGACTTCTAGACTCCAGAGCTGAAATTAAATTTCTATTTAAGCCACCAAGTCCATGGTATTTTGTTATGGCAGCCCACGCTGACTCATACACCTGTTCTTTTTTCTACTCTCATGATGTGATTCCTTTTAAATTAGATGCTGTGTGGATCTTCCTTACCTAACTGATACCTCTTTCAGGGCAGAAAATGGGTCTTATTCACCATTGCCTCCTCTTAGCACCTACTGTGGTGATTTCAACATAGTAGGCAGTCAATAAATGTTTATTTTACTAATGAAAATAATGAGTATTTGATTTTAAGCAAACATTCCCCTTCTATAGAACTTGGTGTTGAATTACAAGAACTAAATGTCATCACTAGACATGCATTTGACTATTCAGAAAACATTGATGTGTAGTACAGCAAGTGTCATTTTTTTTGTTGTTGTAGTTTTACTGACCCCAACCTGCAGGGAAGTCTCAATATGCAGCCTGAAGAATGAAAATAAAATGTCTTTTCTCTTAACCTCATGCACAATACCTGCCTTCCACAGCCATGTATCAATGCAAAACTGCCACAGTTCCTGTATGATCTCCTTGAAACACTCTGAGTTCACAGTGGCATCCCAGCCACCAACTATACTTTACTATCATCATACATTTGTAGTGAATTTCGTATTGCAAAAGGGGTCATATACAGTGTCTAAATGTTAAATGGATAATACCAAAGACTTACAATAACCAATGAACACTACATAGGATGTCTAATATATGCAAGCTTTAAAACAAGTGGGAGAAATCAATTTATAGTCTTATCTAGTCCATCTTATCTAGTCCTCCTAGTGAGTCAGTTTACCTGAGACCCTGCAACATTACCTTCCAATACCCCAGCCAAATCTATCACAAGAGATCCACACATTTGAAGGACAGAGGATGCATGACATATACAGTGGGACCCCAGTAAAACTCATCTTTGAAAGCAAGGATCATTCATGCATCATTTACTGACTGAGCACATGCCAGACATGGGCTAGGTGGTGGGGATACAACAGTGAGCAAATCATACAATGTTCTTAATCTCAGGAGCATAGTCTCATGGGGGGAAGTGCGATGTTAGGGAATGAAGCAAGCAGGCAGTACCTGCTTTACATGGTAGTGCAGGATCTCAAAAAGAACCATATGAACTAAAACCACACAAAGTGATCTTAATAATAAATGGGAAAACTACAACTGTCCCATGACCTTTAAAGTTTTTTATCAAAACATTAAACCCAGTGTGAACATCATAATTAATAGTGAAAGACTGAAAGCTTTTCCTCTGAGAACAGAAACAAGACAAGCGTAACTTGTAGTACTAGTAGGTGTCCAAAATAGAAAGGAAGAAGTAAAATTATCTCTTTGCACAGATGACATGATCTTATATATAGTAAATCCTAAAAATACTGCAAGAAATGTTAGAACTAATAAATTCAGCAAAGTTGCAACATAGAAAAATAAGTTGCACATCTATACACTAATAATGAACAATCTGGAAAGGAAATTAAGAAAACAATTCCAGGACTGGCCGAGTGGTGCTTTGGTTAAGAGCTGGCTTGGGACACCAGCGGCCCTGTTTCGGATCCCACATATGAGGGCCAGTGACACTGTCCTCTACAGCTAAGATGGTGAACAACAGCTCCACCTGGAGCTGGGTTGCTGTGAGTCCCCAGGACGGCAAAGCTGCAGCCCCTGCTGCAGTAGGCTGCCATGGACTACAGTGAGCGGCCGGCAGCCAGCGTGAGCAGCTGGCAGCTGGTGTGAGCTGCCAAGAGCCACTGTGAGCGGCCGTCCAGAGGCCGGCGACCAATCTGCCTCACCCGAGAGGAGCGCAATGATGATACCAACATGGGCCAGTGAAGCAACGTCCTCCACAACTAGACTGAAGAACGAAAGACTGAAGAACAAAAAAACTTGTCTGTTCCCCTTCCCCGGTTCCCCAATAAAATCTTTAAAAAAAAAAAAAAGAAAGAAAGAAAACAATTCCATTTACAAAGCATCAAAGAGAATAAAATACTTAGGAATAAATGTAACCAAGGAGGCAAAAGCTTGTAGTATACTGAAAACTATAAAACACTGCTGAAACAAATACAAGACATCACTTAATAGAAAGGCATCCTATGTTCATGAATTGGAAGACTTAATATTGTTAAGATGTCAATATTACCCAATGCTATCTACAGTCAATGTAAACTCTATAAAAATTCAAACAACTTTTTTTGAAGGAGAAAAGTCCATCTTAAAATTCATATGGAATCTCAATGCACTCTATAGAGGCAAAATAATGTTGAAATGGAAGAAAAAAGTTGGAGATCTCACACTTCTTGATTTTGAAACTTACTACAAAGCCATAGTAATCAAAACAGTGTGGGACTGGCCCAATCACGTATAGACCAATGAAACAGAATAGAGGACACAGAAACAAATCTTCACATACATGGTCAAATGATTTTTGACAAGAGTCCCAAGACCATTCAATCAGAAAATGACAGCCTTTTCAACAAATGGTGGTGGGGAAAACTGGATATCGATATGCAAAAGAATGAAGTTGAACACTTACCTATACCATACACAAAAAATGGATCAAGGACATAAACGTTAACAGCTAAACTATAACACTCTTAGAAGAAAACACAGGAAGACAGTTTCATGTCATTAGATTTGGCAATGATTTCTTGGATGTGACACCAAAAGCACAGGCAGTAACAAAAAAAAGGTAGATGAATTGGACTATATCAAAATTAAAAGCTTTCTGCGTCAAAGGACAATAGCAACAGAGTGAAAAGGCAATTGCAGGATAATAGCAACAGAGTGAAAAGGCAACTGCAACCCAGTGAATGGGAGAAAACATTTGCAAATTATACTATTTGATAAGGGTAATATCCAGAATAAAGAATTCATACAACTCAACAAAAACAAATAGATTCAAAAAATGGGCAAAGGACTTGAATAGACATTTCTCTGAAAAAGATACACAAGTGACACACAAGCACATGAAAAGATGCTCAACATCACTAATCATTAGAGAAATATAAATGAAAGCTACAATGAGATACCACCTCACATCCCTTAATATGGCTATTATCAAAAAAAAAAAGAGAGAGAAAAGAACAAGTGTTGGCAAGGATGCGGAGAAATTGGTTGCCTTGTGCACTGGTCTTGGGAATGTAAAATGGTGCAGCCACTACGGAAAACAGTATGGAGTTTTCTCAAAAAATTAGACGTATAATGATCATATGATCCAGCAATTCCTCTTCTGGGTATACAGCCAAAGGAAAGAATTGGGAATTCAAACAGATGTTTATACACCCATATGCTAGTAGCATTACTCAAAATAATCAAAAGGTGGAAACAACCTGGGTTGTTTGGATAAACAAAATACAACACATGTTTAAACAAAAGGTGGAATATACACACAATGGAATATTATTCAGTCTTAAAACAGAAGGAAATTCTGACACAGGCACCACCTGGATGAACCTTGAAATTGTGCTAAGAGAAATAAGCCAGACACAAAAGGCCAAATACTGTATGATTCCACTTATTGTATATAAAATACCCAGAGTAGTCAAATTCAGGGGGACAAAAGTAGAACGGTGCTTGTCAGGGACTGGAGGGTGGGGGAATGGGAAGTTAGTGTTTAATAGGTACAAAGTTTCAGTTTGGAAAATTAAAGTTCTGGAAACAGATGGTGGTGACAGTTGCACAACAATGTAATTGTATTTAATGCCAATGAACTGTACAGTTAAAGATGCTTAAAATGGTACATTTTTCCTTATATTTTAAAAATAAAAATAATTTAAAAACTTACCAGCAGTTATAAATATATAGGGAAATGAAAAAACAGTAAAACTAATATTTATTCAGTAGGCTATATAATTTATTAGAAACATCAACATTAAAATGCTTGACTTCTTTGTAAAAAACTTACCAATATACTTGAACAGTGTTTGCCTTCACATCTTGTAAGTTATGATGCAGAGTGAGCATTTTTGCTATGACTTGCTCAATTGTCCTACTAAGTTTGGATCAGTTTCCAATATTTTAGCCTCTGTGCTTTTTCAATGCTGTGAAACAGGTCTGAGAGTTTCTGTAATGTTAAGTTTTTGCCTGCATCACCAGCTCTGGGACATCTTCATCTTTTTTCTTACAAACACCATCCTCCTTTGTGTCCATACGCTTGCCTTCACTGGGCACCCGTGGCTGCACATGGAATCTCTCATATGGTGGCAGGGACAACATGCCAGATTGGCTATTCCTTCTATAACTCCATTTATGTTTGATTCAAATATCACTTCCAGCATTATCATTTTTTCTTTGCTGCACTCATCTTTCTTGGCCAACTCGCTCTTTCAATTATCCATTTTTGAGAAATGTCATGTGTGTCTATCACTATAAGACGATGAGGCAACACAAGGACACACTGCTGTCTGTGTGGGAAATGAGTAAGAGATTCACAATGACCAATCACAGGCAGACTCTGAAAGAAGCGATGTGATTGGTCACTGATCATGATGGACATCTGTGGTGATTTGTGGGCTGAAGATCTAGAAGCTTGTGTATACAGTTACAGTTTAACACAGAGATAACTAATGTGAAATATTATTCGGGGACTGGTTATTTAACTAACCTCTGGTAACTAAAATCCATGCATTTTGGAATCAAGCAAAGCAAGTGTTATCTGTGTATAATTACAAACTGAGATAAGAAATCCAGAGGAAAGAAACATGATTCTTAGAGAATCGTCAGGAATCTGAAAGAAGACCATAATGGCTAGAGGTCAAAGAGTAAGGGAAGAGCACAGCAACTGACAACTGGCCAACGATAAGGCTCCAGAGTGACAACTGGGCAAAGTGTTTATATTTTAACACATTGTTTGTGGGAAACGAGTAAACTCGTCATATCGCTCAAATGCCCGCATACAATGTGTTAAATAAAGGTTAATACAGATTCTAAAGCTCATTCAAAACCAAAATCATTGTTAAAGATATTCTACTTTTCCATTTTTATATAGATCACCATATGAAAAGAGCTATGAACATATTTTATAGCATCAGTTTACTTGGCTTTGTACAGCCCCAGCCTGGACGAAACACAATGAAATTATTTATAAGGAAAAAAAAGATAAAGTAGTCCATGGTTAAGGGGCACACCAAGCAGGGCCAAGCCACACTGCAAGGATACTATCAGAGATTCTGGCCCTAGCCCTAAGCACACAGGGAGGATGTATTAGTTTCCTGTGGCTGCTGTAATAAATCAGTACAAACTTGGTGGCTTAAAACGATAGAAATTTATTCTCTCCTAGTTCTGGGGGTCAGAAGGCTGGATGCAGTTTCACCAGGCTGAAATCAAGACGTGGGCAGGGCCCTGCTCCCTCTGGAGGCTCTTAGGGAGAATCCCTCCCTGACTGAACCGGCTTCTGGTGGCTGCCATCACTCCTACCTTCAAGGTCACCATGTCAAATCTTGTTCTTGGCTGCATTTTCATCCTGCTTTCTCTTCTATGTGTATAAAATTTCATTCTGCCTCCCTCTTATAAGGATACATGTGACTGTATCTGTCTAATCTGGGTGGAGTGGATGTCCACTCAGATAATCTTCCCATCTTAAAATCTTTAACTTAACCACATCCGCAAAGACCCCCTTTTGGCCATAAAGAGGTTCCCAGGAATAAGATGTGGGTATCTTTGGGAGGGCCATTTTCAGCCTACCACAGAGGACATGAAAGGGCTCTTAGCACAGAGGCAATATAATCAGACCCCCATGTTGAAAATATCATTGTGGTGGGCGTGGAGGAGGGACAGAGGATATGAGGAAGCCAGCTGGGCTACTGCAACTGTCTCAAGTGAGAGGAGGTTTGGACTAGATGGTGGTAGTGGAGATGAAGGGAAGTGAACAGAGATAATCAGGAGGGAACACAGAAAGTTAGGAGGGAGGTGCCAAGAGGGCCTTCTAGACTTCTGATGTGTATGGCCTTGTTTCAAGTGGTGCCATCCCCTGAGCTTGGGAGACAGGGAGAAGGCCAGATGTGCCAGAGAAGATCAGGCTAAACAAGTGATGTGCAGTATTGCTGGGTAATACCACATAGTGAAACAGCAGCGTCTTTGGGAGGAAGCAGAGGAAACGGCATACTCTGGGGCTAGGGCCAGATACTCTTTCAAAGTGACAATAATATTTAAACTCAAGGTTGTTGAGAGAATTGGGATTAAGGATGAAATGCACACAACACAGTAGGTGTTAAAAGCATTGATTACGCACTTGATTACCATTCACTGTCATTCTTTGCCTGTGCAGTAATGCAAGCAAAGACCAAAACTGTTGTATGATTACAAGATCATAATACTAACTTATTTGGATTTCTTCACTCGCTTTGCTAATTCATATTCATTTACTGCTTAGGCCTGATGTTCATTTAGAGTTACTGATATGTTTCAAAAATAACTCACTGTTCAGGCTAAAGTCAAATTCTTTTATAGTTTTCCTAATTTTGTCCTTATTGTATATAAAATATATCCCTACTCATCAGCATTAGTTCCTTCTCTATCTCGAGTCATACAAATCATCAACTTAATTATCTCCACTATATGCCAACAGCAGATGGAGACTGCACTGATAAGCAATTTACAAAGAGATCATCCAAACCACATTTTATCAACTACCTGAAAAGCCTTTCCAATCCAACTAATCCTTCAACAAGGGTGATTTTAAAAGTAACAAAATCGATCAACATATTTTCATTATTTTCTCAACAAGTTATAATAGGGTTCCTTTATTATGTGTGGCAATAACCCACAAATTGCATGAATACTTTATTTGAGGCTTAAACACACTCAGCTGTTTACACAGGCAATTCAAACTCTAATTTATTTTGGATAATCATTTAGAAATTTTAGATTTCTCTATTATTATCAGTTATAAGGCATTTTGATGTGAAGCTAGAGACTTATTCTCAAAGTAAAATTTTACTAAACAAGTTCTTAGTAAACAACTGAACTTCACACAGAGTGTCTCTCTCACTGAGGCACATGCATTTTCCTTCAGTTTTTAAGTACACAGGTCAAAAAATGTCATTTGTGTTTACTTCATTATTCATAAGCTTCCTTCATTCTAAATTTAGACTTGAACACAACAGCAGAGGTTTTGTGCTTTGAGATAGAACTCGACATTCTTCTATCAAGAGAAAAGCTCCCAATTTCAAGGTACCTTCAACTGCTCTCTCTTCTAAGCCAAGGCCAGATCCGGGATGCCTACAAAGGCTAAAGAAAAAACCCAAACCATTCTGTCATTTCTTGCCATTTTTACGTTGGCAATTCCTCTAGAACAAGAATCTCTAAGAATTCCACCATAGCAGGTCCTGACCTTTGGCTAAACTACTTCGGACAGCCTTTCCTCTCTCCCATGCCTCCCCCTACTATTTCAAGAGGCATAATTTCTAACTCAATTTGTAGTTTTGATAATCCAAAGTAACAAGTGTCTCATCAACCATCAATACAGAAACAACCAAAAAGCATTCCGATCCATGTGGTTGATAGCTGAAGCCAATGACATTCCAGGTATAAACAAAACTCTTGTGAGCCATTAAAGGGATGCAAACCTTGCTGTAATGTGGATGGACAACCATAACAACTGGAGGCCTACAAAAGCCATTCTCACCTTGGATGGTTCAAAAGTCACAACATCAGACAAATATGCAGCTGATGAATGCAACTTCAACGTGATTATTTTAGATCTAAATAAGGAAGAGGGTGTGCATGTTTTACAAGACACAAAAATACCAAGTTTTCTTGCTCCAGAGATCAGTTGACAATACATAACCTGAGATTTTGCAATTCATTGCTCAAAATGAGGGTGGGGGAAAGCACTTAAAGCCTTGACAGTGATTCACTATACTGCAAACAATCCTAAAGAGGCCACACAGCACGGATCTGTTTAATCCAATTGCTTCTCAAAACCTGAATCTCCATCATTAAGCAAATTCAACTTGAATTTGGATACAAAATGTCCTTTTCCCTCATTTTCCATCCTGTTAGAATAGTACCAAAAATTTTACTTGTGATACAGATAAAATGATGCAAACATTTAAACGTCTGTTAATCTGGTGAGGGTTACTTAGTGGCTGAATATTTTACATAAAGTAACACCTGAGGCAGGGCTGCTACAGAGATGAGGCAAGGAAGAGCAGTTCCAAAGCAGAAGGACAGTAAGAAGGCTAAAGTGGGAAGAGCAGCAAATCATGCTCATTAGTCATGGGAACTCAGAGAGAGATGCATCGTGCTCAGACTCACATTTCCTACAAAAGCCAAACGCGGCAAGGAGGATGATGGTGCAATCGGCATGTAAGAACAGGTTGGGCTAACATGTATTATGGAATGCAGTTCATATCACTGTTGAGGGCGGGACCAGGGAAAGTTCTGTATAGCTGTGTATGGTGGCACCCTTTCAGAGATTCAATTGTGCATGTGGGTGTTTCCAAGTAGCTGCTTCTAAGTACAACAGAACAGAAAACCATCAGGAAGCATTCTGCCCTATTTCCTCCCATCACAGAAGAATCACTTTTGTGGTCCCCTTGGCTGTGTAACTTTAGCGCAATGACTGTCCTTAGTCCTGGAGATTTGGCGTCTCTTCTGTGTGTGAGTAAAGCTTACTGACTTCTTGGGAAGGATGTGGACCAGTTTACTCCCTGAAGATCAAAGTTAGAAAGACTTGAGCAGGGACAGGGCAAGGGGACTAGGTCTCTGAAATAAAGTCACCTGAGGCTGGAAAGACACAGGTCCCGCAAGCTAGCTCCACACTAAGAAAGAAGAAGGGAAGGGGCCCCAGTGATTTTCTATCCACATGTAAGGGACAGAAGAACTACTGCTGAAAGCCCTTCCTGGAACTGTTTGGGCCCTAGAAGCTGCCATTGACCTGGAAAAGCTGGTGTTTAGGAGCAGTAGCCCATGGGGCCCAACACTGGAGAAACCCTAGCCCTGAGCTCTGCCCTGGCACAGTGGTCACAGATGCAATGGAGGCACTGCCTTCTTCAGCAGCAGCTGTGCCAGCCTCTTTGCTTCCTGTCAGCAGAGAGCCCCCATCCTGTGCTGTTTGTAGCAGCCCCAGGATTTCAGCTTCAGAGATCAAACCTTGGCTTAAGCTTATGCCCTGCCCCCAAGCTCACTGCCTCTCAGTGGAGGCATTTTGGAAATCTGTTGGGCTCTTCTGGGGTGACACAGTGACAGTAGTGGAACCTAAGATGAAAGACATCCTGCAGCGGGCAAGATAGCTGGTGTGCTGTCTCATGGCCTGTACAATTTCTGAACATCTGGAAATTCACAAGGATAAAAAACTGTTTATCATTATTTCGTTCTAAGACCTAATTCCATTGACACAGAAACACAAAACCATTTGGGCACTGTTGCAATATACCCTTTCTCAAGATTTGTTCACAATTTTAGAAAATCGTGTCACTAACAGCAACACTGCTTATGGCATTTAAGTAGCCAACACACCACAGCTATGCCAGTCTGCATTTGTTGCTCACATGCCAAAATTTAACAGGGATATTCAGAGCTCCTTTAAATATACGGGGGTGCCAAAAAATGTATACAAGTGGACACTTTGGTCCGTGTTGCTCAAGCAGTAGTTAGCCGTAATCAGAATGTCTGGACGCTGATGGTAACCACTTTGAGCACCTCTTGTAATTGCAGAAGTCAAATGTGACTTGTATTCATCTTTTATTATTGGCATATATTGAGTATTACAATTTTAATAGTTTCCCTTTCTTAAAATGTGTATACATTTTTTTGGCACCCTCTGTACGTAAAGCCAAGTAAATTATTAAAGATCCATACACATCAAAAATACTGGATACCAATGATCTTCATTAATATTAGGAATTTGTAGCATACTCACATTTATATCATGAAAATTATATATTTATTTCAGGTTTCTTATTTTTCTACCTTACTTTGATACGGTCCTTTGGTCATGCACCATCCCACACCCCCGTTGCCCCAACTTTTTTTTCCCTTTAAGCCTAGACATCTATTAAAGGCTCTGGTCTCCAAAGTAGTTGGTTTGGGGAGGGATTTAAAGATGAGAAATCTGTGTTCTAAGGCTTGGTCAGCACACATCCTGTGTCTAATGCAGGGAATTAATTATTCTGACACCACCCTGACATAGGCAACCTGGGTCATTGCAAAAACGTGATGGTCCTCATTTTCTCCACTTCAACAGTCAGTGTTCTGCCTTGGCATATTATCCCTGCTTCAATAAAGGGGATTTCCCCACTTTCTCTGATCAGTGTATGTTAAGTTTGATCTGTTACTTCTTTGATTTTAAAAAGCACCTGCTCTCTCATTTCTCTACTATGGAATGGTTTCTGCTCTTAAATCCAAAATTATTCATTCTACACAGGTGCAAGCATCTAACTACTTTATCTTCTGATGAAGGTGTGCTGAGCATTTACATTGTGAAATACAGGTATTTTTTTTTTATTATGAGTCTCTTTTTCTTTATACTATTTTTGCATTCTATTCACTTTTAGACATTGTATGTATGGGCAGGTCATTTCATCTATTAATTCCATTTTAGAATCATAGAAGGGGAATTACAAAATATTTGTTATAAAAAGAGGGCATCAGACCTGATAACAGTCAAGAGCAGGTGCTCTAGAAAGCTTCCCCTCTCGATCACCGACTTCTTCCAGAGACTAGTTCTTCCTGAAACTCAGGATAGGGATTTTGGAGTCAGGGAGCTGGATTTCTGCCTCCTCATGCCAGAGAGGAAAATAATACCAGATCATATCATGCTACCGCCACTCAGGGTCGCCCAGATTCCCATGGGTGGCTGAAAAGAGAAGTGAAAAGGGCCAGCCAGGTAGGGCAGGCCCTCCTCTTGACTGGACGCAGCACTGGGCAGAGGACAGCTCACTCAAAGAGCCAATTCCCAGGGTTCTAACTGTGCAGGCAGGCCAAGCACAGCTGAGACCCATGGCCACTTCAGAAGGAGACTTCATCAGGATCTCAGCCTTCCCTTTGATGGCACCTGTCAAGACGAGCTTGTGCTCAGTGGTGGCTCTGCTCCCCGTCTCCCCACACTAAGCACTGGGCAGCCTTGATGCACTGATGGGAAGATGCTGAAGGGCCAGACAGGAGTTGTTACCTGCTTATGACAAGCAGAGCATCAATCCAAGAAGCACTCTGGAGCACCTCTACTGGGTCAAGAGACGTGGGGAATCAAGGCTTTCGGAGCTCCTAAAGGGCACTGCCCTCAGGCTGCACTTGCTGACTGGCAGGTGTGCCTATAAAACCCCTTGGAACCCACATTACTCCAGAAACCTCAGGAAGGCCACAAACACCTGACAGGGAAGTCCACCCATCTCTGCTATCTCAGCCCTCCCATGCAGATAGGTAGCCATGTAAACAATGTCCACACATCACCAGTGCTGAAAAAAAGGGTGGAAGGATGTTGCAGGGGCACTGAGGAGTCACATCACCTTTTCATGGAAATCTGAGCTGCATCTTGAAGGACAAGTAAAAACTAGTTCAATGATGCAAAATACTGCATCATGATTAGAGGAGAAGGGACATGGGAAGAGGCAGGAGGCAGGCAAGGAAGCACTAACCAGATCATAGGACATCCTACGCTAAGCTAGGACCTCAGACTTTACACAGTAGAAGACTGGGAGCCACAAAGGGTCTAAAGCCCAGGGTGACACATTCCCTGAGGACAGGCCTCTCTGGGAGTTTGCTGAGTAGCCTGTAGGTGTAGGAGTGTAGTTTGCAGATTTCTATGGACTCACCCCCAGCTTTAGCAACACATAGGAGAGATAGTGTAGTGGTTAAACACAGACTCTGGAGCCATACAGCTTGGATTCAAACCAACCCTCCCACTTACTGTGAAACCTTGGGCATGTCATTCAATGTCACTGGGCTTCCTCTCCACCTCCTATACAGGGGGAGGTCACAAGGGCAGCCCTCTCAAAACTGGGGGAGGATTACATGAGAATTAACAGACGGGGATTGCTGGCATGTGACCCAGCACAGAGTAAGCACCATTATGTTTATTCTGATGTGTATTAGGTAAAATAAGTCCCCATAGCCAGTGATTTCATGGATATTACAGCTTTGGACAAGATTAAGTGTCAAAGTGACTCTTTCTGAGGTAGATTTAAAGATATTAAGTAAGCAATACCTTCTTGAAGGAAGGACCTGCTTCTCACATTTGTGTCTGCACAGGGCTCACACTCTTTAGGGGCTTTCCCTGCAATACGGACTATTTTCCTGTAAGACAGAAGTAACTACCTGTTGTGTAGATATGTTTCTTGTGTACTGAAACGTGTGAGCAAGTAGGAAGATATGGAGAAAGTAACCATAGCTGGGGAAAAGGGCTGAGATGGCAAACTTCAGCCATCTTTACTTGTGAAGAAAAGCCCCTATTCTCAACCTTCAAATCAAATTCCAGGAAGTCATTAACTGTCTATTCTTACACTGCAAGTTTATAAATAGTTTTACGTAAAAATATGTTTTGGGGGCCGGCCGAGTGGCTCAGTTGGTTAAGAGGTCGCTCAAGAGTGCGAGCTGAGCTCTGAGCAACAGCGGTTCGATGCCAGCCTGAGCTGAGTTGCTGCTGAGCCGCCAACAGGTGGCAGGATGGCTCAGCTAAAAAAAAAAAACAAAACACACCCATGTTTTTGTAACTATGTATTGTGATGGATGTTAACTAGATTTACTATGGTGATCATTTCACAATACATACAAATACTGAATTATTAACACTATATATCAATTATACCTCAACTAAAAAAAAAAAAAACACAAACATGCATGGAAAGTTATTTGTTCAAAAATTGGAATGAATTCCTCCTATAACAAAAAGGCTTTAAGGGTTGATGAGATCCCCAGGTTGGCCGAACAAAGGCCCTATTTGACCCCAAATTGTACCTAGGTTACCAGTTGAACAGCATACTATGAATTTAGGGAATGGAGTAAGTGGTGGAAGAGGCATAAGATACAGATGAGTGAGTTCCTCCCCAGCCAGCCCCAAACCCTCTCGGGGAGAGCTGGTGCTAAGCAAAGTTTTGAAATAACCGAGAAATTCCTCTTGGCTACACAGCCATCTATTTTCTGTACTTGTTTTATACTCTCTTCTTCTTGAGTCCTTCTCAGCATCAGCCTCCTCAAAGTCCCCCTGATGTTGCTAAGTAGAAAGATTACCCTAGCAAAGCATACTGAGATACAAGAAATGGTATTTTAGGACCTAAAATAGCCCGTTCAAAAAAAGGTCTAGACCCCTGAAATCTGATGTGTTTTGGAATCTACAAGTGGTTTTGTGTAAATGGATTGGAAAGTGCTCCATGCTTCAGTATTACTTCTCTCTCCCTTTGTTGTCTTATCCTCAGCAAAATTTCACTGAGTAGAGCTCTCCCGATTAGAGTAAGGGAAGGTGGTAATCTCACCAAACTGCTTGTTAGCATAGCTTGTGTGGCTCAGAGCACACAGTCTTTTAAGGGTTCACACCTTTAATTTTGTGTGTCTGTACACATACACACAGTACCCCCTCTCAGTACAGATATTCAGTTTTTTCTGATAATTTCCTATATGAACTCTCCTATTATTCTATAGGCAATTGCATTTTTAAAAGAATTCCAATTCAGCCAAATGAATCTTTCATGAATATTTAATCGGGACCTTTTCAGACAGTGCAATCGTTGAAAAAAAAATGTAATGTGTTTTATAAACACACTACTGAGTTGAGGAGGATGGAAAAAGCAACAAATGAGTTTCCTGTCTCTCCTGCCTGACACCATTTCTACTTCTCATTGCTTCTCTTTTTCTTGTATTTCTGCATCTATGGACTTGCCATAGCCTCTGGGAGCAAGAGCAGTCATATCATGCAGAAATCATGGGTGGCCTGTAAGCTTTTCCTCTCCTCCAAAGTATCTGACATGGTTTTGGGCAAAGAAGCTCAGACACCTACTGGCCCAGTCTCTTACACATGCCTTTTGAGTTTTTTCAGGGAGAACTATGGTCTGTACCAGGGGTCAACAAACTTTTCTTTAAAGGGTCAGAGAGCAAATGTATTAAGCTTTGCAACCCATGTAGTCTCTGTCATGGCCATTTCTGCTGTTGTATTGCACAAGCAGCCACAGAAAATATACAACCAAATAGGTGTGGCTGGGTCCTGGTAAAACTTTATTTACAAAAAAAGCAGACAGCAGGCCATAGTTTGCAATCCCTGGGTTATACTGTGCCATCTCTATGGTAAGTCTGGCTTCATAATCAACACACAAACAAGGCCACATGTCATACGAGGTTAGACAAGTAAGTTCGAGAACTCATCCTAGAAAAGTGCTACACATTTCATTGCTGAATATCACTATGGTCACCTTCAAAGTACTCCCCTTGGGAAGCTATGCACCAATGCCAGTGCCTAGAGTCCACCCTTCAAAGCAAGTTTGGAACTCTTTTTCTGGAATGGCCATCAGGGCTGTCATCCTTTGATGTCCTGAATCCCACCAAAATGTCTTCCTTTCAATATTTCCTTTATCTTTGGGTAAAAAAAGAAGTCATTGGGGTCCAGATCAGGTGAGTAGGGAGGGTGTTCCAATAGTTATTTGTTTACTGGCTAAAAACTCCCTCACAGACAGTGCCGTGTGAGCTGGTACATTGTCGTGATGCAAGAGCCATGAATTGTTGGCGAAAAGTTCAGGTGGTTTTTGCCTAGCTTTAAAACATGCAGACTTTTTAGCGCTTCCGAATAATAAACTTGGTTAACTGTTTGTCCAGTTGATACAAATTCATTATGAATAATCCCTCTGATATAAAAAAAAAAGGTTAGCATCACCGTTGCAACAAGTTCACTAACTTAACTGTCATATCTGCATGGCTTTGTCATATGTGCCATAAACTGTGTTAAACAGTTTAGGATCCATTATTCATTTTAAATATAAACATACTGTCATGAGTTTTTCTTGTTTTTTGTTTTTAATACATTTTTTGGCATTTTATAATTTAAAACAAAGTGGAAAAGAAAAATATCACAATTCATAATACCAACTACATACTAATTCTGTATCATATTCATGCAATCCATCCTCAATGAACATTCATTATAACCATTATATGCTTGTTTTAGCTGACAATGACAAAATATGACTTTATTAATATCTACAGGCAGAAATCGGTGGTAGCGTTGGCAAGGGAAATAATTAACAGATATTTTAACGTTAGAAAGAATGCCAGGAGTTGAAACAGAAGATGGAGATGGTGGCCTCAACGGGAGGTGGGGCAGTAATGTCGGGCCTATGGAAATAAGAACTTCAAAGCTCATTTGGCCAAGAGCTCAAAATGTCCCCTCCTTCCTCATAACTCAATGTGCTTCACCTCTTCTGTTAGTTCTCAGATTAAAAAACAAAGTGATATTTCAAGTCAAAAAAAAATGGTGATGTGAGGACCCTGAGCCCCAACGGGCCAGGGATTAATTATGGACATGAGAGCTACACTGTGAGGGACAATGATCATTAGTTGACCAGCCACCTAGCAGCAAAGTAACCCTGAAAAGCAGCACTGACTTACAGGAAACATGGACCAAATGGTGGATCTGAGAAGAAAATAAGTGCAGAACAAACCATCAAATGTGACAACCTAGTAATACTGATCAACTTAGCAATTCTCATCCCCTTTTCCAGGTGACATTTCACATCTCTGTGTGGGTTTTTCACTGTTTTCTTTCCTAGATTTCCATTTCCACCTCACTACCTTTCATATTCTCTTTCCCCCTCCTCGTCATTCCTCCCAACTCCTAATTAAACTCACTCACTTCTACCCTATTATGATGCACAGGCTTCATTTCCTCTACAAAATTTTCCTTCAAGCTGGACTGTAAGTTCCTTCTCTCCACTCCTACAGGCTATGACAGGCCATGGATGTTTCTCCCCGTCTTCCTACACCATAACACCTAAAAATTTAGTGCCTGTCTAAGCACATAACCACAGCCTATCTCATCCTGTGCCTGACTACCTAAAGGTTGGAGTGTGTCACACATGCAAACATCAGTTAAGTGTATGTGTGTAGGAGGAGGGGTGAACATTGCTGGATTACAGCACTGAGCTCTAAGACCAAGACTGGGAATGTGGTTTGTCTTTGGGCTCAAAGTGGAAAGGCCCCAAAGCCTTTCCCAACCTCTGGGAGCACCTCTCCGAGTGCATGATGGTGGCTTAGCACCAACAGTAGGGCAGCTTGTTAGATTACTGCTATAGTTAAAATGGAAGTGGCAGCTACGTTTTGAAATCTCAACTATGTCATGTCTTATATCTCAAAAGTAATGCTCTATTATGCATATATTTCTAATTCCTATATGTATGATGTCTGAATTATACAATCCAGACTTTCCACTAATACAGAATGGCCTTCATGATAATCTGTTTCTAAAAAGTAACCATTTCTCATTAGGTAGCTGTTGGTGAAACTTATCATCCTAGTAATGTGGCTTCAGAAAATGACCTTGCTTTAATAAAAATGTTATTGTTACGCTAGATACAAAATATGTATCTACTGTTAAATTGTAACATTAAGATTATGGAAGGTTGGGAAGGTTGGTCTTCTGTGACAACACAATTCTAAGAAAAGAGATAATCAATTTCTCTTTTGTAAACTGGGCTAGAGGTGTTCCTCAAACACTTCCTCAAACACTGAGTTTTCCAGCAGGGACATTCAATTTTGGAACAGGAAGAGAAGTTCCTAATGCATAACAGGATCTAAATCTTTCAACTGCAATATGTGAGGCTAACTTTAAATATAAAAGTAACCCTCATATAGGACGTTTTACCTTCTACTCAAATTCTACCATCAAAATGAAAACATAATGTTTGTGATGAAGGCATCAAGTACAAAAGTTGGCTGAGCTGGGCTAGCCGAGAGGCTCAGTTGGTTAAGAGTGCAAGCTTTGAGGGGCCGGCCGAGTGGCTCAGTTGGTCAAGTTAGCTAAAGTGCGTGGGCTCTGAGCAACAGAGCCACAGGTTCAATTCCCACATGGGCCAGTGATGCTGTGCCTGAGCTGAGCTGCCACTGAGCTGCCAAAAGGTGGAAGGATGGCTCCTGTCATCTTATCAGCTGATGAGAGCATGTGCTCTTAACAAGACTGCCTGTTTGATGGTGAGCTACACCCACCCACAACTAAGACTGCACTCAGCACCTTAGCTGAGCTGCCACCCGAATGGCTCAGTGAATAGAGCACGAGCTCTTAAGAAGGCTGCTGGTTTGACTCCCGCATGGGATGGTGGCTACGCCCTCCGGCAACTAAGACTGAACACAGCACCTTGAGCTTGGAGGCCAGGAGCTGCCAGCAGGCAGCCAGATGGCTATTAGCACCCTCCACAACTAAGATTGAACAACAACTTGGCTGTTGCCCTTCCCCAGTTCCCCAATAAAAATCTTAAAATAAAAAAAAAAGTTGTCTACTGTTTGAGCGCTTACATTGTGGCAGCTACCATGGATTATTTCTTTACATTCCAACGACACTATGTGTGCTACTCCCATTCTATAGGCAAGGAGGCAAATTCTGAGAAACCCAAGTCAGCAGCCACAAAAATCATAAAACTAGGGTTGCAAGCCTGATTGCAGGAAAGCTGATAGGATAATGCTACCACTGTCCAATCCTAAAAAAGTTTAAGTTGCTGGAGAACAAGGTCATGGGGCAAATTACAAAATATAATCCATTTAGTGAGAATAGGCAGAATGGTATAGTGAAAGTCCTTGACTTAGAACCACAGTGCTAAGTACCGAGACTCGAGTCCCTCGTCATAACCTTGGCATGATAAAATACACCTCACTAGAGTTGTCACTAGAATACTAAGAATATAAGGAAACATGCTTATCACTGCCCTTGAGCGAGAACAGATACTATGATATTTTGTTTCCTTCTTTATCGTCAGTTCCCATTTCAAAATACAAGCAGATAGGTACAGCATAAGGGGATATAGTCAATAATATTGTAACAACTATGTATGGTGTTAGATGGGTACTACACTTATGGGGTGATCACTTCATGAGATATGTAAATGTCTAATCACTATGTTGTACACCTGAAACTAATGTAAT
Organism: Aselliscus stoliczkanus; assembly: GCA_033961575.1. Classification (NCBI taxonomy): domain Eukaryota; kingdom Metazoa; phylum Chordata; class Mammalia; order Chiroptera; family Hipposideridae; genus Aselliscus; species Aselliscus stoliczkanus. Next base: position 71,928,579 of record CM066738.1, on the reverse strand, counting down.
ATTATACGTCAACTGTAATTGAAAAAAATATACAAGCAGACAGCTCCTGTCCATATAAATCCTCCCTGGACACTTCCCCCCTTTCTCACCCTTAACAGACTCACCCACCTTTCAAGGTGCATTTCTCTGCTGTTGCTGTGAGCGAAGAGTTTTCCTATTACTCAAAATCTGTCCTCTACTATCACTGCATAAAATTCTCTAGATAAAATATAACAGCAAAAATACTGTTATTTCATGCATTCAATATATAGGAACCAGGAGGTAGTAATTAAGTACTATGCCAAGGCAGTTTAGAAGGAAAAATGATCATTAAAATAAGTAACACAGAACATTTCCAAGCTGGTGGTACCAAGACATACAAGTACCATTATCTTGATCAGCAACTGGAGAGAGTAAACTTGATTCTAAGACTTTCTCCACCCCTCTTTCATACAACACAGACTGGCAGTCTAAAAAAAAGTCAGACCAAGAAACAATACATGAAACATTCAGATGTTCTTGTTTTCATTATATACATTCTCAGAGGGCTAAATAAACTACACAAGAGAGACTGTGGGACAAGCAAACGGTTTAAATCCGGTCTCCATGAACAGCCTTGATAAAATTCTGGCTTGAAATCAGATGTATATTTGAAAAAGAAAACGTTCTTGTAAGTTTTCATTTTCAAGTGAAAAAAAAACTGATTTAAAAGAAAAACGTCTTTAGTGAAAAGTTTACTGTTGTGAAATATTTGCTTTGCCACTGAGAATGTGCAAGCTCCAATCGGTAGAAACCACCATTCTATGAGGTCAGAAATCCTGCGTCTGTATCTCGTCGCTCAGCGCCTGTGGCGCTCTCTCCTCTCCTTTTCTTAAAGGCTGTGACTCTTAATCACAGCTACACAGCTTTCCTTTCATTCCTACCAAACCACTAGATCTAAAAAAGTGCGAAGCATACGACCCTTAACCATTTACAGGGAAGCTGCTAATCAACATAATAAGTCTTGTCAACATTCAACCGTCAAATCACAAACTTGCTTCCTAAACCAGAAGGCAGATGCTTCTCGTCCCCAATGAAATTGAAGGCTCCTCCCACACTCGCTATCAAGCTACCAGGTTTCAGGTTTTTCCTTCATTTTTAAAAAGACGAACAAAAATAATTAACTGAATACACGTGTTCTTCCTTCCGTTCTTACATTCATTTAAAATCCTTCCGTTTTCTTCTTCCTCTAAGTTAGAGAAATCCATAAATACGCTCACTTGAAAGGCATTAGGAACTCATTTTGAGGATTGAGTTTTAGAAGACAGGCAGAGAGGTAAGCGAGCAGAGTGCGGTTCCGTTTTCTTTTTTTTCCCTCAAATTCCCGTATGCCAAGGCTATTATGCATATCTGTCTGCAAACAATAAAAGCGTTTGGAATGCTCAACGATACCAAGTGATGCGAGCCACATGAAACAGGCACCGTGCAGCTGGTGTGCTCGGTGCCACGAAGGCTGCTAGGGCAGCACGCGCGCCAGAGTCACAGCACTGCAAGTCCAACGCTCACTACTGCCTCAAATAGCATCGGGCACCATGTCCCAAAGCCAACAGGCTCCGCCGGAGGACCCCGCGGCAGAAAAGCAGAGAAACACTGGGGAGCCCCTCTCGGAGGACAAGGCCGGGGATAAAGTGAGGAGAGATTGCGGGAGCGCGGGGAGGACGCGCAGCGGGTCCCCGGGAGGGAGAGGACAACGGGGCGGGGGGTAGAAAGGGGCGATGTGGCAAAGGCGCAGAAGAGCCGGCTGCAGATCAGGCCGAGCGAGGCCACAAGGCGACCCGGGCCAAGGACAGTGACGGCGGGGGAGGGCAGCCGCAGATGGAAGCGCCTGGGCTGGCCCGGAGGTGCGGGTGGCCGGGGCAGGGGAACCGGGCGCGTCGGTCACCTGTATTGTTTGAAAAGCTGGTCCGACTCCCTAAAGCCGTTATTGAGCAGCATGTTGATGCCGGCCAGGGCCAGCTCCGAGTCCTGTAAGGGCGCCGCCGCCGCTGACGAATCGCTGTCGTCCCGCCGCCGCGGCCGCCGCTGCTCGGAGCCGGCCATGGGAGCGCGAGGCTGTGCGCAGGGCCGAGGCGAGGTGGGGTGGCGGCGCCCGCAGCCCGCTTCTCCCTGCCCGGAGCGCAGCGGGGCCGGGCGGCGGGGCGGGGCGCGGCGGGAGGGAGGAGCCGGCCCAGCTGCAGCGCGGCGGGAGCGTGGGCGCCCAGGCCGCCGCCTCCCGCCGCCGCGGGGGATTACTCAGCAGCCGCCCGCCAGCGCCGCCCGCTCCCTGCGAGCCGCCGGGCTGCGCGGGCCCCACAGCTGAATCCGTTTCCGGGTATCTTTCACCCTGCGGCGCTGGGGCCGGAGCGGCCGCCTCCCCCACTTCCTGCAGCCCCTGCGTGCCCAGGGTCCGCACGCCGGGCCCACGCGCGGAGCCTGCTCCGACACGCGCGCGGCCCCGAGGCCCGGACCGTAACGCGTCCTCCAAAAGGGCCGCACCCCGGAGTCTCTGGGAAGCGAGCAAGGGCAAGCGGGTCTGAAAAGGGGCCCGGGAGCTCCGCCTGGGTCACCGCGAGGGCGCGTGGCTGGAGACCAGCGGGAAACAGCCTGCTTGGGCTGCAGCGCCTGGAACACCGCACAGCCGGGGCCGGCGACCCCCAACTTCACCCAGGTCCTGGGGCCGCCCACCAGCCCGTGACAGCCAATCCCCGAGGAGGTGGGATGCAGGGGCGGTGCCTCAGCGCACCTGCCGGACAGCAGCCCAGAGCGCAGCGCCGAGAAACTGGCGGGGAGGGCTCCTGTGTGCTGGCACCCACCCTCGGGCCTGACACTACCATTTGTGCGATTGGGCAACTGGACAAAATGGAAGCCCATATGGCATACACCTATATATTTAAAAGTTATAAAATAAGCGGTTCAAGTGTGTTCTACTCACCCTGACACTTTCATATCAATGAAACAGTAAAATAAGTGTGAAGGTATGGCTTTCATAAGACCGAATATCGAAGATGACTGAATTTAGTCATTCTTGTATATGTTTGACTGTCTGATGATGGGCTGGTTATGTCTGGGTGCGTGGTAATTCATAAATCATATTTGTTTTTCCATAAATTCATTTTTCTCACCTTTATTTTAGCAAAACACTAAATACGTTGTTACAATCACGATGATGTTCTTAATGCCAAATTAAGCCACCTTTTTAAAATCATTGTAGTTCTTAGAGTGTAGTTTATCAATTTCAATTTGGAGAAATTTATGTTGAAGTATTTACCACTGAAATTGTTTTTAAAAATTAAAGTCGATATTCAGGTTTTGAGATAACCCATGAATTATAAATATCACTTCCAGCCTTATAATGGGATCAATAAAGTAAATTACCACTGACAATATTACAAAATAATATAATTTTATCATTTAAGTTATTATCATTTATTTTGTGATTTGTGCCATCTCTTACCCAGATATCTAAATCCATATAATATTCCCAACATTCATAGACACACATTTAAAAGCAATGTGAATTGCTATCCTCCTTAGCAGTCAGGTGTAAATGTTATGAAACCAGGCTAATTCTTGATTCTTGAATACAGCCACAAATTGGAATACCAAAAGCAAGAAAATGGACGATTCTCACCCTGGGAAACAGCACTTTGTAGTGCAGACGTCATTGCACTCATACAATCTAAGAAGGATTTGACAAATGGACCTGTTTTTGTTTTTTTTAATCTATGCACTCTTGGATTTAAATAGTGTTCCTCTCACACATCAGCAGTGTCACAGACCTTCATGGCATTCTGAAGCTGTAACTTTTGTTTTTAGGATTCCGAGCAAGAGATGAGCAGCATTTCCCTGGGGCCTGATCCGTGTTAATGATGAGATTGGAGAATAAGGGTCATAGGATCCACTGAGCCAGCGCTGAGTGCCAGATCATTGGTGACAAAGGTGCCCATGTGTTCTTAACTAAATTTATGTGCGTGTATGTTTGGATGCGTAGGGTGGCTCACATGGGGCTCTTGCCAGAGGGTCTCCTGGCCACACATGGCCATTGCTAATGGGAACTGGCAACATGCCCAGCACTTACAAGCTGCCTGAATTTTGGACTTGTGGAAACATCCACCACCACCACCCCCGCCAAATTCCTGAAACAATGTAGCCAACAAGCGAGGGAAGCAAGAGAGCACTCCCCACCTGGAGAAGGCAGCCAAGCAGTTTATGTTCCTATTACTGAGGAGAGGAAAAAAATAAAGTCAAAGAATTGATGCACCGTGGGCATTGTTAACAAGTTGTATGTACCTGGAGCCCTGTAGCTAACAAGGTCCAGTGTTACTGTCCAGCACCCCCATATATAAGTGGCTGTAGGGGAGCAGTAAGGTAGGTAGAGGACAACTGCCATATACTATACACCAGGTAAGTGCCAAATTGGATTTAACCAGATACCAAAACAATTACATTAGCAACAGCATCATGGACATTTTCAAATATTTGCTCTATGATAAGGGATACAACAAAGAAGATTGAAAATGGGGCCCCACAATCCTGAAGAGAAACAACGCATTGAACCAGTAATGCCACTTGCTGCATCTGTAATTGGCTCTGACCCCTGCCCAATGCTCACCTAGCAGGTGCGGAATTAAGGCTTAGTGTGTTTTCTTCACCAGATAATGATAGATATTTAAGAGGTCATGGTATGTATTACCTACAAAAAGAAGGGAAATCTATTGTAGATTGCAAACACTTGTGCGTGGGAGATTCTCAGCATCTTCCTGCAGAACTAAAGCAGTCTTCAGTGTGCTTAGCTTCAGCCTAGCAGGAATTACGCAAGTGTTTCCTTTGGAAGAGAATGGGAGAGAGGGAGAGACAAAGAGGGGAGAGGAAAAGAAAAGCTCTCAAGTGAAAGAAACTTTCTTTTCTACACACCTCTTGTCAGTATTGTCAGTATTTTGTGGTTCTTCATGAGATTTCATTATGAAAATGAAATTCCAGGTCAAAATGATCAGTGAAAAGTTTTAAATGTATAGGTCCCTTTACATGGTAGTGCGTGTGTGTGTGTGTGTGTGTATGTATTGATAGATAGATAGATAGATAGATAGATAGATGTCTTGGTTGCAAGTAACAGAAAAACCTGACCCAAATTGGCTCAGAAAAGCAAAGTTTTTGATTTATGAAGGGGGTTTACCAAAATGAGGCTGTAACAGAACCGCAACACATACTAGGACCCAGTCTCCATCTTTCAGTTCTGCCTTTTTAGCGGCTGCATTCTCAGACAGGCTCTTCCCTTCTTGTCCCAAAACAGCTGGAAGCTCCCGGGGCTCCTACTTGCTCCTTCATATCCAGTGGGAAGGCATAACCAATGCTTAATGAAAATCCCCGATAATTGGCTTTGATTGGCCTGATTGTGGCCAGGTGCTCATTTTTGAGCCAATCAGTATAGTTAGGAGGTGGCTCCTTATGATGAATTAAGCCAGTCAGAGCTTGCTTCAGAATCTGGGAGGTTTTGAAACCGATTCTATGCAAACTCCATTGCTGGGAAATTTCAGTTCTATTATAAAAAGGGAGATAGGGATGTCAGAGAGACAACTAACAAACATTCCTTATCCTTGTCTTCCTAAGCATATTAATAGTTTGGGGGATTACAGTTTAAATGCATGTAGCGCATATACTACCTGAAGAAAATCTTGTGTGCTTAAGTTATGTTAAATTTTTTTAGTAATTCTAATAACCGTTCATTAATGTATCTTTTTGTAAATCTGCGCTATCAGTTGAAATAAATACAGATTCCCAGAATGTCTGGAATGCTAAAAAGGAGGAGAGCAGAGAAATTAATGTCACTACATTTTCATGTTACACTAGCTGTACTATCAACTGAGCCCTTTTGCTCTACTAAAGGTGCAGGAAGATTTAGTTAACTGCTTTTAATTAGAAGGTAAATCAGGTCAATGGTGGATATGTAAAACTATATACTAGGTTCCTTCCTTTTCTACTGACAGGTGGGTCACTAGCTGGCCTCTACAGTGGGGAGCACATGGAGAGCCCGAGGGGTCCATTTGGCTGTTTCTCCTGCAGGATGTCTTTGACAGGACTCTCATGCTGCCCTACCCATGACCATGCAGCGGGAAACCATCCCCTTTGGAGTGTACACCCCACATCTGCCTTTCCCCAAACCACATAGCCAGTGGACACAATACGGGTTTAAGCAGGTGCTTATAGAGTTCAGATCACTGCTCTACTACTGTGTAGATTCAGGGGCAAGAGTGGAAAGCAGACATTAGGCATTATGTCCCTCCTCCAGTTGTTTTCCTCCCCTGGTAGCTCAAGCAGTGAAGCCTTTTGCCCAGTCCTTAGCTGAGGTGTGTCTTTGAGTAAGAATATGGGTTCTTTCCTGGTCTTCAAAGGGTTTCTCTCTCTCTCTCTCTCTCTCTCTCTCTCTCTCTCTCTCTCTCTCTCTCTCTCTCTCCCTCCTCTCTCTCCCCTCACATTCCTTTTGCCTTTCTACCTGTATCTCTTCCCTTTAAGCTGTCTCCGTGCTTTTCACTGATATTTGCTCTTCCCCACATCTAGCATTCCTCCCTCCTCCTTACAGAGATAATTAAATCTTCTCTTTTGGTCCCTTCTCATGATTTGCACTTTTACAGCCATTGGGGTGAATGTCCATGACTGCTTTTCTCTGTCCACTGACTGTTGCTCTGCAGAGGGAGAGGCTGTCTCTGGTTTCAAGGTCAGGGTCTGCTGAGTCCCTGGGGAGGGAAGCAGATGAGCTCTGAGATGGGCGGGGGGGGGGGTGGTATCATGGAATGTTCCATCCAGTGAACTGGTGGCTTTTCTCTTGGAGTATCTAAACTCAAATATATCTTGCCACTATGATTAATTTCTACCTGGGATCCCCATTTTTTTCTAAATAAGAAAATTATTTTCCTTCTATTCATGTAACTTTACCATTTTTTTTTCCTAACAGTCCTGGTCTTATTATGTTAAGATATTATTAATCCTTTCCAACATTAACAACAAATGGCACATCCTACTTCTTCTCTAACCACCAGCCTTCTCCCCTGACTGTAGGAGGAAGGAGGAGATTCTTCTATGTTCACCTAACCACATATGTGAACCTGGGATAGAAGTAGCAGCAGCCTTGGCATTTACTTCTCAGAGTGGATTTATTTCCAAATCTTAAAGTGTACTCAGGTTCTTTAGGATGGTCTAGTGAGGCAGTAGATCTCAATACCTGTTTGTAAGTTGTATGGTGAGGGTGGGCTATGAAGAGGGTGAGGTGGAAATGCAGGAGAAGGGAGAGTGGGCCAGGCGTCTAAATCATATGATTCTGGTTCTGCAATGCATTAACTTTGGGACCTGGGGCAATTTTACCTAACCTCTTTCAGCCTCAGTTTCTCCATTTATAGTATGAAGATAATCAGTACTTTCAAGGCAAGTAAATGAAATAGTAGACATGTGCAAGTGCTTTGTAAGTAGTAATACCAAGATATCTAAATCCATACAATTAGTTTTCTAATATTAATTAAAGTCAGTGTATCCTTCTGTTTGCATATTTGTCAAAAGTATCACCTTGAAATATCCAGCTACAAGAAAAACTGTGCAATGAAATAACGAGATGCATTATATGGAGATGATTAATTTAAACCATTTCTAATATAAACACTACATGCTTGCTATTATTACTGCAGCCTGAGGAAGAAGTGCAGATTTTCTTCCCAATGTTTAAAAATATAAAGTAAAAATGTCTAGGTTTTAGAGTTCTCTGGTTCTGAATTTTTTCTGCTTTAATAATCCATTAATATATTTTGACACTACTTCAAGGGCTGGACAAGAAAATTGGTAACACTGGTATGAAGATTTTTCTAAATGCATCTTCTATGTCTTGTGTGTATAACACGGTTTGCAGTCAGCTCCTTTCATGTTTGTAAGGAGAGATACATTGCTAATATAAAGTAATGCCTTGTTCATAAATAAATCACTTGTGTTTTGCTCTGGGGTTAAGTCAGTAATCCACATGTCCTATCCCAGAACCCAGAACCCAGAACCCAGTACCTCTGAATTCCACACAGTAACTTAACTATTTGAAGGAAAGTTTTCTGTCAATGCAGGTAATCCTCATAGGTATTACCTGGGCAGAGGCATGGATATCCTGGAGCTGAGGGTCCTGACATTCTGGCTTTTCACAGGGTACTCACTGAGTGTGTCCACTATATCAGAACAGGTGTAGGTGCTGGCAATATTAGACAAATATTACAAGACCTCTCATGACTGCAGATAAGACATGTAGCCAGATGCATATTCATAATACAATATTGTAAGTATCAAGGCCATGTGACCTCGGTTCAAAGTTTTTCAGAATCCATTTAATTTTTGGATTTACTCCTTAAATGTTTATAACAAAAGTATACCTTATGAACTGATATTTACTGATTTTCTATTAATTTGTTGATTATTTATGCCTTCAGAGTTAGCATATGGGCTGCACCAGAACACCTGTCTCACTAATATATGACCATGCCTTGACTTTTTGAGCCCCTAAATAGTATTAACTAGTTTGAGTTCCCCCATTAGTAACTGAAGGGAACTAAGTACTATTTTTGATCACTTACACTTCTATCTTCAAAAGAAGATCCATCACAATCAAAGATATTTAAAACAATGTGAATAAAATTTTGAAGACAATTCCAGAAGAGGAATTTTTTTTCATCCAAAAGATGAAAAAAAAATCTTTAAAAAGACAACATTGTAGTCTCCCAATGTATGTAAAGGAGAAAATATTCACTACAGTGAATAATATTGTTTATTTATTTTAAAAGGTTCTATTAAACAGCTTATTTCCCTAAGGAGGGCATACATACACACTTACATACAGATATTAAAAGCTCATTTTGAAAATGTTCTAAAATTCAATAGTGTTGATGGTTGCATAACTCTAAATATACATAAAATCCATCAGCTTGTATGTTGTAAATGGTGAATTTTTCAGTATATAAATCATACCTCAATAAAGCTATTAATTTAAAATAAAAAGAATCATTCTAAACCACAGGGTGCAGAATAGTGGGAGGAAGGAGTTCACTGTTCGATTTTTTGATATCCTGTATCTGGGACAGAAAACAAATAGTTTGTTTATGAAAAAACATCTCATATTCAACAGTGCCCATAAATCAGGAATGGCTGGTCACTGCCATCACTGCCTGCCTGGTGCAGGGTTAAAACTTTGCACAGGTTGTTCCATTTAATTCTCAAAATAACCCTGTGAGGAGGGCTTTATCCCAAGTTTACAGATGTGAAAATAAATCTGAAGAAGTTAGGCCATACATCCGTAAGGGTTAAAACGCAGTTTAAATCTGTGTCTGTCTCATTGACCACAGTGGGTGAGCCCTACTTGTTAAAGTAACACCTAGAGGGAACTGGGGTCCACACACACACATACCCTTTCATGGGATCGTCATCTTCTCTTCTTGAAAAGGAAGAATATCACTTATATTTAGAAGGTATTTTGAAGACAGACGAATACATGATCTCACATGCGATCTGATAAACTAAAACTGGGTTGGAGTATAGGCATCTATATTTTGCTGAGAACCGTCAGTGAGTCCAATGTCAGCAAACCTCAGACAGCTCTATGAGAAGGAGTTGGCTGTACGGCAACTTCTGGAAGGCAGAGTGGCTATTGTTCATCCTTGTATACAATGGCCTGATTTCTTACCCTGAGTATATTTTCAGAAATGTTGCATGAACAAGTGAGTGGAAGAATAACTTAATGTATGATTTTGATGGTAAATCATGTCTGTATCCTTGGGTATGAACAGTTGTGTTATTACACTGAGGCTAAAGGTGTATATTTAGACATTTGAAACAAAAGCATATTATGTGATATCTTAAGAAATTGTATGCATTCCACCAGCTAGTGATTTATATATCTGGAGGTAAAAGGAACACTCTACAGAGTCAGAAGAAGACAGGTCCCCATTAAGGAGGGAAGAGGATGTGGACACTAAGAAATCATTTAAATCCTCATTCTTGACATTTATTTTTAAATGTGGTTGTAAAAGAAGGCTGAGAACATTCAGCTGTGCCATGGCTAAAAATGTGCATTTCTTCACTTCTCCTCACCCTCTTCACCTTGCCATTTCCTCTGAGACAAAAACAGTGAAAACGGGGATGCTGTGAGATGATAAAGGGAAAAGGAGGGTGCAGTTTATGTCTACAGATATAGAGTCGAATGCCCAGATACTATAGGGACTAGTTTCTTCATTCCCCAACCAGGCCAAAGAACAACAGGGGCTCAGGAGCAATGTCATTTCCTTTACCTTTCTGAAAAGTTACCTACTGCTAATGGGTGGGTCCCTCACCTCTGCCTGCAAGCAATGTTTCTGTGCCCCTACCCCTCCATACTTGTCTGGAGAACAAAAAGGGACCTGTGTAAATAAAAAATGCTTTCCTTGTTCTTGACTTAAGATAGAGATTCTATTGTTTTCCTTTGTTTAATTAAGTAATAATTCAAGCAAAATTATTTGCCTATAAAAAGCTCTTTTTCATACAGGTGTCATAACAGAGTCACAGGTACACTAATGGTTCACTCTAAGAATGATACATTATATAAATTGCAGCTTATCTCAGATGTTGTCCAAGATGGCTAAATTATGGGATACACTGGAAAGATTATCATAGTTTAACTACATAATGGCCAATTCAGTCCAATCGTATCTTCTTCACGGACCTACAATATGCCAACCACTGCATGCTAGGTGCAGTGGAAGACAAAAGTTGAAGAAAATATAACCCCTGAATCTGAGAATCTTCTAGTCTAGTGGGTGAGACAGACACGCCAACAGATAATCTAGTATAAAAGGGTCATAAGATAGAGGTATATGCTGTGTGCTCTGAGAGCACAGAGGAGGGGCATTAGTCCACCTGGGGCTCATGGAGGGGATTGTGAGAGATTTGATAATTGAACTAAGTCTGGAAGAAAGAAGGAGAAAGTATATTCCAGGTAGAGAGACCAGCATGAGCAATAGCATGGACATATGAAACAGCAGAAATCTTCAAACAGTGCAGTTGTTCTAGGGGGTAGAGTATGAGGCAGGAAGTGGCAAGGGATGAGGCTGGGAGGTGGGGAGGAGTCAGGGCTTGAGGACTTTCTATGCCTGCTAAGGAGTATGCAGACAACGAGGAGCCATTAAGGAATTTAGTCATGGGAATGACACAGTCAGATTGGTGGGTAGATGGAAGACTCATCTGATTTAACATGAAGGGCTAATTTAATGTGAAGAAGACTAGAGACTCATAAGAGGCAATTACCGAAAAACCAGAGCGCTTTTACTCCCCAGTGTGTGAAATTATCAGTTCTCTTTCTGTTGTGAGTGACCAAACCCAACTCAAATGAGCTTTAATGGAAAAAGTGCAGCTGGAGGGTGGATGACAGGAATCTGCAGGCCTGGACACATGTGTTCACTCAGTGATACCAGGACTCTGATTCTCTTTACAGTTTGGCCTTTTCCTCTGATGCAGTGGGAGAGCACATAATAGGACAATTCTTCATTTTGCAGGATTTTGCAATAGTCTGGCATTCTCACCTCCCAATGCTAAAAGCATCTCCCAAGTATTGTAACAACTCAGAAACCCACATACATTAAAAAAAGAGAGAGAAAAGTCCTCAGAATGGTACTATCCCCCATCTAGAAGCATTGCTCTAGAGTATGAGCAATTCAAGGCACTTCTTTGCCAGATATGAGTTTTCACTAACACCACAAGCCCATGTAACTCTAAATGGATGCTGCTCAATTCAAACTGTATTGATTCTACAAGCTAGTAATCAGCATTAAAGATCTTGTCAAGTTGTAATTTCTAAAGCTAGATCCCACTCCCCACTTTTAGTTTTTCTCATGAGCATTGGTCTCCATGCTCACCCTTTTCTACAAGAAGTGAGACTTTTCCTCTCCAGTGTCCATATACCCATTGTCCAGGATGATTCTGATTGGTGTTGCTTGCAACACCACATGGCATTCCCTGACACAGTCATTGGAGGATAGAATGCTCTGATAGGCCAGCCTAAGTCATATAGGGAGGCAGTGAGGAGGGTAGAGCACCTCGCTAACAGCCCTACCAGACCCACACAGAATGGGGTGGGAGAAAGAAAGGAATTCCAAAGAAAGGATTGCAGGCACACAACTTATGTCTACCTCAGAGGATGAATAAGCAAAAACAAAATATAATTACTGCACACTTCCCCTCCAATGTTCCATTCTGTAGTAAAGAAAAAATTTAAAACCCCAAAACCTCTTCCAGAAATTTTGGTGGATTTGTAAATTGATCTGTTTGAGTGGAACCCAATAATAAATTAAGCACAACATTGTTATATGTGTCTTTAGGACACTGATGATGTAACTGACTTGAGAATCTTCAGGATATGTTGATGATGCTGGGGTCAGAGCTATGAAGAACTGAGAAATTATAAGAAAACTTATAGAACAGGGGCTTAGGGAAAATGTAGGAAAAATCAAAGTGACCAGGACGATTGGCCTGATGGAAGAGCATCAGTAAAGCGAGGACAGAGGACGGAGGAGGGAAGAGAGAGGACAGAGGAGGGAGAGATGGGAAAGTCCATAATACACAGATGAGAAGAGTTGGTTTATCCCAGAAAAGCCAAGAGGCTGAATATCTAGAACCAATGAGGAGGTTTATTGATTCCTGAAGTTATTTCTCAAGGTCCTTGACCAAGGGCACAATCCACTGGCCTGAGGTCAGCAGTTTCTATTTGAACCCAAGCCAGGTGGACCTGGGACCCAGGCAGGCAAACACTCTGCTTCTCCAGAGATAGTGTCTAACAGAAACACAGGTAAAAGTAGTCTAGAGAAGATCAATAAAAAAGATAATATCACCAGCTGAGGCTGGTGGAGGAACTTCTTAACTAGGAAGAAAAGGGTCATCCAGAAGATACTGAACCTGGTTTCACATGTGAAACTTCAGTCAAGATAACTAGGTATAGGCTAGGCAACGGAGTAATGGTTTTCTCCCAATTCTCTCGCTTTCTAGATGAGTTCTAGAGATACAGAATCTCAAAATTAGATGGAACACAGAAGTCATTGCCCCAGAAACCTCAGTTCTTGATTCAACTTCGGGTAGTTCTGTTGACCTTGATCAGTTGCTTAACTTCTTTCAGCTTCAGTTTCATCATCAATAAACACAAATAATGATTAAAGTCCCTGTTTACCTCACAGGTTTGTTGTGATAACCAGGTGACAGGACCAGCCTCATAATTTGTGGGGCCCCATGCAAAATGAAAATATGGGGGGGCTCCATGTTTTAAAAAGTATTAAGAATTTCAAGATGGCAAGAGCAGAGCATTAAACCAAGTGCCAGGTGCTTCTGAGAGCAGAGCCCTGCGTGACTATACATTTCTCCTACCATGAAGTCAGTCCTGCCAGATGGAATAATGCGCATCAAAGAGCATTAGCAATCTACAATGAGTTCAACAAGCTGGTGAAGGCTTGCTTCTGTTTTTTCTTCTTGGCTCTCCAGCATTGTATTAGTTTGCTAGAGCTGCCATAAACAAGCACCGCAAACTGCATAGCTTACACAACAGAAGTCTATTATCTCTCAGTCCTGGAAGGCAGAAATCTAAAATCAAGGTGTTGGCAGGGTTGGTTCCTCCTAAGGGCTGTATGGTAATGATCTGCTCCAAGGCCTCTCTCCTTGGCTTGTCTTCTCCTTATATTTCTTTACATTACCTTCCCTCTGTATGTCTCTGTGTCCAAATTTCCCCTTCTTATAATGGCAGCAGTCATATTGGATGAGGGCCCACCCTAATGACCTCATTTCAACTCTGCAAAGGGGATAGGGATCTCCAAATTTATTTGGACCCTATCTCCATATAAAATTACATTTTGAGGTAGTGGAGGTGGTTAGGACTTCAGCATATGAATTTGGGAAGGGGAGGACATAATTCAAGCCACAATAAGCATTAACCCCCCTCTACTGTTTTTGAGGTATGTCCAGTGGTGTTTAGTCTCATGTGGAGGCAGTGATGTTGGGCTGTGGTAGAGGGAGGGTTCTGCACTGTGACAGGGGTGTATGGACCACAGTTTCTGCTGCCTGGTGATGCAGCTCTCATTGCTTATTCTGTAAGACCCATTCTTCAGTCTCTGAGAGCTCATAAATGTTCATCCAATAAATTCCTTTCTGGCTCAAGAAAGCTAGAGTGTGTGCCTGTGGCTTGTGATCAAGAACCCTGACTGATACTCAAATATTGCATTAGAATTGGAAAGGATATTGGATTGGACTTGAGTTCTGTGCCTCCCCAGATCTGCATGGCCCCATCTTCCCACTGCTTGCCAGGAAGAGCCCCAGCTTCCCACTGTGGTCTTATCTCTGCCATCATCTGTAGACACAGCCTCCTCCAGTGTGTGGGCCAAGGACCACCTCTAGTACAGCTTCTGCTGGGCCTACTACCAGGGAGCCGCAAAGGCTTTGCAACCCAGGCCCAGGCCTCTGAGGAGACTTGCAGAGTCACTGGCTTTCCCCACCACTTACAGATTCAGAGGAAGCACCTTGCCACCTTGCTGGGGTCATAGTATATGGCTCTCCCACAGCTTTTTGCAAGGGCCAGCTGACAACTCAAATTGAGGGAGAGCTGAATCTCTGTGGAACCAGCTTTGACCAGTGAGAGTAAGGAGACAGAGGAAAACCAGCAAATAAATTCCTCTCCCCTCTCCCTGTGACCAACAATTCTCGGAAGTGGTATTTCCATTTGGCCTACCCAGAAAGCATGGCTTTTGTGTCACATGGCCAGCACAGTCACAAATCACTGTGCATTTGCTCTCACTCTCTCCTTGACTCACTTCTCTTTTCCTCCCTTGACTCACTTCTCTTTTCCTCTCATTCTTCCACTCTGGGATAGAGCCTTACACCTTACGCTTTACCTTGGGCTCTGTTTGGTATTTATTTTAATCCCCAAAGGCAGGGGCCCTGGAAGAAGTCTTGTATTTGAAACTGGGAAGTGAAAGGAGGAAACCATTTCAACATACCCCTGTGTCCACAGCTCTCAACTTACCTGAGGCTCAAAGACATAAAATGGCAGGCGACCAGGAATTATAAACAAAGGGACTGGGTATATTATAAGAACATCAATTATGTTTAAGCTACTCAGAGATCTGAGGCAATCATCCAAGATGATTCAGAATGTCAGCTAGAAAACAAAAGGATTTTCACCGGAACCAGCCATGTAAAGATGGATGTGTAAATGGAGGCTAGGGCCACCAGAGTGTATTTAAAGGGTGTGGTTTATTGTCCCATAATTACAGGTTCCTGAGTAGCAGGATGGAAATAATTTGTAACATTGTACAGTAGTTTATCACTTCAGTGCTCCTGAGAGCTTCACTCTGTTTAGAACCAGCTTGACCTTTACAGTTCACATCGCAGCACTACACCAAAAGAAAAATTGAAAATACAACTTCAGCATAGCATTTATTCCAGTGCACAAATGGTGACTGGTTGGGCTATTCAGAGCCTTGTAAATAGAAATTCTTATATCTCCTTTAAAAAAAAAGATGAATTTGAAGTAGGCCTTAAAAAAATAATAATAATAACTAGAGTTTGGGTCAACCAAGGACAAAAATAAGTGGGAATTCCAGAAGGAAAAACAGCCCTGTTATTTTCTAGCTTTATCATCTTGGGAAAATGACCAGACCTCTCTGAACCTCAGTTTCCTCTTCTATGAAAGGGAGATTATAATAACCTCTCTCTAAGTTGTTATAAGAATTAAGAGAGCTAGTGTGTGAGAGAAGCCTAGCCCATAATTAGTGCTCTGTAATTATTAATTATTGTTGTTACCATTATTGGTTACTACAAATGATTCCTTCTCAACACAGACGTGTGATTATATGTGAGAAATGCTTCTAGAAGACCAGTTGGGAAGTAGGTAAACATGCTATCCTAGCTCTCTCTGTTGCCCACGTCTCTGAAGAGAACACAAGTTTCTGCGCCCCAAAGTGTCTCAACAGAAGTCCCCTTGAATCCAATTTCTTAATTGAATGGCATCCACTTGTGCCTTGAAGATAAGTTCCAGCAGAGGAGAGTTGGGCCCCTCGTCTTCCCTGAGAAAGGTTAAGCCTCAAAGTTTTGAGAGCACAGGAACAACCTGGCCCATGCATACAGACTTCTAGGCCCCATTCCTAAAAGTTCTGATTTCATAGGGCTGAGGTTTGGGACATGGGAATTACTATTTTACACACATATGCATATACACCATGATTCTGAGACAGGAGGTATTTGGTCCACATTTCCAGAATTATTATCTGAGGTCTCAGGCACACTCCCAGCCCCCAGCCCTGTGGTGAGTGTATGCAAACAACCTGTGCTCATGGAAAACATTGTAGTTCCCTCCCTTGGACTGCAGACATTTTGAATTAACCAGTTCTGCCCATACAGGCCTCATTCTAAGGTTAGCACAGGTGCATCAGCTTAAGTTTAGAGTATATCATGTAGAGAAGTTATAAGAAGGCGGTGATTCCCAAACTTGGCTGCAAATGAGAAACATCCAGGGAACTTTTAAAATAACCACCTCCCCTTACCACCATGCCCAAATCCAATTAGAAAATGACCAAAAGACACAAAGAGACATTTCACTGAGGAGGATACACAGATGGCAATGAAAAGGCACATGAAAAGATATTCAACATCACTAGCCATGAAGGAAATGAAAATTAAACCACAAGGAGATACCACTGTACACCTATTAAAATGGCTAAAATAAAACATAGTGATAATACCGAATGCTGGAAAGAATGTATCAAAATTGGATCTCTTATACATTACTGATGAGAATATAAAATGGTACAGCTACTCTGGAAAATAGTTTGGCAGTTTCTTAAAAAACTAAACATATACTTGACATATGACCTAGCCACTGCGCTCCTGGCATGTATTCCAGAGAAATGAAAACTCATGTTCACACAAAAGCTTTTATATAGATGTTCATGGCAGCTTTATTTGTAATAGCTGTACACAACCAAAATATCCTACAACAGGTGAATATTAAAAAAACTGCGGTAATCCATGTCACAGAATACAACTTAGCAATAAGAAGGAATGAACTATTGACAGATACAACTTAGATAGATCCTAAGAACATTATGATGAGTGAAAAAGCCAGTCTCAAAAGATTGCATACTGGATAACCCCATTCATACAATATTCTTGAAATGAGAAAATTATAGAGATGAAGAACAGATTAGTGTTTGTGGGAATGCTAGGGAGGTGGGTAGGTGATGCCATAAAGGAGTACAAGGGCGATCTTTACAATGATGGAATAGTTCTGTGTTTTCATTGCAGTAATGGTTATACACCAATGTGAATAGGAAAACAGCACAGAATTATGCCCACACATTGTACCAATGTCAATTTCCTGGTTTTAATATTGTAACTTCAGTTATGTAAGATGTAACCATTAGGGGAAACTTTGCAACCTCCTCTGAATCAGTAGTTATTTTTAAAAAAGAAAGAAAGAAAAATCCTGATGCCCAGGTTCCTCCCCAAATCAATAAAATCAGAATGGGGGAGAGGCAGTCCAGGCATCTGCATGTTGCAGAGGTCCCAGGTGATGGCTAAGTGCAGCCAAGGCTGAGGTCTACAGTAATAAGTCATTTCATAGCTTCTGCTGCCACTGTGTTTTCATCAGCTGAGCATCAGTCAGTAGAAACAGCCATCCAATGTACAGCAGGGCTAGGAGTGCCAGCATTGGTTGCATAGTGATGAGGCTTTTTTTCTTAAAGCCTCCAAAGTGGTTTGGTGGATGATATTTCCTGAGTAGTGCAGTACCTACCATTAAATCTGTGTGTGGGGATAAGCCCAGCAATACAGAGTGCATGGGCGGGGTGAGGGTGGGGGGGCACATGGTGTTGAAACTGTGGGTTTCATTTTTCATTGTTTCTCCAGGTTCCTGGACAAATACAAAATGCTCTCTTGGGTTTCTCTTTGAAGTTCATAATAGATTCCCTAAGTATTTGTAAAAAACATCTGCCAACCACTCTGGTGGGTTTTCTCACAAAGATTTTAGAGCTACAGGCTGCTTTCCTTTCGTGACTATAATTAGTTTCTTTTCCATAATTTTCTTCTCTATCATCTTATTGTAAACAAATTAAAACCACCACACAAAATAAAGTTCTTGAGGAAGATATATTTATTTTTCCTTTTGTATCTTCAGCCAAAATATCTAAGGACTGATCCTGAAAGTAATAGAATACCTTTTGCCCTGATTGCTTCCCTGATTTTACCTTTTTACTTCTTGCTATTTTATTGCCATCGCTTCATATTGTTTCAGAACTTCATGGGCCTAGCAGCTTTAAATGCTTTCCAAGTGAATTTCTCCAGCTGTATCGCAGATGTGAAAGCTTTGTTAATCGTAACTGTTCATTTAACACTAATATGTAGCTTTTAGGCTGATCGTTGGTGGTGTCATATGAATTGCCAAGCCCTCTAATGTCAAACTGGGTCCTTTCCCATTGTAGTTCCCAAGATAATTAAACTGGTGTATATTGTTTGTACCAAATGGTATTTAGTTTATAATATGTTGTGCCTTTAAATAATTATCCAGGGGCCGGCCTAGTGGCGCTTTGGTTAAGAGCTGGCTTGGGACTCCAGCTCTGAGCAGCAGGGCCCCAGTTCGGATCCCATATATGAAGGCCAGTGACACTGCACTCTACAGCTAAGATGGTGAACAACAGCTCAACTTGGTGCTGGCTACTGTGAGTCGCCAGCAACGCATAGGATGCAGCCCCTGCTGCAGTGGGCTGCCATAAGCTACTGTGAGTGGCCGGCAGCTGGCATGAGCTGCCAAGAGCCGCCATGAGCGGCCGTCCAGAGGCTGGCGACTGATCTGCCTCACCCCCGGGAAGAGAGCAACGATAATACCAACATGGGCCAGTGAAGCAACATCCTCCACAATTAGACTGAAGAACAAAAGGACAGCAACTTGTCTGTTCCCCTTCTCTGATTCCCCAACGCTGTTCCCCTCCCCTAGTTTCCCAATAAATCTTAAAGAAAAGAAAAAATTATCCAGAATGGTATTTCTAATTGTGACATTACTTAAAGATTTATGAATGTGAACTTTGATTTGCCATTTCACTCAAAGATAGTGGAAGACAAAGTCCAAACCTCACAGCTGGAGGACTACACTTTGTTCTGCATACAACTTGAATTGAAATTCATAGTGACTTTTTGGGTCATTTTATATAGCGGGGGTGCCAAAAAAGTGTGTATACAAGTGGATACTTAGGTAAACATTGCTCAAGCAGTAGCTCGCCATAATCAGAAGTGTCTGGATGCTGATGGTAACCACTTTGAACACCTCTTATAATTACAGAAGTTAATTGTGACTTGTATTCATCTTTTATTATTGGTATGTATTAAGTATTACAATTTTAATATCGTTTTCCTATCTTAAAATGTGTATACATTTTTTTTTGGCACCCTCTGTATTCTCAGCCAAGTAAAAGTACAAGAACGGTAAGTGGGGGTCTACTAAATTATTTGATGTCAAAAGAGGCCACATGCTTCACAATAATTAGAGTCCTTACCAGTGCAGTGGGCATTTACTGATAGATATATTACACTCTAATATATGTAGACATTATATGACCATAGATATTTTCTGCTAACCTGATGTTAAAGCATGTCTTTCACCACTGACCTTCCATGGAATACCATAGAACTGCTTTATCATCTGGTTTTTGTTCAAATAAGAGCAGAGATTTTAAGAATGGTGCTGAGAAAGTCTTATCCTATCTTATGATATTCATCTGGAAGCATTTCTTTCAATTATACTTCTTGTTCATTTCATAATGAAAGGCCTTTTATCACATCCTCAGTTTACACCAGTGATATTAAAACATCAAAGATTAACTTAGTGCAATGAGATGCATGATAAAAACAAAATGCTATAACAGTTTGATTCTTCTTATCATTCATGCTGTCTCATTAATCACTTATCACAACAGGGATTTCTTAGGAGAAGGACTGGAGGATTCTTAGGACTTGGCCTTTCTGAGCTAGTGGCAGGCTGGTTCTTCCCATTGATGCAGTGGATAAGCTGCAGGGGGACCAGGTATTCCGGAGAGACACAAAAGGAACCTGAAAGTAACTCAGACTTCTGCCACTGTTGTAGCAAATTCTCCTTTCTCTTCCCCAATTTTGCTCAGAACCTGCATATGCAATTGTGGTTCACCAATATGTGTAAGCAGGATTAGAAAAAAAACTGATGCAGCTTGGGCAGGCTTTTTTGTCCTGCATACCCAGGAGCCCAGTCTTTCTGCCTAAAGTGCTTGGCTGCGGCTCTGGCTCTGTGTGTGGCACGTCGGTCTGGCCTGCCTGCCAATTACTCTATAGTTCTGCTGAGGGAGAAGCAAGCCATGCTTGTTAAGCAGGTTGCTGCTCTCCAAGCACAGAAATGTCAAGTGCACATAATTACTGCTAATTTGAAAACACAGAAAAGCTGCTACAATTAGTGAGCAGTGGGGCAATGCCTTCCTTATTTCTGGAGAGAACTAACATTGCAGCAAGGCAATATATTGTGCTTTCTCTGCCATCTACTATACACACATCTTTCAGCTTATTGCCATGTGTAATTACATATTTATATACAACTATATCTTTATTTTGGGGTCTACGCTCTCCCTGTCGGCTTCATGAGAGCAGATAACATATGTCTGTTTTGTTTACTATTGCACATACCCACGACAATGTAGGAACTCAGTAACTATTTATTTAATGAATAATGACCATAGAATTTCATTTGTAGGGAAGAACTTCCAAATACATTTCTCCCATTTATTGTGACTTTATTCAACCAAGGTAGCCAAATACTCCACATAACCTCTAGATTGTTCATGTTAAATTACTGGGCAAGACATGGCGAAAATGACATAGTGGACTACGAATATTTTATGTGAGGCAAGATGGAGATGAAAGTTTGATTATAAAAAGTCATAGACAAGGAAGCACCTTAGCTGGTGATCTTTTCCATTTCTTTATCTCTTGAAAGGTCTGCATGGAGATCATTTTGTATAGACATATTCTGTATCCAGAAGATAAAAACATCTTGGAAAGATTTAATTGCCTTCTATAATTTATTCTAATGCTTAACAGCATTGGAGATGACTACCACACTGTTGACACATAACAGATGTTAAATAAACGTTATTGTAGTTTTTGTGAATTGAACTCAGCAGTACAAATGAAAATTGTAGCTACTAAATATTTGGTGTGAGCAGCTCTCTTTAATATCCACTTTTAGTTCAGTTGTGTTTGCATGAGTTCAATTGCTTTCCTTCTAGTACCCAATTTACATGCAGCTTTTCCACCAGAGGCGAGCATTTTCCCAGCTGTTTTGATTTTGCCCTGCTTAGCATTTTGAGGTAGATGGCTTCTGGCATAAGTCAGATTCTGGGCCTTGAGAGCCCAGATGACTCACTGGCTGAATCATTGCTCTAGGACCCTTTGCAGTGAGGGCCTTTCTTCTGTGCTTTCTTCTGTGTATTTGACAGAAATACATGTTCTTGCCATGTGTAGTGTTCTTCATAGATATTGCCTCTTAAACAAAACTTATTGGAAAATATAATTTTTACAGTTCTTAATTTTTTAGGCCCATATAATTACTAAACACAAAGTAATATTGTGACACACATATTAAGCACTTCCTATGAGCCAAGGGCTAAGACTACAGCTATTATTATGATTAAAGCATTTGCTCACCGCTTGGCTTACCACCAGAAGTGAAGGAGATGTTGCTTCCTCTGAAAAGAATTATGTATGAGAAGCCATCTTGTCCAAGGTCAAGGGCTAAATGTTAGGAGCATTATTTATGGATGATTTTTATCTTAAACTTAAAAAAAAATAAAGTTTGATTGAGGTATAATTGATATATATAAAATACTGCACAAAAATGTACTATTTATAAGGTTTGACATATGTATAAACTAGTGAAACCATCACCACAAATCAAGGTAGTGAACCTATCCATTATCCTAAAATGTTTCCTTCTGTCCTTTTGATATCCTTGCCCTCCACCTCTCCATGACCCAACCCATCTCCAGTCCACTATTTATCTTTTTTCTGTCACTATAGTTTACATTCTCTAGAATTTCATATAAATGGAATCTTATTGTATATACCCTTTGTCTGACTTTCACTCAGCAGATGCATGTTGAAATTCATCCAAGTTGTAGCATATATTAATAATTTATTCCTCTTTTTGTTGAGTAGTATCCCATTGTATGAAAATAATACAGTTAATCAATTCATCTGTGGATGAAAATTTGGGTTCTTTCTAATTTTTCTTTTACAAATAAAGCTGCTTAACCAGTCATGCACATGTCTGTGGATGGATTATATAGTATTCCCCGTCTTCTTGGGTAAACACCTGGAAGCAGAATGGTTTGATCATGATAGGAGTATGTTCAGCTTTTAAAGAATCTGTCAATTGTCTTCCAAAATGTCTGTATCATTTTTCCCTTCCCAACGGCAGTATATGAGAGTTCCAGTTCTTCACATCCTCACCTACACTTGTCATAGTCATCTCATTGTGATTTTAATTTTTATTTCCTTAATGGACAATAATGCTAAGTATTTTTTCATGTACTTATTAGTTATCAGTCTATATTGTTTGGTGAAGTGTCTGTTTAAATATTTGATCTAAGTTTCTACTGGATTTGTTTTCTTATAGTTTTGAAAGTTCTTTATATATTCCCCTTTTAGACTATTTTTTAAACTTACATTAGAATTATTGATTTTTTAGGTAAGTTTAAATTTGAACTGATATTCTGTTCTGGACAACCAGCTATATTCTGGCTACAATTCCCTCATTAGATATATGATTTGCAAATATATTTTTCTCAGTCTGTGACCTGTATGTTCATCCTATGGTAGACCAGAAGTTTATAATTTTGATGAAGTCCAACTTAATTTATTCTTTTTCTGGATTGTACTTGGCATTATATGTATGAAATCTCTGTCTAACCAAAGGTCAAAATGTTATTTTCTTACTTTTTTTTATAGAAGTTGTATACTTTTAGGTTTTATATTTAGGTCTATGACCAATTTTGAGTTATTTTTTTGTATGTACTATAAATAAAGTTTACTTTATTTTGCATGTCAATACCCAATAGTTCCAGCACCACACATTGAAGAGACTAATTTTTTCTCCACTGCATAGCCTTAGTCAAAAATCAGTTTCCCAGATACACATAGGTCTAGTTCTGGACTCTCTATTTTATTCATTGCTCTCTTTGTCTATCTTTATGACAATACCACCTATCTTGATTATTAGAGCTTTAGAGTAAGACTTGAAATTAGGGTGTTAGTCCTCTAAATTTGCTTTTTTTTTTTCAAAGTATTGTTTAGACTACTCTAAGTCTCTTATATTTTAGAATCAACTTATCAATTTCTACAAAAACACAGCTTTCTGGCATTTATTTATTTATTTACTTATTTATTTATTTATTTATTTATTTTTGCCTTCTGGCATTTTGATTGCCAGTGAGTTGAATCTATAGATCAAGTTGGGGAAAATGAATATCTTAATTTTGATTCTTCTGACCCATAAACATGCTACATTGCTTCATTTATTTACACCTCATGTAATTCCTGTTGACAATGTTTTATAGTTTTTAGTGTAGAAGATTTTCATATCTGATGTCAGCTTTACCTTTAAGTATTTCATATATTTGATGCTATTGTTATTGGTATTTTTTAAATTTAAATTTCCAGTTGCTCATTTCTAGTACATAGAAATACAGTTGATATTTGTGTATTTATCCTATCCCATGACGTTGTTAAACTCATCTATTAGTGCTAGTATCACTTTTGTAGGTCCCATCACATTGACTACATAAACATATTGTCTATGAATAAATGGAGCAAACTTTATGAGCAATATTGGTCTGTTTTCTTATCATTTCAGCTTTTGCTATCAGGGTAATGCTTGCCTCATCAAATGATCTTTCAGTACTTTTCATTATCTTCTCACTTGCATTGTTTCTAGTAAAAAATACTCTGCTATCATCCTTATCTTTGTTCTTCTGTATGTAGTGTGTGTGTGTGTGTGTGTGTGTGTGTGTGTGTGTGTGTTTCCATGGCTGCTTTAAAGATTTTTCTCTTTATCATTGTTTAATCATAATATACCTGATGTTGCCTTATTTATATTTATTGCATTTGGAATTGCCTGAGCTTATTGGATATGTGGGTTTATAGTTTACACCAAATTTGGAAAAATTCAGCCATTATTTCTTCATATATATTCTTTCTAAATCTCTGTCTTTGTTCTCTCTTTCAGAGACTCCAATTGTACATATATTATCCCAATTGAAATTTTCCCACAGCTCATCAATGTTCTGTTCATTAAAAAAAAAAAATCTTCTTTCTTGCTTTGTTTCATTTTGGATAGCTTCTATTTCTATGCCTTCAAGTTCACTAATCTTTTGATATACAATATCTAATCTACCATTAATATAATTCAGTGCACTGTATACTTCACATGTTATAGTTTTCAGCTCTAGAAGGTTGATTTGGATGTTTTTTGTATCTTCCACACATCTAATTTTTTTTAACATGTAGAATAGGGTTATAAATATTCTAATGTCTTTGTCTGCTACCATTGGTGTCAGTTTTGAGTCAGTTTCAATAAATTGATTTTTTTCCTCATCATGAACCCCATTTTTCTTTGCATGCTTGGTAATTTTTTTATTGGATTCCAGACATTGTGAATTTTCTCTTTTTGGATGCTGGATATTTCTGAATCCCTATAAGTATTATTGAGCTTTGTTCTCGAATGCAAAACTTGAAAACAAATTAATCCTTTCAGGTCTTGCTTTTAAGATTTGTTAGATGGGTCTGAAGCAGTACTTACTCTAAGGCTAATCATTATTACTTGCTATTTGGTAAAGTTCTCTTGTACTCTATCAACAGCCTGGGGATCATGAGGTTTACTGGCTGGTGGGAACAGAGCCTATTCCTGAATCTGTTTGGGCACTGAGCACTGTTACCTCTCATCTTTCTGAGTACTCCTTCCCTAGTTACTGCACATTCATACACTGGTCAGTACTCAGCTGAATACTTGAGGAGGATACTCATCAGATTGTTGGAGTTGTGTCTGCTTGGGTTTCCCCTCACTGAGCTGTGGCCTGGAAACTCTCTCAGGGCAATCCAATGCTCACCTCATTTGTTTCCTCTCACTCAGCAATCACAATTCTTTATTGCCTGATGTCTACTTACTTTCAACCTTGTTTCATATATTTTGTTCATCTCAGGTGTGATAGTAAATCCAGTCCTTATAACTCCATTTTGATCAGACACAGTCTTAAAATTTTGGAGTCCCTAAGCTTTAAGCTAAAATGGGTAATTTTGTTTTAACCTTTCAAATACTATTTTCCTAAACTTACTGACATGATATCTGGACTTTTATTTGACTGTATTTTTTAGAGGAGTTCAGATTACTGTTATGCTATTTACTGTGGATGCTGTTCAAAACAGAGGTGGGTAATAGTAATGTCAATTGGTAAAATATAATTAAGATAATAGCAAATGCTAACATTATTATTTTTTTTCTATTTTTTATTTTTTTTAATTTATTTATTTTAATTAGCTTTAGGTGTACAACACAGTGCAATAGTTATACTTTTTACCCCTCAAAGTGACAACCCCCCTCCCTCAATTCTCCCCCCATTCCTCCCCCCCATATCATACTATCTATTACAATTCCTTTGATTCCCTTCCACCATATAATCCACATCCCACGACTATCTATATATTCAATTACAGTTGGCATACACTAATATACAACATCAATTTCAGGTATACAGTGCAGTGATCAAGCCTCTACTCCATCCATGAAGTGATCTCCCTAACAAGACATGTGACCATCTGACACCTCACAAAATTTTTACAACATTATTATATTCCCCAAACTGTCTTTCATATCCCTGTGACAATACAGTAGTTACATATTTTTGCTGTCTAATCCCTTCCCCTTCTCCCTCATCCCCACCCCCCTCCAAACTAGCAACCCTGTTTTTCCTCTATATCTATGAGACTGTTTCTGTTTCCTTTGCTCATTCATTCAGTTTTTCAAATTCCACGTATAAGTGAGATCATATGGTATTTGTTTTTCTCTGACTGACTTATTTCACTTAACATAATAGTCTCTAGGTCCATCCATATCGTTGCAAATGGCACGATTTCATTCTTCTTTATAGCAGAGTAATACTCCATTGTATAAATGTACCACAGTTTCTTAATCCAGTCATTTACCGATGGGCATTTCGGTTGTTTCCAAGTCTTGGCTATTGTAAATAGTGCTCCAATAAACATAGAGGTGCATATATTTTTTCAAATTAGTATCTTGGATTCCTCTGGGTAGATACCCAAGAGTAGAATTGCTGGGTCATACGGCAGTTCCATTTCCAGTTTTTTGAGATACCTCCATACTGATTTCCATAATGGCTGCACCAATTTGCAGTCCCACCAACACTGCACCAGGGTTCCCTTTTCTCTACACCCTCGCCAGCACTTGTTGTTTGTTGATTTGTTGATGATAGCCATTCTGACTGGAGTGAGGTGGTATCTCATTGTGGTTTTTATTTGCATTTCTCTGAGGATTAGTGAGGTTGAACATTTTTTCATATGCCTGTTGGCCATCTGTATGTCCTCTTTAGAGAAATGCCTCCTTCCTCATATCCTCTGCCCATTTTTTAATTGGGTTGTTTGTTTTTTTGGTGTTGAGTTGCATGAGTATTTTATAAATTTTGGATATCAACTCCTTATCAGATATATCATTGGAAAATATCTTCTCCCATTCAGTAGGCTGCCTTTTTATTTTATTGATGATTTCCTTTGCTGTGAAAAACTTTTAAGTTTGATGTAAACCCATATGTTCATTTTTTCTTTTATTTCCCTTGCCCGAGGGGACATATCAGTAAAAATATTACTCAGGGTAATGTCTGCAAACTTACTCCCTATGTTTTCTTCTAGGAGTTTCATGGTTTCAGGTCTTACATTTAAGTCTTTAATCCATTTTGAGTTTGTTCTCATATATCTTTTGATTTCCTCCTTGATCTCATTTTTGACCCACTCTCTATTTAGTAGCATGTTATTTAGCCTCCATGTATTTGTAAGCTTTCCAGATTTCTTCGTATAATTGATTTCTAGTTTCATAGCATTGTGGTCAGAGAAGACACTTCATATGATTTCAATCTTCTTAAATTTGTTGAGACTTGTTTTGTGACCTAACATGTGGTCTATCTTGGAAAATGTTCCATGTGCACTTGAGAAAATGTATATTCTGTAGCTTTGGGGTGAAATACTCTAAAAATATCAATTAACCCAGCTGGTCTAAAGTGTCATTTAAGGCCACTATGTCTGTGTTGATTTTCTGTCTGGAAGATCTGTCCATTGGTGACAAGGGGGTTTTGAAGTCCCCTACTATGGTAGTGTTACTGTTGATCTCTGCCTTTATGTGTCAAAATCTATTTTATATATTTAGGAGCTCCTATATTGGGTGCATAGGTGTTTACTAGGGTTATGTCCTCTTGTTGAATTGATCCCTTTATTATTATGTAGTGCCCTTCTTTGTCTTCTATTGTAGTCTTCATTTTAAAATCTATTTGGTCCAAAATAAGTATTGCTACTCCAGCTTTTTTCTCATTTCCATTTGCATGAATTATCTTATTCCATCCCTTGACTTTCAGTCTGTGTGTGTCTTTTGATCTCAGATGAGGCTCTTGTAGACAGCATATGCATGGGTCCTGTTTTTTATCCACTCAGCCACTCTGTGTCTTTTGATTGGAGAACTTAGCCCATTCACATTTAAAGTAATTACTGATAGGTGTATATTTATTGCCATTTTGTTATTTGTATTTCTTGTCTGCCTGGTTTAGCTTGTTTTCCCCTTTCTTCAGTTTAAAAAAGCCCAGTTAACATTTCTTGCAATGCTGGCTTGGTGGTAATGAACTCCTTAAGCTTATTCTTTTCTGAGAAGCTCTTTATCTCTCCTTCAATTTGAAGTGATAGCCGTGCTGCGTAGAGCAATCTTGGTTGTAGACCTTTATTTTGCGTCACTTTGAATATCTCCTGCCATTCCCTTCTGGCCTGCAGAATTTCTGAAGAAAAGTCAGCTGTTAACGTCTTATAGGAGTTCCTTTGTATGTAACCTGCTATCTTTCTCTTGCTGCTTTTAGGATTCTGCCTCTGTCTTTAAGCTTTGCCATTTTAACTATGATGTGTCTTGGTGTGGGCCTGTTTGGATTCAGCCTGTTTGGAACTCTCTGTACACCCTGGACTTGTATGTCGATTTCCTTCACCAGGGTAGGGAAGTTTTCAGTCATTATTTCTTTAAATGAATTCTCAATCCCTTGCTTCTTCTCTTCTCCTTCTGGTATTCCTATGACACGAAGGTTGTTGCATTTCATGTTGTCCCAGAGGTCTCTTAAACTATTTTCATTCTCTTTTATTCTTTTTTCTTTTTGTTGTTCCAGCTGGGTGATTTCTGCTATTTTGTCATCTAATTCGCTGATCCACTCCTCTGCTTCATCTATTCTACTGGTGATTCCTTCGAGTGTGTTCTTCATTACAGTTTTTGTATTCTTTAGTTCTAACTGGTTGTTTTTTATGGTTTCCCTATCCTTCTTTATGTCCTCGCTATGTTCCTTAAACATTCTTATCATCAGTGTTCTAAACTCTGTCTCTGAAAGTTTGGATACCTCTGTTTCATTTAGTTCCATTTCTAGAGTTTTCTTCTGATCTTCTACTTGGGACATGTTTCTTTGTTTCTTCATTCTGGCTGTCGTTCTGTGAATGCTTCGATGTATTAAATAGATTACCTAGAAAGATGAGAAAAGAAAAAGGGAAAAAAGAAAAAAAAAAGGAGGTGGGGGGTGGCTCTCCGTCCTCTTTAATCTGCAGACCACTTGCTTAGGTTTGCAGTGCACTTTCCACATTTAGCTGCTGTGTGCTCTGGAACCATGCTCACTATTCCCCCCCCCCCCCAAAAAAAAAACCAAAAATCTTCACAGGTTGTTGCAGGTTGTCCACTACTGCAAAAAAAAAAAAAAAAACCCTCTGTGGCCTTTCGAGATGTGGGCCAGGCTCTGGGGGTTCAGAGTGCCCCTGGCAACACAGCTCTAGGTGGGTGGGGCAGGCCCCCAAGGCACCACTTGATGTGGTCAGTGGCCCCCACCAAGTAAGAGCAGCATGCATTCTGCACCAGCATTCATTCCACACAAACTTGCCAGGAAAGCCTCGATTAGATCACGCAGGAGCACCGCTCCCTGTCCAACACTCTCAGGAAAACTCCCCATCTAAGCCTGTCCCAATCAACTTGCCGCAGATCAGGCTAAGCAGCCCAACAGCCAATACCCAACCTTGCAACTGTGCACAAACAGTGCGGAGAGTGGGGACCTAAGGGGGCTTGCACACTCCTGAGTCTTAGTGAACAGACTGATGTGGCTGGAGAGCACCCGCCCAGAGTTTCTCTGGCAACGCAGCACAAGCAGGGCAGAGGGTGGGAATCCAAGGCCACATGCACATGCACACACGCACGCATGCACGCATTCCTGCGCCAAGTTCACCAGACCAATGGGATCCCGGATCTGACCCTCTGTGGGAGGGCCAAACCCTGAAAAAATGGCGCCCTCTTGTACAATGTTCGTGTGCAAGCTCTACACCAGTGGAACAATGGTCCCAAAACCTCCAGCCTCTGCACCAAAAGTGCTCAGTTCAGTCCATCCCCTCAGGCTCCTGGGCCTGGCTCACACAGCTACTCCCTCCAACAGGAACCGGGTGAGTGCTCATGGGCAAGCGAACCTGTGCGCTGGCCCCACTGGTTCTCCTGCCACCCTCAGCCTCACTGAGCCGAGCAAAGAGAGTCCTCACTAATTTCTACTGCCCGCTATCGTAGAACTCCTCTTCTTGGCAAAGCAACTCTGGGCTGGTGAGCTTGGTGTGGGTCCAGAGGGTCTGTCCCCCAACTGGAGAAGCCTCCCCACAGCTGGGGCAACCCTCACGGGGCTCGCCCTCTCTCGTCTGTGCCCCTCCTACCAGACTTGACGTGGCCTTGTCTTTAGGTCCTTCGTTTAGTGGTTCTGTTCATCTAATGTTCAGGGGACTTCCGCGGTTAAATGTTGTATACATTATTTGTAATTTTGATGTGATCCTGGGAAGCAGTTCAGAAAGCGTCCGTCCATTCCGCCATCTTACTGGAACTCGCTAACATTATTGTTAAATAGTAATCTCTTTATTTTTCATCTCTTTTTATTTCAGTCATCTTATTTTATTTATTGGTTTAACCATAACCAACTAACTGTTGTAAATATTGGTAAAACTGGTTGCAAAAAAGAAACTCTTTCAAGATGATGTCAAGAAAACTATATTATCCTTTTCTTTGGTTTCCTGAACTCTTCTAGTGCTAATTCAGCACACAACGTTTACTAAAATATATAATATTTGCTACATATTTACTAAAGTGTTGCTTCAAATCTAATCATAAAAGATTGGAAATCCTTGTGGATTATTCATTTGTGAATCATTCAATGATGATGCATCATGCGTCAAAGCAGAATTTAGAAAAAGGAGAAATGTTAAGTCAAAACATCAACGTTTCAATTTTCTAGGAGTTTCAGTGTGTATCTGATCATATGAACTTTACTGCCTCAAACGTTCCCCTCTACCCCACCTCAGTGGAAAGTTTCTATTTTATTTTATTTATCTGAAGATCTTTCTATTTATTTTTACTTTTTAAATTAAATTTGTTGGAGAGACATTGGTTAATAAACCATCAACAAAACAAAAAGGCAACCAATTGAATGAGAGAAGATATTTGAAAATGATACCTCCGAAAAAGGGCTAATACTCAAAATATATTAAAAAATCATATAACTCAACAACAAAAAACAAACAATCCAAGTAAAAAGTGGTCAGAGGATCTGAATAGAGTCTTATCCAAGAAAACATACAGGTGGCCAATTGATATATATATATATATATAAATACTTAATATCAATAGGCATAAAGGAAATGCAAATCAAAACTACAATGAGATACCATCTAACACCTGTTAGAATTGTTATTATCAGTAAGACAGGAACTGTGTTGGAGGGGATGTGGAGAAAAGGGAACTGCTGGTGAGAATGTAAATTGGTACAGCCACTAGGGAAAGCAGTATGGAGGTGTCTTGAAAAATTAAGAATACAGCTACCATGTGACCCAGTAATCTCTCTTCTGGGTACCCCCCAAATTTGAAAACACTACTTTAAAGATATATGTACCCCTATGTTCATTGTAGCATTATTCATAATACCAAAGACATGGAAATAATGTAAGTGTCCTTTGATAGATGGTTGGATAAAGAAAATGTAGTACATATTCCAATGGACTACTACTCAGTCATTAAAGAGATGAAATATTGCCATTTGGACACTATGGATGGACTTTTAGAGTATAATGCTAAGTGAAATAAGTCAACTGAAAAAGGACAAGAACTGTATTTCACTCATATGTGGGATATAAAACTAAAAGCAATAAATGAACAAGCAAAACAAACAAACCCCCCCCCCAAAACTCATAGATACAGACAACTAGAGGGGAAGGAAGATGGGGAGGACAAAGAGCGTAAAGGGGGTCAAATATATGGTGACAGCAGGAGAGTAGACTTCGGGTGGTGGGCACACAATAGAGTATACAGATGTTGTTTATAATATGTACGTACACCTGAAAAGTATATAATATTATTATCCAATAGTCATCCTTTTAGTAAATATTTCTTGATTCCCTACCAAGCTAGGTATTCTGCTAGACTGAAGGTTCAATAATGAATAAACATCATCCCTACCTGCAAGGAGCTGATGCTCTAATGAGGGAGCTGGTGGGTAAGCAGAGTGACCAGAAAGTGTAGGGCGTCTGTGCTGAGATAAAGCATGGCCCTTTAGGAAAAGAGTGACTGGTTCATCTTAGTTCACAATCTGGGAGAGAAAGATACTCATGTAAAACAACATACCCAAATAGTGTGTGAGCGCCATGGTGGTAGGATTTGATGATGATTATAATAACAGCTAATTTTTATTAAGCTTCATAACATGTCAACCACTGCTTTATGTGTTTTCTCACTGAATCATCAAAACAATTCATATTTATACCTTATACTCTAAGGTGTAAGTATGTTGTTACCTCCTTTTTATAGGTGAGGAAACTGAGACACAGAGCAGTTAAGTAATAAGCCCAAGGCCATATTCATTGCTCTGGTTAAAAGGCAAACTCATTTAAACTCATTCTTTGACCAGACATTCAGTAACCATATTTCTTTTTATGGTAGTTATTAGCATATTCATTGACAGCAGACCATTCCTGCAAACCAGTGAACCTGAACCTGATAACTCAGTCCACAATCTTTTTTCTTCCTAGAACATGTTCTGGCAAAAGATAAAATCTCATAGATGTTTCTATTTTTATTCCAGTTTCCTTTTCTCTGTGTTAAAGCAAAGGCCATCCTTTATACTTTCACTTAGCTGTTGTTCATTTAATCTCCTTCTCTAGCTATCTTGCTAGAATAACCATTGGCTTTCTCTTTCCCTCTCAGAATTCTCCCTTCAGTATCCTGGCTCTGCTCTGAATAACACTAGTCTAAGTTGTTATTTAGCAAATGGGGGGTTTTGCAAACCTACAGAATTTTATTTAGTGCTTGACTTTCACTTGGAGAATGCAATTCATTTCAAAAGACTTGCGGTTTCTTTATTTATGCACCAGTTTTTATTGAGTGCCAACTATGTGCCAGGAGCTAATAATACAGCATATTATTATCTCTATCAGCATAGTGCACAAAACAAAAAATAAATCATGCCCGTATGGAGCTTAATTTCTGCTGTGTGTATGGGAGGGGGTGTATAGACTAAAAATAAATAAAATATAGTAGGCAAATTAAACGTATGCAAAATGAAGACAAAGCAGAATGCAACTAATTTACAATGACAGAAACAAAGTGTGCTTGTGTGTACAGCATCTTCATATATGCCTATAACTATCTCATGGCAGCAAACAGACATAAATTAACTGGGGCCTCCCCAATCTCAGATCTGGTTTAGGTGATCTAAAGAAAAGTTGAGAAATTTGCTTTTGGTAATGTTTTATATTTTATTTGCCTTAATATTCTTACTTACCTTGAAATGTTTTGTTGTAAACATTTTGGACTCTTTTTACTAAGTTTCCACAATCCCACTGAAATTCAGTATTTGCTTTCCAAATATGTAATTGAAGAGAAATCACTCATAGCTCACATTATCTCCAGGATATTTTTGCCTATATCTGATGAGCCACTTCAATAGTATTAATTTTCAAGTCATAATTCAGTTGAGGGTAGCCAAAGGTTTATTTTGAATATGTTCCCTTTCTGAAGGGACAAATAAAAGGGTTATAAGCATGAACTATGTTCAGCCATCACTTTGTATACTCGAAGACTGAGTCTTCTTTGTAAAAGGGAATCTGCAACCTGAGGTAGTCATCTAAAGAAATGGGGTAAAAATTCCATTGATACTTGTACTGTTTCAGAAAATGACAAAAATAAAATATTCACTACTGGGCAGAGGAGGGAACCTGAAAAAATGAAGTTAGTGGTTGGTGGTTTGTCTTTGGTACCCTCTTCCTTATCTCTCCATGCCCACGCTACTGCCTGCACCCATGAAATGAGTGGGCATCTGTGGTGTGACTGCAGGTGAAAGGGGGATTTGTCACTTTGTGACTCGTCCATCAGTGACTGATGCTCAACATATCCATTTATTGAATATAGGTACTGAGAATTCAAGTAATAACAAGAATACTTGTAGTTGGTACTCACATGTGGTATGTGGTAGGTACCAGTCTAAATACATTAAATATGTTAACCCTTTTAATCATCACTATATCCTATGCGGTAGGTACTATTATCATCTTCATTTTTACAGAGGAGAAAACTGAGGCACAATTAGCTCTTAAGTGGTGGAATCTGGGTTTTTACCCAGGCATTCCGGCTGCATAGTCCTACCTTGACTAGGCTATATAGGCTTTCAAACGGAAAGGTAAATAAAATATCACTTCTGCTCTTGCGGTGCTCTGGTCCAGTAAGAGAAACATGCATCATTCACTCATTTGTTCCTTCCTTCCTTCAATGTTTGTTAAGCACCTGCTCTACACTGAGAACTATGTGTCTTGGAACTTGGCATAATTCTCATCCCTATGGAGCTGACAGGCACACAATCTATTATAAAATGTGGTACATGCAAGATGGAGACATTAGACATTACAGAGTAATATGGAGGCCCCAACTAGAAGCAATTAACATGGTCATTGGGGGTTAAGGAGAGCTGGCTGAAGAAGGGGATATTTGGGCTTCATTTCTAAGGATGGAGTTTACACCTCCTGCTTAAAATGTAACTCCTGGGAGACTTAATGTTTTAAGTTGGATCAGTCATTTTACAGCTGTTTGGATGAATTCTTCTTTCCTGATGAGCAAAGAGTGAAGAAAGTGAGTGTGCAGAAGGTGAGAAAGGGCCATTACTGGCACTGGCAGCTCGGGCCAGGGCTAGGGTTCCCAGCGGATGGAGGATGGGAGGCAGAGAGCTCTGAAAGAGACTTCTTTTGCTTCTCAATTTCCCTTTTCTAACTCCTTCCCTAGCTGTCCTCCTGGGGTCCAGTGCTGTCCACAGGTTTACCTGCCCTGAGAATGGCTGGAGTTCCAGAGGGACTATGTTCCTTGCTCTTTATTCTTGGTCAAATTTTAAGTTCCTGATAGAGAAACCCACTGTTATAAATCTTTATGTGTTTCTTTAAAACTAAGTTTTAATACTGTGTTCTGGGGATATGACCATCCCTTTGAAATCATATATATATTTGGTTGTTAGAAAAGTCATGACATATTTTTTCTGTTTTTTGTTGCAAAAATGCATCATGACTTCTCCGACAAATATATATATATATATATATATATATATATATATATATATTCACAGTTCTAATTGTAAAAAGGCAGAAGTTACTGAGGACACCAGTTGTATGTAACTCCAAGCTGCCCATGGGTTGGACACTTAGGCTGGCAGGAAAACTGCTATTTTCTAATGAGAGGGACACCAACATGGGAGTTATCTGGCTGCATAATGTGTGTGATCCCTCTCTTCTGAGAGAGGACAGGAAAGATGGTTTTCTCTCTTATACAAAGAAAGCATGTGGGTTGAAATATGGAAATGTATATTCTTTATATTCCAAAGTGGATACAACAGACTTTTATAGAATATGAGTATTTGATATAAAGTTAGGTAGCTACTAAGTGTAAGGAAGGAGAATAAAGTGTATTAATAACTATTATGGTAAATAACATCCTTACCAATAAAGGGCAAGAGAATGCAGATGGACAGAGTGCAATTTTAGGTGGTGTAACTGGGATAGCACTTTCTGAGGAGGGCCATTTAAGCATATCCTGCATGATGTAAGAGAGCAAACGCATTACCAAGATGTAAGCAGGGGTGGGGGTGGGGTGGGGTGGGGTAGAGAATCAGTACAGACTGGAGGGGAGCTGGCCTTGATGTGGGCCCTTCACTGTGCAAACTGTGGGGACCATATTAGAGTAAGGCATGTTTTGTGTAACTCTGAATAGAGAAACTGTCTTCTCTAAGAGATGTACCGTCTTAGCTGGTTGCCACTACTATTTAATATGTCCATCGCTACTCTGCTGTCAGCAGGCAGACATCAGGGCACAGAGAATAGATCCTGAGATGCAGGACAGCCTGATTGGATAAGGAGGACAGGTTGAAAGTGGGACCTAACCTTACACAAGGTTGCCACACTTATGGGCCCTAGCAGGGTTCCAAATATGGTACAAAGAGATGGAAAGGCAACAAAGAGGAACTACTTCAAGATTTTATTCCAAATTCTGGCATGGAGACTCTCTCCCCTTCCCTTCTTTGTCCACTTCTTTTCCCAATTTCCCCTTATGCTCACAAAATTATACAAACCCTAATCCTTCTTCATGGCACTCTCAGCACTGGTGTCTGCAGTGTCTTGGAACAGAGCATTTTAAAAGCTTGGCTTTCCCTTGCTTCTTGCCTTACTCTTGAATCAGCTGCCAGCTTTCGTTCTCCAGTTACCTGAAGCTGACAGTGACACATGGAAGCTACCTGCCTGTGGCCCGCCTGGTGACTGTGGATGGGTGTGCCGGGCTGGGGTATTTATATGTTTACTTATCATCTAATTCCATGCAGACCTAAGTCTCCTTTGAACAACCTTTTGCTTTTAAAGCTCACACTTTGCAAAAATCCTCTGAGTTGTGCTGAGTTGTGGGAGGAAGTGTGGGTTGCTGCAGTGAAGCACCCTTGGCCATGTCAGGGGCCCTCCTGCAGCAGCTTTTTCCGTTCCTACTGCTGAGCAGTTGTCAGTCAGAGTGAGCCCTGCAGACAGCTGCCCACCCACCACCCACCCCAGGGACTCAACTGCAAGAATCCCGTGTCATGGAAGCATTAGAGCAAAGCCACAAGAGCTATTTATAGAAATCTCTCTCTTACAGCAGATATATGAGTATGTACACAAGAGAATTTCTGAGCCTGAACTAGGTTCCCTGTCACTTACTGCTTCCAGTAGCCCTTTGTTATCAATGCTTCTGAAGAATATGACCTGCACCCATTCAGACTATAGCAGGGTAACAAGTGGTTATTGGAAAAGAAATGTGAAAGGGCTCAGGGCTCAGTGGTGCAGTGAAAGGCTCCTGTGTGGTCCCCACCACCAGATCTGCCATAATCCCTTGGAATTCAGGCTGCAGTATGTACAATAAATTACCATACAACTCCCTCATATGAGTTAGAATACTTTTAAAGATACACTAACATACTCTTGAGGATTTGAAAATAGGAGCACAGTGAATAACTAAACCGTTATATACTGCATAGACATATGAGATATGACAATTAAGTTCACGAACTTGTTGTAATGATGTTCCTAACTTTTTTTTTATATCAGAGGGATTATTCATTATGAATGTGTACCAACTGAACAACAGTTAGCAAATTTTACTATTTGGAAGTGCTGAAAAGGCTGTGTGAAAAAGTTAGATGACCTAAACTTTTCATCAACAATTCATGGCTCTTGCATCACGACAATATACCAGCTCACAAGGCACTGTCTGTGAGGGAGTTTTTAGCCAGTAAACAAATAACTGTATTGGAACACCCTCCCTACTCACCTGATCTGGCCCCCAATGACTTCTTTCTTTACCTAAAGATAAAGAAAATATTGAAAAGAAAATATTTTGATGACATTCAGGACATCAAGGATAATACGACTACAGCTCTGATGGCCATTCCAGAAAAAGAGTTCCAAAATTGCTTTGAAGGGTGGACTAAGCACTGATATCAGTGCATAGCTTCCCAAGGGGAGTACTTCAAAGGTGACTGTACTGATACTCAGCAATGAGGTATGTAGCTCTTTTTGTAGGATCAATCAGCGAACTTAATTGTCCAACCTCGTATATAGTGAGACCTGCAAAGCTCCCTGTGCAGAATGCTTCTGATGATAGTGTTCTTTATAATATAGGTGATATTACAGGAGATGATTTAGGTAATATTATATATTATTTCCTGAATGGCATCAGTTTAATAAAGGTAGTAATACCAATAATAATTACTATTAGTAATACTAACAAAGGTAGGAATAATAGGTAATAATAATAATAGTTAATACTTTTTCTGTAACAGTATCAATTTCATCATTAGACAATGTTGGCTGGTATATTTTCAAAAGATCTTAGCTCATTAAAATAGCTGGGCTCCATTTCACTTTAATGTTGCTTTAAGCATTGGATTCCTTTCAAATAGTGTAAACCATGGTGACAACATTTAGAAATAATCAAATATGTAATTAAATATGATCACATAATTCTTAAATTACGAGAAGCCAAGAGCATGTAAGTTATTCATTTGAAAAAAGTGTAGGTTTGTTACAACTTACAAATTTACCTAGAGGCCTGGAGTTTCAAGCATCTTAGCTGGTCCCTGAATCAATTCCAGAATCACAGTAGACTAGGAAAAGGAGTGCAATGGGGTGGGGAATATGAGAACTACAAAGGTCAGTATCTTAGTTTGGGTGCCCTATTAAACAATATCTGAGTCAAGGACTTGTCTATAAGTAATTATTATTCTGGAAAATATGGGTTAGGGAGTGGGGAGAGATAGGGAAGAAGGAAAAACCAATATAAGCACATATTATTAAGGGGATGTGGTACATATGTTGTAGTTTGTGGTTAACTGTAGATTACCACAAATGTAGTGGTTTAACACAAAACACAATAACACAGTATTACCTTATGGTTCTGTAGAGCAGAAGTCCAACTCAGGTCTCCCTGGGCTAACATCAAGGTCTCAGAAAGGCTGTGTTCCTCTCTGGAAGCAGTGGACGATCCTTTCCTGTCCCTTCCGTTTCTAGAGGCTGCCTGCATTCCTTTGCCTGTGGCCCTTTCCTCCATCTTCAAAGCTGGCAACATCACATCTCTCTGACCCTTTTTCTGTCGTCACAGCTCCTCCTGACCACAGTTGGGAAGATTCTCTGTTTTTAAAAACCCATGTGATTAGATTGGGTCCACCTAGATAATTCAGGACACTTGCTCCAACTCAAGGTCCTTCAATTAATCCCATCTGCAAACTCCTTTTTGCCAGAAACGGTAACACTCACAGGTTCTAGGGTTAGGATGTGGATATCTTTGAAGGCCATTAATTTGTCTACAACAGGGGGCAATGGACAATAGGCAGTGGGAGAAGGCTCTCTTCCACTGGTACATTGAGGAGCATACAGAATGCCAGAACTGTCCACCTGAAGTACAGAGGCTGCAGAATTCATCTACCAGCTCCCATGCCTATTGCTCAAGGGTTCCTCCTGGAGATAACTCGCCTGCAACTCCAGGTTGCACCTGTACATGGCAAGTGGGCTCTGGTGGGTTGGGACTCTGTCAGCACGAAGCGAGAAGAGCTTGCAAGGAAAGGTCTCCCAAGCTGCCCTAAGAGCTGATTTGGCAGAGCAGATGCAAAACAGGCAGCAGGCAGCTGCTACATCCATGGAATGATGGCACATGGTGACTTAAGAATCATTTAGGGACTTGAATAATGGAGTAGCTCTACTACTCACTGTGAAGCCTTCACAAGTGTTTGACCTTTCCTAAACCTCAGTTTTTCCATTTGTTAAGTGGAGTAACTACTATGGAGCACACAGCACAGTTATGAGTATTAAATGCACTAACTATGCAAAGCAGCTGATGTGTAGTGACTGGCAAAAATGGCAGCAAGAATTTTTGCGTATCCATCCAAAGAAACATTTATTGGTTGCCAGGCACTGGTGATACATCTGTGAACACGACTTCCAGTGGAAGAGACGTGTGATAGACAAGTAAATCATAAATATACAAGACCTTCCAGATGGTAGTTTCTGCAATAAAGTACATGAATAGGGTGAGTGGATAGAAAGTAAAGGCACAAGGATATGGCAGAAACTGTCCAGTGCCCCTCTACTCTCCCCCTTTCCTTTCTCTCAGAACCTAGCGCATTCAGTTGGCGTAAGGGGGTTCCTTGATTGTAAGAGGGTAGCCTCTACCCCAACCCAGGGATGAATCATGATTGGTCTAAATCAGTTATGGTAATCTCATCCCCCTTGGCAAGCAACTGGCATAAAAGTAGATACTAGACCCAATGGGATTCAAGAAGCAGTCTGCTGCTGGGCAAGGCCTCTGTTCCTGCCTGGTTAGGAGAAAGCCTTGTGCCTTTCCCCCCATTGTTCGGCTTCAAACTAACTAAATGAGCCATCTGGATTGGCAAGCGCCTTTTTGAGATTCTAAAACATCAAGCATGAAGATAGTCTTACAGAGCAGGAAGCTCAGAAGGGGAGTCCTTGACACTGTCATAGAGCAGCTGAACCAATTTTTCACTTAAGAGAAATAAACTTCTTTTTTTTAAAGATTTTATTGGGGAACTGGGGGAGGAGAACAGCACTGGGGAACCAGGGAAGGGGAACAGACAAGTTGCTGTCCTTTTGTTCTTCAGTCTAGTTGTGGAGGACATTGCTTCACTGGCCCATATTGGTATCATCATTGCGCTCTTCTTGGGTGAGGCAGATTGCCAGCCTCTGGATGGCTGCTCACAGCAGCTCTTGGCAGCTCACACTGGCTCTTAGAAGCTCACGCCAGCTGCCGGCCACTCACTGTAGCCTTTGGCAGCCCACTGCAGCAGGGGATGCAGCTATGCCGCCCGGGGACTCACAGCAGCCCAGCTCCAGGTGGAGCTGTTGTTCACCATCTTAGCTGTCGATGGCAGTGTCATTGGTCCTCATATGTGGGATCCGAACCAGGGTTGCTGGCGTCCCAAGCCAGCTCTTAACCAACACGCCACTCGGCTGGCCCTCTATTATTATTATTATTATTATTATTATTATTATTATTATTAAAAATACTATGATAAGTCTGGTGTTTTTTTTTGTTGCTTACAGTTGAACACATTCTTAGCTGCTATAGTCAATCCAGACATGCCGTTTAGTATGAGGCCTGAAGGGTCACGTATGAAAAGAGCCAGGGCAGAGCATTCAGGCAGAAGGAAAAAGTGGATTGTGTGAGAAGGAGAAAGGAGGCTGGGCAACTGGAGGATGAGCTGGGTGAGGGGAGAGGAGGCTAGTGAGGTGGCTAGAGGGCACCTTTCCAGGGCTTGGACTTCAGGATAAGGAGTTTTAGAAACAAAGTGAAATTACACAATGGTTTCAACACCCATATGGTCACAGGGAATTGTAAATCCCATATTCTTTAATGTAGAAATGAAAAACTCTAAAACCTATCATTTTTATAGGGCTATTAAAATAGAATTATTAAAAATATGCTAGTGCTGGCTTGGGAAGCCAGCGGCCCCGGTTCGGTCCCACATATGAGGGTCAGTAACATTGCCCTCAAAAAAAAAAAAAAAGAAATTATGCTGAAGCCAGAAACTGCAGGCCTCTAATAAGCAGTTGTTAGCAAAGAACCTTGAGAAGGTAGGAGACTGATGAATTTGTTGTCTTGGTGAGACAAGACCTGAGCTATAAACCTTTTACAGCTAATTGTTAAGGAGAGAGGCTAGCAATACTTATAGGCTGTTGGACTTGGAGAGCTTGGACTATAAATCCTAACTCATGTGGGATAGAGGCCTATTGTGTCAGATTGATTTGTTTTGTATTTGGTATTATGAAAATGTGCTGCCTGGTTTGTAAGAATGATTCTAGAGACGTCAAAACTCTAAAAGTCTAAAACCATCACTTTTAGAATGAAACCATCGATCCTAAAGCAACATATTAATTGACTGGCATAGAAAATTGCACTCAGCTCACTATTTGTAATTCTAAGGGACTTATAATTTCTTTCTTTTTTAAAATCTTTATTTTCCTAAGAAAGTATCAACTTATTGGCTGTCTCCCTTCAGGTCTGATTGAAATAAATGACTCTAACACATTCATTTTGTAATAAGTGTCTCTAACATTTGTTTCTTAATAAAGAATTCTTTTGACAGGGGTGATCTGTCTGATGCGTTAAAATAAGAAAATCACTCTGGCTACAATGTGAAGGAGGATTTACAAGGAGCAGAGCTGATGAAGGGAGCAGTTAGGTAGCCCGGGAGAAAGACTGACAACCTGATAATGGGGGCAGGGAGGTAGTGGTGTGTGAAGTCACAAACATGTGGACAGATTTGAGATGCATGTAGGAGGTAGAACTAAAAGGACTGGATGGAGCAACCAAAGGTAGGGTTTTGGCCTGAGCAACAAGGTAGATAGTGATACAATTTACTGAAACTGACATTCAGGAGATGAATAGCTTTGGATGAATAAACAACTTAGATTTGGACATATTTGACTCAAAGTGCCTAGTTAATATCTAAGTGGAACTGCAAAGTAGGCAGTTGGGTGTACTTAAGTCTGGGGTTCAGCACAGAAGAAAGTGTGTGTACAGAGAAGGTGGGGCCTTGGGACACTCTAATTTTACAGAAGTAACACCACCGCCATTCACAGATAAGGAGTAGCTTGTTACCAAAAGGAATAATGCCAACCAGTTTTTCTGGCCTGCTATACTCTATTCTCTTTTGGAAGCCTATAAATTTTGTTTGGGTGTACCCTATTGTAGAAATTGCCACTCTATAATTCTCAAAAGATGTTCTATCAATTACATGGGTCCAAATAATGGGAGCTTCTGCTGACAGTGGCTACCTGGTGTCAACCATGGACAATAGCCAAACCCTATTAACTGTATGACTCACATTGTTGAAAGCTGGCTCTGTCTTGGATGACTAAGATTCCTTTGAAAAACACCTTTGAAAGAAGATGTGGGGTTTGGATGGTGTTATAGCACTTGGATTTTAGAGCATTACATGGTATTTTTCTGTTCATGTACATCAAACAAGAGAGGATGAGTAGGATCAGGACTGTGCTGAACCATTAGGCTCCCCTGTGTGTTAGCTGCTTTTCATAGATGTGCTGTTAAGGTGAGAATGACTCCAGGAAATACACAATCCTATGTGTGTCAGCCCAAAGCAGTGTGTGTGTGTAGTGGTGGTGGTGGTGGTGGTGGTGGTGGTGGTGGTGGTGTGTGGTGATGGTGGTGGTGTGTGTGTGGGTGGTGATGGTAGTGTGTGTGTGTGTGTGGTGGTGGTGGTGTGTGTGTGTGTGTGGTGATGGTGGTGTGTGTGTGTGTGTGGGTGGTGATGGTGGTGTGTGTGTGTGTGTGGGTGGTGATGGTGGTGTGTGTGTGTGTGTGTGGTAGTGTTTGTGTGTGGGTGGTGATGGTGGTGGTGTGTGAGTGGTGGTGGTATTTGTGTGTGTGGGGGTGGTGGTGGTGGTGATAGTGGTGGTGTGTGTGTGGGTGGTGATGGTGGTGTGTGTGTTGGGGGTGGTGATGGTGGTGTGTATTTGTGTGAGTGGTGGTGGTGGTGTGTGTTTGTGTGGGTGGTGGTGGTGTGTGTGTGCGTGGGTGGTGGTGGTGTGAGTGTGGGGGTTTGGAAACAGGCTGAATAAAGTTATTTTGATGATTAATTACTATTTTCAACTGAAGTCTTTGGCTTAATTATCTGTTATAAGTATGCTAATTTGGTCAGCTGTCTCTAGGTAGCTAACTTTACCCCTAATTTAGAAGCATCCATCTATGATGAAAGAACACTTACTTTCTGGAGGAAGTATGAATGCCCACCCACCAGAGGTGAAGTAAGACTTTATTTTTGTTTGGTGTTCACAACCTTTTCTAACCCCCTTTCAATGAATGTGCAGCTCAAGTTCACCCAGATATCCTGACACTCTCCTTCTCATCAACACAATGCCATCGAAACTGAGCAGGAGGAAACGGATGGAAGCTATCTGGGTCTCAGAGAGGATTAGGGGTTAGACCAGCTATCTTTCTTCTTCATGCCCTTGGAATACACTCTCGTGGCCTTACTTTGTCTTTGAGCACATCAACACTAATAATAAATAAGATGTGAAGTTTCCCTCTTGAGGTTCTGCTTTCTTTATTTATTTTTTTTTGAGGGCAGTGTCACTGGCCCTCATATGTGGGACCCGAACCGGGGCCGCTGGCTTCCCAGGCCAGCGCTTAACCACCACGCCACTCGGCCGGCCCGAGGTTCTGCTTTCTTGATTCAGTTTAGTGCAGGGGAAACCCTGGATGTGTGTATTAAAATGTAGGTGTTCTTATTATTCAGGTGAGACCAGCAGCAGATCAGGAGACAATTGCTGCTGAAAAGATAGCTTGCTATACTCACAGATCCCAGTGGGGGCGGGGAGGGCATGGCAGAAGCATCTGGGTAGGTCAGGGAACAGAGGGAGGGGAAAATGGGGGCAGGAGCCTTTGATTGTGGTGTCTGTAAAAGGAACAGATGAAGCAGAGTAAATAGAGTTAGGATTGGCTAGTTTTAATCATTTCAGTGGAGTCTGGGGTATAGGAGCTGTCTCTATTTGTCTGGTACCTGGCCCCAAGGTGATTAGGGCAGGGAAGTACAGGCCCTGAGAGTGAGCGCCACAGTGGATATGACGGGATGTGGGCTCTGGGTTGGTTGGTTAGCATACAAAAGGCACATGCTCACAAGTGAGTCTTTCACTATCTCTGGGAATTAGCTAACCCTGGGAGGGGCTATTCCTCCAGGACCAGTAAGCCCTCCCTTCTCCCATGTCAAAACACCAGAAAGACATGGTTAATACAATGTGTGTCATAGTTCTGTGAGGACTGGACATGTAACCTTGGGGCTTACTTTCAGGCTCTCAGTTTACTCCTCTACTAAATGAGTAATCATACCTTGAACTCGAAATAATTGTTGAGATTAAATGAGATTGGCACCATGTCTGGCACCTGCCAAGTGCTCAATAAATTGTACACGTTTATTTATTAGTGCCCATCTCATGAGCTCTGGTCACAGAAGTTTGAGTTGTTCTGGTTATAGGAATTTGAGGGTTATTTCATGTAACTGAACAAGGAAGGGCAGATATGCTCCTTCAACACAATTCTCCTAGTTGGAAAGTGGTTCCATCTGTATCCAGAGGTTTCTTTTTCTTTTTTTTTTTCCTTCTTAATTATTTTAAATACCCGAAGAGGTGCTT
Organism: Aselliscus stoliczkanus; assembly: GCA_033961575.1. Lineage (NCBI taxonomy): Eukaryota > Metazoa > Chordata > Mammalia > Chiroptera > Hipposideridae > Aselliscus > Aselliscus stoliczkanus. Next base: position 71,883,966 of record CM066738.1, on the reverse strand, counting down.
TGCACATAGGTGGTGGTATCACTTTTATGAATATGTAGGTTGAACTGAATCCATTTGCCCTAGGGAAACTTGGGACCCATGAGAGAAAGTGGTTTCCTTAGTTTTCACCAAATAGGTGAGTAGCCACACCTTTTCTGAAAGTCTTCCATTGATTGATTAATGGATCAATTTCCCATTAACCTTTAGTAATAAAACACATGATGCTAGTGAGAGTAAGGTTTGGAAATGTTTACATTTTAGTTCATCTCCCACTTGTGTAATTTCTTTCTTTCCTTCCTTCAATGAATATTTATTATGCCTGAAGCACAGGGAGGAAGCAATTTACATAAAGGAATCTAATGGAAGGAAGCAGGACAAATGAAGCTCAGGGAGCCTCACATTTTCTTGCTATGTGACCAGAGTTTGCTTTTATTTTAGATTTCTCGCCATTATTGTGAGTGTGCAAATAAAAATACCAAAAGAAGAAAATGAAGTCTGAGATCAGAGAAAGGATGCCCTGGACAGTAATCAGGTGCCCCTCTTTTAAATTTCCCTTTCCTTTGACCTGCGGGCTTTATTCAGCTTGTAATTATTCTGCAATATTTTCAGACTAAAGGGATGTTAGTGCTTGGGTTTGTGGAACAACTGACAGTGCAACAATAGCGTGGATAATTAAAATATTCACCTGTCAGCTGACCCTATCTATTACTTGTTACCGTTCTCTGCAGCTCCAACTTCTCCTGGTTCAAGTTCTAAAGCAGGTCAGGTTCAGATGCAGAGAGATGTTCTTTGTAGATCTTTCCAAAAGGCCATGATCTTTCCAAACCTAGTCCCTACTACTTCCCTTCATGTACTGTTCAGCTTGGTCTTTCCAGTTTTTGTCCCAGTTCCATAACCCAATGCCAGCATGGTGTAGGGAAAACACATGTGTTGTGAAGTCAGAGGATCTGGCTTTGCACTTTGGCAAATTGCTTAAGCTTTCTGAGCCTGAGCTTCTCGGTCTGCAAGATGTGGTCAAGGTGTGTTTCTGAAGGAGATGAGGTCAGAGTACCACTGTTGCCTCGCCAAGCCTCCTATGGGGCTGTGGTGGCTCCTCTTGGTGTCTGGAGCACAGGGGACATTCCAGGCTAATGCATCTCCTCCCATGCCAGTCAGAGCTTTGACTCAAGTCCCTGGACAACTGCTACCCTGGTAGAGAGGGCTAGATCCTGTGTGAGTCTCTTTGGTCCTATGTGTTTTTCTTAGGGCTAGAGGTGGGCCAGGCAATTTTTGTTGTTTTTGTTGCCAGGGTAGAAAACCTGCCCAAGGGCTGGCCGAGTGGCTTGTTGGTTAGGGGTTAGCTTGCAACGCCAGCTCTGAGCATCAGGACCCCAGTTCAGATCCCACATGGGCCAGTGATGCTGTATCCTCTACAGCTAAAATGGTGAACGACAGCTTGACCTGGAGCTGGGCTGCTGTGAGTCACCAGTGATGGTGTAGGCTGCAGTGGGCCTGCAGTGGGCTGCCATGAACCGTGAGTTGCCGGCAGCCAGCGTGAGTGGCTGGCAGCTGGCAAGAGCTGCCGTGAGCTGCCGTGAGCGGCCGTCCAATGGCCAGCAACCAATTTGCCTCAGCCAGGAAGAGCACAATGATCACAATATCAACATGGATCAGTGAAGCAGCATCCTCCACAACTAGACTGAAGAACAGCAACTTTCCTGTTCCCCTTCCCCAATTCCCCAATGCTGTTCCCCTCCCCCAATTCCCCAATAAAAAGTCTTTAAAGAAAAAAAAAAAAAGATAACCTGCCCAAGATTACAATGCTAATATGTAACAGGACCAGCCTGTCTCCAGCCTGTCTGCTGAGCACCAAACCAACACTCTTTCCTTTACACCTCTGTTTTATACCAGTGGTGTGAAACCCAAAGTGACCCACTTTAGTGGTTGAGAGATTGGTGAGAACTCAACAACAGCAAACATAAATAGCAACAATGACAGAATGAAAAGTCTCCAGCTGATGTTGGAGAAGATACTTAAAGGGACTTTCCAAATTTCAGGCCCTTAAGTTATCATGGCAGATGGTTCACCCAACCCATCTGCTGCCTGGACTTGTTGGATTCTCAGTTATTGCAGCACCCATTGCAACTCTGATCCATGGTCCCTTACAAAAGACTAACCTTTTAGGACAAAAATGAGTGACAAGTGGGGTCAGATAGGGCAGCACCCAGCACACACCTTGCTTAATGCATGATGACTCCTGGATGAAATCAGCATGGAGTCAGTGAAGACATGGCTTAATGACTCCAGCAGAGTGACTGCTATCATCACATGCGAGATGGCAGTTTTAGTGATGAGAAACCTGACAAGTTGGCTTGCTCAACCTCCTCCTCCTCAACAGTCTCCATCCCACATCCAATATCTATTGCTCTAGCTCTCAGGGTCAGGCTATGATGGCAGCTCCCATAAGCTATCTGGTCACAGGCTTTCAATGTCCCTGAGGTAAAAGCAGAGCTTTTAATGTATGACACCTTCTAGCAACTGGGTGGTTACTTTGCAAAGAAGGCCTGCAACAGGTAGCAAGTAATGGTTAAGATCAGAGGTAGGCAAAGGATCAGCTTCCTCTCCCCTAAAAGGTCAGCCTGTGTAAAGGGCAAGACAAGAGGAGACATGAAAGGGCAGTGTAGATGGTAATACATTAGACAGTCCTTAGAAGTTGTTGTTAACACAAAAGCTTCAAACACATCCTGTGCTCGGCAACCAGCAGAGGAAGTGACAGTCAGAAGCAGCTGATTTTATTCAGAGAGATGCAGTCTCCTGGACTGCATCCCTCTCTGAGGCAAGAAGACAACTTAGTTATCTTCTGCTTCCCACAATGGAAGCGTAACTATGAAGGGCGCATTTGGCACACTCTACACTCCTTGTCACATAGGTCCTGTTTCTATTTCCCCACACCTTTATCTGGAACACCCATTCTTTGTTGCCAGTTGGGAACTCAGTGTGTGTGTGTGTGTGTGTGTGTGTATGTGTGTGTGTGTAGTCTTTAGGACCCACTACCAACTACATGGAAGCCAGTAAAATCCACCTTGTTCCAGGTGCCTTCCCCTACTCTTTTTTCTTGCTAGTATAATGAGCAGCACCCACATTTCAATCAGGCTGCAGTACCTATCACCCCACAAGGTAAGAGAGACTCATGATTATAATGGTCACATGTGATCGCCTGAGCCATGTATCTACTCTGTGACCTTGTGGTCACACTCTCTGCCCATGCTACCCAGGATTCTCATCAGTGCCCTAAGCCATGCTTGCTCTCTTCCCTGTGCCTTTACATAACTTCTTCCTTCTGCCTATAATGCTTGTGATCTACCATCTGTTCATCCACCCTTCCCAATCTACCTAAAACAATATTTAAAATTCTTCGACCTCAAGGCTTTACAGAAATTCAAAAGGTTTTGTTAATGACACTTTAAAATGACAGCTGTATATGTTTACTGTAGTTAAGAAAACATGCATGAAACAAAGTCAAAAGAGTTTCAGTGGCCATCTCTTACACATTTCCAGTTGTTCTTCACTAAGGAACTGGAAAGGACTCTTCCCTGGCATGGCTAAGATCAGGGGTTCTCTATCCCAATTGCACATTAGAATCACCTGGGCTGCTTTAGAAATGACTAATGCTGGACCTGGCCAAGATCAGACCTCTGGCAGGGGAGGGGGGAGGGTACAGACATCTGTATTGTGAAGAACACCCAGATGCTTCTCCTGCACAACACAGGCTGAGAACCACTGGGTGGGATGAGCCAACCTGGCTGTAAACTGAAAAGGGTGAATAACTCTAGTCTTGGCACCTAGAAAATGGAAGATGAAAATAGAAGAGAAAGAGAAAAAGAAAAAGAAGCCATGAGCTTTATTCTTTATTTCTCCACTCATGTAAGTGTTAATTATGTGAGTTGGTGCCACTGAAACCTACCTGGTTGTGAAATGATTACCACAATAAGTTTGGTTAACATCCATCATCTCAGATACACACACACACACACACACACACACACACACACATACACACACAGAAAAAATTTTTTCTTGTGGTAAGAACTCTTAGGATTTACTCTCTTAACAACTCCAAGTCATTTCACAATATACATAAGTCAAATTATTATGTTGTATATCTTAAACTTATACAGTACTGTATACCAATTATAACTCAATAAAATGGGGGGAGGAAGATCATGATAAGAACAACAAAAAAAACCTACCTAAAAATATACCCCATAATAAGTCCCAAGTTCTCCTCAGTAACCATTGTACATGTATGTACTTGGTAAGTTGACCCTCACCCTGACCACAGAGCTCACTGACAATTGCCTCGCTCTCTTTAAGCCTCCTCCCCCCAACAACCATATCTCCTAATTCACTGGAAAAATAGAGACTCCCAATGTTCCCCACCCACACAGTGTTCTCTCTCTGCCTGCCCTCACCTCCTGTCCTCTAGGCCCAGGGGAAGAGGGCTCCTTCTCTTTTTTTAAGGCAAATCCCTCCAAGAGTTCTCCAAGTCCATTCCCTACCTCCTCACCTCTTTGGTGGCATTGGTTATCCTCCCCTTATCTTTAATCTTTCCGTATACACCAACTCTTTCCCAGCATACAAAACACGATTCTACCTCTTAATCAAAATAAAACGAAGCAATCCATTTTAGCCATATGCCCTCCAAGTTCTTTTCCTTTTTCATCATAATTGAGGTTTTGAAAGAGTAATTTCCTTAAACTGCTGACACTTTCTCACCTCCCATTAACCTTCTTCAGTACTATAATGTGACTTCTGGCCCCATCACTCCATTGAAATTCCCCTCACCAGAGATACTAACTGTCCCTTTCTTGTGAAGTCCAATGCCCCACAGCAACTAGTAGTGGTCACCATGTTGGGAGGACCTGGCTCCTGCCCAGTCCCCCAGCACCATCTCTTCACTTGCATCAACCTCCTTGCAATCAATCACATTCTCTGCCCATGCTGCCCAGAATTCTCACTAGTACCCCTAAGCCATGCTTACTCTCTTCTCTGTGCCTTTACCCATGTTCTTCCTTCTGCCTATAATGCTTGTTTCCACATTCTTCATTCCTGACGTATACTCAACTTAGCTCAGATGCCTCCCCATTCTTTTTTTGTTGGGAAGAGTTATTTCCTAATTGAGATGTGAGCAAAAAGATGGATTCCACAATTGGGCAGCACCATGGAGACAGTTTCTGTGTAACACTAATAGATGTTCCCCTGCAGTAGCAGCTCAGGAGCTTTTTATTCTGCTCAGTGTTCTACTGTAAGGCTCCATTAAATCCTTACTTAAATGCAGATTCTCTATCAGAAAGATAACTGGCTTGGATGCTAGTAATAGGATGATTTTCTAGGCAAACCTACCTAAAATGGAATGAAATGTGCAGTACTGTTCTATAGTACTGTATTTCCCACATTTGCCTGATCATGAGAAGCACCTGGTGTGTTCATTAACAACACAGATTTCTGGGCCCCACTCCTACCTAGGGAATCAGAATCTCTAGGACAGGGCTCATCCTTCTTACTCATGTGTGTTTTAAGATCTTGTTATATCCTGGAAGGGAGGCCTAGACTTAAGGCTAGCAAGGGCAATTACCTGCCAATTACCTATTGAAAGAGCAACACTATGCTGGATGAGCTGGAGAAACTGGAATATTGGAGTAACATCTGAGATCAAGGCCAAACTAAAAGCTTGTTAAAACTTCTTTTCATGAATGAGCTCTTAGCGGTTCCATTTTACTTCTCCCAGGATTGGATTTCTTCAAATTCACAATTATCATTTTGCACAAAGCACATATGGGATGGGAGAGTTCTGTTTTTGTTCATCCAGGTAAAATTTTTCCTTCTCAGTGCTGCTATGGAATTGCAACAACCATGGTGCATGTTTCAGGGCATCTGGTTGAGTGGGGTGTGTCATTAGCCCTCAAAGATAGGTTGAGCACAGCCAGGAAACCATCGCTTGTTCACTGGAAGTTTATGATGTGACCTTGGATATCCACCTCATTGCTTTGTTATCAGATGGGGTCCCTAGAGACATATCTTGATGAAAAGGCAGGATTTTTTTTTTTTTTGAGGGCAGTATCACTGCCCCTCATATGTGGGACCTGAACCGGGTCTACTGGCGTCCCAAGCCAGCTCTTAACCACCACGCCACTCGGCCAGCCCAAGGCAGGATTTTAAATAGGTAGTTTCTCTTGTCCCTACTCAGTGAAATCATATGGGCCTCAGTCACCCGGGGTGGAATAGGTATCGGAGGTTGTTATGGACTGTTTTTGTCCCCCCAAAATCTATATGTTGAAGCCCAAACCTCCACAGTGATTGTATTTGGACATAGAACCTTTACTAAAGTAACTAAGATTAAACGAGGTCATAATAGGAGCTCTGATCTGATAGGACTAACGTCCTTATAAGAAGAGAAACCAGAGAGCTCTCTTTCTCTTTCTCTTTGTATGCACACACCAAGACCATGTGACGAAAGGCCATGTAAGGACACTGCAAGGAGGCAGCCATCTCATAGCAAACTGAACTGGTCAAAGTTTTGGCCTTGCACTTCTGGTTCCAAGAATTGTGAGAAAACAAACTTGTTGTTTAAGCCACCCAGTATGTGGAGTTTTGTTATGGAAACTGTCAGCAACTACAAAGGATATTTTCTTCATTTGAAATATACCTAATTTGTATACACAGCAGAGCTTGACAATGTAGGGGGAAATTTACTTCCTCCATTTTTTTCCTTAGAATGGCAAATCAGGAAAAGTGATAAACATGTGACAGATAGAGTAGGAAACTTCCTTATTAGACCTTTGGCTCTCATACTTTTGGACATTTGAGTTCCTTTCCTAGAAATAACTGAAGCTATAAGGAAGTACCCAACTTCTGATACTATTGCTCCATGTTTTATAGTGTTGCTAATAGCAGTAAGTATTAACAATGATATTCTCATAACATTTTTACACTCATCATCTCATTTAACTCACAGAGAAGCATTGTAAAGTAAGGGATGTACCTTTTTGTTCCTCAAACCTCTAGAATATTCTAAAACCACATGAAAGAAGGCTTGTATACTTGAAACTCAACTGAAATTATAGGCCCAAAAGAGCAAAGAATGGCTTGGATTCAAGTGACTTCCAAGAGCAAAGGTTTTTTCTGAAGGTGGGTGGGGAGTGGCTTTCCTGAGGGGCTTTCCTCTTATAATGAGTAAGTGGAAAGAGATGGATTATGGGGAACAGTGGAACAGCAGACAAACCCCACTGGGATCTGGGCTTGTCAGGAGCTGTTAAAACAGCAGTTGGACTGTGTGGTCCAGGAAGTGACCCAGAAAGAAGTCTCACAAGGCTCCTCAACCCCTGACAGAGGCCTCCCCCTCACCAAGGACATTGCAGAAACATGACATTAAGAATCTTATCCTCTGTTGATAGCACTTATCCTCTGTTGATAGTTGAACAACTGAACAATTGTTCATACCTGAACAATTATATATGCTTAGTCACTTATCTTCCAGAATATAGACTTTATTTCTGAGGAAGTGTATTTCCTGTAGGAATAGTAAATAACTACAGAGATTTGAATGAACAGCACCCAAGCTATATCAACAGATACCCAACTCCATTATAACTGTCCAGGAATATATGCTCCCTAAGTATGAAATGGTTGAAGTTCCTGATTAATTAGCAAAAGCCTTTGGAGCCAGGGATGGTTTAATCAGTAAATGTATGCTGTGCTATCTGTGTGTATTCATAAAGACTGAAGTGCTGCAGAAAGTTCTGGTTCTTTACCCTCTGAAACTCCCAATTCTCATCTTATCAAGGACTCAATGTAGAGTAAAATAAACTACGCATTCAAAATTTATGGAGGATAAAACCTTCTGGCAATGGAAAGATACGCTTTACATTCTGGAGTCACAGAAGTCTTAGGAGTAAAGGAGAATAAAACATTTTTCCGTAAGCAGTACTCATCATGTCAGGACCCTGCCCTCTACTCTGGGAGAATAATTGTTCCTCACCCTAGGATGATTAACAGGGATATTCCAATTTTGTCTCTGCTTTCCACACCCAGGCATACAGACCTTTTACTAAAATTACTATGCTAAGGAATGAAGATATATTGTTTGGCAAATAAAGAAACTGGAAACATGACACGTCTATCACCTACTACTACCACTGTTACCATTAACACTCATGTTAAGACAAAAAAAGAGTTTCTGTTGTGGTTTTCTCTTTTGGAGGGCAGGGTGATAGTAGGGATGGGGACTTGAGTTTTTATTCATTTAAACTATGAAAGACCCTGAATAGTAAAACAAATATCTTGAGAAAAAATGAGGTGGGAGGTATTATACGCCTTGATATCAAACTATATTACAAAGTTACAATAATCAAAACAGTATGGTATTGGCATAAAAACTGATAGATAGATAGATCAACGGAATAGAATAGAGAGCTTGGAAATAAATCCTCACTGTATAGTCAATTAATCTATGACAAAGGAGACAGGGAAATACAGTTGGGTAAAGACAATCTCTTCAGTAAGTGGTGTTGGCAAACCTGGACAGATACATGCAAAAAATGAAACTGGGTCACTTTATACACCATATACAAAAATAAACTTGAAATGGATTGAAGACATAAATGTTAGATCTGAAACCATAAAACTTCTAGAAGAAAATATAGGCAAAATTGCTAAGATGTAGCAATATCTTTTTTTGATATATTTCCTCGAACAAATAAACAAGCGGGATTACGCAAACTAAAAAGTTTTTGTACAGCTAAGGAAACCATCAACAAAATGAGAAGACAACCTACCGAATGCGAAAAGAAACTTGGAAATGATACCTTTGATAAGGGGTTAATATCCAAAATATATAAGGCATACAACTTAACATAAAAAAACCCAAACAACCCAATTAAAAAGTGGGCCCAGGACCTGAATAGACATTTCTCCAAAGAGGATAAACAGGTGGCCAACAAACATATGAGGAGATGTTCAACATCACTAATCAAGGAAATGAAAATAAAATCACTGAGATATTACCTCACTCCTGTCAGAATGGCTATCATCAATAAGTCAACAAATAACAAGTTCTGGTGAGGATGTAGAGAAAAGGGAACCCTGTGCATTGTTGATGGGATTGCAGATTGGTGCAGCCATTATGGAAATCAGTATGGAGGCTCCTCAAAAAATTAAAAATAGGGTCAGCCCAGTGGCACACTGGTTAAGAGCTGGTTTGGGATGCCAGCGGCCTCAGTTCGGATCCCACATGTGAGGGCCAGTGACACTGCCCTCTACAGCTAACAATAGCTCCACTTGGAGCTGGGCTGTGCAAGCCCTGGTGACGGTGTAGGCTGCAGCCCCTGCTGCAGTGAGCTGCCATAGGCTACAGTGAGTGGCCGGCAGTCAGCGTGAGTGGCTGGCAGCCAGTGTGAGCTGCCAATAGCCACGGTGAGCGACCATCCAAAGGCTGGCGACCAATCTGCCTCATTAGGGAAGGGCACAATGACAATACCAACATGGGCCAGTGAAGCAACGTCCTCCGCAACTAGACTGAAGAACAAGAAGACAGCAACTTGTCTGTTCCCCTTCCCTGATTCCCCAACGCTGTTCCCCTCCCTCAATTCCCCAATAAAAATCTTTAAAAAAATAATTTAAAAATATAGCTGCCATATGATCAAATAAAGCTGCCATATGATCAAATAATTCCACTTCTGGGTATTTATCTGAAGAAATCCAAAACACTAATTCAAAAAGATATGTGCACCCCTATGTTCATTGTAGCATTGCTAGTAATAGCCAACACATGGAACTAGCCTAGATGTCCCTTGATAGATGAATGGATAAAGATTCCACACACAGTGGAATAGTATTATTCAGCAATAAAAAACTTCACGGACGGTGTAGATTCCTGACATCTGAATAATAATGAATGTCAACTATAATTTTATATATATATATATATATATATATATATATATATATATATATATATATGATGGGGAATAGAGACAATGGAATTGTAACAGCTATATACCATGTCAGAGGGGTAGTAGATTGGGGGAGGGGGTTATCACTTTGTGAGGGGTAAAAATATATAGCTATTACATTGTTTTACACACCTGAAACTAATGAAAAAATAAAAATAAATAAATGAGTTTAAAAAAGAAAAAAAAAAAGAATGAGGTCTTGCTGTTTGTAGCAACATGGATGGACCTAGAGGATATTATGCTAAGTGAAATAAGTCAAAGAAAGACAAATGCTGTATAATTTCACTTATCTGTTGAGACTAAAAAAATAAATAAATAAATAAATAAATAAAAACAGAAACATACTTGCAGATATAGAGAACAAACTGATGTTTGCCAAACAAGAAGGGGTGAGAATGGGGAATTAAAAATAAATAAATAAATAAATAAATAAATAAATAAATAAATAAATAACAAGGCATTATAGCAGAAAAGAATAAGTAAATAAATCCCGGAAATTTTACCTGAGCGAATCCTTATGAAAGTTTCAGTCACAAAGAAAGCAAACTTTCAGGGTGGAAGAGGATGAAGCTGCTGGCTGTGGCTATGGCAGATGCAGTGGTTGCTCATAGAGCATACACAGCACACTCTTCCAACACTTGGAGGAGTTCCTTGCTCCTTTCTGGAAGCACGTTCCAGATATGGCATCGGTTTGGAGCTCTCTGAGAGTGACATGTTCTGCAAACCTGGCTGTGTCTGTGGCTTAGCATTGGTTCTCAGGGATGAATGATAAAACTGTCTGCTATCCTGAGGTGTTTTGCAGGATGGCCCATCAGAGCCCATCAGCTGACTGCATTTCCAGATGGTGTGATTTTGGCTCAGATGTGGAACATGGTGGAGCGCTATAAGCTGGTTTGCTCCAATGGGTACTCCCTGACTTGAAGACCACAGGCGGAATGGGATGAATTTTAGTGGCATCAGGGGTAAAGGCCAAGTAAATCAGGTAAAAAGATTTGACTGTATGTTGATGTAACCTTTTAGGAAACGATTTGGCAATAGCTAACTACAAACATAAAAATGGTCATATCCTTTGGCCTAGTAGTTTTACTTCTAAGAATGTATCCTAAGAAAATAAGTAAGTTTATAGTCCATGACACGTTAATTCTAATGTTGCTTATAATTGCAAAAATTGAAACAATCCAGTTGTCTAATAATTGAAGTTTGGTTAAATACATTACGCTAAATTCATCTGATGGAATGAATACTCTACTCACACAGTTTTTAAAACCGTATGAAAAACAATATATACAATCTAATTGTGATTTTATAAGAAAACACGCATTTTAAAAGAATAACAAACATAATTAAATACAGATTTCTGAGTGATAAGATCATGGGTGACTTTTGTGCTTTTCCTGCATATTCCAATTTTTTTGTAATGAACATGTATATCATTTGTATGCAATAAAATGTTATTTAAAATTGGTTCCACTCATATGCTGGCTTTATGTTACCATTCCTAAGAAAGAATCTGGCCTTTCTGGCCTTTTTGGGTAGCGCTTACCTATCCAAAGTTAAAATTAGTAAAAAGAGAACTGGGGAACTGGAAGAGAGAGGAGCGAATACGGTAGGGGGGCGGGGCAGAGGTTGGGGTTTGGGGTTTTGTAGAGTAGCACTGTGGGGGAAGTGGGAGCAGAAAGGAGCTGTCAAAGTTCTTTGTGGGGAAGAGAGGCCACCTCCTGTCTGGGAGGAAGGGAATGTCAGTATGTTTTGCCCAGGGCCACTGACCTCCCACATGGGTTTATTGTGAGTGTGGCCAAAACTCAGCAACCCTGCGTATTGCGGAATGAGGTCAAGGGGAGCCTGAGAGATGTTGCAGGAAGCAGCCCATGAAGGCGCTTGGTGCTCCCACAGAGATTTTTGCCCAGGGGGATGTACTGTTGGTTTTTTTACAATCCAGGTCCCACTCCTCTGGACCAAAATGAAACCCACCTGTTGAGAACCTGTTGAGAACTGGTCAGAATCAACCACCAGCAATCTTGCCGTCCCTCCTTAGCCTGTTACCCCAAGGTCAGTACACTTTGTGAGAGGCTATGAGCCAAGAAGAAGGCAACAGTGATAATTTACAGTTTACAAATAATTTTACAGTTTACAAATAATTCTAATGATAGTTAGAATTTTAATAGTAAACTTTACAGTTTACAAATAATTCTAATGATAGTTCCATGGAGGAGCTGTAAACATTCCTTTCAGAGAAAACACATTTACAATCTGAGAAGAGCCATGTTGAGGGCTTTCTGTTTCCCCAACTGTAATTCCATCTGTGATATTCTCTGCTGCCGTCTGGTGGCTGGGATTATATTCAACAAAGGCAGAGAGACAGCTGTTCTTCAAGCTACTACAAAATGGAGGGAAAACCATGGTAAAAGTGAAAAATGAATTGCCCCTTTACAACGAATCTAGAAAGTGCTGACAAATAATCAGCACTAATAACTGTAGAGTCAGTTAGATTAACACCAGGAACCCAGAAGAGAGAATTGTAGACCTGCAAAAGACAGGTAACATTGATGCTCTTTATGCAGACTCAGCATCTGGGTGGTAATCATCTGGTGGAGGTTTTATTTGAAAATCAATGTTTTCAGAAAACACGTGACTTAAGGTCATGCAATTCAAACTCTGACCCAGCCAAGCATCCCTAAAGCCTACCCTCCAGCCTCAGTTGAATACCCTGTGATGGGGACCTGAAACCTCTGCAGGAGAACATTCCACGTTTGCATAGATACAGTTGTTAGAAAGCATGCCACAGGACAGCAGTGTAAGTGTCATAAAAGAGCACTGCTTTGAAGGGAACATGGCTCAGTTTCAGAAGTGAAGGGGATATAACTATAAGAAAGCACACAGGATTACGATACCAAATTGCAGAATTATTTGCTATTTTCCTCCTGATGACAAATACTATGTAGAAGATACAAAAATGCTTGCATAGTCTTCTCTTTTAGGGGGACCGGTGCTCATTAATAATATTGGTCTAGTACACAGTTCATTATCTTATAGATAAAACTAAAAGCAATCCCTCTTTCCCATTGACTACTGTTAGCTTGCCATGCAAAGCTTTAATTATAGTACATATATCCATTTTCAGCTTCCCTACTAGATAGTTTTTGTTCTTAAGGAATTGATCATCATAATCTAGACTTGGTTAGTGGTAAACTGTATGTGGGAAGGAGGTAGAATTATATGTTTCTTAATTCAGTTTATTTACTACTTTATGAGTATTATGTGTCTCCCCAGTTGGACTCCATATTCCTTCAGGGCAGGAATTACTTCTTTTTTTTTTGTTTGAGGGCAGTGTCACTGGCCCTCATATGTGGGACCCGAACCAGGACCGCTGGCTTCCCAAGCCAGCACTTAACCACCACGCCACTTGTTTGGCCCAGGAATTACTTCTTATGCCTGACTGTGGACCCAATGCTGAGCACACAGAGTACCTCACCAGTATGTGCTCAATAATTATTTGTAGAAAATTGTGTAGGTAGCACACTGAACATGTGCTGAAGAATTAATACAATTAACAATGACCATCAAGCCATTGGTTTCATGCTAATAAAACATCATAATTTAAAGAGTATACTGCATTTATTTAACCCCATAAATTATAGCCCCTTAACACATGTAAAATTTTTGTATTTTTAAAGTGCTTTAAAAGTTATTTATTTTTTTTAAACAAGTGGAAAATAATCTTTAAAAGACATTTCATTTTTTTAGTGGAAAATGATATTACCAAAAGCATACAACAATTTGTTTATCATCTTCAAAAAATGAAATTTGTGTATAAAATACATATGTAGCACTGAATACCAAAATGATGGGTATGAGTGGTCGAAGTTCAAATTGGATTTGCTGGTAAAGCCATCTGCATGGTGTCTTAAGTGAAGAATGACATTGAGTGGGGAGAGGGAGGTGTGTTGGTAATCAGTGTCTTGAAGGTGCATTTCCTCACTGTGTAGTAGGTTTGAGTTAGTGGTCAGGACAGCCATTCAGACTGACAGCCCCCTGCACCTCCACAGGTTCAGTGACAGGGAAAGGAATGTAGTTCACTTCAATATTCTTCAGACAGCCAAAAAATGATTTCCATACAGGGACCTTCAAATTGGCTGAAAGAGAAAAGCAGAGGCAATTCAATGGATAATTCATGCTATCACATGAATGCACCTGGTTTAAAAAATATTTGGATTAGAACTAAAGGAACCCAAAGTCTCACACCACAGGACCCAGTCATCTTCTCCTTTAACACCCAACATCCCACCTGCTGTGATAAATCAGCACAAGGCTACTCTTCAAATTCTTCAAAGAAGGAGATTCTACAGTCCAAATCAATAGATAATAACTCTGAACACTAGTGCTTTTTATGGTTATGGAATGCCTATAAAATTAATGACCAAGCTCTTTGGAGAGTCATAAAACAATGAAGAATGATAAGACTCGTCCCAGGCAAAATTCCAGCCCTGAACCTGATTCCCTCTCAACCTACTAATTCTCCCAACTGGCCCCACAAACCTTAATAACTCACTAGTAAAACTTAATGCTTACAGAGGAGAGACCAATTTCTCAGCCCCTTTTCTGATTCTTTGCTGATATCAGCTTCCAGGTTAATTCAGACCCTTATGAGAGGCTTATTAATTATAGGCTTGAGACAAGAGGAAGCTGCAGTAATATGGCCTGGTCTGCCGAGAAATGTGCCCACTGCTGGCAACTGGTTTTCCCCATGGGGTAGAGAATAGGGCCTCATCATTTCCACTGGATAGCCAACAGCTGCCCTGCTGATAACCCATGGGCTGGGACACAGCATTTGTTGGGTTAAGATGGCAATGTCAAGAACTGATATGAGGCAATATGGGTGTAGCAGTCAGGATGAGAGTTACCTGGAACACCTCCAACGTGTAGTGGCTCCTTAGTGCTGGCAGGTGGGAAGGGGAGCCGTCCAGCTGTGTAGCTATTTTCCGTGTCCAGTTCCAGGTGCAGGATGTGTTGTTTTATGGTGACTGGAGGGAAAAGAAGCTGGTCAGGTATTACCTGAGGAGAGCCCGGCCCACTGTTTCATGTTTACACTAGTGTGTCACCGCTGACTTCTTTTTAACTCGTTCCTGTAGGGCCTGTGGGAGCACTATTCACAGGAATTCAGTCAGTTTAGACATAAATCCAACAAATCTCTCCACACCAGGTGGTGTTTAGGTGCTTCCACATATATTACAGACTTTAATCATTGAAACAAATCTGTGAGAAAGATATTATCACTCCTATCTGCCAGATAAGGAACTGTGACTCTCAATCATTGAGGAGCTTGACAAGATGGCTTGGTTACAAGTTAAATGAGTTGCATTCAATCCCTGGTCTCCTGTCTCCAGAAACCATGCTTATGTTAAGTGATCTCAGCTTCTTCCCAAGGAAGACTTGAACTCCTGAAACCTGACTCCAGAGACAGTTGCTCTTGAAATAAAAATTCCTTCCATGTTAACAATCTTAACTAATTATAGTGCAGTTAGCTTTCAAATTAGCCAAGAAAAGACTACTTTTTTACAAAAGGTATTTCAGTCACTACAAGTAAATATATATCCAAACTGATGTCCACAAGTTATTCATAAAATAGCAGATTCAATCTGAGAGATTGTACCTGCTCTCTATTCAGTGGTTTGTCTAAATCATTTGCATTAATATTAAATGGTTGTTGAAAAAATATCCTACTGATGAACTTTAACAATTAGCAAGAGCAAATACTAACCAAGTACTTACTACGGATTGAACACTGTTAAGCCCTTCATGTGCATTATCCCATTTAATTTCCACCACCCTGGGAGGTATATACTCTTTTTCTCTCCATTGTGCAGATGAAGAAACTGAGGGTGACGAGCAATTAAGTAGCTTGCACACAGGTAAGGGCTGGGTCTGAGATTTGACCTCTTTGACTTGAGAGCCAAAATCTAAATCACAATGTTATACTACCTTTAAAATAAGCACAGTTTATCAGTTTCCTGGGATTAAAACAAAAAAAGAAATCTCAGTATGTTATGGAGAGCTGGAGGCAGCAGCCATGAGTTACAGAAATGTGGGGGATGAGAATGGACATGTTCTCACTGTGTTAACCTGGTGGGCTGACCCTGGTCAGACATTAATGGATGGATGAACTCAGGCTGCATTTGAGTCCAGATGGAAAGGGAGATTGTTTCAGTGTGTGAACAATAGGCTATTGGACGTCATACCTGCTACCGAGTGCCACTGTCCATCACACAGAGACCGCTTTGGAGTGACTGATGTCAAGATCCCACCTGCCTCACTGTCCACAGAGGCCATGACCTGAAACACACATGCATTTTCCTATTTCCTTCAGAGAGGCAGGTTGGAGCCAATTTCCCCTGCCATCTTCCTTTCCCAACCCATCTTCCCTGATGGCTGAGGAACACTTTAGATATAGGTTCCCCCCTCCCACACCAAGTGGTCACATGGGTCCAAGGCTTTGCAAGAATCTGTGCTACACCTCTTTCAGGCAAGCAAGCTGCAAACCTAGAGTCCTGTCTGAAGCTCTGCAAAGGCAATAAGCTCTTCCCCTCAGCATCCTAACCCCGCACCCATCAAGTCCTACTCAAAGGTTACTGCTTAGCATCAAAGATATTCCTTAGCTATTAATACATGACAGTAGCTCTGTTTAGAAAGACATGTAAAATTTTGAAGGCAAAAATGCTGGCTGAGGCTTACATCCTGCTGCAAGGGCCAGCCAATTACAATCATTCCATGAATGCAGGACTTATAGAGGGTTCTCATCCAAAGAAATCAACAAGCTAACCTATTGCGTTTGTACTGGGCATGTATCAGGGGTCAGGCACTCAGCGTGCTACTGTGTAGAATCCCACATTTCTGCTCTTTGAGCCAGGATTCTCCAAGGGCTGAATCAAGGTCAATGAAAGGAGAGGACTAAAATAAGTGTGTTGATAAATAATTTACATTTAATTTGCATGTAGCTAGAGAACACAGCCTATTCTCAGGCAATTTGCAAGCTAAACAGTGTGACTGCTGTTATTCAGGTCATCATGTCTTGGTTTCACTTTGTGATTATTTCCCAACCAGAAGCTCTCACTGGAGACTTTCCCCAACCCCTATACGCTGAAAAACCAGCCTTGCCTCAGCCTTCAGCAAGCACTTTTTGGAACTTCCAAAGACCTGTTCAGACATTAAGGCTGCAACTTAAATAAAAAGTGTTCTAGGAGTTTGGACTATCTCATTTTCTTCTTAAAGCTTTCCCCCATTTTTTAAAAATTGCAGAAAGATGGAGGTGAAAGAAAATGGCACATTATCAGTTTTGGCCTTGGGGACTTAACTAAGTCTTCTGGAAGAATATGATTTTAAAGAGATTTTTTGAAAAGGAAAGTGATATAACTGGGTCATGAAAATAAGATACTGACTAAGCCTGTGAGTAGTGGAAAGGATGGAGCAGCAGAAGCACGCACTGAAGAAGGAATCTATGAAAAGCCAAGTGAAGCCTGGGAGAATACCAGTGGCCGGCTTGGCTACAGGGACCAGAAAGGCTGGTGATTGTATAGAGAGGATAAAGGAAATGAAACGGATGCTGTGGACACAGGGCCACTGGCATGGGTGTGATGTGGCATAGATGGCTGGTGAGAAAATGTATCCCATGACTTCTGGCACTGCCCTTATGCATAAAAGTAGAGATGTGACAAGGATGAAGGGGAGGAGAGAAAAATGAACATTTGTTGGATATGTGGCAGTTTCTATTCTCTTGACAAAAGCCCTAAGATGTAAGCATTATTATCTACATTCTAAAGATAAAGAAATTGAGTCTGAAAGAGGCTAAGTAACTTCCTTAGGGTCATATAACTAAGTGATGCAGTTGGAATTCAGTCCAGCTTGTTCGAGTTTTTCCAGTTTTAAAGGTGAAGAATAGAGAACTTTGATGATCAAATTCCTTGCTGAAGAAAAAGGGTAAGTCAGCCCTGAAGCCACGTCTCTTAAATAGAAGAGCAGATTCTACTCTCTACCATCACTTCACCTACTATGGTCCTCAAAAATGGAATCCGGTTCTAATGTAAATTCATATGTCTTTCCCACATCGTCAGACTGTTACGCACCTTTCCTGCCTCCATGTAAACACATAAGTGTCTCCCGGGTTGACTGCCGATGTGTATTAGGATTCCAGTGAGACTTCTTGGGCGAATGCTGAAAAGGAGCTTAAATTCTGGCCCCAATAACACAGAGTTAGCTTTCAAAAGAAAAAATAAATCAACAGTTAAAATGTCATAATTCAAGAAAAACGATGGAGCTCTTCAAAAGACTCAAAGAAATAAACTCTTCCAAATTCCTCCTTACCTAGTTTGATGTGACCTCCTTCTTGGGAGAAATAAATGCCTTTCTCCAAAGAGCCACCCAAGCAGGGAGACACCCCAAAGCTTGCAGAAGGGGTATCCAGTGGTTTCAAATCCAACTGAAAGTTCCTCAGGCATCCCACAAAGCTGTTTTTGGGGAGACTCTGCAACCAAGTAGACGAGAGAGCAAACTTCATTACCCACAACTGCCAGAAATGCATGGGGAGCCAATGGTAAGGGCAGGGGTAGTTTTCTGCTAAAGGGGGAAGGTTGAGGGATGCATTCTTCCTGTTTCAAAGAGTCAGGTGGACTTGACAGCTCCATTTGGCTCCCTGCCAAAAGTGCTAAGAAAAACCTGGATACCAGGTGGGTGGTCAAAGTTTGAAGGTGCCACCAAATCAAGTGGTGTGTGTGTAGAGGGCAGTGGTAGTGGAAGCTGCTCACTAGTGCTGGAACAAGAACGGGAGGGTGAACTGACCCTGGTCCACACAGAGCTGCAACGGGGGAAATTTCCACCTCACACTTCACAAATTTCATCGTTTCTTTGCAGGTACAAACCACTTCTTAGGGTTTCATAAATCCATGTGATTGCTTAATGCAGGGCAGCTGACTGAAAAAAGAGGCCATAATATTCCAAAAATAATGAAGTGTAGAAAGGTTCCCTACATTATTGGGCTCATTGCACCACCAACAAATCATGAGTGCCATTGAGTTAAAATAACGTGCAGTGCACAGCATTGGTGGGCTTGCATGAAGCCCCGTGCCTGCCTAAAGCTGACCTGAAACAGGAACTCTCCACCAGGGCCCAGGGCTGTGCTTCTGGCCTCTGTGATCCCTTCAATTATATACCAGATATTCTCTGTATGTGTAGTACCCTGGGGAGAGGGACTGTACTTTCATGAAATTCTCAAAAAAGTTAAAGAATCACTGAATTAAATCCCTAAACTCCCTTCTAGAATAAATATCTTTAGGACCCTGGAATCCTACATGACAGAGGCAAGACATGATAATTTTAAGAAAATATGGTGATATTAGAGATGCATATTGTGTCAGTGTCAACGATAAAGTACTGATTTCGTTCTTTATGAAATTTTTAGTTACTTAAGATTTGCTATCTTATAGAATGAAGACCATGTAGCTGAGACCCAGCTGAGACTCTTCGGGATAAGCCATGGCCTAACATTGAACCCGTGTACCTTGACTGTAGGCTTTGGTACTCAGAGGCAGGGGTGCTTTGATTGGATGTGGCCTGCCCTTTGAGAGGACTAGAAGGAGGATAATTCAATGGTTTGTACCCTAAGGTTGAAGGAAGACTCCAGAAAGAAACTTGGCTTGTAAGAAAGTTATAAATAGGGTGCTATGGATTGTCCCAGATATTAAGATGCAGAGTGTGATTTATCCAGGTCAAAAGAATACCCAAATTGTGCCCTTCAATAGCTACCCTCTCCTGTGATTTCTCAGAGCCGGTAATAGGTACAGATGTTGCAAAAAAGCAAACAGTAACATTGAATATCCTCCTTAGCAATAAATGTGTTCTATTATTATATATGTAGTAGATATTACATGTACTATTTTATGCTATGTATTTTTATGATATACATGGTATTATATATAATAAAGCAAAACAGTACTTTATGACTTGCTGGGCCTTTGACCCAAATTCCATTGCAAAACTCAAGTGGGCCAGGCTGAGCCTTGTGGAGACACCATGGCCTAGGTGAGGTCAGCCTGATGCTTAGAATCCATTCTGGAAGAAATGACCTGCCTTAATTATGTCTATTTCCAGGCTCAGATTTGAGTCCTAGCCCTTCCTCAGCCACTGCAAGCAAACCTCTCACCAGAATGGGCCACCAGCCATGAGAAAAGGGGCAAGAGCGGCTGAGCATTTGGTAGCACATTTAGATGGAGGGCAGTTCCTAGGCCTGAGCTGCTCACAGGACCATCTTACTTTGCTTTGTGGGAGAAAAAAGCAAATATGGTAGAATAACGATGGTGGGTACAGCTACCCCAGATGCAATCTGTGTCCAGGTGCAATCTGTGTTCTGGCAGCATGGGAGAAGAGAGGGAGAGGGAACTACAGAGCTCAGCCCTGGAGGCTCCCTCAGAGCCTTTGAACTTGGCAAATCCAGGTACACAACCCTCCTTCTTGGGGACAGACAGACTTGTGACTTTCCCATTGCCCAAAGTGTTTCCATGTTTGGTTCTTAAGAAATTTTATTTCAGACACCAAATAACATTAAAATACATATTCAGTTATTAAGTTATTCCTTTTCCAATTCTCTTGCTAGTCTCTTGATTAGGTCAAGAGATAAATTTTACTTTTGTGTTAATATGTTTTAATCACTTCTTGAGCCCTTGTCAAGTTCATTTTTCTACAAATGAAGGCCGTGCAGGCCACGCTATGTAGCTAGACCTTTTCAACACTTTCATTTTCATGTATTTATTTTTAAGGTTACCTGCTATATGTTGTAAAGGATGTTGAGTTTCCATGTATGTAAGAGAGAAAAAGATCTTTTGAAAACAAATTTAAATTAAATAGTGAGTTGACTAAGAGTGAACTATTAAGTAAATATTTTACTGGACATGGCAAAGATGGTGAAGGTGACACAAATTGCTAAAGTCAGAAAAACATTATCTTAGTAAAAAATTTCTAAGCAACCTAAAGCAGCCTGCAACCTAAAACCTACATTTTGCATTCCCTTGAAGAAAAGCTAAGAGATTCATGGTTATGAAGCCATGAAGGAGTCCTGAATTACTCCTTCAGGGCCTTTGTCTGAAGCTGCACCTTTAAAATGAAGGGCTGGGAATGGGGAATGGTTACCTCTCTGTGGGCTTATGGGAATTAGATTATTTAAAAATCACTTAGAGTATTTTGATATTCTTAAATATCTTACATAATTATAGTGATTATATTATAAGGTGCCTTATTTTGATCTATGGCTCTGAAGCATAACTATTTACCTTTGGCTTCCCTGATGGAGACAATCCTAGGGAAACTGGTGCTCTGAGGCTAATGGCGAAATTTCCAGGCAATCTTCCCTCCTGGGCCCTCAGACCATCCACAATCAAGCGCCCCTTTTTTCCATCTTGCCCAAATGCCACCTTAAGAGTAAAGAAAATGAGTTAATCATATTCTTACCTTGGACAATTGGTGCTATATTTTATTTAGTAGTCACGGGAGATTTTTTTTTAAATGTTTTTCTGCCCCTTCAAGTAGCTTTAAAAAATCAGAGATTTTTCTCCCTCGTGTTGTCATTGTCAGCATCATCATTTTGTGGGATTATGTTAGATGTTGATCACAGTGAGCTAAAAAAAAAAGGTTGCTCAAAAATGAACTAATAAAGATACAATTGATCTGGAAACTTATAAAAAACAGAAAAATCTGAAGAGTCAAAGAACATAAATATACACACACCCATGTAACAAAGGGGAAGGAATAGTTTGTGCAGAACTAGGGAGAGAAGTCACATGCTCCCTTGAGCAGGGCTCCTGGAGCAAGGGGCCAGTGGCTACTTCTCTTCTAATGAGAGGAGCGAGTGTTTTAAACTGTTTGCTAAAAGTCAGGATCCCTGGGCTCCACTGTGGTTTCTGCCAGCTCATAGCTATGAGACTATTTGTGATGGATCCCCAATTTATACACCCAGCTGTGCCCTCTGGCCTCTACTGTTAACTGACATGTGGGCTCACTTGTCTGATAGGCAACTCATCCCAAGGACATTCATGCCAGAAACTCCTACTCCTCCCCAGCTCTAAATTATTCCTTCCCCAGCCACACCCATCTCCTCCGCACGTTTTCCATCTCATCAAAAGTCCCACTATTGACACAATTGTTGGTCCGTAATCAGGACTCGCTATTGACTCCTCTTTTTCTCACACTCTACATGCAATCCATCAGCAAGGCCTCCTAGGTCTGCCTTCAGAACACATCTTGGACAGTCTACTTCTCTCCACTTCTACTATGGCCTCTCAAAGCAAAGACAGTAGGATCCATCTGGTCTACCTATTTCCACTCTTACCCTCTTTTAGTCTGCAGCTAAATAGAGTTTTGAAAATATAAATCTGTTCATGCAATGCTCCTTTTTTAGTCTTAGACTCTCCAAAGGCTTCAGAGACAGAGAATAAAATCCAAAATTGTCACCTTGGCCTTCAAAGCGTAAATGATCTGCTCTGTTTTGCTTTTAAATCCCATTTCTTATCCCTTCTGTTCTGTTCACTCAGCTAATTTCCACTTCGAGAGTCTTTGTATCTGCTGTTCCCTCTGCCTAGACACCCTCCCTATAACGTCATTTGATTGTCACCTCCTAGAGGAGGCCTTTTTTTCACTATCCTATCTAAAAGAATCTCTACTCAGTTACTTCCTTATCTTGCTTTAGTGTTTTCTCAAAGCACTTACTAGTATCTGACATCATATTGGGAATTTCTTGTTCATATGCTCCAGGATGACAGCTCATCAAATATTTGTTGACTAAGTGAGCACAATTTGTCAAATCACTGAAGTTTTCTGAGTTCCCTCATCAGAAAAAAAAAAAAGGTCCCTTCTTGCCTTAAACTGTATTTCGTATTTCTTTAAATCTGGGATGCCTGAAGGCAAAAGATGGGGATACACTTGTGTTATGGAGAAGGCTCAGACAGAGGCCTGGAGACCTGGAAATTGTCCTGAAGGAGAGAAGTGGTCCAGGAAGCAGGAATGGGAGTAGGCAAGGTGGAGAGAGACAGCTCAGGGAGGATGGAAGGGACTGAAGAAGCCCATCTTGGCATTTAAAATGACACCCAGGCATGTAAAGTGTAGCAGTCTCTAGTGTTGAGATTCTGTGCTGCTCAGTGCCTCTCACCACAGAGCTCTCCCAGTGCCTGTGCCTTCATGCCTAGAAGAATGCTGAGACTCCTGTTTTCAGCTACTCAACAGTGAATTCTGCACCAACTGGAGGTTCTAATGCAGCCCCAACTCTTACCGTGTGCCACATCCCATCATTGTACTTCTCTTTGCTTTTGAGCCTCAGTTTTTTCCCTTCTGTTCCCAAAGCAAAGACCAGATGTCCCTTTGAAAGATATAAAGCCATAAAGGAGTTCTTTATGCCTGTGTGAAACACAAGCCCTTTGGAGGATGTTGTCTGCATGTCCACAACAAACTGTGACCTGTGGGAAAAAGAGAGCAACAGGTAAAAAAGGAAAATACAGGTTTTTATATTTTTATTTTTATTATTATTTTTAATTAGCTTCAGGTGTACAACACAGTGCAATAGTTATACTCTTTACCCCCCAAAGTGACAACCCCCCTCCCCCAGTTCGCCACCCCACCTCCTCCCCCCCATATTATACATATCCACTACAATTCCTTTGACTCCCTTCCACCGTATAATCCACATCCCGTGACTATCTATATATTCAGTTACAGTTGGCATACAATATTATACAACATCAATTTCAGGTATACAGTGCAGTGATCAAGCCTCTACTCCATCCATGAAGTGGTCTCCCTAACAAGACATGTGACCATCTGACACCCCACAAAATTTTTACAACATTATTAAAATACAGAGTTTTAGTGTTTTTCCAAATCCCCGAAATTGGGAGGCAAAGTAAGGAACAAACACCCATTATTTAAATGAATAAATTAAGGCATGTTCTGACTAAATGATCTGTCTCTCTGGGAATTTTTAAAGTTATCATATTTTGGCTGTTGAAAGTTTTGTTGCAGAATTCCCTACTGCATTGGGGAATAATGTGAAAGTTCTACAGCAAGTTTGCTAGTGGTGTAAGTCCCAGGACAGGCAAAGAGGAAGATACCTTCTTTTAAAAAGAACCCAAAATTTAAAAATTGACATTTAAAAAAATTACAGAAAAATACACATAACATAGAACTTACCATCTTAACCATTTTAAAGTGTTTAAGTACATTCGCATTATTATGCATCCCAACTCCATAATTCTTTATCTTGAAAAACTGAAACTCTGTACCCATTAAACAATTCTGTATTCCCCTTCCTCCAGCCCCTGGCAACCACCATTCCACTTTCTGTCTCTATGAATTTGACTACTCTGGGTACCTGGTGTAAGTGGAATCATACAGTCTTTGTCTTTTTATGACTGGCTTATTTCACTCAGCCATCTATACTTTTGAAAGACATTGAATATGCATTTGATTGTATACATGCAAAGAGAAGTTGTGAAGAGATGTTGGGGGATAACTTGAATAATAAGGATTTGACTTAAATATCAGTTAAGAATTTTCTTTCTGTAAGACACATTTAATACAGAGACACAGATGTACATATCCACCTTCTCCCACCCACCTTGACATTTCCCGGACCTTAATATCTCACCTATGATGGAAAAGGAATTAAGCAAGTATCATGCAGTAAAAGCAGAGAATGGAAGTTAATATTCATTTGCATGATGGTTACGTATCATATGCACATCTGGCCAAACAGACTTTACTTTCTATGAAGACTCAATTCATTCATCTATCCATCCATTCCTTTACTTATTCTTTCATTCAACAAATATTTAATGAGTGTGTAGTATGTCTAAGGCACTGTGGTGGGCACTGGGAATGCAGCAATGGATATTTCATTCCTTGAGTTGTTTATGGTGCACCCCACTCAGGTGCACAGAGAGGGGTGCCTAAAAGTGCAATGGGAAGAGGTGGTGGGAAATACAGGTATTAATTAATAGGCTGTAATCATCCGTCTTTGTGGTTTATGTCTAAATGCACACCAGACAGAAGGCAGGAACTGGGCCTATCCTACTTAAAGCTGTATCCCCAGTGCCTAGGACACATTAGGCCCTCACGAAATAGTTACTGAATTGAATTCAGTGCCAAATGGAAAATCTGGAGGCAGAATCAGGAAGAGGAAAAAAATTGCACTGTTAACTTCTCTTTGCTTTGCAATACTGTGAGGCTGAGCAAACACGGAGATGCACTTTAATTCTTCAGATTAGCAAGTTTCCTTGAGGGTAACATTCTTCAAAACGAAAAAGAAATCTATATTTGTTCAATTACACCAAGCAGATGGTGACACTGCTCAATGTTTCTCTTGGTGTATCTGTGTGTTAGTGCGGAGGTTTGGAAAATGAGGGTTAGCCAATTTAAGGAGGATATTAGAATTTGCTACAGCGTTAAAGTACTTTGCATATGCGGGCTTGGTTATCAGATTTGACATTTGCTCTCCAGAATCATTTCCTAAAGCAACTTTCTTTCAGAAAAGACTGTCTAACACTAGAAGGCGACAGTAAAAAGCCTGACTTCCTCAGAGCCACACTGCAGTCTGAGGCTCTTCCTACCGACTCCTCCTTCCCTCCCCTCTCCATTCAAAGACATCAAGCCCCTATCTCAGCTGACAGCTCTCCTTGCCAGCTCATTCCCCTCCCCCCTTTTCTACAGGAACAATAAATCTCCTGCACATTGAATCCCATCCTGACATCTGCATCCTGCAGGACCTGAACTGGCTGGCACAGGGCCTGAGCTCACATGGCCAGCAAATGGCTGTGCAGGGCCTGAAAGCCAGGTCTTTTGGGCCCCTGGGAAAATCTGCTCCTGGAGATAAGTCATAAAGGAACTTTTGGCACCTTTTTATGTCTCCTTCAACTCACAGGAAAATTGCAAACTTTGTTTTCCTACTTTTGTTTTTCTGACATAATTATTATCTCTGCTCATGCCTTCATCCCTTAAAGAGACGAAACTTTTTAGCACAAAAAGTCCAAATGTATTCTCTAAAATGATCTATCTGGCACTGAGTCTACCTAAAAGAATGATTTTCCTCTGATGATAGAATGAATACAGAAGAAGAAAGGTGATTTATGATAGAAATAAATAGCAGCTTTGAAAAGAATCATCAGTCTTATTTTTAGAACACTGTCAATTCTAAACCAGAGCCGAGCTGATTGTTTCAGCCTTTGAGCAGCACATGTCACGTGTGCATTCCAGCTGTGGGGAGGGAGCCCACTCAAGCAATCACGTTTTGTGTCCTGTGCAGGCTAGCACCTCTTTTCACAAAAGTAGTAGTGCCACCATCACCAGTGACAGGTGCATGGCGTCATGCCATCTAGCCTGTCCTGGAGTAAAATCACAGAGTCAGGTTCTGAGTTGGGGTGGGGGCAGGAAAATTAAATCATACCTGGGTTTCAGCATCTCCTGGGGAAGCATGAATAGCAAGTAGCTGGTGGGACTGTCTCCAAACCTGAGGGCTCTGCGACTGGCTTGGGCCTGGGAAGGTGATGGGCAAGCCTGAGCATCTCGCCACACCTCTGCATTTCTCGGGGAGGCCATGGGTGTGTCCTGCAATGGCTGCATGGGAAAGAAGCAAAATATCAGGACAGTTAATTATCAGGGAAAGAATGAAGAATGCTTATCTTGCCAAGTGTCTGGCTCAGTTTTTACTGTTGATCCTAAGAGAGGAATTGAATACAAATGAATTCATCCTTGGAGAGGATGAATGTTATTCCCATCCTACACAGGTTTGCTCTCTTTCCTGACAATGCTGCACCTGGGACCAGTGGCTATCCAGAGCTGTTCTTCATCACGGGGCTTGATTAGAACCACAATATCTCTTGAGAGCCAGCATTTAGCCAGTAGCACTGAGGCCTGCACAGCCAGCTGTGGGACATATAACTGCCTCCCCACCTCCCCTTGGGGTCATTCACTCTGGCTTTAGCAGCAGGGCAGTGAAAGGACCAAGAGAGCAA
Source organism: Aselliscus stoliczkanus (assembly GCA_033961575.1). NCBI lineage: Eukaryota > Metazoa > Chordata > Mammalia > Chiroptera > Hipposideridae > Aselliscus > Aselliscus stoliczkanus. The sequence goes on along the minus strand of CM066738.1, from coordinate 71,856,962 downwards.
GACACAGGAAGTGCAGGGGGACCACAGTTTGTCTCCACTTTCATCAGAGTTGGCCCATGCACAGAAGTCTGTTCTGAGCTGGACGATGCTTTGAATTTTTGACCAGGACTGTTTTAATGCAGAAAACAACCATAATAAATATCAAATGTAACTAGAAAAATTGTTGGAAGAAACAGACTTGCCGCTGTTATCCCTCCCTTTCTTTTCCCTGCTACAAAGCCCACATTTGAATTACGTGTCCATGCATTTCCCATGGGTCTCTGAGCCCAGGAGGGATCTCCATTCTTCAAAGTGAATGGTGGGAATTCATCTTGCTAGGGATTGGTTCAAGAATGAACATGTGGCCCCTCCTGGCCAATGAGCCTTGAGGGGAAGTCAGGGGGCAAGGCCTCTGAGAACAGATCTGTGCTTCTGGTGCGGGGTATTGTTACTTAAGGATATGTCACCCTCAACTGTTCAGGATAGAGCCAAAATGATGGTGAGAAAACGGAGCCCCGTCCTGATGCACCAGACTTCAAGCCCCATCTATGTCTGTTAATGTGATACTATAGACTCTCTGATTGGTTAAACAATTTTGCAGTGGATTTTCTGGAACTAGCAGCTGAAGGCTTCCCAACAGATTCAGAGTCCTTCAAGATCAGGTTTTCCTCCCCAGCCCAATTCCTAAATAGGGTGCTCAGAATGCAAATTTGATACATTATTGAAAACATTCTATGTTTATACATTGCAGAATGGAGATGTTCAATCACCAGAAAGTTAGATGAATTGCTTAAAACCACAGCCCCACCTGAACCCTACTGCAGCTTAGGATGTGCAACTCTGTAATCAAAGCACTCCTTTTAATGGCTTCATGTTAACTATAGAAAAATGTCAATATTACATCAGGCCACCTGGGGCTCGCCTAGTCTAGTTGGAGTATGATTCCAAGCTTATCTTCCCCACTCTCCTTTCTTTACCAGATTTCCTCTGTTCACCAAGCTTCCTAAGCCTGTGAAGAGCATGTGAATGTGAAGAGCACATGCGACTCTGAAGAGAACATTCTTTGGGATTCTACAGCCCTAAGCTTCAATTCTGAATCACCCATTCACTGAGTGAGTGCTCTTGGGTGTTTTTTTTTAACCTCTCTGAGACTCAGTTTCCTGACCTATAAAGTTGGCTTTTTTTTTCTGCTCCTAGAGGGGCGTATTGAGAACTGAAAGAGATAGTATGAAGACCTGTGAAGATCAGAGAGAATGCAGGTAAAATGTCTTGTACCTACGAGTTCCACTCACATCCTAACCTCCCGCTTTGGGCTTCTGCTCACGTAGCAACACTGTTCACTTGTCTAAATTCAACCCATATTCCAGGCAGAGTTCATGTGCCACCTCCTCCTGAAGGACTCTCTGATCTCTGTGGCAGGGAAACTCCTGCTGTACCACTCCTACAGCATGTTTGGCCCCTTTCACTTAGGTTGCTAGTGTGTTTAATAATAATATTAACTAATATTTACTGCATGTTTACCAAGTGCCAGGCACTTTTCTATATGTTTTGTATTTATTACCTCATTTAACTTTCACAACACCATGAGATAGTACTATTATATACCCTTATTTATGTTTCAGGAGATTACACCCACAGAGAGCTTCTATAAGCATTCAAGGTCACATACCTATTAAGTGATAATGCCTAGTGCAAACCCAGGAAGTCTGACCCCAAAGTTCAGTATTTAACCACAAACTCTGTTGCCTTCTTTCTGCTATTGGGCTTTTTGGAAGCAGAATTAATGTCTTAGTCCCCCTAATCTGGGGGCTTGCACAGAACAGGGGGAAAATTAAGTTCAGTGCATTCATTGGTGTCTCCCACATCAATCGCTCTATTCCCACCCTATCTGCTGAAGCTCACTTAGAGACACCTGACAGTCTCCCACCAGCCTTCTCTACCTTGATGTCTTGCAGGCACATGCCACTCAATATGTGACAAACTCCACTCATTTTCTTTCCCTCCAAACACTTGTTCTCTCTCCATGATGGCATGTTCATCTAGTCAATAACCCAACTAGATGCCTCAGAATTATATTAACTCCTGTTTCTCCCTTGCCACCACATTCAATTATTATGAGTCATGTATATTCTATCTTCTAAATAGCTTTGAGTCCATTTCCATCTCTCCATCTCCTCCACCGCTGTACTAATTTAGTCTCTCAGTAACTTTCAGCCTTACAGTGAAAAAATGAATATATGACTTCATTCCCAATGGGGCAGGGCTAAAGATGTTCTTTTCATAACAGTGAAATGACAAGCCTTTGGGAATTATTAAGCATATTCCTTCTTTAATAGCATAAAACATTTCTTATTATGTACCATCTATTCAACTCCCCCAAATCTTTGCAGAGCAGGGAAATATTGGCAGACAAGCAGTGTGTGGTTGACATTAAGTGAAAAGTGTGTTGAACAGAAGCACATTGCTCTTAAGAGCGCAGAGCCTGGAGTCAGGTTGCCTGGGATTGAATTGCAACTCCACCTTCCACCTGCGGGGCTAAGGCAAAGTGCTTGCCGTTTTACACCACAACATCCTCTTCTGCAAGTTGTGGCTAGTAATAGTACATCTCTCACAAGGTTACTTGTGGATGTAAGAAAATCCACTTAAGGAGCTTAGTGTAATGCCTGGCACATAGGAGGTGCTCAATGTTATCCATTAATCAAATTAATTGTAACCTCAGACATGGGGAGGTCACACCGTTGACCTCAGGCAGAGCAAGGAATTCTTTAAGTCCTAACCCTGTGTTCAATTCATTATGACGCTTCTATTCCTCCAAACAAGGAATTTCCTTTCCTTTCAGCCTCTCTCAGAGCTGCACATTAGAATCACCCAGGGAGCTTTGCTCTTGCTACCTGGACCCACCTCAAGAGCATCTGACTTAATTGAGTAAGATACAACCTGAGTGTTTGAATTTTAAAAGCTCCCTAAATGACACTCATGTGCAGTCAAGGTCAAGCCACACTGGTCTCATCAGGGCCTGGGTGCACGTGTATATCTGTCACAAGAGACAGGACACAGGGGTGTCTGTGGGGAGAAGGGGCATGTTCCCCGTGTTCTAGAGACAGTCAATGTACCTGCTGGAGACACAGCAGAAATGTCAAAAGAGCGAGACATCAGCTACAGAAATTTGTAAACCTCAGTCAAGGTTCTATTTGTTCTATAACTGCAAAAATTGCCAAATTTTCATCAAGATACAAAATAAAAGCTAAAAATAAACCACTTTGACATTTTGGTAAAATCCAACTGTTGACCCATCAATCCCACTTCCTGGAGGCACTGACCACCATGGGGTCAGGTGATCTACACCCCTCCCACCCCTCCTGCCCTCTTCCCCAACATCTCCCATGAGATGACAAGAAGCAAAAGCCGGGATAAAGTTCTGACACTTACCTGGTTGATGTTGAAAGTCTTGGTTTTGTTCAACCTTGTAGGATCTTTAAGCAACATTAGAAAAGGTGGTTTGTTTAAGCTACAGCTTCCCAGGGACACATCTCTCTTGGTAGATTTAGTAGCCAAATCTAAGACTGAGGGACTCTGTGATAACCTGGAATGAGAGCAGAAAAGAAAACCACTGCCCAACTCGGACACATTAAGAAAGACGCATTGGTGGGGAGAGATTGTTCCAAAAATATGCTTTCCTACTGTCACGGCTTCTGGGTAACCTTTCATCTCTTGCCTGTACCTTCTACCTAGAGGAGTCATTAGGCTCACATCGGGTGAGGATGGGCTGTCACCTCTGTACTCCATAAGACGCCCAGCACTGTGCCTTGCCTGCAGGGGGCTTGAGAAACATTTCTTCTTTTTCCTTTCCTTCGGTGTTTGAATGACCAGGACTCTGGGAAAGACTGACTACTACAGTTCTTCCTTTGGAATGGGTGTCATATGGAAATGAAATGTGCACAGAAGAGAAACATGGACACTGGATGATCTAGAATGATGGTGCACGTAAGGAAACCTCAGAAGTGAGTTTATGGAAGGATTTGTCTCACTGCATTTGAGTGGGAAAGTCTCACAGATAAGTCTGCTTTATCTCACGATTGTTGTCTATGCCTTGATGGACAAGAAGAGCCCACAATCTCCTGACAGGCTGCCTGGGGTTCATGATCAGTCCTGGGTCCTCCCTCTGCCCGGGGGATGGCTTTATCTTTTATCTAAAAATGATCATTTCATATTAAAAGGAAAGAACATTGAAACATTTTCATGCAAGCACTAAACTCTACTCTCTCTACAAAAAGTCATGTTCAGTGCTGTGGTGATTTGGTTTCCTAGCACTGCAGTGTGGTCCATGCAATTCTTTGGCCTTGAAAACTGGGAGAACTGATGAAATCTAATTGTGCAATCTAAATTAAAATGAAACAAAATTTCAGTGTGAATATTCTTCAGGCCCATAACCTGAAACTTAATTTTAATTAGACCTTTTCCAAGGTTATGTGCCAAAGCTACTCCTACAAATGAAGGCTGGGCCCAGGTGATTTTTTTTGTTATTGTTGTTGGTGGTGGTTTGTTTTTAATGTATGTATTGTGTCAAAGAAATCATATTTTGAAAGGTGGTGGTAATCTGACTCTGCCAACAAACCAATGATACTCATTCTGCATCAGTAGGCTGTTCCCATCAGCCACACACCCAGAAGAGGGTACATACCTCTGGACAAAAACATTGCTGATACAGCCCTCAAAATCACTCCCGCCCAGACGCAGGGGTTTCTGGGAATTTGAAAAGCCTTGCAACCTTTGGTTACTTTTTAGAGGCTGGTCATCAATGAGAAGCTGGAATCTGAAAGAGGAGGGAAGCAAAAAAAGAGTGAGAAGTGCTGGGGAAAAAAAGATTGTCATCTTGTGGTCAACTTATTGTCTTCAATTCTGACTCAATGTCCTTTACATAAAATAACTTGTTACACTAGACTTTGTTTTTGTTTTTGTTTTTGTTTTTGTTTGTTTTTTATTGGGGGAGAGGAACAGTGTTGGGGAATTGGGGAAGGGGAACAGACAAGTTGCTGTCTTTTTGTTCTTTAGACACTAAACTTATTTTTAAATAAGCATTTAAACATTTTTTCATGTATTTCTTACTGCACATATTTTTATTAAAGTCTTCTATAGATACAGAAAGTGCATATATCACAAGTATACAGCTAAATGAGCTTTTGCAATGTGAATACACCGATATCATCAGCACCCAGATAAAGAACTGATCAGCACCCCAGGAACCATGGCATCATATGTAGATGTAGATCTTTCATTCTCATTCCTCCCATTTTATTCCCCTATTTTGAATATACCACAATTTATCTATCCATCCAATGTTGATTAATTTTTTTTAAATGAGGAAATGATATAGAAGCAGGAAGAAGACCAGGACTTACTACTAAAATAGTGTCAGCATCAAGGACAAATATTTCACAAGAAAAGATACCAGAAATTTTCATTAAACTAAATAAAGTAAAATTGTTAGAACTCTGTCACAAGTGCCATTCCACTCACCCAGAGTTGTCACTTATTACAGATACGTAATGCAGTAAACCATCCATGTACGTCTGTGGAGATTTAAAAATTGGGCTGCTGCTCTCCCTGGTGCTGAGTTCAATGTGACCATCTTCTAGTGTGACCTGTAGGTTACTTGCCTGAAAACATCATAGAATATACCCATCAATGCAATTAATTTGCATTTAAGGATTAATTTGCAATTAATTTGCATTTAAGGATTACGAATGTATCAATAGTGAATTTATGATAAAAACTATGTATAAAACAGTCAGGATGTTTTGATCCAAATACTTTTACTTTCCTATTTTGATCAAAAGATTATTTTTAAATATTTTAATTCTATGTTTAGGAATATAAAAATGTTATGCAAATTATTTCAACACTGATGAATTTATCAAAAGCATTTTACGGACCTACATTCGTAAACCATTTTAATTTCTCCATCACTTATATAAAACAGTTAAACCCTTTCTAATTTTTTCTATCCACTTTCTGATGAAGTTATTTTCATCAGATCAATTCTTTTCTGAATAAACTTTACAACGAAGCCTTGATTCATCAACTTATTCGATATATGTGATTATAAAAATGATAACTTCCCTTCAGTCATTATGAATTTTTAAAATTTTATGATCATAATTTCTAGGAAGTTCAATTTTCCACTGTCAAACTCTGCAAATATAAATTCTGGCGATGATTTGATTCTTTCTGTAAATTCTTAATAAAATATATATGTAGTTTTAGCAGTTGTCATTTTAATTTTGCTGATATTTTTTTCTATCAAGTACAATTTTTGTGGTTTTCAGCAAGATGTAATTCTTCAGTGAGTTTTCAGTCTAAAATAATTTTACAGTGTGTGGTTGCAGCCATTGTCAGTTTCATTTTATACTGAATTTATTCTTTAGTTGGCAAAATTCAATGTGAATTGGATTAAAAAATGCTAATTGATATGTATTTCTTAGCCAACCCATTATGAAGTTGAGGGCAATATTCCTAGGATATTTCTAGGATTCCAGCATTGCCCAGAATTCATCTCATCTTCTGCTAAGCCAATTCTTCCATTTGCTTTTGACCATTTTGTATATTGTATACTAAGTGTCCCTTACCTTGGCAGAGGAAACAAATGTTGGGTATCAAAAGAATACATCAAAACATCGTGTTTTGATGGAAAAGCCACTCTCACAATCTACATGTTAGCATGTGTTTCTTTAGCACTATTTTTGAAAAAAAGATCTGTAAAGGCTGAGGAGCAAAAATGTCAAGAGAGGACAGGCCTTCTAACATGACATAACCACTGAGTCAGTTACTGTCCTTCCTTTCAACAAATACTAGATGTCTGCTGTGCTGCAAATTCTGAAGAAACAATTCCAAGAATGACAGAATGCCACTTCTGTATTAAAATCCCACTCGCCACACAAGGGTATTCCTTAATTTTAGCTGACTTCTACACCTATATAACCATACTGGCTAAACCCTCTTAAGTTATAGAGGGTACCTCCTTGCCGAAGAGAATTTCAGTGGCTCTGTTGTGCATGAACAAAGAGCAAAGGCCCTTCTTTTCTCCCATTCCCCGGAGGTAAATATTGTACTACTAGCTACTGCCAAAGAAGAGCTCCCTTTTGTGGGAGCAAAAAGGAATAATGGGGATATGTTCTGATATTTTCCCTAGATCTAAAACTTTAAGCTATATTATTACTTGCAACAGTTATAATTCACCTTGAATCAAAAATAAATAAAAAAGCAATGAAAATGAGGCCATGAATATCCACAAATTCAGTTCTGTGAACTACAATGTACTGTTTAAGCCCGGTTTCTTCAGCACCTACTCTGCGATGGAGAATAACTTCCATGATTGAAATATACAATGGCATTCACTGGGTGATGATAGATAAAATGTCCAACTAGTTTACATTCAAAGTCTGTCTATTGTTTTTGACATCAAACTTTGAGGCAGGTTTCAATATTGTTCATGCAATATTCATGCAGTATTTCATACCTGTGTTGGATAATTTAATAATATGCCACTGGGTTGAAAGGTCTGAAACCCAAAGGAGGCCTGGAACTGTCCAGGCAAGTCCAAATTGGTGAAACTCAATTGTCCTCCCCTGGAGAATGAGGCAGATCGCACGAGCTGAAATGCAAACACAGAATAAATTACTGGCATTGTAATTGTTTCATGGCTGGAATACAGGTATGTTATCCTATGTCACCTCACCTGAACTGATTAATGTGGGAAGAAATAAGAGTTTGCTTTTCTGAATGGTAATTTATCAATCGTCTATAAATTTGTGCGTGTGTATTTGGTATTACTCCTTTCCTATAAATTTAACATGCAAACCTGAAGAGGTTTTGCAAGTAGGAGGGGAGTGTATATGAGCCACTTCATGATAACCCTGTGTGCTACTAGAAAGAAGTCCAAAGCTGATGTGTTAACAAATACCCAAAGATGGGTTGGTTGGGAAGCACTGCTTTGCAAGGTTTTGAACTCTTCACTTACCTTCCAGTCTTCTGAGCACTTCTTTGTTACTCCCACAGTATCATTCAACCTAACGACACCAGTAGTTTTCTTCAGATTTTTCATGCAGCCGCGAAAAGCAGGTGTAGAAATGTTAAACCTGATTTGGGATACAAAAAAGGGAAGAGATGGACCAGACCAGGTTTGCCTGAGAATTGGAGCTGAAACACTGCACTCTCTATCACTTCTCACCCATAAACAAGTACACAGTTTATGGTTATCTGCCTTCAAGAGATTTCTATAATGCTACTTATTTTGTGATACTGGGAATACCTACTTCCTTTCTGTGATTCTGCATTCTTAATTTTAAAAATGAACACAATAGTGTTGACAGAAGACTGGCTAGAGTCCCCAAAAGATATAGACACATAGAAGATGCACAATATCTAGAATTACTCTCCCACCCCCTGCTGGAGTCATGGCAGTGCATGGTAAATAGGAAGTATATTAATAAATCAATATACTATTAATATCAATAAATATATAAACAACTTAATAAATAATTTATTAGAGCCAGAAATGCTCTAGAAAACTTTTTGCTCTTTTTTTTTCTGTCCACTTTTAAGTTAGCCATGGTAAACTCAGAAGAAACAAACTGTTACTTTTTGCTTCTAGTCAATTATGAAAAATATGGCACGGTATTTAACCAATGCCAGGCTGGAATAATGGAAAGCATTGTCTGGTCTCATATGCTGTATCCAACGCCTCCTAACTATGCAACCTGGGCAAGGTGTTATCGTGAGGATTAAACAAGTTGATGTGCAGGAAGTGCTTGGAACCATACGTGGCACATGGTTGTGAACACTCAGGAAGTGTTTCTTACAGGCGACATAGTGCTGCTCTACAGCTGTAGAATCTAGGGCCAGACTGCCTGGGTTCAAGTTCTATCCGTCCTGCCTGAGCAGGTGACCTAACTTCTCTGTGTCTCTTTCCTCATTTATACAATGGGGATATTTTAATTTGTTTCATAGGGTTGTCAGGAGTTTAAATGAGTTAATATGTGTAACACACTCCAATGGTGCTTTGTACAGAACAAGGGCTTAGTGTGAGATGGCAGGCTCAGTAACTACCCCCACAGTCGTGCAGTCATTACAATGAGAGCCATATCTAAAGCAGCTCTTCCTATGTGACTGCCTTGGCATGTTCCCATTGATTTGCCTGCTGGATCTGTCTGGAGTTGAATTCACATAAAACATTAACATACATGAACCCACTGAAGTTTAGGCAAATATTTGTGTTTCTTAAACAAATGATGTACTAAGAAAAACACAAAGCTGATTTCATTATCAATCTTTAAGGCAGCTCACTTTTCTAAATGGAAGGGTGGCTGCATTCATTTTTATTCAATTCATTATAAACAGTTTAGCTACATGTAATATACATAAAATTAAATTTCATCAAAGGAAAAGGAAGAAATGAATCCTCACTGGCATTATAGCACGAGCTTAATTATTTTTTAAAGATGGATTTTTGCCTCAGAAGAGGAGGAAAGTTCATATGAATTCTTGGAGCTTGTCTATTTATACATATATTTAGATCCATTCTCTCTTTCATTTCAACATGTTTTAGACCCATCAACATCTCCTTATGCCCTTCTTTCCATAAAGTATAGGTCAAAGGAAGAAGGTGGCAGAAAAGAAAAGGGAGAAAGAAAGGGCACTAACAGATATAGAGCACCAATTTTGTGCAAGGTATTATTATTATTCTATCCTCACAATAACCTGAGGGAGATATTTTCTTATCTCACATTTACTGAGCACTTACCATGTGCCAGGCACTGTGCTAACTCCTTTACTCCAAATCCTTACAACCACCCTAGGTGATAGGCAGTTACTATGCCCATTTTACAAGTATAGCAGCAAGGAGGCTGCGGGAGGTTGAGTAACTTGCCCAAGGTCATGCAGCAGGAAAGCGACAGCACTGGGATCTGAGGGGTCAGTGTATCACATGAGCTAGTGTGTCTCGAAGCCCTTGCGCCTTATGCTTAACACAGTTTATGTTCCCACAGCACTTGGAATGATCACGGCTCTTTCCCACAGAACAGTTATCTACAGCAGAGATGTTTAGAGATGGAAGATTTATCTCCATGATTCTTTGGGGCATTCTTCTTACTCTGGATCATGGAGAGCCTAGAGTTCCGTGCTTATTCCAGTCTGCAGCGTCTGAACACACTTACTAGAGGAATGCAGCTGCACAGGGGTTTAAGGCGCAGTATTCATGCGCTAGTATGCTGGGGTGTGTATGCATACCGTGAGCCAATCTATTCACAAAGGCTTACACAGGTCCCAGCCCGCTGAAGGCCGATTGCAGAGAGCAGTAAGAGCAAAATGTAATCCTAAACCCAGTACTGAGTACTTAGTAAATGCCCGATACATCCTTGACAGGTTTTTACTTTTCGAATTATTTTTACTTTAATATTTTATTATTATACTCTGTGACACAATGATGTTGGTCCTCAGGAAAAATTTCTTGGTGGCTTGGGACCCTCTGGCATTATCAGGGGGCATTTTCTCTTCTCGTGGGAGGCAGATGGGATTAACAGATTGTAACTTCTAACTGTGATTTTAAACAAGTCATTCCAAGATCTGGGTCCCCATTCACGGAAGATATACTACAATGAGAGCAGAAAACAGAACGCCCACAAATGTCTTGGTCAAAGCTGCTTCATTTAGAGATTACACTAGCTTGCTGTGCTCCAGATTAGGTTTACAGATTTACTGTCTGTAAGGACCTTCCACTGTATGCCAGGGGTCAGAAGGCCCCCCTCCTTTGAAAGAATTGCTTGTTGCCCCTACAGAGCTCAACTATGGATTATCAGCAGAATTCCTCTATGCCCACCCGTCTCCCAGTGGCCCATGTGGGAGGGGTTTTCAGGATTATCTGGCACTCAGTTCTTCATCTGTAAAATTCAGAGGTTACATACAACGACCTACAAGATTCTTCCCAGTTGAAAGCCTCTAAGGAGTAAAGACAGTCACTCCAAACACAATTAAAGTGCTGAGCTTTCTCACCTGGCATTTTTGTCTTTGGGGACAACCCTAACAACTTTGAAACAAAGATTAGTGCCTCCTTACTAAGGGTGGATTGATGCTCAAATGTATTAGGATTGTAGAACAAAGAATACCTTTGCACAATGCCTTACAAATCACCTCTAGTACTCCTTCCAACTGATTAATTAGAAACAGAGCTAACTAATCTCAGATCTCATATAAAAGAATTCATAATCAAACATTCTGGGAACTTTCTTAGCTTAGTCATGGTGCTGTACTAACCCCTCCAGGGTATCTTCTTTCGGCACATTATCATCAACTATCTAAAAGCCTTTTTGGAGGATATAAACAAATTTTAAAAATGTAAAAGTTACTTTTAAATACATTCTCAACATGGTTTCTTTTTTTCTTTCTTTCTTTCTTTTTTTTTTTTTGAGGGCAGTGTCACTGGCCCTCATATGTGGGACCTGAACCAGGGCCGCTGGCTTCCCAAGCCAGCACTTAACCACCGCGCCACTCAGCCGGCCCTCAACATGGTTTCTTATTCTCATTCAGATTAAACTTTACTTCTTTTCAAATGAATTTAATTAATTCATGTTTTCATTAATCTGAGAAACATGTGCATACCTTTTCCAGGCTCGATAGCACATAAGGGAACAGGTAACACAGATGTGCCTTTTATTCTGGAGATGCTTCCCGAAGGCAGCAACCCCAGCTCTCAGTGCCCAGTGCTGCCTGTCAGGCATGAGACTACCTATGTTATCCTACACTATCTTTAAGGACCCCCGGGCCAGCTTCCATTCTAATCGGTAACATTGTCAGCACCATCAATGTTCCTTGTGGTTGCTCTTCTCCCAAGTATGACAGTGGGGTGGGTGCACAGTTCCTCTACCCTGCACCCCCAAATGGCCAGTCCCAGTATCCAGTCTTTATAGCCAATTTTACACTGTTGACTAACACTGTTAGTACTGAAAAGCTAACTTTTTTGTGTTTTTCATTAGAGTTTAAAAAGGTAAACCAATCAGTAGCAAGCATAGCCACAAAGAGAAGCAGTCTGCTCCTTTTTTTTTATTCGTTTCAGTTATAGAAAACAATGTAATAGTTATCCTTTCTACCCCTTACAAAGTGACAACCCCCCTCCCCCATCAACTGTCCCCCTCCCCCAATATTATACATATCTATTACAATTCCATTGACTCCATTCCCACACTTTACTCCATATCCCTGACTATATATATATTAGATTATAGCTGACATATAATATTATATAGCGGCAGCTGCAGATATACAGTGCAGTGGTCAGGCCTCTACACCATCCACGGAGTGGTCTCCCCAACAAGACATGAGTCCATCTGGCCCCCTAAAAAAATCAGTCTGCTTCTTTTTAAAAAAATACATATCATCTTACCTTTCCCTGATTGCAATTGGAATTCCTCCCAGATAATATGTGCTGAAATCAAATATTTCACCTTCAATTTTAATGCTTTGAGAATTCACACTCATCACAAGCATAAGTTTCTGGACTTTTCCAATTTTGATTTGAATCTGCAATAAATGAGAGATGAGTTAGCAAGCAAGAGGAAATAAAAGAATCCCATTCATAGTGGTTCAGAGCTATTATGTTTCTGTCTTCGTTTAGATTCATTTATATACATGGTAGAAGACTCTGAGCAGTAGCATTTTTGTATAAAAATTAATATTAAAACATTTTAATAGAAATGTTTATATTTGAAATCAATCATGTTTTATATATGCCATATACCAAGGGTGCCAAAAAAATGTATCCATATGACTTGTATTCATTTTTCATTATCAGTATACATTGAGTATTACAATTTTAATACAGTTTTTTCCTTTCTTAAAATGTGTATATATTTGTTTGTACCCTTTGTATTTATATATGCCATTATATATGTCATGCCCAAATGGTCACATTTTAAAATGACACATCCCTCAGTTAATAACTATAAATCCATCTGGTAATAGAAAAGTGTTTGGGGCACTGTCATAATTTTAAAGGACGAAAGACCTTTAACAATTCAAGTAAACAGGCTCAAAGGATATACCAAATGATCGTTTCCGTTGTTTATGGGGTTTCTGACTCCTTTTTCTTTTGGTGGCTCTGAGTTCAGTTTGTATTGCACCAGGAGACTGCCATCTTCTATATTTAGAGAGATGAAACGATCCTAGAGCGTGGAAACAACGTAGATTACCAGGAGAATCAACATAAGAAGAGCTAAGCACTGGAACTCAAGTTACTCTCAAGTTACAGACTGCACTCAGCTCCAGCTGCCTCCTTAGTTAAAAGCAACAATACTGCTGTAAAATCCAACTCCTGGGGTGGGTATGATGGTTAAATGTTACAAATCATGTTAAACATTATATACAGTGGTTGATAAACAATAAAGACACAAGAAATGCTAGCTATTATCATGATTTTGTTTCATAGCAATCTATAACCAGCACATAAAAAATGGAAACCGAAAAGATACAGATTTTTAATATGATGTGAAAACAAGACTGCTACTTTCTAGAGAGAGGTATGGTTTTACTTAAATCCCAGACATTTTCCACCATCTGCTTTCTGACTTACTACTACGTCTCAGTCTCACATGCTGGTGCATCCCCCTCTACTTTCCATTTAAGTGCTGGTAGTTCTTTGGGTATCCTGCATAGGACCTCTTCCCTTTCACCACTCTTGGCCGCGCAATCACAGTGACTCCTGTGGCTCCAAATGAGGTGTGCCCATGAAGCCCAAATGTTTTCCTCCAGCCTAGGCCAGTTTTTTCAGGGCTAGGTTTGTACATCTGATTACCTTATTGTTATTGCTGGCATGATGCACAGATACTCAAATTAAGAATGTCTCGGGCCGGCCGAGTGGCGCAGTGGTTAAGCGCTGGCTTGGGAAGCCAGAGGCCCTGGTTCGGGTCCCACATATGAGGGCCAGTGACACTGCCCTCAAAAAAAAAAAAAAAAAAAAGAATGTCTCTAACAGAATTTATGATCTACATGCCTCCCACCTGCTGCCAAGCCTGTCTCTCTGCCCTTCATGCTACTCTCTCTTCTCCTTTATCTCTCTCACCACTAATCACCTTGTTGAGCCAGCCACAAACTCACTCTTGATTCTTCCCATCCAATCAAATCTTGTTAATTCCACCATGTCTTAGCTCTCTTTTCCATTACATGCCACCTAGTCTCAGTCACAACTCCTTCAGCTGGACAGCATGCACAGCAATAATGCATTGTCCCCCCATGTTCAATCTGTCCCCTTTCAAATCCATTTCCCAACAGACATTTTGAAAATGCCTGTTACTGAACGCTCTTTTGAATATGCCAATGTGAGCATGTTACCCTCCTTTGCTCTCAGGATAAAGCACTAATTCTCTAGTAGATGCTCTGAGGCCCTGACCACCCCTTCAGCTTCCTTTCTCTGTGATCCCCCCTGGCTCTTTGTACCCCAGCCACATGGGCCACCATTCAGCCCCTGAATGTTCCCTGCCCTTCCTATGCCCAGGACTTCTTGCCCCTCTCCTCACATGGATAACCCTTCTGCCCTCTCCCCTTCAAATGCTGTCTTCTACTTGTCCTTCAGATCTCAAATTAAGTGTTACGATGGGGATTGTAATGGTGGCACTAAATCTTCTACTTTGAGATTTGGATCTCTGGCATAATTTGATTTAACAAGTGTAATTTAGCTTGGGACTTTTTGAAAACTTTCTTTCCTTTGCCTCTTAATGACTCTGCTTCCTATACATTTACTATGCAGTTTCAATGGTTCTATTTACTTTGGCTCAGTGCAGGCCATGTTACTTGGGAGAGGTTTCTGCATCTGTATGGGATCCACTCCTGGTTCCAACTTAAATTTACATAGCACATGCAAAGGTTGGGATAATCAGCTTAACCTCACCTTCCCCAAACCCACAACTACAGGCCAAAGCAATTTACATCCTGGTTTGAAAATATAAAACTTGAGAAGAGACAAAGGCTCCATGCAGTAGTTTCCAGCAGACTCTGCCCAGCTGAACTTTCTCTTACTTTAATAAATCTTCCTTCTATATTTCTACCTGACTTCGTGAATTCTTTCACAGTGAAGCAGTGAGCAGACACAATATTAAGCATCCTTTGTTCAAGAAATTCTATTCTGTTAAAAATCCTCATTACACCTCAAATGTACCCTCTATAAGGCTCATCACCATTGTGATGAATCAATGAACCAATTAAGGAACATAAATTTGTTTAATACTTGTCTTTCCTCTCTAAAGTCCTTGGGGGCAGGAATCATATCTGTCTTGGTTGTTTTTGAATCCCCATTATAGTGTAAGACGCATACTTGAACCAGTCATCTCCTTAATAGAAAGATAAGCTGAGGAAGTTCTCCCAAAGAGCTTGAAGGTTTGCTCTGACACAGTTCCCTAATGATAAGAAGGCCGGTCTTCAGGCCAGCAGAGTGGCTCAGTTGGTTAAGAGTTTGCTCAAGAGTGCGAGCTGAGCTCTGCGCAACAGCAGTTCGATGCCCAGCCCGAGCTGAGCTGCTGCTGAGCTGCCAACAGGTGGCAGGATGGCTCAGCTAAAAAAACAAAACAAAACATTTAGAAAAAAAAAAAGAAGGCCTCTCTTTGAAGTCGTCTGCCAGAGTCCTTATCTACAAGAAAAATCAGTCCTTATCTGGATCCTAAATCTTGCCCTTGGAAGCTAGTTAGGGTTCATCACACTCATAAGCAACAGAATAATATTGATTTACTGAGAGTAATGAGCCATCCTACATAACATCAGCACTCTAGATCATTTTCTCTTATCTGGTTACCATAGCACATTGTAACTTTTCTTCTAATATAAGTAGTATTTCTGGTTGTTCATCTCTAAGAACTTCAAAATGTAGTAGTACAAAGAAGACCTTGTTTTGGAAAACAACTGCCTGTCCTACAGATGCTGTGTGACTTCTCAGCTGTCTGCATTCTTCTGGTAAGCTGTGACCTTCCCAACCCATCAGAACTGGTTCAGCCTTAGACTTTCTGGGAGGGTTGAGACCAATCCCAGAGAGGTGAGTTGGACCAGTCCTGTATTCTCACCCTGCAGGTAGAAGGGTCCAGGAAAATCCCAAGCTCCTTATCGTTCTCACATTCTCAGACTAAAGATCCAATGCACTGAACCATATTTCTCCACAAATGCTCTTTATGGTGCAACTACAGAAGGGCCGTTCACAGAAACAGTCAATTCCAGGCCCATCTACCAGCAGATGGTGCTGACAATAACTTACAACGCATCATTTTGGACTTTTCTAAACTAGTAGATTTTATTTTATTTATGTTTTGTTTTTTTTTAGCTGAGCCATGCTGCCACCTGTTGGCAGCTCAGCGGCTGCTCAGCTCGGACTGGGCATCGAACTGCTGTTGCTCAGAGCTCAGCTTGCACTCTTGAGCGAGCTCTTAACCAACTAAGCCACTTGGCCGGCCCTAAACTAGTAGATTTTAAAATGGCCTCTTGGACTCTCAGCTGCTTGATAACAGAGATAGTTCCATGTCTTGGGAAGGCAAGAGTCAGGTTGATAAAGACAACCCCAAATAGTCTGGCTAAAATCAGACCAAGATGCAGAGAGCAGGAGATGAAACAGGCCAGCTCTGAGAC
Organism: Aselliscus stoliczkanus; assembly: GCA_033961575.1. Classification (NCBI taxonomy): domain Eukaryota; kingdom Metazoa; phylum Chordata; class Mammalia; order Chiroptera; family Hipposideridae; genus Aselliscus; species Aselliscus stoliczkanus. The sequence goes on along the minus strand of CM066738.1, from coordinate 71,840,333 downwards.
CCCAGGAGGTCTTCAAGTGTTTTCAGGTATAGTAAGTAAATTATTAGACAAATAGTAATTTTCAAAGAATGACATTGACAATGAAAATAGAATGGGAAAGGGGCGATTTCTCCCACATTTTGGTGGCATGTTTTCAAATTCCTGATTACTTGCCTTGTTAAGATACACACTCCTATATCCAAAGAAAGTAGAATTGGGCCAAGGGAAAGGATGTAGGTAACATTTGCAGGTAATATAGTCTTTCAGACTTAGATGGTTGTTTATAATAACCCAGTTACCCCCAAAATAACTGATTGAATAGACATATTAGCTAATATTTAGATGCTTGTTATAGATTACCTCGTTTTCTGCAAAAAATAGCAAACCTCTGTCCACAGTGGTCTGAATCGTCTGTGAAAAAGTTGGGAAGGGAGCATTTGGTTGAGTTGGAACTCGAGCATAGCCTGTACCTTCAAAATAACTTTTGTCTGACTCTTCCTTTCTCCTGTCAACATGAATCATTATAAGTTAGAACACAGCAGCAAAATACTACCATACAAGTGTGTTTATTGATACAAGACACTATCTGAAAAACAGAGCAAAAACATATGCAATCTAGCTGTCATGATTTTTTAAAGAAGAGGAAACATATTTAAAATGTTAAAACAGCCAGCTATTTCTCCTAGATGTTCTCTTATACTCTATGATAAGCAAACCTTAGCTCAACAAAGATAATGGTCAAAAATCCCTTTTGGAAATATCTATTCAGGCATAGCAGCTGAAGAGCCTGAAATGTAAGAGGTTGTTAACTTGAAATATAATACTTTTATCCTGAGTAATAAGTACTTAGTCTTTATTAGAATATTAGAATATTTGGAATATTAGAATATTCCAAATCCTTTTAAGTAGAGGAAAGGTCAGGAGTTCAAGGCAGCAATTTTCAAATAGGTACAGGTATCAGAGTACCTAAAAAGTCATGGTGTACTTTGTGGACCATTATTTTTTGGAAATTTACAGTAAATATATATTTGTGTGCCTAAATCAGGTACCATCTAAACTGAATATTTTGTGGTAGAAAGCACCAAAAATTTAAGAAAGATTTATTTTTTCAAAATTGAGAAAGCCTTATGAATCTAACATATTATACAAATGAGGAAAAGACTGCCATTATTAGATTTTAGGGATGGACTAGCATTGTTGCATACAGGCATGATTTAAGAACTGCTGGCCTTAGGCCGGCCGAGTGGTGTGGTGATTAAGAACTGGCTTGGGATGCCAGTGGCCCTGGTTCAGATCCCACATATGAGGGCCAGGGACATTGCCCTCTAAAAAAAAAAAAAAAATGAACTGCTGGCCCAAAGCAACTAATCACATCAACAGCATCTCACTGGCTATCTTTATTATATGTAGTATACCTGAAAGTTAACAAAATCAGTCATAGAGATACTAGTTTTTAGGTTTTATTTACCTTCTGCAAGGTTCTACTTCAGTTGTGTTGAGATTGAAAGTGGTTTTGAAGTTGTACAAACTCAGAACATTTTCATTGAGGTCATCTAATTCAATACAACCTTTGTACGGAGGGAATCTCAGTCTACTAGGAAGCTGAAAAAAATGAAACAAAAATCTACTAATTGAACAAAGGATAATGATCAGGTTGATCAAGAAAATATATGAATCTATCACTTAGATATCAACATAGCATAGCAGTTATTAAGAATGTGGACCCTGGAACCAAATTCCCTGGCTTTGCTATTTACTAGCTGTATGACCTTGGGCAGGTTGTTCAACCTCTTTGTCTATTTCCTCATCTGTGAAGTTTGAATGACAATGATGCTTTTTAAATTAATATACTTAAGCCTACATCACTGCACATAGGAAGTACTCAAGTATTAGCTATTATCACTGGTTAAGCTTTAAGAATATATAGTTAAATCCAGCTTATACATAATTAGAGACATGAGGTAATTATACCAAATTAAAACTTAAATATTTTTATTCAGTGAAATAACATTTGCACTTACTCTAAAATTAGGTGGGTAACCTCCAACATAAAATACAACATTTTCAGGATCCAAATTGAGGAGTGTGTTGCTATTTCCATTGTCCATATCATGTAATTGAGGTCTTGTTGGTTTATTGGATGTGGCTCCTTTGGTGTAATTAAGCTTTGCAAACTGATAAATTCTGTTTAAAAATAAATTAGATAATAAAGTTTCATAAAATTTTATGCAAAAATGAAAAAAAAAATCAAAACCATGATATTAAAAATGGGTTCAACAACAAGTACAATTGAAGTTTGGTGAGTATGAGTCAAATTAACAAAGAGCAGTAGTCTATCAGACTCGTACCTCTGAAATTTCACCCGGTCCATTATCGCCTCCTGAGTTTCACTCTCTGTCAAGGTCTGGTCTACTTGGAGTTCAGCCTCGCGGTCTCCCAGGTTGTAGACACATCTGAGCTGGCCTTCTACAACTGCCATGCCGATGTAGTCCCTGGAGGCCTGGAGGCGTAAAGTCCACCTCAGAGCATGTCACACGCTACGTTCTCAGCCCAAGAGAGCACATTTCAAATAACTAATGGGTTTTATGCAATAAGCTTTGGGCAGACAGAATAAATGAGGTATATTCTTACACAGAGTAATACAGACAGAACATTTAATTAATAATGTCTGAGCTGTTTTTGCTCATGGTATAGTGTGCTCATTTATTCATTCCCCATTTGCTCAATCTACAAATATTTGCTGAGCACCAGCCATAAAGATGAAGCAGACATGGTCTCAGGTATCCATTAGATTTTAGTCTGGTAAGGGAGATAAGCCTTTTTTGTTCTCTCCATACAGTACAACATTCTCTTAACACTTTGTGCATGCCTCTGTTATAACACCTAGCACCCTATACTACAATGGTCAGCTACATATGTATCTTTCCTCCCTACTAGAATATGGCATTTTAAGGAGATATAAAAAATTTTAAATTGTGGTAAAATAGATCATTTTAACCAGTTTGTAGTGTGCATTAAGTACATTCAAGAAACAAATTTTTGTTTATCATAAATATAGGTTATGGCACCTAGTAAGTATATGGTATAAATTTGTTGAAGGAATAAAGTGTCATTTTGTCATAACACAAAGCAAAGAGTCATGTCATAAGAAAGCTACAATTAAGGCACCAACACCTCGAAACATGCAGGAGTGATTAATAATAGTATCGTTTTTAGGAATTGTTAAATATGGAGTCCACTAGTGACAGCCAACCATTTCTTAATTGGACAGAATTTTCAAGATTGTGTTTAAGATATTTCTTTTCCCGAAATCGTTTCCTATCCCAATCAGTGATTAGCTTTTCCTCTGACAATTAAGTTGAAGAAATATATTTTAAGTGGAGGGATTAAAAGCTAAAATGAACTGTTCATAATGCCAGTAACGGTAGTAGTTTAAAGAATTTAGTATTATAAAGAGATGTGGGCAATTGGATTTCTGTTTAATTAACTAGGACAGACTTCATTTGCTCCAGTTCTCATCCACAGATGGTCCCCCTCCCACAGGCTTGAGGAAGGGCTGGGGCTGGACATTCTGAAGAAGAGAACAGGGTCGTAATTCTGTGAGGAAGAACTCCTATTGATGTCCATGAAAGCTTGATATTGCAGCCCTGTTCATGTGGGGAGAGAGGCCAACCTTTAATCCCAGGTATGTATGTGCCCTGGGTATACATCTGTGCCCATGTGTTGGGCCCATCAGGTAAGGTCTCTAAATCTGCCAGCAGAGAACAATGTGTGACTGACCCCTTAAGGAGGGCCCCTTAAGGAGCCATAAGAGGTGGTGGCTGTTTATTGACATGTTGGTGGGATTTCCCCCTGCTGTGCCAATGGCAGTGACACAGTGGTGTCATGCATCTCAAAACCTATATTCTGTTTTAAAAACAAAAGAAATGTCAAAACAATACTTACATCTTTATTTCCAAGGTACATCACAAACATATTCTCAGTTCCCCCATTTTCTTTTGATTCAGGTCTTTGGAGAAACAAAGAAAGAGATGTGTATCCTTTCAAATCTTCCAGGTCATTTGGCAGCCGGACTTCCACACCCGATTTACCATTGAACCTCATGGGGATGGCGACCTGTGAGGGAAAAATCTATGGTATTATCCTGTGAGGAAAGTGGGCATGCGCAGAGTGGTAGATTGTGACTTTGTAGCAACTCCTTTGAACTGTTTCCAAGTTGTTATGATAAAGAAAAGACTGAATGTCTCCTAGACCTGGATTATAAACTCATGACACTGTTTCAGGAGCTGAGTAATAAAGCATTCATGTTCTTTCTGTTTATCAGCCCCCTGGTCTTTGAAAAGTGCATTTCATTCTCTGTGCCAGAAATATAATAATAATAATAATAATAATAATAATAATAATAATAATAATAATCGCAATCCTGGAAGGTTTTGTGTCGATGATCTAACACATATGGAAACACTTAGCATGATGCCTGGCATATAGTACATATATAATAAAATCAAAAACATTTTTTAAAGGAACTTTTTAAGAAACTGTTTCCCATGAGCATATTATATGTTATGGTTGCATTTATTACAGGTGTTCAGACCTAAAAATGTGTGCATCAAGGCTATCTAAATTAGTTCTTCTTAAACTATGGTGGACATTTTTTTGTTTGTTTTGTTTTGTTTTGTTTTTGGTCTAATCTGCCCTGGACCATATCTTTTGTAAAATATATTAAAAATTAAATTACTAGAAAAATGAAATTTTATGCTTATATATGACAGACAAGTAACAAAAGCTCTCTGATGAGAGCTGGTCTATAGACCAGCTTGGGTAGTTCTGCATTAAAATAGAAAATAAATATTCTCTAACAAATAACACTCCTGGCATGATGCTGACACCAACTCATTATTTTACCTATCAAGCATTTAAATACTAATGGAGGACCTTGTATGTGGTGGTGGAGGGGGCTTAGTGGTGCATGAGCTATAATATCTCCAAAGTGTTCATGACTGAGTTCCCCTCACCCACATGTACAGACTCATTTTATACCTCTCTTTTCTATACATCCTCTGCCCTCCAGTATACCCAAGTGCATCCTGAATCTTTCCTGGCATGTGCTGTGCTTTTTGTCACCTGGAAAACTACCACTTGGTAAGAAAATGTTTTAATTAAGAAAATATTTCATGAATATGAAAAAGGATGGAGAATATCCCTGTATATGCAACTATCTTAAGAAATTAAACATTATTCATATATAATAATTGAAGCCCCTGCATATCCCATCTTGTTCCCAGTCCCCTCTCCCTCTCAGAGGTCACTGCTACCCTAAATTTGGATGCCCATGTATAGTTCTATGCATGTTTTAATATTTTTACTAAATATTCATTTATCTATAAACTGTAATTAGTCTTATTTTTCATGTTAAATATTTTTTATATAAATGGTATCCAGCTGTACACATCCTTCTACAACTTGCTTTCTTTGCCTCACTCTCTTTAGTTTTAGCCATATTGATATAGTTCACTCACATTTATTGTTGTATGGTCTTTCACTGCATAAATTTATCACAATTCTATCCATCTCCTATAGATGGACATTTGGATTTTTTCCTAGGTTTTTTTTCTAGTTTTGTTTTGTTTTTGCATGTGTGTGTGTGTGTGTGTGTGTGTGTGTGTCTGTGTGTGTGTGTGCTGCATTGAACATTCCTATATGTGTCTGTTAATGATACTCTGAGCCTCTCCAGGTAGAAATGGGTGTTTCTAAGACCTGCATAACACACCTTTATCCAGCTTCTTAGTGCCATCTGTTCACCAGTTGTCACTTATAGCAACTAGGTAGCAACCTGAGTCCAGGACTATGGCTTAATAATCTCTGTGTTCTCATTACCCAGGAGAGTGCCACACAAGCAAGGTGTTCCAAAGCACTTGCTGATTATTTTTTATTTTATTGCTTTCTACTTATGTGGTACTATTAGCCAGGAACTGTTTTACATTAGCTCATTTCATCCCAACAGTCTCATGAAGTCCATCCTATTATTTACCCTGCTTACAGATGAAGCAACTGAGATATAGAAAAGTGAAGTGGCTGGCCCAAGGTCTCCCAGCTCATAAGTGACAGAGCTAGCACCAAAACCAAGGCAGCCTGGTTTGGTTCACCAGCTCTTAACCAACGTACCCTTCAAATTTTGTTGAATAAATTAGTGAATGAACATAGAAGGGCAAAAGCTAGAAACACATTCTCTTTCATTTGAAAGCATTTCTGATTATGAAGAGAGTAGTATCTCCCACACAATGCCTCTGCTCTTTGTTTCCCCTACTAAAGTTTTTATGTTGAAAGTACTTCTCTTTCCTAAATAAAAAAAAAGAGGGGGGCAGAATTTGAGGCTCAGAAGGAGTAACATGGAGCCAGAAATCAATGATAATGCTTCCAGGGTGGTGATATTCTGACTTGGTTTTCCACCTCCCTATTTCCAAATACATCTAACAAGGCGGTGGCTGAAACATACATGACATTTCATTAATATTGTGTTAGAACAAAACAAATTGTGGGAGAAAAGTGTCATGAATCCAAGTAAATAACACCACGTTAAAATGAGAAAGGCTAATGATTAGAGCTCCAATGATGAAAAATTACTGTAACCCATTTTAGAACACTGCTAGTGCTGGTAGGAACCATTCTTCTTTCCTCAATAAAGGTGGATTCCACAAGTTTCAAGTTACAATAAGGAAGTGGTTCCTGTGTAGTATCATATCAGCACATTCTGATCAGAGACCCCTTAATGGAACTTACAGAAACACTCTGCCAATTGGGGCATGGAGGAGAACGCTTATTCCTGCCTGCGTAAACTCACTGGGCAGGAAAGTGCTTCCTGTCCCTGATGTACCCAATCATTTAGGAGATGTAGGTGATGTGCATTTTTGAAGGATGATAGGAACCAAAGAATTACAGCACATTTCAAGGAACCAAAGAATTATGGCAAGAAAGACAACTGGTCCTGGAGTAAATAAACGTCTTTCCCTTCTTGATGAATGTGGTAACTTATCAGAGAACGAGCCTTGGTGCCTGGCAATGAGGGGAAACACCTACCTTATTCGCAGCATCTCTGGCCTGCTGAATTAGCTCTCGTATGCGGTCCACATCGTCAGAGATGTTGCCCAGTGGCAACAGCTGTTGGTTGATACTTTCAATCTTGCTCAAAAGACCAGGAAGTTTGTTGGTTAATTTCTTTACTATGGGTGAAATTACAAAACAGAAATTTATATTATGAGTTGATAAAAGATTAAACACAGATGCTTTCATTGATAGTATTTGTCAAATGGTATGTTTGGGTCCCAAATGTTGGACAGGATGACTCAGAATCAGGTAATACCTTTTTAAAATATTTCAGGGATTTTGTTTTGCAATCTAGATATCAAATCCTCTCTCTTGACCACTATATAGAAAAGAAATTTTTGTTTTTTGATCCTTAATATCAATCATAATGCAATACCTCATGATGCAGAGACCTATACCTCCATTCTCTAAAAGGGAAAAATAAATAGCAATGTTAATGTACCCTATCTGTCCTTTTAACTAACAGAATATACCCATCCTCTGAATTTGTTACATGAAGCTATTTCCTAATGTTTTAATTTCTAAGATCAGACTTTACTAGGAAAGAATTTAAATTGACCTAAGCACATAACAATGGGGAAAATGGACAATCTGTCCCGGCCCAAGAATGTCTGATACCTGAGTTATCCGCATCAGTAAGAGCCTTGTTGAAGTCTTCGCTCTGTGTGCTCCCATAGGTTTCCTTAATTCTTTCCATATCTGTCTGAATGGGATGGAGCTCATCTAGGACCTCATTTGTGATGTCGTTGGCATTTCTGACCATGCTCTTTGCGCTATTGATCATACCATCGATATCACCTAATGCACATACAAATAGGGAGGTGTAAGTATCTAACCTGTGCAACAAAATAAGCCAAGTACAATGGGCTCAGGAGATGCTGACCTCTCTCTATCCCATGAAGATCGTCGCGGATGGCAGTGATATTGGTGTCTATCACTTCTTTTTGACTTGTCATACTTTTCAGAGTTTGCTGAAGGTTATTTAGAGCTGGACTGATTTCTAAAATAAAAGAAAGCATTAAGAAGCAATTACTCTGTGGCTTTTGATCCTGCATTGATATTGGTGGCTCCTGAAGTAGCCAGTGTCTGCACAGCATTGAGCAGGCCTGCACCTTAGGGGTCATCCCACTGCATGTATCTATACCCATAGCCCCGGGTCGCTCTGGTTAGAGGTCAGGAGCATATCAAAACCTGTGGTACCAGGCTCCTTGGAAATGCACATGAAGAAAGAGAGGGGCTTAATAACCTACCAGAGGGCTTAACTTCTGTTCTGCTCAGGACAGAGGTCTCTGCTTAGTGAAGAAAGGGATGTGTCTGTCTAGTTCACTGCTGTGTCCCCGCATTGAAGCACTGTGTCTGGCACTAGTCGGGGCTTGATATTAGTACATATTTATTGAATGAATGAATGAATGAATGAATGACTAGAGTGATGAATAAACAAATGAATGAATAATACAGATTGGATGGCTCTTCAGTCAGAGTATAAGAAAGGAGTGTTGTTGCCAGAGCCTCATCCAAGCAAACACACACACACACACAAGTAGGCATTGTTTATTTCTGTTGTTTTCCAAACTGACACATCTATGGATATTCAGTGAAAGGAACAGAGTTCACAGACATTCCTAGCTGATAATATTGACACTTTGGGGTCATGGAAAATGACCAGTGAATGCTTTAAGACCAAATTAATAATAGATGGCTTAAATTATGACCCCAGGACTGGTTTAAATAATGTAGACTAAAAACCATATAATCTGTCTATGTGGAATCTAATGACAACAACAAAAAGCTCACAGAGCTTAGAGAATAGATTGGTGGTTGCCCAAGGTCGGGCCTTGGGGATTGAGAGGAAATGGGTGAAAGGGGTCAAAAAGTAAAAAGAAAAATAATAATAAAATAAATAAGGCTGGTAGAAAGCAAAAGAAAAAAATAACAATGTAGTTAGCATCCTAAACCTGTTTAAAACACTGGTCTTCACTTCTTAGCTCAAATTTTATAAAGAGCAGATGTCATATGAGGAAATTTCAATTCCTGACATTTGCTAGGCAAATGATTATATGTTAATATATATTTTTTATATTTTATTTTTCATGTATTTAATCTAAATACATACATGCATACATACTTACATATATACATACATCATAAATTTACTAGTAGAAGGCTTCTACACTCTGAAAGGACTAAGAAGTTGAGTGAGGGCCATGGGCTCAGATGGCTGCTTGGCTATGAATGACCGGGAGAAACCAGAGAAAATCAAGAGACAGGAATTTGTGAGATTGAGGTGGTTTAATTCTTTAAAAAAAAAAAAAACTAAATAAGCGGAAAATTTTCAAAGATAAAATTTATGATTAAAAAAATTCTTATGTTTTACAGTGGTAGTGGGTTTTGGTACTTTTAAGTTGCTAAGATTTTAGGACATAGGAAAATTTGAAGCAGTTACTCTAATGACCTGAAACTAACGATAGTGGCCTTAAATGAAAAACCAGCACTGCACATACCTATTTGCTATGTGGGTTCCAATGCCATGGTCACAAGTGGATGAAATTAAATATCCCCCCGAAGTCCAAGAAAAAATAGGTCTATCACCCTCCAGATTTATTTATATTCATGAGGTTCTAGTTAATTCAGTATGTCTTAGAAAATTAGGTAGAAACATCAAGTCTATAAGAATAAACCATGGATTTACAAATCTGTATCAATGCTGAGATTCAAGAACAGCATTTATTTCTAGGGTTGCCTCTCCTCGTCCTATACGTTGTTTTCAAGCCCTTGATTATCCTGACCACCCCCCAACCTGCAATACCTTGTTGTAGCTTCTCCTGTGTTATCTTGGCTTCATTTAATAGTCTATCACTGTTGGAACTCAGGCTTTTAGCTTTTCTTGGAAGATCTTCCTTTATCACTGTCTGAAAGCAAAGTGTTTATCAGTCTCAAGCATGTGGTATACCTTAGGAAACATGGAGCAAGATTTTTCATCCTACTCTAAAGCCCGAATCTTTAATCTTTAAAGGATGAGGAAGAGGTTTAAAAAAATTGTTCCTTAAAAGAGAGTTAGGGCTCTAGGTAGACATTTGTGGCTTGGGAAGGTAGATCCATCTCTGGTGACATACTGATGAATTATGTGACACCTGTCTCATTTTCTCACTGTCACTTGTACAATACACTCTGCAACAGCTGAAGATAAAACTGAATTGCTTTTAGGTTTTCAATCTTTGGGAGATAAAAGTCTTCCACCTTCCAAGAAGGCCTTTCCCCTAATTCTTTGATATTTAATATTTTGTTCTTTACTTTTAAGTATAGGAATATAATGTGGTGTGTATAAGATCCCATAGGACTCCACAGGCATGCCTATGTGTAATAGGCATGGAAAGAATAGGAAATAAATGCTTGTCAAATTGTGTAAAAAAGCCTCTCTCTTCTTTGGTAAATGTTAATACTTAATCACAGCTTAAAGGCATACCTTCTAATAAGAAGCAAGATATAATATTTACCTTGGTTTAAAATTGATAATCACTGTAATTTCTCTCTGGTTTCACAAAGTTTTAAAAATTGTGCCACACACATCAGTCCAATAAATACAGAAATAACCCATATCTAGAGCAAGTTCAAATCTATTCTATATAACAAGTTCAGATGTAAAATAATGCTTTTTGTATTCCTCAGGGCACACAGAATGAAAATAAGAAAGCAAGCCTTCTCTATATCTAGAGAAGGCGCCAGTGCAGATGCCCACCTGAAGGGCAGACTCAGATGCACTACTGGCCTTGTCGGCAGCGTCCTCCGCTGCTTTGATGGCGTTGAGGATGTTCTCATAGGCGGTGGCTGCGTCCACCGCACAGCGCACCAGCTCATCCGCACTGACATTCCTCTTGATCCTGTAAGACAGACAGATGAAGTGTCCCAGCAGCCCTCCTCAGCCTGCAGCCGAGGCCCTGGTTCATCCGTCAAATGAAGACCTGAGATTGGGGGGCTCTGCAGCTCTACCCCAAAGACACAACTGGAAATCAGAGCCCTGTTACAGGTGGGGTTCAGTCCTAGGCACTGGGCGCCCCCTCTACCTGTTTGGAGACCCAGCCCACCGAGGGGAGGCCTTTACATCAGGCACCAGCAGCGCCTGCATTTAGACCTCCGGGGTCCATACTCACTCCTCCAGCTGCTTTGCCAGCTCCTGTAAGGACTGGGCGTGCTTCTCGGCCTCCGCCACCAGCGATGCTTTGCTGGCAGATTTGGCAAGTTCTCTCACTTTGTCACTTAGTTCGTGTCTTCCTTCATTTAAAGTGGCAGCTAATTTTTCATATGCCTATTTTTCCAAATAAACAGACAGTGTCAATTTTAGCAAAGAATGTATATGCCATTTTCTTGAATTCTGTCATAATTCTGCCAGGAGGCAGAAAAAGAAAAAATTGTTTTCTAAGTCCATTTACTACACCAATTGATCCTTGTTTACTTCAGATAGTGGTGTAATATTCTCCCAAGTTTTACCCCCATTTGAACATTTTCCTTATGGTGGGTAACCCCTTTGATAAATTTTATAACAGCACACTGTTGTCATTAGTGTAAAATTGTACTAAACCAAAACATTTCTTTCTGATTTAGAAATAGCAATCATATAGGATATTTTCAAAATGTCCATTGGGCTGTGAAGAAATGTCACCAATCTTTTATCAGACCTAAATGTGTTCTACTAAAAAGGTATGCTTGATATTTTAAAAGCAGCACAATAATTTCTTTTAATCACAAAAATAACATTTGCTCATTGCTCATGCAAGCAAGTTAGGTAATACAAACAGACACAAAGAAGTCACATCAGTCACATCATTCACATCATTCCTCGCAATATAATTTAAATACTTTTCGATTTTCTAGAGAACAAGATTCATCTCTACCTCCTGGTTTTTCCCCATCAGCTGTAGCACAACATTGGTTTGCAGTAAGGAGGCATCTGCAGTGGCTAGAGACTTGGTGAAATCACTCTGTAGGGAATTCATTTCTTGAACTTGCCTCTGGAGAGAATAAAAAGAATATCTGCTTGAGCTACAGGGTATACAATTGGCAGGCACAGGCATATGTATTGGTCAACAGCATTTAAGTAATTTCAGAGTCAGAATGTTTTCTTGAACTTAAAGATTGTCCAGCAACTACAAAGTGGGGGGAAATCATTTCTCTTTGCAGTGTGGGTGTGTTGTTATAGTTTCCTCAAACGATTGGATTGTTGGAAAAGTCATGATGCATTTTTGCAAGAAAAAAATACATCATGACTTTTCCAACAACCCAATACATGCCAGTGAAGCAATAGTTATCATTGTTGAATAAGGTTTCTACGCTGGCTTTCAGCTTGGCCAGTGAGGAGGATATATAATTAAGTTCTGGTTTGTAAAATAGAATGAGGGATTTTTAAACTATTAATCCAGCACCAACCATCAGCACATCTATGTGCCAGTCCCCATGAGGATGAAGGTAGGCTTCAACAAGAGAGCACACAGGACCTGAGAATGTAGGCTACCAGGCTGTCAAAGTTCAGAGACCCATAAAATTGCATCCTGCTCCCTTGCCTTGGCATAATCAGGACTTCCAACAGAGGTGCAACTATTGAAAGAGATATTGGGAGTTAAGCATATTGCCATCTGCTAAGATATTTATTTTTCTTTTACCAAGTTCTTTTTGGGTGTCAGTCCTATGTTATTCCACTTTGATCTTATTGTCATTTCATAATTGCTCATATTTTTGTTGTTGATTTAGCATACAATGTTCACCATTGAAAATATAAGCTACAAATATATGATGATGGAAGGAGAACTGACTCTGGGTGATGAATACACAATGTGATATATAGATGATGTATTACAGAATTGTACACCTGAAACCTATGTAATTTTACTAACCATTGTCATCCCAATAAACTTTAACTAAAAAAAAAAAAAGAAAAGAAAAGAAAAGAAAATATATGCTATAGAATCTTGAGCTCTAAATTCTGTTACTCCAGTTCCAGCATGAGACCTATACTTTAACTTATTTTCTATAAAGCAGATAACTAACGGCTTGAAATGCCTTTGCTGGTGATTATAATAATGATGTTTACACATCTGACACAAAAAGTATGTTATTTAAAACATACATTATAGACTTTGAATTAATTATAACACTATTAGTCTAATTTCTCATCTACTTGGCAACATTATTTCTTCAGTAGTCTATCAGCCAGGAGCGGGGGTGAAACAATTTACTCTGCTTTCTCTGTGGTTTAAAGTCAGAATCGTTTCTAGCAACTGAGGGGTAGGAATGACTATGGTTTAGCATGTAATGCCTCATTCCTGTTTGGTTAGCATTTGCTATACAGACTGTAGACAGAGGTGCCTGGCTCTGCCAGTTTGTTAATGATAAAGATCCGTCTCCCATCTGGTCACTAATGAAAGCATGCAGATTCTGTCTGGGTACTGACCTTGATAGATTCCAAATTCCTCTCATTTTCTAGGTTGAGGCCAGTGGCCTTCTTTGCTTGGGCAGTTGCCTCCTGTAGCACAGCATGGAGGTCAGTGACTTTGGCTTCATATTCATTTAAAGAATCCCGTATGCTCTTAACAAGTCCATTGTTCTCCACCTGGTGTTTTTCCAGCCAGCTTCTTATCCGATTCAGCACTGTAATATATCACTTTATGTTTTCCACATGAGGGAGGAGTATGTTGCAGCTAAGTTGTGAAGACTACATAAGGGGAATTGGGTTTCTACTCATTTCATGGTTTTCCTCGAACTTGCGAGGGAATGAGAAAGGAAACTAACATTTTATGCATCACCTGCTCTGTGCACTGTGCCCATTGCCTCATTCAACTTTCATGATAACCACATGCCAATAATTATCAATCTCATGTTTCAGATAAGGAAATGGAGGCTCTGAGAAATTAGGGGATGACCCAAGATTGCATGACCAGTCAGCCTTGGGACTTGAAATAGATCTGCAAAGTATAAAGTACATATTTGTTCTAATAATAATAATACTGTCTCCTTGCAGTTAAAAGCCAAGGTTAATATTAATTTAAATAACACAATGCTAAAAGAAAACTGCTACTATCTGTATATTGTTTTACTAGAGAACATTTGAAATAATATTTACCACAGAACAGTATTTGAAAAAGTATGTACCAAACTAATATTTCTCACAGTTTTGAGCTAATGAAGCATTTTCCCTAATCAAAACCTTTAGACACATTCAGTTAATTTCTACTATACTCATTTTTTTTGTAATAGTGGTGCTAATACCAATTTGTGATTCTAAACCCCAAGGGTGGTGAGGTGACCATTAAAAAATGACATAATGAGAAAGTTGGGAAGAGCTGAATAAAAGAAGAATGAAAATGCAGTTCAAACGGTAAAAGAGGTATCAGTATCTAATATTTTAAGAGAAGAACCTATTTTTCTTATGCATGATGGTAAGGTACAACCCCTTGGTAATGTGGAGGCTACCATTTTCACCACATGGTGCTCCAATGGTAATACACTGAAATGACAATACTTTCTACCTGTAACTGGACTCGATATTGTACTTTGCACATTGTATTTCAAACCAGTTAGAATGGATTGGATGCAAGAGTTTGGGAATGTCCTTACAGAGCTGAGCCTCTCTTTTTTCAGCTTCTGCTTCTCTCAGGTGCTTTCCAAAGTTGCGATTCTGCAGTTCCCTCATCATGCGCTCTGCTTCAGCCAACTGTCTGGAAAAATCACCCGAAGGCAAGTTGTTTCCTTCTCCATCTGTCCCAGAGATCTGTCTCAAGAGAACTAGAAAACATCGAGTTTTATTAAACTGGGAATACTGGATCCAGCAGACTATAAAAAAAGGGCAAACATTTTCATGGGAAGGTTCATATCAGTGCTTTAGTATCATTGCAGAATCTTTTTCATAAGGTTGAACTATTAAATGAAAATTCTTTCAGTATATACAAAAAAAACTATGAAATATAAAAAATATTTAATTGGGCTGAGTAACTTTCTTACTGTGCACATTCCGGATGACATTTTTAATCTTTGTGTCCAGCTCTTTTGCACTTTGGGTTGTCCGATCGACATTGTTATATAATGTTTGTGCTTTTCTGGAATTCATTTGAACCTATGTGAAACATAAATTAATTAGCAACAAATTAAGGTAATGGAGGGATTAACAATATTTTGAAAGTAAAAAATAAAAAACAAGTTAATTTTATTGACCTAACATGTTACCTTTTCTTGCAAAGTGTCAAACTCACGATTCAAATTACTTAGTTCTTTTTCAAGGCCATCTATTTTTGAGCCTTGATTTGAAATGGCAGAACGATAGTTGAGTAGCTGATTCTGAAAGTAAAATACAAAGTTAATCTCACTTTAGAGTAAAAATTTGGAGTAAGTCCTATCAACTTGGTAAACCTGGTGATGATATGAAAAGATTCACTTAACAAGACTGGTTTCGAGAAAACAATATGGTTCTTTGAAAAAGGCTGCAAGAGTCTACTTTCTGATGTAAGTTTTGATATGACTCTAAAATAAAAGTAGCAAAATTTAAAAACATGAAAAGACAAGAGATACTTTACTTGAATTAATGACCTATTATAAAAATGAAGGTGACACCACATACCTAATATATTAATTTCCAGATTCTATAGTAAATTCAGTTGGTTTTAACCTATATTTAAGTTTGTGATACTAAATGCAATGTGAATGGCTACTTTATTGAAGGAACCATTAGCGTCAAAAAATTTTAGGGCAGAAGGAAAACTCAAAGCTCATTTAATTGAATACCTTCATATTACAAATGAGAAAAGAGAAGCCTAAAGAAGTTGGGTGTGGGCCGGCCGAGTGGCGCGATGGTTAAGCGCTGGTTTGGGAAGCCAGCGGCCCCGGTTCGGGTCCCACATATGAGGGCCAGTGACATTGCCCTCAAAAAAAAAAAAAAAAGAAGTTGGGTGATTTGTCCATGTAATGGCTGTAGAGCTGACCAGTGACTGCTTCAGGGCCAAACTCCAGGTCCTGTCTTTTATTGGGTACTAAATTGCCTCATTACTTTTAGAAGGTGACATTGTTGTACATAATATCTATAATAGTGACTGTTTTCAATTTCTTTTGGAAAAAAATCTGTTAATACCTTAAATTTTTTTATAAGAAAAAGCAATACTATTATCTCCCTTTGTATGTGAGGGCCAGTGTTGGGTAAAAGAACACAGGCTTTAGAACTCAGGTCCAAATCCCAAGTTCATCACTTAGTAGATAAGCTCACTGAGCCTTATTTCCTTCATCAGTATATTAAGGATTATAATAGTAAGATGCTGGGGTTGTTTTTGGTGTTAAGTGGGCTAATATATTATAAAAAGTCATGTACACACAAACATTCAAAAATGTTAGTTCTCCTCTCATACATATTGCTACTGAATTTTCACAGTGTATATGTGATATAGCTAGAATATAGTTTTATTTTAATCTGACAATGGGAAAACCAAGGTACATCATTCTGTCAAAAAATTGTAGAACACCTGGATAAAAAGTGTAGTAAAGCTTGGTCTTTAGAATTTGATCTTGGTTCAAATTCTAGAACCACCATCTATTATTAGCTGTGTGATTCTAGGCAAGTTACTAAGCTTTTCCATATCTATTAAAGGAAATAACACTATTTTCCTCACAGGATTTTGTGACTTAGCAGAGCCTAGCACATAGGACAGGTACCAAAGTGTTTGTCCTTTTCCCTGGTTGAAAAAAATGCAGAGTTGCATTGATGACATCAAAATAACTAACTAGTGGCTTCTTTTTCTCTCGAAATAATAAAGGCTTTTCCCCACCTCCCCACTATATTAAGCTTGTTATCACAGACTAAAATGATCCTGATAGGATAGAAAAAAGGCACTTTTCTAGCATTCTTCTTTGCTATGTACACTCAGCTACAGCCAATAATGGGTTTAGAATGAGCCCTTATTTTCTGTTTGTTTGTTTGTTTTGAGGGCAGTGTCACTGGCTTTCATATGTGGGACCCAAACCGGGGCCGCTGGCATCCCAAGCCAGCACTCAACCACCATGCCACTTGGCCGTCCCTGGCCCTTATTTTTAGAAAGCACATATTAAACTTTCCCCAAAATCTCTTTCCCTATGTGTAGTTTAGGATTTTAATCTCATCTAATGAATTGGATCTTTTCATATCTACCTCTTCCTTTTTGCTTTCAGGTGTGTTAAATTTTTAAAAAAATTCTTGTTTCTTCTATTGGTTGTTTCTCCAAAGTCATTTTTCACACTATCCTACAAGTTTTCATTTTCTCTAAAGGGAACTCATTCTCTTGACTGTTGCTTTTGTGGATGTCTTTCTTATTGTTATTTTTCTATTACAGTGTTTGCAGGCTCATTCTGCTTGGGAGCTTTCCCTCTCTCTCTGCATTTTCTGTGCCCTGTCCAGTGATCTTATGGTACTCACCACTCCCACACTGGACACCCCAGTTTAGTATCAGGTCTTAGATTGGCAGCTTAGAACTTGCACACTATGGTGATGTTGAGGGTGTCACACTCCAGAACAGTTCCTGGTTTGTGAGTCTTGTATAGGTCCCAGCTGTAAGTTTCTCACTTTCCTAAGTTGTCATATAGCCATTGCCCAACAATGAGCATTGGGCAATTTCAAGATTTTTTTTTCAGCCTTCATCATGGGCAGAAGAGTCCCCATTATTCGCCAGGCAGCCTGACTCTGGCCTCATGCAGAACTTTAGACCCTATTACTTCTTAGGATACCCTCTAAGCCATCTTTATTCCAAGTGCACATAGAACAGTCTCCCAGATGGCCCATATTCTGAGCTATGAAATAAAACCTCACTACATTTAAAAGAATTGGAATCATATAAAGTATATTCTCTGATCACAATAGAATTAAATTTGAAATCAGTTAAAAAAAGTTATCTGGAAAATCCCTAATTTTGAAATTAAACCACACACTTCTAAATTACTCAGGGATCAAAGACATGTCACAGGGAAATTAGAAAATCTTTTGAATTGAATGAAAATGAAAACACAACATTTTAAAATGTGTGAGATGTAGCTACATCAGTGCTTGGAGGAATTTTTAGAATTATATTAGCTTATATTAAAAATAAGAAAGGTTTTAGGGCCAGCTGAGTGGCTCAGTTGGTTAAGAGCTCGTTCAAGAGTGCAAGCTGAGGGCCGGCCAAGTGGCGCGGTGGTTAAGTGCTGGCTTGGGAAGCCAGCAGCCCTAGTTCGGGTCCCACCTATGAGGGCCAGTGACACTACTCTCAAAAAAAAAAAAAAAAAAGAGTGCAAGCTGAGTTCTGAACAACAGCAGTTCAATGCCCAGCCCGAGCTGAGCTGCTAACAGGTGGCAGGATGGCTCAGCTAAAAAGATAAATAAAATAAGAAAGGTTTTGAATAAGTAAAATAAGCTTTCATCTTAAGAAACTATGAAACATATATCAAATTAAACCCAAAGTAAGCAGAAGGAAGAAAAAAATATGGATAAGAACAGAATTCAATGAAATTGAAAACAGAAAAACAGAGAACCATCAATGGAATAAATAAATAAATAAACTTGATAAACCTCTAGCCAGAATAAGAAAGAAAAAGAGATAATACACAAATTACCAATATCCAGAATGAATGAGAGGGCATCAATACAGGTTTTGCAGATATTAAATGGATAATAAGGGAAAATTACAAACAATTTTATGTCAATACATTTGGTAACTTAGATGAACTGTAAAAATTATCTGAAAGGCACAAATTACCAAATATCACTCAAGAAGAAATCTATAACCCAAATAGTCCCATATCTATTTTTTGAAACTTAAACTTATGGTTTATTAAAAAAAAAAATTCCAACAAAGAAAACCCTAGCCCCACATTTAAAGAAGAATTAATAACAATTTTACACAAATCTGTTTTTGAGTCTTTTGGATGCATGATAATAAGCTGTCTCTATGAGAAAAATTAGCCCAGAAACATTCAATAAGAAATGTTTACTTAAAATTGTTAGTTTTATGTGTTCACTGGTACTTGCCTCCAGTAAAAATGATATTATGCTGAGTGAAATACATCAGAAAGAGAAAGACAAATACTGTATGATTTCACTTCTATGTAAAATCTAAAAACAAAACAAATGAACAAATAAAATAGAAATGGACTCAGTTACAGAGAACAAACTGGTGGTTGGTTGCCAGAGGAAGGGTGGTGCAGGGATGGGTGAAAAAGGTAAAAGGGATTAAGCGATATAAGTACAAACTTATAGGTACAAACTGCAGTTGTAAAATAAGTCACAGGGAAGTAACAAATAGCATAGAAAAAATAGTCAATGGTGTTGTAATAAATTTCTATGGTGACAGAAGATAACTAGACATCACAGTGATCAGTTCATAATGTATAATGAATCACTATGTTATATACCTGAAACTAATGTAATACTATAAGTCAATTATACTTCAATTTAAAAAGATTGAATCTTTATTTAGATCAAAGAAAGGAGAAAAGCCCTTCTGAGAATTAAACAGGGTCAACCCCTCCTTTCCTGTTTGAGGAACTTTCGTTCATTCATGCAGCATCTATTCACTACATGTCTAATCTGTGCCAGCATCGTGCTGGACCCATAGGCTATTTACCCTCAGGTCCTTGGTCTGGGTATCCAAGTGCCCCATCTGCTCCAGAGTGCCTGCACTGGCACTCAGGCCCTGCAGCTGAGACTTGACTAGGCGGAGCTCATTGCCCATGGTGGCCAGGTCGTTCAAGAGTGTCATCACACAACTGTCACAATCTGTAGGGGCCACAACAAAGGTAAGTGTTCTTCAGGCTGGATCCACAGGAATGCAAACAGGGCACAAGGGCTGTACAGCCCAGTTAATATGCATGCAGATCACCACAGGCAAACATCACAATCCTGGACTTCTCAGGGAGGAACACAGATTCTGAAAAAAGGAGGTCTCTAGACAGGGAACATTTTAAAGAGAAACGGTGGGGTGGGGGAAATAGGTGAAGGCGGTCAAAGGTACCAACTTCCAGTTATAAGATAAATAAGTCCTACGGATGTAATGCACAGCGTAGTGACTATAGTTAATATATTATATTTATATCAGAAAGTTGCTAAGAGAGTAGCTCTTCAAAGTTCTCATCACAAGAAAAAAATATGTAAATATGTGTGGTGATGAATGTTAACTAAAATTATTGTGATAATTATTTTGCAGTATATATATATATATACACACACACACACACACACACACACACACACATACCAAATCATTATGCTATACACCTTAAACTAATACAATGTTATATGTCAATCATATCTCAATAAAACTGAGAAAAAGAATGGTGATTCTATATATGGGATCTATAAAATATGCTTATTTTATATGTGGGAAAAAATTATAATAAATAGCTTTTATTTATTGAGTACTTGCTATTTACTAGACATTGTGATACAGGATTTACAGGAATTTTTCTAACAACCCTGTGAGGTTGGTATAGTTAATGTGTGCATTTTAGAAATGATGTAACTGAGGCTTGGAGAAGTAGGTTCACTTGCCCAAGGTCATATAGCTCTTAGCTGGCAGACTGGATTTGACCCGAAGTAGTTCTCTCCCTCCTCCCACCTTTGCTTTCCCAGGCAGGAAACTGCATGTCCCAGCATGGAGCTCACATATCTTAAGCTAAACCTCACAACTTGGAAAGGAGGAGTGCTTTCTGTACTCACCATCACATTCTTCTCCAGGGCTGCTATCTTTGGGTTCCTGGTTTATGCATTCTGAAATGAGGAATAACCAAAGAAGATAATGTTGCTTAGCTTACTTTTCATCTGCTTTTTGAATTGGCTTTTAGAAAAGAAAGATTTTAAAATCTTGGAATTTTTTTTTTTTTTTTTAAGGGCAGTGTCACTGGCCCTCATATGTGGGACCCAAACCGGGGTCGCTGGCTTCCCAAGCCAGAGCTTAACCACCGCGCCACTCAGCCGGCCCTTAAAATTTTGATTTTAATCACCACATTATCCAACATCACTGGCTCTTATCTATTCCTTCCCTCACCTGTGCTATTGCTCAGGGAGCTGTCTCATTTCCCAGCAATCTTGCTGCAGGAACTTCTCTTGTGGCTTCTCTGATTATATATTCAGTTTCTTCTCTATAAAGGGGTCTTGACATTCTTATAAAATTAAAACTCCCAATCATTAGTGTTGAGGCTTTCTTCATTTGACAGCCTCCTTTATAACTGCTGACATTTCTTCCAAAATCATTCAAAAACACTCAATAAACATTCATTGAGCACCTCTGAGCATCCACTGTGTATCATGGCAGGAAATACAAAGATATCAAGATAAAAAAATCCCAGCTGTTCTGTGATTTAATGGTCCCATGGGGGAGGCAGACAAATTACACAACAGTGTGACAGATGCTGTGAGAGATATGCACACAATGTTAGTGGACCCACACTGCCAACTACTGCAAACATAAGCCGAATTTTGAGTTTCTCTGCTATAGTCTGGAAAGGCTACTGGTCATCCTTGTCCACTGTTTACTGCTTCCACTTCTCTTTTCCCCATACCATGCATTCTTACACTGAAATGCCCTCTCACTTCCCTCTGTAAAATCATCTAACTTCACCACAGGAAAACTCTAAGCTTGAAAATTTCCTAGACATGCTACAGGGAGGCTTTCATGTTTGTTCTTCTTAACGCCATGCAATATTCCACACTTTGTGTGTATGCACGTATATTTTAAACTGTATTTACTTTTATTGTAAAAGATAATATAAATTCATATGGAAAATTTGGAAAAATCAGAAAAATAAGATACAAATATTACCCTTGATCCTACCACTTAAAGACAATCAATGTATCCTTGTAAAAATATACAAATATATATTTTTATTTAGTATATGTAATTAGGTTTCTTTTACTCATCTTTTTAAAAAATCTTTACTCATTGTTTTGTGTATATATAGTTGTGTCATTTTATTTCCTCAGTTAGTCTGTCAACGCTTTATGGTCAGGAAAGATGATTTTATTTCCTTCACAACCTCCGACAGCACCTAGAGCAGTCTTTGGGGAACAGATCTATGTGGATGATTGATTTATCAGTACAATTTTCTCAACAAGTTTGAGTTTTGACCATCAATTAATCTGTACATTATTAATTGAAAGAAAAAGAAAGATAGAGGGAGAGAGAATGGAGAGAAAGAAAGAAAGCTCACAGGAATAAACAAGTCTCGTGTGAGCATTTACTTATACTTTTGGAAAAAAGTAGTTACAAGCCTCATTTCAGGTTGCTTATTTTCATTATTAGAGTTAAGGAAAAAGAGAGTTGAAAAGACATTAACCTTATGAATAAGCTGTGTGTGATGTTGAAGCTTCTTGAATACCTCCAATAAAACTCATCTCCTTTTAAAACAGCCCTTTTCATCTTTAAAGATTTGACACTTCTTCCTTAGGGTGATTTAAAATACATTTCCCTCTAGCTTCCATTCTTTGGTATAGGCTCTATCTCTCATGCCACACAGAACAAAACCAATCCTTCTCCCACACACCAGCCTTTCAAATGTGCCTTTTCCAAGTCTTCTCTTCACTGTCCTGGTTCGTCACTCCTTCATGTGACATGGTTCCAAGTCCCTTCACAGTCTCACCCTCTTTTCTGAACAAACTGTAGCTTGCCTATTGTATTCTAAAGACATAGCCCCATGTGAGGAGTTACGTGAGGAACGTACTACTGTGCAATTCACTGAATCTGGTGAATTAGACACTAGAATTCAGTGAAGATTGTATGAAGTGTGTTAGGAGCCACATCACTCTCCTGAGCCATAGTAAACTTACTGCTGACTAAAGCCTTAGTCTTTTTACATCTCCTACTACTAAGCCACATCTCACTTATCACATACTTAAATGTTGATTTTTTAAAAAAATTTTTTTTGCCATTCAACTATAGAACCTCATACTTATCCCTAACATAATTTTGTTTGGTTAGAATTGTCCCATTATTCCAGGCTGTTGAGGCCCTTTAATATTCTAAATGTGTCATTGGAGGCATTTGCTATCTCTTTCAACTTTGTGTCACCCGATAATAAGGGTGGACATGCCTTCCACATTTTCATTCAAATCAACAATGTGAACTGATGTTGAAGATGAAGCTAGAATGAAGGTCTCAGACATGACAATAGACACCTCATTCTAGACTGATAATAATCCATTTACTCTGCAACCCTTTGGGAATAGTCACTTGACCAGCTCTAATCCAAACAGCCAAGGTTAGTTCTTTGTCTTGTCCATAACTATACGATGAGAGACTTTATCTAACGGTTTGACATTGCACTATATCAATGGCATTTTCCTGAGAAATCACATTAATATTCTCTTTTAAACAAGGAAGGGGATAGTCTTCCTTTTTCTTCTAAGTTGGTCCTAATGTACCCATACTAATTCCCAGTAATTACCTTTTCTTTGGTATGTAAAAACCCATCTCAATTATGCTACCCATGTCTTAGAACATTTATTGCTATTAAAGAGTACTTTGACTTCTTCAGATATACACACAAAGAAAGCTGATGTGATTATAACCTTATGAAAAAGAGGTCTTATCAAAATTATTAAAATAGGGTCTGAGGTTATTTTGGCTTTAATTAGTTGAGTTTTGAAAACAATTTACTTAAAAAAAAAGAAGTCTACTTGAAGTAAGTTATTCACCAAAGCTGAAAATACTGCCTAAGCATTCCAGAGGTTGTCAAAATAAGGGGACAATTTGTTACCTAGAATCATGTATTATGCTTCCTGAAATGTTTACTTGGGTTCTTTGCCTGCTATTTTATACTAGTCTGATAAATGCAAGTTAACAGAAGTGTGGGTTGATCTTACCTCCAGTCAGGGGATCACAACTGCTCAATTGGCCATTGCTGTTACAACTGCATGGTTGACAGCTACCTCCAAGTTTCTGGGGATTCCCAAAATATCCCAGTGCACACCTACACAAAATACAGAAAAGAGGAGAAATACCCAAAGAACTCATCATTTATTCCATCCAATTTCCTCCAACTCTAGCTCCTTGTTTGGGATATTGTAACCCTATGGGAGGAAGGCTGACGTAGATTTTCAAGAATGAATGTGTCTCAGTACAGAGATATGTATGACTTGAATGAGAATGGTGAGAGCAGGAGGCAGGCAGAGATCGCTCCCTTCCTTCCCGACACCTAGGGTGACAGAATTCTTAAAATTATCTCTGTATCCAGATGGCATACAGGAGCCAGTGGTTTGACCAATATGGAAATCAAGAGTGGTTGAATTTTATGCAAGAGTTATGTTCCTGAAGATATAACACAATTATATATTGTTTAATATACAGCTAACCTCTTCAAAGAAGAAACTCGAAGTAAAATTTATATAGTTTCAAATGTTTGCATAAAGGGGGTTTCATTAATATTTCTTATTATACTATTTCAAGTCTACCTTAATTCATATTTGCACTAATTCTGCATTGCTGTCTATACTGGGGCTTAAGTAACTGAGAGCAGTTACACTGCTACCCTTGGCCTTGAAACTTCATTAGTCTTAGATAATTTAGGGATGAGATCTCAGTTCCTTAGCTACAAGTTAAAAGATAATAGTTCCTTGGTTACGATTTTCTGCTTTTAAAAAAATAAATATATATATTAATGTTTCTGGAATTAGAATGTAATTTTAAATATTTCTGTCCATTAGCAAAGTTCCACTGCCATGCTAACCCTCCAAAACTGTCATTAAATGGATGTGCATGTGGTGTCTTATCATCAATGGAATTGATAGAATCAAGATATATGTTTTTCGACCCTATTCCCCAAATTTAAGCTTTGAATCAAAGAATGGTTAGGCAATCTAAATATGCTTTACTAATGGATACACGGTGATATGGTGCAGAGGACATGGCTTTTGAACCAGGAAGATCTGGCTGGATCCCTGGGTTCACGATGTACTAGTGTGATCTTAGGCTGTTGTCTTGATTCTTTAAATTTCAGTTTCTTCATCTATTTCTTCCATGAAAACATAAGCTCCAGGAAGGTATGGATTTTTAAATTTTTATTTATTTATTTATTTATTTGTGTGTGTGTGTGTGTGTGTGTGTGTGTGTGTGTGCGCGCGCGCGCCTATTTTGTTCACTGATATTTCCCTAGAACCTGGGATAATCCCTGGGTCGTATTAGGTGTCAGACAGAAATATGTTGAATGAATAAATAAATGAATGAATGAATGAACACATTGGACTATTTTGGTCAATGGATGTAAGATAACAAATATGTAGTAAAGAATATAGTACAATGTTTGCATATGATAAATACTCAATAAAAGGTAGTACCATTTTAAGACATTATTAAATATTCATATATATATGTATATATGTATAATTGGTATCATTTGGAATTATTACATTTCAGAAAGTGCATAGAAAGCAGAAAACCCATGTATTTCCTACTTATCAAGAAGATAACTGAGTTGGCTTAGTCTGTTAAGCAGGCTGGTAATGGACTAATAATAGGGCTTTACTTTATGTGACCATAGTCTACCTAATGAACCATGCTATGCAAAAGATCTATGTTTTAAATACTTTATTTTTAGGTGTCTCACCTATATGTAGACTTCCCATGTAAAAGATTCACAATTATAAAATACTTTAAGCCAGCCGAGTGGCGCAGTGGTTAAGCACTGGCTTGGGAAGCCAGCGGCCCTGGTTCGGTTCCACATATGAGGGCCGGTGACGCTGTCCTCAAAAAAAAAAAAAAGTCTATAAAATACTTTATATTAAAGTTACATAAATATTCAGGAAGTTTGATTCCATTTCTTCCCTACTTTTGCAAAGCATTAGTTACCGATGGCGAGAAATGACTAATTCCCTTATTTGCATTTTATGGTAGTGGCTGAACACAATGGACTGAAGTAAAACTTCCTGATTTCATAGATAACATTGGTACAACAAAAAAGAGCAGAGAATACATTTGTCATCTGTGGCTCTGAGTGGCTGAGGGAGAAATGTGCCCCAGAGAAAGCTAGAAGCGGAGAAGCCTTTGCCATCCCTCCCCGACCTGGCTGCTCCCTGCCTGCCTAACTAGCACCTGCATATGTTCCTATTTTACTCTATACTGTCCTTGGATTTATCATTGCACAGTTAACAACTAGTGCTGGAACTGATGTCTGGCACAGAGTGGGTGCTCAATAAATGTTTAGCAAATGAAAAAAATTGACATTAAAATGGCATTTACCTGTGAACAAATTTTAAAAGTCAAAAGAAACAATAGCTAATTTTCTTGAGACATCAAAGGTAACGAACACAAGGTAAGAGAAGAACTGTTAATTAAGAATTTCTTTTCACATCAGCTGCCTGTCAGATGGATGTGTCATCTGGCCTGTTGCTGTTTTCTGCTGCATTGTTTGTAAAGAGCCATAAGGAGGATTGAATGAGGATGTCTCGGTGGGGGTCCCAAAGCTTTTACAAGACCGGTGCTCTAACCCCTGAGCTATGGAGCCTACTGCACCAAAGCTTTTAAATCACAGAATCTGGAAGATCTTTCTAAGCCCCATCCACCATCCCACCATCTTCCTGTCTCAGTATAGTTGCCCCTTGCGTCCCTCACCCTTCCAGGATGGTTGGATGTCCCTCCTATTGCAGCACTACGTAGCCTAGTTATGTTCTCTCACAATTTTAATAGCTGGTTTGTACGTCTGTCCACCACTAGACTGTAAAAACCCGTGAGAGCAGAACCTATGTTCTGGTCGCTCATGTGTCTCTAGCGCTTAGCACAGCGCCAGGCATATACTGGGATCTCCATATATTATTTTTCATTGAAGGAAAGAATGAATAACAGATGTGAGGCAAGTGTGGGGAATTTCCCCTTACTGAAATGAAAAAGAGAAAAACCTTGAATTTCTGCTTTTTAGTATAGGATAGTTCAAGACACTTAGTGTTCCCCATAATAAGGCAGTCCTCCTTTTACCCATGGCAGGTATCCACTAGGCCTTTGGGCTTTCTTGCATTACTTCCCTGACCTGACCATCTTACACCTCCATCTTGCAGTCCCACTCGGTTCTAATCATTCTTTAACCCACTTAAATCCCACCTTGTCTATAAAATGTTTCAGATAATCCCAGCCTAGAGTGGCCCTGTCATACATGAAATCCAGTTGAATTACTTTTCTGATTTTTTGAAATTTGATAAAACTCTTCTAAAGTTTAACCAACGTGAATATTTGAATGTAAAAAATAAAACCATAAAAGTACTAAAAGAAGATATGTATAAACATTTATATTGCCTCCTAATGGCTGAAACCCTAAAGGATAAAAGAATAGAATAGATATAAAAACTTAAGTGCTGCATATCTAGAATTGACAAAATAAACAAACACCCATAAACATACAAACAGAAAACAAACTGAGGAGACTATTTACAACATATAGCATAAAGGGTTAATTTCTTCTATAAAGAACATACAAACCAATGAAAAAATAAAAGAGTACCCCAGTAGAAAAAAAAATGGGAAAAAGACCTAGAAAGCAGTTCAAAAAGTGAGATTTACAAATCCTCAATAAGCACATGAAAAAAAGGCCAATCTGATTATTAAACAAAGAAATGTAAATTAAAATGACATACAATGTTTCTCTATCAAGTTGGCAAATATTTTTTAAAAATTGATCATTTTTCGTATCCATCTTGGGCTGGCACTGCTCTTTCACTGCCAGAATGTAAACAGATACAACTTTTCTAGAGGATAATTTTGCAAAATGTATCAAAAGTCTGAAAAATGTACTATCCTTTGACCCAAGGGATCCATTTGTATAATTATATCTTGAGGATTTATGTACACAAATATTTAGCTAGCAGGATTTACTTTGGGTGTTGCTTTCAATGGAAAACAGTAAAACTCTCAAAGATCCATAGTAGGGGATATGGAACTTCAATGGAACTTCTGGCCCTGACCCTATGTTATCAATGAGTACTTATTGGCATGGAAAGATATTACTAACACACTATTTGATTAGAAAACAGAAAGTGAAATAGGAATCTGCTTCTGTTTTTAAGAAAAAGTCTGTGAACATAGAAATGATCTGTAACAACACACAATAAGCTTTTAACAGTGGTTTTCTGTAGGTAAAATGACTATGAATGGGACTGCAAGTTAGCAGGCATGTAGTGCTATGTAGGGGTGTGGTAGGCCTCATTAGTTCTTAGCTAGCCTCATTACATCATTTTTATAATAAATGTGTACTGATTTTATGATAAAGTCATTTTAAACTTAAAAATTTGTTGTCCATATGATTCATTTGTTATACTATTACTTTTCCAAATATGTGTGTGCTATCTTTTCAGCTAGATTGTAAGTACCTTGTGTAGCTTTCACAATACTTGGCAGTGCCCTATACATAGTAGCTAATCATAAAATATTATGTGGGGAATAGAGGTGTGTGTGTGTGTGTGTGTGTGTGTGTGTGTGTGTGTGTGTGTGTGTAGGAATGTCTAGGGCTGTGGATATATAGGAGTTGTATGTGTGTGTACAGGCAAGTAGAAATGTGTGTGGGATAGGGTATATGTGGGGGTAGGAGTATGCAGGAATGAATTTATATGCAGGTAGGGTATGCAGGGATTTGTATGGGGGTTGGAGGGTGTAGGGATGAGGAAGGAAAGGGGTATATAGGGATGTGAAGGGGAAGACGTTCGTAGGTGGGGTCCATGAGGGTAGGTGTATACAGGGCTGTATGTTGAGAGTATATAGGGCTATGATATATTGGACCTTATTTTCAAATTTCTGAGACATATACAAAACAAGAAAGAGAAGGAAGTTAATGATTTATTAAATGAGCAGTCTTGTATTTTTCCCAAGAGACCTTTTTCTAGCCTCAGTGAAACCCACAGCCCCACCCCTAGCTCTGAGCTATGACTGGGCAGAGCCTTACCCACAGCCCAGGTACTTGCAGCAGGCTGCCTGCAGAGCTCACCCTCACCTACAGGATGGGTGGTGGGAAGGGGAAGTGAGGGAGGGAAGCACCCACCTTTCGCACTGTGTTCCTGTGTATCCGGGTTTGCAGTAGCACTGCACGTTTCCCCCAGTCACAACGCAGCCAGTGGCAAAACTTGAAGGAAGACAGAACAAAACCCCAGTGAAAACATAAATCAATAGGCTTTATGCTCATTATTTTTTGCCACAAACAACTGACTTGCATAAGTGAAAACAGAAACCAAACCAAGGGTCTGGTTCTTTTTTGTGTGAAGAAAATTTTGCCCATCAAGACTGGTAGAGATAATGATGAATTATTTCAGCTAACACTGGGCAAATTTTAGTGAATAAGGACTGAAGGCATTTATCTTGTTTTATTTTTGGCCTGGAGAAATACATTTGTTCCCGTGAGATGGAACAGAGTTATTCACTTTGGAAGAGATGATTAAAACAGTATTTTTCCAGGAATAACAAGGAAGGAATAAAACAAGTCTAGGCAGAAAAAAAGAACAGAGAGTTCTGATTCTTTAAGAAAATTTTCTCTGTGTTTATTCTAGTTCTTTTATATTGGGCACATTGCCTTCTGGGATGAAAAGGTGGTGGAGGAGCCAGGCCCTCAGAGCCCCAGAGGGACTAAGGCACAAAGCATGGTTGCCACCTCCATGTTTCTGTGGGCATGATCATTGGTGAGTTTTACATTTTTCAAATCAAGTTGTGGAATTTTGATTCCCTTTCTTTTAGTTCTAAACTGGTGTACATTTGAGAAGGTTTTTTACACTATTATTACTAAACGAAGAGATTGTGAAAAAACCCTGTTGCCTTGTGAAATATCCATGTCTGTGCTTTGAACATTATACTGACGTAAATCTGAGGGGAAATAATTTCATTTATCATTTGCTGGTAAGAGAATTCTTATTTTGGGAAGCTTCTTTTGCCTTATTAGGTGAACACAGTTACAGCTCTAAAAGGACAGTTAGAAATTTGTCAGCAGTATTAATGTCGCTGGAAGGAGAATTAGATAAAAATAGAATTTTATTGATAAATCTGAGGAACTGCATATTACATCAACTGCATGGAAGCCGGAAGCTGACTTTGATGTTAACAATACACTTTGCTACCAAAGATGAAAGGCTTGGATCAAGCACCCTGTGGAAATCTCTGCTTTCTACTCTCTCTAGCTTCTGTTCAAACAAGTCTGGGCTGGTGTCAAGTGATAGATCTCTCTACAAATATAGCCACAGGACTAGGCAGGTTTAAGGAATATCAACTCCATAGATAGAAAGCAGGGTGATCATTTCAAATATGCATCTCCAGAAAAGCAACATTTGGTCAAGTGACTTGGCCAATTTCTTTGCTACTTGGCCGATATCAATCAGCCTTGTGGTCTCTACTTGTTGCAGAGTCTGTGCACTACTGATATTTTATGAATATCTTCCTGATTTTCTTGCTTTACTTAGTTACTCCTTCTATTTTGCTTGAACCCACAGTGAACATGTCACAATGAACAAGACTATGACAAGGTGCCAAGCCCAAATGGAACACAGGTTACCCAGAAAAGAAATTGGCGGCTTTCTATCTACATAACCTATCAGCCATACTGGGGTCTGAATAACAACTCAGATCATATTACTCTGTGGCCCAGAACTGTCCTGTGACTTCCATCACACTGAGGGGAATATCCAAATGCCTTATTCCAGCATGCAGGGTCTTCAGGATCTGAACCCTGCTCCACCAGCCTCATCTCCTGGCTCTCTCTCCCACACTGGACTCATCATTCTTGCCTTCTTACTATCCATGAACACATCATCACAGGGGATTTCTCTTCTGTTTTCCTCTTGCCTGGGACCCTCATGGCTAAGATATTGCCATGGTATACTCCATCTCTTTATTTATTGGTCCCTGCCCAACAACCTCAAAAAGCCCTCCTATCACCCTCTCTAAAGAGTCTACTTACTCTCCATCACATAACCCTTTAATCAATTGCATAAGCCATCTCTATCTGAAGGCATACTTATTTGTGCACATATTTACTGAGTGTGACAACTCCCCTTGTCTATGTTCTCTCTAGGTAAAGCTTCATGAGATCAGACTCTTTGCTAGTCTTCTTTACTAAATCCTAGCCCTGTAATGGGTACTCGACAAATAATTGTCCAGTCATTGAATGAATAGCAAAAGAAAAGAGGAAAAGATAAAACCCAGAAGCATACAACTTGGAAAGATTGCTTTTGTTTTGTTTTACATTTTTTGTTTGTTTGTTTTTTTAACATAACTGTTTTATTGAGATATAATTCATACACCATAAAATTCATACATTTAAAGTGTACAATTCAATGGCTTTTAGTATAGTCAAAGAACTGTACAAACATTTCCACAATTAATTTTAGAACACTTTCATCACCCCCCAAAGAAATCCCATACCCTTTAGCAGTCACTTCCCATTCTCCCATCCCCACCCCCTTCGCTAGGCAACCACCAAACTACTTTCCATTTCCATAGATTATTTTCAAGCTTCCACAGTACCTGTTTGAATGAGGACACGGGCAGACATTACAGGATCCCTGGATGGCATTCCCATAGTAACCCTCTTTGCAGTGTTCACAGTGTTCCCCAGCAGTGTTATGCTGGCAGTTCTTGGGACAAATAAACAGTTCAATTAATAGCAGCTGATTACATTTATTACTATTCATATCATTGTCTTCTTAATTACTCACACAATTATAACTCAAGTCCTCTGACTCTGTATGGTGATATCAGTTTCGCTAACCACTTTCCAAAGTTGTTGGGGGAGCATTTTAGAAAGCATACTAGGGCCTCAACAAATGGAAACCCCTTCCCTCTCTCCTTTTCCACTTAGAATTGCTTCTATGAAAATTAACTTGATTTGACTTCATAAGTCACTAATGGCATACTGAAGAACAATAAAATTGAAATAAGTTTTTAATACATGGCATTTGTTAAAACAATAAAAAGTTGCATCATATATGAAGAAAGAACTCAATTCCAATGTTTCAAAGAAGCAAGACATTCATTGTATATAAGCTTGTGTTTATGTGAATCTAATTATTTTCATTTAAGTCATTATCTAATGAAAGTTGTTCTTCAGTAAAGAATTGAGATTATATAGCCTTGCAACTAAGCAGTCTACTGAGGCAAAGCTGAGTGAATTGCATTGAATTTGTTTAGTTTGTGAAATTTTTAGCTCAGTATAAACTTTCTTGGCTTTATTCTAGTAATAAAGATCAATAGGCACAAAAAATAGCCAGGCAAATACTCCTTATAGTGGGCATTTGATAATTCAGAGATACTTTGTATTAATTATGTGGCCTAGAATGTGTATAATTTAAAAAATTTGCTTATATATGTTACTTCTCTGTGCAGAGGTAGTCTTGAGTGAGAAACTGCAATGGATGTGAGTTTTTAAGTAATATCTGGAGACAGGCTGGGAAAAACAATATGCATTTATGAGGTGTGATCAAACAATGTGATGAATGTTTAAATAAAAAAATTATTACAGTAAAAGACATATTGCCATTAATCCCCTTCAAAATACTCCCCCTCACTTCAGACACGCTTAATCCATCATTCTTGCCACTTTCTGAAGCAGGACTGGAAGTCCCCTTTCATGAGTGTCTTTATGTTGCACTGTCCTGGCTGCCTCTATGTCCTGAATACATTCAAAATGTTTACCTTTCATGGTCATTTTGACTTTGGGGAAGAGTCAGAAGTGGCGTGGTGCCAGATCTGGTGAATAAGGTGGATGAGGACACACTGTGATGTTTTTATTTGACAGAAATTGCTGTATACCAGAAGTGATGGGTGACATGGAATGTTGTCATGATGGAGGATGATTTACGGCACACTTTAAAACACACCTTCTTTCAACTGTAGCTCACATCCGCCGGACTTCACTGAACTAGTTGAAACTTGTCACACAGTTACTAAGTTTCAACACGCCACTTCCTGTATTGAAGATCTCTGCCTTTCTGTTGGATGGCACTTGGCAGGAGCTCTCACCACATTTTGGGATCACAACGAAAAGGCTCCATGTCACACATCACTTCTGGTATGGCAATTTCTGTCAAATAAAAACATTATGGTGTGTCCTCATCCACCTTATTTACTGAATCTGTCAGCTTGTGACTTCTGGCTCTTCCCCAAACTCAAAATCACCATGAAAGGCAAATGTTTTGAATCAATTCAGGACATCGAGGCAGCCACAACAGTGCAATTAAAGATATGAAAGATGATTTCTAGAACTGCTTCATAAAATGGCAAGAACAACGGGATAAGTGTGTTCAAAGAAAGGGGGAATATTTTGAGGGGGATTAATGGTAATGTGTCTTTTACTGTAATAGAATTTTTTTTTAATTTAAAGATTCACCATATTTTTTTTTATCACACCTCTATGTCTTTAGAGGGAGTGGCACTGCTTTGAATAGCAAGAACTGTCCTTCACTCATAAATGTTCAGCTTAAACAAATCTATCCTTCACGAACCTTTGAATAACAGAATTACAGAATCTGCTATGATGTTAAAATATCTTTTCATATGTTTTCCAGATACAAAATTGTACTATAAACACAGTGAATTAGTAAGTATATCAGAAAACTGGGTAGGTCTCTGAGGTAGGATGCCACTCACACATTAACATTTGGTTATCAACAGAAAGCTCACCCCAGTCTAGACTCCCTCCCTCCTTCCCCAAATGTAACTGCCCTGTGGTTTTTCTCTATAGATCTGGACACTGGGGACAAGTCCACACTGCAGTCAGTGTGTTGGGATCCACAGAGGAGTCACCCAGGGGTGTCAGGTGAGATACTGATGGCTTCTTCCACCTTTACTTTGCCTGGCAGCCCTGACTCTCCTAGAAAACATCCATTCTTTTGAACTAATTAGTTTCTTTTATAACTCCAAATGATAATTTTAAAGAAGAACATGCCTGCATAGATATGTTTTAGTCCCTGTGTCTATTTAGTTGTGAGCTAAAAACATTAGAAAAGCAAGAACATGAGAAGAGTTGCCATCTGTATCCTACTAGAAACAACCTGAATGCTGGTCCTTCACAGGAGTAAGGGGAGAGGATCATAGAAGGGGATCACAACCAGTGTTGCTTGATGAAGTCCCAGCAGAATGTTTGAAACACCCCTCACCCTCAGTTGAGAGTATGTACCCTAGAAGCTGTCTTTATCAATCCTACATCTGAGACATCTACCTATCAAGTTTCCCTGTGTTTTATTGTGAATAAATGAATGAGTGAATGAAACCATATCCACTTCCACAATATGTGCTCTCCTATCTCCATTTGACACCAAACATCTACTGGGCATTAATTCTATGCCCAACTACGCTAGGGATGCAAAAAATGGATCGGTACCCTGACCTGGGTAGGCAGAACGCTGTGAATACACATATTGAATGCAATGTGGAAAATATAACAGAGGTGTGCCAGCCTCCCAAAAGAGCAAGAGGAGCTTCAGGAAGGCGTTCTGGAGGCAATGATGCCTCCTGCATGGAGAACGAAGGAGAGGAATTGGCTGGATGGAGCAGGAAGGGAAGGGCATTCCAGGTACAGGGAACAGTGTGCACAGATCCTCCGTCTTGCAGGCACACAGTAGCATATGGAGGTGATGTGAAGCAATTGGTATTCTGGAGGGTGAAGCACAAGGCGGGCAGGACGCAGCTGGAGAGGTAGCAGGCAGACTAAGGGGGCCCTGAGGCTGGCTGCAAGCCCCAGCGGACCCTTCTGTCCCCTGTTCGTTTCACATCAATCATTCTGTGGGAAGGAAGGAAGATGGGCTCCAGTGGTAGGGAATAAAAAGAAGAAAAACCGAAGAAAGAGGGTGGGAAGAGAAAGGGAAAGGGAAAGGGACGCCGTTGCCTCCTTTTGGGATGCTGGCACACCTTTGTACCACAAAGTTTATTCTTGAAAAGACATGGAGCTTTGCACATGTGCAAAAGTCCCAGATTTTAGAAACTGACTTTGGACCTTGAGAGGCGGAGGCCAATGTGCAGAGGAATCAGCCCATTTGATAGTATTTGTTTTCCTTATTACCATTTTTTGAGAATCTGGGCTGCATCCTGGGCTCCCATGCAATGACCTCATGTGAAAGTAGCGCCAGCCTTCTGTGACTGCCACTGAGACATGGGCTCTGCGCCTCTGTGTGTGTGCATATGTGTGTGCACACACGCATTCCCCACTAGACAGGTAGCCTTGTGAGAGAGGGGATTATGCCCGGTGGTTTTAACCCCAGCACTTAGCTCAGTCCCTCCCACAATAGCAAATGCTCAGTAAGGGTTTCCTGAATGAATAGTTTCTAGAGGCCACAGGGGCTCTAGGGACAAGTGAAGACACAGCTAACAAAGAAAGGAAATGGAGAAGAAAATCTTGTTTGGTTAAAACATGTGAATTATAACTCTCACTAGTGATCCTTTCACTGGGTGAATGGACAATGGAGAAAAACTCCCTTTGTCCTTCGGCAGCTTTTATAGACACAACATTTAGCAATGGTTCAGTGACAAAATAAATATATTTCATTAAAGCATCTACTTGTGTTCCTCACAACATATATTATCAAACGAACTATTATATAGGAATATGTATGAGCTAAAAACAATATTTCTCAATATCTTTTATTCTTTTTGAACTTATAAGGTTAAAATCCTACAACATATTCTATCAGGCTCTTTACAGCAATTTCCTGTCCTGACCTGCCCCATCTTGCAGAGGAAGCAGTTCCCTGGGACATGTTTAATTGGTTTCATTCGGTCTAGGAACTCAAATAGTTGAAACACACTCTAGTCACATTACACAATGCAAAGGAAATCCATGCCAGAAGAATGTATTTCCAAACAGCACAACCTAAGCTTGTGTCGGGGGTGGGGGTGGGGTGGGGGGGTTCTGTGTTCCGGGGGTACCAACACTCTCTCCTTTCCTTGGACCTGTCCATTCTGCTTCTAACTGGGGAGGCCCTGACTCCCAGGGAGAGAACCTCTGACGAAGGGGAAGAAGTCAGCAGAATAAAAAACGTTCTGGGGCTGGCTGAGTGACGCAGTGGTTAAGAGCTGGCTTGGGACGCCTGCGGCCCTTGTTCGGGTCCCACATATGAGGGCCAGTGACACTGCCCTCAAAAAAAAAAAAGAAAAAAATGTTCTGCTTCAGGATGCAAAGGAAAAATTTCCTGAGAATCTAATTTGCTCTGGGAAAATTTTCTAAAACATTACAAAAGAAGATTGTTTTCCAGTGGATAAGGCAGCAAGGATTCTGCTCACCTATCTTCCCACACAAACCCACTTTGTCTCGGCAACCATGGAGGGTTTGTGTTTAACTGATTGAATGTGCATATGAAGTCTTTCGTAGCAACTCCTTTTCCCTTAGATGCTTTTCTGAACTACTGCTCATCTGACAGCAATAAAACTCCCTTC
Source organism: Aselliscus stoliczkanus (assembly GCA_033961575.1). Lineage (NCBI taxonomy): Eukaryota > Metazoa > Chordata > Mammalia > Chiroptera > Hipposideridae > Aselliscus > Aselliscus stoliczkanus. The sequence continues at coordinate 71,803,899 of CM066738.1, read as the reverse complement.
CCACAACCTCGTGCCACCCCAATGAAATTGGAGCCCATTGGAATGGTTCCAATTTATTATATCCTGGCCACAGTTAAATCTCAGGATCCACCTATTAATATCATCTAATGAAGCAGAGATTTAGAAGCTAAGGTGTAAATTAACTGTTCAGACAGGTGTTCTCTGATGGTCCATGTTAAAACGGAAGGAAAAATGAAGTGTAAAATAATTCAACCTGAGGGCTGGCCTAGTGGTGCGGTGGTTAAACGCTGGCTTGGGAAGCCAGCGGACTCGGTTCGGGTCCCACATATGAGGGCCAGTGACACTGCCCTCAAAAATACATAAATAAATAAATAATTCAACCTGATCATTCTGGAGCCACCTGCATTTACATAGCAACCTCTATTGAGGGTTTGGTAGGAGATGTAACATTTGATGTGTCAGGGCCTAGGAGGGCAGGGTTGGGAAAGAATAGGGAGACATAAATTGCCCACTGGTAGCATTAGAGTATCCATTTACTCACAATACAGATTCCCGAGCCATCTTGGCATCGATTTGAATGTCTGTTGCAATTGCAGGGAACGCACTGTCCGGTATATAAGCCTTTGTTTTCCCGATAGTATCCAGGGCTACAACCCTATTTTAAACAAAGTATTTAGTTAATACAAAGAAAGAAAATTATTATCCAAAGCAATTCTGACTGTCAAGCATTCGCTTTTTTATCTTCTTTCCTTTGTCTCTGTGTGGATTTCTACTTTCAAACACTAGCCCAGGTCCACTTGCTTTTTGTTTGTCAGGTTCTATTTTGTTTCCACCACAGTGGGAGCATGTGTGCTTGTGCCTGAGTGGGAAACATGTGGTGGGGAACCCAGAGAAAGGGGAAGTATTCAGGGTGGGTGTGGAAATGGCTTCTTCTCCATCTCATGCCGATTGTTTTGAGGGCAAGTGTGGGGGCGAACGGGGGGTGGGGGGGAAGGTAGTGGTGAAAGAGCAAATGGGATCAGTTCTTAGAGGGGAGGATCTCTAAGCAAATCCTTTCACGTTCAAGTTCTCTTTCGTAGCCATTCCCTCTCCAAGTATGGATTTGGGCTGGTTGAGAAGGCAGTATGTGAAGAGGGGAGAATAAAGAGTCTTCATTGGGATCTACACAATCATGGCAGGACTGTGGAATGATTTCACCGTGTATGGGCAAAATAGGTAAGTCAAGGGAGAGGAGCCTGCTTGTGTTCTCGTACAGAACTTTGCAGGGATGTTTGTTTGGTTCTGACTGAGCACACGGTGACCAGCTCCAGAAATTCTCCTCCTGTGTGATCTTCCCTTGTTCAATATCACTTTGATTATATTATCTACTATCTCCAGTATATTAGTATATTATATACTATCTCCAGTATATTATCTTTTTTACAGTGTAACACAAGTTATTACTTTTCATATGGATGAAAAGAATTATACCTTTTTTTAATGAACTGATATATATTTTAAAAGGATTCTAGTTAAGAATGCCCTCAATTTTAAAAAAAAAGCAATTATTCTTACACCAGCCACTAAAAATTGTTCAGATTTCTGTCTTTAAAAGGAACTATAGATGTTTCCATTATTTGGCAGAGTGAAACAGTGCACTGCTTCAAAGCAGATGTTGTCCCTAGTTTCTTTGGCTGCTCTCCTATATGCCCTATCTTTAAAGCATCAGGAAAACGTAATCTTTCAAGATAAAAGATCTTTTCTCTAATCCTCTTTAAACATCACATATGTGTGGACGACTCTGAAACCACAATCAAGAGAAATCTTGAAATAAACTGTCCATTCTGATTCATCCATGGCCATAAAGGTCTCTGCCTAGTCAAGTGGGGGAGGGGGAGAAGCCAAGGGGAGAAGACTAGAGAAGGAAGCAGCCTGTACTTCCCAGAGTGGAATATTCCTGTCACTGCTAGGAGCTTCTTCCAAAATTACCAGTGATTACAAATTGTACACAACAACAGGACTATAATTTCCAATATACTTTTCCCTTTAGCTATTAGAAACCATGTTAGGCAAAAGAACACATTGCAAAAAATTAAATTACTTTATCTGTTATATGAATAGGCTTGTCTAAAGGAGAACTGAAGTATGACAGGAATGTTCATTAACTGAAAGCACAGCTGAGAGATACGTTTGAATGAAATTCAGCCAATGATAGTGTGATCCTATCTATAAATAACCTCTGCTAATAAGTGGCAAGTACCTTATAATTATCAACATATATCACAGTACTTGCTTATAAAATAATCATATTTGGTAAAGAACAAATTATCCAAACAAATAAGTATAGCTAGTTTGTTTGTGACAACATACCCAAGTACAAGCCTTAATTAGACATGCTTTTGGGGAGGATATTGTACCTTGATTAAAGTTAAAGCATCCATCTTAATTTGCTTTTGGTTAGAATAAAAAAAAGCACTCTGTAAGAGTTATGTATCATGTGACTCTCAGATAAACTGTTTATCAGTTACTGAAATCTAATTATTTTCTCACCTCTCTAAAGCACACAAACTCCTCTCTAAAGCACACAAACTCCACATTTTATTTAAAATTGAGTCCAAGTATTCAGATTATATTGAAGACTTGCTCTAAATTAAACAAATATATCCTAAGATATTATTTCAGTTAAGGGGTTTTGCAGCTAATCATTTTTTAAGTGATAATTTTTCAGGATAAATTTTTATAGTACAAATGATAAAATTATGTCGTTATCAGGTTTCCAGGGCTATTTCAGCAGCCATAGAATCTATTTCTCTGTGAGTGTACATGTAACATCCAGGTAGTTTAAAGAAAGAGAACAGAATTTACGAGTATTTAATGCCTGGAAAATTGAAGCACGTGTGTTAGGTATTATAAAACCTGATCCCATCATTTTTTTAAATCACAGATTTCAGTGATTCTAGTTTTACTTTATGGGTAATTTTTCTTCCAAGCAAAATTTGAAAGCTTATAGGCATTGGACTCTTTGTCCCGAGGCTTGGGTTACTCTCAAAAAGGCACAAAGTTTATAGCATATTAACATCCCACAAGTACTCAAACTCTTATCTGTCTGGGCATTTCCAGGTGGGCTGATGTTTACAGAGTTTGCGGTTAACAGCTCAGGGGAGCAATCTGTTAGGCACTGTAATAAACACTGCCAGTCAACAGGATGGGGAGACCATCGGGCCCTCCCCCAGCCCACTCATTATTCATTCACCACCCTAACTTAAAATATCACAAAGCTGAGAACCCTTCCCCATCCCAAACCAAAATTTAAAAGAAACATTACCTGGTTGAGTCTAAACTCCCCATAACTTGCTTGCAGGTGGTTTTGACCAGGAGGCTGAAGAAACGCTACCCTTTGCTGCTGTGAATTGTATCCCAGACACTGCCCCAGGGCTGCCCCAAAGATCCACAGCCATCCTGCACTCCGGGCGGACCACCTCACTGCTGGGGGCATCCTGGTCCCTGGGCGTCCTGCTGGCTGTGCACAAGCCTCTGCCTCTTCCTCTTATACCAGCCCTTCCTGTTCAGTGCCCAGGCCCGCCTGACTCAGGTAAGAAGGCTGTCTGCGGCAGGAGGCCCCACCTGTAAACTTCACCCATGAGTCAGCCTGTGAGAGAGCACACATAACAGTCCCATATAGAAGTGCACTGCTCTGTAATCCCTGCGAGGTGGGGCAGGTATCACCTTCTACCCACCTCACCCCACAGACAGACGGCACTAGCAGACTAGAGCAGCTGTAAATCACAGGCTGAGTCATGCGCAAAGAACACGCCCTGGGCAAGAAGGTGGTAATCCAGAGGTTCCACTCTTCCCTTTGGGCTACATATTTTATTTAACCAGGCTAGAAAAGAGATAGAAGGAAGTGGGGAGAATATAGGCACCTGTGGACTAAATGTTACAAGTCAGGAGTCCCCAGAAACCACTGCAGGTAATATATTTGTAGATTAAAAAACTCTTATGTGCAGATCACATTTGGATTTTCTGCTATCAAAGGGTCAGAAGAGAAAATGAAGGATGTCTATGGACTACACAGAATGACAATATTTGCCATTTCTTAATAGCAGTATTAACCTTTGTGCTTTCTTTCCCTCTCTTTAGGAAAACACATTTCCAGACTGAGATATGAAATGGTTTCATTTTATGGCACATTTTAATCACCTGAGGACAAATATGGTTAACTGAGCCTCAAATGCGGATCTGCTATGAACTAGAAAATTGAACTTTGATATCCCCTCGAAGAATTAGGATGTACTCTGGACTATAACTCTTTGGGGGTTGGGGGTTGGAGGGAGGTCCTGGATTAGACAAAAGCATGAAAACCCAGGGTCAGCTACTGGGAAAACAGTAGCTCAAATACTGGGGTGCCAACAGGTAGGATCCTTCCTACTTCTGGGAAAGTCCTGACTTTTTTAACCTCCTAGATCTATTGGGATCCTGTGGCTTTCCTATGGACCTTGAGACATTTGTGATTTATTTTTCATATTTATTACCTGAAGGTGGTCCAGGTAAGATAGAAGCTATTACCCAACAGAAACTTGTGTGATGGACAGAGTGCCCCAGACCATCTAGTAGTGCTGGACAGCAGCCAGGAGAGCCCACCCCTGGAGTCCCCTGGGGAAATTTTATGGAATAGGAGAATTTCCTACCTGACATGAGTCACCAGTGTAGTTAGGGGGGCAGGAACACATCTCTACATTATGTGCTCTACGTCCACTTCCTGTGGCAGAGGCCTCCTCCAGCCCCACCCCACTCAGGGTGAGCCGCTGGGTCTCGGTGAAGAAGAGACCTCGGAGGCGCACATCTTCCAGTCCAGACAGCACCGTCATCAGTTCTTCCCGCGTCACTGGGGCACCGCTGCGGGCATGTCTGAAGTTTTGCTACACGTGAAAACAGAAAGGTGAGGTCTCTCTTTGGCAAGCTCACTTCTAGGGGTTTCAAAGAGGCAGACACCCAGAATGAGTCAAGGAAAAGATGTCTAAAATGCATAACAGAAAACAAAATGAAATAAAATAAGGTAGGTAAGTGTAACTGGATTTACATTCAGAAGTCAGATGCCCTAGGGTATTCCCAAGAAGAGGGAGTGCAACATGAAAAGGGAAAAAATGAAGGCAGGAAATAAGGAACAATAAAATGAAATAAAATTTCCAAGTATTATGCTTATTTTAAAATGCATTTTTGTTTGTGCAAGCACAGAGTGAGTGAGGAAGATATAGGAGAGAAAACCATATGGAAACCAACAGAGTCATGCATCTCAGATCATTCATTAAATGTACATAATTGTGACAGAAAGTACAATCCTTTCTTAAACAGACACATTCACATTATTTTATTTTTTATTATGGTAAAAAACACATAACATAAAAATTACCACCTTAACCATTTTTAATGGTTAACACTACAATACTGTTAACTACATGCTCATTGTTGTACAACAGATCCCTAGAACTTAATCATCTTGCAAAACTGAAACTCTATACCTATTAAGCAATAACTCCCATTCCTCACCCCTACCTCCCAGCCCTTGGCAACCACCATTGTACTTTCTGTTTCTATGAATTTGAGTGCTCTTATAAGTGGAATCACGCAGTATTTGTGTTTTTGTGACTGGCTTATTTCACTTAGCATAATGTCCTCAAGTTTCATTCATGTTCTAGCATGTGACAGGATCTCCTTCCTTCTTAAGGAAGAATAATATTCCAGTGTATGTATATCCACATTTTCTTTATCTGTTCATCTGTCGATGGATGTTTCAGTTGCTTTTACCTCTTGGCTATTGTGAATAGTGCTGTAATGAATATGAGTATGCAAATACCTCCTCAAAATCCTATTTTTAATTCTTTGGGATATACATCCAGAAATGGAATTGCTGGGCTATATGGTAATTCTATTTTTTAATGTTATGAGGAACCTCAAAATGTTTTCTACAGCAATTACAATGATTTGTAGTTCCACCAACAGTGTACCCATGTTCCAATTTGTCCACATCCTTGCCAACCTTGTTATTTTCTGTTTGTTTTTTTTTAATTAAATTTTTTTTTTTTTATAATGGCCATCCTAATGAGTATGAGATGGTATCTTGTGGTTTTGGTTTGCATTTCTCTAATGATTTAGTGATGTTAAGCAACTTTTCACTAAAAGCCTGCACTTTTAACCTTTAGGTTCTGTTGCCTCCTTTGAAGTTTCCACATCTCTTTACAGAGCATGGTAATAATACCTAATTTCTCAGGACTGTCATGAGGATTAAAATAAATTCATGCTATAATGAATAAAAGTATTTGGCACAGTGCCTAGGATATAGGAGACATTCAATAAATGGTAACCATTATTAACATTTTATATATATATATATATATATATATATATATATATATATATATAATTTTAATTTATATTTTAACAGCTTGAGGTTTAATTTACATACAATAATGTTCCTTCATTTTAAGTGCACAATTTTTAGTAAATTTACAGAAGCACCCAATCATTACCACAGTGCAATTTTAGGACATTTTCATCCCCCCCAAAACAACCCTTGTGCCATTTGTAGTTACTACCCATTCCCACCTGCAGCCCCAGGCAACCACTAAGCTACATCCTGTCTCTATGGGCTTGTCCATGCTGGAAATTTATATAAATACCAACTTAATTTCAATAATATACACTAACTTGGCTTCCCTTGGCTTCACTTCCTCCCCTGCTCCTTTGTGCTATTGTCATGCAAGTTACATCTTTTACATTGTATGCCCATCAACACAGAATTACAATTATTGCTCTATGCAGTTGTCTTTTAAATCAGATAGGAGAAAAAAAGAGTTACAAACAAAGACATATATATACTGCCTTTTATATTTACGTATGTAGTTACCTTTACCAGTACTCTGTTTCTTATCTGGATTTAAGTTATTGTCTAGTTCTTTCATTTCAGCCTAAAAGAATTCTCTTTAGATTGTAAGGAGGATTGGTTAGTAATGAATTCTCTTAGTTTTGTTTATCATAGAATGTCTTCATTTTTTTTTTTTTGAGGGCAGTGTCACTGGCCCTCACATGAGGGACCCGAACCGAGGCCACTGGCGCCCCAAGCCAGCTCCCAACCATCGTGCCACTCGGCCAGCCCACTTCTTCATTTTTGAAGAACATTTTGCTGGATATATAATTCTTTGCTGAAAATGTGTTTCTACATTTTGAAAATGTCATCCCACTGCCTTCTGACTTCCATGATTTCTGCTGAACAATTAGCCATTAATCTTATTGAGGACCACTTGTATATGATGAAGTGCTTCTCTCATCCTTCAAGATTCTCTCTTTGTCTTTGTATTTCAGCATCTTTGCTATGATGTTTCTGTGTGTGGATTTCTTTCATTTATCTTACCTGGAGTTTGTTGAGCTTGGAAGTGTAGATTAATGATTTTCATCAAATGTGCGAAGTTTTCAGCCATTATTTCTTCAAAAAAATTTTTTAGCCCTTTTTTCTCTCTCATCCCCTTCTGGCACTCCCATTATACACATGTTGGTATATTTATTTGATGGTATTCTGAATATCTTTGAGAGTCTGTTTGTTTCACTTCATTCTTTTTTCTTTCTGTTCCCCAGATGAGTAATCTCCATTGACCTTCTAAAAGTTTGCTGATTATTTCTTCTGCCTACTCATATCTGTTATTGATCTCTTGTCTTAGTCAGCTCTGGCTTCCATAACAAAATACCACAGAGTACGTGGCTTAGACAACCGAAATTTATTTTCTCACAGTTCTGGAGGCTAGAAATCCTAGATCAAGGTGCCAGCCAATTAGATCTCTGGTAACAACTCTCTTCCTGGTTTGCTGATGGTCACCATCTTGCTGTGTCCTTACATGAAGACAGAATGAGCTTCCTGGTGTCTGCTCTCATGAGGACATACTATAGGACAAAAATAATCCTATACAATCAGGGCTCCATATTTACAACATCGTTTAAACTTAATTACTTCCTTACTCCAAATACAGCCACCCTGGGGGTCAGGGCTTCAGCACATGAATTTGTGGGACACAATTCAGTCCATAGCAGCCCTTCTAGTGAATTCTTCATTTCAGCTATTATATTTTTCACTTTCAGAATTTCTATTTGATTTTTCTTTTAAACTTATATTTCTTTATTGATATTCTCTATTTGGTGAGACACTGTTCTCATATTTTCCTTTTGTTCTTTAGACATGGTGTCCTTTAGTTCTTTGACATATTGAAAATGTTTATTTAAAGACTTTTTATGGTAAACTGAATATCTGGACTTCCTCAGGGACAGTTTCTATTCATTGCTTCCTTCTCCCCCTCTGTCCTGTGTATGAACCATACTTTCGCATTTCTTTGTATGTTTCATAACTTTTTTGTGGAAACTAGATATTTAAAACAATATAATGGAGCAATTCAAATCTCTGTTTGGTTAGCTTAGTGGTCAGCTAATGATTGGACAGATTTCCTTAAATGCCTGGAACCAAAAAGTCTCCTAGTCATTGCAAAAGGGCTTTGTATGCATGTTGGGGGACCCCTCCAACACTCAGCCAGGTGGCTGACAACTAGGCTTTTGCCTTCACTTCCTGCTTTTGCAGAGCTTCAAGGTCACCAGAGGCAAGGGCTTAGGGCCCCCTCAGGTCTCTCATGAACACACACACAGCCCTGAGTATGTGAGTCCTTCTATATTCCCAGGATTGAGTTGGAGCTTTTCAAAGCCCATATGGACATCTCATCCCCCAAGTTTTTATTTTAAGCTTTGTGATTAGCCTATTGTTTGCTCCAACTGTTATCCACCATCTTAGGCAGTCAGGAAGTGAAACAGTCGCCCCCAAATGTCTTCAATATTCCCAGGGAAAAGGTTTTTCACACTGGGAGAGCTCTGAGTCAGGTCAGAGAAAGACAGCCTTGGAAACCCAATGATCTGGAAACCTCCAGATAGGTCAAATCACGACAATTCTCTGGGGATGAGTCTTCGTAGGAGCTCCAGTCCCACTCTGTACCCTCTGGTGGCTTCCAGGCTGCTGGCTTTCACCTTGATAGTGGGCTATTGATTTCCAAGGGTACTGTGGAGCTAGAGCGGGGGCTGGGAATAGAGCAAGTTGAATACCAGCCACAAAGCTCATTGTACTTTCCAAGATTCATTCATTTTTCTTGAATAAATGCTTTCCAGATTGCTGCAAGCCTTTAGTTAATTTCCAGAGTTTTAAAATTGTTAATTCTGACCAATTAGGCCAGTTTTCTCATTGCTTTTATGGAGGACATCATTTTTGGAGGTTTTTATTCCACAGTTTTTATTGGCATCACCTCTCTCATATAAATATAGTCACATGATATATGATCTTTAGTATATTGCCTCTTTCACTCAATATAACGTTTTTGAGGTTCTTCCCTATTGTGGTAGGTATCAATACTCTGTTTCATTTATTGCCATATAACATTTCATTGTACATACGCACCTGTACAGAAATGTTAAAATATGTATGTGAGTTCAAGGTACTTGAAGAAGTATCACCTTGAAGCATTGGACATATTTAATACAAATGGAACACGATTTTAAAGAAGTACTTGTAATCAAGTAGATGTAATATATTGTTTTATGATTTGATGAGCTTTCCTTTATTTATCTATATTACTCTTCTTTCTTTTGATGTTAGACATTTTTGTGGCTTTTCCACCCATTCATCCCAAGCATTTTTTGGGTACTCACCAGGTCCCAGGCACTGAGGGAGGCCTAGAAATGAGAGGGAGCTACATAAAGCACTTACAAACTCAGTGTTTATAAGACAAGGATAATTAACTGTAAGGCAGGAGAGACAGTGCTCAGTGCCATCAAATAGTAGAAACAAAGCATTGTGAGGATGAAACTCTGTATATTTTATATAAATGTATATTTAAAATTTTTATACATATAAATTATATTTACACAAATATCATTAATATTTTAAATTCATAAAATAAATAAAAAATCACAACTGCTTGAAAAAACAAAATCATAGAACAAAAGGATCATCAAAAACCATTTTATGTATGTTTCTCCTTTACCTCTACCACCTGCACTCGCCCATGATACAGCCGGTCTGGCCGTGGGTTATTCAGATCCTCATAGATGACGGACATACGCTGACCCTGTATAAAGCAAACACAAATGCATGAGTGCTGTGGCTGGGATGCTTTTGAGGTTTATGACTGATATAAGGACAAATTTCTATGAATCTGCATTACATACAATGTCTAATTCTAAAAATAGTTGTGAAATGAACTGGTAAAAGAATTAGTGACATGGAAACAGAATAATAATATTTAATACAGTGCATTTTCACAAATAAGAATCCCCAAAATTCCCTTCACTGAAAATGGCTAAAAAATGGAAAAAATCATTAAAAAACAACAACAAACCAAAACCATGCTTTGCAGTCAGTGCATAATGTGCTATTGCCATTACTGACTACCGGACCCAATTGTGGTACCAAGAAAGTGCTTTAGTGGGTGGATTAGGCAGAAAGGATAGCAAGGCCTAGCAGTGCAGGCTACAGAGCCAGGGAGCTTCAGCAGACATGTGGAGAGAGAATTAGCCCCACAGCCCTCACGCTCCAGGATCCAGCCTCACTCACTCTCAGCTTCTGCACCCCCCTCCACATAACAGTGGTTTTTGAGTGACTCCTAATGGCATAACGGGAAAGTTAGTGTCCACCATCAGCACCCCTACCCCAAACACATACACAAAAGCCTCAGCTATTCTGTTGTAACACCAAACCGGAAAGGGTTCCATTCATTAGAGCTGGCATTTCAGAAAGAAGAGCATTATCTGTGATCACAAATCACTTAAAACCTTAACGTAAGAAACATGTCCCATAGGCTCTTAATTACATTGGTTTGGAACAAAGAAGCCGAGTAAATGTTTCATGAGCCTGAATTGTTTTCCATATTTGAAGGAAAAACTAAGGAGAAATTCTGATTATTACCTCTCCATGAATTCCAATAATTTGCATAATAAACTATTTGACAGTAAAATATAGGTATACTAATGGCCTAAATTTGAGATACTTTGCAAAAATAATGAAACGAAAATACAGCACTGCCATAACAATATTTTTATTGTGAAGCTATTATTTCCTTAGACTACAACTCTGTAATTTTTGGTGTTTCATTTTCAAGGTGTTTTGCAAAGGTTCCTTTGAGTTTTAAAAATAATAGTTCAATAAATTTGGGTGCCAGTGAAAACAATACATAACACAGCCGTGCCTGAACATAAAATGTCTTCCAGAATGTGAGGCCCTCAACTATGCTGAGCTAGCTGTGTGAGACTTGCTATTCCCTATTTTACAGTGAATGACACACACAGACATAAACCTCCAGGAAGCTATAATTGCATTGCATTAATCACAACACATGAACCAGAAAGCAGAATCAACTTTAGGCTATGGTGCCCCAACTTATGTTCATGGTCCTGTGCTGTACATTGTAGGGGCTCCATGCAAATTGTGACATTGCCCCTGCCCTCAAGGAATGTTCTAGATTGCAGTTCTGGATTGTACGGTTGGTGCATAGTGTGTGATGCCACTTTTCTTCTCAAAAATCCAAAGTTGCCCCCCACTTTCTAAATGAAGCCAAATTGCTTATCATAGCATTAAACACCCTACTTCCTACTCTTATAGGCTTCTTTTCTTTTCTTTTTTTTTTTCCACTGTAGAGGGCAGTGTCACTGGCCCTCATATGTGTGATCTTAACCGGGGCCGCTGGTGTCCCAAGCCAGCTCTTAACCAATGCGCCACTCAGCCTGCCCCCACAACTTGTACTTCTTTTTTTTTTAATTTATATTTTACAACAGTGCAATAGTTATACTTTTTACCCCTTAAAGTGCCAACCCCCTCCCCCAATCCACCACCCCACTCCCCCCATATCATACATATCTACTACAACTCCTCTGACCCCACTCCCACACTGTACTCCTCATTCTGTGACTATATGTATACATTCAATCACAGTTAACATTCAATATTATACAATATCAGTTTCAGGTGTGCAGTGCAGTGATGGAGCCTCTACCTCATCCCCGAAGTGGTCTCTCCAGCAAGACACATGACCATCTGACACCCCACAAAGCATTCACAACATTATCAATTACATTTCTAGAACTTCCCCCCAAATACGTGTGGCAACATTGTAATCACCCACCTATGCTGTCCAAAACCTTTCCCCTCTCCCTCATCCCCACCTCTCCCAGCCAGCAACCATCAGTTTTTCCTTTATATCTGCTTGATATGATTTCAATCTTCTTAAATTTACTGAGACTTGTTTTGTGGCCTAACATGTGGTCTATCTTGGAAAATGTCCCATGTTCACTTGAAAAGAATGTATATTCTGTTGTTTTGGGGTGAAATGCTCTAAAAGTATTGATGAACAACTGGTCTAAAAAGTGTCCTTTAAGACCACTCTTTCCTTGTTGATTTTCTGTCTAGAGGATCTGTCCATTGGTGACAACGGGGTGTTGAAGTCCCGTACTATGATAGTATTACTGTTTATCTCTGTCTTTATGTCTGTCAAATACTGTTTTATATAATTAGGAGCTCCTATGTTGGGTGCATAGATGTTTATTAGGGTTATAGTGCCCTTCTTTGTCTTTTATTGTAGTCTTCATTTTAAAGTCTATTTGTCCAAAATAAGTACCACTACTCCAGCTTTTTTTTTCTCATTTCCATTTGCATGAAATATCTTATTCCATCTGTAAACAGCATATACATGAGTCCTATTTTCTTATCCACTCAGCCACTCTCTGTCTTTTGATTGGAGCATTTAGCCCATTCACATTTAAAATGATTATTGATAGGTACATATGTATTGCCATTTTGTTATTTGTATTCCTGGTCTTCCTAGGTTAGGATGTTTACCCCTTTCTTTTGTTTAAAAAAGCCCTTTTAACATTTCTTGCAATGCTGGCTTGGTGGTAATGAACTCTTTAAGCTTATTCTTTTCTGAGAAGCTCTTTATTTCTCCTTCAATTTTAAGTGATAGCCGTGCTGGGTGGAGCAATCTTAGTTGTAGGCCTTTATTTTGTGTCACTTTGAATATCTCCTGCAACTCCCTTCTGGCCGGCAGAGTTTCTGTAGAAAAGTCAGCTGTTAGTCTAACAGGAGTTCCTTTGTATGTAACCTGCTGTCTTACTCTTGCTGCTTTTAGGATTCTGTCTCTCTCTTTAACCTTTGCCATTTTAACTATGATGTGTCTTGGTGTGCACCTGTTTGGGTTCAGCTTGTTTGGAACTCTCTGCGCTTCCTGAGCTTGTATGTCGATTTCCTTCACCAGGGTAGGGAAGTTTTCAGTCATTATTTTTTCAAATACATTCTTGACCCTTTGCTTCTTCTCTTCTTCTGGTATTCCTATGATGTGGTATTGTTGTGCTTCATTTTGTCCCATAGGGCTCTTAAACTATTTTCATTGTTTTTTATTCTTTGGTCTTTTTGTTGTTCCAACTGGGTGATTTCTGCTATTTTGTCTTCCAAATCACTGATCTGATTCTTTGCTTCATCTACTGTACTGGTGATTCCTTCAAGTGTGTTCTTCATTTCAGTTATTGTATTCTTTAGTTCTAACAGGTTGTTTTTTATGATTTCTCTATCCTTCCTTATGTCCTCACTAAGTTCCTTAAACATTCTTATCATCAGTGTTCTAAACTCTGTCTCTGAAAGTTTCGATCCCTCTGTTTCATTTAGTTCCATTTCTAGAGGTTTCTTTTGATCTTTTACTTGGGATATGTTTCTTTGTTTCCTCATTCTGGTTGTTGCTCTGGGATTGCTTTGATGTATTAAATAGATCACCAGGAAAGCCCCAGCTGGATCATGCAGGCACACAGCTCACTGGCCCAACACTCCCAAGAAAACTCCCAGTCTCGGCCTGGGCCAATCAGCCACTCGCAGATCAGGCCGAGCAGCCCGACAACCAATAACCAGCCTGGCAACTCTGCACTGGCAGTGCGGAGAGCGGGGACCCGAAGCAGCTCGCTCACTCCTGATTCTCAGTGAGCAGCGTGTTGAAGCCTGAGCGCAACCGCTGGAGCGTTTCCCTGGCAACACAGCACAAGCAGGGCAGAGGGTGGTCCTTATAGGCTTATTTTCAATGACCTGGCACAATGATAATACAGCCAAGTTGGACTGGTCACTTCTTAAGCACTTCCTCTCTATCTTGGTTCACCTCATTCTTTGCTACTGGGAGGGTGTTTCTCTTCTCATGCCCGTGCTTACAGGCTTGGCTCAAAATCAACCTTTGCCATGAAGCTTTCTGAGGGCCTCTCAGATACGAAAGCCCCCACTTGGACCCCAGCTCCCACATAACTTTGTTTGTACTGTTTCAAATGCTTACTCTTCAGTGGATTGTAGTAATATTTGCATATTTCTTTCATCTCCCCTCTTAGATTACACAATTTTTGAGGACAGGAATCATCTGCCCTTTATAAGCCCAGCAATATGGTCTTGTATACAGGAAGGGCTCAAAAACACTTGTGAAACTAAATCGAAAGGTAAAAGCATAAACAAAAGTTTAACGTGAATTTATGAGAAACAGGGGTGAGATATAGTTAAGCCCATTAGAGAGGAGAAAAGAGAAACAATTTGGGGCAGGGATGGTCAGGGGCAGAGGATCCTTAGGAGGTGCTACATGCTCTCACCTCCTCTTTTAGTTTCTACAAAAATATTGAAAATTACTTAATCCAAACCATTTTTAGGCCCCTTATCAAGATGTCCTAAAATTGGATCAGCACCAACTGCAATTGTCACTTTCTGCTACTTGGACCATGTTCTGATACCTACAGTGAGCTGTACATCTGGTTTCTTTTCCAGAAGAACCATGTCACCAGGTAGGCCAAAGGACTTGATTTGGTAGGTGAGGTAGCCACCATATGAGGAAACCTAAAATTGAAAGAATAAGATCAATAGTACAAACATTAAAAGAGGCTGTGGCACCATTAAACTGTATAAAAAGTATAGGCACATAGACCTGGAAAGATACACAATCAACCTGTTAATAGTGGTCATGCTTAGAGAGTAGAATTGAAGATGGTATTTTAACCTATATTATACCATTTTATGTCAATTAAAATGTCTAACATGAATATGATTTTGAGTTTTACAAGCAAAACTTCTATTAAAAAGAAAAATAATAGTCACACAGAAACGAATAAGATCCTAAACCAAAATGTTTATTTAGTTCACAGCTATTCTAAGAAATCTAGGCCACTGGTTTCTTATTTAACTGAGAAGATTGGTTAATGTCTATCTGTTACAAAATGAACCTCTAAAAATAAATTTTCCAAAAAACTTCCCCTGAGAGCAGATGGTGCATATTTCCTAAGTGATTATGCATTCTCCTGGGTATATAAGCCATGTCTGATTACTCCATTAGGTATATGGACCTTCTCTCAGAGCTGCATGAGTAGCATGATAGTGGTAGAAACATAGAGGTGAATAGTCATGGTTTTCTGACAGCAGCTCCACTTCGGGTCCTGATATCCCCCACCCTTTAAAGTAAAAACCAACTGAGAGGGAAGGAGTGACCAAGGGATGGAAATCAGGGGCAATATAATCTCAGAGTAGGCAGGACAAAATACCCCTACTGGATAATGCAAAGAACTTGCAGCAGGGGAGAAGGGGCAGCATTTCTGTGTTCCCAATCCACTGAAGTTTTGCCCTAAACTCTATAACCTCTGAGTTTTGATGTTAGAAACTGAAAGTATTCCAAAGCAACATCTTGGATCATCTTATTGAGTACAGCTGATCCTTGAACAATGTGGGGGTTAGGGAAGCCGACTCCCCACCTCCAGCCCCTTGTGCAGTTGAAAATGTTTGCCTCCTCAAAAACTTAACTACTAATAGCCTACTGTTGACCAGAAGCCTTACCAATTACACAAATAGTTGATTAACATATAATATACATATTTTATACGTTATACGTATTATATACTGTAATTCTTTAAAAAAAATCTACATATAAGTAGACGCCATAGTTCAAACCTGTGTTGTTCAAGGGTCAACTATATTGCCTTTTTAATGGGATAATGTAATTTTAAATGTATGTCCACATACTCTTTGATACTCCTGTTTTTACAAGGTAGAGCTTAATTCCTCTCCCCTTGAGTGTGGACTGGGCTTAATGATTGGCTTCTAATGAATAGAATATGGCAGAAGTGAGGATATGTCATTTCTGAAATTAGGTTATAAAAAAACTGTGGCTTCTGTTTGAGTCTCTTTCTCTCTCTCTCTTTCTTTCTCTTTCTCTCTCCCTTCTCCCTTGAACCCCAATACCTCTAGCTCTATCTATCTCTCAGTTGCTTTAGGGGAAGCCAGCAGCCAGGTTATGAGGACCCTCAGGGAGCCTATGGAGAGAGAGCTTCATGTGATGAGAAAGTAAGACCTCCAATCAATAGGCAGCCAGGAACAGAGACCTGCTGACAACCATGTGAGTGAGCTTGGAAGTGGACCTTCCAGTCCCAGATGACCAAAGCCCTGGCTGACATCTTGACCACAACCTCATGAGAGACCCTGAGCCATCCACTCCTGGATTCCTGATCCACAGAAATTGTTCAAGATAATAATTGTTGCTTTCAAGCTTCAAAGTTTTGTGGTAATTTGTTACACAGTAACAGATAGACGGTATGTTTCCAATATTGAAATATTGGAGGTGAAGAAGAATATTATGTGAGGGAGAAGTGCGTTATGTGAAAGAAGCAATATTCCCCATATTCAAAAGTCAAAACCCATAGTCCTTCAACCAGAAGACAGACTTAGAATCCAACACAACCTTAATGTTAGTCATTCTAAAGATGAGAGAATATGGCATTACCTGTGAAATCCACCCCTTCTCAACAGCTCTACTCTATGCCACCCGGTCCATGATGGTATTTCTACAGGAGACCCACACCTCTAATCTCATGAATAAATGAGTGTAGCTGGCCAGGCTCTGGAGTAACAATTTATGCAGCAAAGGAAGAGCAACTAGTTTGTGAGCTCCCTGAGGAGTGTTTAACTAACTGCACGTTATTCTGCTAAGGGAAGCTGAACTGCCACTGGATCCCGTGCTTCTTTTAATAAGCTCATGAGTCACTTTTCAGCTTTTGTTTTCCTGACAAGGAGCCTTTCTTATGCTTTAAAATAAAGAATCCCAGCCTCTGGCATTTAAAAGCATACTTGCCCCATTTACAACACATATTATTTAAATGGTTATTTCCTTTGGCACTAAGTAAACATTGAGAAAAACATAGTTCATGATTTCCTTTGCTGGTGAGCTAATGTGTGTGGGGTCCATGAGGTTTGTACATTCTCAGACCCTCTCAGCAGAGGCAGCATCTTTTCTGCATTTGTAGTTAACTTAATTTCTTCAATTTTAGTAAACTGAGCTTCCTGATGTTTCCTCCCAGACACCAGTAAATGATGCTCATGCAGTGAGGGAGGAGGCCCAGAGAGGGCTTGGAAGAACAACAGGACTTTGTTACCTTGTCCCCCAGGTAGGAAAAAGGTGCGACCCAGGATGCACTGTGAACTGTTGAGGGCAGCTCCTGGAGGTCTGCAACCACGCTGCTGCTGCCCGGGTTGAACGAGACAGGGATGTCCACATTGTCTCCCGCCTCCAGGCGCCAGCCCATCATATCCACAAACTGGAACACAAAAGCAAGGGATGGAAGGGTGTGCTTGTTGCTTCTTTGGTGATGGCTTACTTATGTATTATGAATAGAAAGAGCCATGGTGTAGCCACTTTGCTTCAAAGGCTTCCTTTATGTGTCTCCTCTTGACTTGCCCTTGGAATTCTCAGAGGGCAGAAACTGTATGTATATGGGATTTATCTTAGTATTTCAGCACACATCCTGGTTCTTGACATTTAATAGGTGTCCAATAAATGTTAGAATAATACATAAATAAGTATATGAATAGTAACTAGGAGTGTGAGTGCATTTTAAGAGCGAACCCCTTATAGAGAAAATGTGATATGGAATACAGTGGCCTGCTATCATTATCTTTCTCTAACTGGAACATCGTAATTAAAAATTTCCCCGATCTCAAAGGAAGCCAGGAATTAAATAATGAGGGGAAGAAAAAGAAGGAACTGACAAAGCATAATTTAGGAATGATGCTTCCAGGTTCCCCTGGAGGTAAGAGAGGAGGTTTCAGGGTGAATTTAAAAACTTTTTTTTTTATTTACAAGCCTGTGCTCCTTTCAGGGGGCAGGCAATAAATATATAAGATAATTTTTCTTTGAATACTTGTTGGACATAAGACATTACTCACACAAAGGAAGCAAGCATGAGTCTACTGGTTCATGAAGACAACAAAAGTTTGAGTTTCATGGAGTTTCTTTAAAAAGTGGCCAAAGAAAAGATGTGGTAAAATAGGTGAGTAGGAAAGTAAAACAGGAAAAACATAAGCAGATAAGCAGAAAAGAGGGGGAAGAACTACAAACTGCATTTATTTAATGATTGTTTACTGAGCATCTACTATGTTCCAGAAGCTGCTGTAGGCACTAGAAATGTATAATCAAGGGCTTACATGCTAGTGGTGGAGGAAGCCAGATAATAAACAAATGTTAGAACTAAATGTGTAATATGTCAGGGAGCGATAAGTGCTATTGAGTACACTATACAAAGAAGGGTAAACACATTGAAGGTGACCAGAACAAGCTCTGGTTTGTAGGGAGTGGTGAAGAAAGGCCCCTCTGAGCATGAGACGCTTAAGCAGAGACCTGACAACCTGAGGGACTGAGCATGAGGCCATCTATGGAAAGAACGCTGCAGGCTGAGAAATGGCGAGGGCAATACCTAACCTTTTAACAAAGCAACATACAAAATATTCCATAACCCTTCATGTTTCATGCCAATCTCCTCATTGGGAAGTACCAAATAAAAATAAAAAGACTCTAATTCCTTGTATACCTTAGTTCTTCTTTTGTGTGTACTTTGACAATGATTATTTACTCCAAAACAAAAGCAGCTGGTGCAACCCTTGGGATTTGCTGGATCCAAGTAGAACGAACCTTTCCGACACACATTACATTCTGCACCTTCCACATTCTCCTATTTGAAAACATGAAACAGGAGATCATTCCTTCTAAAGGTTCTGTCACTGCAACTAGTGATTTGCACAAATTAAATACTGATATAAGATGTTAGAACATAGATACTAACAAAACATTAAGATACACAGTTGCTAAGCTTTTATACTGCATTAATTGTTTAGACTTTCATACCACACACAATGGAAGAAAAAATTTCCTAAATTTTATAAGATTCCCCTTGTAATCTTGAAGGTAGGGAATTAGCACAAGTAGGATTCACAATGTGGTGGGATCAATTCATCCCACTTATGACCAATGTCAAAACATCTGCTAGAACTTGGGAGCTCTGCAACCACCTGGCAGAGCCTCTTGGGGTGGAGATTATTAACCTGGGGTTCATGGGCCAGGAGTAGGCTTCTAGGGAAACTTTGAACCTCTGGAAATTGTAGACAAAGTTTGTGTTGATTTTTCTGGAGAGGATCTGTACCTGTCATCAGATTCTTAAGGTGGTCCCTCCAAAGGATGAGATGGATGAGGGAAGACTTCCCTTCTAGCTATTTCTATCAAATTAAAATGACTATAAGATGCTACACACATTGTGGAACTCCATTATAGGTCAATCCCATTCCCACACATTTTTATACGTTGACTCAACATAAAAAACTTGGCTAATGCCCCTGGTATTGCATAGTCTGTCTTACCTTGCAGAGGCAAGCCCCAGTCTGAGGGTCACAGACCCCTGGCTTAGTCCCTTCTCTGTTGCAGTGGCAGGGAAGGCACTCAGGGAAGTGGTAAAATCCAAAAGCACATAGGTCACACTGCCGGCCTGTGATTCTGGGTTTACATCTATATTCAAAGCAAAAGAAGCAAAAGTTCTTATCATCTTTCTACATGTAGATCTAAATCCACCTGCATTGCAGCAGAGTGGTTACTGTACGAAGCCAGTTAAATAGATACAATGCCTGCGTGTTTACAGTCCAAGGCAGAATGGAGAGGAGCAGATAAAAGGCACTTACATAAAGATGTCTATCATCTGGATGATGAAGGGGGTGGGTCAAAAGGTACAAACTTCCAGTTATAAAATAATAAGTTATGGAGATCTCATGCACAACTTGATGACCATAATTGATGATACTATACTGCATTTTAACAGAGAGTAAATCTTAAAAATACTCACCACAGAAAAAAAACTTTGTAACTATGTGTGGTGACGGATGTTAATTAGGCTTATTGTATGACCATTTCATAATATACACAAGTAGCGAACAACATACACATTATGTTGTACACCTGAAACTAATGTTATATGTCAATTACACCTCAATTAAAAAGTAAAAAGACTGTTCCCAGATGACTCCTTATTTCTGAAGAGAGCTGCAAGGATACAGCCCAATAACTCTGGTGGTCTACCTTCGATCAGACCTTTGGAGATGACCTGACTTACGCTGTGTGGACTCCACTCTTACCCGGCAGGGAGGAAAAGGACGCTCACAGACAGTGCTGTTGTCACAAAGGGCCAACCCTGCCTGGTGTCCTGAGGTCCAGGATGTTTCTTTCAGCAAACATGCAGGGCTTCTGGCCCAGGGGAGCATTAAGTGAATGCTCCCAAACAAGGGATGCCAAACAAGGGACCCACACATTGAATGCCATTGGCGGACAAGGCTGAGAGTGGCCCCCTGTGCAAGTGACCTGGACTTGGGCCATGAAGGTGACGGCAGGCAGACAGGGGCCTATTTTTAAATATTTAATATTTTCACTTCATTGGAAAATAAAGAAACAGGACTATTTTGCAGGGAAGGCAGCTGTGGAAGATGCTTGTTGTGACAAGGAAGGAGAGATGGAAGCAAAATCATGACTTGTCTGACTACTTATGTCAGAACATATGTGAAATGTTCTGGAATGTGGTGGAATGGAGGGGTGAGCTGAGAGAGTGTGATCATGTCAGTAAGATGAGATAAAACTCTGAGCCTCACTCAGCACATAAGTTAAAACTCTGAGCCTCACTCAGCACAACCGAGAGCATAAAAGTGGATGGAAAAAAGTAAAACGCTGAGCAAAGTGATGTGTGCAATGGCCTGTGAGCTGAATCCTGAGAAACCCAGTTAGGCCAGAAAGGCAAGGGTTAACCAAAACATGGGGAATATAATGTCTGAATTCCTGAGTAATGCAAAGCTTAGAGAACTGAGCATATGAATACTGTGCAAAAACAAGCAGCCAGAGTTTTGGGTGGTGCCATGACAACACAGAATCAAAAGGAAACTTCCCCTTCAAAGTCTGGCCGAACGTTTTTTTAAAAACTACCTAAAGTCACACTGACCTTGGCACATTTCTCCAGGGAAACACTGCTACCCAAAAGGTTGCCCTCACTGCAAAGGCAAGAGGTTCCAGTAGATGCTGCCTGGACATGCAGAACAGCAGCACTGGGGATGCAGGTCGTGTGAAGTCATCTCCACGGCAATGTGCTCACAGCCAACTGTTATGTAACAACATCTGCGTGTGTGTGTGGGTGTTTACCATGTCTCATAGACAATCAGAAAATCAGGTGTTAGAGGGAACTCTATCCTTTGCTCATTATTACACTCACATCTAATTCCAATTTTAATCTAGAATCCCAAGTCTACCTGATTCATTCATTTAATTCAATAAGTATTGAGAGCCTTCAACATAAAACATCCCTGTGTAGGAGACATGAGAGGGAGGGGACAGAGTAGAATAAATAGGTCAGTCTTGACCTTGGCACATTTTCACTGAGGACACAGGACACAGAGATGCAGAAAGTTGGGTAATTATGTGAGAGGTGGATCGCTAGCATTAAATTTGCCTTAGGCAAAGAGATGATAGGATATCTCTGTGGACTTGTAGAAGGCTTCATGCCTTCTCTGAGTTTGCAATTTTAATACATAATCCTTGAAGGATAAATACAAATTGGGGGGAACAGAAGAGGGGGAATGAAGCCTTTTGTAGCTGGAGAACTGAACACATGCAAAAAAGCATTTAGAGGAAGTGAGAAAACCAAGCCAGGGAAGAAAACTGAAAAAAAGGCTTAAATTAGAATAGGTGTGGGGTCAGATTACCAGGGAAAGTTGTTCTTTATCCTTTCAGACAATGGGGATTTGAGGAAAGTTCCTGTGCAAAGAGTCATGGGATGGAAGTGGTGCTGTGCAGAGCCACGTGCTCCCCCACAGCGGCTTGCATGCAATATGGCACTCACCACACCACATTGTCATTATCGGTTGGCATAGGTTCCCCTTCCAGACCGTGGCCTAGGACAAGTCTTATTAGTAGGCATGTATGCCTTCTGCACAATGTTCAGCACCTGACTTGGAGTAGGTATTAGATACAAGTTGAGCAATAAAACATAGTGATATCTGACAAGTTAGAATTTGTGGCAAAAAAAAAAAAAAATCACAAGGAACTGAGGGAAATGTATCATCATGGTTTAAAAAGACACATACCAAGAAGATACAATCATAAACATATATACATTTATCAATATTGTCTCAAGTCATAGATTAATAGTTCCATGTAGTCATGACAAAATTATGGGGGAAATAAATTTCTAAATCCCAGTGTAATTTTGTATTTAACATATTCCTCTTTGAGTAAGGGGGAGGGAGGGAGGGAGGGAGGAGAGAGAGAGAGAGAGAGAGAGAGAGAGAAGAAAGAAAGAAAGAAAGAAAGAAAGAAAGAAAGAAAGAAAGAAAGAGAAAGAGAGAGAGAGAGAGAAGGAAGGAAGGAAGGAAGGAAGGAAGGAAGGAAGGAAGGAAGGAAGGAAGGAAGGAAAGGAAGAAAACTCAGAAAAAGGTAGGTCCGTTAGGTGACCATCAATATTATTCAAACATGAAGTGGTGAAAGGACTTAACAGGGGGCAGCAGGTAGCAGAGAGCCACGGAAATGAAGGAGGATAACATATGCATTACCAGAAACTGACACCTGATTGACTGGGATTTCAGGCTTTGGGGACTGGGAGGAGGCTGTCCCTACTAAGTAGGAACTTTTTAAACATCCAAAGAGAAAAATGACTTGAACACAAGACAGTGACATGGGCTTCAGATATGGGGTCAGAGTTGCAGAATTTTGGAGTTGTAAGGGCCCTTAAAGATAATCTAATCTAACACTTCATTATACATGTGAGGGGACAGGAGCTCAGAGAATTTAGGGGACTTGTCCAAGGCCACCTCAGTAAAGCCAGTAAGAGAATGCAGGTTGAACCAATTTGCAATGAAGGTGGGATAAGCCAGCTATCAAGGATGAGGACTGGAGCCCTGGATGGGGAATCATGCAGGAGTAGGGGTATCTGAAGCCAGGAGAATGGCAGGGAGGCAGGTTTCAGGGGACAAAACAGGGGGAGGAAAGCAGACAGCTGAATACTTGGCATAATACTAACAGCTAATACTTATTGGGTGCTAGTGTGTGTGTCAAGTACTGTTCTAAGGTTTTTTTCCATGGGTTACTTAATCCTCTAAAGAACTTAAAGAGGAGGTGCCTCCAGTATCTCTATTTTACACATGAAGAAATAAGACATGCTGATGCCAAGAGATAGTGAGTGACAGTGGCTCCAAGACACAACCTTGTGAAAACTCATACCACACATTCTATCAGTCTGCAGAAGGAGGAGGTTGAGCCAGTGAAACAGCCAGAGAAGGATCATTCCAAGAGATAAGAGAAAGATGCTGTTGTTACAGAAGATAGAAGAAGACAGAGGGAATGGAGGTGAGAACTTTGCACTCGTCCATGTGCCAGGAGCCACACCCACCCTGCTTACCACTGTCTCAGAGCCTGCACTCTGCCTAGAATTTACCATTCCTATTATTCCATGAGGCGTGTCAAAGAATTTGCTTCTCCAAGTTGTTAGAGCTTGTGGATTTATGCCTAGCTGGAAGCACTTCTGTTCCAACAACGCCAAGTCTATGGCCTTTTCTGGTGTTTTGTTTCTCCACCTAACACAAACATTTAGTAAATCAATGAGGATTGGCTGAGATAGAGGTCACCCAAAAAGGCTTTCCTTTTGCTACCTCTCTTCTGAAAAGGCACATTTGTACATGTGGCTTCAATGGATGTCCAGGTGGATGTGCCATCTCCTTTAATAGATCTTAAGATAGCTTAAAAGTAGTTGACATGATAGCTTTTAAAATTAGTGATTACCGGGCCAGCCGAGTGGCGTGGTGGTTAAGCGCTGGCTTAGGAAGCCAGCGGCCCCGGTTCGGTCCCACATATGAGGGCCAGTGACACTGACCTCAAAAAAAAAAAAAAAAAATCAGTGATTACCAATTTTGTTGTATCTGTCATTGATTGATAAAATCTGAGGATATTCTAGCCCTTTGTTTGTTCAAACAATCTGATGGCATACCTCCTCTTCCATTATTAAAAGTAGATGCAAATATACTTTTTCATTGCTATTATATATGGTTAAATTGCTGTGTTGTTATAAAACTCAAATTTGATCAATATAAGTATCTTCAAAACCTCCATCTACATAGTGTTTGGCATATTTTCTGTGATACAATCAGAAATTGGAGAAGAAATAGAATCATAATTTTAAATTTAGGTGGGAAGTTGAAGATAATTTTACCAAAATTCATTTTATAGACCAAGGAAGACAAAATAACTTACGCAGGATCTACTAGCTAGTTCATGAAAAAGGTGAGTCTCAAGTTCAGTTTTATGGCTCCAACTCTATTTACTCCCAATTGTCTCCAAAATTACAATACCAGTTTTAATTAAGTAAAGATGGAGTATTGTGAATTATTACATTTTTTTCTGTAATTCATTTTAAAATAGATTAATATTTATAACTGAATTTTTTTTTTAGGATGATAAACTTTAACACCCAAATAGTCAAAATTTGAAACTTCCAACTTCTTCATACTACTGGGCAGCTGTATTCATTTCCTGTGGCTACTGTAAAAAAATTACCACAAACTGGGTGGTTTAAAACAATAAAAATTTAGGGGCTGGCCAAGTGGCTAAGTTGGTTAAGAGCTCTCTCAAGAGTGCGAGCTGAGCTCAGAGCAACAGCAGTTCGATGCCCAGCCCGAGCTAAGCTGCCGTTCAGCTGCCAACAGGTGGCAGGATGGCTCAGCTATAAAAACAATAGAAAGTTATTCTCTCACAGTTCTAAATGCTAAGAGTCCAAAATCAAGGTCTTGACTCTTCCATGCTTTCCTAAAGCTCTAGGAGTGAATCTGTTGCATGTCTTTCTCTTACCTCCTGGTGTTGCCAACAATCCTTGGAGTTCCTTGGCCTGTAGATGCATCAGTCCAGTCTCTGCCTCTGTCTTTACAAGGCATTCTCCTCTCCTGTGTGTGAATGTGTCTGTTCTTTACTTATAAGGACACCCGTCATATTGGACATGGGCCCACCTTACTGCAGTATGACCTCATCTTAACTTCATTATATCTGAAAAGACCCTATTTCATATTCCAATAAAAGCACATTCTCAGGTACTGGAGATTAGAGCTTGAATATATGTTTTTGGGGACAAATTTCAACTCTTCCTTTGCTGAGGAAGGACCCTCAAGCCACAACTTATTTGTTACATGGTGCCTACTGGGAAGAAAGCTTTGTGATTTGTGATAATTTGTATAACTTCAAGGGAGTCAGTTGTATTATTGAGATAGGATTTTTTTTAATTGCAAACTCCAGGTATCTTTGATTCTTTTACATGAACTTGTAGGTTCTTCTAGATGCATTCTTCATTTTCATTAGGAAATGTTCTAAGTGAAAAAAGCATTCTTTCCTTTATATTTTTTAAAGAAATAATCCTGTCAGGCAAACAAAAGCTTTTCAGCATCAACACTGGAATTACCATGGGCAATTTGTGCAATTTCCAGTCATGTAATAAACTGAAAGTTTTTCTTATATTATCTGCCAAGGGCCCTTTCATAACAAATGCACTTGGATCATGATAGTTTATTGCATTACGTTATTGAAGTCTCTTTGGTAACGTCAAGACAAACAATTTCACATCCTGGTTTAAGTGCGATACAGGTCAATAAGATTCCATTCCTGTGATGCTCTCTCAGGTTTGGGCAGAACTATATGACATGCCTCAGTCCTGAGTTAGGAATTTTCCAAATTACTAAATTGTTATTGGCTAGTGAAGGTTTGTTAAACACTCTTTAGAATTTTTACCTAAAATACTACAATAAATCTCTCTCTCATAGACAGTGCCTTAACTGATTTTTACAATTTTTTAATGCTTTCTTAGTTTCCTTTTCTCTGTGGCAGCAGCATTGAGAAACTGTATGTGAGGTTGTTTGCAGTAATGTATTCTGTTGACTAGCTACTCTCTTTTAAAATTCTCCCACTAGTAACTGCTTCTTGATCTCCTTGGTTCCTTCACCTCCTATGATTAAACATTGCTACTGCCTCCAGGACTCACACCTGGATCTTCCTTTTGTGTGTCCACACCTTATCCTTGGGGTCCTCACACACTCTAACCCGTGCACTTTGTTCCCAAACCTCCATCCCTAACCCCAAACTCTACACTTGTTCTGCTTTCAAAAGAAAAGCTGAAGTAGTCATTATGGAAAAACAGAACTTTGTTGCACTTCCTTGCACTTATTTTGTGGCTTAGTGAGTTTTTATTCTTAATTATATATGGAGTCACTATAATGTTTTCAGTGTTTAGGGCACTAAGTATCTCAGTACAGCTGTGATTGGGGCCATTACAGAATCCTAGCCTCTATCTCTGCCAGGACTTACATTTCCTAATAACCATTTCAATAACCCCTGGTTTTTTTCCCTCTCCTGCTCTTCCACCTAGGTTTTTTTTTTCCCCCCAAGGTTATTCATTGCTAAATCTGCTGTTCAAGTGGAACCTTGTTCTTTCAGCCTTTCTTATATCTAGATTCCTGCTATAATACTCCTTGAGTGAGCAAAGGATTTTAATGCTAACACCCCCCACCCCATTCCGCCTCTGCTTATCCTGTTTATTTGTCAGACTTTTCCCTTTCTTTTGAAGGATTTGTACAAAACTATTCAAAATAAAGACATTAAATTATTTCCTTTGATTTGTTCTTCAAATATATTAAAGTGAAAACAATTTATTCCTAATTCAATCTGTTTCCCTTTTTATAAAACCCTGAAATTCCTTTTCTGAAGCCAGTTCTAATTCTATGGTTTCCTTTGGTCCTGGGGAACTTTGAGGGCTTTTTTTGTGCTTCAGACTGAGAAACTGCTGAAGGACTTCAACAGCAAAAGACTGGCTTGGTTGACTGTCTGTTGACTGTTGTTCTAATTCTCTCATGACCACCTTTTCAAACCCATGATGGCAGATCTTGTCAGTGTTGCTCTCTTGGCCTTATGGAAAGAAACATTCCATGTGGATGTTTCCATTGAGAGCCACACATTTTACTTACAAATACTCTGGAGCTCTGGTGTCAAATGTTTATGGCTGACTATCAGTTTCCTGTCAATAGAGGGGTTTTGATTTTCAAGAAAGGAGGATTGGCACTGACAGGAATATAACAAGGGAGAGGTCAGTGGTAAGGGAGCAATGAAAAATAGTTGTGAAATATTTGTTGCTTGAGGGAAAAGGCCCTTGTAGAGATAGAAAAGAACAAGATGAAAAATACAGTGGGGGTGTTAGCTGGGAAAGGAAAATGATACCCACTGGTGAAAGAGTAGAAGATAAAAAGAGGTAATGAGAGCAAAGAGAGCTATGTAAAATGAAGAAGAGAGCAGAGGAGATACTGAGAGGAATGCCAAGTAAACCAGCTGAAATTGGGAATCATGGCCACGTGATTCCATTTGTTCACCTACATTTTGGACCAAGGGTTGAAACAGAGGGAGTAGAGGCAATTTTTCCTGGAGAAGCAAATCTAGATCAATAATGAAGTCACAGGATCACACACAACTTCTCTTTTTCTCTTTCTATAAGGTTGAGTGGGTCATGACTGGCATGCATATGTCCTTTTAGCTCCCCAGTTGTCTGTCGTCCCCAGCCACAACACTGCAAGCAACTCTTGGGCACAGTGCATCTTTTTGTTCTGCAGCATTCCTGGTAGAAGGTCCTGGTAGAAGTCTGTGCTTCCACACCAAATGCCATTCTCCTCATACATCATTAGCTTACTGGAAATAAGATAGACATTTTCACAGGCCCACAAGTGCATTCGGAACACAATGCAGAGCCTTCAGTAATGAACTAAGTGCCTATCTTCCTTCCAGAGAATAGCTTAGGCACTGGAGGGAACAGAATCTAATACATGTTAATGAATTGTGATAAAAAGAAAAAAACACTCTCTAGCCTCTAGCTTCAGCTTCAGGTGTACAGCACCTGACACTGAATAATACTGAATGTCAACTATAATTTTATATATATATATATATATATATATATATATATATATATATATATATATATATATATATTCATTCATGGGAAGTGGAGCACAGCATAGGGAATAGAGTCAATGGGATTGTAACAGTTATACAGTTATATGTGATGTTAGAGGGGTTGTAGATTGAGGGAGAGGTGTTATCACTTTGTGCGGAGTATAAATGTCTAACTATTACATAGTTTTGTATACCTGAAACTAATAAAAAATTAAGAAAAAAACATAAAACTCTAGCTATCACCTCAAAATTCTTTGTCCAAACCACATTCAGTTTATGTTCATAGTGTGAAACAGATGAGCAACTGAGTTGACACAGGAAGGACTCATATTTGTGGTTTTAAAGACTTAGAGTGTTTCATGACTCAAGTTTTCACTCAGCTTCCTTCCCAGTAGTATGAAGGAGTTGCTAGGCACCAGGCAACAAATAAGATATGGCTTAAAGGTTTCCTCAGCAAAGGAAGAGTAGAAATTTGTCCCCAAAAAAGATATATTCAAGCTCTAATCTCCAGTACCTGAGAATGTGCTTTTATTGGAATATGAAATGGGGTCTTTTCAGATATAATGAAGTTAAGATGAGGTCATACTGCAGTAAGGTGGGCCCATGTCCAATATGACTGGTGTCCTTATAAGTAAGGAACAGACACATTTACACATAGGAGAGGAGAATGCCATGTAAAGACAGAGGCAGATACTGGACTGATGCATCTACAGGCCAAGGAACTCCAAGGATTGCTGGCAACACCAGAAGGTAAGAGAAAGACATGCAACAGATTCACTCCTAGAGCTTTAGGAAAGCATGGAAGAGTCAAGACCTTGATTTTGGACTCAGCATTTAGAACTGTGAGAGAATAACTTTCTGTTCTTTTAAGCCACCCAGTTTGTGGTAATTTTTTCAGGAGCCACAGGAAATGAATACAGCTGCCCTTGAGCTGGAGTCAAAGATGCCTGCCACCACGAGCAGCAGCCCCTTTCATCTCTCAAACCCAAATCACAGAGGCACAGACCTCAACACATCCATGTGCCTGTGGGTGCGTATGAGAGGGAGTAAGGGCAGGGTGAGTGGTGAACCACGTACTTTTTCCTGCACACTGCCATACTGACCTGGACTCTAGAAGCTCTGGCTCAGCTTTCCTGCCACATAACCCCCGATCTAAATCTTTCCAGCCTCTTCTTCTAGGACACTGAATCCTGTTCTTCCTCCCCATATCCACTCTCCCGTTCTGATGAGATCAAGCTGATCACCTGGAATCATGTGACATCAGCTTCTAGTTTTCAATGCAGTCTGGCCTGCATCTGTCTGAGCCAATGTTTGCCATTCGTCTCTTAGCAATTGTGTATTGGACCTCTCTGTGGTTGTGGGGGCAGCCCCACTCTCAGACAGGCTCTCTAGCATGTATCTCCCTACCCTGCTTCCCTCCCCACTCCCAAACAACCCCCACTGTGGAGGCCCATCTGGCTCATCTGAGTTAGGGAGGCAGGCTTAAGGATTTCAGACTTTGACATGCACTATCCTTAACTAAACTGCCGGCTAACCCTAGAATGAAGGTGTGGAGCCCATCCCTACATACAAATGGATAGGTACCCACCACAAAGTGACACAGTAGAAGAAACTGACAACTTAATTATCATGACACACACTGAGAATGATGCTGGAGTGAATGGGCAAGGCAGCTTGTGGCTTCAGGTGACTAGTCATCTGTCCACCCAGGCTCTGCTGGTTTACCTAAGGGGTCCAGTTGCTCCACACACATAACCGATTCTGGGTGGGGAGCTGCACCCTGAGGTGAGCACAGTGCAAGCCTTGGACCCTTAAGAATCGGGAAGTAATGATGACCAGTTTGTGGGCAGATGACATCTTTCCCTCCCATAATAGGACTTAACAAGTGAATCCACCTGAGCTCACCTGCACTGCCCATGGTCCCTGTCGCACTCTAGGGTGGCAGCCCCAGCAGCAGTGCCGCTCCTGGAGCAGTTGCAGCCTTCGCAGCCAGCCAGGGGGTGGAAGCTGAAGGAATGTGTCTCACACACTTCACATTGGGGCCTGACTGTGCGCGGAGGGCAGAGGCACTTCCCAGTCATCTCCTCACAAAGGCGCCGGCCACAGTTGCATGCTTGCCAGGGGATAAAGAGATACAGTGTAACAGTTAGATGCTGTTTGACCTCCAGTCTGGGAGAAATGTCTTGCTTTTCCTTCATTATGGCATTATTGACCATGGTTGATTTGAAAGGCCCTTTCTGGAGGCCAAGACCAACCATACCAAATGCTCATGGATCTAACATGTGATATAGTGCACGAATGCTGAATGAGGCACAAATGGACCTACTTCTTCCAGGATAGCTACTCAAAGGAGCCCACCAAGCTGCCGTTATGGGCCATTCTAATGCGAGGCCTCTTCGTTCATCAGAGGGTTCTACTCCTCACAGGCTCCCTGAAGTGGATCCACATCACCCCAGTGCACTGCGCCCAGGGTCAGGCCACGGCGCAGCAGTAGAGTGCTTGTTAGGCAAAGGCTGGTCTCCATGTGGGCCTCTGTTTGCACCACACCTGCACCCCTTACTTTGCCATATGGCCTGGGCTGGTACTATGTCTCAGGCAGCAGAATGGTTCTTAGATAAAGGTCCAAACAGGCTTCTTGTTCAGTGAGTAGTATGCTCCTATGACCCCACCTTTCCTCTAATCTCAAATGAGTTTTGGTTAGGCTGCAAATACTGAAAAGGCTTCCATTAGGAAGGGTATTGAGCTGTCCAATATTTTGATGCTTAAGACTATTTATACTTACATGCTTTGTCAAGGCATGGGTCATATAGCCTGGAAAACACAAATATTTATCTTTTAGAACCTTGCTACTCTGAGTGTGGACCAGTGGCATAGGAATCATCTGAGTGGTTATTAGACACACAGACTCTCAGGCCACAGCCCAGGCCTCCTGAATCAGAACGTGCATCTTCACAAGATCCCCAGATGAGGCTTTAGCACAGTGAATTTGGGAAGTCCTGCACTAGACGAGCATCAGCCACCTGGCACTAGAGACACCTTGGATGACCTGAATGTGCACTTACGCTTGCAGTGTGGGAATCCATAGTAGCCCGTTCGACAGCGGGTACACTGCCGCCCAATGACACCGGGCTGGCACAGGCATTGCCCACCCTCTGGGCTGCAGTGACGGCCAACAGCTCCAGTAGGGTGGCACTCACAGGGCAGTGCACCCTTGTGGTAAAGAACCACCAGGGACCTGGCAGAGTTCTTACAGAATCCAGAGGCTGTCTGGGGGCTGTGGAGACAAAAGCAACTCATGTGATATCCCAGGAGGAGTGCCCAGAAATGGTCCCAACCTTCCCCTTCTCACTTGCTCCACCAAGCTGTGTCTTTGGGGAGGGACTCTGGCTCTGGAGTCTGGGAAGATATGGGAGGGCACCCATATCTCACAGCTGGTGACAGCCACCCTTCCCCCTATCCATTCACTAAAAACACATCACAGACTGGTGGAGGGAACTTTTGGTGGCTGGAATAAATGGGTGTAAATTCACCTGTAGGATGAATGGTATGATGTGGATTATATTTCAATAAGGCAGTCACCAAAAAAATTACATCTAAATGTGTAATGACACACTAATAACAATAATAACGAAGAGGAGGTAAATTGTCAACATTTATTGAGTGTTGTGTTGCATGCTAGAAGCTTTGCCTACATTTTACTTAACCTCACAACCACCAATTAGGCCTAAGCCCCATTTTACAGATAAGGCAACTGAGGCTCCTAGAAGTTAACCAGCTTCCCAAGAACGCAGAGCTACAGAGTGGCCAAGCAGGTATTCTAATCCATAGCTGTTAGACATCAGAGCCTTTGCTCTTAATATTCCCTATACAGGCAGCTTCTGCCTTCCAGTCCCCCTGGAGCTCCTCAGGAAACCTACAAGATAGCAGGGTGGGTGTGCAGAAGAGAAGGACAGGAGCCCATACTCAGGGTTGCCCTATACTCTTGGCATTCAAGGACTCACGGAGAGAGGACAAGGAGGTTTACCTTGCTGTGATACTCCCCACTCAGCCAGATGGCAAAGAAGAGTGGGAATCTGGGCCGACATGCCTCCCAGTGAAGGGTACCCTGTGTGGTGTCTTTTAGGAATCTGAGCTGGACAATAAGAAGCAGCAAAGAGGAAGAGAAACCCTGAGCAGCCTATGAGGCTGTTTGGAGGCTGACCCTCTGTTGAGATCACAGCTGAGGATGGGAATCATTCGAAGCGCATGACGAGGCCTGCCACAGGACAGTGTGTGCAGAGGAAGGGCACCTCCTTCCCGGGACCCAGGACTCATGGCCACTCCCTTGGGCACACACGGAGAGGGAAAAGACAGAACCAAGGGTCAGTCCTTCCTTGGGTCTTGCTCTGGGCAGGAATATGGGAGAATCTTATGCATTCCAGGACCTTTCCACAAAGTGATACTTACTTGATATAAAAACTATTTCCTCCACAATTGGTGATAAAGTCAGATGACTTGTCCAGTGATTTTTTCTGATGTATTTGGTAGTCATAATTCTCTGCAGGCACCACTAGCACACGGACCTAAAGGAAACCCATCAACATATCTTTGGATTTCTAACAACAAGTCATACCAACCACTATTCATTATACTCTCTCTTTACTAAGATCAGTGTTCTGTATCATTAAGCCTAAGACCAAATGAAACAGGATTTATGAAAAAAAAAATAAAAGAATTACAAGAACCCCTCAGCCAGTATTAAAGGCTCAATTTATGATCTTATATAGGAAATGATAATGAGTGCTGGGCAGAGTTCTTGGAATGTCTGTTCAGAGAAGCAGCAGCCTCAAGTGCTGGGCAGAGACAGGAGGTGAGTAAGGGCCTGTTAGGATGGCCAGGGCCCCAGGGGATCCATGCCTGGGATGCCCCTGGATATCCAGGGGATGCTGTTTTTTATTTTTAGAGGTGAGCAAACTGAAATGACAGGATCAATGGAGAAACTCATGCCATGGCTTGCCCCTGAAGTTTATATCATGCCAGATGCTCTATCATGAATAATTGTAGTTGCAGTTTTTCAAAGCATTTTTGGGTTCTCTATATCTGTATAAATGAAACTATGCCATTGACAAATGCTGTAAAAATTTTCAAATGTCTTTGTCAACCACTCACCAACTTACAGATTACAGAGACTTATTTATTGAATTGGTTTCATGTTATTCAATTTAATAAACATTTGCCAAGCTCCAGGTGCCAGGTGGTGTTCTAGGCACAGGGGAGATGAAATGAATAAAATCAGGTCCCTAGCCCTAGGAAGATGATATTCTCAGAGAGAGAATAAGGCACAAGCAAGGAAGTAGAAGGCCACAGAACAGGGCCTGGGCAAAGTTACCTGGCTCTGTGGAAGGCTTTGCAGGCATTAAGTGACCATGATTCTATCAACCAAGGCAATGAACAGGGGGCACCTGAGGCTGTGCAGGTAACAGGCTAAGTCTGAGGGACTTGTGAGATTTCTGGCTATAGAGATACACTGTAGATGGTCCTATATTGGGCCTGGAGCTCAGAAAATATCAGCGATCAATTCACAGATGTGGGCGTCATTTTCACAGAGGAGAGACTAGAATCAACAGAGGATGTTACCTGAAGAGAAATGATAGAACAAGTGGGCTCAGGGTCCTACCCTACACCTATATATGGGGACAAAGGGAAAGAGAAATCACTGAAGAAACACTAGAGAAAGTGTGTGTGGGGGGGGCAGGTAACCTAAGAAAAGTAGCTATGGAAGTCAGAAGGAGGAGGAAGATGAGGGGAAGGATGAAGAGGAGGAGGAGAAGAAGAAGGAGGAGGAGGAGGAGAAGGAGGAGGAGAAGAAGAAAGGAAGGAAGAGAAAGAGAAAGAGGAAGAAGAAGAACAACAACGGAGTCTAAAATGCTTCAGACAGAGATCAGTTAAGTGAGGGTTGAGGATGGGCTGATGGAGAGTGAGACACTAGTACACCAGAGCTTCTTGCATTGGAGCTTTTTCTACCTATTTATTTCTCTATTATTCCAATTTCACTTGATTTTAAACTTTATTTATTTATTTATTTATTTATTTATTTATTTATTTATTTATTTATTTTTTTGAGGGCAGTGTCACTGGCCCTCATATGTGGGATCTGAACCGGGGCCACTGGCTTCCCAAGCCAGCGCTTAACCACCACACCACTCGGCCGGCCCAATTGATTTTAATTGTCACATACTTTTTTCTGATAAAAGGTAAATGTAAATTTCAAACATTTTTCTATAAATATGACCCCAATTCCTTGGATGAATTATTGTCATGAGCCAAACAGACACGCATAGTGGCCAAGGCAACGATGTGTAGCTCAAGCTGAGGGACAAGCAGAACGCACCAATACTAAGGACTTTCCTTCTGGAATCTTCACAGTCATGGCCACCTCAGGCTCTGAGATGTCAAACTCAATCTGATCTCCAGCAATCACTTGGTCCTGGCATCCAAACACATGGGGGCAAAAAGAGGCATGGAAGACACCTGGGGGCAGAGGGCAAGGAATTCCTGTCACACCACTGAAAGGCCTAATGAGGCAGGTAGCCACAGGACCCACTTTCTGTAGCTCACCAGGCTGCAGCTGCCCTCCATCCACAGACACCTGTGCAGGAAATGTTGGGTGCATTGGTTGATAAAAATGGATGACAACGACATATCGGCCCAGACGTGGTACAAGTCCTCTCAGTGTCACTTGGTTCTAGGAGGAAAAAGGAGAAAAGTAAAACCCCTTGAGCTTCAGAGCTATAAATAATTAGAATCACATGATATTTAGAGGTTAAAACCCAAAAAACCTAGGATTTTACCCAAGTGAAGTCAAAATCTTCACTTGAATGTTTATAGCAGCTTTATTCATAATTACCAACACTAGAAACAACCCAAATGTCTATCACATGCAGAATGGATAATCCAACTGTGATACAACCATATGATATTGTTGAGGGAGTGTATTTTGGTACAATTGCTTTGGAAAATTGTTTGATTGTTTTTGTCAAAGTTGAACACATAACTGAGCAATTACACTCCTAGGTATGTACCTAACAGAAATGCATAACATATTTGTCAAAAGGCTATACAAGAATCTTCACAGCATTCAAGTACTTCTTATAATAGCCATGTAATAAAGAGTCAGACTCCATTTTTCATGTTTGACTACTGATGGCTGCCAAGACCTATTGTCTTTTACCCGACACCTGATCAGCCAATAAGAAAGCCCAGCTGCTCATCCCTTGGGACAGGTGGAAAGTTCAAACTCCACAAATTCTAGCCCATGAGAGAGGGAGCCCTTCCTTGGATTCCTCCTTCTTCCCTTCCCCTCACCCAGCCACAGTGAAAACCAGAGTCATACCTCTCCTTTGTTCAAGCTTGAGTATGAGCCTGGCTCTCCCCAGAAGACTTATGTAAGTAATAAGTCTTTTCAAACCCTCAAAAAGCTACAAGAATAATAACATCAATAACAAAAACTTATCCTCATCTTTCAGATGAGAACTCTGACTTGGGGGAGGGTGGGTAACTTGCTGAAGGTGAAACACTAACGACTACAAAACCAGGACTAAAACTCTATAGCCTTTTTAAAATTTATTTTACTCTAGTATTGTAGGCTGCCTTTCCCATACAGGATCTTATTAAATTTTCTCTCTCAGATCTGTTCTTTTCCCATTCAATGGGAATGGACACAAGCCATCTCTAGTATAAGGACATAATAGCATCAGAACAACTGTTAATTTGTGACTTTATAGTTTACAGTAAAAAAAAAAGTGTTCCCTTACTATATTTCATCTTCATGCTTTAGATAATTAATCAATAAATGTTTATTGATAATCTTTTTCCTGCAATGCATTGTGTTGGTGAAGTTGGTGATACAAAAAAATTTGTTAGCCACAGCAGCTATTCTAAAAGTACTTACATTCCAACTTGGGAAGATAATAAACTCAACAATGTTAAATGGCAATAGCCCATGAAAATATGAAGGGTAATGAGAAATTGCCCAATGCTGCGTAGACACAAATGCAGATGCAGGAGGGAAGGAGAGCATCAGGATGGGGTGGTCATAAAGATTAATCAGGTGCCTGCATGCTGAACTCCACAGTTGAGAGCAGAGGGTCTCAAAATTTAAGAGCATCTGAATCTGCTGTGGAGTTTGTTAAAACACAGATTCCTGGGTCCTATCTCCAGAGTTTCTGATTCAGTAGATCTGGGGTGGGGCTTGCAAATATGCATCACTAACAAGTTCCTAGGTGATGCAGGTGCTGTTGGTTCAGGGCCACACTTTGGGAACCACTAGTGTAGAAACAATATACTCCTGGGAGTCCTACCTGCGGTGCCTTCAAAGTGACTCCAGTAACAATATGAGCAGAAGGTGAAGGATCCTGGGGTAGTAGATAGGGAGACTCACCATTTGGGACATCCAAAATTAATGCTGCTGGAGGAGTTTGGGGGGATAGGGAGACACAAGTGGCCCTGAAAAATAGAATTTTAAAAATGTGGAGTTCTGGTTAAGATGGTGGAGTAAGTAAACACTGTGCTTGCCCAATGACCACATTAAAATGACAACTGAATTATAGAACAATCAACCTGAAGAACCATCTGGACTAGCTGAACAGAAGACCTATAATTAAGGGTATAAAGGAATTATGCCAAGACTGGTAGGAGGGGCAGAGATAAGAAACAGGCTGGTCCCACACCAACGTGAGAAACAGGGGGGATATCTCACCAATAAGAAACTATCAAAAAGAGAAATTAAGAAAACAATCCCACTTACAATTTCATCACCATAAAATAAAATATCTAGGAATAAATTTAACCTTTTACCAAGGAGATAAAAGACCTGTACTCGGAAAACTATAACATACTAAAGAATGAAACTGAAGAACAAACAAATAAATAGAAATATATTCATGCATGCTCATGGATAGGAAGAATTAACATCATTAAAATGTCCATACTACCCAAAGCAATCTATGCAGAATGCAACCCCTATCAAAATACCAATGGCATTTTTCCCAGAACTAGAACAAATAATCTTAAAATGTATATGGAACCATAAAAGACCCCAAATAGTGACAACAACCTTGAAAAAGAACAAAATTAATGGTATCATGCTACCTGATATCAAATTATACTACTGGGTTGTCAGAAAAGTCATGACATATTTTAATACAAGGCTATAGTAATCAAAACAGCATGGTACTGGCATAAAAACAAACACAGACAAATGGAAGAAAGCCCAGAAATAAATCCATGCCTATATGGTCATTTAATCTATGCCAAAGAAGGCAAGAATATACAATGGGGTAAAGATAATCTATTCAATAAATGGTGTTGAGAAAACTGGACAGACATATGTAAGAAAATGAAACTGGACCACCTTCTTATACCATACACAAGAAAAAACTCAAAGTAGATTAAAGATTTAAATGTAAGGTCTGAAACCATAAAACTGCTAGAAGAAAACAGAGGCAATAAACTCTGACCTTGCTTTTTGGGATATATCTTCTCAGGCAAGGGAAACAAAAGAAAACAAAAATAAACAAATGGGATTACATCAAACCAAAAAGTTTTTTCACAGCAAAGGAAATCACCAACAAAATGAAAAGGCATCCAACTGAATATTTCCCAATCATACATTTGATAATGGGCTAATATTCAAAATTTATAAATAACTCACACAACTGAACACCAAAAAAAACTACCAATCCAATTAAAAAATAGGCAGAAGACATGAACATTCTCCAGAGTATTCTCCAGAGTATGTACGGAAACTTACTGAAACCTCCCTTTCTAGAAATAAAATTATGTTAAATGAGATCAATTCAAAGAAACATTATTGACCTCTAAACATAAATGTTGACATAAAACTGTATAAAGAAAAAGAAACAAATACATGGCATTTATTTAGGCACAGC
Source organism: Aselliscus stoliczkanus (assembly GCA_033961575.1). Classification (NCBI taxonomy): domain Eukaryota; kingdom Metazoa; phylum Chordata; class Mammalia; order Chiroptera; family Hipposideridae; genus Aselliscus; species Aselliscus stoliczkanus. Next base: position 71,765,636 of record CM066738.1, on the reverse strand, counting down.
CAGATTTCATTGCCTAGCAATATGCACAGATTTTATGTCTGTGTCTATAAGCTATTTTTTTTGTTGGTTTTTTTTGAGGGCAGTGTCACTGGCCCTCATATGTGGGACCGAACTGGGGCCTCTGGCTTCCCAAGCCAGCGCTTATAAGCTATTTTTGAATCTACATTAAAACAATCCAAAACCCAAGTCTTGGTTAGCTAATTCTCGTAACATAAATGTGAGGTGGATCATTATTTTCATGGTTATTTAAATGAAGAGCCTACGACATAGAGATTAAAGGACTGTAACAAAGTGAGTCTTTGAAGGGCTCAGAATAGAGCTCAGAGTAACTGCCCATCAGAGATAGGCTGAACCACTTCTCTCCAGGTGCTACTGTGTTATTTCCTGATACCATGGAATTCTGGAAAGACTGCTGGGGTAAATGATTTAGCTGGGGTTTTTTTTGTTTGCTTGTTTTTTTAATTCATCACCAGTCTTTAGCACCTTGACCTATGATCACTTCTGAAGTGAAGTATAAAGTTGCAGCCTTATAGCATTACAGTATCACTCAGAGCATAAATAAGGGAGAAAGGATGAAAACACATTACCTTTGATTAACAAATGGCCCATAGCTAGCAATGCATTTGACTTGAGGTTTCAAATATTCAGTTGAGAATTCTTCAATGGGTATGATACAAACTTGATGCTGTTGAGCAAATACAATGCAAAAAGGTACATTGCAGTTATCAGCAAAACCAGTGGTATGATCAAACACTCTTTAAAACAAACCATTAAAAATTCATCCAGATGTTGTATAATATTGTATGTCAACTGTAACTGAATATATAGATAGTCACGGGATGTGGAGTGTACTGTGGAAGGGAGTCAAAGGAATTGTAATAGATATGTATGATATGGGAGGGGGGAGTGGGGTGGCAAATTGGGGGAGAGGGTTGTCACTTTGGGGGGATAAAGAGTATAACTATTACGTTGTGTTGTACACCTGAAACTAATTTAAAAAATGGAAAAAATAAAAAAATAAAAAAATAAAACCTGAAAAAAAAAATTCATCCAGAGTAATTATCATTGTTATTTTAAAGTAATAAAAATTGCAAGATGGCACTCCCTATGGCATTATTATGTGCAACAAATCCTTTTTTCACTGTATTCAGGATCACTGACTAAACTGCTCTTAGAATAATTATATAAATAAACAAAATCATATGAAAGTTTGAAACAAGTCTTTGTCAGTGACATGTGGCACCTTTTTTTCTTTCCTGCTCTAGACTGATGCTGGCAAAGAAGAGTGGCCGGTGTGGGTGGCAGCCAGGGATCCTGGTATTCAAAGTGAGGGCTGCTCCTGGTACAAACAATCTATCTTAATAGAGGGTGACTTGTATCTCAGGCACATTTGGACTTTGTTGAAGGAATGGCTCCAGAGTTTGAGTTGCAAATGAAATTCAGTAAAGTATCGGTGTATTTCCTTTTAAATCCAAACTGTATTACCAGCTTGTTCATAAAGTTATTCAGTATCAACAACAAAAACTTTTATTGACACCTACTATATGCCAGGCACTGAGACTGGGGGATCCTGCAAGCCCAAGCTAGATCACCGTCCTGTTCTCAAGGAGTTTATAGTCAGTCTATCAGCCTTGATTCTGAATGATGTTTGACTATTTCAAAAAGGATAAACTTATGCTTAAAAGATGGAGATTCGGTCCCAGTATAATTTTGAAAGATTAAGAGGTTAAGATTTAGTTGGATTGTTATGTTTAAACATAATCTTAATTTTTAAAAGAAAATATTAAATTATTATATATTTTATAGAGTAATTTTAAAAAATTAAATTCCAGGTACTCCTTAAGAGAAAGCTCAGAGGTTTTAATACTATCAAGCACAAATATTAAAAACTCCTTAGAACAGGCTGACCCAGCATTTCACAGGATGTGATGCATGCTTAATAGTAGCAGTAACAAGAAGTTGCTTCATACTCAGATAATCTTACGCTAAATCTGGCCACCCCTTCCTAACCCAGATCCCACTGCCTCTGTTTATCATAATTCTCAATATTTAAGTTGTGTCATTATAAGGGTGGGCATGAAGCTCATTAATCTGCCAAGCTTGGCATTTTCACTCTTAATAGTATATATCTACTTAACTAAATAATGCTCTTTTTTGAAAAAGAGTAACAGTAGTCTGGAAAAAAAATTCCAGGTGATTACAACCTTTAAAATTCTGAAGAAATTTGTCAAGAAGCTAAATAGATGCAATAAAATAGTAAAATGAAAAAGATTATAAACAATAACTAATGGCATTTCTCTATACCAATAATATTAGTAAACTAGGAAATATAATGACAAATGATATTTCATTCATAATAGTAACAATGAATAAAAATTAATGAAATAAAGTTTCATGAGATGTGCTCAAATTTGATGATTATACTTTATTAGGTATAAAATTATAAAAATGGCTCAAACAAATGAAGAGGCAAGACAGATTTTTAGATGGGAAGAATCAACATCAGAAAGCTGGCCATTCTTCACAGGTTAATTTATAGATGTAATGCAGTCAAAATTTTAATAAGCTTCTTAAAAAAAAAAGATATCAACAGGGGCTGGCTGAGTGGCTCGCCGGTTAAGAGTTGGTTTGGAAGCAAAAGCTCTGAGCAGCAGAGTCACTGGTTTGGATCTCACATGGGCCAGTGACGCTGTGCCCTCTACAGCTAAGATGGTGAACAACAGCTCAACCTGGAGCTGGGCTGCCATGAGTTGCTGATGACAGCATAGGCTGCAGTGGGGCTGCCGTGGGTTGTCGTAAGCTACTGTAAGTGGCCGGCAGCCAGCATGAGCGGCCAGTAGCTGGCGTGAGCTGCCGTGAGCCACTGTGAGCAGCCATCCAACGGCTGGTGACCAATCTGCCTCAGCCGGGAAAAGTGCAATGATCACAATACCAACATGGGCCAGTGAAGCGATGTCCTCCACAACTAGACAGAAGAACAAAAGGAGAGCAACTTTTCTGTTCCCCTCCCCCAATTCCCAATAAAATCTTAAAACAAAACAAACAAAAAAACGGATATCAACAAAATGCATCTAAAATTCAATGGGCAAAACAGAAGCATACCAGAAAGAATCGGGTTGTATGGGCTTTGAACCGAATGTCTGCACCTGCTAACAGGTCATATACTGCGATGCGACTCCTACCATCAGTCACAATACTCCGGCAGAGGACACTGAAAAAGAAAATAGTTTTTTTAGCCCAACTCCCTGATCTCTCTCACTTTGTGCCTTCCTTGGGGTAGATGATTGGTTGTGAGTTTCTCCTGTTTGTAGCCCGGTGGCTAACAAGGAATTAATTTTCCTGCACGATGAGTTTAAGATGGATGCAGCCCATGACCACTATGGGGAAAGAACCTCCCCACAGTGGCCCGAACTGTACCTTACCTCTCAGGGCTAAAGGCCTTGATTACCTTTTCCACTAGTTTTATGGAATCAGTACTTCGTTAGTCATTGGGAGAAAGAGCCCCAGGGTCAGTAGTGTTTGGTCTTTAAGACACAGCCTACTTAGAAATTTACCAATATTCTTGGTACTGTTGGCAATTACAGGCCCATTGACCTCATAATCACCATCCCACACCATATTGGTAAGTGGGGCTGGCCTTACACAATGTCATAAGAAACCCAGTTTGCCTTTGGAAGCCCAGTCTGTTCATCCTCATCCTTTCTTCCTCATTTCTACCAGTGGCACTCCTTCCCTCCATCCCATTAAATGAAACATGGCGTTCCAGAACATTTTAACGGTCACAGTGTTAAACCAAAGAATACACTCTAATGGTAAAACCCACAAAGGAAGTATTTTTTGAGGAATGTTTCTGACTTAATACTCTGTAGCAACTTTTCTGTCTGTAAATATAATTTGAAATGATTTGAAAACAAAATGACCATCTCTGGGAAATATTTGAAATAATTTATGCAATAACTTTTGGGGTGAATAACTTTTGGGGTGATAGTATATACAGAGCTAACTAAGTACAGTTTGTGGCATATATTAGAAACTCAGTAAACAGTCATTTTCTTTTCCTTTATGTGCATGTGTGTGTGTGTGGTGGGGGGTGTGAGTGTGTGTTTCAACTAAAATGCATCCCTTTTGGATTTAAACATAACCCTGGAAGTTAAATATATTGAGTGATTCGCTTAGACTTAGTTTGATCCTTATCCTCCATTAAATTCTCACTAAAATTAGACTAACAGTAATAGCTGGATTGATTTAATCATTACTGATCACCTCTCTTACAGAGAGCAGATCGAATTTATCACAGCACTATTTTGAAAATGGTATTCCCACTAGCACCACTACTTGTCTGCTGGGATATTGTTTTTTAAACAACATAGAACTCACTGGAGAAATGCTGGTAAAGGTTCAAACCTCAGCAGATGTTGCAATGCTGAAAGGACCTATTATTTGAAATAGGTTTTTATGAGTCAAATATTTTCCAATTCCACATTTTTGGACTCCACTATGTGTAGCCTGTTCATTTTCACTTGTCCACAGGATAGGCAAAGTAGAGAAAAAGGAAATATTTTAGACAAGTGAAAAAATATCATGGGACCTTCCTGGGAGTGGTTAATACAATAAGACTGATTCCTAGTCTAATCCAAAACTTCCTTGGAATTCTAATCATGGTGATGGGTAGTGGAGAACTTTGGTATTATCATGTCCACAGCCAAAATGATATGCAGAATATCATGCAGTTCTTCCCACAAAATGTGTTCAGACAAAGGTCATGAAACAATGCTTATGGAATCCTGGAAAATGTTCTTTCTTTCTTTGGTCCTGAAATCCCTCCTCTCCTTGACATAGATATTCTCATCCTCTTCTGAGATGATTCAGAGATACCAGGGGCATTACAAATACTTCCTCATGTCCTCTTAGTCATCTCCAATTTGTATCCTGTGGAGTAGGGACCCAGCCTTATGATCTGGAGGGTGGAGGATGCTGGAAAGCTGAACTACAGGGTGGACTTGGACATTTCAGGGTGTGGAGAGGGCTTGCCCCAGGCCCTGTGGCCAACAGTCCCCAGGATTCAGAAGGAAAGCAGACCCACTTGTCTGGTAGTATACATTTCAGTGGTTGTTGACGTCACCTATAAATGAAACTAATATTTTCAAATAATGACGGAACATTCTGGGGAACTTTTTCGGTCTATATAATGCTCCTACTAAAAATTCAAATACATTTATTTTTATTTTTATTTTTTAACGATAATTTAATTTTCCTTACCATTTTTTTAAAAAAAATAGTATTATATGTTTCAGGTGTACAAAACAATGCAATACTTACGCTTTTCACCCCTCACAAAGTAACAACCCCCATCCCAATTCACTTTTCCCCACCCCTAATATCATACATATCTATTACAATTCCATTGACTCCACTCCCCACACTGTACTCCATACCCTGTGACTCTATATATTTTAAATTATAGTTGACATATATTATTCAACAGCAGCTTCAGGTGTACAGTGCAGTGGTCAGGCCTCTACACCGTCCATGAAGTGGTCTCCCTAAAAAAAAGATAAGTCCATCTGGCCGCCTAAAAAATATTTACAGCATTATTGATTATATTCCCCAAACTGTATTTCCTATCCCTGTAGCAATACTGAAGTTATCAATTTATGTTGTCTTGTCCCTTCCCCTCTTCCCTCATTCCCGCCCCCTCCCATCTAGCAATCATCAGTTTTTGATTTGTATCTCTAAGACTATTTCTGTTTACATTGCTCGTTTATTCAGTTCTTTAGATTCCACATATTAATGAGATCATATGGTATTTGTCTTTCTGACTGACTTATTTCACTTTGCATAATGTTCTCTAGGTCCATCCATATCATTGCAAATGGTACGCTTTCATTCTTCTTTATAGCTGAGTAATACTCCATTGTGTAAATGTACCACGGTTTCTTAATCCAGTAGTCTACTGAGGGCATTTCAATTGTTTCCAAGTCTTGGCTATTGTAAATAGTGCTGCAATGAATATAGGGGTGCATATATTTTTTCAAATTAGTGTCGGGTTTCTCTGGAGTGGAACTGCTGGGTCATAAGGTAGTTCCATTTCCAGCTTTTTGAGATAACCTCCATACTTAATTCCATAGTGGCTGCACCAATCTGCAACACCACCTACAGTGCACCAGGGTTCCCTTTTCCCCACAACCTCGCCAACACTTGTTGTTTGTTATTTGTTGATGATAGCCATTCTGACTGGAGTGAGGTGGTATCTCATTGTGGTTTTTATTTGTATTTCTCTGATGATTAGTGAGGCTGAACATTTTTTCATATGCCTGTTGGCCATCAGTATGTTCTCTTTAGAGAAATGCCTCTTCATATCCTCTGCCCATTTTTTAATTGGGTTGTTTTTTTTGGTGTTGAGTAAGTGTTTTGTAAATTTTGGGTATTAACCCCTTATCAGATGTATCATTGACAAATATCTTCTCCTATTCAGTAGGCTGCCTTTTTGTTTTATTGATGGTTTCCTTTGCTGTGAAAAAGCTTTTAAGTTTGATGTAATCCCATATGTTCATTCTTTCTTTTACTTCCCTTGCCAGTGGGAATATATCAGTAAAAATATTGCTTAGGATAATGTCTGCCAATGTACTCCCTATATTTTCTACTAGAAGTTTTATGGTTTCAGGTCTTATATTTAAGTCTTTAATCCATTTTGAATTTGTTCTCGTATATGGTGTAAATAGGTGGTCCAATTTCACTTTTTTGCATGTGTCAGTCCAATTTTCCCAGCACCATTTATTGAATAGACTATCTTTACCCCAGTGTAAATTCTTCCTTCCATTGTCATAGATTAATCGACCATATATGAATGAATTTGTTTCAGGGCTCTCTATTCTGTTCCATTGATCTATGTGCCTGTTTTTATGCCAGTACCAGGCTGTTTTGATCACTGTAGCCTTGTAATATGAGTTGATGTCGGGTAGCATGATACCCCCGACGTTGTTCTTATTTCTCAGGATTGCTGACACTATTCGGGGTCTTTTGTGGTTCCATATAAATTTTTGGATTACATTTTCTATTTCTGTGAAAATGCCCTTGGTAGTTTGATAGGAATTGCATTGAATCTATATATTGCTTTAGGCAGTATGGACATTTTAACTATATTAATTCTTCCTATCCAGGAGCATGGTAGGTGTTTCCATTTATTTGTATCTTCTTTAATTTCTCTTTTCAGTGTCTTATCATTTTCTGAGTACAGGTTATTTCTTTTCTTTTCTTTTTTTTTTTTTTTTTGAGGGCTGTGTCACTGGCCCTCATATGTGGGACCCGAACTGGGGCCGCTGGCTTCCCAAGCCAGAGCTTAACCACCGTGCCACTTGACCGGCCCCAGGTTTTTACTTCTTTGGTTAAGTTTATTCCTAAGTATTTTACAGTTCTTGAAGCAACTGTAAATGGGACTGTTTTCTTAATTTCTCCTTCTGATAGTTTGTCATTGGTGTATACAAATGCAACTGATTTCTGGATATTGATTTTGTATCCTGCTACCTGAATGAATTCATTTGTCAGTTCCAATAGTTTTCTGATGGAGTCTTTGGTGTTCTCTATGTATAGTATAATGTCATCAGCATATAACGACTAATTTCCTTCCTCCTTACCAATTTGGATAGCTTTTATTTCTTTTTCATGTCTGATTGCTGTGGCTAGAACTTCCAGAACTATATTGAATAAAACTGGAGAAAGTAAACAGCCGTGTCTTGTTCCTGATATTAAGAGAAATGGTTTTAGATTTTCCCCATTGAGTATGGCATTAGCTGTGCGTTTATCATATATGGCCTCTATTATGTTAAGGTATGATCCCTCTATTCCTGCTTTGCTAAGAGTTTTTATCATAAATGGCTGCTGGATTTTGCCAAATGCTTTTTCTGAATCTATTGATATGACCATATGATTTTTATTCTTCATTTTTTGGATGTGGTGTACCACATTAATTGATTTGCAGATATTGAACCAACCTTGCATACTGGGAATGAATCCCACCTGATCATGGTGTATAATCATAATATATACTGAATTCTGTTTGCTAATATTTTGTTGAGGATTTTTGCATCTATGTTCATCAGGGATATTGGCCTGTAGTTTTCCTTTTTTGTACTGTCTTTGTCTGGTTTTGGAATCAGGGTGATAGTGGCCTCATAGAATGAGTTTGGGAGCCTTCCCTCCTTCTAGATTTTTTGAAATAGTTTGAGAAGAATAGGTGATAATTCTTTGGTGATAATGTTTGGTAAAATTCACCTGTGAAACCATCTGGTCCAGGGCTTTTGTTTGTTGGGAGCTTGTTGATTACTGATTCAATTTCCTTGGTAGTAATTAGTCTATTCAGATTTTCCATTTCTTTTTGCGTTAGCTTTGGAAGGTTGCATGCTTCTAGAAAACTATACATTTCTTCTAGATTGTCAAATTTGTTGGCATATAGTTGCTCATAGTAATACCTTGAAATTTTTGGTATTTCTGTAGTGTCTTTGTCACTTCACCTCTTTCATTCCTGATTTTACTAATTTGTGTCCTCTCTCTTTTTTTTTTGATGAGTCTGGCTAGAGGTTTCTCAATGTTGTTTATCTTCTCAGAAAACTAGCTCTTGGTTTCATTAATCTTTTGTATTGTTTTTCAGGTCTCTATTTTATTTATTTCCTCACTGGTCTTTATTATCTCCTTCCTTGTACTCCCTTTGGGCTTATTTTGCTGTTGTTTTTCCAGTTCCTTGAGGTGTAAGGATAACCTGTTGACTTGAGATTTTTCTTGCTTTTTTTTTTTTAGTAAAGATTTTATTGGGGAATTGGGGAAGGGGAATATCACTGGGGAATCCAGGAGGGGGAACAGACAAGTTGATGTCCTTCTGTTCTTCAGTCTAGTGTGGAGGACATTGCTTCACTGGCCCAGGTTGGTATCATTGCACTCTTCCCAGGTGAGGTAGATCAGTTGCCGGCCACTGGACAGCTGCTCACGGCAGCTCTTGGCAGCTCATGCCAGTTGCCCACTGCTCACACCAGCTGCTGGCCACTCATGGGAGCTCATGGCAGCCCATTGAAGCAGGGGCTGCAGCTATACTGTGAGGGGGGCTCATGGCAGCCCAGCTCCAGGTCAAGCTGTTGTTCACCATCTTAGCAGTAGATGGCAGTGTCACTGGCCCTCATGTGGGATCTGAACTGGGGCCCTGATGCTCAGACCTGGCATCCAAAGTCAGCTCTTAACCAAAGTGCCATTCAGTTGGCCAATTTTTCTTGCTTCTTTAGGTAGGTTTGCACTACTATGAACTTCCCTCTTTGGACTGCTTTCTCTGCATCCTGAAGATCTGCGGCCATAGTGTTTTCATTTTCATTTGTCTTGAGGTATCTTTTTATTTATTCCTTGATTTCATTTTTGACCCACTCGCTATTTAGTGACATGTTATTCAGAGTTCAAGTATTTCTGTGTTTTCCAGTTTTTTCTTGTAGATGAATTCTAATTTCATAGTACTGTGGTCAGAGAAGATACTTGATATAATTTCAATTATCTTAAATTTATTAAGACTTGTTTTGTGGCCTAATATGTGGTTGATCTTGGAAAATGTTCCGTGTGTACTTGAGAAGAATGTATATTCTGTAGCTTTTGGGTGAAATGCTCTGAAAATATCAATTAAATGCAGCTGGTGTAATGTATCATTTCAGGCCACTGTTTGCACACTGATTTTCTGTCTGGAGGATCTGTCCATTGGTGACAACGGGGTGTTGAAATCCCCTACTATGATAGTGTTACTGTTGATCTCCGTCTTTATGTCTGTCAATATCTGTTTTACATATTTAGGAGATCCTATGTTTGGTGCATAGATGTTTACTAGCATTATGTCCTCTTGCGGGATAGATCCCTTTATTATTATAAAGTGCCCTTCTTTGTCCTTTATTATACTCTTCAATTTAAAGTCTATTTTATCTAATATAAGTATCACTACTCCAGCTTTTTTGTCAGTTGCATTTGCATGAAATATTTTACCCCATCTCTTTACTTTCAGCCTGTATGTGTCTTTTGATCTGAAGTGAGTCTCTTGTTTACAGTATATGCAAGAGTCTTGCTTTCTTATTCATTCAGCCACCCTATGTCTTTTGATTGGAGCATTTAATCCATTTACATTTAATGTGATTATTGATAGGTGTGTAGTTATTGCCATGTAGTTATTTGTGTTTCTGGTCTTTGTTAGTTAGGTTGGTTTTTTTCTTTCTTTTGCCTAAAGAAGCCCTTTTAACATTTCCTGCAATGCTGGCTTGGTGGTAATGAATTCCTTCAGCTTATTTTTTTTTTGCAAAGCTCTTTATCTCTCCTTCAATTTTAAATGATAGTCTTACTGGATAAAGCAATCTAGGTTGTAGGCTTTTGTTTTTCGTCACTTTGAAAACCTCCCGCCACTCCCTTCTAGCCTGCAGAGTGTCTGTAGAAAAGTCGGCCGATATTCTTATGGGGGTTCCCTTGTAAGTAACTTGATGCCTGTCCCTTGCTACTTTTAGGATTCTGTCTTTGTCCTTAACACTTGCCGTTTTCATAATAATGTGTCTTGGTGTGGGCCTGTTTGGGTTCATCTTGGTTGGAACTCTCTGCACTTCCTGGACTTGTATGTCGATTTCCTTTGTCAGGTTAGGGAAGTTTTCAGTCATTATTACTTCAAATATGTTCTCGATCCCTTGTTCCCTCTCTTCTCCTTCTGGTATTCCTATGAAAAATCATGTTGTTGCACATGATATTATTGCCCAGCTCTCTTAAACTATTTTCAATGTTTTTTATTCCTTTTTGTTTTTGTTGTTCTGCTTGTATGATTTCTGCTGTCTTGTCTTCTAATTCGCTGATTCGATCGTCTGCTTCATTCAATCTGCTGGTAATACCTTCGAGTTTGTTATTTATTTCAGTAATTGCATTCTTTAGTTCTAGCTGGTTGTTTTTCAAGATTTCTCTATATTTCTTTATATTCTCACTAATTTCCTTGAACATTCTAATAATCAGTGTTCTGAACTCTGTCTCTGATAGGTTGGTTGCCTCTATTTCCTCTAGTTCTACTGATTCAGGAGGTTTCTTCTGTTCTTTTATTTGGGATGTGCTTCTTTGTTTCCCCATTCTGGCTTACTCTTTGTGCTTGCTTCAATGTATTAAGTAGATCCCCTAGGTCTCTCATTCTTTTCTGGGTGGACATGAGTGGTGTGTGTCCTTTATATTTGAATTGCTCAGTCTCCCTATTCTCCTGTGCATGTGTAACACAGGTGTTCCTTGTGTTGTGTGTCTTCTCCTGAGCTTTGATTGCTTTTGGCTTGTCAGTAGGTGGGATTGACTCCCAGGCTGAAGTAGCTGTGAGGATTAGCTGTGTCTACAGTTTATGAGCTGTTGTGTGTGGGTTGACCCCTCCGATGAAGCTTGGCCCTGATGGGCTCTTGTGCCTGTAGCGATTTCCTTTTAGGTGTGACTCCTGTAGGTCAAACCCTGTAATGCTCTGGTTTGGTCTAAAGTTGGCCTCTGGGTGAGATGATTCTTGAGCCTCTTTGGCTGGGCCCTACTGCAGAGTGATTTTTGAGCAAAACAGATCAACAAGCAAAACCACAACAGCCACCAAAAGAAACCAAATACTCTCACATGTAAGAAACAACCAACACTAAACATGTACAGAAATATCAAACATACAAAAAAAATTGCAGAAAATTGGAAAGAAGGAGGAAAAGAAAGGCAAGAGAAAGGGGAGACAGAAAGAAAGAAAGAAAGAAAGAAAGAAAGAAAGAAAGAAAGAAAGAAAGAAAGAAAGAAAGAAAGAAAGAAAGAAACATCTATACACCCATATATATCAAGATAGATATATATATATATATATATATATATATATATACATATAAAAAAAACTAAAAATGATAATAATGAAATAGAAAAACAAAAACACCCAAACAAGAAAATAATAATAAAAAAAAAAAACACCCAAAAAAGCCAAACAAACAAAAAGAAAAAAAGAACACACACACACACAAAAAAAAAACAACAGTGACAATCTTGGCTAAAGTTCACCAAGCTATCTCCAGGTTGTCTTCTGCTGTACAAAAGCTCCTCTGCATCTTGTTGGGCAGAGCCGGTCACCTGGCACCTGGAGTGACCCTGGTGATGCAACTCGAGATGAATGGGGTTATGGGGTATGACTGGTTGTTTTTACAAAGTCACTGCTGTTTCTGCTCTGGCCTGCCCAGAAGCACACTGAGAACTGTGCAGCCAGAAGACTCGATGTGCGTCTTCAGGCATTCTTTCGGCTAGAGGCTGTGGGGTGTGTGAGATTTCTGAGCCGCTACAAGCTACAAGCCACCTGTGGTGGGTGGGTGGGGGTGGGGGGTTCTTATCTATGCCACCGAAGTTGCCCTGCTTCCAAGCCACAGGAGAGGTGGGGGCAAGGTAGGTAGGCCAACACTCTGGAGCTTCTTCCTGGCCTTCGAGTAGGAGCACCCCTGTAATCTGATACTACTCTCCATTCAGAGGTCAGTTTAAGACTCTGGGATTCCCGGGGCCAGGGCTTCCGAGGGAGGGTGGGATGGGTTCTTATCTATGCAGTTGTTTTTTGTTTTCTGTCCGAGAAAAAAAAGGAAAAAAATGAAAGAGAAAAACAAAACAAAACCTCCCGCTGTTTAGAGCTGAGGCTTCTACCTCAGACGCTCCAGCCATGCTCCTGGCGTGAGATCGCAGGGGCGCAGGCACTGAGCCCGCCCTGGCACTGCAACGCTCTCCGATCTGCCTCCTGGGGGTCCCTCCTGTCCCCAGCTGCAGGTGCGGATGGCGCCTCTCCAAGCACGTCTCTACTCTCTCTTCCCCCACTCGCCCAGCCAGAGGCTTCTGCGTTAGACTCTGCAAACCATTGGGCTCCCAATGCACGCTCCATGGGACTGCAAGGCACAGGGAGTGAGACGGGAACACTCTCCAATCTGTCTCCTGGGGTCTAGCGTCTCTGCAGACGTGCGGACCGAGACTCCACGCTTCTCGCCTCCTTCTTCCCACACTCGCCTGGTCTGCCCATCTTCAAACAATCGCAGTCCGTCTCTCAGCTGTTCTATAGGATACTGTAAAGAGTTACAGCTGCCCTAATTGCGGCGATTTCCAAGGGAGAACTCAGGAAGCCGCCATTTTTCCTCTCTCCTCAAATACAGTTATATTCTTTGTTATTTTTATCATCAACCCAGAGAAAAGGGGAGATTAATTTTTTTTTTAATTTTTTTAAAGAAACGTTCATAGATTCTTTTTTAGGGTTGCTGAGAGTGTCATGTTAATTCAATAACCATTTCAACAAGGCTCATAAACGTTTCCATTCTAAGCTACTAAAAGTAACTCTTTTCATAAATTCTTTTACTTGCAAAACCGGGAAAATGTCCAACTACTTCAGGTCATCTTGGATTTGACAAAAAGCAGCATGAAAGGAGAGGCGACAAAATGTTCAAGGCCTTAGCCAAGAACCTAATGGGTTCATTGCTGTTCTCCATCTGCTTCCTCAGGAGACTCTAACTTCCAGTACCATTTACTATACAATTAATTTCATGTGGAAACACCCTTTGCACTGATTCTTTAATTAAAGCATACTCCGAACATTTGCATATATTTTGAAATGTTATGCAAAGAAAATAATTTTTAATAAATCCTTGTCAGAACCCTTGGAAGAGATGAACTTCATCAGGGTGAAATTTTAGAATCCTTTGTCAAATTATTTTTCACCTGACAATCATGAAACATGAATTATCCCAGTTCTGATAGCCATGCTGGAAAGGCAGGTGTGACACAGAACAAGACTTTTTCCTTATGCCACACATTCATGTACTCTGCAGTGTTTGAGAGGAGAGCACTGACTTCATTGCACCACATAGGGATGGCAGAGAATAAAATGTAAAGGTTGTGCTGCTTCATGTGAATCTGAGCCAGAATGGTAAGTAGAACATACAGCTTTCCAAGAAGATGCAACAAATCAAGATGCTGCCCAGAGAAGCCATCCCATGCCCACACTGGGGGCGATGTTGGCTTACTCCACCAGGTGACTATTTTCAAGATCGGCCTCCAAAAGGAAAAACTTTCCAATCCAGATAAGAACCAAAGCTGACCTCCTGACTGTTCAGTTACAGAGGAATCTCCAGGCGGAACTGATTACCTGTACTTGCAGCTGTAGATGTTCACCTGGCCACCCAAGACAGACGCAGAGCTCTCCACATGCACATCAACCACAGACAGCTGCTCCGCTTCTGTGGCGTACTCGACCATGACCACATAGTGGCCTACCTGAGGGACCTGCAGCCGCAGGTGCAGCTCCACCTGTCAGAGAGTCCGAGCAGACAGAAATGAATTGTATTAGATGCATTTACATAGGCAATGGTTAAGATAGAGCTGAGTGGACACCTAGAAATAGTTTTCTATTTCATCACAGTAAGACATGTGATCCTATAGGTAGGGATGCCAGATAAAATATAGGATCTTCCATTAAATTTGAAATTCAGGTAAAAACACATAATTATTGATTGTTTATCTTCAATTCAAATTTAATGGGGCATCTGGTCTTATTATATTCTAAATCTGGCAACCCTATATTTAGGGACTGCTACTCTTTCTGTCCAAATACTTGTCTCGTTTCTCAAGGCAAAAGACACTTGAGGCTCTTTAACTGTTCTTTAATTTGAAAAGAAACTTTACATTATATGGGTGCAAATAATGTAAAATGATGCACCCACCCTACTCCTGAGATAATGACAAATAACAGTTTTGTTTCATATTTCCAGACCATTTTCTACGTTTGAAAATGCACATAAATATACTTTTTTTAAAAAGAAAAAGTGTGATCATAATAGGTAATCATGGATTCTTTTGCATCATCACGGCAGAGCTGAGCAGTTGTGACAGACTGCATGGTCCACAAAGCCAAAATATTTACTGTTCAACCCTTAACAAAAGAAATATGCTTGTCCCTGACATCAGCTACTGGTTAAGGGCTTGGAACCTGGAATCATACTGCCTCCAGCTGTGTGACTTAGTGTCATATGCCTCTGTTCCCTCCTGTGTAAACATAAGGATAATGATAATACCTTTTAAAATCATTATGAGGATTAAATGAATTAATAAGTGAAGAGCTCTTAGAACTGTATTTGACATGTTGTAAGTACTATATAAACAGTGACAATTATGAGTATTGCTTTTTGCCATGACTTGCTTGGGCCAGTTGCCATCTGTCTGCCCGTTGGCAGCGCAGCTAGTGGCCTCTAAGCTCAAGGTGCTGTGTTACAATCTTAGTTGCAGGTGGGTGTAGCCACCATCCCATATGGGAATCGAACCAGCAGCCTTGTTGGTAAGAGCACACGCTCTATCCACTGAGCCATCCAGGCTGCAGCTCAGCTCATTGTGCCAAGTTCAGTCTTACTTGCGGGCTGGTGTAGCCCACCATTCAACAGGCAGTTTTGTTGATAGGAGCATGTGCTCTCACCAGCTGAGCCATCCTGCTACTTGTTGGCAGCTCAGTGGTAGCTCAGCTTGGACACAGCAACACTGGCCCATGTGGGAACTGAACCCGTGGCCCTGTTGCTCAGAGCTTGCGCTCTTAAGCTAACTCTGAACCAACTGAGCCACTCGGCCGGCCCATGACTTGCTTTTTTTATTCAATAGTATTTCATGCGTTTATAGCAGTACATACAGATGTATTTCATTTTTCTAATGGCTGCCTATCATTACATAATACGAATTTAAAATAATTTATTTAACTAATCCCCTATTCATGGACACTTAGGTTGTTTCTCATTTTCCTTATTTTATATATATATATATATATATATATATATATATATATATATATACACACACACATATATATATGCATATATGTATATATTTGTATATATATATATCATTAGGCTAGTATTTCTATAAGATTCCTAGAAGTAAAATTTCTGGGTCAAAGTGCATGTGCATATTTAATGCTTGAGCCAGTATTATAACCACATTCCTTAGCAGTGTAACCCATTTCAGCCCATAAGCTCAGGCCCAGGCAAGCTTTACCATATTTAATTAAAATTCTCCTGTCCCTTACCTTCAGGGAATTCACATTTACTGTTCCTTCTGCACAGCTCTGAACCACACAACTGCTATTTTCCTCAGTGATTTTTCTATCACTTAAATAGTAGGAAGACTTCCCTCAGGGAAAAAATGTCGATTATCCACGCTTTTCTACTGTGTGTTAAAGAGTAAAATGTAGTGCTGCCATTGGCCCATGTGGAGAGGTTATTACAAGCATTTCTCCACTGGGTATCTCCAAACAAGGGCTTATCTGTTTTTACCCTACACACAGGCCAATGATGTATTGACTTTTCTCCCCGAAGTTATTGGCTGCCAGTACTATCATAGCACTATTATAAATTCCTATTACTCTTTCTATTCTGAGTCCTATGGGTTGATTTTTGGAGGACTTGTGGGAAGAGTTTGAATATATTTGATGGTCAAAGTGGGTTTTGAGAAACTCAGATAAAAGACGCAAAAGATGGCAAACAGAAACTTTACTGTTTGCTGCTTATTATTAACAATTTATTGGGCTAGCCAAGTGGCGCAGTGGTTGGGAGCTGGCTTAGGACACCAGCGGCCCTGGTTCAGATCCCACATATGAGGGCCAGTGACACTGCCCTCAAACAAACAAACAAACAAAAAAAATTTATCTTTTTTAAAAAAAGGAACTTCAAGAAAACCAGTTATGTCCTGGAGGGATCTTTCCAGTTTTATGGCAGAGAACTTCCCTCACCTAGTTTCCAGTGTTTCAGGATAAAGACATAAAAGGTGGTGTATCAAATCTGCAGCTTACAAAAGCTAACTAACATGTCTGATGTCAAAGTAAGGATTCAAAATGATTTGGTCAACACATACTTACTAAACACCTACTCTGTGCCAGCCTATAAGCTAGGTGATGGGCATACAATAGGAAACAAGACAGACATTGTCTCTGCTGTCAGACAGACTTTAATCAAATAACTAGATAATTAGACAAATACACTGTGAAATAATATATGACAAATGCTCAGAAGATGTGCTAAGAGGGGTGCCTGAGCTGGTCAGATAGATGAGGGGAGAGGGGAAGACTTGTTGAAGGAGCTGAGTGCTGATGAACAAGGAACAGATAACCAGGCCATGAGGGGATGGAAGAGCATTCAGTCAGCAGGAACAGACTTTTTTAGGAGGTTACCCTATGGCACACAATGTTATAGGGTGGCATATAATGTAAGTCCAAGAAATGGAAAACAGGCCACAGTAGTGAGGAACAGAGAGCAAGAGGAGGTACGATAACATTGGGAGGTAAGATGGCAGCCTTACAGATCATT
This sequence comes from Aselliscus stoliczkanus, assembly GCA_033961575.1. Lineage (NCBI taxonomy): Eukaryota > Metazoa > Chordata > Mammalia > Chiroptera > Hipposideridae > Aselliscus > Aselliscus stoliczkanus. The sequence goes on along the minus strand of CM066738.1, from coordinate 71,748,288 downwards.
AAATATTTTGTCTCTATTCTAAGAGCAATAAGATGTTATTGTAATGTTATACTTGTGTATGTGTGAGGGTGGGGTGAGAAGGTCAGTGATGATTCGATATTTGTATCAAAATAAGTATGCTGCCTATAGTATGGAGAATGGATTGAGAGATGCAATAAATGAGAGCTGATGTGGGTGATCTAATTAGGAGGCTACTGCAGAGATCCTTATAAAAGATCATGTATTGGACAAGAAGATAAATGGAGAGAGGTGGAATTATTCAAGAAAAGTCGATCCTAGGACTTACTGGTTAAACATAAAAGATTAAACACACATATTTATTGATCTTTCTTCTCAGAACTCCACATACAGAAGAGTCAATTTTTAAAAATCATAAACTCACAAAGAAAAAAGAGAATAGGAAAGAGGAAAAGAACAGACTTGAGAAATCAACAAAATTTGGGAAGCTAGAAAGCACATGGGTGTAAACTAATTAGACCAGAGAAAGCTAAAACCTAAGTTTCTGTGTGTATGTGCAGGGTTGGGGTGGGGACTAGAAAAAAAAAATTTTGAAGAGATTTCCCAAAGCATAAAATAAGATAAAGAGACTGGAAAGATGTGTTAAACATAAAGAAATTAATTATCAAAGAAGTAACTCAAGAAAGTTTCCCAGAATGATGGACAGAAGTTTCTAGGCTAAAAGCGTCTACTGAGAGCCTTAGCTGAAACACTACCTATATTAAACAAGAAATAAAGAGATGATCCCAAAAGCCCTAAGAAAGGAAAAGCAGGTGGCAGCCAAAGAATTGGGAATCAGAATATAATGTCACAACAGCAACACTTGAAGTTAGAAGTTAATGAGGAAATGTCATCAAATTCTGGAGAGAAATGATTTCTAATCTAGAATTCTATATCCAACCAAAATTTTTAAAAAAATCAAGATTGAGTGTAGAATAGAGGAGATATTTTCAGATATATGAGGTCTCAAAAAAGCAGAAGTGCCTCCTTATGTGGCCTTTCTCAGGAAGCCATTGGAGGATATCTACCAAAATGAGAAAGCAATTTTTTAAAAAGAGAAAGAATGGAAGTTCCAATAGTCAAGAAAAAGAGGATCCAATACAGAGATGAAAAGAGAGTATCTAGGAGGGTGGTGTGGTGATAAAAATTTTTTAGGAAATGGCTGTGCCTTGAGCCTAGAGACTATATTCCAGAGTAAAGAAGAGAGATGAAGGATTCCAGGAGAGATGTCTCTAAGGAGAAATGGAAGAGAGAAAAAAGGATTGAAGGAAAGGAAGGAGAGATGAAAGGAGGGAGGGTATGTGATGTATTTGAATTGAGATGGAATTTACAATCTATCTGAAAATCTGGGGGAAATAGTAAAAATAAGATTTCTAGACAACAGTAAGTTGCAGATTGGTTTACAATGGGGAGATAAGCATTCTAAAGTCCATGTCAAGTACATGAAGACATCAGAATTACTGAATAACTTTAGACTTTGTTTGAAAAATTTATACTCAAGAACATATGTTAAAATGTTAAGGGTAACGACTGGGCCGGCCGAGTTGCTCAGTTGGTTAAGAGCTCGCTCAAGAGTGCGAGCTGAGCTCTGAGCAACAGCTGTTCAAGGCCAGCCCGAGCTGAGTTGCCGTTGAGCTGCCAACAGGTGGCAGGATGGCTCAGCTAAAAAAAAAAAAAAAAAAAAAAAGTTAAGGGTAACGATTAAATGATCAGAAAACAATGTAGACCTACCAAAGAAGCAGGGAAGTAGAGAAAATTGTCTCAAACATAAATCAGAAAAATAAATTTTTTTTTAAAGATTTTATTGGGGAATTGGAGGAGGGGAACAGCGTTGAGGAACAGCGGAAGGGGAACAGACAAGTTGCTGTCCTTTTGTTCTTCAGTCTAGTTGGAGGATATTGCTTCATTGGCCCATGTTGGTATCATCATTGCACTCTCCTCGGGTGAGGCAGATTGGTCTCCAACCTCTGGACGGCCACTCATAGTGGCTCTTGGCAGCACACACCGGCTGCCAGCCACTCATGCTGGCTGCCGGCTATTCACTGGTAGCCTATGGCAGCCCACTGCATCAGGGACTGCAGCTATGCCATCCCCGGGGACTCACAGCAGCCCAGCTTCAGGTGACGCTGTTGTTCACCATCTTAGCTGTAAAGGGCAGTGTCACGGGCCCTCATATGTGGGATCTGAACCAGGGCCTCTGGCGTCCCAAGCAGCTCTTAACCAACTTGCCACTAGGCCGGCCCAGAAAAAAAATTTTTTAAGGTAAATAAAAACCTAGCAAAATAAATAAGATGGTAAAAATAAGCAATCACCATAAATATAAATGGATTAAAGTCATGTTGTAAAACAGATGCTCAGATTAAAATATAAAAAAAATCTAGCTATGTATTTGTTTACAAGAGATGGAGGCTTGCCTGGTGTACAACATGTGTGGTCTGACTTGAAACGATTCTGTCCAGATTCTCTTTGTCAGAGAGAATAAAGAAGGGAGACTCAGATGGCTGTGAGTACTGGAGCTAGGACGCAACAAAGAAATGGGACCAGGGCAGCCTCATGGCATGTGTGTGAGACAATGGGCTATCAATAGGCAAAGGAGGCCACTCAGTAGAAGGAAAAGTAAACAAACAAACAAACACAAAGAGAGAGGGGGAGGCCTCTGTCAGAACCAGGTAAGTCTGTCCCTCACAGATGACGGGGAGGCCTGAAAGCACTCAGTTCCTGCCCTTGGAGTCCCCTCTCTGTCTCCTTCCAGGGTAGGGAGGACACCCCTGCACATGAGCTAGATTTGATGGGTTGCTCCTCCTCTCAGCCCAGAGTCCTGACAAGAATACATAATAGCAATAGGGCTAGTAGTTCCTGCGCAATCACTGTATGCTGGGCACCCCAACAAGAGCCACTCACAGATTATCTTATTTAATAGTACCCATGAGGTAGCTATTATTCTTATCCCCATTTTGTAAACTAGTAAATTCAGGCCTGGCGAGACTTCACAGCAAGTTACTGGTGACTCAAGACATGAACCCAGGCAGTTTCACTCCAGAACTATCCCCTTAACCACACTACACAAGGTTTCCAAAATGAAAGAAGAATTACTCTGCATTGCTTTAGGTGGCTTATGATGGCCAAAAGTTAGACATTACAATGAACCATATTTTGGCTTAATATAAAAAGGAACTTTCTAATAACTACAGTTTATTTAAAAATGGAATAGGCTACCTTTAGAAGAGGTGAGTCATCCATTGATTTAAGTATTCAACAGAGGCTAAATGAATATCTAACAAGAATAATGTAAAAAGGATTCCTTCACCAGGTAGGGGAATCAAATGATTTCTAAGGCCTCTTCTAACATCATTAGACTCTAAATTTTAGCACAATTATCTATTAGAGTACGTCCAATGGAGTTTGCCATCACTTCCTGTGATGGCAAAAATATTATGTAATCTGTGCTGTCCAACAGAGTGGACATGTAATTATTGAACACTTGAAATGCGGCCAGTGCAACTAAGGAACTGAATTTTTAGCTTGACTCAAGTTCAATTAATTCAAATTTATATAGCTACATGGGACTAGTGACTAGTGTATTAGACAGCACAAGTCTGTAAGCACTTAGATTAAACAGTAAAAAGGACGGTTAAATATAGCTGGACAGGCCAGAACTTAGTTTTATGCATCATGCAAATATAATAGCTCAGGGCTGTGGCTCTGGGCTAAGTCAGAGGCAAGGACACCTCCTGATGAATCATCAGCATCACTTCCTGGAGGTTAGCCTTTCTCAACTATACTTCCTGCTGTCTGGGAAGCGCGCGCACACTCACACGTATGAGGTCGGACAATTAAGTTCTCAAACTCATCCTAGAAAAAGTGCTACATACCTCATTGCTGAATATCACTATTGTCACCTTCAAAGTACTCCCTTTGGGAAGCTATGCACCGATGCCAGTGCCTAGTCCACCCTTCAAAGTAATTTTGGAACTCTTTTTCTGGAATGGCCATCAGAGCTGTCATCATAATACTCTGGATGTCCTGAATATCATCAAAATGTCTTCCTTTCAATATTTCCTTTATCTTCAGGTAAAGAAAGAAGTTATTGGTGGCCAGATCAGGTGAGTAGGGAGGGTGTTCCAGTACAGTTATTTGTTTACTGGCTAAAAACTCCCTCACAGACAGTATCATGTGAGCTGGTGCATTGTCGTGATGCAAGAGCCATGAAAAGTTCAGTTTGTCTAACTTTTTCATGCAGCCTTTTCAGCACTTCCAAATAGTAAACCTGGTTAACTGTTTGTCCAGTTGGTACAAATTCATAACGAGTAATCCCTCTGATATCAAAACAGGTTAGCAACATCATTGCAACAAATTCACGAACTTAATTGTCAAACCTCAGTGTGCATAATATGTATGTATGTATGTATGTATGTATGTAGATATGCAGCCTGGGTAGGGAAGGATACAGTGCACTATGAATATTAGAATGAAGGAGTAAGATCATTTCATTTTTCTTTATGCATACCTGTATTACTTTAGTTGTTACAAGTATTTACGTTTCTGTAAAATGAAGACTAAACTTAAATATCTTTAAAATCCTATAACTGCTATCTTGAAAATGTTGGGAATGTAGTTTAAAAAATGTATACAGCTAAATGTTCAATAAGAATACCTTATATATTTTTTAATTCCATAAATTTAATCCCCATAATGAACAATTTTCTCAAAGGTACAAAACATAATGTTGTAGATGGTAAGGAATGGAAATATTGTGGAGGAAGATTTTTTTTCAGGGCCTTCATTTTGTGATTATTGCATAGTATATTTCTATTGTTATTGTTGACATACAGTACTTCTAACTCAAATCTTGAATTAGTGTAGTCTTAAGTTGTTTTGAGGCTCAAAGAACTCCTGGAAGAAGAGTAATACCAAGACCTGAAATAACCTGTCCTCCAAGCCATGAGGGAGGAGCCTTGGGGTGTAGCAGTTCCAGATGCTGAGCTCAAGGAATTCAGCTGTTATAAATTGCCTAGGCTATGGGGATGAAGTCAGTGAGCATCCTTTTAGGGTAAGCTGTGTCGTTTCTGGAGGTGTTTTTAGAGAACTTGCCCTGAATCAGGTAAAACAGGATGGTCCCCTTAGAGGTTCAGGGGATCAAAAGAAAAGGCTTCTGTGGTCTCCCATGGTCCTGCCATGTCTAGATAGTGTTCCAAGACTAAAATTGCCATGGCTCACTGTGGTGTATCACCCAGCCCCAGCCTAAGTTAGAGAACTCAGTACACCTTTAATTAACACTTCAGAAGATCCTTCAAGGTTCCCCTGATTTTGAGAAGCAATTGTGGTCGAGGGTTTTTGAGCAGACACAGACCCAAAAGGTAGTAGTAGCTTCGACAGTAAGTAAAAGGCTGCCCCACCTCTATCCCACTGAGGTCCACCATGACTGGGTGTGCGGGGGTGGGTTGCCTCACAGCCAAGGGTCTCGGCTCCCCATCAAGCAGGAAGTGTCTGGCCTCACATGCGAGGGCACAGGGGAATCGGGTCACTGGCAAATGCTGGTAAAGCAAGCAGCTTCAACAATGACAAAATACAACAGTTACAACTGAGAACAAAACACAGATCATCAAAGTGCATCCCCGAGGACTCTTATCCATTGCATTCATTCATCATTCCTTCAACAAGCTCTTACTGTATTCCTACTATAGAAATCGGGTGGTAAATTTTCATCGGTGTGAGGAATGGAAGAAGCAAAGGTCTACAGACCCGCATTCCATTTTAAACTCCTCCCTTCATGGGATGCATGACCTTGAGGGTATTACTTGGACATGCATCAGCATTTCCACATGCTAGAGGGTGGGTGTCACTCTTAAGTGGCAGCTACAGTGTACAAAGTGCTTTGTGATTCTTACGTGAATGACAGTCAATTGCCACAGAGGAAAAAAAATCACAATTAAGTAATTACCCAGAACATCCTGTTCTAATTGTGACCCTGAGGCCTATCTCAAATCTTTGTACCAAAGGCTCCTGATTAGAGGACCCTCATGATGCACCCACTGCCCACACTAACTTTGCCTGGGGAGGTCCCTCGTGGGCACATGGCTCCGTGACAGGCAGCTGCAGCAAGGAGGCCTCATAGTAGTCCCTGGGGAGCAGCACCAGGTAGTCCTAGGAAATAAAGACCAAAAAACCAATTACTTATCTTGACAGTGGCCCTACTTTCAAAATAAAATAGGCAAACATACTAAATTAATCATAACCAGGCAAAGCTCGCTAGTTAAACTCCACATCAGCTGCTTTGTTCTGCCCCCTGATTCACCAGAACACGCAAGTCAACTCACACAGGTGCTGTAAGATTGGAGACAAGAGCCTCATTACTATCAAATCTCCGGGGAAATTTTATTATCTCTTCTGGGTTGTTTATAAATTCAAAAATAAACAAAGATAATAAACTGTCCATGGACAAAATGTTCCTTTGAAAACAGTGCCTTCATCACTACAGAAGAACACAGAGTTGTAGATCACGTATTATGGCTTTTTATTCCCACACGGAGCAGCACCCACCTGACTTGGTGTAAAACGTGATTTTTTGTGATTCTGGTGAATCAGAGACTGAAACTGGCCTACTGCCTATCCTAGGATATGAGAAGAAGAATATGTTCCACCAAGTGTGCCAAACAAAGCCCACAATGTAAATTTAACTATGCAGCTCTCTGGGCTTCTGAGTGGTAGATGATTTGACAGCTCTGCTGCAATCCTGGCATCACTGCCTGTCTGCAGAGGGAAGGAGGGAGGGGATGTCGCCACAAATGTGAAGAGACTCGTACATGGGCCATAAGGCTTTTACTCTCTTCAGGGCCCTTAATTTGTCTAAAATGGAGAAGAAGAGAAATATATGGGAAGGCAAAAGTAGCAGATGGTGACCCAAGGAGCTCAGTGGTCCACCACAGTGGTCTTACTACCTGAATGGGCTCTAATTTAATAATGGTTATTGTTCTATTAGTAAGTTTCCTTAGGTTGGGACCATATCTCCACATTATTTTATGGTCCCATAGATCCTAGAATAAAGGTTGATAATAGGTCCTCAATAAAACAATTTTAGAGAAAATAATATCATAATATGTAAGGATACATATGAATTACTACACAATTGCATTAAATGTCATGAAAATCTTCCATGCCTATGAAGTAACTTTTATAATGAATTTCATCTTTCCATTAGTCCAACTTTATGTACTCATTATTGGCCTCAGTGGTATTTTCCTCTTCCTCATTTCTAGCAGTTGTGAAACATTCTTAAACTTTCTTAAAGTAACAAAACTTTCCACCACCAAGATATAAGAAAAATAGGGACTGAACGAACAGCATAAATCTGCACATTATCTTTATAAGATCCCAGATTTGGAAAGGACCGATAAGGATATGCATTGTCCCCATTGTATAAAAGAAGCAACTGAGGCAGGCTTGGAGTTAGGAACTTGCCTAAGATTTGTAAACAGCCCATCAAAAGAGCTGCACCAGAAGGAAAAGGTTTTTTTCCCCCTCTTAGTGAATGAAACCAGCTATTGCCAGACTTTATTTTGAAAAGACCTTACTAGAAGCGAAAGCCGACATCAAGGAGGGGCGTGTCAGATAGCACTTTCCATTCCTTTTACGCCTCATGGCTTTCTGTCTATTCTATTAATGTTCAAGACATAGCCTTTTCCTTGATGAAGAGTTCTTTGTCCATGGCAACTTATTTGGTGAGATTATTGCCTACATTTAAGGTAGAAGGCAGGAAGAGCGTCACTGAAGCACTGGTTCCTCCAGTCTGTTCTTTCTCTTTCTACCACCAAGAACTTCACTGATTTTAGAATCTTCTTTTCCTCTAGTTTCTTCTGATTTACTCTGCATAATTCTCAGAGAGGCTGGTATTTATTGATGCCCTTCTAATTCACGATAAAAAATCCCAGAGAAACTTTTGAAAGTCTGGGACATATGCTCGTTAAGATTTTGCATTTATTTTGATAAGTCCAAATAATTATGAGTTATAATTTGGTATTATTTTTGTCTGTGAGAAGCTGGCTGGAGGACTATAAAAGATATTTTAAGTTGGTTCCTATTTCATTATGTCATGTGAGGGCAAATGTCACAATAGGTTCCTATGTCTAAAAGGGAACAAACCAGCTATGATTTTGATATCTTATAGTCACTGTGGTTCACTGTGCATGGAACCAGCTCCAATAGGAGAAGAATCTCCACTAAGAACTCTTACCAGGAGGACTCCCTCTGCCTTAATACAAGCAATCCATGTCCCTGATGCAAGTGAAAATGGGTCTGCAAAACCATTTCCAGGGATGGTGACAAAGGCTGGCTCCTTACTTGGCAGGAAGATGATCTCTTTGCTTTGAGCAACACCTATCAGAAATAAACAGAATTGCTTAGGACATTTTTCTAGCAGTCAATGTTCTGATTTTAGATTATCAGTTTTGGACATTCAGTTTACAGCTGAAAAAGTATAGGATAGCTTACTGATCATATGTACTGATCTTATTTTTTTTTAAATTGTATGGATGCATAAGCATACGTATAAAATAGACTAGAAAGATATTGCTAAAAATGTTAGCAGTGGCTATCTATGCTGCGATCATGAGTCACTTTTTATAAATGAGTAAGTATATTAATATAGGGTAAACTGCTTAGAAAACTTCTTGGCACATTTTTCAATTGTCAAAAGAAATGTAATGATAATTCACAAGGAAGAAGAAAATAGACAATACACAATAAACAATCAATATCACTACACACAAGTAAATGAAAATTTTAAATAAGAACATCATGTAATTTTCACCTATTAAATTGGCAGAGTTCTTTAGTGGTGATATGCCATGTTGAACATGAAACCAGCAATGTAGTAACACTCAGGTAGAAGGGGAATTAGTACCACTTTTCTGGAAACCATTTTGACAATTTCCAATCTCTTAAAAACTTTCTTACCAATCAGCCTGGTGATTCTATTTTTAAAATATATCCTGTAGAAGTATTCTAAAATGCAGATAGAAACTTATTGGTAAAGATTCTCAGTGCTGCATAATGGTAAACAGAACAAAAAATTTGAAATGCCTCCACTATCTAACAGTGCAGGAAAGATGAAGTAACTTATGGTTTAACTGTACGGTGGGATAATGTGAAACCATTCAATGACATGGAGGAAGTTTATGAAGCAGAGTAAAAAAATGAAGGTCAAGTATTATTTCAACAAAGTTTAAAAAATGTGCATGGGGGCCGGCCGAGTGGTGCGGTGGTTAAGCGCTGGCTTGGGAAGCCAGCGGCCCTGGTTCAGTCCCACATATGAGGGCCAGAGACACTGCCCTCAAAAAAAGAAAAAAATGTGCATGATAAAAAACTGGAAGGAAATGTACAAAGTGTCACAGATGATTTCCTTGATGTGGGGGTTTTATTTGCTCCTGTGGTTGTTAAGTATTCAATATATTACATTAGATATTAAATTATCTTCCATTTTGTTTGTATGTAATTCAAAGATTTTAATTTCTATTGAAGAACATGCATTCATTTTGAAATAAGAAAAAGTTTTGCTCTCCACCCCGCTCCATCTGGAACTGTGGTTACTTCTCCCCATTTACCTGAAGCCACAAAGTGTGTCCTGCAGTCTCCAACAGTGCCCTGTTTACCTTCCTGGGAACCCCTACATTCCACCCATCTGAACCAGGCCCCACCTCTGGCTGTCAGGTGTTGTTCATTAAAAAAATTATAGAGAGGGAGGGGCAAGATGGCGTCTGTGAGGAGGGCTCCATGAAATCTCCCCTGGAAATATCCACAATTTGAACTTCTAATACGCTTCAAAGAGACATCTACTCATCACACAGAGAGACTAAGAGTTCCACACAAGGATTGCTGGAAGGTGGGCAGGCCGGGCGAGTAGGGGAAGAAGGCGGCGAGACGCGTGAGGTGCAGCCCGCACCCGCGGCTGCTGAGGCACGGTGAGTGTTCCCCCGGCTCGCTCCCTGCGGCCCGCGGCCCACCTAGAGCTCAGCAAGAGCGCGTTGGTTTGCAGTCTGAGGCTGGGCAAGTGCGGGAGGAGAGAGAGGAGACGACTGTGCAGAGGTACGAGCTGCACCCGCGGCTCGCCGGGTCCCCAGGAAGCAGGGTGCAGAGACCGGCAGCGACAGGGCAAGATCAGTCCCTGCACCCTCCCGGTTCAGGGATCAGTCTCTGTGCCCACCGGGTCCCGCGGAGCGCAGAAGCCTGAAACCTGGGAGCAGGGGAAAACAGAGGACTCGCCCGCGGAGAAGCAGTGCGCCGGGCGGAGACACAGGTCCCGGAGAGACGGAGCGGGGATCGGAGCCGCTCAGCAAGGTGCACGCAGTCCCCTGAACCCCGGCGGCAGTCCCTCCAGGAGCACAGCAGGAGAACGGCGCGGGCGTGCGCCGGCTCGGAGGCAGAAGCCTTAAACCCGGGAGCAGGGGGAAACAGAGGACTCGCCGGTGGAGACGCAGCACGCCGGCCGTAGTCACAGGTCCCGGAGAGACAGAGCGGGGATCTGAGCCTTGGGGCAGGGGGCGCGCAGTCCCTTAAGCCCCAGCAGTCTCTTAGGGAGAGCAGCAGGAGCACCGCGCGGGCGGTGGAAAATTAAAGAATTCCTCACTACCAAAAGCCTTAAACCCGGGAGCAGGGGAAAAAGAAGACTCACTCGGTCACGCAGCGCGCCGGGCAGAGACGCAGGTCCCCGAGAGACGCGGAGCGGGGATCTTAGCCACACGGTAGGGTGCGCGCAATTCCCTAAATCCTGGCAGACCCTTTGGGAGAGCAGCAGGAACTCCGCCGGAGCATAAGAGGCAAAGGCCTTAGCTTAAAACAGTGTTGGAACTGTGGCTTTGTTTACTTTTATGTTTTTTATTTTTTTTTCCTTTTTCTACTCTTGAACAGAAAGCAAAAAAAAACAAACAACCAATAACTCACCCACTCCCACAAACTTTGGCCCCCGCCAAGACAGTCTTAAACTGACTCCTGAATGGAGCAATAGGGGCAGACTAGGAAGATATCCTTACCTGCAGGGGGTTGAGAATTTCCACCCAGTAAAGGCTGCAGAGTGAGACTACCTACCCTGCCCCCACCTTTAGGCAAAGCTTGGAAGGCAGGGCAGGGTCACCTGCTGAGGCACTAATTAACAGATCCTTAGCAGCAGGCTTTTGGTAGTGAGGAATTCTTTAATTTTCCATGGCTGTCAACCCAAAGGGTGCCCAGAGACACTCATTGAGCCTTTGGGGGTGCAGCCTGCCTTGGGACAGGCAAAAGCAAAAAGGCAGTGACTTTGTAAAAACCACCAATCACACGTCACAACCACACTCAAGTACAGCAAACCTGCAGTGCCAGGATCACGCTAGGCATCAGGTGGCCTACTGTTCCCACAAGACACACAGGAATTCTTGTACAGCAGACAAACTGAAAAGAGCTTGGTGGACTTTAGCCTAGACTGGCACGGGTATTTTTGGTTTGTTTGGTTTTATTCTGTTTTGTTTTCCCTTTATTGGCTGCTTATCTTGGTTGTTTTTGGTTTTTATTTCTATTTCATTCTTATCATTTTGTAGTTTTTAATATAGGCATATATATAGGTGTATATAGGTGAATATATGTCCATATATATGGGTGTGTAGACAAATATATATATTTTTTTTCTTTTTCTTTTTCTTTCTTTTCTTTTCCTTTTTTCCCCACCCTCACTTTCTCTCTTAGTTTATTCATTCTTCTCACTGCTATACTTTTCCTCTTTTCCTTTATTCTGCAAATTTTATTTTTTTAATTTTTCTTACTTTTTTTATTATTATTTTAGTTCATTTTTATTTTTTATTTTTTAGATATAGCTAATCGGTTTCTCATGTTTATTCTATTTTTTATTTTAGGATATTGTATCTTATTTTGTTTCCTCTTCTGTTATTATTGAGTGTGTGGTTTTTGTTTTGTTTCTGTTTGTTTTCTTCATTAGTATGATTGATATTTCTGTACAAGTTGACTGTAGTTTGATGGTTGGTTTTTTTTACTTGTGTGAGCATTTGGTTTCCTTTGGTGGCTGCGGAGGTTGTTCTTGTTGATCTGTTATGCTCTAAAATCACTCTGCAACAGTGGGTCCAAACAAACAGACACAAGAATCATCATACCCGGAGGCCAACTTTAGATAAAACCAGAGCATTTCTGGGTTTGACATACAAGAGTCACACCCAAAAGGAAGTTGCTACAGGTACTAGGACCCATAGGGTCCAAGTTGCATCAGAGGGGTCAATCCTCTCACAGCAGCTCATAAACTGCAGACGCTGCTGATTCTCACAGCTAATCAATCTGGGAGTCAATCCCACCTACTGACAAGCCAAAAGTAATCAAAACTAAAACTTCAACAAGTGAGGATGCACGACACAAGGAACACCTCAGATACAAGCACAGGAGAATAGGGAGACTGAGTAATTCAAACATAAAGGATACACACCATATAAGTTTACCCAGAAAAGACTGAGAAATCTGGGGGATCTATCTGTTATATTGAAGCAAACACAAAGAGTAAGCCAGAATGGGGAGACAAAGAAACATAACACAAATAAAAGAACAGAAGAAACTTCCTGAATCAGTGGAAATAGAGGAAATAGAGGTAACCAACCTATCGGAGACAGAGTTCAGAACACTGATTATTAGAATGTTCAAGGAAATTAATGAAAATATAAGGAAGGATAGAGAAATCATGAAAAGCAACCAGCTAGAACTTAAGAACACAATTACTGAATTAAATAACAAACTTGATGGAATCACTAGCAGATTGGATGAAGCAGAAAATCGAATCAGTGACTTAGAAAACAAAATAGCAGAGATCACCCATGCGGAACAGCAAAAAGAAAAAAGAATGAAAAACCTTGAAAATAGTTTAAGAGAGCTGGGGGACAACATCAAATGCAATAACCTAAGGGTCATTGGAGTACCAGAAGGAGAAGAGAGGGAGCAAGGGATTGAGAATATATTTGAAGTAATAATGTCTGAAAACTTCCCTAACCTGGCAAAGGACATTGAAATACAAGCCCAGGAAGTGCAGAGAGTTCCAACGAGGATGATTCCAAACAGGCCCACTCCAAGACACATTATAGTGAAAATGGCAAGGGTTAAGGACAAAGACAGAATCCTTAAAGCAGCAAGGGAAAGGCAGCAAGTTACTTACAAGGGTATCCACATAAGATTATCAGCTGACTTTTCTACAGAAACTTTGCAGGCCAGAAGGGAGTGGCAGGAGGTTTTCAAAGTGATGAAAAATAAAGGCCTACAACCAAGATTGCTGTATCCAGCAAGGTTATCATTTAAAATCAAAGGCGAGATAAGGAGCTTTGCAGAAAAAAATAAGTTAAGGGAATTCATTACCACCAAGCCAGCTTTGCAGGAAATGCTAAAAGGGTTTCTTTAAGTAGAAGAGAAAAACAACCTATGAAAGACTACGAACACAAATAAGAAAATGGCAATAAATACACACCTATCAATAATCACATTAAATGTAAATGGGTTAAATGCTCCAATAAAAAGACATAGGGTGGCTGAATGGATAAGAAAGCAAGACCCCAGCATATGCTGTATACAAGAGACTCACCTCTGCTCCAAAGACTCATACAGGCTGAAAGTAAAGGGATGGAGTAAAATATTTCATGCAAATGGTACTGAGAAAAAAGCTGGAGTAGCGATACTTATATCAGATAAAATGGACTTTAAATTGAAGAATATAACAAAGGACAAAGAAGGACACTTCATAGTAATGAAGGGATCCATCCAACAAGAGGACATAACTCTAGTAAACATCTATGCACCTAACATAGGAGCCCCTAAATACATAAAACAGTATTGTCAGACATAAAGACAGAAATCAACAGTAACACTGTCATAGTAGGGGACTTCAACACCCCGCTGTCACTAATGGACAGATCCTCCAGACAGAAAATCAATGTGGAAACAGCGACCTTAAATGACACATTAGACCAGCTGGATTTAACAGACATTTTCAAAGCATTTCATCCCAAAGCTACAGAATATATGTTCTTTTCAAATGCACATGGAACATTTTCTAAGATAGACCACATGTTAGGCCACAAAACAAGTCTCAATAAATTTAAGAAGACTGAAATCATTTCAACTGTATTCTCTGACCACAATGCTATGAAACTAGAAATCAATTATAAGAAGAAATCCGGGAAGCTGACAAATAAATGGAGGCTAAACAATATGCTATTAAATAGTGAGTGGGTCACAAATGAGATCAAGGAGGAAATCAAAAGATATCTCGAGACAAACGAAAATGAAAACACCACGACCCAAAATCTGTGGGATGCTGCGAAAGCAGTCCTAAGAGGGAAGTTTATAGCAGTGCAAGCCTACCTAAAGAAGGAAGAAAAATCTCAAATCAACAGGTTATCCTTACACCTAAGGGAACTGGAAAAAGAACAGCAAAAGAAGCCCAAGAGGAGTACAAGAAAGGAGATAATAAAGACCAGAGCAGAAATAAACAATATAGAGAACAGAAAACAATTCAAAAGATCAATGAAACCAAGAGCTGGTTTCTTGAGAAGATAAACAAAATTGAAAAACCTCTAGCCAGGCTCATCAAAAAAAAAGACAGAGGACTCAAATTAGCAAAATCAGGAATGAAAGAGGGGAAATGACTACACACATCACAGAAATACAAAAAATTCTAAGAAATTACTATGAGCAACTATATGCCAACAAATTTGACAATCTGGAAGAAATGGATAATTTTCTAGAAGCATACAACCTTCCAAAGCTAACGCAAGAAGAAACAGAAAATCTAAATACTCTGATTACTACCAAGGAAATTGAATCAGTAATTGACAAGCTCCCAAAAAACAAAAGCCCTGGACCAGATGGCTTCACAAGTGAATTTCATCAAACATTCAAAAAAGAGCTATCACCTATTCTTCTCAAACTATTCCAAAAAATCCAGAAGGAGGGAAGGCTCCCAAACTCTTTTAATGAAGCCACTATCACCCTGATTCCAAAACCAGATAAAGACATCACAAAAAAGGAAAACTACAGGCCAATCTCACTGATGAATATAGATGCAAAAATTCTCAATAAAATATTAGCAAACAGAATTCAGCAATATATTAAGAAGATCATACATCATGATCAAGTGGGATTCATCCCTAGTGCGCAAGGCTGGTTCAACATCCGTAAATCAATTAATGTGATACACCACATCAACAAAATGAAGGATAAAGATCACATGGTCATTTCAATAGATGCAGAAAAAGCATTTGACAAAATCCAACAGCCATTGATGTTAAAAACCCTTAGCAAAGTGGGAACACAGGGATCATATCTCAACATAATAAAAGCCATATATGATAAACCTACAG
Source organism: Aselliscus stoliczkanus (assembly GCA_033961575.1). NCBI lineage: Eukaryota > Metazoa > Chordata > Mammalia > Chiroptera > Hipposideridae > Aselliscus > Aselliscus stoliczkanus. The sequence goes on along the minus strand of CM066738.1, from coordinate 71,732,923 downwards.
CTAACATCATACTCAATGGGGAAAAGCTAAAACCATTCCCCTTAAGATCAGGAACAAGACAAGGCTGTCCACTTTCTCCTCTTTTATTCAACATAGTGCTGGAAGTTCTAGCCACAGCAATCAGACAACAAAAAGAAATAAAAGGCATCCAAATTGGCAATGAAGAAGTAAAATTGTCATTATATGCAGATGACATGATACTGTATATAGAGAACCCCAAAGACTCCATCAAAAAACTATTGGAACTGATAGACGAATTCAGTAAAGTAGCAGGATATAAAATCAACGTTCAGAAATCAGTGGCATTTGCATATACCAATAATAAACTAATGGAAAGAGAAATTAAGAAAACTGTCCCATTTACAATTGCATCAAGAACTATAAAATACCTAGGAATACATTTAACCAAAGTAGTGAAAGATCTGTACTCAGACAATTATAAGACACTGAAGAAAGAAATCATAGAAGATACAAATAAATGGAAACACCTACCATGCTTATGGATAGGAAGAATTAATATAGTTAAAATGTCCATACTGCCTAAAGCAATATATAGATTCAATGCAATTCCTATCAAACTACCAAGGGCATTTTTCACAGAAATAGAAAATATAATTCTAAAATTTATATGGAATCATAAAAGACCCAGAATAGCCTCGGCAATTCTGAGAAATAAAAACAAAGTCGGGGGGATCACGCTACCAGACATCAAAACCTACTACAAGGCCACAGTAATCAAGACAGTTTGGTATTGGCATAAAAACAGGCACATCGATCAGTGGAACAGAACAGAGAGCCCAGAAATAAATCCAAGCATTTACGGACAGTTAATCTATGACAAGGGAAGCAAGAATTTACACTGGAGTAAAGATAGTCTATTCAATAAATGGTGCTGGGAAAATTGGACTGACACATGCAAAAAAATGAAATTGGATCATCTCCTTACGCCTTATACAAGAACAAATTCAAAATGGGTTAAAGACTTAAATGTAAGACCTGAAACCATAAAAATCCTAAAAGAAAATATAGGGAGTACATTTGCAGACATTACCCGGAGCAATATTTTTACTGATACATCCCTACGGGCAAGGGAAGTAAAAGAAAAAATGAACATATGGGATTATATCAGACTTAAAAGTTTTTTCACAACAAAGGAAACCATTAATAAAACAAAAAGGAAGCCTACTGAATGGGAGAATATATTTGCCAACGATATATCTGATAAGGGGTTAATATCCAAAATTTATAAAACACTCATGAAACTCAACACCAAAAAAACAAAAAACCCAATTAAAAAATGGGCAGAAGATATGAAGAGACATTTCTCTAAAGAGGACATACAGATGGCCAACAGGCATATGAAAAAAAGTTCAACGTCACTGGTCATTAGGGAAATGCAAATAAAAACCACAATGAGATACCACCTCATTCCAGTCAGAATGGCTATCATCAACTAATCAACAAACAACAAGTGCTGGCTGGGCTGTGGGGAAAAGGGGACCCTGCTGCACTGTTGGTGGGACTGCAGATTGGTGCAGCCACTATGGAAGTCAGTATGGAGGTATCTCAAAGAACTGGAAATAGAGCTACCGTTTGACCCAGCAATTCCACTCCTAGGTATTTATCCTGAAAAAACCAAGACACTTATTCAAAAAAAGTTATGCACCCCTATGTTCATAGCAGCACAATTTACAATAGCTAAGACTTTGAAACAACCAAAATGCCCATCAGTAGATGACTGGATTAAGAAACTGTGGTATATTTATACAATGGAGTACTACTCTGCTATAAGGAAGAATGAAATCGTGCCATTTGCAATGATATGGATGGACCTAGAGACTATAATGTTGAGTGAAATAAGTCAGTCAGAGAAGGACAAATACCATATGATCTCATTCATATGTGGAATCTGAAAAACTGTATGAATGAGCAAAGTAAACAGAAACTGTCTCATAGATATAGACGAAAAATCAGGGTTGCTAATTGGGAGAGGAATGGGGATGAGGGAGAAGGGGAAGGGATTAGATAGCAAAAATAGGCAACTACAATATTGCCACTGGGATAGGAAAAACAGTTTGGGGAATATAATTAATAATGTTGTAAATAGTCTGTGGAATGTCAGATGATCATAGGTCTTGTTAGGGAGACCATTTCATGGATGGAGTAGAAGTTTGATCACTGCACTGTATTACTAAAGCAAAGGTGGTATACCTACTGTAATTGAATATATATAGATAGTCACGGGATGTGGATTATACTGTGGAAGAGAGTCAGAGGAAGAGTAATAGATATATATGATATGGGGGGGAGTGGGGTGGCGAACTGGGGGTGGGGGGTTGTCACTTTGAGGGGTAAAATGTATAACTATTGCACTGTGTTGTACACCTGAAACTAATTAAAAATAAAATTTAAAAAAAAAAGAGGTTAAAAAAGGAAAAAAAAATGATAAAGGGCCGACCAAGTGGTGCATTGGTTAAGAGCTGGTTTTGGGATGCCAGCGGCCCCGGTTCAGATCCCACGTATGAGGGCCAGTGACACTGCCCTCTACAGCTAACAACAGTTCCACCTGGAGCTGGGCTGCAAGCCCCAGCGACGGTATAGGCTGCAGCCCCTGCTGCAGTAGGCTGTCATAGGCTACAGTGAGTGGCTGGCAGCCAACGTGAGTGGCTGGCAGCCAACGTGAGTGGCTGGCAGCCAGCATGAGCTGCCAATAGCTGTGGTGAGCAACCATTCAGAAGCCAGTGACCAATCTGCCTCATTCAGGAAGAGTGCAATGATCATACCAACATGGGCCAGTGAAGCAACATCCTCTGCAACTAGACTGAAGAACAAAAAGACAGCACCTTGTCTGTTCCCCTTCCCCAATTCCCCAACGTTGTTCCCCTCCCCCAATTACCCAATAAAATCTTTTTAAAAAAATGATAAAACTGTAGGTCTCAGCAGGCACCAAAGCCCATGGGGGCAAATCCCACTCCGGGGGGAAAAGACCCCACACAGCAGCCTTTGAGTTGTGGACATGGCCAAATCCCACAGCCAGTCAGCATGAGGGTCAGTCTTACCCACCAATGTGCCAACAGTAATCAAGGCTCAACTATAATAGAAGGCACAAACAACCCACAAAAGGGACAGACCTGGCACACCTGGTGCAGGTGATCAGAAAGACTGTGTTACTGGGCTCCATAAGACACCTACTACATAAGACTACTCGGCCAACATTGGGCGACATAGCAGATCTACCAAATACATAGAAAAAGAACATATAGAGGCAGCCAAAGTGAGAAAACAAAGAAATATGTCCCAAATAATAGAACAGGAAAGAAAACTCCAGAAATAGAACTAAATGAAATGTAGGCAAGCAATCTACAGAATACAAAGAATAGTATAAGGATGCTCAAGGAATTTAGTGAGAACTTCAAAAAAGAGATAGCAAACACAAAAAAGGAAATAGAAACCATAAAAAAATCAGAAATGAAGAACGCAATAACTGAAATGAAGAATGCACTAGTGGGAATCAATAGAAGATTAGATGAAGCAGAGGATCAAATCAGCGGTTTGGAAGACAAGGCAGCAGAAAACACCCAATCAGAACAGTGAAAAGAAAAAAGAATTTTACAAAATGAGGATAGTTCAAGGGACCTTTGGGACGACATCAAGCATAACAACATCACAAGAGTATGAGAATGAGAAAAGAGAAAGAAAGGGATTGAGAACGTATTTGAAGAAATAATGACTGAAAACTTTCCTACCCTGGAAAAGAAAATAGACATACAAGTCCAACAAGCTCAGAGAGCCCCAAACAATATGAACCCAAAAAGGCCCACACCAAGACACATCATAATTAAAATGCCAAAGGTTGAAGACAAAGAGAGAATCTTAAAAGCAGCAAGAGAAAGGCAACTAGTTACAAGGGAGCTCCCATGAGACAGATTGTCAGCTGATTTCTCAACAGAAACTTTGCAGGTAAGAAGGCATTGGCTAAAAATATTTGAAGTGATGAAAAGCAAGGACCTACAACCAAGACTAATTTATCCAGCAAGACTATCATTTAAAATTGAAAGAGAGATAAAGAGCTTCCCAGACAAGAAAATGCTAAAGGAGTTCATCACCATCAAGCCAGTATTACAAAAAATGTTAGAGTTTTTTTCAGTCAAGATGGTGGTGTAGGTAAACACTGTGCTAGCCTCCTCTTACAACCACATCAAAATTATAACGAAACTACAAACAACCATCATTGAAAATTGCCTGGAAGTCCTATAACTAAGGACATACAGAAGAAACCACATCAAGACTGGCAGGAGGGGTGGAGATGTAGAACACTCATGTATGGCAATTAAAAATCAGAAGGAATATCTGAGCTGCAGAGGTCCCACCATAGGACCGAGGGGAATCTACACCAGGTTCATCAGCCCTTGGTTCCAGTGCCAGGAAATGAAGTCCCCACAACTTCTGGCTGTGAAAACCAGTGGAGATTCTGGCTGAGTGACACAAGGCTGCTGGACTCCCAGGTGATCCTTTTAAACGGCCCACTATGGACTTACTCACTGAAGGACTCATTCTCTCTGAGCTCCATCCCTGAGGCAGCAGCTTGAAAGTCACCAGGAACATATGGGGAGGAAGTGAATTGTCTGGTTCCAGGGCAAGGGCTAGTGGGGCAACTTTCTCCCAGACAGAAGTGCAGGCAGAAGCCACTGTTTCTTTGTTTAGCCCTCCCCCATCCCAACTTTGGTGATTCCATGAGGCCCTGCCCCATCCAACTTCAGGACACACCCAAACCACTTCCATTCAAATGGCCTGTCTCGGCTCATGCCACAGATTTGCTAAAATCTCTCAAAGTTTCACAAACCCCAAATAAGCAGCATCTAGCTTCAGCATGTCCTACACTTCTTGGTGAGCTTCCCCAAGCCCAGCATTGGCAGCAGCACCTTGATTGGAGGCTTGGCTTTATCCAGATACAGCCATGCCCAGCGTGAGTTGGGGCCATCTGTAGATTGCTTTGTGGCTCATACCAGGTGGTCCAAGGCAGGGCACATGCTGCAGCTGAACTTGGCCTGTAGTTGGGCCCCTCCCAGGAGGCCCCAAGGCCAGTATGCCCTGTGGCCAGCTGCAGACCTGGCAGGAGCACCACCCAACTACCCCTGAGGATGACACACCTAAAGGGAAGACTGTGCTGGCACCAGAGACTTGCTAAAGTGAATCCTGTACCACAGGGTCAGTCCCTGCACCACAGCTCCTCCACTGTAGTCATGGCCAGTCCTCACAACCAATCAGCCTGAGGGTCAATTCCTCCTACTGAAATATAAACAGCAACCAAGGCTCAACTACAACAGAAGGGCACACACCATGTACACAAAGGATATATCTGGAATACCCAGCTTAGGTAACAAGGGAGACTATGCCACTGGGCCCCACAGGACACCTACTACATAAGGCCACTCTACTAAGACTGGGCAGTCTTAATGGGGAGGCAGTCAAAGCGAGGTAGTCAAAATGGGGACGCAAATCAATATGTCCCAAATGAAAGAACAGAACATAGCTCCAGAAAAACAATTAAACAAAAATAATTAAACAATCCACCAGATGCAGAGTTTGAAACACTGGTTATAAGGATGCTTAAGGAACTTAGTGAGAACTTCAACAAAGAGATAGGAAACAGAAAAATGGAAATAGAAAACATTTAAAAAAAACAGTCAAAAATGAAGAATACAATAACTGAAACAAAGAATACATTAAAAGAAATCAACAGTAGATTAAATGAAGCAGAGGATCAAATCAATGATTCGAAAGAGAAGATAGCAGAAATCACTCCATCAGAACAGCAAAAAAAAAAAAAAAAAAAAAAAGAATCCAAAAAGAATGAGGATAATTTTTTGGGACAACATCAAGTGTCCCAAAATTCACATCATAGGGGTAACCAGAAGTAGAAGAAAGAGAGCAAGTAATTTAAAACGTATTTCAAGCAAAAAATTATGGGAAAATTCCATACCTATCAAAGGAAATAGACATACAAGCCCAGAAAGCACAGAGAGTCCCAAATAAGGTGGTTCCAAAACCAGACAAAGATATTACAATAAAGAAAGAAAGGAAATTATATTCCAATATCCCTAATGAACATAGATACAAAAATCCTTAACAAAATATTAGCAAACTGAATTCAGCAATACATTAAAAAGATCATATGATAAAGTGGGATTTAATCCTGGAATGCAAAGTTGGTTCAATATCCACAAATCAATTAACATGATACAACACAAAAACAAAGTGAAAGATTAAAATCATATGATAATATCAATAGATGCAGAAAAAGGATTTGACAAAACCCAGTATCTGTTTATGATAAAAATTCTCAGCAAAGTGAAAATTGAAGATACAGGGGACTTCCAGTAACATGGCAGAATAGATGGACATTGTGCCAACTGCCTCCCAGGATCACATCAAAATTACAAATAATTTCTACAACATTCAACCTCAGAAGTACCCTGAACTCTAGATGAACAGAACCTCTAAAAGATGGACTTAAAGAGGAGGCCACATCCAGTCTGGAAGGAGAGGCGGAGACCCTGAGGGCGGCTAGAGAACCAGTGAAGCTGGCACGTGGACTCGCTCGCTGGTGAGCACTCACCTGGTCCCTGGTGGAGGGAGCAGCTGTGTGGGCCGGGCCCGGGAGCCTGCAGGGAAGGGCTGAACAGAGTGCCTTTCGCTCAGGACCTGGAGGTTTTGCGACCATTGTTACCCTGGTGTGGAGCTTGCACACAAGTAGTGCACAGGAGGGTGCCATTTTTTCAGGATTGGGCCCTTCCAAAGAGGGTCAGGTCTGACAGCATTGGTCTGGTGGAATTGGCGAAGGCGTGCATGTGTGCATAAATGCACATGCTGCCTTAGGTCCCCACCCTCCGCACTGTTTGTGCTGCATAGCCAGGGAAATGCCTGGCGGGCTTGCTCAGGCTCCAACTGGCTGCTCATTGAGATATGAGAGTGCCTTGGGTCCCCACTCTCCACACTCATGTGCAGAATTGCGAGGGAGGTGACTGGATGTTGGGCTGCTTTGCCTAATCTGCGAGTGGCTGATTGGGACAGGCTGAGACTGGGAGTTTTCCTGGGAGTGTTGGGCCGGGAGCTGTGCAATGCCTGCATGATCTGGCTGGGGCATTCGTGGCACATTGTGCGGGGTCGTTGGTGGTCCAGGAGTCCACACTGCTCTGACTTGGTGGGTGCCACTGACTGCACCCCGTGGTGCCTTGGGGGCCTGCCCTGCCCACCTACAGCTGTGTTGCTGGGGGCACCCTGAACCCCTGGTGTCCCGCCACCACCTCCACAGGCCACAGAGGGTTTTTGCAGCAGTGGATATCCCATTGCAACCTGTGAGGATTTTTGGTGGTGATCACGGCCCCAGAGCACACAGCAGCTAATTGCGGGAAGCTCACTGAACACCAGAGAGAGAGGCTGGCACATGGTGCATTGGGCCCTTTCCCCCAACACAGCTGGTGCTGAGTCACCCAGAGACTCTCTATTGCTGAACAAGTGGTCTGCAGATTAAAGCAGGCAGAGAGCTTTTTCTTTTTTTTTTTTTCCTATTTTCCTTTTCTTTTTTGTTCTTCCCCCTTTCTTTATAATTATTATTGTTTTTCTTTTCTTCTCTTTCATCTTTTTGTTCCTTTTCCTTCTTTCTTTCATCTGTTTTCTTTTTGTCATTGTTTTCCCTGACTTGTTTATCAGAATATAGCTATGGTCACTGTTTTTCTATCTTGTTCTCCTGTGTTTGTGCTTGTGTCTCTTTTATATATTTTTGTTTCTCCTGTCTGATTATTGCTTATAGAGTTTCTGTGGGAGTGTATTTGTTTTATGGTGTTGTTGGGTTGCCTTGCTATGATTTGTTTTATGAAGTGGATGTGGACTTAGCCCTGGTCCAGGAGCAGACACTACATTGAATTTGTAGAAACCACTGATCACAGCCTTTACACAACTGTAACACCACCTCGCCCACCTAGAGCTGCATTGCCAGGGTCAATCAGGGTGCCAGGGTGACTGGCCCCACCCATACAAACTGTGGAAAAGGTTTTTTTACAACTGTGGAAGAAGGTTGTCCGCAGAACCCTGGGGTCATCTTTATGGTATTCAGTGACCACAAACCTGCACCATAGCCACTCAGGAGCAGCTTTCATGAATCTGTGACCACGAGGTGGAGGCTGGCTGTAATGTCCTTGAGACGCTCTACAAGGGGGTCACAGGCCAGGTTTTGGTGTAAGACCTGAATCTGCATTACCATCTTGAAAACTACCAATCACATTGCATAACTCACTTGAACTCCATCTTACCAAGCTAGTGTCACATTGCAAAGGCACCCTCAACACCAGGTCAAATAGCCAAACACATGCCCCTAAAGAGCCTATTTCAAAAGGTAGGCCTTACTGGCATCGGACAGGTAGCAACAGGCCTAGCCAGCCCTGGGCCTTTTCCTAAACTGCCTCAGAACCAAATACTGGGGACAGCCAGATTCAGTTCACACAAAGACCATCCCTCCATGACCTCAGGTCCATCAAAGGCAGCAGCCAGCTGCATACATCCTTGAGGCACCTACCAGGCGGATACAGACCAGTAACAGACAGGTTTGAAATGCCTCTGAGTGGGAGCCCTGCCCAATAGACACCAGAACAAATACACCCAGAAGCCAGTGTTAGACAAAACCAGAGTACTATCTGGTTGAACCTACAAGTGGCACTCTCAAAGGACATTTTCCACAGGCACAAGAGCCCACAGTGGCCAAGCCTCCTCAGAGAGGGTCAACCTCCACACAGCATCTCATACACAATGAACATAGCAAATTCTCCCTGCTAATCAGTCTGAGGGTCAATCCCACCCTCTGACAAGCCAAAAGCAAGTAAAGAGAAACTTGAACAGTGACACCTCTGGAACACATGGGACAGGAAAATTCAGAGACTGTGCAATTTGAATATAAGAACACATATTACAAGACCACCCAGCAATTACTGAGAGACATAGATGCTCTCTCTAATATATTGAAGCAAACACAGAGTGACAGCCAGAATGAAGAAACAAAGAAACATGTCCCACGTAAAAGATCAGAAGAAACCTCTAGAAATGGCACTAAATGAAACGGAGGTATGCAACCTTTCAGAGACAAAGTTTAGAACACTGATGATAAGAATGTTTAAGGAACTTAGTGAGGACATAAATATGGATAGAGAAATCATAAAAAACAACCAGTTAGAACTAAAGCATACAATAACTGAAATGAAGAACACACTTGAAGGAATCACCAGTAGAATAGATGAAGCAGAGGATTGGGTCAGAGATCGAGAAGACAAAATAGCAGAAATTACCCAGTTGGAACAAAAAGAAAAAGAATAAAAGACAATGAAAATAGTTTAAGAGACCTGTGGGACAACATCAAGTGAAAAAACAAGCAGATCATAGGAATACCAGAATGAGAACAGAAAAAGCAAGGGATCCAGAATGTATTTGAAGAAATAATGACTGAAAACTTCCCTACCCTAGTGAAGGTAATCGACATACAAGCCCAGGAAGTGCAGAGAGTTCCAAACAAGCTGAACTCAAACAGGCCCACATCAAGACACATCATAGTTAAAATTGCAAATGTTAAACAAACACAGAATCCTGAAAGCAGCAAGAGAAAGTCAGCAGGTTACATACAAAGGAACTCCTATAAGACTAACAGCTGACTTTTCTACAGAAACTCTGCAGGCCAGAAGGGAGTGGCAGGAAATATTCAAAGTGATGCAAAACTAAGGCCTTCAACCAAGATTGCTCAACCCAACAAGGCTATCACTTAAAATTGAAGGAGAAATAAAGAGCTTCTCAGAAAAGAATAAGCTTAAGGATTCATTACCACTAAGCCAGCATTGCAGGGAATGTTAAAAGGACTTTTTTAAACAGAAGAAAGAGGGAAACAAGATAACCAGGGAAGACTAGAAATACGAATAACAAAATGGCAATAAATATGCACCAATCAATAATCACTTTAAATGTGAATGGGCTAAATGCTCCAATCAAAAGACATAGAGTGGCTGAGTGCATAAGAAAACAGAACCCATGCATATGCTGTTTACTCATCTCAGATCAAAAGTCACATACAGGCTGAAAGTAAAGAGATGGAATACGATATTTCACTCAAATGGAAATGAGAAAAAAGCTGGAGTAGCAATACTTATTTTGGACAAAATAGACTTTAAAATGAAGACTACATTAAAAGTCAAAGAAGGGCATTAAATAATGATAAAGGGTTCGATCCAACAAGAGGGCATGAGGACATCATCCTATTAAACATCTATGCACCCAAACATAGGAGCTCTTAAATATATAAAACACTTTATGACCGACATAAAATTGGAGATCAACAGTAGCACTATGGTACTAGGGGACTTCAACACCCCGTTGTCACCAATGGACAGGTTCTCCAGACAGAAAAACAGCACGGAAACAGTGGTCTTAAATGACACTTTAGACTAGCTAGATTTAATCAATATTTTTACAGCATTTCACCCCAAAGCAACAATATACATTCTTCTCAAGTGCGCATGGAACATTTTCCAAGATAGACCACATGGTAGGCCACAAAACAAGTCTCAATAAATTTAAGAAAATTTAAATCATATCAAGCATCTTCTCCAACCATAAGGCTATGAAACTAGAAATCAATTATGAGAAGGAATCTGGAAAGCCACAAGAAATCCACAAATACAAGAGGCTGAATAACATGCTACTAAATAGCGAGTGGGTCAAAAATGAGATCAAGGAAGAAATCAAAACCTACCTCAAGAGAAATGAAAATGAAAACACAACAACCCCAAATCTATGGGATGCAGCAAAAGAAGTCCTAAGAGGGAAATTCATAGCAATTCAAGCCTATTTAAGGAAATAAGAAAAATCTCAAATCAACATACTATGTTTATACCTCAGGGAACTGAAAAAAGGACAGCAAAACAAGCTCAAAGGGAATACAAGGAAGTAAATAATAAAGACCAGAACAGAAATAAATGAAATAGAGACCAAAAAAATAATACAAAAGATCAGTGAAACCAAGAGCTGGTTTTTTGAAGAGATAAACAAAATCGACAAACCCTTAGCCAGACTCACCTAGAAAAAGAGAGAGATGATCCAAATTAATAAAATCAGAAATGAAAGAGGAGAAGTGACAACAGATACCACAGAAATATGGAAAATTTTAAGAAAATAATATGAGCAACTATATGCCAACAAAGTCGACAATCTAGAAGTAATGGATAAACTTCTAGAAGCATACAATCTACCAAGTCTGAACCAAGAAAGAACAGAAACTCTGAACAGACTGATTACTACCAAAGAAACTGAATCAGTAATCAACAAGCTTCCAACAAACCTAAATCCTGGACCTGATGGCTTCAGAGGTGAATTTTACAAAACATTCAAAAATATTTAATACCTATTCTCCTCAAACTATTCCAAAAAATACAAAAGGAAGGAAGGCTACCAAGCACATTTTATGATGCCACTATTACTCTGATTCCCAAATCAGACAAAGATATTACAAAAAAAGAAAATTACGGGCCGATATCCCTAATGAACATAGATGCAAAAATCCTCAACAACATAGTAGCAAACCGAATTCAGCAACACATTAAAAAGATCGTACACCACGATCAAGTGTTATAGACACCTGGTATGCAAGCCTGGTTCAATATCCACAAATCAATTAACGTTATACATCACATTAACAAAATGAAAAATAAAAATCATATGATCATATCAATAGATGTAGGAAAAGCATTTGACAAAATCCAGCAGCCATTTACGATAAAAACTCTTAGCAAAATGGGAATACAGGGATCATATCTGAACATAATAAAGGCTATACATGATAAGCCCACAGCAAACATCGTACTCAATGGGGAAAGGCTAAAAGCTTTCCCCTTATGATCAGGAACAAGACAAGGCTGCCCACTTTCACCACTTCTATTCAACATAGTTCTGGAAGTTCTAGCCACAGCAATCAGACAAGAAAATGAAATAAAAAGCATCCAAATTGGAAAAGAGGAAGGAAATTGTCATTATATGCAGATGACATGATACTATATATAGAGAATCCCAACAACTCCACGAAAAAATTGTTTGGACTGATAAATGAATTTAGTAAGGTAGCAGGATACAAAATTAATATTCATAAATCAATTACATTTGTATACACCAATAATAAACTACCAGAAGAAATCAGGAAATCAATCCCATTTACAATTGCTTCAAAAACAATAAAATATCTAGGAATAAACTTAACCAAAGAAGTAAAAGACCTGTACTCATAAAATTATAAGGCACTGAAGAGAGAAATCAAAGGGGATACAAATAAATGGAAATACATACCATGTTCATGGATAGGAAGAATTAATATGGTTAAAATGTCAATACTACTGAAGGCAATATATAGATCAATGCAATTCTTATCAAACTGCCTAAGATATTTTTCTCAGAAATAGAACATATAATGCTAAAATTTATATGGAACCATAAAAGACCTGGAATAGCTACAGCAATCTTGAGAAATAAGAACAAAGTGGGAGGTATCATGCTACCTGACATCAAATCATACTACAAGGTATAGTAATCAAAACAGTATGGTACTGACATAAAAACAGACACATAGATCAGTGGAACAGAATAGAGATTCCAGAAATAAACCCATCCATATATGGTCATTAGTCTATGACAATGGAAGCAAGAATTTACATTGGAGTAAAGATAGTCTATTCAATAAATGGTGCTGCGAAAATTGGAGTGACACATTCAAAAAAATGAAAATGGGCCACCTACTTACATCATATACGAGAACAAATTCAAAATTCATAAAGACCTAAATGTAAGACCTGAAATCATATAACTTCTAGAAGACAACATAGGAAGTAAATTTGCAGACATTACCCCCAGTTATATTTTTACGGATATATCCCCTTGGGCAAGAGAAATAAAAGAAAAAATAAATATATGGGATTACATCAAACTTAAAAGTATTTTCACAGCAAAGGAAATCATCAATAAAACAAAAAGGCAGTGTACTGAATGGGAGAAGACATTTGCCAACAATATGTCTGATAAGGGGTTAATGTCCAAAATTTATAAAACACTCATTCAACTCAACACCAAAAAACCAAACAACCCAATAGAAAAATAGGCAGAGGATAAGAAGAGACATTTCTCTAAAGAGGACATACAAATGATCAACAAGCATATTAAAAGGTGTTCCACCTCATTAATCATTAGAGAAATGTAAATAAAAACCACAATGAGACACCACCTCACTCTGGTCAGAATGGCTGTCATCAATAAATCAACAAACAACGAAGTGCTGGTGAGGTTGTAGAGAAAAGGGAGCCCTGGTGCACTGTTGGTGGGACTGCAGATTGGTGCAGCCATTATGGAAATCAGTATGGAGGTATCTCAAAAAACTGGAAATGAAACTACCATATGACCCAGCAATTCCACTCTTGGGTATCTGTCCAGAGAAGCCCAAAACACTAATTCGAAAAAATATATGCACCCCTCGGTTTATCGTAGCACTATTTACAATAGCCAAAACTTGGAACATCTGATATGCCCATTGGTAGAGTACTGGATTAAGAAACTGTAGGGCCGGCTGAGTGGCATGGTAGTTAAGTGCTGGCTTGGGAAGCCAGCGGCCCCGGTTCAGTCTCACATATGAGGGCCAGTGACACTGCCCTCAAAAAAAAAAAAAGAAACTGTGGTACATTTATACAATGGAGTATTACTTGGCTATAAAGAAGAATGAAGGGCCCGCCGAGTGGCACGGTGGTTAAAGCGCTGGCTTGGGAAGCCAGAGGCCCTGATTCAGGTCCCATATATGAGGGCTAGTGACACTGCCCTCGAGAAAAAAAAAAAAAAGAATGAAATCGTATCATTTGCAACGATATGGATGGATATGGATATGTTAAGTGAAATGAGTCAGTCAGAGAAAGACAAATACCATATGATCTCACTTACATGTGGAATCTGAAAAACTGAATGAACGAACAAAGTAAACAGAAATAGTCTCAGAGATATAGAGGAAAAACTGATGGTTGTTAGTTGGGAGGGGTTGGGGATGGGAAAGAAGGGGAAGGTATTAGACAGCATAAATAGGTAACTACAATATTGCCACAGGGATATGAAAGACAGTTCGGGGAATATAATTAATAATGTTGTAAATATTTTGTAGGGTGTCAGATGGTCACATGTCTTGTTAGGGAGACCACTTCTTGGACAGTGTAGAGGCTTGATCATTGCATTGTACACCTGAAGCTGATGTAGTATAATACTGTATGTCAATTTGAATATATATGTATATATTCATGGGATGTGGAGTATAGTGTGGGAGTGGAGTCAATGGAATTGTAACACATATGTATGATATTGGGGGGAAAGCGGGGTGGTGGATTGGGGGGTTGTCACTTTGAGGGGTAAAAAGTATAACTATTGCTATGTGTTGACACCTGAAACTAATTTAATTTTTAAAAAAGAAAGAATATTGAAGGTACATACCTCAACATAATAAGGCCCTATACAACAAACCCACAGCAAACATCATACTCAATGGGGAAAAGCTAAAAGCTTTCTCCTTAAGATCAGACAGAAAAAAAGGATGCCCACTATCACCAGTTTTATTCAACATAGTATTGGAAGATCTAGTCACAGCAATCAAACAAAAAGAAAAGAAAGAAAGAAAAGGCATCCAAATGGGAAAGGAAGAAGAAAAGTTGTCATTATTTGCAGATGACATGATACTATATAAAAAGAACCCTAAAGATTCCACCAAGAAACTGTTAGAATTGATAAATGAATACAGTAAAGTAGCAAGATACAAAATGAATATTCAGAAATTGGTTGCATTTTTATACACTAATAATGAACTATCAGAAAGATAAACTAAGAAAACAATCCCGTTTACATGTGCATCAAAAAAAAAGAAAAGAAAATACATAGAAATAAATTTAACCAAGGAGATAAAAGACCTGTACTTGGAAAACTATAAGACACTAAAAAAAGAAATTAAAGAAGATATAAATAAATGGAAGTATATACCATGCTCATGGATAGAAGAATCAACATTGTTAAAATGTCCATATTTCCCAAAGAGATCTATAGAGTCAATGCAATCCCATTTTTCACAAAACTACAGATAAATAATCTTAAAATTTAAATGGAACTACAAAATACCCCAAATAGCCACAGCAATCGAGACAGAAGAATAAGATTGGTGGTATCATGCTACCTGATATCAAACTGTACTACAAGGCTATAGTAATCAAAACAACATGGTACTGGCATAAAAATAGACACATAGATCAATGGAACAGAACAGAGAACCCAGAAATAAACCCACGCCTATACGGTCATTTAATCTATGATGAAGGAGGCAAGAATATACAGTGAGGTAAAGGCAGCCTATTCAATAAATGCTGTTGGACAAACTGAACAGATACGTGCAAAAAATAAAACTGGACCACATTCTTACTCCATATACAAGAATAAAGTCAAAATGGATTAAATACTTACTATGATTAACCCAAATCAATGGAAATACAGCGTAAAGCGTGTTTAAGAGTATAAAAATACATGTAAGTACATGTAAGACCCGAAACCATGAAATTCCTAGAACAAAACACAGGCAAAAAACTTTGGCATTGCTCTTAGTAATATATATATTTTTTCCTGATATATCTCCTCAGGCAAGGGAAACAGAAGAGAAAAATAAACAAATGGGACTACATCAAACTAAAAAGTTTTTGCACAGCAAAGAAAACCACCAACAAAAAAGAAAAGACATCCTACTGAATAGAAGAATATATTTGCCAATGATATATCTGATAATGGGTTAATATCCAAAATTTATAAAGAAATCATACAACTCAACACTAAAAGAATTAACAATCCAATTAAAAAATGGGCAGAGGACCTGAATAGACATTACTCCAAAGAGGAGTACAGATGTCCAAAGGGACATACAGATGCCCAATACACACATGAAAAGATGCTCAACATCACTAGTGATCAGAGAAATGAAAATTAAAACCACAATGAGATATCACCTTATATCTGTCATGATGGCCATCATCAATAAATCAACAAGCAGCAAATGTTGGTGAGGAGGTGAAGAAAAGGGAGCCCTTGTACATTGTTGGTAGGATTGCACATTGGCAAAGCCACTATGAAAACAATTTGGAGGTTCCTCCAAAATTAAAAACAGCATTACCTATGACCCAGCAATTCCACTTCTGGATATTTATCCAAAGAAATCAAAAACACTAATCGAAAAGATATACGCACTCCTATGTTCACTGTAACACTATTTACAATAGGCAAGATACGGAAGCAACCGAAGTGCCTGTCAATAGACAATGGGATCAAGAAGATGTGGTACATATATATACAATGGAATATTACTCGGCCATAAGAAAATATGAAATCTTACCATTTGCAACAACATGCATAGACCTAGATGGTATTAGGCTAAGTGAAATAAGTCAGACTGAGAAGGACAAATACCACATATGTTGAATCTAAAGTACAAAATAAACAAGACAGAAGAAGACTCGTAAATACAGAGAACAAACTGATATTTGCCAGAGGTGAGCAGGGTTGGGGGCTGGGTGAAAAAGGTGAAGGGATTAGGAAATACAAATTGGTAGTTACAGAATTGTCATGGGGATTAAAATACAGCATAGAGAATATAGTCAATAATATTGTAATGACTATGTACGGTACCAGGTGGGTGATAGACTTATCAGGGTGATCAATGCATAAATTATATAAATGTCTATCCACTATGTTGTACACCTGAAACTAATATATAATAATATTGAATGTCAACTGCAACTGAAAAAAAATAAATTAATAACCTTTTTAAAAGCTAAAACTTAATCATAGAAATTTTGAAAAAAAAGAAAAAGCTTTGGTTTTCTGTTTGTTTTCAGGATCCAAAATCTTTCCTTCTGCATTAAACACAGAGGCCCTTTTGTAGAAGGTTCAGAAACAAGCAAACATCTGTGTCTAATTGAAACTCTTTCTTGAGAAGAAATGTTTACTCCAAATCCTTGTATTACTCTCCTGTTCTAAATATATCTGTGGGCCCACTAAGTATTAGGCCTGGAACTAGCTTCTGGGAAAGTGGCAGTGAACACAGCCAGCATTGCCTTTGCTTCCCAAAGAGGCCCTGGGAGGTGAGGAGGTAGAGACTAGAAAACAGGAGAATACAGTACAGCATGGACAGTGGTATCCAGGAGGATGCAAAGCTTACCACAGGAATACATAAAGGGGGCTCCTGACTCAGACATGGGGCCTTAGGAATGGAGTTCCATGAGAAAACAACCTAAAATATACTCCAACTGTCTGAGTAAACAGAGAGCAAATTGCTAATGGAACTGTCACATATAGTCTATTAAAAAGAGTTTGGGGTCTGAACACTGGGACTTGTCTACAAAGGCCAGCCATGTGCGTAGGCAATTTACTACAGCTCCCAGCTCTGTTTCCTCTTCAGCCCTCTTTAGTTCACTAAGTTCTTACCATGTCAGAAAATAGATGCTCGAGTCCTCTGTAAATGAAAAAGCAAGACTGCTAGTTCTTCCTATTGGTTATTAATTAACCTGCAGCCTCATGAGCTTGGCTCACACAACTCAGGGCATCATTTCTTCCCCTGAGTCCGACGCTGCTCTGGATGCTAAACATAGATGCTTAAATTTCTATCAAAAATTAGATTTCCACTGGCACCATTTTGTACCTTTGTGGGATTCCTAGTGCTTCCTGGAATCTGTTTCCAGGACTGGCAGAACCCCTCACTCCTTGGGGAACAGACTTCCAAAGCCTCTTCTCTATGGTGAGATTTGCCCTCTGACTGTCTTCTCCTCAACCCTCAGGAATCCCTCAGCACTGAATGTGATTGGCGTGTTCCTTTCTCTGGAACTCTCTTAGGCTTCATGCTTTATAGCATTCATCTTAAAAATCCCTATCCTCACCCATTTCTCCTTGAACTATTTGGTTTCCCTGAAACAATGCAGAATCTAGGGCAGGAAGCCACGGTCTCTCAAATAACACCACAAATGTGACACCCACTTTTCCATGAATGAGTTATAAATTAGCTTTGCCTTCTGATGACATCATAACAGATTGAGTTCAGCCAAGGTACAAAGGTTATTATATT